>OX421867.1:7500000-8750000 GCA_949127965.1 Pandemis corylana | reverse complement strand
TATCGACCGAATAAAGGGTTATAATTGTACAGTACCTGACAATAACGATTGAACTTCGGTCTTTGGTAGAAATAATTGGCGGTAAGTTTTTTTTTTTTTTTTTTATATGAATAGGAAGACAAACGAGCAAGTGGGTCACGTTAGAGCGAGACAATGCTCTACGAAGCCGAAAAAATATGCGTGGGTGATATAAGTTTGACGTCAATGTTTGTGTGTGTGTGATCCAGCAGTTTGAAGAGTATCACAGCTCTTCCAAAATGATGTAAGGCATTTTTGGCAAAAAATTCAATTTTTTTTTATTGCGTTGTTGTTTTTTAAAACTCTAATAGTTATTACCTGTAAGTTTATGTAACAGCCAAGTATCCAAAGTCCCGAACATGACGTCATCTTTTTTTACGGCTTCCTTCAACGGCTCGATGTTTTGAAGCGCCCAGCTCAACCTCAAGGTTGTCTGAAAGGAACGTGTTGTGAGAAGACAGTTCGTGACCTCTGACCTGTTGACGCAAGTTGTTTGTTGTATCGTTAAACAGTATTGGGAACGTGCGAAGTGTATGGTGGGGGTATAGAAAACGATCACAGCGCATGCCGTGGCAGAAAGGGGAAACTTGTCAATGTTGCTTTGAAATTGGTTCGTTATTAAACTTGTTTTATAGGGTCACGATGTTTGGCGAATTATGTTGGCTCGTATTAAACAAATATTGCTATTAGTTCTTCGTTTTTCAACATTTCTAACGAGTTCTGCTAAAACCAATTTATTTCCTTTCATAATAGCATAGTTCGGGGAAACTTATTCTGTGTTATACACTCTCAAAACAATTTTTATAATGACATCCATTTTTCCTATTACTGTTTGTAACAAATGCCTCTAAAAATACTACTTATTGCCTTTCTATATTATATTATTTATTGACATTAATATGGCCCCATCGATCGATGCGATGATTTCACCAATGACAAAGTAATAAATACAGTATTCAAAAATCTTGTGATCCCGATAGAGTGATTCGTGAGAAAGGTTTATATGAATAATACATGCATAATATGCCGTGCGAAGCCGGAGCGGGTCGCTAGTTAGGCTTTAAAGTACTAATTATTGTTAGGGTCAAGTATCGCCTCCTGCATGGGCTATAGTGAGCCATTGTGGACCATTGTGTATTAACGCTATTATAAAACAGGTATACTTGTTACGCCATGCATATCTGAGTATAATGGGAGTCATTAAAGATCATTGCGGTGCATTGTAGCCTTGTTGTGAAGCACACATCAACCTTACGCAACATATACTTTTAAATACCTAATAGTACATTGAATTATTCATCTGAGGATAACATTATGTGAATATTTTACCATTGTTATTTGTTATTTGTTTTAAAATAACTCTGTAAGTAAAATAAATTTGGTTTCCAATTACCAATGTCAAGGTTTTCAAGCAGCCTTTTCAAAACACGGCATTTAACGTGAGTCTTCAATATAAGTATTATAACTATACATACATACCATCACGCCTCTTTCCCATAGGGGTAGGCAGATACTGTTTTGTTACTTGCTATGGTCCCAACATACCTTTATTGCTTCATCCACATTAATCAATCTCTGCACACACGCTCGTCAGTTTACGGTACTCTTGACCTGCCTGACCTTTTATCAAAGCATCCCCAATTTGGTCACAGAACGGATTATAACTATAATAGATATAATAACTATAAGCTACATTATATAATGGTACTTGCCTGTGTGTTCATAAATTTCAATACGCTGCCAGCTCTGAATTTTTGACTTCTCATTATTAAATACAGTACATAAGCACCAGCCTTAAATAACTGAAAAATGTAAAACAAATTAATCTTATCTATAATGTACAGTTTGGTGTCCTCTGATTTAATTTATCAGATAAAAACATTAGTATAAGCAGATTTCCTTGATCAATGTTTCATATATCAAGTTTGTGTAGGCTCCCTGCTGTTTCGCCAACAAACCTTTGGTCAATTGCTTTGTTTAACAAACACTTCATTTGTCAACATTTCTGCTGCTTAATTAATATGATATTTTAATAATTTGTAATGTAATAATTTTAAATAAAAATAAATGTTTGTCAAATGATTCATCTCTCAAACTTTTTTGTCAAATAACTGGATTTCGACTATCAAATACATTAGATAAATGGGGTACCTTCCATGTATAGGACTCATTCCACTGATTCACAAGTTTGTCTGCCCTCAAGTCTTTCCACGTGATAAACCTGTGGAACGGTTTCCCTGTTTCGCGAGACCAGGTAATAAAGGTGCTTCTCAGCGTTGATATACCCATGGCGGATATTTGAGCTGCTGTAAGGTTGGCATCTAAAACAACAGACAGTTTACCAATTTAACTGTATGCAAAAATAAAATAACCCTGTAGACTGCAACAGATGGGGTGATGGATGGATATGGCGAAACTGTAAAGCCCTTCTTACATAATGCTACAATATGAATTTGAATGTGGTTGTGCTTAGAGACCCAAATCGCCAGGTATGAGAATCGCATAAGCCCTAAGAGTTCCATTTTCGTTATTTAATTTATTTTATATATTAAATTTTTTTGAGGCTACAGTGTGCCTCATTGGTGGACTCTCCAGCCTAATTCGTCAAACACTCTGTTTTGGCTATGAAATGCTAAAAAATCACTCTGTCAAGTATAAAGGTAAATAGAGGTAGCACAGGGTTTAACAAAGTTTTAGCTCTATTGAATTTATGAAATCCCACAGAACCCACTATCTAATCCTAACTAAGGAACTAAACCCACAAAAAATATCAAAAGTCACCTTTATAAATTATTACAATCTCCAAGTAAATTAACCTTGGCCAGAAATAGAACGGCATTTAATTTATATCAACTCATTATACTTTGTAATGTCATTAAATTAAGTGGCTAATTAATTGGCAACAAATAGAAACATGTGTAGTAAGCCTTGGCATCTTACAATTCATTCACACAGACATACCTTTGAGAGAATTCACTACAATTTGCTTTATTGAAGTCCATAGCTCATCGGGATCAATTTCAACAAAACCAGGACTCGGGTAGTGCAAAACTACCTGCAAATAAATATAAAACAAATATTTTAAAAATCCATAACAATAGATTTACAGTGCTTCTAATTCCTTAACGTCTCTAAGTAAACTTTGTATTTTTTCAAATCGGAAGTCATTCATATAAAAAAAAATGCAACCGAAAGGAGAACCTCCTCCTTTTATTAAGTCAGATAAAAAATAAGATTGCTGAGAGCCATTAAGAAAATTGAATCGCTATAAATATAAGTATTTAACACTTAAAATTAAAGTAAAGTTCCAGGCAACAACCAGTTCATTACAAACAAATGGGAATTACCCTTTACACACTTAGGAAAGAACCTAATCAATCATTTAAAAGTAGGCTACTGTCTGATAAAGTTTTAGTATTATAAACAGTTCATTCAATAGTTATCTATAGCTTCTAAAATTAAATACAATGCTGATAAGTTAACAAAACATGTAAAGAATTATGATTTATTTGTGGATAAGTTTACTTTAAATTGTGTTTCTTTGACTGTAAACACGACTTTTTTTAATTATAATTATCAAGCATGATCTCGGAAAAGCTAATGAATAAAGAAGAGTTTAATTCAAAGACAATAAATATTTTTTAACTTCGGTAAGTATTTTAAAAACATACCTGATCAACTGCACTTCCAACTGTTTCGGTTTTAGAATTATAAATAAAAGACCGAATCGTGGTAGTACCGATGTCTAAAGTCAGCACATACTTTTCCGCCATCGTACTGTATGTATGCTTCAGCATAAATTCTTCAGTTATTAACTAGCACAGTATTTTCATATTCTGTGTAATAAAAAGCAATTGAATTAATTTGCATATTTTATTTTTCGTAACACGCGATATCTACGAACATGTCAGCACACATGTCATCTTGACGTGCGACTGACGTAACTGACAGACAAGACAGACGACGTGCCGTTTTCTTTAGTTTTTTTTTTCGTACATTGAAGGCAAAAGGTGCTAACCCATACTGCCAAGATCGCTGTGAGTTCTGGTTAAACCTGGCAGCTGTTTGAGGGGAAATACAACAGAAGAAACGCGTTACCATGTTTATTCATTTTATGAGCACTATCCTGTCAATTTGTTCTATGGTAAGCTAATCATCTTATTCAAATAATAACAAAATTCGCAATCTCGTCAATTTCCCGCCAAGCATGTTTTTTTTCTTCTGGGGAAGGAAAGATTAGGGCGAAAGGCTATAAAATTGCAATACAAATAAATCAAAGTAATTGATAACACCAACTGGAAAGAGACATCAAAACTGTAGCAATCAAGTAGCAACATACTTGTTTTTCTTCTCTTGCTCCTATTCTCGAGCCTATTTCCTTTTTTATGTGTTTATTATATGATACTTTGTAGGTCATTTTAAATTTAAATACTACGTCAAATTCTGTTCTGTGAAACAATTTTAAAAACGATCTTACTGTTAAATACGTTTTTTTTTAATTTATTGTGTAAAATATTTGTAATCTAAATATGTCAATTTTATTTCTTCGCTATTTTTGTCTTTGCCTATTCATAGACCTGCGTAGACTTTTTTTGAACGGCAACATTGAGTTTGCTACTTGCGACATGACAGGCAAGCGCGTTTTGGTCCTACGAACGAATAAAATTGTGATGTAAAAAGGGAAAAACTGTTGTTTGTCGGTCATCATGGCGAACCCTAGAAAATTTAGTGAAAAAATCGCCCTTCATAATCAGAAGCAGGCTGAGGAAACGGCCGCTTTTGAAAAGATTATGCGTGAAGTTTCAGACGCAACCAATAAGGTATGTCGCCTATTTACTCAGGCAATCGCTTCCTGGCCGTCAAATGTGCGGCCGAGACGTAAACAATAATCGTTGCAATATTCATATTGCGACTCAATAACTAACTGACTAATTAATCTTATCTAAATACAACTATTTTAACTGCTCTATAGGAGCTCTACTGTGCACGAATAGATAATTGTCATTGTCAGACTCCTATAACATTTACAAAGAAAACAATACAGCATTTATACGTGTTTATAAGGTGTCCCTTAGATTGTTCCTATGTAACAAATAACATAATTATTTAATGATTTAGTTCTTATTGGAGTCTTATTTGTTTTCAACATCAAAATTTAATAGTGAAATAAACCCAAATATATTTCTGTTTAACTGCAAATGTCTATTATAAAGACCCTAAACCAAGGTCACCTGGCATTTTAACAGAAGTTTCTGCCTGCATATAGCTAGATTGTTGAAGAGTCATGGTTACAGGTAAACTCAAGTAGCAGATGTTCAAGAGTCAAAACTCCCAAGCCTGTGGAGAACAATGACTGTATGCTCAGGCCCTCACCAGTGGGGTTGGGCTCGTTCCGCAGTGGCTCCCTGCCAAATGTGGCTGCACCACAGGCCAGTGCGGAGCCCGAGATTACCAAGGTTCCTCCTCAGGACTCTTGCTCGTTACAACTCAGACCTTGTTGTAGACTTTGCTATGTTTTTCTTTATGGTAGTGGTGCAGTTGTAGATGGCTATTGTGAATCCCTATTTGTTTATCACATCTTTATTTCAGTTCAGTCATGTAAACTGTTATAAAAATAATGTAGGCAAAGTAAATAAATTTTAAAAATGATTCTCAGAAAAAAAAGATATAAAGGTCAAACAAATCGCTCAACTTTTGGTGTTAATTAAATTAGCACCTCGGTAAATATTCATAAGAGTTATTAAATAAAACTTAATGCCTGTCATAATAAACACATTGTTAGCCACACAAATGTGTGGAGCACAGCAGAAAGCTGCGTTCAAACTCATATTTACTTAGTGCCATGTGGTCGAAAAGTTTTTTTTTGTTAGCTCATGGCATTGGCTTTGTCTGTTCGCTGCCATACACATTAACGGTATTTAAGGTTACATTACCATTATTGTAATGTGTATGTTTTGTTTAAATTTAGGAATGTTGCCATGTAGAATTATTTCCATTTGTCACTTTTTTTTTAATTTGTGTTTTTTTTGTAGGATATGCCAATTACTCTATGAATTAGCATGCGCGTAATTGTAATGCTTATAGGCACATTCTTAAGATTCAGAATGTTACTATCAGTTGCTGAATGTACACCCTACCGACTTAATTTCGCTAATAGATATTATATTTTATTTGAGCTTCATGTGTTGTTTGCATGAAACTGTTTAGTGCTGTCATTTGAGGATTGCATATTCATTTTGATTTGTAACAAATTGCCTAATTTAATGTGACAGCCTTGATTAGAGTGGCTGAGAAACCTAATGTCCAATTGGACATCTGTTGACTACCAAAATTCTTAGTTTGCATTGCTACTCTATTGTAAATGATGTTGATACAGCAGAATAGTAAGTTTATATCTAGAATTAACTGCCCTTAATGTTATATTGTAAATTAATAGAATGGCAATCAAATGCAGACATAGTTTACCAATAAAAAAAATGTTATTTAGTAATTTTTATAAAGAGAAAACTCTCACTGACTACTGATTCATCATCGCCCAGACCACACCGTTAGACCTAGAAAGGTGAAAATTTGTGTTGAGGTCTGTACTTACCTACTTACGAGGAATAAAGAGGAATATTTTTTTTTTTCTTTTTGGGATCGTAGTTTTCCATTGGAGTAAAAACTTAAATAAAATTTCCTTTAAAACTAAGAACATTGACCAATATGAAATGTGATAAGATAATAATAATTATGGAGCGGATTTTGTTAGAATTTATATTCTAGGGATATTCTAGATAAATTGTTTAATAATGCAAGAATCATCAAAATCAGTTTACAGGTGGCAAACATACACTTAAAAAATTGTAAAAAAGTTGTGCTAAATATACGGTAATATAATATCCATCTAAATATTTTATGTGCTGTTATTAAATTCTAAAGTTCTAAACTAAACCAACCACCTGTTGGATAGTGAAAACCATGAATTTTTAACCTACATACCTACATACGTATATCACGTCTTTATCACTTACGGGGTAGACAGAACTTAAGGTAACAAAACCTGAAGGCCATGTTCAGCATGATTAAGGGCGTATTAACCTGACGTATTTTTTTTCCGCATAATTTTTAACTTTATTTACCTAATCTAATTTTTAACTGGACTTCGCAGCGTAAAGGGCGTAATTTCTTTATCAACCTATAAGCTGCATGTTTGTTCATTTTCGGTGTGGTGTGGGTTCATTTTCAATGATACATCAATTGATTTGTCTTTGTTATTTTTTATTATTATGTTGTGTCTAGTGTTAAATACTTAATACGGGGTGCGAGTCGGGTTACCTCCACGTGTGATTAAGAGCTGCGGTTCGTTTTTGGATCCGTCCGGGGGGAAGAGCAGTGCTTGGTCCGGTGCGCCCTGGGCAACGGCTAATGATTTCCTGGCAGTTTCTGAGGGATATCATTGACCGTTGGCTAAGAGCCCGACAGGGGGGGGAGGGGGGTCTTTGACCATTACCGTACAACGTTGCCGACATTTTGTCACAAGATTTTTTAATAAAAATTTTTACATTGACATTGGCGAAGTTGTCGTCACTATAACGACTTGATACGCCACAAATAAAAGAAGAAGAAGAAGAAGAAGTAAATACTTAATACCGGTCTGTGATAGTTAAATGGGCAGACAGACAACAGAGTTTTAGTAGTAAGGCCCTGTTGACACCTTTTAAGTAGGGAACCGGTTAGAGTACCTTAAAAATGATAACTATCTGCCTTGATACTGTAATATGATTAAAATGACAGCTGTCATAGCATACTCACAATGATAAGCATTAAAGTTAGGGTTCCAAATAACAGTTGTTGGCTTTCATCTGTCATACCATATAAGGATTATTTGTCTATAGTTACTAAGACAATAAAAAAGTAATAGGTACTATCAAATCAATCAAGAAATTTTATTTCTTGATTTTTATGTTTTACTTTTTCGGTTTTACCGTTAGAAATTAAATTTCTAAATGTAATGTCAGTGAAAATTAGAACACATAGAAAAATCCGAAAAGTAGCTATGGCCGGGAATGGAACCCGGATCCTCGTCATTCCGTGGCGCGTGCTATACCCCTACACCACCCCTAGCAGCACTGCTATTCGGATTTTTCTATGTGTTCTAATTTTCACTGACATTTAGAAATTTAAAAAAGTAATATCTAAAAGTTTGAAATTCTTTCAGTAATGGAAAGCTAAACTATCCCTGATTAACATAAGCTAATTATCTCGTTAAAGTGATAACTCCCGCGGGTCGCGGATGAAGTTGCAGGCAACAGCTATTTACTTAAATCATATAGTTCCACCTATACGCCCATGTTACCATAGGCTCTGACTAAGTACCCTGTAAGGCAGGGGTCGCCAAATGGCAGACCGCGGTCCCCGAATCATCTTTGTTGACTTCAATTCGCAACGGCCGGGCGAAGTAACGAGCTAACAAACAAATGAGCTAAATATTTTTTCTATAAAATGTTGTGCGGACCGCGATAGTCATTTCATTTCTTAAAACCCCAAGCGCAACTAATTGGTGACCCCTGTTGTAAGGGATATAGACGTGATTTCTGTATGTATAGCTCGTAAGCTCAACGGCTCTCCAGGATAACGCGATTTGCACGAATTTTCTAACTTATGTGTCTACCTACTCTAGGCTTGGGAATACCTGTGGTATTTTCGAATTATCCTCTGGAATACTAGGGAAAAGGGGGCTAATTCTGAATTTTAAACTTTGTAATTTAAGACTACACTAGAAAATAATAATAGGTTGTCATTTATTTCAGACTTAACCCCTTTTCCACTAGATCCCAGCGGCCCATTATAAAGACGCGTGTCATTGCGACGGCCTGTTAGGGTGCTATTGTGTACTGGGCCAGGGCCATTATGCCGTCGCCGCACGTTTGGCAAACATCGGCAAACATAGGACGCAGTCAGTCCTGTTTCAAACAGTGTTGCCGATGTTTGCCAAACTTTTAGAGACGGCATAATGGTCCAGTACACAATGATCCACCGGCCATCATTATTGTGCACAGGTGGCAATTACACGTGTCTTTATATGGGCCGCCGCACTAAGTCACACATTAATTCCCTAAGCCCTAAATGATCCGTACTGGCAAGTTAAAATAAGTGAAAAATAAATTCAATTATTAGTTTCGATTTATCAGGCTTATGGTTGCCGTAATGTGTGCTAAGTGGTAAAGTCGGAACTGGGCACAGGGTGGATGAATTATCTGTAGAGTAGAGAAATGGGTGACGGATCGTGGCGCAGGCGATGTAGCGATTGCCGTGCGTGATCCATTGTGTACAGACAGGTACAGGGACCAATAACAGTTGACTTTGTTTGTTAACAGCCTGAAGAAGTAACGTTAGCAGCACAGTATGGTATGGCGGGCGGGCGGAGCGGCGGCGCGTCGCCGTCGCGGTCGCCGGTCCAGCGCGGCCGCGCCTCGTCCTCCGTGGGGCCGATGCGACGGCCTGCGGATCGCAAACACGATACAAGCCCTTACGGCAGCACTGTGTACTTGAGGTGAGCTTGAAACTTTGCAGCAT
This sequence comes from Pandemis corylana, assembly GCA_949127965.1. Classification (NCBI taxonomy): domain Eukaryota; kingdom Metazoa; phylum Arthropoda; class Insecta; order Lepidoptera; family Tortricidae; genus Pandemis; species Pandemis corylana. The sequence continues at coordinate 8,740,424 of OX421867.1, read as the reverse complement.
CAATAATAAAATATATTATAGCTCTTGCAATTTACGATGGCGAGTGAGCTATATTCGTGTTAAACACGTTTCGCGCATACGAGTCAAAATGTGCGTGGCTTCGGAAGCGATTTTCGAGCGAGATTTTTCTATATTTTATATTTATTATACCCACTTTCGTTCTAAAGCACACTTTGACACGTATGGGAGATACGTGCTTACCATAAATAAAGTTTACTCGCCATCTTTAATTGCAAGAGCTATAACCGGCATTGAACTCCGACAGCACGGGACATATACAAATATTAAGAGTTTTTTTGCGGTGAGTCGCTATGGTGGCGATTTTGAAGAGGTGGATCGTCGATCAGCTCTCACATCTATAAAAGGAATTTAGATTAAGTTAGGTTATTTAGGTTGCAGTAGCACTTTTAAATTGGATTTGTATGAAGAGAGACGCATAGAGAACGTCTAGGATAGGATTATAATATACGAAAGGACTTCTTGTATCACTTGCTTGCGTATGCTTGGCATTTCGAGATGAAGAGTGTAAAGTTTGTAGTAAAACTCGTGCATGACTCAGAATCTTTACGTTTCATATGCTCTGTGTGCTACGGAAAAAGCACCTGCTGCGATATACGCTAGGAGTTAAGTTACTCCTTAACGTTACGAAGAAGATATGAGTCTCCATTGTCTAGAAGTATGATGGGAAGATGTTAAAACATCTGTGTTGTTTTCACTTTATCTTGAAGTGTTTACTGCTCCGGCATGTGATCGTAATTTAATTCTAATAATTTACAATAGTTTTGCTGTTCTTGAATAGGTATATATTTTTTTTGTTAGTTAACTTTGCTATTAACTCAATTTAACAGGTATTTTATTACTCGTTCTCAATTATCTCGGATAACGCCATCACGATTAAGCAAATTACGCGTTGGGTCAGAAGACTGTACCAGGAAATTCAAATAAAATAACCTTAGAGTCGTTTTAAAGAAACATCGTTTTGTTTGTGGCCATATAAACAACAATTAGTGACTATTTTGGTGCCATTAGCAAGGCGTGGTGGTGACACATGCTATTCGTATTTGATTGAATGCAGTCTTACTCATAGGCAGAAACCTCATTCATAATTAATTATTGTTACAAATTTGGTGTAGGTAAAGTGATTAACAGGAAGTATTCCCTTTTTATGTATGCCATGATCCATTGTGTACAACATGTCGGTGACACCCTAATAAACATAGCAGGTTAATGTTTATGCTTATGTGTTTCAAACGAGATAGAAAAACTTCACCGTAAGGCGTCGACGAAATCGTCATGAAAATACTGAACTTACGAGTACCTTTCCATTTACATATAACCAACCGCAGCAGGCTTTTAAAATAAAGATTTATCTCATATATAATGAGAATATTCTCAATTCAAGCGGCTCAGACGCACATTCTGCTCAGTTAAAACGTAATATGACACTATTACCAGCATATTATGCTGGAGAACTTCTTACTAGTGGAATAATAGTGTTATTCGTTCATACTACACGTACATTTACTTGATTCGTATGAATTATTTGACATTTCCCTGTATAAATTAAGAGTCATTGACCGTATCGAATCGAATTTAAGAATAAGAAGTGGCCTTGCGCGGGTCACTATCACTTGTCTCACGAAGCACGTTCGGTATTAATGTTGCAATGTACAAAGCATTGCTTTAATGTCATTGTCAGTGTTTGTCAAGGCCACGTTCACACTTAATTTCAGCCGCGGCAGCGATCCATTAATAAAATTTTTAATGATTTCTTGATTCTTGTGTGTGGCGAACTAAATGATACCGGTTGTTTGTCTGGCTTTACCATGACAAAAGTCTGCGTCTTCATTAGGCCTATTGAGACACGTTAAGTTTTGACGCCGACGTGTGATATTTATCCCTTTCTTACGAGTTAGAGTGCGAAAGGGAAGAAGGAGCTTAATAGACGCAATACACCCTTGTATTCGACCGTCTTTAACACGGTTGCAACAGGTCGTGAAGCAGGCACCAGTTGATAGGATGGGATGAAGTATGACTTAAAATTGAAAAGAATACTCAGCTACTTTTGACAATTTAATTATTCATTAAGTATGACACGTAAAGGATTAGAGTTTTGGAGCCTGCAATGGAAATAAATATATATATTTACTCCCGCGGAAGAACTTGCCGAGCAGCAAATTATTCGCTGAAGCGAAACAATTTACTGATTTTCCCAGTATTTGTGCCCCATATATACCAACTAACTTTGCATACGAAACAAGAATGTTGTGAGTTTGAAGCCAATGTTTCGAGTTATTTATACTGGCCCTAAATAAATAAGGCCAAAATAATAAACACCTGAGATTTAACAAAATTACTGCTAACGCATTATGTAACGAAATTACAACATCGCCGTCAGATGTAAGATGGTGGATTATGGAACAATTGGAACTGAAATTGTATCTATTGGTACCTAACTTATTTAAATAACTTGGTTCATTAGCACCTACTGGTTTTTTATACGACAAGGAAGGCAAACGAGAAAGTGGGTCACCTGATGGTAATCGAGCACCACCAGTCACCACCCATAGAGACCCACAACACTAGAGGACTGCAGATGCGTTGCCAGCCTAAAGGACTAAATTTGTTCATTTAGTAGGTAGTACCTTCAATCTTACACTAAATTAAAAGAGGCTTCCTACTCACTTCAGTTACACTGTAAGTCAAACAAATGCATTCGGCGTCTGCAGCCTTCTGGCTTTCTGTTTCTATTTAAAAAGGCAACTGCTTTATAGGAACTAGAAGCAAGAAGAGCTAATGAACCCTATATGATCCATATTCGCTTTATTGTCCTTCATAACCCGTACAGGTTGTGTGCGAAACGTGTGTATGGCCGGCGTCTAGAGCTATAGCAGTTATGCAATAATGATTAATAGTTCCCATTGATATAATGCGATAAGGAAGGACCGTTACCAATGTAGGTATGCTCCTATACGACTTGTAAGTGTACGATTACGATGAGGATGTGTTGTTAATGGCAACAATCCCCAATCGTTCGATCAAGATATAGAAGCGGAAGCGTCTTAAGAGAACCGTACTTTTTACTGAAGCTAAGCGTAAGCAAAGTTTGATAATAACGAAATTTAGTAATGCAGAGTAGCATGGTAAATGTTCTTTTACTTTATTTCACAAACATGCAATGAAATATTGATGTTATATTGTTATATTAGGCTGCAAAGTAGGCCGTTACGGGTGCGACTAGACGATAGGTCTGAAATGGGATTTCATGCAACATTGCAGGCCAAGGCCGGCAATGTGCTTTTTTTTAATTTGTTCCACACACATTGCTTTCAGCCATTAAAAAAAAACTTGGGCACGCTTTTGCTTTCTGGCGTTATGATAATCTGTCAGTGCCTTTATTTAAAAAAAAAACAAGACTTAAATGAGATGTGTTATATTTTTTCTCGTTTAATTCTAGTTTCTCTAGAAATGAAACTTTAATTTTATTGCATTTTGAGAAAAGCACTACGTATGCCAGCCCTTGGCCACGTACTGGGACTCGTATCTCTAGATGCCCTCGTTAACACTCGGCCAGCAATCCCCTACTTCGCGGCCGCTACATTTATGTAATGTAATGTGTTCATTGAAATGGACCTCCGCAAAGTACGCCTGATTAAAAAAAAATCTATCTGACAGGCGAAAAAATAGTCATCACCCGTGTTCTGAATGCGAGCTCGTTTGTTCCAGCCCACCTCCCGACAGCAACTGGCGGCGGACCAACTCGGACTCGGCGCTCCACCAGTCGTGCGGCGGCGAGCAGCCGGCCGCCTCGCAGCCGCTCTCGCCGCACCACCCGCTGCACTCGCACGCGCATCCCCACGCGCCACACCAGAACCATCGCCGAGGTACACACACACACACACAGACAGACGGAAAGAGAGAGAGAGAGATATTACTGGCGCAAGAGGTATTCTAAACTAACCCTCTAGGCTGGAAACGTATCTGCAATCCTCTAATATCAAATATAAAGAAACAGATCTATGGATTGTGGTACTCGCTTACCGTCACTCCTTGTCGTGTAAAAAAAAGAAAACATTGTTGAAATTCGCTTGCGAAAAAAAATGTAACACCTGGGTTAAGTTTGATGGTTCTACACACTTATTGCAAGCTTTTATTTAACTTGCAATGTTTGTATGTACATCTTAATGTCACTCGCTCGATATCATCGGACTTTTCAAGTATGTCTTGTACTTGAATGGGAATGGTACATATAGAGGCAACCGGAAGGTTGTAAGGCCAAGTTCTTCATTTATGTGGTCACTAGCGACCTGTCTAAGTTATTTGTTTGCCACCGACTTCTTATAAAAAAAATAAGAAGTTATACGAGGACACTAAGGACATAGACGAACTGTATCTTGCATGTTCGGGTTAAATTAGACTTGCAAGATTCGACTTCCAGTGGTCGGGTCTCTTATAATTATGTACGTTTTTTTTAAACTGACTTACCTTCAAAAATTTTTGCCTATAGCCCGAAAGGTTTAGGACCAATCCGCGGTCAAAATTGCCCTGTGATTTGCACTAATCGAGTGATTTGTGTTCTGTATGGCGCCTAATTCCTCCATGACAATGACCAAATTTTATAAAGCGACACGTTTGCCGAACTACTCGACCATTATGAATCGATTTGATTTGGCACAAGTAGAAAATGTGGCTTGAAAATCACATTTTTCTATTATATGTTGAGTTGTGTCATTGTAACGCGTTCTTTTTGAAAATAAATTATGTATGTCACAGTTATTATGAACTGCGCATTAACTAACAGCACTTGAGTGGGGATTTATATTCGCCGTTAGTTCTATATGAATGACGAATTATACCTTAACTAGCTGATGCCCGCAACTTCGTCTGCATAGAATTCGTTTATCGCTATCCCGCAGAAATTACGCAATCCGTTCTTAGAGGATGCCTACGGCATAGTAGCTTTATGCATGCAAAGTCAGCCCGATCGGTTTAAAATTGACAAAGTTTCATACAAAGTTTCATCCCCTATTTTATCCCCTCGGGGGTAGAATTGATCAAAATCCTTTCTTAGCGGATGCCTACGTCATAACATCTACCTGCATGCCAAATTTCAGCCCGATCCGTCCAGTGGTTTGGGCTGTGCGTTGATAGATCACTATGTCAGTCAGTCAGTCACCTTTGAGTTTCTTTGCTCCCTTGCTGGTCTGGGAGCAAAGAAAAAACATGGAATGTACCAGTTGTTTCTGTTCCCGCGCACATGGTAAAAGCCCATCGAGGGAATGGACGAAATTCTTAGGAATCATGGTATAGGCGATGCGGCTAGCAACCCATCACTATTTCGATTCCTTTTGCCACCTATGTGCCTACAATCATGCTAAACGTGGCCTTTAGGTTTTGTTACCTCAGGCTCTGTCTGTAAGGGATATAGACGTGATTTGTGTATGTATGTATGTATGGAACATTAGGTACATGGTACGAGTATTCCAATGTGTGATGATGAAGTTGGTTTACCCAAAGGGCAATTACTTGTCATGGTAAATTCCGTAAGTTAAAGGTCAAACAGGAAGCAGGTGTGCGGCCGATGTATTTCCCGGAATGTACGGCTGGGAAAGCGTAACCCAGCAACCAGGGTTGATAAAAATCATGATTATTATAAAAAAATCATAATAATCCGATTAATTTGATTTAAATCGGATTTATTTGATTAAAATCAGATTTTTTTTATTTTTTTCATTTTCTTGTCTTTTTTTATTAATTAAATAGCCATTTTTCATCGAAATAAACCCACACAGCATCTTTTTTTCTTCCAGACATCTTTTTGTTGTATTCACTCTTTCACTAGTCAATTACGAATGACCGGGCGAAAAGCGAAATGCGTCTCGTGTTTTAGTTTCGGGGAATCCTGGAACCGTTTTGGTACCATGCGTCACGTACTATAGTTTCGGGGTTTCCCCGAAACTGTTACGCTATGACTCGCTTGCACATGTGTGCGTGCCGTAGTGGTCCGGGGAATACCCTAAACAATTTTGGGCCGATTTGGTTGTAGTAAAAATTTAATGATTTAAATCAATTAAATCAAGTGATTTAAATCTCGTCAACCCTGCCAGCAACACCCGCCCTAATAGTAATTCGTGAACTGTCATCATCAAATCTTAATACTTATACCCCCTTATTCATAAACGCTCTGTGGGCCTCTGCTAACTTAGCAATCGTTTGTCCTTATCTGTAGATCTTGTCTTTGATACCTTTTAGAACAGATTAGTAGAAGATACTCCGACAAGACTATCCCCCTTATTCATAAAAGCTCTATAGACTTCTGCTAACTTAGCAATCGTTTGTCCTTATCTGTGAAAGGTAAATGTCTAAGTGACAGATAAGGACAAACGATTGCTAAGTTAGCAGAAGTCTATAGAGCTTTTATGAATAAGGGGGATAGTCTTGTCGGAGTATCTTCTACTAATCTGTTCTAAAAGGTATCAAAGACAAGATCTAAAGACCACGTTTAGCATGATTGTGGGCGTATGGATGGAAAGGGGAATCAAAACAGTGATGGGTTGCTAGCCACATCGCCTATATAGCATGATCCCTAAGATTTTCGCCCAATCACTCGATGGGCTTTTACTTTTTACGTGGGAAGAGAAGCAACTGGTACATTATATGTTTTTCTTTGCTCCCAGACCGGCGTGGAAGAACCAATGTATGGAAACATTTGTTAACTATTATGATGGAAAAATCCTGAAAAACATTTACAGGACTATTTAGTCGGACTGTGGTAGCCTAGTGGTTTGACCTGTGGCCTCTCAAGCAGAGCGCCGTGGGTTCAAATCCCAGGCGCGCACCTCTTGAGTTTTTCGGAATTTATGTGCGAAAATTACATTTGAAATTTGTCATTAGCTTTTCGGTGAAGGAAAACATCGTGAGGAAACCTTGCACACATCTGCGAAGAAATTCAATGGTGTGTGTTAAGTTCCCAATCCGCACTGGGCGCGCGTGGGAACTATAGCCCAAGCCCTCGGCACGCCGAATTACGCGACAATTTTTAATAATAAAAAAAAGTAACAACAACAAAAATGAAATTGTAGCGAATTCGGAATAAAAAAAGGCTATAATATAATATATTATTAGGCAGACTAACCCAAGCACCTCTGAAATATTCTGGAACTCTTAAGAGGGGGCGCCGAGGTAATTTTGAAATAATTGCGTTGATTTGATTCCATGCTGTGTCGTTATTAGTACTGAAGATTTAGTTATACAAACAATACGTAAGATATTTAAGGATTCACTCTATAATACGTTTTAGAAACACGATTACTTGTAGTTTCCTCGATAGTTATTTTTTTGAAGTTACATCTAAAAAACAAAATAAACCCTTGGTATGTCGTAAATACTGCACGGAAAGTCATCAGTAGTAATAATAACATAACGAGATGTCGTCAACGTATACGTACATTTCCAAAGTCTGTATTGTTTTAATTGATACGAAGGAAATACGTAAAAACCAGAGCCGCCACGCGTCCCTCCTGTCTGCTTTGGTTCTGCTGCGGCCGTCGGACAGTGAGCAAAGTGGATATAGAGTTTACGATTGATTTCAAAACGCAGCTAAGAATTTTCACACGCACATAAACGGAGCAGATAACCAAAAGCTCGGCGCCCCCTTAAGAGACCTTGTATGAGCCAACTCCTTGTCCGCCTACACTATGACACCGTCTTTTCCTTTTATCTGGTCGATGTAGCTTCATCTAGCCCTACCTCTTTCTCTAAAGTGCTGTACTGTATCCAAGTTAAATTGGGGCACAAATTACATTGGTCGCACCCGGAAAGAGTAGATATTTTGTCGACTGGATTGTTTCCATTGGAGGAAACTATGTAACTGTCAACATTATTAGCGTGTGATACTTATTGCTTACTCATTGCTATTACTTCCTTATTTTTAGTATTCCTGCACTGTATTTCCAGTCATGAAACCAAATACAATGTATACGTAGAGTATACTAGTTTTTTCCGCAGGATAAAACTTTCGAGTTATGAATGAGTACTTGTTTACGGTAAAATCCAACGGTTTTGGCTGCATAATAAAAGTAGTACAGAGAGAACGACCAATTTAACATAAACAGGCACAGAAATAGTGTCAACGGAGCTCCGCTAACGTGGAGCTCCTATTCCTGCGTGGTTTTCGCCCTTCGGGCCGATGCAATACTAACATAACCTAAACCTACCCATGAGCCGTTAAGCCTATATCTGTAGTTTGGTAGTACGATCCATAGGACTCGATGGGAAACAGGAGCTGTCTATTGGGATCGGGTAAAGACGTGACTGTGGAAAAATGCGACACCGAAAAAATAAGTTTCAGTAGAAAAGCATTTGGGAAAAAACGCAAATGAAAAATGATCTAACAAGTCGAGACCTTTAAACTACGCCCTAGCGAGTACATAAAGTTGCACGCGACCAGCAAGAACCAACTTTGCCAAACAAACTGGGTGCGACACGCTCACACGGCAATGCCTAGTTTACAGCCTCACATTGCCGTTCGCAGAACTCCGTCTTGACTTTTATTTTGTCTGAGATCTTAACACAATACTGGGTTTTTAGTTAATTGATACGGACCTCCGCAAAGTAACGCATGATTTAATAAATTACCATACTGTATCTTTCTTTTCAGCTGCCGACATTCACCTAGACGTGCTGGGCGCGTTGGGTATGAACCCCTCGAACCGGCCGCGGTCTTCGTGCGAAATACCCAGAATACCAAACAACAACAAGTGAGTTTCCTTTCCCTCACTTAAATATAAATTATGGTACCAGGTCTTGTACTATACATTCGAAATTTCATGTTTGTATCGTGCATACCTGCTCACTTTGATAGTATTCAATAAGAGAGTAAGAGGAGCGGTATGATAAGAACTTAAATTTTTCGGGGTAGACCCCCAGGAAAGTTACGCAACCGAAGCCTTGAAGATCTACTCCCCTGTGCGGTTTGAGCGATGTTTCTTCCGTACGTGCAAAATTCTTGTGAGGGTCTGAGGGTTTCGAATAAATAAAATTATCCCCTTATTCATAAACGCTCTGCAGGCTTCTGCTAACTTTAGCAATCGTTTGTCCTTATCTGTCACTTTCACGTTTACCTTTCACAGATAAGGACAAACGATTTCTAAGTTAGCAGAAGCCTATAGAGCGTTTATATAAAGGGGTAAATCTCTATTTCCCTTGGTCACGGCACTACGCGTAAACGGCTGGATCGATTTCATTAATTCTTAGGGTTCCGTAATCAACAAGGAACCCTTATAGCTTCGCTATGTCCGTCCGTCCATCTGTTTGTTGGTGGCTTAGCGCAGAGATTCTGAGTACTAGAAAGCTGTAATTTGGCATAGGCGTACATATTAACTACGTCGAAACGTGTAGGGAAACTATTTTTCGATTCAAGGATCCGTTTGCGAAATATTAAGCTTTAGTCTTCAAGCAAGTAAAGTTCCAATTATCGTTAGAGTCAAGTGCCAGATAAACGGCCGTATTAAAATAGGTGAAAAAATGTATGGTAGTAATATATATAACGAAGTTTAAAATAAAACTATCACAGCTAGGTAGGTTGGCTTTACAATTTAACGAGTAATAGTCGACCAACTTATAAAATGTACTTGAAACGGTGAACTGTGTTCATAGTATTATCGAATAAAAATGAAAAATAAAAATTATGTTCATAATATCCACATATTGTGACAGGCGACTCCGGAACCCTACACTGCGCGTGACCCGACACGGTCTTGGCTGTTTTTGGTTGCTTTTTTTTTGTTGTGTTTGACATTGTGAGAAGGTTCATATGAAAGAAAAAGATTTGAACGCGGTCAACAGTTAGTTCGTCTATAAAAATGCTTGTAAAATCATGTAAGGAAATGAATGAGAATTTGCATGTTCCTATCACCTAAACTAATTATACCATCGTACAGACACACTTACTATGAGTTGTAATATACTAGTTAAATATTTTTACGGCAGCTAATCAATGAATGACGAACCAAAAGCACTAAAATATTTCTTATATAACGCAAACATGTTGCTATTGACTCGGTACGGGATGAATCACCGATCATTGAATGGTTATGTTTGTTTAGAACACCGACATGACATGATAATTTACTCGTCGCCTTTATTTCCGCCATTGTAGCACATGTTTTGTTGATATGAAGAGGAAAACTGGAAAAGTTACTCTATTTACCAGTGGCGTTACGTGAAATTTTCCGTTATACAATCCGAGGACAAAAAAACAGATGTAGACCAACCGCTTAAATGAGTCCACGTCCCATTTGTCCTCCCACCCCGCGGGCGAGGACTTATTTATCTACAAGAATTTTACCTATCTTCTTGCTACCCTATCCTTCCATGAAGAAAGAATGAGGAAGCGAAGTTTGAAAATTTGAAAAAGAAACTCGGTGGGAATCGAGTTGTTGGGTCGAACCGCCACTGCTTATTACAGGACTTCTTCGACTGGAGCGTCTTTTATAACTAAACTACAGCACATTTCAATACAAAGGGCGAGTATGAGGAGTTATAGGAATACCCTAATTAGTTTGTAAATAGTGAAAAAAACCAATGGCTTGCCATAAGTAAGCCTCGAAAATGAGAAATCTCTCAACCCAAAACACTTGTTTTTAATAGTTGTGTCCCTACCCTCCCCAAGCAATCCTTCCCTTTGAAATCCTGGGTACGCCTACGAATATTTTTTGTAAATTTTGCGAAGTAAAGGGTTCCAATTCCAAAATTACCCAGTGTACTGAACTTCCTTGAACCTAACAATTTGTCACTTATCAAAATAATCCGATGATTAGAATCAAGAAGACACATTCATGCGACAAGGATGCGGCAAAACATTCCGATTACGTCCTATCGATACGATTATGCGTGATCGACGATGCGGCAAATAAATATTGTGTTCATTGCGTGGTCTAAACGAACATCATCCAGCAGTTACTTGTAAACACACGTAATGTATTACATAATCGTTGTTCTACTCGTATCTGTGCTATCAAGCGTTGAGTCATCGTATCATACGATTGGCCCTATCTCCGTTTACGCTAAGGCGTGATTTGATTTAGTTCCGTATCTGTTATGCTCTCTTGTTACGAGATAGGGACGATTATTTTGACGTGATTTTAGTTTCTTTAAGTTGTCAAATCGTAAACAATTTCAAAGACGGTTTGTTAAGTAGGTCACAAATTCTATTATGACCTACTTTAGTTTAGATACGAACATACACGATCGCCACTAGAACCTTACGGCCTCACAGTGTATATCGGTTCTACAAGCAATGTGGCCCCACTCACTGCCACTTACTCGCAGTGGCGTGCACCGAGTTTTGCAGAAAAAATGCTGCTTGTTTATTTTGTTGTCTAGTTGGTAAATTTGACGTAAGTAAGTAACTAACCACCTCTATGTCTTTTTGTCTTTATGAAGTGCACGCGACTGCTTACTCGGAAGATGTGCAATTAGCTGAGCTTCGTCGGTTACTTTAGTTCTTCTACGGATTTCCTAATTTCTGATTCGATCTCCCATAAACCCACTCCAAGCGTAGCTCTTTCCAGTGACTTCGTGCCTTATTATAAGGCTCGATGGGTCCTAGATTGAACAATATAATTTTCACACCTCTCATTCAGAAAAGTAAGCTTTGCTCCCTGTCGAGAGGGATTACAGTGCAACTTTTCTGTTCATGGCTTTTCTTAGTGTTTTTTTGCAAATGAAATTTTTGAAGTTGATAATTGTAAAACCACGCTATTTTCTATGCTGGTAGCTTTAATTATATTTAGAATTCTTTTTTCAAGTTTTTTTAATGTTCGGTGTGAAAAGTCGTATGAGCCACCCGGGAGCAAAATTATTTTCATCTCGGGCGTTAACACTTGAATCCCTTATTACGCTCTGGATTCAATGTAGCGCCCTCGCCGTAAATACATCACTCTGCTCCCTAGTGACACAATAGTACATTACTGCAGAGGCCGTGAAGTAAGGGATTGCTGGACGAGTTTGGGGTAGGTGGCCGAGTCGAAGACGAGGCCAGATAGAACGAGTCCTGCAATCCCTGTTCCGGCCAAAGCTTGTATAGTGCTTTTCTCAAACAATGTGAGGAAATATTAAAATTAAAATAACTACTAGACAATCAAGTAAATCATAGTTTATTATAGGGAAAAATCTCTACTTTTTTCCGGTAACATATTTTGCATAGCTAAATTTGCCTCCTCTTTTAAATGAGGCGGAGTACAGTTCATAAGTTCCCCGTCACTTTCATCACTAGAAGTCATTTTTATTTCTGTTAAATTATAATAACAATCACTACGAAATACGCATAAGCAGAAAAAAAGATTTTCGATTTGCCACCTTTTTTATTTTTTAAATGTACTAATTTGATCCAGCTATTTGAGCACCATGTTTAACCGCACATAAATATAGTACCATAGATTATTTTTTTTTATGTCGCAATTATGCTTAGGTACAGATTGTGGTGGTGGTTGGCTGTATGTAATTTTTTCCTTTGCCAATTTAATTTTAGTATAGAAATTTAAAAAATTAGAGCAGCGGACAAAAATGGATTTTCATACTAACTTTTGTGGCCTAAGCCAAGAAGTAATGTAGGGAGCCATAAACGAGAAACTTCATGTCCTCATATCGGGACATTAACGCATACATTTCCGAGCATGTTTGAGAAAATAACAATTCTTAACAATAGATTTATGTGTGTTAGCGTGTACGAGAGCGGGGACGGCGGCGGAGGCGGCGGCGGCGGGGGGCTGGCGTGCGGCGAGCTGCAGGTGCCGGGCGGCTCGCTGCCGGACCTCACCTCCGTGCACTTCCCGCCGCCGCACTACCTGCCGCACCCGCACCGGACCGACCCCGACTACCAGACCCGATACGTGAGTGTGGTAGCTGTTAGCGGCACGCGGACGTCACGGTGACGGTAGGCAGCGATAAGGTGACACAACTTGTACGCGCTGCCAACCCTGACATACTGCACTAACATAGTGTACTGTGTACGAGACTCGCTTCGATTATGAATAAATTTATTAAAGGATTCTTGAACATAAATTATCAAAGCTAGCAAACGTTAAGAATGATATTGACTCTATGAACTCTCGTATTATTATTTTACAAGCTTTTCTTACTGACTTACTTAAAAAGTGGTGGGATTGATTTTAAAATATAGGCAGTGAGTATAATGTAGGATGGATGGCAATGATGCGAGTACGAAAAGAACGCTCACCAAAAAAAAAGTATTATTTTTACTTTTTTAAATATAACTTTCTTAATAATAACTTACAATGTGTCGCGGTCAGCAATTTAATTTAAATCACTGTAGGTGAACCTTTATGACTAATGAATGTCATGAAAAGCGATATTTATTCACAATTAAATCGCTTCACATGAATATGGTTTTCCTTAAAACATTTCTAACCATATACTTATTACAGTTCAAAACAATTTTGAACAATTTATGGTTTGTTTGTGTCACAAAAGTGATAAAATCGAGAAGTGACGTAAAAGCGACTCATCTCTCTGCATAAGATTAAGTATTGTACTTAATAAATAACATTTTATCCTCCTAACTCACCAAACTTAAATGTTCAGTTACAATCAAGGGCATAATAAATATGTGTACGTTACCTAGATCAAAAACATCTAAACACTTTTATGCTACTAACAATAAGGTCGGTGATACATAATTTTGACATGATGGTTGTATCTTTATTTAATTTATGCTCTCTACTGTACAAGGAAAAGTAAATCCGGATTTAATTTGTCATTAATTTTGAACTCTTTGATTTCATATAGCTTTTCATGTCTTATTGTTTCTTGTTTCTTCAATGCAATTATCTTTTTTAAAGTTTATTTTCGACCTGGCCTCATTTTCTTTCTTTATTTTTTAAAGTTTTTGTTTTGATGTTGTTTAATTTATTTGTTGTGAATAACTTACCCTTCCAGCTATTTGATTGATTTATAAGGTACGTGATATAATCCCGACCCGATAACGAAACGTTAATAAAATATTCGTCTATTTTTTATAACCAACCAATTTGATGACCCCGTTTTTTTAAGTCAATTAAATTTTATTTTCAGAGTCCAACCTCCCCCGGCGCGGTGTCCCCTAACGCGGGCAGCGGCTCCCCCGCCACCGGAGGCCTGTCCCCCGCCTCGGGCTCCCCCGTGGGCGCCACCGTACCCCTCTCCAACACCATGCACCATCCGCACGAACACACGCAGCTCTACGACACACAAGTATGTACGAAACAGCACCGTGACGGTGTGTATAGAGGCCTTAGGGTAAGACCTGAGTGGACGCTCGAGTTGGGCGTGCGGCGTGCATGTTAAACAAATGAAACTCATACTGGTGTCAGTCGATGCTGCCAGAGCCCTTTGCCGCTGCCCGCCCCGCTGCACGGCCCGCCCAACGCTCCGCTGCGAGCGTCCGCTCACGCCTTACACTTATACTCCGAAATTGGTTTTTTGAAGTCCGTTTCATGCATTTACGCTCATGCTTATAGTCATTAAGTGAGGAGCGGTGTGATGCGAACTTCGAAAATTGAATTTCGGAGTAGCCCTCCGGCTTTATGAACAATAGAACCTTGTACTGTTCTCTGTGGCGGCGTCCACCTTAAAGAAGTTCAAAGGCTCTGCTGGCAGTGAATTCTTTGAACATAGAATTTAGTATTTAATCACTAAGTAGAAAAAAACCTGTACTGTCTGTAAAGTTGGTTTACGGACGATAGTTTTACGTGATAACGTCATAAAAAAACATTGATGAAAACTGCTAGCTCTGACGTCACACAGAACGTGACAACGTGACACTTTTTCGTGCGTGCAGCCGGTGTTCATCGATTTATAAGACGTTATCACGTCTAAAATATGGTCCATTTCTGAATTGAATCTTCAATAGCGCAGGTTTTATATCAATTTCAGAGACAGGTGTGTTTGAATTTGAAATATAAACGAGAATGTGTTTGTCGCTTTATGGTCATTGACGTCTGAACCTGAGGACGAGTTAAATGACGCTTTTAGACTATTAAATGACCGATAAATATATTTAAAACCAGTGGCTAAGTCTCGTTCTTTCGTTGTGTACTGGTATTATCGCCAAGCTTCAAACACACACAGTAACGTAGCGATATCCGCGCCCGAAGACAATGGAGTGTCGTGTGGCGTGTGTGTAAAGAGCTGCAGGCCTAGAAGTTAAAAATTCGGTGTTCGTTTCTTGTTGTCCTGCTCACACTAATTGTTATTGATAGGAGAGTGAGAGGGACGGTTCGATACGAACTTTGACTATCGAATTTCGGAGTAGCCCTCAGAATCGACGATTAAATAAAACGTAATGATACGAAAAAAGGGTTCGTGGGGTTCTTTCCTCCACAAGGGACAGTTAAAGTAGCTGCTGAAAGTAACGGTTCCCATGTTTGTATATCCCCCAAGTTACAAATTTTTGTAGATACAGTCTTAGCACCAAAATTACCATTATAATCAGATTTTGAACTAATAAATCAAGTAATTTCTAACACCATGGCTTTGGAATATAACCTGGTTGTTTCCAACAAGCACTAGTTTTCCGATAGGCATTTAACATTTTTTTTTTGTTGTTTTCGTTTGTGTTTATTTGCCTTCTACACAAACCATTTTTTGTTTATTTCAGAATCACTTATCTGTACCAAACACAAATAATTATCTTCATCATAATAAGGTTCGTTTTCTTTTTTAACATCCTTTTAAAGTTTTTCCAGTTCATTAGTTATTATGAACGATCGCTTGAGCTTCAAAAACGCTATGATATATGTTGTTGGTGCCACAACTAACAGGCCTATCCCCGCCGCTGATAATCATACTAAAACAGTTCCTCTCATTATTATCTTATCTATTGTATTGTATTGTAACATTCGTTAAATCGAAACACTGGAAAAATGCATGTAACGATTTTCTCAATTTGAATATTTTGGATGCTTTGATTTTAAAACACGTTTTCAATGGTTCTAATTAAGCTTTCGAATTTTTGATTTCACAGCACAATGTATTTAAAATAATTAAATATTCTTCGTGTTTGGTTATGATTTCACCTTTTAACTAACCCTTCGATTATACTAACATTCTTTATCTCTAAATAAAAAAAACTAATATAAGAGTGCAGGCAGGCTAGCACAGTTAATGATTTAGTAATAACATAATAATATATAGACGTTGTTTATAAGGGTTGATCAATATTAACATGTAAGCTTTACTTTTGAAGCATAATATATTTGCAATTATTTTTCGGGATGAATTTTCATATTTGAGACAGTCTTTCTATGAGAGCATACTACTAGCTTAAACTTTAAAAAGAAGAGAAAGAAGAAAAGAATGTCGCAAATATAATTTTGTTTATTACTGTAATCTTCGACCAAATAAAGAGTATGGGCCGGTAAAAAACTTATGATAATCAAGTTGAGATACTAGTACATGCAAACACACAAATACAAACAGTCTTGCACACTTTCGAGAAGAACAGGAGTGCATTACATAAATTAAATACCTACAAATGAAACGAAGGTATTTAAAATACTATTTTTCAACTTGCGTGTCGCTATTAGCTATCACAACAAGCGACTGAAACGAATGAATGGTCAGGCTCTCTTTGTAAGTTTCAGAAGACTGTTCGCTAAAGCCGGCTCACACTGTTTATTTAGTCGTAGACTATTCATAATCACACATTACTTGCGTATTTCAGCAATAAATAACGGCGGTTCGCTTCCTAATTTTATATTAAGCTTCTCGAGTCATTCGTTCTAACTGCATGTATCTGCTTTTGTACAAAAACACTGTGACTGTATATTAACAATTTAACATCGCTGATCAAAGTTTTTTAAAGTATTATTCTCTTACCTCTTACGAATGGTCTGGCAGTTTACAATGGCATATTATATTTCAGGTATTGAATAAAGCGGCAGACAGCATCATAAATATGTATACAACGTCGCAAATATCTGGTAAAATAGAGTCAGCAAACAATACCACAGTGCACTGCCATCGGTACTACGTATGTTGTAACAATTAGTACGTTGTGGTTTTAACATCAATAACATCTTCAATGAGAATGAGCTAACAAACAAAACCACAGCAGTTAAAGCGACAAAATGCTGATTTGTAAAGTTTTTATGATGCTAACTGCTGATATGCACAGTTAAATGATATTAAAAGATAGTTGAGTCATTACTTATTTAAATCAAATATGTTACGTAAACTTATGTCTAGGCAAGAGATGGAAACTCACGCGGCTCCCAATAGCCGTTATTAAATGTCAGTCATTTGTTTATCCAGTTACTTCACTTTATGTTACTGCCAAACTGTTGCCGCTTACTTTATACCGTCACATTGTTTTTGTCCTAATAATACAGTCAGTGATGTATTGAACTGAGATGGAGCGTTCTGTCTGGTTGCAGAACATGTCGCCGTTGGACCACAGTTGGATATCGTCGAGTTGTTACCAAACGCAATGTAGTCCGCCCTCTCAATATTCCTCTACGTCAAATATCAACATACCTTCTCCTACGGTAAGTGCTTTACAGATTACCGTTAATAATTTATTGTACAAATCGCTCCAAATAAGTAAAGGTAGCTGGATACTCATTTACAAGCGCAGGAAACTCAGCGGCAAAAAATGTGGTTCTCATAATGTATAGTATCATATGTTAGTTTATATGTAATTTTGAGGAGACTGGGCCAAATCTTTTTGAATCAGCCGTTACTTTGTGGAGGTCCATTTCAGTGATCACAAAAATATTTTGTTCATTGATTATATTATTTATAATAATAAAATAAGGCGCCAAAGAAACATTACCTGGCAAGCTAAGTTTCTCGCTATACCTGCGAACTGAGAAACTGATTACAATTCAAGCATTTAAATGACAAAATTGAGCCCGTTAATTAGAAAGTGGAGCCTCAATTTTCTACTCTTTTGAAAGTGGTAAATTTTTGCGCTTGATCTATTGTGGAGACACAGTATAAATAAATGGTTGAGTTCTAATTTTGAGCGTCAATTATCTGTGTATGATAATTCGAATCACCGATGGAACATTCCAGATGGTGCACAGTCCAGGCAGCCCTGCGGAGTCGCCGCAGACGGACTACAATAATCTGCACCAAGCGTTGCTGCAGCCGTTCGAGCAAATCACCATGGTGAGTCTGCACCCTATTGGTTAACGCTCGCTCACTGACATAACCCTTAAACAATTGCTTGTCGGGCCGGCTCATCTGTGACTTGTAACCGTAACTGTGCAACGTTCATCATCATATCAACCATTGTTGGACATAGGCCTCCCCCATAGACCTCCTGTTGCCTAGGTTGCGCGTTACAGTAACCTCAATCCCTAGTATGGACGTGGCTCGCGAGCTTGGCGCGAGCGGAACGCCACACCACACTAGGGTTTTTGGTTACAGCTCGCAGAAGAGTACACGGCTTTGTGTTGCAAGCTATAGACAAGATGTTGTTTAAAAATTGCAATATGAAATATATTTTGTAGTGTGTGTAATTAAACCTGAAAATTTTACCTAAACTGTGTCTGGTGGTAATAAAGTATAATGAAGGCTATACACATATTTAATGCATTTAAGATTTAAAAACAATGCTATGTAATGTTCAAGTCTTAAGCTAGTTCACTTTGAAATGTTGTCGCTGGGTTCCTTAACATGGCATAATGATGTCTCTCTGTTAATACACTGCTGAAGTATGCCAGGGATCAGACGCGTGTGCGAGTTCGTGCCCGATTGGTCCCCTAGACACTTTTAGTGTGTGTAATTTTCTATTATAACAGAGAAACATTCTTTGTCTAGATACGCTCGCTGTAGCGGTTAATAGAAACCCGGCCGTAATTCATATTTCTCTGTTACAAATCACTATGCTACAATGGGATTATTAGCAAGGAGTTGTAAGTAATCGTAGACTTATTATTAAATGTCCTGACAATACAAACGCTAAATCAAAATGTAGGCCAAAATTTAATTCAACTGAAAATTAGCAAACCCACTCACCATTTTATGAGAAATCACTAAAACCAAAGCACTATTTGAGAACCTAGCACGGAACCATCATGAGAAAGCACACGTAGAAGCAATAATGTTTATATGCTGATTTATTCGCTATGATTGGAAATGGTGGGTGCCCCCGACGCCTGTGTTGTATACCGTGAATTTGCGTATTTGTTAGTAATGTTATTTAAAAAACTCACGATCTGTCATTGACTACCTAAACATTACATTCTTGGTGTGATTGGTTAAAGAGAGAGTTAGTTTCACCGTTCCTTTCTACGAAGAAAGTGACAGCAATTCTAATTAGTGCCAAATTCGTCTTCTCGAAAGAAGTAGAGATCCGTATAACGCTAAAACTTTCAAAATTGTAGACTTCATCTGAAACACAAATTTTGAGAGTGGCCAGAGTTGTGTAGAGTCCCGAGATGTCACTACTCACGAATGCTCGCAGACCTTGATTGTGTTGGAGACTCATCTACGCTCCGACAAACACGCACACTGTAACAACTCGTGTTACTACGACCTAAACACAACCAAAAGCTACGAGCCTTCGTGAGATGCTTCTACGAACTGTTTTTGTATCATTATTAAATCCAACTGCAGCATTGAAGTAGCAGAAACATCACTGACAGATTGTGAGTTGCTAGCGAGTATTTCTGAGTATAACGTTGGTGGATTGGTTGGCCAAGGACTGGGCGCAGCTGGTGCAGAGTCTGGTGGAGTCCGGCTGGACAGCCCACGTCCAGGTCGCGGAAAATGTACGACACACCCCCCCGCCCGTCACACACTCACACCGAGTTTATGGGTTCATTTTAGTCTCACGACGTCCGCTACTGAAGTCTGCTGCGGACGTTTATCTTTGGTCGCGTCCACTACACCGATAACTATGTTGTACCCTTTGCGATGATTATTTTCGATCTTACGAAAAGTAAGGAGATTCTGTTAATTATGGAGACGTGAGCTTTACAGTAGGACTTCCCAACCAGGGGAGCGTAGAGAAATATCAGGGTGGGGTAATAGGTACGTTTGCGTTTCCGAAAAAAAAAAGTATTTAACGCATAGATATATCATATGGTCCGTATTGCAAGTTTGGGAAACCCTGCTTTAGAGCGTGACTGAAAGTCCGCAACGTCCAACCGTTTTCTTTGGTCCACGCCGAAAATCCGCAACCGACGTCAGTGATAGATGTTGTCTTGAGACTAAAAAGAGCCTCTCGCCGAAACAGTTGTAGATAGAGCGCGTTTCACTGACAAATTAAGCAATTGATATACTCTATCACATACTGTCTCACCGGGTGTAAACTTGGTGAACACGTGCACCTTTGAATTATTCATTAGATTTATGGAAGTACCTACCGAGTTCTTGTAGCGAGTGACTGGCTGCCTACATACCTTAACGCTGAGGGAAGATTTAAATATGTCCTGCTCTTTCTCGTAAAGATTATGCGTAAGAGAAGGATGGAATTCAGCACATTGTTAGGCAACCCACTTGGGCGTGCCAATAGGATAAATGGTCCATAATAAAACACAACCCGTCCTTAATGCAATGGCGCTCGGGCCTAAATCTACGTAAAAACTTTGTTCCAAGTCGTTTAACGAATTAAACAACTACATTTTTTCACAATGAGAGTTTTCTGACAGACAAACTACTCGCTAGATGGCATTAGTATCGATAAGTCCATTTGACATAATTCTCACGACACGGATTGGCTGCTTAAATTATAATTTATAAGCCAATCTTGAACTTGACAGATATGTTATCTAGACCCTTCGATATTAAATGTCATCTGACCATATTTTATCTGGCAGAAAACCCTCATTACTCATTATATCAAGGAATGTCGGCATGCTAGTAATACTGAATTCTATATATTAAAACAATTGAATCAAAATAAGTGGAACATGATTAAAATATCAGATTAACTTTGAACTACTGTATAATTCAAAGGAGTGACGTTACACAACACCATCCAGTAACAAGATAATTCACATTCTTGCAGACGCATTGGCCTTTTCAAAGTTCCTGTTGAATATAACTTTTTAACGCCTGCGTCCAAAATAGCCGGGTTAATTGAGAGAGACTTTATACCGTATTTGCAAAATGTGATTATCTTTAATCCTATATAAGTAGCCATTTGTAGCACTATTATTCAATAACGTAAACGATTAGGACATGATCAGAGCACTAAGTATTTTAATAATGCTGCTTAAGTATTTGGGCATTGGGGATTTGACACCTTCATTCAATTCACAACATTTCAATTTTTTTACCTTGTGTTTTCTTATGCTCAATAAATAGTACTTTGAAAACTAGGAGACCCATATTTTTTCTTTTTGCGAAATTTGTATTCTAAGTTAGTCAAAAATAATATTGAAATCTCGAAAATTTCAAAAACGCTTGTAAGGTTGAATCTACACATTACCTTTGCCTGGGTCATAAAAAAATAAGATAAGATTGATGTCTACATTGTCTACTGGTTGTCACAAGGGGTTGTCATTTTGAGTTTTTGATTGACGTTTGGTGATTTGATATTGGTTTTTATTGGATTTTAATTATTCGCGTTTTCTGGACTGAATTGGAAATAATTGACAACAAAATAAGCCACATAATAAAACAAATTGAATGTTTGCATCCACCCTGACTTGCAGCACAGTCTTCACATTTCACATCCAATATAGTTTCTTCTGCCTCGTTAATGCTTGCGACAACAGAGTACATTTTAGTACGAACTCGGTGCTCAGGAGTTACTCTGCCCTTGATAAAACACACAGCATTCTCTTGTTTACTTCCACATAGCCTACAGAAGTTTCAACGTAAGCATCCCCTGATGACAACAAAACCTTAGCTCCCCGGATTTTGGCAACGTTAAACGAGTCGTTTTCACGCATGTATTGCAACAACATCATATAATCCACCTTGGGAAGGTTTCGGTTGTCTGCCATGGCATAACCGTCCGAAACTTTCATCAAATCAATTTAATAAATATAACAATGCTTTTTCAAAACAAAACGAACAAACAACATTGATCGGCAAACAACACTGATATTTGACATTGACACCTTCTTGACATTGACATTTTTATTCATAAATAATTAGGAAGACAAAGGTATACTACGACGATGCCTTACTTCGGATTTTTTGAAGATTTTTGTGAATATTACGTTAAATAAGTAATAAAAAAAATCAAAAAAATATGGAATGGAATACTTAAACACAAAGCTCGAAATGGTTGTCGGTACTTTAGTAATTATTTAAAATTGAAATGTTGTGAATTAGCATATTTTTTATGAGCTGTCTATACTCGATGTTACCTAACGGATTGCAATCGTTAGGGCCGTTACACACTAGCGATTTGTCCGGCGATTTTACAACGATTTGCTATGCGATTTGCTCGCCGCGAGATCGCTGCGTGCACGCGGCGAGCAACATCGCTGAGAAATCGCCTTACAAATCGCTAGTGTGTAATGTAAGGGACCTAAGCTGCAGTGGCGTGGCATCAAATATATCAGAAGGCAAGCCGAAGGGAATTAAACTTGCCTTTTCCTCTAATTCTTCACAATAAAAGTGCCCAACTGCCTTAAAATAGGCAAGCCGGTGGGCATCGAGTTCTATGGACGCCACGCCTCTCCTAAGCTGGCACTTGCCAACTTAAGACAAAGCAACTAAAAATCTAATTTTAAAGTTCATTGAAAATTAAACTGATTTCGGGGCTAAAATTACGACTATTGTTAATGGTGTCATGTCCCTACTATCGATAACTTTCATAACGGCAGACAATTAGTGCTACAATGGCTAAATCTACAACTCATATACAAGCTTCAATTTATGTATTTAAATACCTTATATCTCACATTCGGCATGCTGCGCAATTTAATTTATTTGCGTTTGTATACCTTTTTTACTTAAGGTTCTAGGTAATACGTAATTTATTTTAGTATCTGCGTATTTAGAATTTAAACAATCCATTAGCTTTAGCTACACTAGCGGAATACACTTATCATTAGACGCATGGACTCTTGTAGAACACTGGGATAGCATGTTGTTAAAATTTTATCAGCACCATAGATTGGGATCTCTTATAAGGCCAGACGTCTTAGTACAAATGTAAGGAATAATGAGCTGCCGTCGGCTAAACTCGGAAACTACCACAGACTACTCGATAAGCGTCAATCAGTTATCGTTTTTTAACGTTGAAATTAAGTTACATGTCAAAATTGTGTCAGATGTTGGTGCCACTTTGCAGAAGTCCATGTTAATGAATAAAAAATATATAGTTGCTGCTTCTCTACAGCACGTGCACTTTTAGCTGTCTTGCACATGTATCGGAGTAGCGACACTACTGTTCTTAATTATTATAATTTAATATGTGACAATGAAGACCCAGATTAGATCTCCACCAAATTAGAGAACATGTCAACGCCAAGTCGTGACAAGAGTCCTCTTAAAATTTTAATACCTATCTATTTTATCTAATTTTATTGTTTATTTTATTTTAATTTAATACCTATTACATTTTTATTTGATTTTGATCGGTATTTGATTTTATTTTAACTTACAATACAATATACAAATCACGTCTTTATCCCTTACGGGATTTAACTTAATTTTGAACTAATTTATTCTTGTGTGGACCTGGTCTTGAAATAAAATTATTTCATTTCATTAAAATCCATGGATGGAATATGTGACATAAATGCGTTAATCGTTTAATATTAAATACTATAATTAATTGTCACTTTGTGAATAGTGGTGCATTGGGGTAAATTCGAAATTTGGGGAAATTCGAAAATCGTGGATATCCACTAAACGGGGAACAATTCCATAATCTTGCAACAGTGGCAACGCTTATTTAGACGCCAAAGACATTGGAGCTAATGGTAAGCGTTGATTATGTAATTGTTGCCCATTTAGAAGATATCCACGAGTTTCGAAAATCCCCCAATTTCGATTTTACCCCAATATAATATAGTTTCCGAATTTTCCCCGACAGCAAACCATTGTGAACTACATCTGTATAAGTGGTAGTGTGTACAGTATTATATTTTCCAATCAAGTTATAGCTTCACTTGCCGTTGTCCAGCCAGGAGAGCTAGTGTGGTTATAAACATTGTTTACTTGTCGATAAAAATGTATTAAGTATTGAACTAGCAGCAGGAAAAAGAGGCTTTTAGCGTTAAACGATAAAGCGGCAATTTGTCATTTATACACCTTTCTTCAGTATGATCGCGGGCGTATAGTGTAAAGAAGTAAAGGAAATCTTGCTAGCCGTTCTTAAATGTTATTTTATTTGTATAAAAGACAATATAACATAGGGAAAACAAAATACTATGCTAATCTTATCACTAGCTCTTGGCCTAACATTATAGTTATTCATTTTTTCGTGTCATTGTGGTCTTTTTAATATCGCTTCCGATTTTGTCTATGTCACTCTTGTCACAAGATAAACAAGAGTCATGTAGTAGTTATCTTTAAATGCGGAATTGTACTCAGTTTAAGTTATCTTATAGTTTTTTGTGTAATTCGTATTGGATAAGAAAGTGTGACGCTACTTTTAAAGTCGAAAAGTTGCAATTTCTCTAAAAGTACAAGTAACGTCACATCTTCTGGATTCTATAGCTTAATTAAAATCATTCTAGTTTTATATTCTGTCATGGTAGATAGTGGTAACGTCATGTCGTTTATTTTTTCAGGATTTGCTGCATTTTAATCGTATTTCTTTTGTTTTCTCGCTTGCAACACATTTTTTTCGTTTTCTCTTTCTAATGTTAGCGTTTTGTTTTCACCAGCTGGATTCGCCTGTGTCAAGTTATAACACGTCGTATATGAATCACAGTTCACCACAGACAACGAATTCAAACCACACGTACCCTCAGGTAAGTTGTTTTTAGTTTTTTTTGTTGTTTTTCTGAACAGTTCCGTTCAGAAGTGGGACGTATTTAGGCTAGAGATGATGACGATTTATGTACCTCGTGAGGCCCAAAGTATTTTTAGGACGTTTATTATAACGACCCAGTGTACTAATAGGGACTTATGCTGGCGGGCCAGACCTTTGAATTGCTATAAAATCTGAAAATGACATATTTAGAGCTGGAGTCCGATGCGTGCCAAGTTCATGGATCGGTTCGTGCTTAAGGTGCATGTATGTCGTACTTTGGGGTCGTTGGGCCGCTTATTGATAGATTTTGATATTTGCTTGGGCCAAAAGGACTAGATTTCGCAGTCCTATAAATAGAACGTTTGGCCTTACTAGGCTAAACTCTGGTTTTTGGCAGTCCCCAGGCAACTGCGGTACGAACGGTACCGGTTCGACGACGGGCGTGACGCGGCGAGGCGGGCGGGACCCCGTGCCGGGCGGCGGCTACGCGCTGCCGCCGCTCGCCTCGCCCGCGCCCGCCACGCCGCCCAGCATACCCGACATCATACTGACAGGTGAGACCCGCTACACCACTACACCACAGTAAATAAATAGACCAGTATGGAAGCTAGGCATACTTTTTGAAATAAATACCTACGCTCCATTAGAGCGTTAGGGTTGTCGATTTAATTTTTATAAAATTGTGAAGATTTTTGTTTAGTTAGCGCTTTAATATCAGCTTGTAACGCCTGTTTTAAAGTAACTAGCTACACTAATTAAGAGTGTTAGGGTTGGCACCCTTAATTCGTGTAAAAAAAGACAAACGTTAATTTGGTTTCTATGATAATTGAATTGAACGAATTGACTAGTTTATAAATAATACAATACAATACAATAATTCTTTATTGAACACCACATATAACAACCAAAACAGAAAATGAGGTATACAGAATATTACAAGGTAACAATTATTGTTACCTATTATAGGTAACAATAGGAACTTCAACACTTCAACAGTTTAAGACCTTTTATTTGTCGGTAGCTAAGTATTACAGATTACTTACTGAAAAATACTTTCGCCTGCTACGACACGTTCGGAAAGCCCTATTATTAAATTTTATGGTATAAAAAATTCTCATCCGAATGAATAGCTTCCTTAAAAAAACTATTGGGAAACATGAACACGGCACTATAAAACTATTTTTTTCTAATTCTTTGTAAATTAAGAAACCTACATTGCAATTTATATGTTGTCTCTGAAAACAACATCGAAAAGTTTCGTCCATTTTTTCGACATATTGAACAAAATCATCCGGTGGTACAACTAGTAAACTTCGGTTAAAATCTTTGCTGTATTCTCTGTATCTCGTGTACCGACTTTCTGAACTAAAGTTGTGGGCCGTTTGATTTGGTTTCATATATGATTTCAAAATTTGACAATCACTGTGGCGTTCCGCACATTTCTTTAGAAGATAGCCACAAACATAAAAAAGTGAGTTTTTTTCGGGAATATCTAGTTGGTTATAGTCTGAGCTTACAACTGCAACGTTGTTATATGGCTCTTCATTGTTTGTAGCGGGGATTTCGGTTTCTTCATTTCTTATTGTTTCTTCATTTCCTTGACTTAACGCGCTGGTCTGAATGAGAAGTTTTCCTAAATCGTCTTCACAATTACCTGCTTTTGGAGGTTTTATGATATTTAAAAAATATATTTTTTGAAAAGCTGACATAAACTGTCTGCTTGTGGGTTCTGTGGCCAGACCGTTTTTAGTTCGTATTTGTCCAAAAAAATTTTCAAGGACATCCTGATTGAGTTTCCTTGTAAGTAAAAACGTGCATCCTTCCGACTGCAAATCTTCATAAAGATGCATAATAGAGGTAATAGTTACCTGAAAGCCAAGTATAAACTTAACTTTTGATGTAACATCTTTACCATTTTTCGGATCGATTAATTTTAAATGCTGAAAAAAGTTTAACATTTCGTTGAAAAAAGTTATTTGCGATTGTTTTCCACAAAACGCTCTTCTGTATTCGTAATTATCCTTTAAATTTGATGAGTTTAATGCATCAAATAAGTTATTCATAATTTTTACAAATTCAGCTGTGTCCCTCCCGGATTCTTGAATGATGTTTAAATCAACGTAAGTCGATATACCAGCGGCAACAGAATTACTTAAAAGTTGTGTAGCATAACGAACTTTCATTTTTTCAAAATTTGTCGGATGAATGTGGCTGTTCGTCAATTTGTGGGCAAGCTTAAAGCTCTTTTGTTTATCATTTTCGTAAAATTTTACAATGTGCTCATATTTAGCTACACGATCCTGGAAATGAAAGTCGTAAGAAATCAAATTGTTGCGAACCAGTTTTATGAGATGGGGTGCATCAAAAATATAGTAAATTTTTTTTTCATTGACAAAAAAATAAGGCCGCTCTATGGTAACAGATCTCTTTTTTGCTGCGTTAAATAGATCAGATCCCATGTCGGAGACAAATAGTCTAATGTTAAGTCCTATCTCAAATAGCTTTTCCAAAAGTTTGTCAATCCATTTAGCAATTTCATCGTAGTTCCTACATTCAGAGAGCAATGCAAATCCAACGGGTTGCTTCCAGTTGTTAAATATCCCACGAACCATCAGAACCAAAGCATTTTTTGCAGGTTCTGGTGACTGTACGCCATCGATCTCATGAAAGCCAATAATTTTATCTTGCTTTAAGTTATAAAACAAATTAGCCTTTAAACTCATGGCGTCAATGACAACTGAGCAGTTCTTTTCCATATCAGACATGGTACCAACTTTAGTTTTTAGAATTGACATTAGTCTGTCATTTATTTCAGATGTTACTGGTATTCCGTGTTTATTCAATGTTTTTCGACTTGGGAGACATAAAGCACTTTGTAATACCCGGTAAGCTTGTGGACTGGTGTAATATAAATTCAAGCAAAACATTTTGTAACTTTGGCTATACCTATTTCCGGGATAATTAGCTTGTAAGTGAGTTTGTGCTATTACCAACGCAGCTAGCTGTTTTGTCAGGAATCTGTTACACAATTTGTGGAAAATATCTCTTTTACATTTTTCTGTTTTATTTTCAATTTCGAATGACTTAATTTTTTTTTTAGCTTCTTTTAGATCTGATTTTAGTTTTCTTTTCCGAGGTGTATCCGATGAAAGATATCTAGGAGTTTGTGCAGCGTCACACGCTAATAGTGTCATATTTTCATCCGTCTGTGTAGATATTTCACGCAACGTCGCAGCTTCGGTTGTAGTTTGTACATCTTTTTTTTGAAGATCTGGTAGACGAAGAGATGGTAATGAACTAGTCTTAAGCATTTTGCGATACGTTCCCGGTAAAATATCCACAGCGTCAAAATGTTCTTCACAAATGGAATAATGTCGTGGCGGCTTGTCCATCAAATCTTCTCGAGATATTAAACGAAGCCATTTGGAACGTCTGAAAAAGATATAAAAAAAATGTGTTAGGTACTGTTATATTAATAAGAGCCGGTTCAAGTATTTTAAGTCTCCCTAAAAATCGTGTATTTAGTTGTTATCGAGAATTCGGATAACTGAAAAGTTCAAGATACTTTTTCTCATTCCCTTAACGGATTCGATGATGGGCACCAACCATATCCCCAGATATCGGTTTTGAAAGCAATCAGTTCAATAATTAAAAAGTTCGAAATGGCGGCTACTTTTTCTCATTCCATCAACTGATTTTATGTTGGAGACCAACCGGATACCCAGATATCGATTTTGAAATCAATCGGTCGATTAACTAAAAAGTTCAAAAAGGCGGATACTTATTCTCATTCCGTTAACGGATTCGATGTTTGAGACCAACCATATCCCCAGATATCGATTTTGAAATCAATCGGTCGATTAACTAAAAAGTTCAAAAAGGCGGATACTTTTTCTCATTCCGTTAACGGATTCGATGTTTGAGACCAACCATATCCCCAGATATCGATTTTGAAATCAATCGGTCGATTAACTAAAAAGTTCAAAAAGGCGGATACTTTTTCTCATTCCGTTAACGGATTCGATGTTTGAGACCAACCATATCCCCAGATATCGATTTTGAAAGCAATCGGTACAATAATTAGAAAGTTCAAAATGGCGGCTACTTTTTCTCATTCCGTCAACGGATTCGATGTCTGAGACCAACCGGATACCCAGATATCGATTTTGAAAAGAATCGGTTGAATAACTAAAAAGTTCAAGATGGCGGCTACTTTTTTTCATTCCGTCAACGGATTCGATGTTTGAGACCAACCGGATACCCAGATATCGATTTTGAAAAGAATCGGTTGAATAACTAAAAAGTTCAAGATGGCGGCTACTTTTTCTCATTCCGTCAACGGATTCGATGTTTGAGACCAACCGGATACCCAGATATCGATTTTGAAAAGAATCGGTTGAATAACTAAAAAGTTCAAGATGGCGGCTACTTTTTCTCATTCCGTCAACGGATTCGATGTTTGAGACCAACCGGATACCCAGATATCGATTTTGAAAAGAATCGGTTGAATAACTAAAAAGTTCAAGATGGCGGCTACTTTTTCTCATTCCGTCAACGGATTCGATGTTTGAGACCAACCGGATACCCAGATATCGATTTTGAAAAGAATCGGTTGAATATCTAAAAAGTTCAAGATGGCGGCTACTTTTTCTCATTCCGTCAACGGATTCGATGTTTGAGACCAACCGGATACCCAGATATCGATTTTGAAAAGAATCGGTTGAATAACTAAAAAGTTCAAGATGGCGGCTACTTTTTCTCATTCCGTCAACGGATTCGATGTCTGAGACCGACCGGATACCCAGATATCGATTTTGAAAAGAATCGGTTGAATAACTAAAAAGTTCAAGATGGCGGCTACTTTTTCTCATTCCGTCAACGGATTCGATGTCTGAGACCAACGGGATACCCGGATATCGATTTTGAAAAGAATCGGTCGAATAACTAAAACATTCAACTCATTTTCGCATGATACGAACGACGAACGAACGATAGTAAGTTTTATGTGATGCGATTGGCTTACATGTTTATATGTACGAAATAAATAATGTAAAATATAATGTGTCAAATCAAACTAGTACTTAAATATACTTTTTGATGAATGAATAATAAATATATAGTATAATTCTTTTGAGAATAAAGTACCTTTAACCCGAACTCAGTTGGTATAGGTAAAGTACCTACAGGTATTTGACAAGATATCCTTCAAATGTAGTCCAATAATATAAAATAGTAGGTATATTATAGATGCCAGATGATAACGACGAAAGTCCGTCGTAAAATTTTTCACCAAAAACGCGCTCCATAATATACGGCAACTACTTTATTATCTAAAGAGCCAACGTTTTATTTAACAGAAAAAGCATTTTATTTAATAATAATATATCATTCTTACCTTTCAAGATCAGCAGGGAGTTTAAAAAACGAAAGCCCTGGTTGTAAAGAAGCAGAGTTCAAGCAGCCGTACACTGCGCAATACTTTCTTGGCATATTTCACACGAAAAGATCGCGGACTGTCTGGGCGCACGTAATAACAAACGCCTGCTCGACTCAACGCGGCACTCGCGACTGACGGCACCTCGAGTTCCCCGAGAAGCCGTGTAAAGCGCGCGCCTGTGTGCGTGTTTGCGTTTCAACCGATTTGTTCGTAGATTCCTTACTGCTTTAGCTTATATATATACTGTGACTACACCACCACACCACCACACTACTACACCGCCAATAGTACGCCACCACACTACTACATCACCACGCCACTACCACCACACCACTAGACACATCCAACTGTTATAAGAACTAACTTACCGAGCGAACGAAAATACTTTCGTATGTACGAGTATGTCCGGAAAAAAATAAAAATTACAACCATGAGGGTTAAAGGAAATAAAATAGGTACGTTAAAAAAAATCGTATAAAACATCTATTTTAGCTCCCACGACATTGTATTCCTCTTTTTATTTAATTCTAAAATTAAGTTTAATTTTTTTTTTCTTCCATACCGAACTAGTCCCGTCAAAATTAGCATAATTACGTAATGTGCAGAGTATTCGTTCGCAGATTATTCTGGTGAGCTGGACCCCGGGATATTTGGCGGCGAGGAAGCGCAACTGCGCGCCGGCCTCGACCTGGACGACCTCACGCTACTCGAGGAGCCCAGCGCTCTGCTGCCGGATTCCGCCGTCGAGCACGAATTGCTCGACCGCTTGTAGTACACCAGCACTGCGCAGGTTAGTTAAGTTTTTTTTTCCGTATAAGAAAGGCAAAGGGATACAGCCCATACGGCAACAATTTTCGGATTCATATTTTAAGTGCCAGTTTTAGGTCCGTCCGGACCGCTACCAAAATTGTGATGACTAATCCTGACGCCAAGCAGTTAATGTTTTTTCCGGGGTGGAGAGTAAAATAGCAAGAAAAGATATGCGTCACTTAAATTCTCCATTTGCTGGTCACTAGTTCATTTGCTGTATAATAAACCATCCTTTTATTCACCAACTAAAATTAAGCATAGAAAGAAAAATTCTATTGATTAACATCATCCACTCTTCGCCGCAATTTCCAATGAAGAGAGAAGTCCAATATAATTATGTTTATGGCGTGTGAGTGTGACGCGTGCTGTTTGCCGGCAGGTCCCCCGGCGCGCGCGAGGGCGGGCGTGAGCGGCGCGGACTCCCTATACTTCATGACAATTTCTATCGTTTCAAGTCTGAGTTAGTGAACGTAGTCGGTGTAGCGAGACTAGCTGTAGTGAGCGGACGGCACATTCCCAGACCGACGTCTGAGTGAGTGCGTGTGTTTATTGTGTTTTTAAATGTTTTACTCAAGTTTCTTATTCGAGGGGTTAGGTATAAATGTAGCTATAGATTTTTTTATCGGATCGATTGCTTTATCGATCATTCTTGTACAGCACGGAGTAATTATTTTTTAAATAAGTATTGTGAATATTTACTCGAATATCATTAGGGAATTTGATTCGGATTTAAATGGAGATATTTTCGTTAGTTGTGAGGCCGCGACGGTCGTCTCCGTATACATAAAAAATTGGAAAGTGTTCACTTTATTAAAATTGCATTTAAATCGCTAATGTTGCATGCTAGTATAACAGAAAATCGCCAAGGAAAGTTTAAACAAATTTTCTACTGCTATAAGTTTTAATAGGTAATTAAAATCTCCTTTTTATCTTTGTAAATGCATGTTTGTCACTCAACGATTGCTCAAGCGTTGACTGATCTTTTTTCTAAATTAACGTGACGCTGTTTCTTAAGCATTTAACTTCTATCCAGTTACATTATTGAGTATAGATAGATAATTGTGCACCACGTTCGTTGTACAGCATGGTTACATGTGCCCCAATTCCTTTTGAATGTAATCAAACGATGCCGGTTGTAGGAATTAATGAACTTTGTCATGACAAATTGTTCAATTACGTCTAGCCTACTTTGTGTCGCTTCAAAACGATGTATCGTCACTATTTTAAAAGAAAATTGTATCTCGAAATCGATAAGCTTGCTAAAGAGAACTTTATGTGCGCATTTCATGGTTTAGTATGAGATGTGAATTTTTTGTTAAAGTAGCGACGGTATTGTTTTAATTCTATCTGAAGTTTCTCTAATGACAATTTACGTCCCGAATTTGTTGCACACACATTTATAGTTTTGTACGCACTATATTACACATACACACACATAGTTGTCATGGCAGGGTCCCTGTCCTGGTTACCTTATTAGGTCCGTTTTATTTAAGATTAACTTAAACTATCTTTCTTGTTCGTTGCGTGAAATATAAGAACTTTACATCAGTAGCGTAGACATATAATTTTTTTTTTTTTGGTTATTTGAATACCGATTTTTTTTTACTTATGATTTACTGATAAGTAATCATTGGTAAAAATTAATCATATATACCTTTGTATGCTCATGACATGACAAATATTCACATGATAGAGGCGCCACCGTCTATGTAAAAGATACATGTTTGTATGCAATACTTACTGTTACTTAATTAAATTTTTCTTCTCTCATATCGTACAGTCAGTGTCATATAGCTTAAACCTTCCAAGTCGGCCAAATAGTCCGGGACACTGTTAGTACGGCGTGCCAATCTTTTTGGTCACATTGAACGTTCCATACTACATGATGCTAACTTTACCCTATGTTAGGTTATTGTGATTACCTAACTATTAAGTTAATTAAATAGCTTAATTGACGTCTCCACAGTGCGGCAGTCTGATATATGTTGAGTTCGCGTGGCTGCTGTAATGTTGTTATATTTCACTGCATTATTTTATAACTACGTTATGCAAGTCCAAGTGTTCCGTGGCCGTTTGAATGGCAATGTTCATTGTAATTATAGAATTGTTATCGATTTTTTTTAAAAATGCTTCTGTCGCAAACATATCTATGTACTTATGTGTGGTTGCGAGACTCGTTTCTATATGGAGGTCAATTCTAATAGCCACGTTAGTTATAGGGTAATCGTTACGACTGACACTGCATCCCGCTGATTTACCCTGTGTCATTCCGAAATATAAACTTAAATTTATACTGGCAACAAAAAGTTAAATGAACAATGGTGACTGCGGTCACTCCCGAAGAAAAAATTACAATAATAATTAATAATGCAGAGGTATAAGTTACATTAACATTTACCCTCTTTGTTGAATTTGACATGTAAATTTTATTTTACCGTTGGGTTTTAATACTCGCCTGCTACAGACCGAATTCACGTCAGTAGACCATCCGAAGTTAAACTTTGCATAGGTATTAAGTTTTAAAATGTTTATTGTACCACAATGTATTCGCAATATTATTTTTTCCACGGTCTATGTGTTTAAACTATGTATCGTATATCGGTTGGTGTACTTGACACGCAGAGTACAAATTAATTTTAACTGTAAAATTTTATGAATATTGCGATTGCAGTGTACGTTCAAGTAGGCACTATATATTTTTTTTTTGTTTTGTAAAAATGCTCATTTTATTACGTTTTAAGATTCTAGTCAGCAAGTTATGAGTTCCAAACGAAATAGAATGTTCAAACAGCGGCTTCCATTCCATTCCACGATTTGAATTTTGATTGCGTACATTATGGTTGAGTTCAATGCGGAATGGTTCAGTTAATATGAGGGGAAGAGGATAGCACACTGATGCGAGGGCGCCCGGCGACCTCTGCGAGTTTCATAACTGTGTAACAGTCATATTAGCTTCTCTATAGCTCCTACAGACTGAGAAGACCGAAGAAAGCGAGAACGTAATGCGTTGATAGTCTTTTCGTTCTGGCGCTCGGGTGTCCATGCATGGATAAGGTCGAGAAGGAGACGAGAAAGTCTTTAGTTCGCGAAGTCTGGTAAGTATTTTTCTGTTTGTCGTGAACGCATTCTAGTATGTACCAAAACTTCGTGTAATAGGACGTTTTGGTACATGTCTGAATAATTTCGTCGTTAAAATTTGGTCTAGTAAAATGAGAATATCATGGCATACTTCTGGTATTACTAAATTTGCCTTGTGGTAAGGCAATTTCTACATTGAAAGATTCGTGACTAGCATCGGCCCGGCGTCGGGTTGCTCGCATCTTGTGTGCTGTCGCCTTTTGAAGTGATGACAATTTTAACGTCTGTATTTTTTGTTATGTTGTGACGTTAGATTTATTGTATGACTTGAATATGTTACACAAGTTTATTGGAAACTCCCTTGTGTCTCATAGACATTTACTGTTTCAAATCATAGAGGATTATGATTCTTGGAACGTTGTACAGATTTTTAATATAGCTTGCTTTGAGGTACTGCAAAGAATCAAAGAACCAAATGCTTAATGTGTTGTTTAAATTTTACATATAATTATGTTTATATTCACTGATAATATTGTTGATGTGGTCTAAAGTTTAATTTCACTGCAATAGTTACTCTTACTGTATGACAGGTAATTGTATAAATAGATTATTGTATCATAATTGTGATAAAGGAAAAAAAGCACAACATAAGTCGTAGAGAAGCCTAATATCTGATGATAATGTAAGTCTTTTCTTAAAAGTTCATCGTAGTTTTTTCTAAAGTTGATACGTTATGTACATCTTATGTACCTAATAAGCTAGGCTGCGGTGTGCAGCGTGTAGGCTTAAAGTCGGGTTAGTTCGAGTCTGGATAAGGTGCAATATGGTTTTTTTTATATGTTGGAAAATGGACATGCCATTAGATGTGATTCATTGTATTATAAAATGGTAATATTAAAAACATTGAAACTGCATTATCCGTTTTCGTCGTGCTGGTGGCCTGCACGGCTAGCATGACTGCGCGCGAGATAGACTGCCCGTCTCTTGAAGAACGAACTGTAAGAAAAAGACAGGTAGTCTAAGCGACACAGCTCTCGCGCGCTATCGTGCTAGCCGTGCTGTAAAATATCGGTAGGTTTTAGATTCTACAAAGTATTTTGAAGGTTTACGCCGTAAATGAGTAAAGCGAGTAGAATGAGATACGAATTATATTGTATTAGAATGAGCGATTAACTTCTACTTCTGAATTTCTAAACGATACTGAAAATTAGAACACAGAAAAATCCGAAAAGTAAAGCTATGGCCGGGAATCGAACCCGGATCCACGTCAATCCGTGACGCGTGCTATACCGCTACACCACCCATAGCAGTCACACATACTACTGCATACCGCTATGGGTGGTGTAGGTAGAGGTATAGCACGCGTCACGAAATGACAAGGATCCGGGTTCGATTCCCGGCCATAGCTTTACTTTTCGGATTTTTCTATGTGTTCTAATTTTCAGTGTCGATAAGATATAAAATTTTTACGGTAAAACCGTAAAAGTAAACACAAAAAATCAAGAAGTAAAAATTATTGATTCATTTGATAGTTCAACTTCTGCTT
The DNA here is from genome assembly GCA_949127965.1 of Pandemis corylana. Lineage (NCBI taxonomy): Eukaryota > Metazoa > Arthropoda > Insecta > Lepidoptera > Tortricidae > Pandemis > Pandemis corylana. The sequence continues at coordinate 8,704,658 of OX421867.1, read as the reverse complement.
AAAAAAAATCAACAGCTAACTTTTAATTAGTCGCAAAGTACTTCGTAGAAATATAACACCGACCACGATAATGGTGATAGCTTAGATGCGTTTAGAAAAGACAATTGCGGCGAATGGGGGCTATTTACCATTTCCAAAGTTGAAATTTAAGTGTCATAGAAAAGCCATGTGTTGTGGGATTGATATATTTCTATTGGTAACATACCACAAGTCCCATGAGTTTAGTGTGCCATAAAGTCTATTCTTATACAGCCTCTGGAGTCGCATGTCTCGATAAATGCATCTACACATTGAAGCACCAAAGTATTGTGAATGTGGCGTTCTGGTTTTTGCATTAATTCTGGTTTAAAGTGCAAGACTGTATCAGAGGAATGCTTATAAAGAACATGAAACGGCGCTGTCGAGACATCTATTCCTTTACCTCAGGATTTATGAGGTCTAAATGTTCCATAAGCTAAGCATGTTTTGTAAGACAGATAATCTACTAGCGGTAGTAATGTCACTTTGATCTAAATATAACTATTTTTGAATAGCTACTCTGATTTGAGGTTTTTTTACTCAGGGATCAGATATTCGATTTTCGTATCGTGCCGTCTCGTTCACACTTAATTGTTTATAAGAGCGAGAGGGACGGTATGATACCAACTTCGAATTTCAAACTTGGTAGATAGATGCAAAAGCCAGCGACCCCTGCTGCCCTCAGCACTTGACGATTTGTAGTTCTGGCATTCGTTCGACATCGCATTTTGGATTTAGGCTACGAAATAGTAATAGTATAATGTATGTGCAGTTGTGAGAAAGCTCGCTCCTTAAAGGCAACGATACACCAAATCGTGTGATGATATCTCTTTGACCTTTGATGAATTTGTATGACATTAAATCTAGGAATTAATGTTTTTTTTTTGTTTCTCAAATATGCACAAACTTATTGAGAATTTGCAGTAAGATGTTTCAATGGTTTGTTTTATTTAAACCAAAATACATGTACATAATAAGTGTGATAGAGATGAAACGGTCTCATTTAAAATAAAATTGTTGTAAGTACCTAGTTCTGTTATTTTTTTGTATTTCCTCGCCTTCGTAGGTTCAAGTACCTTCTCATACCGTTATAGCTTTACGTCGCCCCGGAAATTTCCACTTCCTGGCCAGACGTAAAATTGTGTACACACCTCAGGCGGTGATAATGAAAGCCTCAGGTCAGGTCGCATGTTTATCGCCCTCGCCTTTGGCTCGTGCGACAAGTTCCTGCGATCTCAGACATTCTTTATTTCACCACCCTCGGGGCTGTAACGTACTATTAATTACTTCCTTATCGATAAAACTTACAGACCTCATTTAGTCTACAATCAGCGAGCCAGCTCGCAAGGCAGGTATTCTCTGTCCGATTTTGAGCCCTGTATCAAACAAAATCATGCCTTATGCAAATTCATCGATAAAATAGTGTAGGACAATATTAAATGTACTAAACGTGAAGCAGCTCTCTCACTGGCTTTGGCTATGAAATTAAAGGTTAAGTATTGGCCAAACTTGGCCTCCGTGTTGAAACTACCTGAACATTCTTTGGACTGGTCCTTGATCGTTGTGTTAGAAAGAGACGAGGAGATCTAGGCTATAGTGAAGGTAAGCAAGATAGAAGGTTGCTTCATGCCAGCATTGGCAATTTGACCACCACCGACTTAATGCAACCAGTGCCATAATTCATTCGTAGAGCCTGTCGTAGAGTGTGTTTAGACATGTAAGAAAAACTGCGAAGTTACATTGGAATATTGGGGTGCTGTGCTAATGAATGAAGCGATTGAGCGGCATATTTTAAACTGCAAACCTAAACGGGCTTATAATTCAAGGCCTGGTAGATAAATGTAGATTTTTGAGTCAGTAACCTCAAGAACTATAGCCCAAACCCTCCAATGCACGGAGGAGGCCTATGCCATGAGGCACGCCAAATTACGCGACAATTTAATAATAAAAAGAAACAACAAAAATGAAATTGTAGCGAATTCGGAATAAAAAGGCTATATAAATAAATAAATAAATAAATAACCTCAAAAGTAATCTTTAGAAGGATCCGGCTCTTCTAAGGATCATAAACAATACTTCTAAGGACCATAAACTATACATAGAATAAGATCAATGTAAAACAACCTTCACAGCAAGACTAATTGAATGTTACTGGCTGTTTGAAAGAGAAAATTTGAATTAGTTCACTTCACTTGTCACTCAGTTGTCAAACTTTTTTAGCGAATTTTGATGCATAACTACAAAATGCGGTGTTTATTGATGTTAATGTTATGTTGTGCGCTGAGCCGGGTTGGCAGTCGTCCTGCAGATCAGGCCTTCCAAGACAGGTAATTACAATGATCGTAATCACTATAGGAATAGGTATATATTTATACGGTCATAAGAATCAAATTGGTTGACTGGCGAAGTAAAACTTTAATTGCTTTGTTCCTGATGCCGCGGTCAACAGCCTAAAACTATATTGGTTCGTCTCGTGAGGCTATAGGTATTCGACGCATTGTTTGTAGATCTCTTACTGGATTTGAACAGGAATACCTTGATTTTCCCTATTGATGGCATTAATTATGTACCAGTGAGCTGGAGGAGGCGGACTACGATAGGAATGACGAGGCTTCAGAAGATGATCGTCACGACGACGAAGACGCGCCGCTTGATGATAAAGTAATATTACCTATGTTTAAATCATTATAATAAATTAAATATGTTATATTCGTGTCATATGTCTATGATGCCGTCTTTGGGGCCATGTTTTGTGGCGCTGAGTATACATTCAAGATTTAAGACTTAGGTATACTGAATTGGAAATTACTGGTGGAGTCAATTTGAATCCGCCGAGAAAGTAATTTACATCAACTTATTATTCCACGCATTTTAAGTTTTTAAACTTTGCATTTCAGGTTTCAAAAGACAGCAATCACGGGGAGACAGATACTGCGCAATCTCGTCCCAGCAGAAATGAATACTTAACTCAAAACGGACGCGCTCCTACCGGCCATATGACTCGGAGGAACACATACGATAACGTAAAACATTGTTCTCCAGCCAGTGGCGTGCAGTGAGGAGTCACCGGGGTAGGCAGCGGTAGGCAGCAGGAAGGTACAACTCACAATTTGTACGCGCTGCCTACCCTGATGACCCCCATTGCACGTAACTGTCTCCAGTAAAGATTAACCGCTCACTGAAAGCTTTTTGAAATACTTTAATCATTCTGTAACGATTATCTGTACAAAAACGTTTATTTGAGAATTCTTAATAATTAAGGGACGTCTGTGAGTGAAACAAACAACTTAATGGTATTAAAAATGAAATTACTGACATTACATCGGAAAGTTTCCCATGTAGTAGGAAGATGGACTAAACAGCGACATCATTAAACTGTTTAGGATCTGTCTCATTTTCATACGCAAGCCGTACACGAATGACAGCTTTTTTTCTAGTTCGCAGAATACAAATCGGGCAGAAGAATCAAAGTGCGAGATGAGGACGCTGCCATTGAGGAACCTGAACAACCCTACTTTAAACGCAGACAGCCAGGCAGATTTGCGAGTAACAACTATGGCAACGATCAGCTAATGCCAAATCCAGAAGTCTCTGCCAGCGGGTTCGAAGACAATCCATTAGAAAACGTTGGTCTGAGAAATGACGCTATCAACAGACGCAGAAATGGTGCTCGTTTGGATGACGACGGTGAATTACTTTTCGAAAATGGCGACAACAAGCGAGTACAGGTCACCAAAGTTATGAAAAATGAACCCAACGATTTTAATGCAGAACCTAGTGGACAGTCGCATTTCTACAAAAAGTATTATAACCCACTGCGATCTGAAAATATGGAGTTCGAAGAAGGTGGACCTGAGGAAAGCCAGGAAGATTCTCAACGAGACCGACGCGAGGCACAACAGCAGACTGCTGAGGAGCCTAGTCCACCTGAACCGAAAGAAAATAAAGACCTCCATAACATTGCGAATGAGGATGACCAAGCTGCTATAAAGAGGCACATTAAAAAGTTATCTAGTGAGGAGCTGGAGGAGTTGTTGAACTCCCTTTCTGAAGAGAAAAAAGCACTTTTACAGAAGATAATTGAAACTGACGCAAACGGTGAAAATAATAACTTAAATAAACGAGAAATAACAAAAAAAGCAGGAGCCGTCGAGGAAAACAATTATTTAGATGGTGGTCCTTTAGACACTAATAAAATTTCAGGACCGACGATCAATTTGAACACAGATGGTGCATCCCAAAACACTGAAACGACTGAGACTATTAATTCAACCGTTTGCCCGAATGATATCGGAGAGACATCCACCTCAAAGAATTCAGAAACTAGTCTTGCTCATTCCGTCAGCAAAGAATCAACTAACAACGTTGATGACACCGCCCAGGACAGCGTTGAAGATACCGTGGCTGCAGCAACCGCAGAATTAGCAACGTCTAAGAATGAAAATAAGAGAGAAGTAAATTTGAACGATTTTAATAACGAAGAGACCCTTGATAATCACTTAAACCCTGACGATTCACAAGATACTTTAAACGATCAGTCGTATGTTTGCTCTCAGGACGAAGATCTTTCTCAACTGATGGATGATGAGGAACAACTACATTATGATGGTCGAAATACGCAAAAGCGGGACACGGAGCAAGAAAACGACTCAAATTTATCCAAGTCGTTACAAGAATCATTTCCAAATTCTAATGCGTATGATGATGCCGAATCTTATGTTGGTTCAGATATGGCACCTTTAATTAGAGTGAAGAGGAGAAATAAGGAGCACGCAGTAAAGAAACGTGCAGCTGCTATTCTGCCAATAGAATCCAAAGTAGCTTATGTGCCTTATCGAGCCGAAAATGAAGATGAAGACAGCGACGAAGGCAATGAATTTTATGATGATGGATTTTTCGATCGCACGGCAAACTTTGCGAAGAATGTTAACAAACTAAGTGACTCACGGCGCAAAACGCTTAGATTGAACGCTGATGGTACTGCGAGTGTATCGAAACAATCGAACGTTATGGATAACATTAGTAGTGATACTATGAGCATTGGCTCTGATACAGACAATGTTTTGTCTGGAGTTGAAGGAGTCGACGACAATTTGATGTTCAATGGTGGAGCCAGAGAGAAACGGTCTGCAGAAAAAGGTTTAAAACTAGAACCGGCGGATGACCTTATCAAAGAAGACTTACTCACTTGCTCACAGCGCTCGACAACTGTCGATGGCAGCAAGAAATCGGAGAGCTTCACTAACGGGGTAAATTACGACGGCAATGAAGCCTTTGGGCCTATTCCTAAAAGCTACGACGGGGAACTAGGCCGATACAAAAGAATAAGGCGCCTGAAGCAATCAGTCGACCCTGACGAACTGTCTTCCCCTAAGACAACCGGCGAGTAACAGGCGAGTAACTCAATACTTCATAAGCGTTTTAATGTTTGAGGAACAAATAGTTTTAATTACTTTACATGGGTTATTTTAGAACTTGGTTTTAAGTTTCAATGGTACTGTTGAAATATTGTTATTTAAATGTGGTTTAGCTATGTTATTATATTCTTAAGATTTTTCTGTGTGTTTAATTTCTGCACTGCTGCTTGTACACAACCGACCAATAATGCTATCATGGTCAAAGTTCGCTTCAATTCACTGACCACCATTAAATTATTACCTAAGTCGATTTTATTGTTGTGGCTAATGTTAAATGAGCAATAGAATTATCATCAAATCTTTCGACGTCTGATCTTGTTGAGTGTGGTTCAGAAAAACCTATTCAGATGTGTGTGTAATTATGGTGTCACTAAACATGCTGGGTTTGTTTTGTTTAAAGTACGTTACAAACAACAAAAAATAGCTACACATTGCTTTCGATAGCTTGAAGGGAAATACAAATAAAACTCACTACATTTAATATAAAATTTATTACATGGCAATGTTTGACATTATTATAATAAACAATGATAAATATCTTCGATCGCATCTGCTATAATTTGTTAATTATTAATGATTACAATGCATTGAAAGCGGACGTATTAAAATTATATAAGACTAGCAATGTTAGATTGCGTTACAAAAATTATATGGTATTATGCATTTTTTTATAACTAACTATAAATAAACAAGCTCTTATAAGGCACAGTCAAAAGGAATGAATAAACTGAAAATTTATGGGTTATCATAGGAATTTTATCGAGTTGCTTTTGACGCGTAGAATTTGTGTTCACGCGTATCGCGAGTGTGTTTGAATGGGGTGCGCGGGGCTTCGATGAGCGTAGCGGGGCATGTTCCGTGCACGCGCGAAGTGAACTCCTGTTTGTAGCTAGTGTTGTCATTGCCGAGCACGAAGTGAGAAGTCGTCCCATGGCGCACCACACGTTCCGTACGTTCCACACGCTCGCTGCGTTGCGCTTTTTGCACATTCTCCGAACGTGAAAAACTACCGTAAGCGTTCGCTTCAGAACGTCCGTAGAACTCTCCACCAATTTGAATGTTATCCCGCACAGTCACTCGTGGCTGCCTCTCTACAACAAGCGTAGATTGCCCGTCCCGCTTGCTTGAGTGCTGACGTGAATCAGTTTCCGTATGTTGAGAAATAACCGCCATGTTGTCGCGACCTGATCGATGCATGGAACTGATGCTCTTTCTATCGGTGCTGTGAGTAGAGTTATTGATATATTCACCGCGATCGCATAGATTGCCGATACTCTTACGTTGTGCAGATGCCGTAGAACTTATAGAGTGCTGAGCTTCAGTAGCCGAGGAGATTCCTTTACGATGAAGAACTGTGTTGGATGAATCGGTTACTAAGTCAGATGTTCGTTTATGATGCCCGCTGCGGGTAGAATTATCAATGTTCGGAGTTGAAGTATCGCCACCGTGCATCGCTTTCTGGAACTCGACGCTGGTTCTAGCGACACTATCACTCAACTGATTCCTTCCAACAACATGCTGACTCGACCGCGAGATATGTTCTTCAGCTTGACTACTTTTTGTTACATTCATAATATTCGATGAGTTACGTTGAGTGTGACTATGGGCCGTACGTTGATTTATATTTGTTCCATGTTGCACGGAAGATGTTACCAGATCATTTGATGAAACTATCCTCTGACTAGAATCACCCCTGATTTGCCTGTTTTGATCGGATTTGTCAACTACACCCTTATCTTGTGCGGTTTTAATATTGTTATTATCACCACCGGTGGAAGTCGTGTTTACTTCCACATTACGAGTAACGGTTTGCCATTTGCCAGCTATTAGTTTCTTTTCAGAAACCTGCTTCATTGTCTTGTTTACCGAAGAAGATGATACACTTTTAATGTTTCGCGAATCCGAATGCTGGGCCACTTTGTTTTTGTCTGTGACAGCTCGAGACGAAGATCTGTCGGTTACATCCTGCGACGATGATTGAGTGATGTTTCGCTGTGATCCCGTACGATCGCCACTCTGAGACGTCACTTGAGTTATTTGGGAGCCCGATGTTGAGTGTTTCATGGTAGACCGCTGAACGCCACTATGCACGCTAGTATGTGACTCAGTGTGTGTCGTATGGGACCCTCCTTCATGGTGAATTGCAGTACCACTGGAATTGGTTTGCATACGCAAATCACGTGATTGAGCATTGTAGTCATCCACGCCAGTTTGTGATTTAGTTACAGTTGATTTTCTGGTCACGTCTTGTGACTGAGTTCTCGATGTGGCGTCATGTGTAATGTTTCCGTTGGTGTAAACGAGATTGTCGGTAGGTCTTGAGGGTCCAGATCTATCTGATGGACTACCCATGCGAGGACTGCCATCGGACTTCAAATCATTAGGGCGTCGTGGTCCCGAATAATTTTCGCCATCAGGATGTAAATTGTCTTTGGGCCTTATTGGACTTGGTCTACTGCCTGTTTGATATTCTGGCCGCACTGGTCGATCGAAATCTCCCTCTGATCGTAAATTATCTTTTGGACGCACTTGAGCGGGAGTTTCGCCTGGTTGCCACTTAGTTTGCGGACGGCCTTCGAATTCACCATCTAGATGCAAATTATCTTTGGGTTTCTTGCCGGACCGCCTGTCTCCTGTTTTTCCGTCGATTACGTTGATTTCCACGTTTCGCGTTACCATAACCCATTTTCCACCGATTAACTTCTTTTCTGTTACTTGTTTCGTTGTTTTAGAGGTGGATGTTGTTGACGACGAAGTATTTCTGATATTCTTAGAATCATGCTTATTTACAACATTCTTGTCAACATGTCGAGTGACATCTTTGTCGGTTTGGTCTTGTGTTCCATCAACTCTACGTGTGTAAGTTGTTTTACCTACACTGTTCTGTGATTCTGTGCGATTATTAACATTATGTGAAGTTACCGTGGAATGGGTTACGTGAGTGCCAGATTGTATATGCCTAGTTGTTGAATTTTCGGTGTGCGAGCTTGATTTTTGCAGACTCGTCTCCTCATGCAGACCTCGCGTTCTGTCATCGTGATGTATATCAGTATCGTGTCGAATCACATGAGTCCGGTTCAAATCAACACTGCTAGTGTCTTGACCAGTCACAGTAACAGACTCAGTCGTCTTTCTGGAAATATCATTTATTTGGGTAGAACTGGTCCTATCTGTCACGTCTATCTGTCTGTTAGGATGACGCCCGCGTTCCGGTGAATCTAATTTATCAGTTTGCTGACGGTCGTCTACAGGATGTAAGTTATCTTTTGGTTTGATTCCACTTGGCCTTTCACCAGCTTGCCATTTTTGACGTTCTGGACGGTCAAAGTCACCTTCAGGTTTCAAATTATCCTTTGGGCGAACTTGAGTTGGAGTTTCACCAGGCTGCCAGTGGTCCTTAGGTCTCTCTTGGAACTTACCTTCTGGGTGTAAATTATCGGCTGGCCTTATTTGATCTGGTCGGTCTCCTGGTTGCCATTTTGGTCGCTCCGGACGGTCAAAGTCTCCTTCTGGTTTCAAATTGTCCTTTGGGCGAACTTGTGATGGAGTCTCACCAGGCTGCCAGTGGCTTTTGGGTTTATCTTGAAATTTGCCTTCTGGGTGTAAATTATCTACTGGTCTTACTTGATCTGGTCGATCTCCAGGTTGCCATTTTGTGCGTTCTGGTCGGTTGAAGTCACCTTCCGGTTTTAAGTTGTCCTTTGGACGAACTTGCGATGGAGTTTCTCCTGGCTGCCAGTGGTCTTTAGGTTTATCTTGGAATTTGCCTTCTGGGTGCAGATTATCTACCGGTCTGACTTGATCTGGTCGGTCTCCAGGTTGCCATTTCGTTCGTTCTGGTCGGTCAAAGTCACCTTCCGGTTTTAAGTTGTCCTTTGGACGAACTTGCGATGGAGTTTCTCCAGGCTGCCAACGGTCTTTTGGCTTATCCTGGAACTCACCTTCAGGATGCAAATTATCGACAGGTCTAACTTGATCTGGCCTATCTCCTGGAACCCATTTTGTTTTACTTGGTCGGTCAAACTCTCCGTCAGGATGAAGATTGTCACGAGGTTTGACTACATCAGGCCTATCTGCGGACTCCCATTTTGGTTTCGACGGTCTTTCAAAGTCACCTTCTGGTTTTAAATTATCTGTATTCTTTATTGGCGTTCGTTTCTCACCAGTCACTGGTTCTTGGATAGGCCTCTTCTCGAAAGAACCTTCAGGTTTGAGGTTATCGGGATGATATATAATAGCAGATCTTTCACCTTTTGTTACACTATAATCGTTTCTTCGAGAGTGGTCTTCAAATACACCTTCAATTTTGAGATTATCTTCTCTGCGTGTCAATTTGACCCTTTGGCCTTTAACCAAACGATAAGTATCCGACGATCGAGTGTTTTCCATTGTTCCCTCCATTTTTAGATTGTCTTCGTGTTTTACTACAGCTGTACGTTCACCTTTCACAACTTGATAATCATTTCGCTGTTTTAGATCTATAAACTCGCCTTCTAATTTAAGATTATCTTCCCGTCGGATTATGTCGATTCGTTCTATGTTATGTAGACGTCTTATGTCAGTTTCCTTATCTATTGTGATATTATCAACATATTTGAAAGGTTTACGCTTTTCAGCTGGTTGAGATGGTACGGTTTCAGGTCTGTAGAATTTACCGTCAGGTTTCAAATTATCTTGTGGCTTAACGACGATAGCTCTCTCACCTTTAGTTGCACTGTAATCATTTCTGACATGGAGATCAATGAATTCGCCTTCTGTTCTCAGATTATCCTCATGTTTTGTGATGACAACTTTTTCAGTTTTTTCAATACGCTTGTAATCATCTCTGGAACGATGAACATCAATCTTCCCTTCCATCTTAAGGTGATCTTCGTGTTTAACCACATCTACGCGATCACCTCTGGTTGCTGTATAATCAGTTCGTCGCACAACGTCCATATCCCCTTCAGGTTTTAAGTTGTCTTCGGGTTTCTTTTGAACTGGCCTTTCTCCCGCCGGCAAAAGTTTTGGTTTGTCAGGTCGGTCGAATTTTCCTTCAGGCTTAAGATTATCCTGGGGCTTTTTAGGAGTCTGCCTCTCTGCTGGACGCCACTCGTCATGTTTAGGTTTTTCAAATTCACCTTCCGGTTTAAGATTGTCCTTAGGTTTGGTAGGTTCGCGGCGTTCGGCCGGTCGCCACTGGTCAGGCTTTTGACTTTCAAAGTCACCTTCAGGTTTAAGATTGTCTTTTGGCTTTTTAGCTTCCGGTCTTTCAGCTGGGCGCCACTTATCTGGCTTCGGTGTAGCAAACTCACCTTCGGGTCGCAAATTATCCTGGGGTTTCTTGGGCGTTTGCCTCTCAGCCGGACGCCAATCGTCATGCTTGGGTTTTTCAAATTCTCCTTCAGGCTTCAAATTATCTTTGGGTTTAGTTGGCTCCCGGCGTTCAGCAGGACGCCATTGATCAGGCTTTTGTGTTTCAAAGTCGCCTTCTGGTTTAAGATTATCTTGTGGCGTCTTCGGTGTTTGCCTTTCAGCTGGTCGCCATTCATCGTGTTTCGGTTTCTCAAACTCACCTTCAGGTTTGAGGTTATCTTTAGGCTTAGTTGGTTCACGTCGTTCTGCTGGTCTCCATTGATCAGGCGTCTGTGTTTCGAAGTCACCTTCAGGTTTTAGGTTATCTTTCGGCTTCTTAACTTCAGGTCTTTCTGCTGGACGCCACTCATGTTGTTTGGGTGATTCAAATTCACCTTCTGGCCTTAGGTTATCTTGGGGCTTTTTAGGAGTTTGCCTCTCAGCGGGACGCCATTCGTCATGTTTTGGCTTCTCAAAGTCTCCTTCAGGTCTGAGATTATCCTTTGGCTTAGTTGGTTCTCGGCGTTCGGCTGGGCGCCATTGGTCAGGCTTCTGAGTATCGAAGTCGCCTTCTGGTTTAAGATTGTCTTGAGGCTTTTTGGGTGTTTGTCGCTCAGCTGGTCGCCACTCGTCGTGCTTAGGCTTCTCAAACTCGCCTTCAGGTTTCAGATTATCTTTGGGCTTTGTTGGCTCTCTTCGTTCAGCCGGGCGCCATTGGTCGGGCTTTTGAGTCTCAAAATCACCTTCAGGTTTAAGGTTATCTTTTGGTTTTTTAGCTTCGAGTCTCTCTGCTGGTCGCCATTCTTCATGTTTGGGAGATTCGAATTCGCCTTCTGGTCGGAGATTATCCTGGGGTTTTTTAGGAGTTTGCCTCTCAGCTGGACGCCACTCATCGTGCTTAGGTTTCTCGAAGTCTCCTTCAGGTTTTAGATTATCTTTAGGCTTGGTAGGTTCACGACGTTCAGCTGGGCGCCATTGATCGGGCTTCTGAGTCTCAAAATCACCTTCTGGTCTCAAATTATCCTTAGGCTTGGTTTGCTCTCTGCGTTCAGCCGGGCGCCATTGTTCCGGTTTCTGGGTTTCAAAATCACCTTCAGGTTTAAGATTATCCTTAGGCTTTTTAGCTTCAGGCCTCTCTGCTGGTCGCCATTCTTCGTGTTTCGGAGATTCAAAGTCACCTTCTGGTTTAAGATTGTCTTGCGGTTTTTTGGGAGTTTGTCGTTCAGCTGGCCGCCATTCATCGTGCTTAGGTTTCTCGAAGTCACCTTCTGGTTTTAGATTATCTTTAGGCTTGGTAGGTTCACGACGTTCAGCTGGGCGCCATTGATCGGGCTTCTGAGTCTCAAAATCACCTTCTGGTCTCAAGTTATCCTTAGGCTTGGTTTGCTCTCTGCGTTCGGCTGGCCGCCATTGCTCCGGCTTCTGAGTTTCAAATTCACCTTCAGGCTTGAGGTTATCCTTCGGTTTTCTAGCTTCTGGCCTCTCTGCTGGTCGCCATTCTTCGTGTTTCGGAGATTCAAAGTCACCTTCTGGTTTAAGATTGTCTTGTGGCTTTTTAGGAGTTTGTCGTTCAGCTGGCCGCCATTCATCGTGCTTAGGCTTCTCGAAATCGCCTTCTGGTTTTAGATTATCCTTAGGCTTGGTAGGTTCACGACGTTCAGCTGGGCGCCATTGATCGGGCTTCTGAGTCTCAAAATCACCTTCTGGTCTCAAGTTATCCTTAGGCTTGGTTTGCTCTCTGCGTTCAGCCGGGCGCCATTGTTCCGGTTTCTGGGTTTCAAAATCACCTTCAGGTTTTAGATTATCCTTAGGCTTCTTAGCTTCAGGCCTTTCTGCTGGTCGCCACTCTTCATGTTTAGGAGACTCAAAGTCGCCTTCAGGTTTGAGATTATCCTGAGGTTTTTTAGGAGTTTGCCTTTCAGCAGGACGCCACTCATCATGCTTTGGTTTCTCGAATTCTCCTTCTGGCTTAAGGTTATCCTTAGGCTTTGATTGCTCCCGACGTTCGGCTGGCCGCCATTGCTCAGGCTTCTGAGTTTCAAATTCACCTTCAGGTTTGAGATTATCTTTCGGTTTTCTAGCTTCAGCCCTCTCTGCTGGTCGCCATTCTTCGTGTTTTGGAGATTCAAAGTCACCTTCAGGTTTAAGATTGTCTTGCGGCTTTTTCGGAGTTTGTCGTTCAGCTGGCCGCCATTCATCGTGCTTAGGTTTCTCGAAGTCTCCTTCAGGTTTTAGATTATCTTTAGGCTTGGTAGGTTCACGACGTTCTGCTGGGCGCCATTGATCGGGCTTCTGAGTCTCAAAATCACCTTCTGGTCTCAAGTTATCCTTAGGTTTGGTTTGCTCTCTGCGTTCGGCTGGCCGCCATTGCTCCGGCTTCTGAGTTTCAAATTCACCTTCAGGCTTGAGGTTATCCTTCGGTTTTTTAGCTTCAGGCCTCTCTGCTGGTCGCCATTCTTCGTGTTTCGGAGATTCAAAGTCACCTTCTGGTTTAAGATTGTCTTGCGGCTTTTTGGGAGTTTGTCGTTCAGCTGGCCGCCATTCATCGTGCTTAGGTTTCTCGAAGTCACCTTCTGGTTTTAGATTATCTTTAGGCTTGGTAGGTTCACGACGTTCTGCTGGGCGCCATTGATCGGGCTTCTGAGTCTCAAAATCACCTTCTGGTCTCAAGTTATCCTTAGGCTTGGTTTGCTCTCTGCGTTCGGCTGGCCGCCATTGCTCCGGCTTTTGAGTTTCAAAATCACCTTCAGGTTTAAGATTATCCTTAGGCTTCTTAGCTTCAGTCCTCTCTGCTGGTCGCCATTCTTCGTGTTTCGGAGATTCAAAGTCACCTTCTGGTTTAAGATTGTCTTGCGGCTTTTTGGGAGTTTGTCGTTCAGCTGGCCGCCATTCATCGTGCTTAGGTTTCTCGAAGTCACCTTCTGGTTTTAGATTATCCTTAGGCTTAGTAGGTTCACGGCGTTCTGCTGGGCGCCATTGATCGGGCTTCTGAGTCTCAAAATCACCTTCTGGTCTCAAGTTATCCTTAGGCTTGGTTTGCTCTCTGCGTTCAGCCGGGCGCCATTGTTCCGGTTTCTGAGTTTCAAAATCACCCTCAGGTTTAAGATTATCTTTAGGCTTCTTAGCTTCAGCCCTTTCTGCTGGTCGCCACTCTTCATGTTTGGGAGATTCAAATTCGCCTTCAGGTTTAAGATTATCCTGAGGTTTTCTAGGAGTTTGCCTTTCAGCTGGACGCCATTCATCATGCTTTGGTTTTTCGAATTCTCCTTCTGGCTTAAGGTTATCTTTTGGTTTGGTAGGCTCACGGCGTTCAGCTGGTCGCCATTGATCGGGCTTCTGAGTTTCGAAATCTCCTTCAGGTTTCAGATTATCTTTCGGCTTTCTAGCTTCGGGCCTTTCAGCCGGGCGCCATTCTTCGTGTTTAGGAGACTCAAATTCACCTTCTGGTCTAAGGTTGTCCTGGGGTTTTTTAGGAGTTTGCCTCTCAGCAGGGCGCCATTCATCATGTTTGGGTTTCTCAAATTCTCCCTCAGGTTTTAGATTATCCCTGGGTTTGGTCTGTTCTCTGCGTTCGGCAGGGCGCCATTCATCCGGTTTCTGAGTTTCAAAGTCGCCTTCGGGTTTAAGGTTGTCCTTAGGCTTGGTTGGCTCTCTGCGTTCGGCTGGCCGCCATTGATCAGGCTTATGTGATTCAAAATCACCTTCAGGCTTAAGGTTATCTTGAGGCTTTTTAGGAGTCTGTCTCTCAGCTGGTCGCCATTCGTCGTGCTTGGGTTGTTCAAAATCTCCTTCAGGTTTCAAATTATCCTTGGGCTTGGTTGGCTCTCGGCGCTCGGCAGGACGCCACTTATCTTGTTTTGGTGTTTCAAATTCACCCTCAGGTTTGAGATTGTCTGTAGGTTTCTTTTGCTTCGGCCTCTCAATAAGCTCAGTGCCTTGATAAGCATCATGAGACACAGTATGGGTTTCGAAAGTTCCTTCCATGTGTAAGTTATCTCGCCTTATGATCTGTTGTTGTCTGATATCGGTTTCTTCGTATGTCCTGTATTCTTCCTGCGAAGTTGTAACTTTTTGCAAAACATCAGTTGAATAGAACTTTTCGTAATCTTCTTTGGTCCAAGTTCGACGCCTTTGTGGACGTTCGACTGGAGTGACCTTTTGTGTATAGTCTTCTTGATTGGATGTAACGAATTCTATTTCACCTTTTTGAGTCAAGTTGTCCGTTTTCTTTGTAGCTATAACAGTTCTTTCAACAATGTCTGTATAGTCAACGTATTCAGTTTTGGAAGTAGTATCTGTTGTCATTTCACCCTCAATCTTAGTCCAGGTATTGCGACGAACTTGTTTTGGTCTTTCCACTGGTTTCACAGTATATTCAGTGCGCGATGTAGTTGTATCTGAAACAAGGTAATAAAAGTTAATAATTTTTTTTTTTTTTTTACTGGAGTGAATATTTGAGAAATGTGGTTTTGGTATTTAGCTATACAATCTTTATCAAAATGGCTAAATTATACAGTCTAAAGCCCGGGCAATAGCTCGTTATTATTACTAATAAAATAAATACCTGTGAATTCTCCTTCTGTAATAATGTTGTCGGTGTGTCGAATTATTTCAGCTCTTTCTCCAGTGACGACTGTAAAGTCAGTTGTTCTTCTAGTAGTGAAATCTCCTTCCGGTCGTAAATTATCTTGAGGTTTTTTGATTATGGCTTTTTCTGCTGGTTTCCATTCTTCTTTTATAGGAGACGAGAATTCTCCTTCAGGTTTCAAGTTGTCTTCCGGTTTTTTTGGCTTTTGCCGTTCCGCTGGCCTCCAAGTTTCCTTTTCAGGAGAGGTAAAATCACCTTCTGGTTTTAAGTTGTCTTTAGGACGACGCACTGGAGCTCTGTCACCTGGACTCCACTCTTCAGGCTTACGTTGAGCAAAGTCACCCTCGGGTTTCAAATTATCCTCTGGCTTCTTAGGAGTTTGCCTTTCAGCCGGACGCCATTCATCATGTTTAGGTTTCTCAAAGTCTCCTTCTGGCTTTAGGTTGTCCTTGGGTTTTGTAGGCTCACGGCGTTCTGCGGGGCGCCATTGATCTGGCTTTTGTGTTTCAAAATCGCCTTCAGGTTTTAGATTATCCTTAGGCTTGGTAGGTTCACGACGTTCTGCTGGGCGCCATTGATCAGGCTTCTGAGTTTCAAATTCGCCTTCAGGTTGTAGATTATCTTTGGGCTTAGTTTGTTCTCTGCGTTCGGCTGGGCGCCATTGCTCCGGCTTCTGAGTTTCAAAATCACCTTCAGGTTTCAGATTATCCTTCGGCTTTCTAGCTTCAGGTCTTTCAGCTGGACGCCATTCTTCGTGTTTTGGAGATTCAAAATCACCTTCAGGTTTTAGATTATCTTTTGGTTTAGTTGGCTCTCGGCGTTCAGCTGGGCGCCATTGATCGGGTTTTTGTGTTTCAAAGTCTCCCTCTGGTCGCAGGTTATCCTCAGGTTTCTTGGGTTTTTGCCTGTCGGCCGGCTGCCATGGTTGCTTTTCAGGGGAAGTAAACTCTCCTTCTGGCCTCAAGTTGTCTTCAGGGCGACGAACTGGAGCTCTGTCACCAGGGCGCCACTCTTCAGGATGACGTTGGGCAAAATCGCCTTCAGGTTTAAGATTGTCTTTAGGCTTGGTAGGCTCACGGCGTTCAGCTGGGCGCCATTGATCTGGTTTTTGTGTTTCAAAGTCGCCTTCTGTTTTGAGGTTGTCTTTGGGTTTAGTTGGTTCCCTTCGTTCAGCCGGCCGCCACTGGTCAGGTTTTTGTGTTTCAAAGTTGCCTTCTGTTTTGAGGTTGTCTTTGGGTTTAGTTGGTTCCCTTCGTTCAGCCGGCCGCCATTGATCTGGCTTTTGTGTTTCAAAGTCGCCTTCTGTTTTGAGGTTGTCTTTGGGCTTCGTTGGTTCCCTTCGTTCAGCCGGTCGCCATTGGTCTGGCTTTTGTGTTTCAAAGTCTCCCTCTGGTCGCAGATTATCCTCAGGTTTCTTAGGTTTTTGCCTATCGGCTGGTTGCCATGGTTGCTTTTCAGGTGATGTAAATTCTCCTTCGGACCTCAAATTATCTTCAGGACGACGGACGGGAGCCCTATCCCCGGGTCGCCAGTCATCCGGTTTTCGCTGCGCAAAGTCACCTTCAGGTTTCAAATTATCTTCAGGCTTTATAGGTTTCTGCCTATCAGCAGGCTGCCATTGTTGCTTATCGGGTGAAGTAAATTCTCCTTCTAGCTTAAGGTTATCATGTGGACGACGAACCTGCGCCCGGTCACCCGGTTTCCACTCCTCAGGGCGGCGTTTTTCAAAGTCTCCTTCAGGGTGAAGATTGTCTTGGGGTTTGCGGATAGATGCTCTGTCACCCGGATGCCACTCTTCGGGACGCCTCTTTTCAAAGTCACCCTCTGGTTTGAGGTTGTCCTCTGGTTTTTTCACGGGAGCTCTGTCGCCAGGTCTCCATTCTTCGGGACGCCTCCTTTCGAAGTCGCCTTCGGGTTTAAGATTGTCTTCTGGTTTGGTGGGCTTGGGCCGCTCTGCGGGATGCCACTCGGGGCGCTCGGGAGTTTGGAAGTCGCCCTCGAGGCGCAGGTGGTCCTCGTGGTGGACGGCCGTGGTGCGGCTGACGTGCTTCTCGTCGTAGTCCTGCTTGTACGCGGACACCACGCTCGTCGTCTGCGCCACATCGAACAATGGCTCCGGGACATCGTTGTGTGGGCAACGGTGACGCCTGGAAACGTAACGTGAAATAATAAGTTGGCTGAAGTTGCATAAATCACTATCATCATCACTACATATTATAAAACAAAGTCGCTTTTTCTGTCCCTATGTCCCTATGTATGCTTATATCTTCAAAACTACACAACGGACTTTGATGCGGTTTTTTTTTGTAGATAGAGTGATTCAAGAGGAAGGTTTTTATGTATAATTCTACGCAGACGAAGTCGCGGGCAGAAGCTAGTTTAATTTAATTTTTAAATGTGGTTCTCTTAAACTTTAGAGGAAAAGTTTTATTTGTCACATTGATGCGGCATCTGGTCAGTATCACATCAGACATCACACATTTTTTGTCAGGAACAAGCCTTATCGGCTTATCACACCCCATGGGCGCCACGCCGCGCAATTATAAGGCGTTACATGAATTTTATCACACCTTTTGACACGGTAAGGATGCAGTGAAACATGGAAGCGTCGGGGCGGAGGCAGAGGCGGCAGCGTGAGCGGTTCGGCCATCGCACGCTTCCATCGCGCTAGCTTCGCCTCCAGCCACTCTTACGAGACACACCGACAACCACAATAAAAAACTCTAAACACCCAGAAAACCTTTCCTATTTTCATCCTTCAATCGATATAAGCCGCCGCAAATTGTTTGCTCAATTTTCTATTTAATTCACGCTTCACGAGCTTAATTAAATTTATCAGGATCTAATAAATTTAAAAGCGTGTTTTGATTTCGCGTGACCGTGTCTCTAGTTGCAGAGCAAGCCGCACACTGCCGTATTGCGCTGCCTAGTGAGCACTGAAACGAGTTCAACTGAAGTTAACCACGTTAGCTACGTATATGCCAGACAGATTCAGGCTATCCAAACTTCTGTCGGCCTATTTAATTGGTGCCTATGTATTTTCAACTGCTTGGCTTTAAGGTGACCTAACTGACAAGGCCAAGTGGACTATGTGGAGCTTAATTTTTAATTATGAGATCAATACTACAAATTTTGTCAGACAAAAGAATATTCGACTACAAATTCTTGGCTACATCTTTAAGCCTAATGTACAAAAAAATGCTCATTCTATCAGTTAATTATTTTTTCAGAATCTTCAGAAAAATAATTGTCATCCATATTAACCACTCGACGGATAATAATTTCATGGAAACTCAGTTAGGCCTCTAGATCCAGTCTTCTAATAAATACGTCAGTGTTTACCAGTTTACGCTGTAATTTTGTACTTGTTACCAGTTGGTATTCATCAGGCAGTTGCCTAGGGCTGATGAATGTCCTAACGACCGCGTGACCTACTGCCGTCGCCTGGCAACACCAGCCTTACATAAATAAAGGCATTCCCAAGGGACATGCAACCTTTGTGAGCCGTAAGAACATTCAGGGTATACGCTTGGCGCAGCAGAGATTAGGTTGCCAAGCCGCAACCAGCAGAGGCAGCAACGAAAAAGGTGTACGAGTATGCAAGGAGTAACATATTGCAGACGATATAGAGTTCAACAATCCTTGTATGTTGCGCTTGCTTAGTCATTTTTATGAACGCATTTGATATTTCTAAAGGTGCTACAAATCTTAAGACCTCTGCACAGCAAAGTCGTCGACATACGCCTGACACTTAAAGGATTAATGTAGTTTATGTAGTACTGTATTTACAGAGTTCGGAGTCAAATTGCATGTTTTATGATCAAAGCGGTGAGCACCTAATGAAATTAAAGGGTTTTAATAATTATAGGAAAATTAAATATGAGAGCAATTAAATAGTAGATAAGTTTTTAGGTTAAGGTATGAGTAGGTAAGTGACTCTAAGATCTATTTTCAGCGATGGATTTCTTAATAATATTAATATTACCCGTCAAAAATTCCGACTGTTAACAATTCCAGCAATGCGCTTCATAAAGGTGAAATAATAATCGTATGCATAAACTGAAGTTTAGCGCTGCCTTTGTATTGTAAATATTGGACGCCGACAAAGCTAAATAACCGGATGTGGAACTTTAAATATTGGATTTAAGTTTCGCGTCTGAATGTCAATAAGCACCAAGCTTATTGCAAATCACATCGAGGATTCGATTCGACAAGGTAGTATTTCAAAACAATGAAGCTTTCGAATTCAAATTAATTCCAGACACACCTTTGATAGTCGTACCCAGACCACCAGCATATACAGACAAGCAATTTAAAGGTAGGTATCCTCTACATGCACCGACACGAACGTTCTTATATGTAAAATGCGTTCTCCCGTCGCAAGCCAAGATCGAAAAATAAAGAATGTAATCTCTACAGGTAGAGCGTTAACTAGCACAACTCACAACTGCACGGCATCTGCCATTTTTCAAGAGAAAGAGTGTAGAGTATACTTAAAGTTGTCTTGTTCCCCGCCAAATATCCAAATAGCGACAAGGATAAAATACTTACTTTCTCGTTTAAAATATCAATATCAATTATTAACACCAATTGAGATGTCATCTACAACCACTGTAACTTAACAATTAGTAACCCTTTCCCTTATCCTAGTTTATTCTTGCCCAATTACTTCTGAAGCCTTGAATGTGAAAGTCTTAAGTTTGCTCTTCTTTCATTCGTTTCAAAACTTTGATGCAAGTAAGTCTTAAGACAGTGCAAGGCAGAGTGGGCGAGTGCAGTTTGCAACACCCAGGCCAGATATAGGCATGAGTCAGGTCGAAGGAACGCGCAAGCCACTTCTGCTGGAGGATGCAATGCCAATGCTATATTTTATTTAGTTTTTTTAAGAAATAGACGCTGTGTCGTAGAGACTAAGAAGAACAGAATGGTGAGACCTGCATCGACAAATTGGTAGATGCGAATTTCATACAAGCGAACTAATAAGGTAGGGTCTAGTCAGATTATGCTTTATGAGATTCAAGTTATCGTAATAAGTAAAAAGTTTTTTAATTTAATTTGATTTAAATAAATAGCAATTTGCGTCTAGGCTACCTGTCAATAATAAAATAACCCTAGCTAAGAGTTTGGCTTGATGCGCGTATCTAATCCATTACTAAATTTATGTACCATCGATCAAATTAATTCCTATACCACTGTGGAACCCTCTCACAGTAAAAGTCAAAGTGACGTTAATTTGAATTGTCAAAAAAACATGTGACGTTTACTGCGAGAACGTTCTACGGTGCGACAGGAATCAAATGTTACGACTGTACCTTCCACTTTACTGATATAAATTAACATTCAATGGTCACGTTAATGAGTTACGGTCAAAGTTTAATAAAACCATAATTTGAGTCTATTTCAGTGTCGCCTAGTGATGGGAGCCAAACACGTCTGATGTCCTAAATCCAGTCGGAACTGTAATTGCGATCAATATCTAACTGAAAAGGTTGCAGGCATCAACGTGTATTGTACAATAGGTACAACTACTTTTATTACAAGCTTTATATTAACTAGCAACGTATGTATGTTTGTATGTATGTATGTTTATCCGGGTGAAATCTTGCAACTCAATTTTGAAGCAGGTATCTTCATCCGATTGAGCTGAAATTTTGCATACTTGTGTAAGTCAGATGACAATACAATAATCTGGTAGTAGAATTCTGTTGGTCCAGCCAGGACCGTCTCCGCAGGAACTCTTCAACGTTTGGTCCGATTGACTTGAAATTTGGTTCACATATGTAGGACGGATAGCAATGCAAGTACAGTCAACAAAACGTACAGTCAGCAATAAAGCTTGTATCTAAAATGAAATTTTTAGGTTAGGTTATTGTAGTATGTACCTTGTTCTTAGTTTCTGTATTGTTTTGTACAGATTTGTGGTGTTCAATAAAGAGTATTTGTATTTGTACGGCAAAGTATCTACAGATTTAAACCGTTTAAACCGATCTCATTTTGCAGTTCGCAGTTTCTTTACGCTTTAGGTACACTGTCGGAGTGTCTGATAATATTTTCTTCGGATTAGAAGCAGAAACAAAATGTGAATCAAGGAGTGTCACGGCTATCCCCTGATTTAGATTAGCAGCTAGAATACCGATTACGAAGGCCCCGGCATAACGATATAGTCGTTATCAGATCAATTTCAGGGGTAGGGTAAGCTTGATTGTTATGCAATATTGATAACTGATAGTGATATGATTAATCTGTTGTTATAAATTTCTGTTTTATCACGTAATTAAAGTACTACAACGTACTTTAATAACAGGGAACTGCTTCTTTTATTTGGGTTTATTGATAAAGGTATACAAAACTGTAACTGCTAGTATCTGTTCATGGATTTTTTTGAGAAAAACTATTATTACGGGTATATTAATGCGATAAAACGTAGCAATCCTACGAAAAAATATTTTTTGTCGATAAAATTACTTCCGTAAAACTACCTAATTGTAGTCCAGTATCATAACAATAGTCCATAACTTAAAAACAACTAAGTATCTATATCAATATTCTTTTTTGTTTCGTCCAACATAATTTAACCATTGAACTTCCTCGTTCTAATAAAGATCACACTTAAACGAAAATATTTTAGTCAGATTTGGATCATAAATAATTGGGAGCTTTTGGACTGTATAGTTGAGTAGTTTTACAGTTCTAGTTTCATCCTTATTCCTTTGTGCACTTTATCCGAGTACACATAGAACGAGTATCTAAAGCCTTAAGATATTTATCAAGCAACACCACGAATGTTAAGTTAGCTTTATCAAACGTTTATAAATAATGGGGTTAGTTCGATTTAAGGCTAAGGACTACACTCTCTGAATTATTGAAGTACGAGCAGAAATGAGGTCAAACATGTTCCGAACTAAGTGTATTAAGGCCAGCGCTATAAGTAAGTATCGCTTGCCAATTAAATAAACGCATGAAAGGATTATTTATGCGCCCTCGACTGAAAACTGAGGACACAAATAGCCCTGAACGAGACAATCGTGAATCAGAGTTCCTCGAAGATGACCGTGACATGTTGCTTGGAAATAATGACTGTCTGGATTATACCATCTCTCCTTTAAAAGTAAATTGTTATTGACAGTGTTCGAACACATGCGACTGTCGCCATCAGGGTCAGTTCGGAGAACTAATCACTGTTTCTGTCGTTACTTGAGTTTTAAAATGGTTAACCGTTCGTAGAAACAATTCTAACAGCGTCGACATAAAAACAAACATATTTGTCACTTCTTCCCGTACCTTAGTACAAAGTTGATTATTATTTTGTATTGTTTATACGTTTTTACAACATAAACGCTCTTAGACAACCTACATTGTAGGTCGTACAACATAAAATAGGTGGTAGAACCACCTATCTGCATAACTCTCATAGTTTTTGTATGAAAAAATTAACTCATCACAAAATACCTACTAAATCACGATCCTGACGCTACGGCGATCACGTAATACGTCCTACATACGAGGGTCAAACTGAAAGTTCTTAGAAAATCAAAAACTGAGCAAACTAGCAAGTTATTAGTTTTATTATAT
This sequence comes from Pandemis corylana, assembly GCA_949127965.1. NCBI lineage: Eukaryota > Metazoa > Arthropoda > Insecta > Lepidoptera > Tortricidae > Pandemis > Pandemis corylana. Next base: position 8,681,729 of record OX421867.1, on the reverse strand, counting down.
CTTTTCAAAATAGTGTCCATTCACATCAATACACCGCTGCATCCGATGGAACCACTGAGAAAAGCACTTAGCCCACTCGTCCTTAGGGGTCTCTTCGACGGCCTTTTGAAACGCACCCACTGCTTCCTCGGTGTTCATAAAAAGTTTTCCTCGAAGTTTTTCTTTTATTTTCGGGAATAAATAAAAATCGCAAGGTGCGAGGTCGGGGCTATACGGCGGGTGACCCAGTAATTCCACGTCTGACGTCATTAAATAGTCGATCGTTCGCCTGGCGGTGTGCGACGAGGCGTTGTCGTGGTGAAGAAGGATCGTACTTCGAGGTCGTTTCTCCCGAACTTTTTCCAATACAAGTGGCAAACAATTGTTACTGTACCACTCGGCAGTAACTGTTTTTTGATCCTCTAAAACAATTGTCGCATAGTGACCTGTCTTCCCGAAGAACGAGGCCACCATCTTTTTTCCCACGCTTCGACCTCTCTTCACTTTAGTTGGCAACTCCTCGAAAGGAAACACCCATTGAGCAGACTGTCTCTTGGTTTCTGGATCATAACAGTAAATCCAGCTTTCATCACCCGTAAGTATGTCGAACACAGCATTTGAGTCACCTCCGTTAAATCTTTGAATCATTTCACGGCACCAATCAACCCGACGGAGTTTTTGGGCCTCGGTCAAATTATGAGGTATCCATCGGGCGCAAAGCTTCCTGACCGCTAAATGTTCATGGAGGATTTTATGCACTTGACTCATACCGATGCCTAAGCTTGTCCGAATCTGCTGATACGTCACTCTTTTGTCAGTCTCTATCATACGCCGCACAACACTGATGTTATTTTCAGTCGTCGCCGTAGAAGGCCGTCCCTCACGCAGATCATCGGTGAGATTAGTGCGACCACGTTTAAACTCACTAAACCAGTTGTAAATAGTCGCACGAGATGGGGCTTCATCATGAAAGGCCAATTGAAGTCTATCATAGCTTTCTTGTTGACTTAAATGACATCGAAAGTCATAAAAAATCATTGCACGAAAATTTTCTCGCGTTACATTCATGTTGACGTGACACAGACAATTTTCAATTTGCCGCCAAATCATAAAACAAATGACAAATGAAAGAAATATATACTCAATAATATTGGTAAAGAGTTCCATTTTCAAAATTTAAACTTACTTTTTTATTATATTGTTTACAAGAGGCCAGTTCTAAAAACTTTCAGTGTCGCCCTCGTATTGACAAAGCACACTGCATTGTGAAAGCGTAATCTATTCTACTCTACGTATACCTATAACATTAGTGAGTTGCATTGCATATATATTACATACAATGGTCGGTATCTAAAATTTAAGTTCCCTATTGAGTGAACGATGAAATGAGTTGCATTCAGCTGTTCCTCTTAACTACAAGTATAGTTTAATCTAGTTTAAAAGGAGTTTATAACTCTGTTGTGCTTTAACGGTTTTATTTGCCTCTCCAAGTTTTCTGTTATGGTTCGGTCATTTGGGACACAAAAAGGAAATAAAATCTTCATTATCAGGATAATTCCGTCGTAAACATAGTTTGTAGGTTATTGAGACTTTTCTGCAACATTGTTTTAGTAATTACCTACTACATTCGCTCCAAAAATGCCTGCAATAGAGGTCCCGACTGTAAAATTGCTCTCTACGCAGAATACCTAAACAGAATATGCTCCCATCCTTAAATAAACAATGCTCATCTTCAGACTCGCACTCACAGCTACATTAATGTCATCTGATGCAAGCTCATCTGTCAGAGAGCTGACTCAGCAGCGCCCGCCGGCAGCTATATCTGGCCAAGTTGAGTAACTGAGTAAGCTTAAACTGTGACTAAGCTGAGCTACGTTTTGAAACGGCATGTTATGTTTCGATAAGCAGTTATTTTGAAAGAGAAGTTATTTGACTTAGGTACAATTACCTACTGCGAAAACAGTGGCTTTAATAAGTACCTACGCTAAAACATTTCTACTCAAAAACTAGTGAAGATTAGGACAGTAGAGCGTGGTAGAGCCGATAAAAAATCAAGTTTATTTTCCAATAATATTGACTTTTCAATTACCGGATATAGTAATTCAGAAACTTCCTATATCTGGCAACAACACTGAATCAACATAAATTCTGATAATTCATAAAAACTATTTGCATAACCCTTTAAAATTCGCACCCGCTCAGATAAGACGATCGAACAAAAAATACTTCGAGTAAAGTATCAATAAGATTGTATCGGGAATCGGAGGCTTATACTTATACGGTGAGCAAAAAGAACGACCCCATTACTGAGTTGGAAAGTCGTGCCTCCAAAAATGGAATGACGCCAGACAAACCGGGTGCCAGTAATGTATGGAGGTAAGTCCGAAGGCTTTTAGTTACATAATAGTACGGCAGGCTCGGTTATATACAGAGTGGATTTGGAATACGAACGAAACCTTTAACTAGACATAGGCTTTAGCGGTACAAACGATATTCAGTGATATTTTATTAATTTTCTCTAACTATTTCTTTATTACCTTAACTTTTGTTTACTATACATTACGTGCTGCATAATTTTGTATGGTTTTTTTTTCGTCTTATTTTTTAATAAGAGGAGCCTTTCGAACCTTAACTTAACGCTGTTTTAAGATTCGCCCCCTTACTCTTGATCCAAATCCAGGCTGTATCTTTGTTCAAGTAAAGCTAGGTTTTCGCCATGTTTTCTCAATACTAACTGTTGGGTAGGCAAGAAGTCGCTTCAGACTCCGGCTAATTCTTAAGAAGTGTAAATTATAAATTGTCTGCCATAAACGAATACAGTTGGTTTTACTGGCTACCTGGCCTGGCACTTCCTTATTGGCTATGGGATATACCTACAGTCCAATCAAAATGCATGACGCGTTATGCAGATTGTGAAGATACGTAATTACGATCTCTGGAATTAATTGAGAAGGGAATAGAGTTAACGATGATGCAGACAATTCATGATAATTATAATTTTATCTAATTAATTCATGTAATAGCCAAGTCCAGTGCAGACTGTAATAACGCATTCGCTGCCAGCTGCCAAACCCGAGACTTCTTCAGGTGCATCAGACGCACATGTGCGTTCAATTGCGTGTAAAATTATGACAGTGGCACTGAGCGAAAGTCAAGAAAACGCATATGCGTCGGTAGCAGTGAATGCGTCAACAATTTTCCACGCGATGTCACCCTTCGGCGAAAAGCTCATGATACAATTTCGCACGTAAATTACGAAAAACTTAGAGGTTCGATCGAACTCAAGATCCTCTGCTTGATATGATAAGGTTACCAGTGGCGTGGCGTTCATAGAACTCGTTTCCCACCGGCTTGCCTATTTTAAGGCAGCACTTTTATTGTGCAGAATTAGAGGAAAAGGCTAGTTAAATTCCCTTCGGCTTGCCTTCTGATATACTTGACGCCACGCCACTGAAGGTTACGTACCACTTAGTTACCACAAAGTTAATGCGTTTACCACGGTAATTTAGAGACTCAAAAAACTTAAATAAAAAAGCATTAGGTATGCCATGTCGATGACGTAAAGTGAGATAAGTTAGAAATATTGGCTAGGTAATCCAAATAATCTTCGCAAACAATCGGTAAGTTTCTTCCATTTGGCGTCTGTGGTGGGCGTAGAACGGTTTGCCCGTCGCCGTCCGCCATGCAAGGTCGTCGACCATATGGCCTACCTGCCTGTACGTTCAATTACCACGCAATCTAATCACCAAAGCACAAAAGCTTTGAATTCCTTATCCAATCCGCTGATTAAGCTTCAGTAAGGGACATGTTCATTTTGATGTAGCTCCAAATGAGTCAGCAAGTATTTTGAACGATGCAGAGTTCGTTTGCGAAATGTAAATAAAACACGAGGAAAATATGATTCATTGAAACTCACACGGTATAATTATGAATGAACTAAGAAAATGTGTTTTATATCGCTCTGATAATATAAATTGATTATTTCCGTGACACCTTTCCAAGAGTCAAGGGCAGTGATTTTACTGTTGACTGCTTTGCTCTAGGATTATTAAAAATCACTTTGCAACCAGATCAGGAAATCGCATGTATACCGTCTTAGGTCCATTAGAAGCCGCTTGATTACAGAATGAATTTGACCTCAGCCGTCACGTTGTGACTGATGTTCTGTAAGGCTAGGTATTTTAACAAACCTTTAAATATTATGAACGTATCATTAATTGCTTATCAAAGAATCAGCGAATATTTAAAGAAACACAGAATAGTGATGCTGTCTTGATACTACCCACTAACGAGAACGACAGACCTTGATCGAAAACTTCCTAACCCAGCATTACAAACGAATAATTCGTTAAACCGATTTTATCTCTATGGGAATGTCACAAACATACGGCTGTTAATCACGCACCTGCATAATGTACCCTCCAGTATCTTAATTAACATCAACTTCAATATAACCCTTCAAACTTAGTCCCCCTGCGTTCCCTTCCACCGAATACAGGACGACATGACGTAACCTGTCTTCCACTTGATACAGTACGTCCTGTGTTACCAACGTTAAGTTCTGAGCGCCGGCAAGTAAACAAGAAACGAGTTTGAGCGAGGACGTGGGCCCGGTGATATCATCGCCGCGAATACCCGTCTGAGGTCGCCTGCACCACTTACACGTCACGCATCTCTCTAAACCGCCATACCAATTCTGTTTACAATAATTTATTCTCACTTGGATAGCTCTCACGGAAACGTGAGGGTATACTAAACATATAGAGGCAAAGATGGTGACAACGTGTGACCGAAAGGTCTGATGCAGTCGGATTACACGTTGGCTACTGTAAAAGCCTACGCCGAAACCATTTAAGGACACGTCTTGCTCACATTCTAGCTCACCAACTGTTCAGCTTGCGAGCTAGCGAGTTGACGTAATAATTCATGGAATCGATTTAGTTTCTGTTATGTAAATTAACCAATGTATACAGTGGAGCGTGCACAACAATTTCACGAGGATCAACGTGATGTGTGAAGTTGGCAACGTTTGTATTGCCCATGAGATGGACTAAGGTCAATTCAATGATGCCGTTTATTTCACTTCAATTGAGGAACTGGCAGTGAGTGGGCGGCTGGAGTGTCTTCTGGCACTTATTTCATTCCTCCAGTTAATGTTGATACTATCTTTTTGGAGCCAGATTAAGTACTCAAACAGCTGCATTCATAAATGTCTCAAGCACATTGTCAGACAGACGGCTCACTAATTAAGACACTGAATGCGTCTTTCATCTAGACCATAAATTCATTTAGAGACTCGCGCATGGAGAGATTATATAATTCGAGTACATATTCTTTAGGTGCTTGGTAATTGTTATTAACTTATATCCGTGGGACGTTAACTTTCATGAAGTCTTATAAATTATTAACGTATGGAATGTTTCTCAGCTGGCATTAGCATACAATGGCCTTCCATGTTAAATTAACACTCGTTCATTTCCAAACCCACTAAGGAATAAACACTTGGAAAAGGAATACTCGGCAAGTTAATATTACTATTTCTCAACTCTTTTAATTTTATCCCAACCGTGACGCTTATGACGTCACTTCAATGACATAACTGATGCATGAACTCATAAAATTTCAAAACACCTGTCAACTTTAGCAAAAAAACGTTCACGTAGCTTATGAGTATCTACGGTGCGTTTCACATGAACGCCCTATTGTCCAAAACGTGTCGTGAATGGACGCAAGTCCTTAATGACCTAACATCCAGACGATAATCCAGTCACGGACGGCTTGTAGGAGACAAAGACTATACAAGTGCGAATGCTAAATAAAGTAACAGTAAAACCGCTAAAAAAGGAGTGGGTGTTAGCGAGAACAAGAGACTTATCAGTAGGCGTTTAATTGGCAATCGTTTCAAAGGATGATTCAGTAACAATTGAATATAATTCTGTAGCGCAAAATTCTGTTTAAGCTTGCTAAATTCCATTTCGGTACCTACCATGCAGTTGACATCCAAACAATTCAAGATATTATTGTATACTTTACCCTCAGCCGCATAAGTAATCGTATTTGTTGTGGAACCCGTTTTTTGAAACCACATCATTAGAAAGGACCATTCGAAAGTGGAAATTTTTGTACAAACCTATTTTTTCGAAACTTTTTCGAATAGTTGACCAGATTAAGTAATTAGAGCTGTATTTTTTCTAAACTACGCGAATTTTTCACCACTTACGAATGGTAATTTCACATGCATGGGTATTCAGAAATGGGGCCTCAGGCAACTCAGATTAAGTATAGCCAGCAAGGAGTAGGTACCTATTAGCCTAAACTACCTTCGAAAGAACTCTGTTACATATATTTTATGTTCCGCTGTTTACGTAGTCATAGTTAAGTTAGCATACCTAGCATAACGACAGACTGTAGCTAAAGCAACGTCGGTCACGGTGGGTGCGCCGGCGCACGTGTTACAGTCGAGTACCCGGCCGATCTTCCTACGTACTTCACCACTTTCACGCTACCTATATATGTATACATTAAGCCAATGGAGCGGCTAACGATTCTAAGGCAACCTAATAAGTCGTGACTGTATGATTATTTAATGATGAGGACTTTAATTATAGCACAGATTTTAATATAGTTAAAGAGCTTTTAAAGTTTCTCAAAATCAAGGGTTGTGTGAGGCTAAAAGTGTCCTGTGCAATGCGCGGAACGCACAATAGGCCAATAGAAATTAAAAAAAAAACCTTTGTAATATATCAAAGTTCATATTTTGACAAGTGGCAAAAAAACAATAAAATTAATGTGACATCGGCTCGTGACTACGACCGATGAAATTTGCGAGTAAAAGCGACAAATTTTTATCTTAAACTTTACTTGTTTCTGAGTGCGTGGCGTCCTAGTTTTATGGGCACAAGGGGGTAAAAAAGAGACAATAACATACTCGTATTGACAAGTAATTAAATAATGCTATAAAATAGGCACCCGTTAGAGGTTTTTAAAGTTAATTAATGAATATAAGTGAGCAATTAATGAAAAAAATACAAAAGGGGAATTAAAAACAAGTGAGCAATTGACTGCATCTGCTTTTCTCATTCAATGAAATATGAATAAGTAATTAAAACACGCAGGCAATACAATGAATAATAAAATTCAGCTAATTAGTTAACAAGTGGCCACGAAGTGGTCACGTCGTGATGACATTCTATAAACTAAACATAGTATTAGCTAGTCATAGCCAGAGTAGATACAGTATATTATTTCATTAGAAAATAAATAAATCAAACCAAAACATAGAAATATTGTAATGGGGAATAAATTACATACATATATCACGTCTTTATCCTTTATGGGGTAGACAGAGCCTAAGGTAACAAAACCTTAAGGCCACGTTTAGCATGACTAAGGGCGTATAGGTGGAAAGGGAAATCAAAATAGTGATAACATGATTCCTAAGATTTCCGCCTATTCCCTCGATGGGCTTTTACCATCTGCGCGGGAAGAGGAGCAACTAGTTAATTCTATGTTTTTTCTTTACTCCCAGGGCATGGAAGAAAAATTAAACCAAAAATAATAATTTAATAATAAAAAAAAAACAAAACTGCGAGGGTTTCAGTGGAACCTACTTTAATATGAGAAGACAAGCACACTACCAGAACAGAAGTGACAGTTGGTGATAAATATTAACGACATCATCGATTCGACACCAGTTAATAAATAATGGGTTCACGACCAAGTTTTATTGACCCACTTACAATGGGTTCAGTTGTTAATCAATACGATAGAACAATAATCAACGTAGACAATTACTTTTGTTATTGTACCTAATTGTATTAAAAGGAAACTTCGTTAATGAAAAAGAAGGAACACGTTTATAGACACAACAACATAAATGTCGACCGGTTAATCTAGTCGTTAGAGAACTGACTATGAAACTTGACGTCCCGGGTTCAATCCTCGGTCAGAGCAGCGAGCTACTAAGTACCTATGTTGGAATTGTTGGATATAAAATGTTTGTTCTAGAATTATTTATCCACATAAGTATATTGTCCCTTTATGTCCTATAGCTGATATTAGCCAACTCTACATAATAATTACGACAAAGTATACACCAAACTTTTCTAAAAAGAAAAGTACCGAAAAACTTGTCTGACAAAGTTTCGAATTCAGACTCCACTTTCGAGACAGTGAGCTTTTAATAATTCTACTAGCGCTTGCCCGCGACTCCGTCTGCGCTGAATTCACTATCGCGTGCTTATCGCTGACCCGCGGGAACTATACAACTTTCCTGGATAAAAACTACCCTTTGTCCTTCCTCAGGACTGATACTATATCTGTACCAAATTTCATTAAAATCTGTTCGGTGGTTTAGGCGTGACAGCGAAACAGACAGACAGACAAAGTTACTTTCGCATTATTACGGATTGGCATGCTGAAAAACTAATTAAGTATGTAGATACATTTATGAAATGGGGGTTTTGTCATTTTTTAAGCTTTCTTTTTTAATATTTGTTACCTATTTGTTTAAAATGTTTCCATTACAAGTATACTCAATAAGATTTACTAGCTTCTGCCCACGACTTCGTCTGCGTAGAATCATACATAAAAACCTTCCTCTTGAATCACTTTATCTATTAAAAAAACCGCATCAAAATCCGTTGTGTAGTTTTGAAGATATAAGCATACAAAGGGACATAGGGACATAGGGATATGGGGACAGAGAAAGCGACTTTGTTTTATACTATGTAGTGAAGTACAATTTCTCTTTGTTTTTAAGTTAAGGCAGTGTCAGACTTATTCCAAGCTTGTTTTGTTAATAGCCAGGGTTTTATCTCCCTCAACGTGATGTCATACGACCCGAGCTCGCCTTCAAGCGAGCACGCTCCAAAGATAGAATGTTCGGAGCATTGCTATAATTGAAATGGTCTGATGCGAACGATGCGAGATGCGGCGAAGACAGAAAATAAACATCGTTTTGCGAGACACAATTTTATGTTCTGACATTTTTAATTATTAATCGACCTGACCATTCTTATCTTTGACATATTTTAGCAGACCGAGCTCGGCACACAACATTATCATCCATCTTTAATTTCTTTAATCTAGGTACCCGTGATCACGATGCATGCGACTGTGTCGAAAAATCAGGAGCTGGTTAAAGATAATCGCAGTCTACATCCGTATAAAATAAGTATGTCTTATAATTGGGACCGTGCGCGACGACAGCGCCACGTGATAGGCGGCCATTATGGACAATATTGTCACCGCTGTCAAACAAGAAGTAAGTAAATATTGTGAAAAATATTAATGAAATCTTGTGTTATTTTACTATATTACACGATTTTGGACAATGGTAGTCAGTAACATTATTGCCAATTATATTAAAATTGTTGTTTTCAGTGAAATTTTAGAGGTTAGGTAACTTACTTTTTTTTTCTTACGGCAAATATCCACTTATTTCTTTGGTCTCGTTTCCACCATGGTCTTGGAACTTGGTAAAATTTACAGTCGCTATTCTTCTTGGTGTTATTACAATTCACAACAACACATCTTACCAGGACCATATTTTTATCTCAAAAACGATTAGAAAATGTTTACTGCAATATGGATTTGACAGCTCAAGTCAGCGACAAAAATGACAATTTTAGCCGTAGCGAGCGCTGTGATCGTTTAGGCTACCCCCTCCACCCGCTTTGCACTCTGCCAATACCGTGAATATTTAAAACTATACAGGGTGTCACAAAACCCTTTAACTTCCTTTCACAGAATTGTCAGGTAAGTCTATCTGAACACCCTGGCAAAGTTTGACGCTCGTGGTTAATTAATTGGCCATTTAATTAACGAATCTTAAGATGCATTTCAGGACTATGCTCTCAGTGTATTTAGGCTGATTGGCTGATTTACGAAACTTCCGTATGCCGAAGTAGTCGCCAACAATAGTTTGACGTGTAGTATTATGAGTAGGCATGTGAGGAGCTTAAGCCTGTGGCACACTGAGCAAAGCTATTAAATTATTAAAAAAATATATATTTTTTTAGTTTTAATTAGGGTCTCATACTTTGCAGGAGTGTTCAAACCAATATAGGTACCGAACCAGTTCGTGAATTATCGTTAAAGGGTTTTTTGACACCCTGTATTTGAAGTACTTATCGTCAAAATTAAGGCCTGAATTTGAATGTCGCTATAAAAGTTAACAACGGCGTGTCGTTGTTATACACGTAGATAGACGATGTATTTGACATACATTTATGTAGATCGTGGATCTGTTCCCGATGTGTCAATTAAATTTGTGGTTTACCTGTGACACGCGAAATGAGCACAGAAAACAAACAGGATACAGTCTTTTACAAAATAACAGTAGGCTTGATAATATTCAGATAATGTGGGTTATGTTTTAATATATAAATATGTCAGGATCGTAGCAAGTGGAATAAAGTAGTCTCTGCCTACCCCTGTGGGAAAGAGGCGTGACGGTATGTATGTATGTTTTAATAGTGAACTTCGAAACATTCAATTTGACCTTAATCAGCCAACTTTTTGCAAGCAGCAATTTAATATTTTTGTATACATGGCCATGGTATTTAATCCGTCGTACAATGCAGAGAGATAACTCCGAAGGTCTGAGTGAGGTCAGGTCTTAGCGCATCTAATAGGGCCTACGTCATTTACGAGGAAACTGGAGTATTCATGCATTCCAGTAAATTTGCATTTTATTTATCCTGTTTGCAACATTTGCTCATCAGTAGTGCTATATTTAGACATTTAAAGGAATGCCGAAGAAGAAAAACAGAAAATGCTTAAGGTGTACTCCTTTTGTCTAAAAATTACATACACACACAAATCACGTCTTTATCTCTTACGAGGTAGACAGAGCCTAAGGTTGCAAGACCTAGGCAAAAAATAGAATCAAAATAGTGATGAGCTGCTGGCTGCATCGCCTATAACAAGATTCCTATGATTTTCGCCCATTCCCTCGATGGGCTTTTACCATCTGCGCGGGAAGAGAAGCATCTGGTAGATTCTATGTTTTTTCTTCGCTCCCAGACCAGCATGGAAGTGGTCTAAAAATTAACACGCTGAATTTGTAATACAGTGTGACAAACAAGTAGGTAAACTTTAGCATCGAGGCTACGAATGGTGACTAATAAAGTAAAGTCCTTAAACACGCGTAAAAATCTTATCAATAAAATATAGGTAAAAAAATAAGCTAATTAAACTTTATATTAAACTTGTACTTGAAATTTGCTAAGATAAAATGTTATCTATCATTATTTACCTACTGTAGTTAAGAATATGTTATGCATTTACGTGCCATGTCATGTTTAGTTTCTTGATAACATTTGCCTGCAGCCCAGTTTTGGCCTAAAAATGTTGTCAGTCAAAGTGTTGGTTCTTTCGTTTGCTAAAGGATAAAAACTTGTTAGGCTGGTCAAAGATAAAGAAGTGTCTTTAAGGACAGCTCTACTCTTTAATCTTATCTAGGGACGTTCGTTTAGTCCGTATCTACTAGAAACTTGGACAGCTTTCCCGGACCTTATTGGAACTCGCTTTCCGCGTCTCTGATTTCTTGAACAAGTCTCAAACTGAGTGATAAAAAGCATTCCTTAACTGGAAAATGCTCGTCTGCGGCCAGTGTGTACTTTCCTGGGGTAAAACAGCTTATTTCAACGAAGGATTGTGCATCTGGGGTCAGATTTTTAAAAGCACGTAATGTGTAAATACCACTCGAAAGTGGTGAGAAGTCGTGCTGATTTTGAAATACAAGTGCTAAGAAGAAAACTACAGCTCACATTAATCTTGTGAACTAGTTAAAAATTTAATTTAAGGGTCCGAAGTTAAGGATATTTATCCCATACATACGAAGACACAAGAAAAGTTTAGCTCTTTATTATGCTAGTATTTTTTAAATAAAACAATATTGTCTTTACTTACATGAAATAAAGGATATTGTCTAGTATAGAATAATTCTACTAAATAATTTAATATTTTGGAGTTGGCAGAATAAATAGAGAAAAAACGAATGTTTAAAAGCAACATGAAATACTTTTAGAGTGCGTGATAATAAGACAGCAGCATTCTAAGCAATATCTCGGCAAATCGCACATATTGGAATAAAAAATGAGTTCTTCAAAGATTTAACGTATTAGCTTTATATTTATTTAGTATTTCACACGCAAGACAGTAAACAACACCATTATCCCTTAAATGACTTTACTCTAGGCGTCAGCTAATTATTTTTAATTGAACGTGCAAGTTGTTATGTGCCAGGCGCCTAGAGGCACGAGTCCCTACAAGCACTGCCTTTAGACGAGTACAGTCTATCTATAGATTAAAAAAAAAGACAAACAAAAAAACAAAATAGGTACGTGTTTTTTTACAGGATATATACGTCGTTTGACTTTGACAAACTCCTGATATTTTGACGCATTTGCCTACATAATGAACAAAGGTAGACTAACGTCTAGTACATACCTAATGTATATCTATGATCATGACGCATGCAATTGCGTCGAAATATAGAGAGCTCAACAAAATCTAAGGGATCATGTTATATAGGCGATGTGGCTAGCAACCCATCACTGTTCTGATTCCCCTTTCCATCCATACGCCCACAATCATGCTAAACGTGGTCTTTAGGTCTTGTCACCTTAGACTCTGTCTACCCCATAAGGGATAAAGACGTAATTTATGTATGTATGTCAACAAAGTACCTAACTAAATTGTGGAATTATGGATCCCGTAGAAACCATAATTATTGTTTATCTAACTAACTGTAAATCGTTTAACAGTAAAAGATGTACCTATTTGATGTATCGAATGCATAAGACAATTTGTGGCCCGAAGTTGCTGATACATAAAACTTTGCGAGTCTAAATGCATCCTAATATCAGCGATCAAACATTGCCTTAATCAACTTAAACTTACGCTTACAGCTTACAAGGTAAGCATAGGTTTTTTGCTGACTTATAAATTGTTGCTTGGACTCCTGGAATGCCAGCAACGTGAATATCACAAATCCACGATCAACATGCGAGACCCTCGCGTGATGAATGACTATTAAACACTAGCAACAGATACTGCTACTGTAACAGACGCGAAAAAGTTTACTAATAACAATAAAATTTAAATGTTGCAATTCGACCCACTTGCGCTAATGACAGGGGCAATAAAAAAATAGATTAGCTAAAACACGAAAAATGTAACCTTTGTAATTCATTTAAATTCATCATATTAATCCTAATTAAATAAAATAGGTACAGGAAACAAAATGCATTCGTCTAACCCACCATTAAAATAAAATTCATAAGTATTTAAGTTCCAACACCTATTACGAGTACTAAGATACCTAACTACTGAGATCCAGTTTAAAAAAAACAAAATCAAAACACAAAAAGTGATCGCATTCATTTGTCAATTGAACCCTACGATGGCTATGATGGAATGTTATGTACCAAAAAGGCTCAATACTTGTTACTTCCAATTAAAATCCTCTACTGCATTTCTAATACAGTTATTCCTCAATAAAGGATCAATGGACTCCTGTCGCCATGATATACGTAGAAATTGTAGGATAAATATTTAAATGGCTTGGATTGCATGTGTTTGATCAGATGGGCGTTAAGCTAGCCGCCGGTTACGAAGCGAAACGGCCAACTAGAATAACAAAACCATTTCAACAGTGCTTTATGAGGTTTTTGTTCATTTTGTTACAAAATATCTGATTCTGGGTGTTTTTTGTAATTATTTTGTTACGACTCTACGGATCCACGAATTTACGTTACTAACTTAATCTGTACTAAATTAGTCCGTAATTAGATTCCAGTTGCAGTTGGAGAGAAATAGAGAGCATACCTACAGGATGTATGTTTTACGGGTATTTTTTCCAAGAACTACTTATATTGGGAAATAACATAGGTTTTTGCGCAAATAGTACATAAGGCACCTTGATTCTTTAGGATTTTGTCCTACAATGGCAAAGTATCAACATAACTAGATTTTTTTTAATCTTAAAACTTTTCAAAATATTGTAAAAATTGTAGGGGACCTATTTTTGAAAACACATAATGTAAAAATTTCCACTTGAAAGTGGTGTAAAAAATTGCGTGAATTAAATGCTGAATGAAATTAGTAGAAAATCACAGTTGTAATTAATCTACTCAACCAGTCGAAAATGTAATTTGAGCTGTACTTTTCTGGCAATACACCATTTTTTTCGCTTTCGAATAGCACTTTCGAGTGACGTGCTTTCAAAAAACGGGCCCCAGGAAGTCGAACGTCAAGCAACATAAAAACATAAAATATTCGAATCGAATTCGAATCACTCAAACGTTGTATATTCTTTTTCAACTCTTAAATAATCGATTAACATTCACTTTTATTCACTTTGTAATCGAATGACATGCACGAATATTCCCATTTGAACAATTAAATTCCTACAAAATTCTCAGCAGCATAGATAAAGAGAGGTTGTTTACCTAGATAGAACTGATGTCGAATTCCTTACGGTTTTTTCCGTGGGCTTATAAAAACCTATTATGAAGATTAGTTAAAGACTAGTGCATTGTCAGCCAGCTGTCAAGCATCAATCAAAGCAAAGTATTACGATAATATCAGATAATATAGCTAGCTGAGGAAGTAGCACGGTCGAGTAGGCGCGACCTAGACGGACTCCTACTCACAACCTGCGATATATCCCTGTCGTCATCCTCTTATTTACATTCAGTTACCGCTGACAAATTGAACGGCCTCATACACGACTTACGTCCATGTCTTAAGAACTGTAATATGCAATTTAAATATAAGTTTAACCGCGCTGTAATTTTGTATTTCTAACCGCTCGAAATGAAACCCGTTAAAAAAATCGTATCTGCAATAGGTATTTGTAATTACAGACTGCAAATAAGTAGTATTAGATATTTTATTGACAGCATTTGCATGAAAAACTGCATTTTTAACTGTGTGTATCCGTAACTTAAGCTCTAAAAAAACCTTAGAGGTATTTGTGGTAATATTTGCGACATCCTCGTTTACATTTTATTTATTCCGATGTACATCGAGCATTCCAAAAATATTCCTAGTGTTTCTTTACTTTAGTTTAGACAACGTAATTTATTTAAACGTCAAGAATTTACCGCTATTTCTGAATTGCAACAAAAACGAGCGTAGAGCCATACCGAATTGTGCAATTGAACCTCGCAGCACTTTTATCAATGAAAAATCGCTAGTGAATCGATTGGCCAACGTTGCCATTGGTGGTCGAAGTTGTAGATTATTTGTATGCAAACCATAGAGTAGAGAAATAAATCAATAGGGTAGAAGTGTCATGACGTTTATATTTAAAAAAACCTGCTGCGAGGATCGATAATCGATGGCATAGCGTACCCTTAATTTGGCAATGTACACTATACTGGATAAGTCCTAAGAATACCTTCTTGTATTCTTTTTTAACACAGAATGTTTTGGGAATCTAAAATTACGATGAGGCTTGAAACGTGTTTTTTTTTTAATTTTCTCAAATTAAGAGTTCTCACTTGCTTTTATATTAAAAAAAATAATACATAAAAATTCTCATAACTGAAATGGCCACTAACACAAACATACGAGGTATATGTATCAGTTATAGTCAATGCTATCAACGTTTGACCTTTAAGACCAGTATCAAGAATATCGAGTGAGTGCGGCTAATTTTAGTGTCCTCTCTCATGTCTCACACAGCGTTGAGTGTTCTATCGCGAACTATTGGCTGATCGGTTTGTCTGCTGCATACAATTTAGCATATATCGCTTTGGGGTCATTGATCTCGTGAATTTTAATTAGCTATTGCTATTTTCTGTGCGTTTGTGCGCGCTGTGAGTATACATTATGTTTTAGATTTTTTCCAGAATACTACAGCAGTTAATACCTAGATACACATATCTCCGCAGGTCTTGATGATCCAGATCTCAGTTAGCAGATAAAATCTTACGGTACCATGTATAGTTCTACATTTAGCTTTCTTATTACACAAACGAGTTTTAAATTGCAGAACTAAATGACACTTTACTCGGCCGCCCACGGTCCTTCTCAAATGGTCTTTCAAAACCAATAAATGTACCGGCGAGTGTTATGATGAGATGACATTCATGACTCATTTATAACACTGAATATCGTACCTATTGCGGGTACCTATTTATTCTGTTTTATATAATTTTTAGAATAACTCTACTGTTTACCCTGTGGCGTCAGTACAGCTTTATTGTGAGGTGGCAATTCTCAGAAGGCTATGTTAACATTAACACGGATTCTAGAAATTTAACGTAACCGTTTTATGGTGCTTTCAATTTGAAATTGTTTCTTAAAAACTACTATTTTTATTTAACTCTAGTCTGGTCTGAATAGCAAATTACCAAACAAAACGAACTATTATTATCTATGGCCTTTATTATACGAGTGTTACCAAGACACGTTCGAGACATTTAGTCATTAGAACGAGTTACGTAACGCATTCAGAAAAAGCCAACGAATTCTTTGCCACCGATATCCATAGGTGTTAGAAGCGACGGTTGCGCTCAAGGTCTTAGAACATATGAGGAAATTGCTGAACTCACTATATATTGCTTTCTTGAGTAAAATATTAAATAAACGGTAAATGTTATGAAAACTGTATGTATACTTGTTTCAACCTTGTTTACAATGGTAACGATGTTTTAATTTCGTAACACTGAACTCAACGATACATTGTATGTGACTCTAACTATAGCTACACTAGTACTAAGTAGCTATAAATAAAAAGTTTGAATTATTTACAAGCCGATAGGATTGCGAAAAGTATTAAGTAAAATAGTGAAGCAGCATTTTTTGCGCGGACGGGACCAAAAAGATTGGCAACGTTAACTTTTTTAAGCGATAGGTATGTGACGGAAAGGGCGTTGACTTGCTATTTCTAACTAGACTAGACAGTCTTTCGGTTTAAATTACTTAAACTTCATTTGCAATTAGTACACGTAAGTCGACACTTCTTTAGAACATTGTTAACTCATCTTAAGACTATTCATCGGATAATTGTGTCACCCACTGTCCCAGAAAGATTATTAATTCACACTACTGGTATTCGGATGCTTAATTACTTCGATGATTTAGTTGCACCGTAACTTTTGCTTTTTATAATTAAGTATAACGAAGTTTATTCGTCACGCGTTACCGTTTGGTGTGTCAACAATGAAATATTTTCTGACATCACCATGCCATTAAAGTCAATAATTTAGCTGTAGCTAAATAACCCAGTGTCATCGGTTCACTTCTGCAGTTCACTATATGAAGAAATGATTATCAAAAATAGACCTTCTTTTTATCGTGACAATATCAGCGCTACCTTGAAGATAAAGAATCTCACTGTAAACAAACATACCTACATAATGCAGAAGATAAAATGTAACGTAATTTGAGAATGCAATTTAAATTATCACGTACTTACTCTTAATCACTATTTTATTCAGGTCTGCATATGTAGGTATATGTGTACATATCTCACTTGTTTGTATGTCTGAATACGTAAGTATCGTGAAGGATGTAACGATCGAATATAGAGATGAAATCATTGCGACCTGAACTGCTACATAGTATCCTCTCTTAGTCACGTAAAACTGACATAAATTGAATATACTAGCTTATTTCCGCGATTACGCCCTCGCGAATGAATAGCCAGATCCCTGTCCCATGAGAATATCAGAAAATCCCTACTTCGTAGTAAATAAGTATTTTTTAACGCTGATGATTGGACTATTTTCTATTGCATATGGCGATCTTTTGTAGCTCAGTTAGGATGGCCCTCATTGACCACGGCACAACAATGAACTCAATTAGCTCATGGACACTGAATACACGCCACAATAACTACAACGACTAAATATACTTATGATACAATTTTACGTACCTAGTGACACTCACTCTATTACTGAATGATATCGTGCTAAAAGGTGTGATATTACGGGTGTAAACGATTCGTCTGTCACGGTTTTAAAACTTCGTATCTATACATTTCAAAAGTACTCACCCACAAGTGCAAATTTCGCAAATGCACTGCTCCTTGGTGACAGTCTTCTCAGGTTTCTTGGGACCGCGAGGTCTGCTTTCCTCGATGATCTCTCTCTTGTCGATGGTGGTCCTGTCGTCTCGCACTGTTTTCCTGTCGATTGTCTCGTCATAAACAGTGCGGACGGTGGTGGTATCTTCGGTGATGGCGTGGTCAACCACGTCGTATTCGCGCAATACATCTTTCGTCGTGCGGACGTCGCTCTAAAAGAAAATGATCAGATTAAAATGATGTTTTTCCAAACACATTATCATTATGTACCGTAAATTTGTTTGCCTTCTCATGCATATGCTTACCAAGTTTTTAACGTCTAACGACGAAGTATTGTCCACGTACACATTTGTTTTCACCTTGTCGTCTTCCTTTGCGTCCTCATAAGTGACAATCCTTGTGGTTATGCCGTTTTCTTTGACGTAACGGACTACCTCTACTTGACTTCTTGTCTTTTCTACATTGAAAGATTTCTTTATGACCTCTGCATTGCTAGTGTTGATTACAGTGGTTTGTTCAGTGTCTACTCCTTCATACAAATCTTTAACGTCTTCATTTATTTTTGTTCCGAACGTTACCTTTTCAATTCTTTTGAACGGATATTTCTTGACTGTTTCAAGAATGTCCTTCAAAACTCTGTCATCAATGTTCCGTTTGATGACAATGCTCTTGTCACTAACTGTCACATCTTTCGTATGCTGCGATGATTCGATGATCTTACGTAGATCAGTGATAGATGTAAAATCTTTGATGTCCCTTGAGGAAAGTATAATATTTTCCTCAGTGTCCTGGCGCTTCAAGTGATGCCTTGGCTGTTCTGGCCTACCGAAGGGTGACATCTGCTTTGGTCGTTTTGGCCTATCATCGTCAGTTTCATAAGTGAACTTTCCATTCCACGTTCCAGTACTTTGCTCGTAAGTTGTCAGCGTGTCTTTTTTATTCGTAGAACTTGTTTCTTGTGACAAATTTTGCTTTTCGGTATTCACAAATTGAGTGGTTTCTCTTATGTCTACATTAGACGTCTGATTGTCACTGGTTGTTGTGTGATACGTGGTCGAATCAGTAATGTTACTTCTATCAGTTACGTCTTGAATTCTTTTATTTAAAATATCTTCTGTGTCTGTATGTTCAGTTATGGCCTTCTTCTTAGTGAAGTCACCGATGTAAGTGTTGCTAGTCGATGCTATCTCTTTACCATCCTTTACCAGAAGTGATTCTTCTGTAATTTGAGTCGAACTTGTAGGTACTCCTTTCTTTCCCGTATCATAATGAGATTCCTTATCCAATACATGACGACGATACTCATGTTCCGGTTTTATTCCAGTACCACTAATGTTGTGGCTCCTCTCATACGTCGAATGATCTTTGCTATCACCCCACTCCCTATGGGAGCTATCCACAATCCTTTCTACTCCGTCTACTATTTCGACTCTATACGATGACGTAGATGCTTCTTGGGCACTGCTTGTGTTGCTTTTCATGATTTTAGTAGAGAAATTAACATTGTCAATATTTCCTACATTCAAAATATTACCAACTTTCTCCAGTTCATTATTAATAGTTGAGTCGTATCCATAAAAGTTTGATGAGTCCGTTTGATTTAAGTTCTTTCTTCTCTCATTGACAGTTTCGTTGGTTCTGTTTGTTGACTCAACAATATTGCTACTTTTCTGAACACGTTCCGACGAGTCGTAAGTTGTAGACTTACGCTGTTGGTCTGTGACGTGTGTTGACGATACATCATGATGTTGATCTATGTTGTGCTGATCAATAATATGCTTCGATGTATCGGAAGTAGACTTATTATGATGTTGATTTATGTTATGCTTTGATATGTCATATGCTGATGTATTATGGTGCTGATCAATAATATGCTTCGATGTATCGGAAGTAGACGTATTATGATGTTGATCTAGAACGCGCCTAGATGTATCAGACGTTGTTGTATTATATTGTTGATCAGAGGAAGTCAGTTGCTCTTGAGTAGAGCTAATTTGACGCTGTTTCACGTTGTCTTTTTCTGAAATAACACTTGAATGAGTAGTTATTTGATTCCCATCCTTAACAAGCTTTGATCCTTCTTGAATAGATAATTCACTGGAGGGTTTCTGTCCAGGTTTTCCACTGTCGTACTTAGATTTCATATCATAATTTTGGACACTGTGAATAGATTGAGGCTTAATATCAGTGCCGCTAATACTTGCATAAGCTTCACTGGTGGCTTGTTCTTTCGCATCACCCCACTCTCGGCTTGTACTATCGATTATACGTTCCTTTCCATCAACAATCTCGACCACGTAAGATGAAGATGATGACTTGGTGACATTGCTGCTCTTTGCCTCACTTGTGTGTGACGTGCTGCTGTATTGCTTGGAATTTATATTCTTGTCAAGAGTACCTTCGCCTCCATAGAAGTTAGAAGTGTCCGATCTTATGGTTTGCACGTTTCTGGGATTAGAGTGATAGTTCTGGCCAGTTATTTTACCACCGGTTGGGTTATTTTTATGATGCTGATGCTGTTGATAAGCTGATTGCTGATGTTTCTGCGATGATTGATGAGTAGAACTTGTCGTTGAGGAGTCTTCCACTGTGGCACTAGTTTGCGCTTGCGATGACTGAGAAGTTAGCTCTTGGCGTTCCATATCGAGGAACGAGTTCGTCGAATTAGCACTTTGTGACTTCGCCAAAAATCTTGAATTGACACCGGAATTGTCACGCACGGAGTTGTCAATAAAGCCTGTGTTGAGAGTGTGGCTGCCGGTGGAGTCCGTCGTTCTATCAAATTGGCTGTGACTAGAAGCAGAGCGCTGCACAGATGTTGATGATGACTGGAATGTTTCGCTGGTCGAGCTCTGCTGGTGTGACGAGGATGACTGCAGCTGGGAGCTGGAGACAAACTCACCGGTGGTAGACTGGACCATATCACTCACATGGTGCTCATTAGATCGAGTTTGAGACAGATCACTTATGGACGGAGCTTCAGCGATGATGTAGTGCGGATGACTGTTGTAGGCTTCCGAAATTGTAGATCCACTTAAAGATGCGTGGTCCGAAATATCAGTGATCATGAGAGGGTCGTCTGGCTCCACCTTCACCTCGATGTAGCGCACTTTCTTACCCGAAGACACCTTCTGCAGAGTATTGCTGCTCTGCTGCACAGTTGTCGACGTGCTGGACTTCTGCACACTACTCGATGCACTGGTAGACGCCACTTCGGACGTCTTCGATTTAGTCTTTTTATTTTTTATCGTCATTTTGGTCCCACTTTTATAAATACACGACTATAAACTTAACGAGATCCTTATATTAACGATTAAATAGTTATTTAAATTAGTCTTATGTAAAATCACATGTCAAACAAATGCCGTATTGTTTATCGCGAGTCGTTCGTGTTCGTAAGTCGCCGGTGCGCGCGTTCGTGGCGACTGGCCCGCGGATTCTGCGCGAGCGCAGTCCGCGCCGGCGCCCCCCACACCTTGTCGCGTCGCCCACTAACCTTCGAGACACGTAAGCGCTTACATCTCGTTGGAGTCATACCAAAAATGGTGTAAATGACTCCGATAGGCCAGGGGTTGAGTCTGCGGGCCTTACTAGAAAAACCCTGATGCAATCGTGGATATTGGTCAAGTTTATTTAATTTGTCATCGAGTTATTCTTTAATGCGTGGGTGGAATTGATTAACAGCTGTTAGGCACGCACTCGCCAATATTATATTTTTTTTATTGTTTAACCACGTGTAAATCTACCAACTTATTTCGTATAGATACCTTATCAGTCGATGTTGTCGTCAATATCTAAAATCAATGAACATTAACGTCGGTCTATCTATACATATAAAATTCAAAGTCCTGACTGACTGACTGACTGACTGACTGACTGACTTAACTATATATCAACGCACAGCCCAAACCACTGGACTTAGAGACTTGAAATTTTGCACATAGATACCTTATACAATGTAGGCATCCACTAAGGAAGGATTTTTGGAAATTCCCACGGGATAAGGAAAAAACGGGAATTATATATTCGACTCCGGGTGACGCTATCTCAGTAACTATAATAACTAGACTCTTCAAATTTAATACAAAAGTAGGTGATTATAAAACGAAGAAACTAATTTCAGGATTTTTGGAAATTCCCACGGGATAAGGAAAAAAACGGGATTTATATATTCAGTTAAACGAAATCCTATGAACTATAATTACTAGACTGTTCAAATTTGGCATAGAAGTAGGTGATTATAATAGTAAAATAATGTCTTAATGATTTTTGGAAATTCCCACGGGATAAGGAAAAAAACGGGATTTATATTTTCAGTTCTACGGGATCGATTTTTCGTTTTACTGGTCGTATAAAACTGAAATTTGGCCTTCAAGTTCCCTTGGGGAGTGTAAACAATAAAAAAAGGATTTCCCAAAATTCCCACGGGAACCGGAAAAATGAGACTTTTCGTTTTACTGGTTGCAGAAAGCTGAAATTCGGCATGTAGGTTGCTTCGGGAGTGCAGAGGAGCATTAAGAGAGTACTTTCCCAAATTCCCACGGGAACGGGAAAAATATTTTTTGTTTACAAAGAAATACTGCGGTAGGCATAATATGGCTAGAAACTTGAAATTTGGCACACATATACCTTGAGTATCCTAGAGGTGCACTAAGAAGGTATTTTTCGAAATTCCCACGGGATAGGGAAAAAACGGGATTTTTTGTTATACTGGTCGTAGAAAGCTGTAATTTGGTAAGAGCCTTCCTTGATGAGTGTATGGGAGCACTAAGAAAGGATTTCCAGAAATTCCCACGAGAACAGGAAAAACGGGGTTTTTCGTTTACTGGTCGTAGAAAGATGAAATTTAGCATTTAGCTTCCTTAGGGAGAGTAAGGGAGCATTAACAAAGGATTTCGTAACATTTTTACGGGAACGGGAAAAATATTTGTTTACAAAGAAATACTGCGGTAGGCATAATATGGCTAGAAAATTGAAATTTGGCACACATATACCTTGAGTATCCTAGAGGTGCACTAAGAAGGTATTTTTCGAAATTCCCACGGGATAGGGAAAACACGGGATTTTTTGTTTTACTGGTCGTAGAAATTGGTAAGAACCTTCCTTGATGAGTATAATATGGGAGCACTAAGAAAGGGTTTCCAGAAATTCCCACGAGAACAGGAAAAACGGGGTTTTTCGTTTTACTGGTTATAGAAAGATGAAATTTAGCATTTAGCATTTTCCTTAGGGAGTGTAAGGAAGCATGAACAAAGGATTTCCTAACATTTTTACGGGAACGGGAAAAACCGGGATTTTACGTTTCCAGACGAAACAGCGGAAGAAAGAGACAACATTTATAACGTGTGTTTCTTTAAAGGCTTTAAGTGTACTCCGAAAGCACTCCCCAAAATTTTCACGGGAACGGGAAAAAACTTATTTTTTCGTTTTACATCTTAGCGCGTACGAAGTCGCGGGCAAAAGCTATTTGGGGTAGGTATATTTTAGGACAGCCCTTTAGGTTAGGTTAGGTTTGTTTTATAAAAATCCTGTAATATTTACAGTTTCAGAAAAATTAAGGCAGCGGGGCAATGTGGGGGCTTGCTTGCATGCTTGCTTGAGTCCTTGCTTTGCATGCTTGATTGCATACTTGCTTTCATGCATGCTTGCATGCATGCTTGCATGCTTGCTTGCATGCATGCATGCTTGCGTGCTTACTTGCATGCATGCTTGCTTGCACGCTTGCATGCCTGCTTGCATGCCTGCTTGCATGCCTGCTTGCATGCCTGCTTGCAGGTTTGGGTGCTCGCTTGCTTGATTGCTAGCTTCTTTGAAATGCTCATGGTTCACGCGTGCGAAGCCGCGGGCAAAAGCTAGTCTTAATATAATATCTATACCTACTAATAATAAAAAGGTAAACGTTGCCATTTATTTGTTTGCAGAGTTATCTCTGGAACTACTAAACTTGTTCTAAGTTATTTTACCAATTGAAATCTATACTATCCCTGGTTAACGTAGAACTTTTTATCTCGGCAATATGCAAAGTTAGAGTAGAGTTACAGTTAATTAATAATAATTTCAAGGTTATTAAAACAAGTACATACCTAGGTAGCTACTTACTACAGTAGTATTTATCAAAAATCAAAGACCTCATTGTAAATTCTTCCATGCTGGTCTGGGAGTAAAGAAAAAACATAGAATTTACCAGTTGCTTCTCCTCCCGCGCAGATTGTAAAAGCCCATCGAGGGAATGGGCGAGTGTTAGGAATCATGTTATAGACGATGCGGCTATCAACCCATCACTATTTTGATTTCCCTTTCCACCTATACACCCTTAATCATGCTAAACGTGGCCTTTAGGTCTTGTTACCTTAGGCTCTGCCTACCCCATAAGGGATAAAGACGTGATATATGTATGTATGTCATTGTAATGTAGAATCGCTATATTTGACAGCTAGTTCTCACCAGAGTATATTTTTATAAAGCACTAGGTACTACAGTTTTTGCTGATCATCAATATCTTATGTGCTGTCGAAGGTATAAATATCGATACAGCCATCATGTCAAATATATGTGTCACCGACCTTATTGTTTGTGTGGCATAAAAGTGTAGACGTTTTTGACGTCTTGATAAATCAATAAACAATATTAAAAAAATTGTGAGTTACATGCAAAATATCGAAGTTGATTTCTTATAATTCACTTTTATGTACAAAAAATATTTTTAAAAAGATAGATATTTTTTTAGACGATCCCAATTGGGACTCTTCGGTTAATTAGGTTAAGGCCTCAGCGATAGGCATTAATATTTAATTAACCTCGTCATTGTTGCAACGGGAATAATAGATGCGTAAGCTTGTGCCTTGATCACTTCTCACGAAAGTTGACGTCTTTGGATGCTTTGTCACGATTTACAACAAGCATGACAATTCGTGCCAAAAATAGAGTCAGCAAAAATACGAGGCATTTTATAATTTAAAATACCCAGAATACTTTAGCAAGGTGTTGGATTTGTTTGATGGAACACCCCTGTAAATATTTTACAGGATTTTTGAACGTGGTTCAGTACATTGGTCGATAATCAAAATAGACGGCGTCAAAGAGGTGGCTTAATTTTGAATCCATAATGGGAATGTAAATTTAAAAAAAATATTAAATGTCGTAGTAAAATATGAAAATATCGTATAAGAGACGGCAAAGAGTTTTTTTTTTTAATGTGAATAGGAAGGCAAACGAGCAAGTGGGTCACCTGATGGTAAGTGATCACCACTGCCCATAGACACCCGCAACCCCGGGGGGATTGCAGATGCGTTGCCAACCTAGAGGACTAAGATGAAATGCCTCTTGTGCCCGTAATTTCCCCGGCTGTCTTACTCTCCACACCGGAACACAGCAGTGCAAGCTCTGCTACTTAGCGGCAGGATTAGCGAGTAAGATGGTGGTAGCGATCCGATTAAAAGTAATAGGTACGGAAAAATATTATACTTTTAAACTACTAGCTAACTAGAAAGAGGGCTCCACAATAAAATTCCGTTTTTCTAGAAAGAGTTAGAGTCAAATCTTTTATAGCTTATATGTCAGTTATTTTATAGTTATTTGAAAAATGTTTTTTATATTGTTTATTACCAGAGATCGGACAAATTTGCGTCATTGCTCGCAATAAAGTGGACATGAATCAAAAATTAATCAAATAATTAATCATTTAATTAATTTCTCGAAATAAAATTTTAACTCCCGGAGATAAAAATTTACACATGCATAAAATTATTAGCAAAATGTTAATTAAAGTGGCAGTTGTTAAGTTTGCCCCATTAACATCAGTGAGTGGAGTGCGATCGGAGTTTTTCAGCACTTAAGTATATTTTTGATGTAAAAAAAAATAGACTGACTGCAGAAAATTTGGAAAAAATACTGATTATTTTCTTTAATAAATCTAAACTTTAACAAACTTTTGTATTTATTGACTAGGAATTAAAATTTAAGTCAAGTAAGAAATTAATTAAATGATTACATATTTGATTAATTTTGGAGTAATGTCCACATTATTGCGAGCAATGACGCAAATTTTTCCGATCTCTGTTTATTACATAATGAGCTTTTAATGAAAGCCATGAAAATTCTCTATTACGATGAAAAACTGTAACCCAATCATTGCTGAAACATTCTGGAATAATACTAAGAACTAACAATACTTCAGAATTAGAGACCACAATAACATATTGCGTTTAGTCAACTATTTCTTACCTAGCAGATAGCACAGTGCAATAGTCTGGTAGCCCCAAAAAAAAACAGTTTTAGTGTCACTTTATTTTCGTGTCGTTAATTGTTACTCTAATACAAATTGTAAAGAGAGTACAGTTTACGAGCCGCAATATAATGTTGTTGTAGTTTCTAATTCTAAATTAAATTAATGTACTACTTACTAGTTAGAAGTGGTAAGGTTAACAATATCACCATTATGTAGGTATATTGCAGGTTATAATTATTATTTAAATCGGTAACAAACACCTTAGTAAATAAAGTAGTTAATTTTTACTCACTCGTCCATCCCTAATATAATACTCCTTTCATCCACTCAAAGGTTGACTGGAAGAGATCCCTTAAAGGGTTAAGTCTGCATTTGTGCATGTTTCTCAATGTTTGTCAATTGTATTTCTCTTGTTTATTTTGCACAATAAAGAGTTTACATACATACATACATACCTTAGTTACCTATAACAATGATGATAAAGGTTTCTACGAAGGTATCGCTCGTGACCACTTTTGGGTCTTGCTTAGGTAGTTAATTATCATCCGTCTAATCTTGTCTATTGGCATTTGTAAACCTGAACTAAAAAAAACTTTTTTTTAAATTAAAAACAGAACTGCAGCGCGAAAGTTTCTCTTTCTTTATTTAGTACTTTTAAACTCATGCATAAGCACTAACCAAAATGGTAGTTAAATAGTTATGTAAGTGGTACAAGCACAGAATTACCAAGTGGATAATATTTGCATACAATTTTGGTGCATTACGACCTCCGATGCCTGTCAATAATGTCATTCCTGCGTACGATGCATGATTTCGAATTAACCTCATTTTTTGCAGCACCACAAGAATTTAAACAGAGGTATTTTCCTTAAATGAGTTAATTGATAAACGTATACCTTGTTGACAATGAGGGTTTTGAATAAGTCAGTGTACACTACACAGTGTCTTAAATTTAAACTTTAATATGTCAGCAATTCTTCACAATTTTTATATTCTTTAAATCCCGACTCTAAAAGACGGGTGTGAATGTGTATGTGTGTGTGTGTGTGTGTGTATCGGTCTGTCTATGGCATTGTAGATCCTGAGCGGATACCGATTTGAATGCGGTTTTTGTTGAAATTGCATTAAATGCTGGCATGCTCACATGATGTTGGTACGCCTGTCATTTGGTTTAAGTAGTAAGCACCGAAGTGACACTTCGTCTCGTTGACAGAAGGATGCGTTTTATCTGTGCTCTGCTCTCTCCTCTGTATCCGGTTAGCGCGATGGAAGCATATTTTGTGTCGATCTCGTATTTAATCCTAATATTATAAGCTGAATCCATTAATGCCTGTAAAACAGTTGATGAAAAATATAGTCGTGTGAGTGTTAACTGATGTGCTGCATTTTTATTTCGCGAGAGAGCCGATTAGAACTTCCACTCGATCGACGTTACTTTCGGCCTCCATAATTCCAACAGTTTTTTCATTCGAAAGCCAGTTTTCTTACGGTGGTTTTAGCCATATTTGGTAAAAATCAGTCCAGCAGTTTGAAGAGTATTCCAAAATGATGTAAGACATTTTTAAATGGGGGTTTTTAAAAAAATGTTGTTTTTATCGTGGCCGACAAACGTTTTCATACGTTGGTCATGTTCAAAGCGTACGCCGTCAAAGCGACTTCATTATGAATCTAAAATCACAACAAAAAATTTGCTACCTAAATATTCGAAAATAATTTTAAGACTTGTGTCGGTAGGTACTTAATTGAAGTCGGTACTGGCCAAAGAAATTGTCTTTGGGGTTGTACTTGTTTGTTGTATTGATGCCAGAAGCCGAACCGTGTTCGTGACCCTAACGGCGGCGTATATTAACTATCAAACCATTGTTGAGTCACCAACGGAACGTTGTCTTGTCAATATTGCCTATCCCTAAGCCATTGTTTGTAAACAGGTCGACACCTCCTAAGTATACTGAGGCAACTGCAAAATCTTGATTTTACAGGAGAGCCGTGCAAAGGTAAAATCATTTGTAACTTTTTTATCTGTAAAGTCAATTCCATAAAACTTTGGATTCGCTGGAACAAAAGTACCTCTTTTTAGACTACATATATGGAATTCTGAAATTAATGTTAGTTTTTGAGAAAATGGTAGATACACTAGTGTACGCGTATTTTACGTGTTCTGACTTGTGGTATACTGAGGCAACTACCCCTTGATCCAGTATACACCGTACTAAGTTAATTGTTATTTTTTTCTATTTTTCATTTAATAATTAGATAAATATGTTACATAAGTCCATACTGTTTAAAAATAAATACTTAGCTCATGCTCAAATGCCCTTTATCATTATTTGGTCGACATATTAGTCACTTGCACCAGTATACGCTTAAATTAAGGTCGCTTACACCTGTATACTGTTAAACATATTTAATGTTTTGCTGTTTAAAACGAGAAATTATATATATTTTTTTATTAATGATAATAGAAAAAAGTTTTTTTTTTAATGAACAAACGTAAATTTCTAATAAAATCTGTTTCTATTATGTTCGTAAATATTTTAATCATAGTTCCATCATTCCTAAAAGTAACTTATTCAACAACCACAGTTTGAGCAATATTCGTTTTAGTTTAAAAATCAGCATTAATCTATCCAAAATAGTCTTCTTTTCTTAATTATTGAGACTGTACTATTAAGTACTTATAAAAAATATAAAAACTTAAGTCGCTTCTTCTAAAGGTTCGATTTATCATTAGCAAGGATTCATTCCTTATTTTTAACGCCTTAGTAGGATTTATCATTGCACCTTTATTCATAACTTCTAAAATTAAAAAATATTTATTTAAAAATTACAATATGAGGGATTACTAATGTTTGGCAAAGAATGTTCCCCAAAGCATCACATCGCAAATTTTGTTTCCCACATTTTTATTTGGCAAAAATTCAATTGTCAAAACTACTTCTCGACTCGAGAAGCATAAGGTCTGATGTGAAAATCCGACCAAATTGACTTATTCACATTGCGGTTATAATGCGCTCTTTCTCTGTCTACCACACTGACACTTATATTTCTATCTCTTTCCGTTGAGGAGATATTTAAATGCATAAGGTCGGATCTGACGACTTTTTGAAATTACAGAGACGCATTAGGACTAATTTTAACTTACACCTTTATGCATTGACTTCTCAAAATTTTTCGTTTAGCCTATTTCAACTTCAAGGCTTATGCTTCAAAATTTGTTTTCCTTCATGACTGGCGCTATGTCACTAAAAGCCTTCTGCTTTGCAAATGTTGATACAGCATAGGTACGTATCACTAGATACGACGTAATGCTTCAAATATTTTAAGCTGTTAATTTTATACAGTAATCCGTATGTTACTTTCAGACCCTATGCCTGTAATAACATTAACATTTGAGAATAATATGAGTAGTTAAATGCAAATAGAAACAAAAAAATCTTTCGCAATAGCGTTACTTATGAAGCATAAAGTCGGAAGTCGCTGTTTTCATTAAAAAAAACGTTTTATCGATATATTAAAACCGCAAAAAAAAATTAACTATATGAAAATATAGGTACAAGTAATCTTCCAAAGATGCAAAAAGTTTCGTGATCCTAACTGTAATAATTCAATAATTATACGCAAATTCATTTATCAATTTTGTTTTTGCTCTCCTGAAAAGTTAAGAAATCACACATCAGACCTTATGCTTCTCGAGTCGAGACTTATCGCAATATTACAGTTATTATCGCAGAATATTTATCATTTAATATCAAAATCACAATTACGAGTAAGTGCCTTTATTCCGAATTGACAAGGTACTATTTCCTTTAGTCATCGTTTTTTGTGATCAATCTGTTGTAAAATTCAGTGTGTTGCGATGGTATTATATTATACCACAATTGTGGAGGGCAAAACCGTAACCGGATTGTATTTCTCATGTACATGTATGTACGCTTGTTGGAAGTACATAACAATGACCTCATAATTGGCTTAAGAAACATTAAAGTAGCGTACCACGAACGTTTGCCAATTGACAAACAAAAATTTAAAGATCTTAAGATCATTAATGATAACTATAATAGATAACTAGAATAGAATAACATTAATGAATTTGATAATATCAATGAATAGCTTTAATGTACTTAATTAATTTGAAGGCATGTTTTGACGTTATATTACAATCCTAGATTTAGATATTAACTACTATTGTGTGCCCTTGCAGGGCGTCATGGACTGACTTAGAACAACGTTACCATCTTCATATGTATGTACATGACTTGACAATGAATAAATAAATAAATAAATAAATCTTTGTCGAAGTGGTATCTCAACACACTGAATTTTACAGCAGGTTGGTCACAAAAAACGATGACTAAAGAAAAATGATAGTACCTTGTCAATTTGGAATAAAAGCTTTTACTCATAATTGTGATTTTGATATAAAATGATAAATATTCTAGTGCCATTATAATTAAGAGAGAAACGATTAAGACAGTTTTTTTCAATTTGTATCAATTTGTTAAGGTCAGTTGAATAACTTGTCAAGAAAAGCTTCATTTTGCAAGGTTACAAGTATAATAATCATTAATTTTACGGAAATAACATTGCATTAGAAAATAAGTGGTTGTATCTTAGACAAAATAATTTAATTTCTATCGTAAAAGGTATATTTGACGTACGCCGCGTCGTTGGTCTCTCGCGTATACTGAGGCAACGTCAGGTTACACCACGCTTGTGCCGCCCCTCCACAATATCTGTACCGCGTACAATGGTGCAAGCGACTTGCCTCAGTATACAACGTACTGATTTACAAAATTGTGTTGTATACATTTATATACGTCACTTTATTTTCGAAACAAACAGGAATTTTACCATGAAATTTTTGTGGCAAGTAGATATTAGTATTTTAGTCAAAATTACGTAAAAAACCGAAAATGTCAAAATGGTCACTTGCCTCAGTATACTTAGGAGGTGTCGAGGTGATACGATAACCAATCACAATGACAAAGTTCCATGTAATAAAGTAACATTTCAATAAAGCTTTTACAGGTAGCAGATGGTAGACCCTTATGCAAGGCAGTCGCTAACACCATCATCATTTTTCGCTAATACCTTTTTCACTATTGCAGAATTTGTATAGGTGAAAAATTTAAGTAGATAAATGACCTGTTGTCTGTAGTAGTGTACAGAACTGATATGGGACTTAAGTCATTTTTTAATTTGGAACGTCAATTTGTCTATTCGCACTAGGGTTGCTGAGGAAGTGGTTACGAGGAAGAGGAAGTATTAAGCACATAGTTTGTGGAAGCGGATGAGAAACCGGATGGGGAAGAGAAAGAGTGATAGGATTGTTGTGTGAGAGTGTCAATTTTTAGTAATAATAAAAAAACTGATCAAAGAACGCATTAGTTGTTTATTTATTAATTAAATGGAAGAATACATAGTTATGCACATAAAGTTAATTTTAATAATCAAAATTAACCACTGGGAGGTTTATTTTAATGAAAATGTACGAACGCGCGAGTGAATACGCGATGCGCGGTGAAATTAAAATTCCTCTAATATTCCTCTAAAAAGAGAAAGCGGAAGAGGAAGAGGTTTTTTTTATTTCGTCTATTCAAAAAAGTCAAAAAATTGCGGATCTTCCTCATTATGAGGAAGCGGAAACAGAATCCTCCCGTAAGGGATAAAGACGTGGTTTATGTACGTATGTCTGTATGTGCAAATGACAATAATTTCGAACTGTTTGTTATTTTCTGAATCACTTGTGTTATTTTTTCTAATTTCGTATTTCAAGTTCAACACAATTTTAACAGATGTGATTACAAAAACCTGCCCTATGAAAATTAAATTTACACATCGTTTATTTCAACAATATAACAATAACTTCAATCCTGAAGCTAGCCTGAAAGTCATAAATCAATCCCAATACGCTGTTAATGAATCACCATTAATCATTATCAATAACAAACACAAGGCCTTTCTCTAAGAAATAAGTGCGGATATTGTACAAAATAGGCAAGACTTACAGCGTATGCGTGGGCGCTTGAGGAAGTCAAGGAAGTGTGACACGGCAGTAATCATTTGCTAGTCTGCTTAGTGTTAGATAGGGTAAGAGCGGATTATTCGCGAAAGTTCCTTTGAAGGGACTACTGCGAATGATTTCATACTGGAGTTAAAAAAAACTCAATACCGTCAAAAGGAACTATTACCTACCGCAATCCTTAAGAGTTGCAGTGTCGATCTGCAAGTGGCGCTGCCAATTTTTTCGTAGCAATTGAGACGTTTAAGCAAACGCGTTCCAGACGTTTTCTTTGTGTGAAAACTTACACTAGACGCTCGCTTGTGATTCTTTAAACGAAACTCGCCCGCTATATATGGCGACCGCTGCGCTTGCTTCCATGCCATCATAAATCGATTTGTTCTCTCGTAGATTTCATTCGGAGTCATAGGTCTGGTCAACTGGTCGACGCCAGACCAACCACATAAGATTCCTGACTACGGGTAATGCCCCTCAGAAAATGAGTCAAGTTATGATTGGGAGTCGCCGCAGCTATAATTCACAGGCGAATTTACTGTACATAAGGTTTTTTGTTCCAACAAACGTCTCGTCTCTATAGCGTTCGCGGTGGAGCGTCAAATGAGATGAGATTAAGTTTGTTGCCGATACGTGGGTCTAGAAGACGCCGCTAATACGCCCATGTTAATAGTTCCGTCCTTACCATATGGGCACACACAGGGGCCGGTGTCTTGGGCCCACGGGTGCACAGGCCCCAAAAGTCTGATAAATCGAAGTTATTTTTTTTTTACTTTCGCATAGGGCCCAGATTACTTTGTGCTCCACAGGGCCGTAAAAAGACGGCCCTGCATATTAAGCCGGGTATTTATATGTGATCTGTAACCGTAAAGAACTGTTGCACGTTACAGTAACCAAAACCCCTAGTGTGGATGTGAGCCTACCTACACAACACAGGGGCCCGATTTTTAAAAGCACATAACTCGAAAGTGGTATAAACATACATATACATACACAAATCACGTCTTTATCCTTTATGTGATATAAATCTGTTTATATTTTCAAAACTATACAGTTCTAGTCAAATTATTGACTACCTAGTTCACAATAATGAGAGCTGTCGATTTTTTCACCACATTCTTGCATTCAAAAATTGGGCCCCAGTTCGCAGATTATAGTGCTCGGCGTTAACGAACACGTTCGACACGTTATTTTGCATCAAATTCTCTCTATAGACTATCGACTTATACTATAGCAACAGCTTTGCTATCTATGCTTATTGTGGTACGGGAATGGTCTCCGTGGGCTGAACCAGCCCATACTTGGCGTCAGTAGGCGGGCCTGAATCATCGCCCACCGACGATTGTCTGCACTTTGCACAAATAAGTCGATTAATCCACCGTTAGGTCCTACTTACAGGTTAATTGCTTATGATAAATAAACCGTTGATATACAATGTGTCTAGAGGTTTCTTTACATTTTAGATGTAGTTTTATCTACAGGACAATTTTGTGGTAACCGAACTTGGCTGCACTATTGCTCGCGTGTTGGTTCAAGTACCTAACTTAAATCATGACGTGTTTTGAAATCACATCTCCGAATATGAAAGTTTCATTAGTCAATGGCGAAGATTTGTTTTGAATTAGATAAGATAGACAAATAGAATACTTAGTACAGAATTATAGCTCTCATCCAATCGAAAATCTATCTAAATCTCTTTCTCTAGTTCTTTAGGTAGTTAAGTTAGTTTGTTTTAAAAATCAGTCCCTTACGACACTTGAGTGATAGTAAACACGAAAACGCAAGAATAAACTCCATAATGTTACGAAGGTCTCCGAAGCGAAGTAACCGACGACGAACAGTCACTTATCCTAACTAATCCAATACCAGTCTATCCAGCTAATACGGCGTCTGTCTCTATTTTCAGTTTGCCAGTCTTTTCTTTTCTGGTTTATCTATTTTTTTTGCCTATTATAGTGTCCCACTGTTAAGCAAAGGCCTCCCCGTATTTAATTTTCACATGAATATCATAACATTATTACCTACCTATAAAACTCGGAAATGCAGACATTTTGTTGTGGGCTGGATATTGCAAACCGGTGAGAATGGCCGCGGGCAAAACTGGAATGATTTCGTCGGCACACCGGTTTGGGGTTTGGCAGATAACCATTTTTGGTGTAGGTGGAATGAGCACCGCAATCAAGTTTTAACGGTAAGTATGACATGAAATCTCCAATTTATAGAATACGATATACCTACCTCCTATGATAAAAAAAACTGCATTAATAGGTATGCATGTACTTACCTAGTTGGTCATAGTTACTCAGAACTTGATTGTTACTTGAAAACTGCACTCGCTTTTGTTAAGTAGTTATTGCAGCAGTTACATTACATTCAGCTGCTACTTGTAGTCTACAAGGATGAAAAACCAGTTATTTTACTGAAAAACTTGCTAGAAGTTGAGCTAAAAGTTAATGCTAGCGCCATCTCGCGGCTGTGTAAAAATGTAATAGCGTCCACTACTGCCATCTACATTTTACTTAAGTGAACATTTAAATTCACGCCATCTAGCAAAAATGTGCGGGAATACGAAGCACAAGGCACTGACTAAAATGACAGTACACTGCCATCTACATTTTTTCTATAACATTATCTTTAAAGGTAACGTTGCTAGTTTGCTTAGTAAAACCACATAAATAACAAGATGGCGCTATGTACTACTAAAAATGTGATACCGAAATAAAATACATAGATGGCGCTATGGCTCTTCAAGTCGATATAATGGATGCGTGCGTCACGCCACTGCGCAATCAAGCAAGCACGGAAATAACAGCTGTTCCACAATATTCGGTCGGGCAACTCTGGCAGGCAGCGCAGCTGTACGAACAGTACGAAACGAACACGCAGACGATTTCCTTGGAATTGCGATTGTTTGGGCAGAGTTGCAGCGAACAGTTTCTCATGCTCATTGTTAAATCATACGCCGCGTAGATTGGTTGGACCAGTGCATTTTTCGAACGTTTATTGCTACTGCATATTAAATTATATGTTTTCAGTATTGGCGTTCGAAGTGTGTTCATAAATAATCCGTAGCTACGCT
This sequence comes from Pandemis corylana, assembly GCA_949127965.1. Classification (NCBI taxonomy): domain Eukaryota; kingdom Metazoa; phylum Arthropoda; class Insecta; order Lepidoptera; family Tortricidae; genus Pandemis; species Pandemis corylana. The sequence continues at coordinate 8,646,382 of OX421867.1, read as the reverse complement.
TGCGATATGTTTACCAAAATTCGTCGGTCGTTGTTTTGACTCGCGTCGAAATGATTCGTGAATACGTGGATCGTGAGGAGAGTTCAAAAGTGTTATGTCGATGAAATCTTTTTCTTTTCATAGATAGTGGTTTTGGTGTAAAAATTCAGTTAATAATTGACTATGTCTAGCGCAGTTCCTACCAGTTCTGCCCTCAGGGCTTTGGCCTTGGAATACAAGAGTCTGCAGGAAGAGCCCGTGGAAGGGTTCAGAGTGAAACTTTGTGGAGAGGACAATTTGTTTGAGTGGGAAGTTGCGATATTCGGCCCTCCCGACACGCTATACCAGGGAGGCTACTTCAAGGTAAGGATTTTCCTAAAGTTCTTATTACTTCACAAAAAGCTGCAATTTTACTGTATCTGAAGTTATGAATCATTATCAACCATAGTGAATCTCAAAACAATCTATCAGGGGTTACCTATGACTATGACATATCAATGAGGGATACTCAACCTCCAAGATAATTCGATTTATTGTAATAGTAATTGACAGATAAAACTATTGATTGCTTTGTCATGATTAGTTTGATCTGTATTGCAATGCCAATCATGTTCAGAACAATATGATGATTTAACCAAAACCTAAAACCTGTGTGTGTACACAAATAATATTTGTAGGTACATACAGATCAGACATCTACAGATTTATACAAACTAAAAAGGTTGGTAACTAACCATGAAAGGCATGAAGGTACCTTTTTTTGTAAGTGTTGATATGACCATGCAACCAGATCATAAGGCTGTATTGACTAACAAGTGTTTTCCAAAAAAAAGTACATAATCAATTTTTCCAGAATTTTACTGTTTTGGATTTTTCTTACTCAAAATTGTTACTTCTCAAATAAGAAAACATGAGTCTCTGATTTTACTATTATTTTTTCCTGTACAACACATTCCATGCATATAAAATAAACAATGAGCTCGACTGGAAGTTTTGGGTCACATTTTTTCTTGTATAACCTATATATCTAGTTAAATTCGAGAAAAATTTACTAGCTATGTAAACTGTTTTGGAAAAACACTAACGTCCAAGGAATCACAAACACATTCACCATTTATTTCTGTCAAGGAGTATAGGAAGGGTAGAATGAGATGGTAAAAGCTGTCATGTCATGAGCGCACATGCATAACAGTATAATAATGGCCTCAGGTTTGTAATATTTCAATGCAGCTATTGCTTCTTAACCTGTTAATGACCAAATTTATAAATAATGCAAATCAATTATAATGTTAAACACAAAAAAGTCAAGCATAGGCACACTAGGTCCACCTATTATGATATTTTTCATGTAAGATGGGTAGTTCAACAGTTCTAAGGTTCAAAGAAACTTAATCTTTAATTTAATGGTCTTAAGATGTAAAACCTTAGTTCATGTGTCATGCCTCTTATTGCCATTGAATAAAGTATAATTTTCTTTGATACTTACAACTGTTAGATACCCATCTTACCTCAAAAATACTTGTAATTCCTGTCCTAATTAAAAGATACCTGAATCCATTGTTAATAATTATGTGAGTATAAGAGTGCATTATCTCACACATTGGAGGAGGCTTTTACCCGAAAGGGGTCTGATTTAATTTAATAAAAATAAAAATTACATTACTAACATTAGTCCATAAGAATTTATTTCACTAACCACTAAAACACAGTTGAAATGTAAAAAACAGAATGAATAAAGCTTTATTATTATTACTATTAAAAAAAAAAAAAAAAAAAAAAAGATGGTAGCCTAGTGGTTTGACCTGTGGCCTCTCAAGCAGTGTCGTGGGTTCAAATCCCGGGCGCGTACCTCTGAGTTTTTCGGAATTTATGTGCGAAAATTACATTTGAAATTTGCCATGAGCTTTTCGGTGAAGGAAAACATCGTGAGGAAACCTTGCACACATCTGTGAAGAAATTCAATGGTGTGTGTTAAGTTCCCAATCCGCACTGGGCGCGCGTGGGAACTATAGCCCAAACCCTCCAATACACGGAGGAGGCCTATGCCATGAGGCACGCCAAATTACGCGACAATTTAAATATAAAAAGAAATAACAACAACAAAAATGAAATTGTAGCGAATTCGGAATAAAAAAAGGCTATATAAATAAATATAAATTATTATTATTTATCTCACACATACATACATACGTAAATCATACTTATCCCTTATGGGGTAGACAGAGCCTAAAGTAACAAGACCTAAAGGCCATGTGTTTAGCATGATTGTGGGTGTAAAGATGGAAAGGGGAATCAAAATAGTGATGGGTTCCTAGACACATCGCCTATAATATGATTATGATTTTTGATTTTCGCCCTCGATGGGCTTTTACCATCTGTGCGGGATGAGAAGCCACTGGGTGCATTCTATGTTTTTTCCTTAATTGTTTAACTAACACATGTTTAACTCAGAAATTGTAAGTAAACATACCACAACAGCATAGTATAGCCTATGAGAAGAGACTGGATTATCAAAAGCTTATTTATCTAAAGTTCACAAAATCACAGAAGCTATGTTAGTGTGTAGGACTTTGTTAAATTAATTTTATATTTTATCAGTCCCATTATGTTCCATTCATTCATATTTATGATGTAAGTTTTAGCAAAGGTACTCAAACATAAAAATATTAACGTAATATTCAAAAAGTTTTACTAAAAGGTTGACTAGTTAGTCATTAATTAAATATCCATGTAACTAGAAAGTTATCTAATCAAACATTTAGTAATGCTATATCTTACTGCTCAATTAAAACAGTAATTTATAGTTAATAAAGACAGTGAATGTCATTTTTGCCAGTGAAGTTTGCAAAATTTTAAAAACTTGACAAAAAATACTAACAAGTACTACATTAATTTTGATAACAATTTTAAACTAAGTACTGCATTCCTGCTTTACATGAAAAGTAGGTAACTTAACCTTTAAAGAAGCCTTCTCCACACTTACTTAACTTACTGGGATTCTGCAAACATATGTTATCTAATAAAACCTTTAAACAAGCAATTCTTCTATACATATAATACATCATTTATATTTTTATAATCTGAATCTCGGAAAGAACTCCAACAATTTTCATGAAATTTAGTATGCTGGGGGTTCTGTGGGCAATAAATCGGTCTAGCTATGTCTCATTTTTAGAAAACATACCAAAAAAAAAACCGGTCATCCACATACTTTACCACTATATACCTTACTAGCTTTTGCCCGCGACTTCGTCCACGCAATTTAATAAAAAGTATCCAATGTTACTTCTAATACCTCCAAGAACATGTGCATAAAATTTCATGATGATCGGTTGAGTAGTTTTCCCGTGAAACCGTAACAAACAAACTTACATTCGCATTTATAATATAATATTAGTAGGGAAGTAGGGATTACACTTTGATGACCGGATAGCAGTGTTTAGTGACCCTGACTATAAACCTAGAAGTCCCGGGTTGAAATCCCAGTAGGAGCATGCATTAGTATGATGAATATGAATGTTTGTACCCGAGTCATGGATGTTGTATGTATTTTTTTTTTTACAAAATAATAATTCATTTACACATATTCTATAAACTATACATAGAAAGACACATTAGCAAGTAATAAATAATTATAAGTAATAAATAGTCTCACATTGATATTCTTGCTCACAGAAACTGTCTTAGTTTTAAGAACTGTGTTATTTGTCATTTACATGCTTAGAAATTGCACGCACTTCTTTCCAATTTTCCTTTTTTTGTTTGTATAACCATGTTTAAGTTTAATTATTAATTGGGCATTGTACCTGTTGCTGATTCAAGCGCAATGCCATCTACTGCATCTACCGTTCCAATTTACCGACGTTCACGTTATTATTGTTATGGCACTCCAGGTCGACACCTTATTATGTATGAATACAATGTTCAACTATGTCTGTTTGTTGCCTAAATAAATTAAAAAAAAAAAAAAAAACAAAAAAAAACAAATAAAAATGGAAGACTAATAAAATAAATTAATTGACTATGAAAAAAATTTCAAAGTCTGTCAGTAGGAGTGTGGTAGGGCAGCACCATCATCAAAGCCAAACAGCTTCGCTGCTGGCTTCCATTTATGGCGGGTGCCTGTTGTATGTATTTATCTACATTATATCTATAACTAAATGTATTAAATGTAGTACTATTTCATCAGTTGCCTCACGTCTAGGACGAGAGCGCACAAGTCGTGTTGCGCGTGAGTTAGATTGCCCGTCTTTTTCTAACTGTTATGTCTAGAAAGAGACAGGTATCTCGCGCGCTCTCGTGCTAGCCGGCAGGGTCCCATATTACAAGCTTTGCTTAGTTTGGGACTAGTTCAATTGGTGTAATTTTGTCCCATATTTATTTATTTAGAACTAATGGGAGTCCCAACTGATATCTACTATGACTATGACATATTGGTAAACGGTTTTGGTACTTACTGACTTTGACACAAACGTGATCCACTACATATCCTGCATGTACATACCTTGCGTATTAAACAAGCCGAAATGCTATCTCCTAATTTAAATTTATGTAGATTTTTTTAGGTATTATATACATACATACATACAATGTTACACATACACCAATCACGTCTATATCCCTCACGGTAGACAGAGCCTGAGGAAACAAGGCCTAAAGGCCACGTTTAGCATGATTGTAGGCGTATAGGTGGAAAGGGGAATCAAAAAAACAAATTTATATATACTTGGAAACTATTTAAATAGGTATACTTTTGGACTGTGACTGAGTCAGTTAGTGAACTGTAAGAATACATTTTTACATATGCTAAATAAAACAAAGGAAACAGATTCATGAAAATATATTACTCAGCAGCAGAAAATGTAGCCCTCGTAATGTATGCAATATAGGTAATTTTAATGTATGCAATTAAGATGGGGAGTAAGATAGGGAGACTTCGTCTGCGTATAAACCTTCCTCTTGAATCAGACTATCTATTAAAAAAACCGAATCAAAATACATTTCGTAATTTTACAGATATAAGCATACATAGGGACAGACAGACAGCGGAAAGCGACTTTGTTTTATACTATGTAGTGGTGTAATTTTTTTTGTCATTATGTTCATCTGATAATGGTCCTTTGACTGATTGCAAATAAAAATCAAGAAGTTATTATGTAATAGCCACAGAGCCAGGATATGTATAAAAACGGAATCACGTACGTCTATGGCAGCCTTTTTCATGTAATCCTGGATTAATTTCTTTGGCAGTTTTATGAACATTTGCAGTGAAAAGGTTCCGCAGAGGTAGGTAAGTAATTCAGTTTCTTTCACTGAATGCTTCTGATTTCTGTGCCTCCGGATGAAACTGTCTGGGACGCCTCTACCCTCAATCGTCTTTGAGTTTAAAAAAGGTACAAGGAGTGTTAACCGGTACCAGGGGCTCGATTTTTAAAAGCACATCACTCGAAAGTGGTATAAATCAGCTTATACCTAAATCCATAACTAAGCTCTAATCAAAGTTTTGACTAGTTCACAAGATTAATGAGAGCTGCTGATTGTCTTCTATGCTACTCGTATTTCAAATCCAGCGCAATTTTTCACCACTTTCGAGTGGTATTTTCACATAATGTGCTATCAAAAATCGGGCCCCTTTACCTGAAGAAAAACCGCAAGGTCAATCACCAACAATCACGTCAATTTTAACCTTTTCAACACCAACGACAACATCAGCACCGCAGGTTCAACGCCAACGACCTATATTTTCGTCCATTACTTCAATACTAAAGCAACCTTCGTTCAATTGACTTTAGGTTCAACTTGAGGCATCGCAATGAAGAAGTCTGGCGTATGGGTGACGCCTCTTTTATTTGACGTGGCGGCGAAAAAGTTAAATTCAGGGAATGTAAACTGTTACCTCCTTATTCATAAACGCTCTATAGGCTTCTGCTAACTTAGCAATCGTTTGTCCTTATCTGTGAAAGGTAAATGTCAAAGTGACAGATAAGGACAAACGATTGCTAAGTTAGCAGAAGCCTATAGAGCGTTTATGAATAAGGGGGTTAAACTGAAAGCGACCATTTTCTCTTCTTCTTCTTATTTAATAGGTACTAGCTTCTGCCCGCGACTTCATATTGTATATAGTGTGTATGTATGCACGTGTTTAATGATCTTTAGTAGTTTATTTTTTAATTGTTTGTTGTATTTTGAGATGTACGCTCTATTGTGGCTTTCACTATATGGATATTTTAAACTCACTCTTTGTCGGTCTCTCGCTTAATGCTCCTGTCATTTACTCAAAGGTTAACTGGTAGAGATCCCTTATAGGGATAAGTTCGCCTTTGTGCATATATTTAAGGTCTTTTTTTGTGATTTGGCTCTACTTCTCTATATTTGTAAGTACAATAAAGCATTTACTTACTTACTTACTTACTTACTTCGTCTGCGTAGAATTATACATAAAAACCTTCCTCTTAAATCACTCTATCTATTTAAAAAAACCGCATCAAAATCCGTTGTGTAGTTTTGAAGATATAAGCAAACAAAGGGACATAGGGACAGAGAAAGCGACTTTGTTTTATACTATGTAGTGATGGCCCCATCGATCAATGCGATGATTTCACCAATAAATATAGTATTCAAAAATCTTACGACAAAAATGTCGGAAACGTTGTATGGTAGAACACGGTCAAAATGCCCCTCCCCCCTGTCGGGCTCTTAGCCAACGGATAATGATATCCCTCAGAATCTGCCAGGAAATCATTAATAGATGCCAGGGTGCACCGGACCAAGCACTGCTCTTCCCCTCGGACGGATCCAAAAACGAACCGCAGGTCTTGACCACACGCGGAGGTAACCCGACTCCCACCCCGACCATTTTCTCTTCCGAAACTGTTGCGGAACTTGTGATTAATAGGAGTACTGTCGGTACCTACATATTTTGTCATTTTTGGCGTAAGGTTTGTAACTACTAGATACCTCTGCAACTCGTTTAACCTTCTTTCGTTCTCCTTTGCTCCCAGACCAACATGGAAGTATAGCAATTGATGCAGCCTATAAATACTACCAGCTTTCTTACCAAGCAATAAACAATACATGTTATTATAATAGAATACTGGTTAGAGCCAGTTTGCCAAACAGCAGAATATAATAATACCTACATACAAGCCGTTATTGTAGAAATAGGTGCTGTATCTACAGCTGGTATACTGATAACATAGATATGTAATTTCATCGATTGCAACCTGGATAGGGTCAGATAGGTGCTCCTGACCTGACCTAATTAAATATAGGACACATGCACGCTCATAAAATACGATATTCCCTATCTAGGTGACAAGGTTGCAGATAAGGCAGGGTGACGCAAATTTTACATCATGATGAAATTTGTGTGGAATTGTATATTGTTACTATAATTTTTAGATAAACAGCAAATACTCAAGTAGGTACTCAACATATCCGTAACGCACAAGGCGATGTCTGCCAAAATTTCGACTCAGTCACGTTACTGTTTTAGTATGTGTAAGTTTTCGCATATAAAACGTTTCGAACGCGTTCACGTAAACGTCTCAATTACTATGGAAAAATTGGCAGCGCCGCTTGCGGATCGAAACGGCAACAAACTGTTCTCATAGTATTTGACATTTTATCACAAACGTATTTTGTGACCGAAAACCTACACTAAACATACTGGCTGACCAGCCAAAGGTACGGTAGTTGTACGTTCGACCAAATATCTAAGTGGTCTATCCTATCACATTTCATCAAATTTCCTATCTAATGAATATGTCGCTAAAGTTGAACTTTCAAGTTGACAGCCACGTCTTTTCAACATTAAATTTTATGACGTGCAAAAGATTGTCGACCACAGTACCACCACAACATATTTGGCTAATGGTACCACCAGCCACCAACTCGACAATTGTCAGTGACAAGTGACAATTCGAATTACGAAGCGTGGTCAATATAGATGGATATTTTTTTTAGGTAAATAGGTAAGTTTAAAAAACTAATATTATTTTCTTTTGTTTCAGGCACATATGAAATTCCCTCCAGATTATCCATATTCACCACCTTCAATTAGGTTTTTAACAAAAGTTTGGCATCCAAATGTTTATGAGGTAAGTACTTACAGAAACATCTTTCGACTTTACTTGGTTAGAAATGTGCTGAATTATTGCAATTATAATGTATAGTTAGTTATTTAAGGGCTTGCTAAAAATTAATTATCTACCTTGAAAATAATTTCATGTTTATTTCTCAACCTCGGACAGAAAAGCTCTTTTGATTTAACAACTTCATATTTAAAAAGATAGGCTTTCAAATTGAACAATTATATAAATTTCACCAAAAAAGATTTATTTCTCAGTTTCTCGGAACGCCAGAAAAATCATTAAGAATAATATCAGTTTACGCATTATTATGGACCACAATTGCGCCCCAATCGATCCCCGCCTAATAACAAACAAAATCGGGCACAAAAGATTTAGTTTAATTAAATATTTCTAAACTAGTACAATAGCCTTTCAGACTCGATTATTTGCTGCGAAAACGTCTAGAACAATAGCAATTGTTAGTGCAAGCCCCATTTATGTATACTTAATCTTTATACTTACCTGCATTATAAACTATAAATGTATTAAAAAAACAATTTTTACTTAACTCACTCAAAAAAATACCCTGGGGATATTACATTATAAAAATCCCTATATCTGCGACTATTTTTCTAATTAATAACTTTTTACCATTCCTGCATAGACTTGAAAGTTGTTTAAAAATTATAAACCTCTGTCCGGCTAACAACCAGAACATAGAATAAAAAGGTTTAATTAAACAGAGTGTAAACTATATTATTTCTGCCAAATCCGTATCGACCTATTATTCTGTCCCCATTGTTGGTAAACCTTTACCAATTTTCGTGATTCATTGCTTTGAATAGACAACCAGCCTCATTAAAAATACATACCTAAACAGAATGAGGTTAATGTAACGTGTTTGATTTAATTTTAAACGAATGACACGATTGCCTCAGATTAGGAACGTGATTGCCGCGCTTGTATATTTCGGTGACCAATCCGGTACCTAAGAGTCCACGAAGAATAGAGCACTGAATATTGGAAATTTTAAATTATAACATCTAAAAGATAAAGATAAAAGATAAAAGATGATTTATTGCCACTAACAACAATTACAAAAAAAAAAACAGTTATATACAACTTTAACCTTATTTTTACTACATAAAATATAATATTAATTCACAAAACATAAAACAAATGTGGCAAAGGGGATGTACTCAGCGTTTGCTGCGGGTTAGAGCTCTTACAGGAGCCTCCAACTGACACAGCGCTGATTTTCAGTACACCCCCATAATACATCCCTGTTGCAAAATTGTAGGGTTATACAAAGTTGAAAGCAATAGGGGAACAAAAATAGGATTAAAAAAAAAAACAAAAAGGGAAGAAGACACATCGACATTCACTAACAGCTTGTCTTGTAATGTGTAACGTGCAGGACGCGGCAGCTAATATTTCGCAACTATGCTTCAAGTTCTAATTGTCGATTTAACAAAATGGACCTCAATTTAGATTTGATATTATTTTGGGACATATTTTTTCGCAATGGCGGAGGAAGATCATTCCAAATTTTGGTGGCTGCGAACTTGAAACTGCTTCTAAAACCAGCAGTTTTGTGCTTTGGAACGAAAGCTGTATCTTGACTCTGACTACGAGTATTCCATTTATGAACGTCCCTCATCCAAGTAATTTTTTTAAATAAGTATTCGGGTATCCTTTTGTGCACTATTTTATGCACCAAGGTAGTGAAGTGCAACTCCCTACGTGCTGCCATTTTTAAAATACCTTTTTGGTTGAGGTACGGTGTAATTCGGGCTCTTCGTGGTATTGAGTAGCAAAACCTGATGCAAGCATTTTGAACTCGTTGTATTGCTTTTGATGTTTTCGCAAATACTCTTGGCCCGTATACAGCATCGCAATAGTTAAATTGTGACAGGACCAATGACTCCACAAGTTGAAGCCTTACTGCCTCCGTTAAATAGTCCCTGATCCCATATAAAATCTTCAACCTGTAAAATGCATTCCTTATCTTAAGGTTCACATGGTCAACATATCTTAATTCTGCATCCATCAGCAAGCCCAAATTTTTCGCTTTTCCCACCCTTTCAACTAGCTGTCCATTGATAGCTATGGAAGGGTTTCGATTCACCACCCTTTGGCATTGATGTTTAGTGCCGATAACTAAAAACTTAGATTTAATTGGGTTCAACACGAGGTTATTATTATTTGCCCAGTTAGATATAACATCTAAATCCTCATTAATCAGTTGCACCGCCTGTTCAGTATCGTGCGCCTTGAAAGAATAGTAAATTTGCGTGTCGTCCGCATACTGATGGACCGAGCAATGCTTCAACTGTCTACCAAGGTCAGCTGTAAACATTGCAAACAGAATGGGACTAAGGATGGATCCCTGCGGAGTTCCCCTTGGTATGTTCTTTATTGATGAACGCATCTCCTGACCCCGCTCATTTTCCGTAACCACATATTGTCGTCGATTTGCTAGGTATGATAGAAACCACTCTCTCGCAGAGACTGACACCCCGTAATATGCCATTTTGGCCAGCAACAGCTCCTTATTGACACAATCAAATGCCCTCGAGAAGTCTAGTAACACCAATATACTGCTCTTTCCTTCGTCGGATGCTGCTATCAGATCGTCAGTTACCTTTGCTAATGCCGTTGCAGTGCTGTGACAGCTACGAAAACCCGACTGTATCTCAGGCAGAATACCATTATTCTCGAAATATGTCGTTAATTGTGCACAAACCACTTTTTCAACTATTTTCGACACAGCGGGCAGAATACTTATAGGTCGCAGATCTCCATGCGATTCTACATTTGATCCTTTTGGTAGTGGCTTAACCTTTGCCAACTTCCATACATCCGGGAAAACTTTCGAAGATAGAGATCTGTTGACTATTGCCGTTATGATAGGCAGCGTCCCGGGTAAGGTCATTCGTATCATTTGCATCGATATAAGGTCATCCCCGCAGGCATTTGTTGAGATACTATTTATGACTTTCAATATTTGTTCTTCCGAGCACTCCGTCATAATATATTCACTGTCGTTGAATTTATTATTCATAAAATAGCTCTGAGTAGCGTCGTCAACCTGCCCATCTAGTTTCTCGGTCGCATTTTTAAACATTTCCAGAACTTGAATGATCCAATTGGATTTTCAGAAATAAGTTATAGACACAGCATTTTGGTTCGCGTTTTTTCAGTGAATATGACAAAAATAAAGGGTTAGAAGTTAAAATCCTATATTTCTACCGTAAAATTTAATGGTAATGTGCACCCTTAGAAAACAAAAGACGTGATACAGGAGAAGTTACGTGCAACTGCAAATTGTGTTAAAGAATATGTAGTCTGTTCAGAGTGGTTCAGAACGATACGCAGAAGGTATAATCAGCACAAAAGCAACTTGACCGTGCAACTCCGCCGCGCCATAAAGTAAAATTTTATACATACATTGATTTCATCGAACGTGCCCATTTTCGACTACAATACAAGAATAAATTATTACCATTTTTAGTTCAAGGTTAGTTTACTAGAACAAACTTATTAGAATCATTGATACTTAAATAATTTCGAATCACGTAATTGTACGAGTAACGCCAAGGTCTTCAGAAATTAATTGCATTTAACTTATATGAAGTTGATACTCTTCAATGTACAATGTCATCGTTAATATCGTTATTGCAATACCTAGTCTACCTAACCATATTACCACAAAACTTTTACAATTGTTTCGCGTGTGTTTAACGCGTGTCAATTCATGAAATAGGTACTGTGGTTTTAGACATTTATATTATATTATGATGATTTCCGCAGTTTATTTCCATTTTTGTCTGCTGCTTACTTGGAAATTCCTTAATTTGGCCAAATTAGAACCCAAAATCCCGTTTAATTTACAACTTGTTTAAAGCTCTTTCTGATTTTTGTTTGCCTTGTTTATTAGACCGGTGCCAAGAATTTCTGTAAATGCTGGTGTACATTCAGTTTCTTGACATAAATGTCAACTTTACCTTACCTACTGACTGCCTAAAAACCATGACAACCATTTTCCCAAGCAATCAGTATGAAAAATCGATACTTATGTAAGTTTACCAACTATACCTTTGAAAACTGGTTTTATCCAGTGAGATGGCAACCCTAATAAAACTAGGCTTCACTTTTTAAACTTTCGAGTATTTCGTTTGGCAGTTACCGTTAGCGTCTAGAAACGCTCACTCAATATGAATTGCGGGGTCATCAACAGCGACTGATTCACCGAGTGACGCCGTACCCGCCTCAACACAAATTACACAAAAACTGATAGTTCCAAATCGCCTGCATCTAGAAGGTTCTGTCCTCGAAAATTTCAAGACATGGTTTTTGACAGATATTCCGTTAAGTAGAATGATACCAGTGTGAATGAAATTGCACTATGTCATAATTTAAACACCCAATCGTGCATAGATATTTGTTAAGTAAGAAAGGTCGCTTCGAACTCAGTGTTCGTTGTCTATATTTTAAAATAAAAACAATATAATGAATCCCTTTAGCTCTGGCTCCATCAGTTGCAAACGTGCGATTCGTTATAGGTTCTTATTCGTACCTGATTTCCTTATTCATAAATAAATCATCGTATAGTCAATCGTCCACACAAAGTTCCATATTGAAACAGGATGTTAAGTAGTGCCTACATATTGTAAAAGAGGTTGAATGACCGCCGCATTCAGCGCTAACGATGGTAACTAACCAATAATCTGTGTTTATATGTTCCCGCTTAATATTTAAAAGACATGTGACGGTGCTCATTATCTGCAGTTTATGTATTTGAATTCATAATAACGACTGTGATAAGATAGTCATGTTGCGTTTGAAACGGGAAAATTAAATCGTATCAGAGACAGAATCCTAGCGTTGATTGACACGTCACAGTTCAGTGCTTTATAGCTAGATGCTATCTGGCGCAATGTCACCGAGCGTTTGTTTTCATTTCCTTATTGAAATCGCGAATTTGTCCGTTCTTGGCACTCCCCCGGCCTTGGGGTAATTAACCTTATTCTCGGCGGGCGACCAGCGGCGCGGTGGTCGCTCTGAACTTGTGCTACATTCACACGCGCATCTTTAAATATCTGTTCAAAGGCCCACACTTATCCTTACGAACTACTTCCGTGCCAACATTTCAATCACATATCTTCACACCACGTGACTAGTTTTTTAGCGTCTGCCTCGAGATGATCTAGCCACGCTATACTTTTTGTCTATATTATCGTTGATTGGATTGATTCATACCGGGCACTCTATTGGCTGGCACATCATACTTCAACAAGACTTCTATGCAAATTCATACCTACATTACATTGTTACCAATAATGGTAGGTAGTACATTTTTTAAGCAGCGCATCCACGCGCGGAAGTGGAGGGGTGTAAGACGAGAAAATCCACCAATAGCAAAACAGCCATGCTTAAAACAGTATTCTAAGCGATATTGCATTTTATCTGATAACTTATATCCGCGGCTTCGCCCCCACGGAAGACTAAAAAATATACGAGGTTCCTGACCCATTTCATAGGAATTACAAAATATCTCTTCTGACACGATACACGATATATTTCTGTCAGTCCTGTCAGTCAGTCACACTGCTGTTTATACATGGATACTTATACACTTCCGTGGATAATGCGTCAACGGACCTTAACCTGAGGCCATGCCCGCGACCGTGAATGTCTTGGCTTGGCAGACAAACCACATTTACATCTGAAATATTAGTACTTCCCTGCAAACTATTGCGGCGCATTTACATTTTTCTACGTGATTTTCCTAGCCCATTCGTCCGGTCTAGCTATCCGATTGTTTTAAATGTCAGTCTGTTTTTAAAAAGTATGCAAAAACCATAAGCTGGGCTCGGCGACTTCACAAAGTTACTTTTTTTGCGCGGTTACGGCCTGCTATATGTAGGTAGGTACCTGAGCATCCGGGATACATCCTTTACACAGTTAGGCATGACTGGTCGCATCACTCGCAGCTTTGCGTTCCTAAGCTACAAAAAAAGCAAAGCTCTTGGAGTATGAAACCACCCAAAACGATTTTAATGGTGATCACACTTTTCCCAGAATCGTGTTGCTCAGGTATTTCAGGGAATACTGCCACTTTCTTCATGATATTTCTGGCAGTCTTGGACAGTTTGGTTGGAAGTGTTTCCCGATTTAGAGGTCAAGACACACGTATTTTCTTTGTGAGAGAGCGCGCAGTGAACCGGTGGCATATTTTTAGCCGAGGGCGACGCTCGCGGCATAAGCGAGGCGTTTCTGACTATCATCGCGTCTTTATTCACTACTACGAATTGTTGCGAAACGTTTTTATTCACAACAGTTTCTAGCATATTCCTGTGACGTTGGATTATTCATGCAGTGAACTCGTAGGTACAATAGGATGAGTGAACCTCTGTTAAATATTAATCTGTGCCTTTTTGGCTTACAGCTACTTAGTTGGTAAAAACTAAATTTTAAATACTTTCTTCGTAATTTATACTGGTTTATCCTAATCTGTGTAGTTGTGGTTGTGTATAAAACTTCCATTTATCCAAAAACTCATACTTTCACATACAATTATTGCGATGGTTACTGACTGATTACTTGTTATGGTCCTTTGCATATAAAATGTTGTTGGTAACAGAACAAAAGAAAAAAATCTAGGTGAAATACACCATTTAATTTCAAATATCGACACGCATTTTCGAGTATTATGATATGAACCGTTGTTGACATACGAGATCCGGATGAAAAAATATACCTGTATTTTGTATGCTCCATTGTAACAGTCTACACTCAGCTCAATGGGACAAAGGCAATTTCTTAATAGGGTATGGCGAATTATTTCTACTGGGTTAACATTACGTGAGGCAGAACTAAACTTACATTGTGGAACCTTATCAGAGCTATCACAGCAAATTTCTTAACACTATCAAAATTTAGAGCGATACTCTCTTGTTAGTAAACACATGGATCACTAACCTCGGCCTTTTCTCGAACCTTCTGAAGGCCGAGAAAAGAAAAGGAAAACGAAGATTGCTTCACGGTCATGATTGGTTGCCGGACCGTAGGACTGATCGACGCAACGCTTCTGATTGGCCGCTTCTGTTTTCTGACAGAAAAACTCTCAGGAATATTTCGCTCAGACTTAAGTCCTTAAAACTGGAGCCAAATGAGCGTACTTTCTTGGATTGGAGAGAGGTGAATGGCAATTCACAACCCGAAAAAGCCTTAAGCTGAGACCAATTCGCGTAATTTACGCTACATTCCATTTCAGACAAAAGTCCTATATTTTAACTCGTTTAGCATCACCATGTGGAACAAATAAGACTGGCGGGAAACCGAATGAAGCTTAAATTAAGAGTGATACAACTACACAAAATAGCCTTGTTTGGCTTTAGTTTATGAAAAAAATGGTTCTTGCCCGCCGCTTCGTAGCCACGGAAATGTGCAATTTTCCCTTTTTCCGAATAAAAAATATCCCGTACTTTTGCGTGAAAGAGCAACAAACATCCAACCTCACGAAGTCTTCGCATTTGTAACATTAGAATAATAGTTTTTCAATGTTACCCAAATAATGTCTTGGCAAATAACAAGTGACATTGACAATACACGCAGGTAACAACCTAAATAGTCCAAATCCTAGCTATTTAGTCTGTAGGAACTTTGCCAGCGTGCTCATTTAAGAGCGTCGCCGAGACCGTTAGGCGACTTTCACTGTTCTATTGTAATACGCATTTAGTTCCACTGACTATGGAATGAAATTATATTGACAATAGTTGCAGAGAATATGCCACGTTTATTACAAATACCATACATGAAAGAAAAGCTGCAGAAACGGGCAAAGGAGTAGTTGGTATACCTCACGCTGTCGCTGCTTTGGACTACAGCGCTGAATTTGATCAGTTTTTTGTCGTACATGTGGTGGTTACTTTGACAGTAGCAAAAATAATTTATAGTCTTTATTAATCTAGAGACTGGCATTATGTAAATATTTCCCACTCAAATCTAAAAACTGACTCGTTTAAATCTCACTGTAGTATATTGATCCGCTTTAAAATCCAATCCATTGAAAATTAAGATCCATGGTGTCGGTATGCCATACATATTTGTTTACATCTTTAGCCATGTACATTGCAATGTTTGAAACGAATCTGAGCTGATACGTTCATTGTTCTGTTGTCTAACTAAATTCTCTAAGGTTCTGTTAAAAGTTTGGAGTCGGGGCCAAAATTAGAAGAAGTAGTGTGTCAGATCAACATGCACATTTGTTGTCATTGTTTAACTTTTCTTGACATGTAAAAAATATCGCTCTGGATATTAGTTGTTTGGTTTTACCAAATATTATTGATTATGCTGGTAAATATTTGAAATTACAACATTACTGTTGTCATTGTGTTAACATAATTATGTACGTATAAATAATGAAACTTTAAAATCAGGTGTCGAATTTATTTTTGCTACCTTTGAGTAGATACAAAAAGCTTTAATTGGGCAATGATGTCGCTCAGCTATCATCCTCCATCCATCCTCACGCACGCATCCTTACCCACGCACAACCTGATAATTCGTGTACAGTGTAAGGAATCAAATGACTGATGCGAATTATCAGGTCTTCCATTTCAGGCCGTGCATTGGTGACACCATCAGGTCGCACACGATTATAGCCAAATTACGCTCACTAGTATATCCAAAAAAAAAGAATGTAATTTCCAATTCCTATGTCACAAGTTCACAACTATTTGATTCATTAACCATTACTATCACCGCCTCTTGTTGACTGACCGATCCCAGCACAAACCCGTTAGCTGAGGTCAACTCAACGGAATCATGCCCTTTATCTACAAAGCAGTAGAGTCCGTTTCGTTCTAATTGGCACATTGGACGACCTCGATAAAAGATGTGTTCTAGGCCTATAGGCACATCGGCGGTCGATGTAGGTACTCGGTAC
This sequence comes from Pandemis corylana, assembly GCA_949127965.1. Classification (NCBI taxonomy): domain Eukaryota; kingdom Metazoa; phylum Arthropoda; class Insecta; order Lepidoptera; family Tortricidae; genus Pandemis; species Pandemis corylana. The sequence continues at coordinate 8,629,378 of OX421867.1, read as the reverse complement.
TCTAACCGCCAACGATGCTAACGGTTATGCAAAAGGACACTTACCACTCGGAGATCCCAATTAGGTAGTGTAAGTAATATTTTTTTTACATTCGTCATCAGTGATAGCTACTGGTAATGGACTGTATAAAGAGTAAATAGAGGATGACGGCAACACCTTCTAAACGTAATAATATTTAATTATTTCAAGGCTATGACAGTAATTCAAACACAATAGTGGCACAAGGCAGACTGACTGGAGGTATATAAATTGACTCGTATCAAAAGGTTAAAAAGGTAAAATAGGCCGCAAACCAGCCGTAACCAACAATCAGAATACATCGGAGCAGTCTAGGTGCTCAAAAATATCTGAGCGCGATTGATTGCATTGGTGTTGTCTATCGCGTAAGCGCGTGTTCAAATGTAAATCAGCATGTATGTATGTTTGTCCGGGTGGAATCCTGCGACTCGATTTTGAAGCAGATATCTTTAACCGATTGAGCTGAAATTTTGCATTCTTATGTAAGTCGGATGACAATGACAATACAATAATCTGGTAGTGGAACTCTGGTGACCTAGCCAGGATCGTCTCCGCAGGAGGGAACTTTTCAACGGTTGGTCCGATAGACTTGAAATTTGGTACACACATATGTAAGATGGATGACAATGCAACTACAGTCAGAAATTTTTTGTCAGGAACTTATTGAAGCATAAGGTTGTAAAACCAAATGTTGCTCCGTCCCTCAGTACTTTAATTGAAATTAACGATATTTCGTAACATTCCATTAATTAATTTAGACTGCAGAGCGTGGCAAAGAAATAGACACAAGCTACACAGACACTCAAAAAACATAACCCTCGTGACCCAGTTCAGTAAAAAGGCTTTACATCTGATTTTGTCATAATTACTGCATTTGAGCGCTTAAGTAATTAACTAATAAGTGTTTATAAAATGGTATCGCCATCTCACCATCTACTATCTAGGTCATACGATTATTCGGAGTAGGCCACAGCTTTCTGCGCTACTGACGGCCTGTCGAGCCTGCCACCAGAAGGAGATGTCGTCTTTACTATAGGTATTTACTATGTATGTCAGGCTCAGGTCTATAAAAGACGAGAATTTTCTAAAACCGGCATTAAATGGTCTCCATGACAGTGGTAACCTTGCAGCTTCCTAAAATCCAAATTATCGTTTTTTATATCAGTTTTCATCTTGCATCTATGTATTTAATTAAACTCTCATTTCATGTCACGTAACTTGAACCGGCAAAGCCTTCGCGAGCCGAGCAAATTGCAAATACAAATGGGGTGATGATAACGATAATACCGCATTTTTCCTTAATCAAGGGCGCGTCGGAGGTTAACCGCTCGCCCATGTTCCGGTATCTCCTTTGAAAGACGCGGAAACGTGTCAGTAGCTTCAAAGAACTCTATGCTAAAATCTAGTCACTTCCAAGACTTATTTATTATCTCTTACCCATATACCTACATCAAGTTTAGTGTACGAACTATGCAGTTTCTCAAAAAACGCGACTATTGGCTGATCGAATTATAGTTACTTACTCTCTTTTACATCGTTCCACCATATTCTCTTATGGTAGATGCCATAACGCACACACTATTTTTATACGCACGCCTACATTGTCGTAGGTCTATAAGTCGTTTAACATTTTGTGTAACCAGTTTCTAGCCAGAACAAGAAGGATTTCTCTTCAGACAGATGACGTTTTTGAAAGCGTAAACGTTTTTATAAAAGCGATAACAGATCTGTAAGTCGATGACCAGAGTTATTAAAGTCAATTTCGGTAGCGAATATAATATTTCGCGATATTTACTCAATTACGTGGTTATATATAGTCATACTCTCCCTTTCTGATTGCCTGGCGACCAATGGGAGCGGCTATAAAATTTAACGATGAATAAATTTACTCAATAATACATAATGTTTTACAAGAAGCCCTAGTTTCTTGAAGCAAGCGTTCGTACACGTAAGTTGTTATGACGATTTTAGGTAATCAGAAAGCCGGTAACAATGGATTTTATGTAACGCACCTGGTTACGCACTAACGCAAAACGGAAACTTAATTTCATATCTGTTAAACTGAGAAACGGATCGTAAGAAATGAAACTCGTAAAATCGAAAGCTGAAGTTTCTGATCTAAAAATAATCGTGAATGAACACGAGTGAAGCTGGTGGGTACCCTGTCTACTTTAATTTAGACACGGGTTATATATGAATTATCAGAAATTGTCTGTTGGTTGGTGAGTCAATAACGTTATTGCTCCAACTGCTGCGCCGTTCGTATCCGCTACAATATGTAATTTATGGCCACAATTTCGCTTGCACAATTTCCAATGGTAGTTTTCTTTCTCCCCGTTTTCCATTTTCGCAATTAAACAGCTGTGCAAAGGGATCATTTTGTTGCTTTCTTAATTCACATGTCTTAGTCTTGACCTCACCCTACTAGTTTTGCAGTTATCTCGCAGTGCCAGTTCCGCGCGAAGTAGGTCGCTCAGCTCACTCACTGCACGGTTCCCACAAAACGTTCTAACAAGAATATGAGCTAGTGAATGCAACTTTGACCCGCCAACGAAACTAAATTTAGTGCGATAATGTGTTCTAGTTTTACCGCCATCAAATCTAGCGTAAACGTAAATGTTGCCTGTACTGTGAACGATACTGGAGAATATTAAATATCTAAATAATTCATTAAATATTTATCTGTATAAATCAGCCAGCTCTGTAGAACTCAATGTCAGTTCGAATGGGTGTAAGTTTTGATTTCCTATTACATGCACATGCAGTGAAATTGCCTAGAACCGCACCAAGCGGTTAGCCACTTCCTTCCTGATTCACACCTCTTAGGATTTCAAATTATCTCCCATAGTTTGTATTATCAGTAAAAATTTCTTAGTTAATAGTTTTTTTACTAGTTATATTATACTGAAACTAGAACACGTCGTATCAGTTGGTCATTATGTAGAGTAGACAACCTGATTATTTCCTCTATGCAGAAACATTATCTGGAACTGGGAGTAATTACGCATCAAGTTTGGCTGGGACTCAAACCCGTATTTTAATAATACTATGACACTAAATTACACCAAAATCGTGTTAAGATATGTTCCTAGGGATGTGTACTATTTTGGTTCAGTCGTCATTTATTACTGGTTTAGTCTGGAAGCTCTGATTTTATTGGTGTTCAACTATCTCGCAAGTCTAGCATAAAAACACTGGACACCCTTCTGAGCCATCTCCTAATCTTTCCAGAACGGTGACCTCTGCATATCAATCCTGCATCCTCCAGTAGACGACCCTCAATCCGGAGAGCTTCCGTGCGAGCGTTGGAACCCCACGCAGTCAGTCCGCACCGTGCTCCTGTCTGTCATCTCGCTCCTCAACGAGCCGAACACCTTCAGCCCAGCCAACGTTGATGCCAGCGTCATGTACAGACGCTGGCGCGACTCGAAGGGGAAGGATAAGGAATATGAAAATATTATAAGGTGAGTTACAAGCAGTTCAATGACATGTGTAAAGTTCCCAATCCACGCTAGGCCCGCGTGGGAACTAGCCTAAGCCAAGCCGTTTCATTCAGATGGGGAGGCCTATGCCCAACATTGGTACGTATATAGGCTGGAGATGATGATGAAGTTAAAAGAAATAAAATTGGATTGTTGGCAACGTAAACTAAATATGTTGACAGCGACATAAATCTACACATTACAAGATCGGCTGGCAACTTGCTAGCAGCTAGGTTTAGGCTAGCGAAAACATACATTGGTCGTCGAATTCGTCGCTTTGCTATATACAAATATACATATATAAATCACGTATTTATCCCTTATGTGGATTATTAATGCAATATACGTGATTCTTGTAAGTTAGGGAAATCGAAAGACAATGGTGATATTGATATGATCGTTGAAATACTTCAAATGATGGGCAGCATGATATGTCTGTGTCTGTAAAGAATGATGCGCAGTTTACTGGCGTTTGTTATGTTATTCAATAGAAAATGTTTTTATATGCTAACAAAGCATCGATAAATCTCTTTCAACACGTTACACGTTATAATAATTAGCAGGAACTGACTGCGTAATTGGCGTAGTGCGATAACGATCGAATTTTACACACAATTTAATGTTTGAAATGTTAAATTAGCTTATACGAATAGGCGGTTATCTTTTTCGTTAAGTTCGAGGAATTTGAACGTTTAACTTTAGTTCTATAAGGCAAGGTTAGGCGAGGATTTGTCAGTGTTTACACTGTCTTATATTTCAATAAGTGTTTGTGTTTGGCATGCGGTGGTAAATGGTAGATAACGATTTCTGGCGCCTTGCCTTAACTTTAATTGATTTTTATGGCTATAACTTCACTCTATCTAACTCTGTCTTGAGCCAATCGTTTCTAGGAACTCTGTAATTATATCTCCCTTTCAACTATTCACACACAACGTACGTACATCAGTTCCAATTCTCACTTAAATAATCATATTGTTAATCATCGTCAAGACATCAACGTCCAACGTCACCCTCAAATATAACATCATTACCATTTGCAGTATTAAGTATAAAATTATTTATTTTTATCCCTTTGTTTACAGGAAACAAGCGCAGGTGGCGCGCGTAGATGCTGAAAGGGAAGGCATCGTTGTACCACTCACACTAGAAGACTACTGCATTAAAACACAAGTCAAGTCGGCGATGCATGAACCACACGTACGTATACCTACATTGTCTACTTTTACGCGTTGATGATTAATATTTGACGGCTTAATTGCTTCAACTGATCCCAAACTACTTTCTGCAGCAAGTTTAACATTCTTTGTAAGAATAATTTTATCGTGTCGAATTCTTCTTTATATTTTTCTTCTTTCTCTTGTAAGTAGGCTGCCTTGAGTAGTAATCCATCTAATCTAGCTTTGTTAACTTAGATGAAATTCTCTCAAAGCATTTTGACGGCTTTATTCCTTTTAGTAGCATTTTGGTATACGTAAGATAAGGTTTTATTTTAAGTGAAAGATTTTTTTGGGTGCATGGGTGAAATTTGAACCCACATCTCTAGGCAATAAGTACACCCAAAGTTTCAGTTTTTTTTAAACCTTTTATAAATCTAAAACAGCTACTAAGCCGTAGGCAGAATGTTGAATCGAAACATCTGCGTTTGTAGACAGACAGTCTAGACTTCGATAAAAAGGCAATGCCTTCCAAAGGTTGCAAACTGTAGTAGTACTGTGTAGATCAGACACGCGTGACGTTACGGAAAGCAGCAAAACGTTTGTAATACGTATATAATCGATATCCGCTGCCAAACCAACAACGTCTGGCCTTGTTTGATTTTTTTTTCCATTTATAGTAGTTGCATACCGTGATCTTCTGTGCCTTGTACTTTGTTCAGTCAATGCCGTCGCATACATCTTTATTCTATGCAGTGCATTTACCAGAAGGCTTAGTAGGCTGGAGACTAGAGTGGCAAATTAGGCCAGAAAATGTTTTTTGTCTGACAGAAATAAAATAAATATAGGTACATATACTATCGACGGTAAAAATTGTCTTCAAATGTGTAGATCCGCCCCTGATTCTATTTAGTTTATTATTTATCTTATTTTATGCGTATGATGAAAAATTATTTTACGCAGTCTAAGAAATTTACAAGGAAAAATGTAGTCTGTATGTTAATACAAGACGTGCTCCCTTTGGAATGTTCCAGAAGGAAGTTTATGTTTCTATCCCGCTGGTTGATAGCAGTTTTTAAAATATTATAATTTCGTTCCTTCGTTTCATTATATATGTATATTCATTGAATTTATTAAAGCTTTGAGTAGAGATCGCAGCAAGAGCTGCAAGTCTAGTTGGTTTGCAGCAAAAAAATAAATGTAGTGCATTCGTGTGTAGTTTGGACGATGATTGTTTTAATTCAAGTTAAAGAATAACTTCATACTAATACTTTCAACATGAAACTACCGTGAGACTTAATCATTATGACACATAAACGGATAACTCACGTATAAAAAGTCGAGTGATGTTCGACATGTTTCGGACTATTTCATGTGTTCGTGTCGCTGCCGCCGGGGCGAGCGCTCTTGGAAAAAGGACTACGAAATAGTCCGAAACATGTCGAGCATCACTCGACTTTTTATACGTGAGTTATCCGTTTATGTGTAATAATTCATACTAATAACAAGAAAGTATATACAAATCGCTACTACTAAATATATAATGTGACTTCAAGTTTACCCATACCCATTAGTCTAATAAATAATACTCTTCTTTTACTTTAGCTTCGATTGTCTTGATATCATATTTATGGTAACCATACCCTGAGTCGATAAACCGTTCTTGATTTTGGCACACCTCTATCTTTTCGTCGAAAAATGTGTGAAAACATGTTATCGATGGAATCTATTTTGTTTTGATGTCGTAGTGGTTTGCACAAGTTCGCGCCATGAGAATAAATGGCACCTAAAAATTCCCGGTTGGTGTAGTTCGAGTCTTATAGACTTGTTTATAAAGTTGGTATTTCTCCTATGCTTACAGTTTAGATGGAACTTTTTTTATATCAAGTCCTCGAGCTGATATTTGCCATTTTACCAATGACGTGCAACTTCCTTATTGTTGGCCGTCATTCTGATGTGTTGGATGTAATGTTTAATTTGTTTTAAAACATTAAATAAACAACTTTCATCTATGAATATTGTAGCACGTTCTGTTCACGTCAGACAAAGGCAAATTATGTCAATGTGCTAGACGAATGTTAATAGCCTCTAGGAAATTAAATCCCTGAACTAATCTAACCACTTGTTTGACATTCCTTTTGCAACAGAGTGATATTGCCACAACTTCTAAAAAGCTATTATCTCAAATCAATATGAGTAAACTAAACTCTTGAAGTATACCTACGAAGCAGAGTTCACTTGGCTAGTGAGAATATCGCTTTTAGGTACAAGCTTTTTTTTAAGGAGTTACAATATGCAGATTCTCTAGGCTATTTATTTAGTGATATGTAATTAATATGGTTCATGTCGAGAAATAAAAATGATGCGTATTAAAAGATAGACACGGGAAAACCCTAAACGAAACAAGTGATACAAGTAATTAATGATTTAGTAACAGTTTTCCTCATATAATGTAACTGGTAAATATTGTTAAAATAGTTACAATTTTTATTGCAATTTACCCTTATGTTGTGGCCAACGAAATTTGAATCCGGAACATCTAGCTTTGTAGTCAGGGTCACTAACCACAGTAACCACTACGCTGGCTATTTAGAAAAAAATACCAAATGCGAGTGTACTTAGAGTTCTTTATCTGACAGATATCAAACGAGCTTATGAGCTGCAGGCCATCTTGCAGGAAAAAAATAATGTACATATATTTTGAATATTGACAGTTTCATACATTTTGACACTAATAAATCGAGATTTAACTATTTCCAGCTGATGGAGCCACTTTTTCCTAAATTTGAATTGATTGAACTATTTCCTGCAAGACGGACTGAATAGTTTACGGACTTGAGTAATTAATAGCATATAAAAAGAGTTTACATACATACGTACACAAAATAGCACAGATATCAGATATACCATAGATTAAACTAATGCATCTACTTCTCGTGTCTGAACCTCGACTAAGTGTCGAGGTTTGTTCCATCCATTATGACAATACGAAGACCATACGAAGACAGACTCCAGTTAAAGGCGCATGGGTGTTTTTGAATCGATTTAGATTTCCCGTCACTAAATTTTGGCCGCGGCGTCCGTAAAGTGGTAAAAAATTTGGTTTTATTAGAAATTGTGATACTTGCGTAATCTATGGTAGGTATATCTGATGTCGGTGGTACCTATGCATTTTCTGTATTTTCTGTCTTACCGAAGCCACCATTTTTTCTAACTAGGTAGTTAGATAACCACCCGTTTCCGTTTCCAGCTGGACATGACAGATTTCTACGATGACGACTACGACGACCTCGACACCAGCGACGAGGAGCTGGAGGCGGGCGACGACGGCGACGACAGCGGCAACGGCGAGTCGTGAGGCGCGCCGCGGCCGCGCACGGCCAGCCGCGACCGGACCACTAGACATATATAAACCGAATTCAACTGTCAAGCTACGTTCTAACCTAAAATTTTACGTTAACACTTCGACCACCAACTAGTGTCGCCGCAAAATCGAGTTTCCCTATCGATAGTATCGATCGCTTATTTAAAGCAATGCTATCGATAGTGTCGATAGTATTGTACACAAAATTACGAAAACGATTGATACTACTGTAATAAAGGTAAACATCGAATGTTTACCACTATCGATAGTATCAATCGTTTATGTAATATTGAAAAGTAATTGTATCGATACTATCGATAGTATTGTAGTCTATCAAAGTTATTGATACTATGGACTTTGCTCAAATTATCGATAGTCTAACAACACTATCGAGCGGCAACACTACCATCAACTGTCTTCAGCTTTGTTGATTGAAGCTTAAGCTACATCTTAACTTAAATATCACCTTAGTCTTTAACCATCAACAGTTTTCGCATGAACGCTACAATCTGATGGCCGATTTTTGAAATCACATGTATGAAAATACATTTAGTCTTGTAGTCTTAATCTTGTTAAATAAATACACATGTTAGATCGCTGTTCCTGTTCCACTTAAGTCATGTGCAATTATAAGACATTGGTGATTGAAGGGTTAATATAACATAGTATAGCTGTTAATCAACTGTTAAGCAAAAACAATAGTGACATAATAAAATTTTAGGTTAGAAACTTGAGACAGTTTTAGATAAACACTAACCAGGCTTTATAAACTGCTGGCTTTACACTCCAGAACCAAGAAAAAATTGATAAACAACATATTTTTTGGGTAGAAATCATCCAATGATAGTCTAAAGTCAGTCACCTATATGTCATGTTTTTATTACAATTAAAAGCAGGATAAGAAAAGCAACCTATAAAGAAAATATTAACCATCGAAAAGTTCTAGGGACACTGTTTGTGGCTGTCTGAAATTTGTCTCCTTTACCAACTTCTTTTAAGAAAGAGCAAAATGAAGAACTGATTATATTTAGATAATTTTTCTTCTTCCTATTTTCCTTCACTACATCATGCCATCTACCTTAGAGCTTGTGGCATAGATTACTGAAATAAAGAAAATATTATTTGTCGTCTTGACACCATCAAGAGAACATACGTAATTAATTAATATCAGAATTGTACTCAGTTAACTAGATATTTCGACTAATACTGGTACTTCATTATCACCTACCCACCGCTACCAGAGTCTTTATGAACTGGGCTTATGAAACCAATATTCACGGCTTTACAAGGCAGACTTAATGAAAACCTGTCTTCGTAAACGCTGGAGGGATTACTGTCTGTATTATGTTGCAGGACGTTTAGTTATTTCAGTGCGACATTGCACTGCACGTTAAAAATAGATACGTTCTCACGGATTAAATTAGACCGCAGTTACATAAGATAATTGTCTATTCGCTGCGTTTGTCACATTAAATACAGCTGGTATATTCATATGTACAGGATAACCTCTGTGACTTTTCAACTTCATTCATAAATCTTTCACTAATAGAAAGCTACATTATTCTGAACCAAGATAGGCTGCTTTTAAACCCGGGAAATTTCTATCAGTCCCGTAGTTGCATCTCATACACTGATAATTGGTGCCTTGGTCTAGGGTTAAATTGTTCTTTTTTCCAGTAAACAGACCAGCAATTGACCCTTATCTCATTTGGAAAGTGCTAATGAATTCAAAGCTTTGAGCACTGATTCAGTAACATCCTATTCACTCTAATGGATGTTGGATGACACGTGTGGGACAGCTTTTGCGCTGGTATTTCGGCTCGAGTTTACGCCATAAATCATTTGCGCAACTCGATTCTTACGTGTTCAAGTCACACGACTGCGCTGGTTTCAATTGCGTTGGATGTTCTCATGCGTTACGCCAAGCACTGACCATTTGCCGCATTGCCAAGTCTTGTCTGACACATTTTGCTTGTGACGATTTTCTACAACTTTGTTATCTGGCTTTTTAAGAAGTTGTTCGACCTTTTTAGATACAAAGGACCAGCCCAGCTTTATGCAGGGCGGGGCCCTTAAAGAAAGTAATGCAAATGTATAACCAAAAAAACGTACATTTTCAGACTTTCGGGCCGGAGGACTTGCTTCTGAGCCCATGTGTTCTTATGGTAAAGTCTGAACTAGATACAATGAAGGAATAAGCTTGGCCATTGTAACTTGCCTAAATTTACGGTATAACGAGGGCTTTGTACGTGCAAGCCGAGTCAGGACTTGGCTTAGAAACTAAAATTACTCTAGAATCTTGCCTACTAATCTAAATTTAGTATATTTTTTAGTAATTTAATAACTCATTCGAACAAAAAACGATTATAAAATGATAGGAATCTTCAAACTTCTCATTAAAATATTTTTTCTTTGTAGGTAGATACTTACTAAATAAGAATCGTAAATTTCCATTTTCTTGCTAAACGAGTCATGTCAAATGTCTTTGTATGCTACTGTCTGGCAACTAAATAAAACAACGATAGAATACTATGACGCAATAATCAAGGCCAGTATAACTACGCCTAGCCCGTGAGCACACACACAAGAATAACAGAACTTGCACTTTGCCAACTGTGTTTGTTCGCAGAATTCTGTCTTAACTTTTTAGATGGTTTGAAGCTACTGCAAGTAATACATTATGGTAATCAATTAATATTTTTCCCTAAACTTCGTAGACAAATGTGTACACGTACATTCAATACATCACACAATCTTGGCATGATGCTGTTCGTTTTGTTGGCATGTGCTTTCATGAAAATGCATTTATTTTGATGGGCGTGCATCCATCTATTAGAGACGGATACTATGCACTTATAGTGGACATCGCCGAGTTTATTCTATATTCTATTAGATACATTCTAGAGATTTAACTTAGTAGGGATGGTTGTTGAAAGTTGTATTGTACTTGGCCGAGTTGGCTGACTACGTGGCAAATTCGGGGCCCGTTAAAATGAAGGCGTCTGTTATACTTGGGCCCTGGGCCAGGCCACTATTATTGAGGGTATTGTCTATGGTCTTTTCAGAATAGCTCATTTACTTTATACATAGAATGTGCACATTTTAATTATCGCTTGCGGTTGCTTAATAACTGTAGGTAACGGTGTAGTTGGTGTTTCTGTGTTTTATTAGGACTTAGAGGGTACTGCGAAATGTTTTGTGAACTTTGTAGGAGGAGAGGTTGGAAATGTATAAGCCTTTTAAGCTTTTAACTGGTGTAGTTGACAACCACAGGATACATGGCGAAACGGCACAAGCCGCAAAATTATCGATTAATGTAATAATGTGGCTGTTTAATGAGCGAATAATAAACTAAATTAGTCTCAGTGATGCAGCCTTTGCCCTTTAACTTAAGACTATAACACCATTGTCAAAAAGTTAAGAAATGTACTTCAGAAAAATGATTTTGGTTGACCGTACAATTTGGCCAACCAAACTGGATAGATTTTCTTGTAATTGTAAAGAAAGTAGAATTATTAAAATGGAACTCTTATTTTTATATACTTAAATGGCAACATGTTCCACACTACGACAGTTCAAATAGACAACATGTAATTCTATAGAAACCTCCACCATTACTGTGATTCAAAACATATATGTCTATTTGAATTAGTTATCTCTTAATATTAGTTAGGTTATTTAAGATTTATTCAATTATTAGCGAATTTTTCAAATGTCACTTTGTTGTTTATTTAATATTACTGTATTTGTCATCACATTTTGCTTACGAGTATATTGAGTACTGGAGCCAAATTCTCGGTGTCATTGACTTCTATCGTGACATTTGTACGGTCTATAAAATCTCGCAATCAAGATAGATGTCGATAGCGATGAGAATTGGAGCCCCGAGTCATATTGAGCATCTCATTCTGGCTTCATAATAAAATGTTTATTTTAGGTGTCATACGTGAATGGGATGAACTATTTCACTATGCTAAGACACTTTAAAAGTAAACTTGTACAGAGATTTATAATGAGTATGCTCAACATTATAATAATTACTGCAAAAATACCGTAAGTAACTTAGATTAATAAATTTACCGGCTATCATACTATTTATAGCCTGACTACAATAAAATGCCTACCTGTATGATTTAATTGATAAACGAAATTATTCGTAACGTGTAATGTACATTGTAAGTAAAAATGAATCTAATGGTTAGTGTGCACTAAGTTTAGACTTGTTTGAACTATTGATAAAAGAATTCTTGCTTACAAATTACATATTAGATACTGATTAAATCCCTTGTAAAAAATAATTGTATCAAATTCTTAATGATGTCAGTCGTAGCTAGTAACAGCAATAACCCACGGGGGCTGTCTGTTAATAAAACTACACGTGTTAACCTTAACCCTAATGATTCGTCCAGAATTTTTAAACATAAGTTAGATAAGTGGTTTGGCAAATCATTATAGGTAAAATTACACGAGAATGTTAATTAATAATAGAAATATAATAAACTACAAGCGTTTGGATGCGAAGTTTTGTTTTATTTGTGTTTGATCGAATCATTTTATAAAATCAATCTACAATGAACTCGTGTAGTCTTCTTCTTTTCTAATATGGCCCCATCGAACCATGCGATGATTTCGCCAATGTCAAGGTAATAAATATAGTATTCAAAAATCTTGTGACAAAAATGTCGGCAACGTTGTACGGTAGAACATGGTCATAAGACCCCCCCCCCCCCCCCTGTCGGGCTCTTAGCCAACGGATAATGATATCCCTCGGAGACCGCCAGGAAATCATTAACCGGTGCCCAGGGTGCACCGGAACAAGCACTGCACTTCCCCTCGGACGGATCCAAAAACGAACCGCAGCTCTTGATCACACGCGGAGGTAACCCGACTCGCACCCCAACTCGTGTAGTCAATGAAGCTTACAATACAAGACAAACATCAAGCCATTCGATCTACTTAGCTAACAAAGACGAGGGGAAATAGTGTCATCGTATTCAGGTACTGTGACTACATTTAATTTACATTTTGTTATTGCGTATAGTTGCAAATAATTGTGATCCCTCTTAATCAGACCCAGACCCATCGGTGCGTTAATTTCAGCGGTAATTCCGTACGACGTAACTATTGCTCTTTTGTTCTTCCGGCGCTTATAATGAATGTAACCGGTTAAATTAATCGTCATTTATTTTCAGGTTGGCCAACATTACTAAATAAATACGAAAATAATATTATATTGTTATTGTTTTTACTTGTAATCGAAGATGTAAGGTTATAGTCTGTGCTCTGAACTGTCACTGTCAAAAGTGTCAAATACTATATTCTTTTCTTTTCATTCATTTCATTCCGTTCCATTCCACTTGGTTTGTTTTTGAACGGTTTGGCCTTGTCAGTTTTATTTATTTTATTTGCATTTTTCACTTATTTAGCTGATTAGTTAACTTAAATACATTTTATATAGTAAAATAATAAAAAATGAGTTGTGTAAGTGATTTATCACAGTCCAATGAATACTTGAGCTTTCGAAGTAGCATTCCATTGAGGAAAATCGTTGTGGATTCTGATGGTTGTAAGGTGAGACTTTTGCGCAATTCTAAGCTTTCTCTGGCTATAAGTAACCAAATTAACTTTACTACTAAACTAACACTACTCGTAATTGACTATTTTAAAAATTACTTGGTTTCGTAATTAGTCACGAGTAGGTTTAGTAGTTATTTTGAACCAAATTAGAATAACATGTTTGTATTGATTGTTTAGGCATGGAAAATATTCGATTCTGGTCCGAGGTCAGTGGCCTGCCCTTTGATTTGTTTGCCACCAGTATCTGGTACAGCAGACACATTCTTCAAGCAAGTTATGGGTCTTTCGTCGCGGGGAGTCCGTGTGATAGCAGTGGAACCCCCGCCATACTGGAATATAAAGGAATGGTGCGACGGGTTTAAACGACTCATAGACTACCTTGAACTAGATAAAGTGCATATCTTTGGAGCATCATTAGGTCAGTTTTTAATTATTAATTACGAAAAATCTTTAAACAAATACAAGTTATATGATATATCCGATGGGTGCAATTTTATTAAAATTTCCCTTTATTGAGGTCTAATTTGGTGGAAACTATAACCCAAGCCCTTTTGTTCTTAGATAAGGCCTTTGCCAATCAGTGGGATTTCTATTGGCACATGATTAAAGGCTGTTTTTATTTTTATAATGAAGTTGGTAATACCACAACCTCACAACAAATATTTAATATTTTGACATATGTAAAAAATGTTCTTTGCAGGTGGATTCCTTGCACAAAAATTAGCGGAGCTAACATTGAACTGCCCTCGGGTTGCGTCACTAATTCTTTGCAACACATTTGCGGACACCTGTGTGTTTGAATTCAAAGATTCGTCTGCTCTGTTCTGGCTGCTCCCTTCCCTAGTGCTAAAGAAGATGTTGATGGGCAACTTTACAGTTGATAAAGCAGACAAGAGAATTATTGAAGCTGCTGACTTTATGGCAGAAAAAGTAAGTTGAAAAAAAAATGCATAACTTTCAACACAAGATTGTAAGAGATTTTAAGTTGGGAGTAATCTGACTATATAATGGTTTATTCGCATGACTTCAAGCGGCGGTGGAGTGCATTTACAATAGAGTCACATTAAATTTCCCATTCATTTTTCTAGTAATAACTACACATGGAAATAGAGAGAAGGCAGGCCATTGCGGTGATGTTGAGGTGTACCAAGAATTTTCTAACACTGCCATTCATAATTTAAATGAGAACAACCAATATTTATTATGGAAGTTTACAAACAGAAAGATACCCTTTTGTATGCTTAAGATAAATGTATTGTAATAGTAGATAGTGTAATGAATGATAAAGATGTAGATTTGAAACATGTTGAGTCCAAGGTTTTATTATTATTGATATTATTAATATTATGAATTATTTTTCTACTAGTTATTTGTCCGTGCTGAATTATATATTTTTTTCCAGGTAGTTTGACTTTTCCCTTTACTTCCAACAATTATTATATTTCAACCAATTTACACAAAACCTTTGTGATTTACCCCATATTGGTGAAAACCACATGGAAATCCGTTCAGGAGTTTTTGAGTTTATAGTGAATAGATAAACAGATAGAAGAGGCAGAGAACTTTGTTTTATTGATGTAAATTGTAACAAATTCGACGTCACAGATGGCTGGTTATTTTTTGTAAAGAAATATTTTATTTTCTTTCTTTAAAAATATACCAAAGAACATGACAAGTCAGTCATCCTATCAGAACTCAGTTTTACCCTGAACTTCCAGCTGGACTCGCTCAACCAAGCCGAATTAGCATCAAGACTGACCCTCAACTGTTCCCCGAGCTTTATGCTGCCACAGCTTCTCAGCGAGCTACCAATCACGATAATGGATGTATGGGATGACTCTGCTTTAAGCTCCAGAGTCCGCGAAGACTTGTACAAGTCATACCCCCATGCGAAACTAGCGCATTTGAAAAGCGGCGGCAACTTCCCTTACTTGAGCAGAAGTGATGAAGTCAACCTACATATACTAGTAAGTCTTTTATCTTAACACCTTCACAGTCCTGTGCCCTATATGTGGGTCAAAACGACCTAGCTAGCAAAGAAAACAGAAGTATCAGCTGCTTCTCTTCCCGCGCAGATCGCAAAAGCTCATCGCAAAAGGGCGAGAATCTTAGTAATCATCTTATAGGCAATGTAGCTAGCAACCCATTAGGCTGGTTTTAGTCTCACGCCGACGGCACGCGCACCATCAGCGCTGATGGCCGAGATATATGAACTTCTAGGAAGCGTTTTTGAATGACGCGTAGCTATTAGCGCGCACGGTGGTCAGCGTTGATAGCTATGCGGTCGGCCCCGCGTAGCTGTCGGCGCTGACGATCGCATGAGCGCCTCTGCTTTCAGTGAGCGTTCTAGTGTCGAGCGCGGAGCGGACGTCGTCAGCGCGTACAGTCATGGCTGTACAGTAAGGCGGTCAGTACGATACTAAAACGAGCCACGCTGAGCCTCAGCGCATGCTCGGCGCTGACAAACTACGCGCTGAGCTATGAGCGCCGACGGTGAGCGAGATACTAAAACCAGCCTTACTATTTGGTTTCCTCTTTCCACCTATATGCCAACAATCACGCTAAACTTGGCCTTTACATCTTGTTACCTTACGCTTGTCTACCCTATAAAGGACAAAGACGTGATTAAGGAGCGTTCAAGTATTACGTCACGCAATTATTAAAGATTTTTGACCCTCCCTCCCCCCCTTGTAACGCGCCGTAACGTTTTTCTGTACCCCCCCCCCCCTCCCCCTCTAAACGTTACGTAACACTCAAGTGACCATTTTTACCCAAAAGTGTCAAAACGTATGTTGCGTAAAGTACAAGAAAGTCGCTATAATATCCTTGTTATGGTTTTAATCGCCTTGCCGGTAATAATATTAAATATCACAAGAGATGTTTAACCTGCAATACATGCGTAGTTTGTTAACTTGGCAGTTTTAATTCCAGTTTTTTTTATTTAAAAAAAAAAACGTTACGTAACGTGTTGTAAGAAAGACACCCCCCCCCCCCCCTCGCCCCCGCCCTAAAAAAGGTAATTACTCACTAATCACCTAATTAGAATTACGTCTTCATTGAACCCATATTAATTACACTTAATTAATAAAAAAATAAAAAAAATATCCGTGAGCCGTCAATTTGCTAATGATCGTTAGTAGGACACATTAACTAATTGCATAATAATAGCCATTATGTAATGGGCAAAAGGTAATTACTCACTAATCACCTAATTAGAGTAACAATAATCAATTTGGACGTTCAATTACGAATCGCCTAATGACATTATAAAGTTACGTCTTCATTGAACCCATATTAATTACACTTAATTATCCGTGAGCCGTCAATTTGCTAATGATCGTTAGTAGGAAACATTAACTAATTGCATGATTATGGTCATAATGTAATGGGCAAACGGTAATTACTCACTAATCACCTAATTAAAGTAACAATAATCAATTTGGACGTTCAATTACGAATCGCCTAATGTCATTATAAAGTTACGTCTTCATTGAACCCATATTAATTACACTTAATTATCCGTGAGCCGTCAATTCGCTAATGATCTTTAGTAGGAAACATTAACTAATTGCATGATTATAGTCATTATGTAATGGGCAAAAGGTAATTACTCACTAATCACCTAATTAGAATTACGTCTTCATTGAACCCATATTAATTACACTTAATTATCCGTGAGCCGTCAATTTGCTAATGATCGTTAGTAGGACACATTAACTAATTGCATGATTATGGTCATTATGTAATGGGCAAAAGGTAATTACTCACTAATCACCTAATTAGAGTAACAATAATCAATTTGGACGTTCAATTACGAATCGCCTAATGACATTATAAAGTTACGTCTTCATTGAACCCATATTAATTACACTTAATTATCCGTGAGCCGTCAATTTGCTAATGATCGTTAGTAGGAAACATTAACTAATTGCATGATTATAGTCATTATGTAATGGGCAAAAGGTAATTACTCACTAATCACCTAATTAGAGTAACAATAATCAAT
Source organism: Pandemis corylana (assembly GCA_949127965.1). Lineage (NCBI taxonomy): Eukaryota > Metazoa > Arthropoda > Insecta > Lepidoptera > Tortricidae > Pandemis > Pandemis corylana. Next base: position 8,611,777 of record OX421867.1, on the reverse strand, counting down.
TTGGACGTTCGATTACGAATCGCCTAATGACATTATAAAGTTACGTCTTCATTGAACCCATATTAATTACACTTTATTATCCGTGAGCCGTCAATTTGCTAATGATCGTTAGTAGGAAACATTAACTAATTGCATGATTATAGTCATTATGTAATGGGCAAAAGGTAATTACTCACTAATCACCTAATTAGAATTACGTCTTCATAGAACCCATATTAATTACTCTTTATTATCCGTGAGCCGTCAATTTGCTAATGATCGTTAGTAGGAAACATTAACTAATTGCATGATTATAGTCATTATGTAATGGGCAAAAGGTAATTACTCACTAATCACCTAATTAGAATTACGTCTTCATTGAACCCATATTAATTACTCTTAATTATCCGTGAGCCGTCAATTTGCTAATGATCGTTAGTAGGAAACATTAACTAATTGCATGATTATGGTCATTATGTAATGGGCAAAAGGTAATTACTCACTAATCACCTAATTAGAGTAACAATAATCAATTTGGACGTTCAATTACGAATCGCCTAATGACATTATAAAGTTACGTCTTCATTGAACCCATATTAATTACACTTTATTATCCGTGAGCCGTCAATTTGCTAATGATCGTTAGTAGGAAACATTAACTAATTGCATGATTATGGTCATTATGTAATGGGCAAAAGGTAATTACTCACTAATCACCTAATTAGAGTAACAATAATCAATTTGGACGTTCAATTACGAATCGCCTAATGACATTATAAAGTTACGTCTTCATTGAACCCATATTAATTACACTTTATTATCCGTGAGCCGTCAATTTGCTAATGATCGTTAGTAGGAAACATTAACTAATTGCATGATTATAGTCATTATGTAATGGGCAAAAGGTAATTACTCACTAATCACCTAATTAGAATTAGGTCTTCATTGCACCCATATTAATTACACTTTATTATCCGTGAGCCGTCAATTTGCTTATGATCGTTAGTAGGAAACATTAACTAATTGCATGATTATAGTCATTATGTAATGGGCAAAAGGTAATTACTCACTAATCACCTAATTAGAATTACGTCTTCATAGAACCCATATTAATTACTCTTAATTATCCGTGAGCCGTCAATTTGCTAATGATCGTTAGTAGGAAACATTAACTAATAGCATGATTATAGTCATTATGTAATGGGCAAAAGGTAATTACTCACTAATCACCTAATTAGAGTAACAATAATCAATTTGGACGTTCGATTACGAATCGCCTAATGACATTATAAAGTTACGTCTTCATTGAACCCATATTAATTACACTTTATTATCCGTGAGCCGTCAATTTGCTAATGATCGTTAGTAGGAAACATTAACTAATTGCATGATTATAGTCATTATGTAATGGGCAAAAGGTAATTACTCACTAATCACCTAATTAGAATTACGTCTTCATAGAACCCATATTAATTACTCTTTATTATCCGTGAGCCGTCAATTTGCTAATGATCGTTAGTAGGAAACATTAACTAATTGCATGATTATAGTCATTATGTAATGGGCAAAAGGTAATTACTCACTAATCACCTAATTAGAATTACGTCTTCATTGAACCCATATTAATTACTCTTAATTATCCGTGAGCCGTCAATTTGCTAATGATCGTTAGTAGGAAACATTAACTAATTGCATGATTATGGTCATTATGTAATGGGCAAAAGGTAATTACTCACTAATCACCTAATTAGAGTAACAATAATCAATTTGGACGTTCAATTACGAATCGCCTAATGACATTATAAAGTTACGTCTTCATTGAACCCATATTAATTACACTTTATTATCCGTGAGCCGTCAATTTGCTAATGATCGTTAGTAGGAAACATTAACTAATTGCATGATTATGGTCATTATGTAATGGGCAAAAGGTAATTACTCACTAATCACCTAATTAGAGTAACAATAATCAATTTGGACGTTCAATTACGAATCGCCTAATGACATTATAAAGTTACGTCTTCATTGAACCCATATTAATTACACTTTATTATCCGTGAGCCGTCAATTTGCTAATGATCGTTAGTAGGAAACATTAACTAATTGCATGATTATAGTCATTATGTAATGGGCAAAAGGTAATTACTCACTAATCACCTAATTAGAATTAGGTCTTCATTGCACCCATATTAATTACACTTTATTATCCGTGAGCCGTCAATTTGCTTATGATCGTTAGTAGGAAACATTAACTAATTGCATGATTATAGTCATTATGTAATGGGCAAAAGGTAATTACTCACTAATCACCTAATTAGAATTACGTCTTCATAGAACCCATATTAATTACTCTTAATTATCCGTGAGCCGTCAATTTGCTAATGATCGTTAGTAGGAAACATTAACTAATAGCATGATTATAGTCATTACGTAATGGGCAAAAGGTAATTACTCACTAATCACCTAATTAGAATTACGTCTTCATTGAACCCATATTAATTACTCTTAATTATCCGTGAGCCGTCAATTTGCTAATGATCGTTAGTAGGACACATTAACTAATTGCATGATAATAGCCATTATGTAATGTGCAAAAGGTAATTACTCACTAATCACCTAATTAGAGTAACAATAATCAATTTGGACGTTCAATTACGAATCGCCTAATGTCATTATAAAGTTACGTCTTCATTGAACCCATATTAATTACACTTTATTATCCGTGAGCCGTCAATTTGCTAATGATCGTTAGTAGGAAACATTAACTAATTGCATGATTATAGTCATTATGTAATGGGCAAAAGGTAATTACTCACTTATCACCTAATTAGAATTACGTCTTCATTGAACCCATATTAATTACTCTTAATTATCCGTGAGCCGTCAATTTGCTAATGATCGTTAGTAGGACACATTAACTGATTGCATGATAATAGCCATTATGTAATGTGCAAAAGGTAATTACTCACTAATCACCTAATTAGAGTAACAATAATCAATTTGGACGTTGAATTACGAATAGCCTAATGACATTATAAAGTTACGTCTTTATTGAACCCATATTAATTACACTTTATTATCCGTGAGCCGTCAATTTGCTAATGATCGTTAGTAGGAAACATTAACTAATTGCATGATTATAGTCATTATGTAATGGGCAAAAGGTAATTACTCACTAATCACCTAATTAGAATTACGTCTTCATAGAACCCATATTAATTACTCTTAATTATCCGTGAGCCGTCAATTTGCTAATGATCGTTAGTAGGAAACATTAACTAATAGCATGATTATAGTCATTACGTAATGGGCAAAAGGTAATTACTCACTAATCACCTAATTAGAATTACGTCTTCATTGAACCCATATTAATTACTCTTAATTATCCGTGAGCCGTCAATTTGCTAATGATCGTTAGTAGGAAACATTAACTAATAGCATGATTATAGTCATTACGTAATGGGCAAAAGGTAATTACTCACTAATCACCTAATTAGAATTACGTCTTCATTGAACCCATATTAATTACTCTTAATTATCCGTGAGCCGTCAATTTGCTAATGATCGTTAGTAGGAAACATTAACTAATTGCATGATTATAGTCATTATGTAATGGGCAAAAGGTAATTACTCACTAATCACCTAATTAGAATTACATCTTCATTGAACCCATATTAATTACACTTAATTATCCGTGAGCCGTCAATTTGCTAATGATCGTTAGTAGGACACATTAACTAATTGCATGATAATAGCCATTATGTAATGTGCAAAAGGTAATTACTCACTAATCACCTAATTAGAGTAACAATAATCAATTTGGACGTTCAATTACGAATCGCCTAATGTCATTATAAAGTTACGTCTTCATTGAACCCATATTAATTATACTTTATTATCCGTGAGCCGTCAATTTGCTAATGATCGTTAGTAGGAAACATTAAATTAACGAAGTCAACTCAGCGTGCGACTTACTCTGTACGACACTGTCTACCATCATTAAGTCACATAAAAAAACCGTCACCATCTCGAACTCCAGAACTGCCATTAAAAAATGGATGACTGCTGGTCTCCTAAAGAATGTTCGACAAAGAAGTAAATTGCATCAGCAGGCAACGAAAAGTCCGAACGATGAATTACTACAAAACCAGTACAAAAAGTATAGAAATGTTTGCTCGAACTTAATTAAATCGGTCAAGGAAAAATTTTACCCGAATGAACTTGCCTCGAGCCGACTTGATCCTAGGAAGACATGGAAGACTGTAAAGTCGGTATGTGGTTTGTCGTCTTCTCAAGGCCAGGTAAGTGATCTTCTCATCCTGGAGGATGATCCCCTCAAGTCACTTAACTCGGTAAATACATTTTTCAGTTCAATTGGCAAAAAGCTAGCTGACGCAACTGTTAGCCAGAGGAACGTGAACGTAAATGATCAAATTCGAGTCTCAAGGAATCATGTGGTGCCGCTCACGGCTTCCTCGTTCTTCCTGACACCTACGGATGCACAGGAAGTTGCCATGTTTATAGGCCAACTGAAAACCGGAAGCGCCCCTGGCATTGACGGTATAACGCCTGACATACTGAAAATGGTGGCAAACAGTGTTTCGGAACCTATAGCATACTTGTGTAATCTGAGCATGCTAACTGGTACATTCCCGGATGTCTTAAAGGTTGCACTAGTCACTCCAATCTTCAAAGGTGGGAATAGAAAGGAAGTCACTAACTATAGACCTATCTCACTGTTAAGTGTCATAGGTAAACTTATTGAAAAAATCGTCAATCGTAGGCTTCTGTTATATCTTGAGAGGCATGACCTGCTGTCTCCTAACCAGTTTGGTTTTAGACAAAACCACTCAACTGAACAAGCGGTCAATGTGCTTGTGAGCAGGATTGTTAGGTGTTTGGACGATGGAGAAAAATGTGCTGGCATATTTTTAGACCTCGCCAAAGCCTTCGATACCGTATCTGTACCAATCCTACTCCACAGGTTGGAGGGGATCGGAATAAGAGGACTGGTTCTCAACTGGTTCAGAACTTACCTACAAGGACGGAAACAATGCGTGCGTATTGGAGACCTAATAAGCGACCTTTCTGACGTGCAATTTGGAGTACCGCAAGGAAGTGTGTTGGGACCGACCTTGTTTCTGGTTTTCATCAATGGACTCAGCAACCTGGTGGTACCTAACTGTACCATACTATCTTTTGCTGACGATACGGTTATCTTAGTTCAGGGCAAGAACTGGTCCGAAGTGGAAACGAGCGCGGAGATGAGTGTGCGGATAGTAGGTGATTGGCTTGCGTCAAACCGATTAACACTTAATATTAATAAAACTAAATATTTGTGTTTTTCTATTAACGCCAAAGGTCAGCCACACAGTGACTTCAGTATAAAAATTACATCCCAAAGCGACCTCCTTTCAAACCCTTCCACCAGCAACGCCGACATTCTCGAACGCGTTGACAAGTTCAAATACTTGGGCATCACGCTTGACAGGCACATCTCTTGGCGCCAGCACATTGAGTCGTTAAAGAATCGCGTCCGTAAACTTATGTTCGTATTTCGGACGCTGAGCGGCATCGCGTACCCTGAGCTGCTTAAGAGTGTGTACTTTGCCTTGTGTGAATCGGTGATAGGTTATTGCATCTCGGTCTGGGGAGGAGCGGCTAAAACTCATTTGATTGGGCTGGAAAGGGCGCAGCGGTCACTGTTGAAAGTTGCTTTCCGAAAGCCACATCGCTACAGCACCAGGGATCTTTACAGGGAGGCCAGCGTATTGACGGTGCGTCAACGATTTCTCAGAAAGATAATTCTTGCCTACAGTAGAAAAAACGACCAGAATTTCACCGCTGACACGAGGTGTCGTCAGCGCTGGAAAGCCCCGAAATGTAGTACTAAGTTTGCCCATAAATTTGGCCCATTTATTGCCCCCTTGGTATTGAAAACGCTTTGTCAATCCTACAGGGAGCCCAGGCCCCCTAGTAAGCTCATGCTGACTAGGTGGCTCATGAGTTTTGACTATCTCGAAACAGAGCTTCTACTGCAAGTAGCTCAATAATTCATGTATCTAAGTATACATCAATTTTAGGAATATATACAGATTATAATATCTATTCAAATTATATTTTGCACACTTCCACATACCCACACACACACACACACTCACACATACATATCACTTACGTAAGCATGCACGCGCGCACATTATTCCGCAGCAATGGTGCCTATGCCTAATTTAATGAGTAGGTAACTAGGTACTTCTTTACTCGCTTTGTACGCGTGCTGTTATTTTTATTATTCTCTGTACGACTTGTAGCATTTAACATTGTATCTGTATGGAAGGGTCCTGTAACACAGGGTATCCTAGCACAGGGCCCTTAGTTGTAGCTATCCTCCTGTATAATTTGCTTGGAATAAACACTTTTTCATTTTCATTTTTTCATTTTCATTTTTCATTACCTAATTGCATGATTATAGTCATTATGTAATGGGCAAAAGGTAATTACTCACTTATCATCTAATTAGAATTACGTCTTCATTGAACCCATATTAATTACTCTTAATTATCCGTGAGCCGTCAATTTGCTTATGATCGTTAGTAGGAAACATTAACTAATAGCATGATTATAGTCATTATGTAATGGGCAAAAGGTAATTACTCACTAATCACCTAATTAGAGTAACAATAGTCAATTTGGACGTTCAATTACGATTCGCCTAATGACATTATAAAGTTACGTCTTTATTGAACCCATATTAATTACACTTAATTATCCGTGAGCCGTCAATTTGCTAATGATCGTTAGTAGGAAACATTAACTAATTGCATGATTATAGTCATTATGTAATGGGCAAAAGGTAATTACTCACTAATCACCTAATTAGAATTACGTCTTCATTGAACCCATATTAATTACTCTTAATTATCCGTGAGCCGTCAATTTGCTAATGATCGTTAGTAGGAAACATTAACTAATTGCATGATTATAGTCATTATGTAATGGGCAAAAGGTAATAACTCACTAATCACCTAATTAGAATTACGTCTTCATAGAACCCATATTAATTACTCTTAATTATCCGTGAGCCGTCAATTTGCTAATGATCGTTAGTAGGAAACATTAACTAATAGCATGATTATAGTCATTACGTAATGGGCAAAAGGTAATTACTCACTAATCACCTAATTAGAATTAGGTCTTCATTGCACCCATATTAATTACACTTTATTATCCGTGAGCCGTCAATTTGCTTATGATCGTTAGTAGGAAACATTAACTAATTGCATGATTATAATCATTATGTAATGGGCAAAAGGTAATTACTCACTAATCACCTAATTAGAACTACGTCTTCATTGAACCCATATTAATTACTCTTAATTATCCGTGAGCCGTCAATTTGCTAATGATCGTTAGTAGGAAACATTAACTAATTGCATGATTATAGTCATTATGTAATGGGCAAAAGGTAATTACTCACTAATCACCTAATTAGAATTACATCTTCATTGAACCCATATTAATTACACTTAATTATCCGTGAGCCGTCAATTTGCTAATGATCGTTAGTAGGACACATTAACTAATTGCATGATAATAGCCATTATGTAATGTGCAAAAGGTAATTACTCACTAATCACCTAATTAGAGTAACAATAATCAATTTGGACGTTCAATTACGAATCGCCTAATGACATTATAAAGTTACGTCTTCATTGAACCCATATTAATTACACTTTATTATCCGTGAGCCGTCAATTGGCTTATCATCGTTAGTAGGAAACATTAACTAATTGCATGATTATAGTCATTATGTAATGGGCAAAAGGTAATTACTCACTAATCACCTAATTAGAATTACGTCTTCATTGAACCCATATTAATTACTCTTAATTATCCGTGAGCCGTCAATTTGCTAATGATCGTTAGTAGGAAACATTAACTAATAGCATGATTATAGTCATTATGTAATGGGCAAAAGGTAATTACTCACTAATCACCTAATTAGAGTAACAATAATCAATTTGGACGTTCAATTACGAATCGCCTAATGTCATTATAAAGTTACGTCTTCATTGAACCCATATTAATTACACTTTATTATCCGTGAGCCGTCAATTAGCTAATGATCGTTAGTAGGAAACATTAACTAATTGCATGATTATAGTCATTATGTAATGGGCAAAAGGTAATTACTCACTAATCACCTAATTAGAATTACGTCTTCATTGAACATATATTAATTACTCTTAATTATCCGTGAGCCGTCAATTTGCTAATGATCGTTAGTAGGAAACATTAACTAATAGCATGATTATAGTCATTATGTAATGGGCAAAAGGTAATTACTCACTAATCACCTAATTAGAGTAACAATAATCAATTTGGACGTTCAATTACGAATCGCCTAATGACATTATAAAGTTACGTCTTTATTGAACCCATATTAATTACACTTAATTATCCGTGAGCCGTCAATTTGCTAATGATCGTTAGTAGGAAACATTAACTAATCGCATGATTATAGTCATTATGTAATGGGCAAAAGGTAATTACTCACTAATCACCTAATTAGAGTAACAATAATCAATTTGGACGTTCAATTACGAATCGCCTAATGTCATTATAAAGTTACGTCTTCATTGAACCCATATTAATTACACTTTATTATCCGTGAGCCGTCAATTAGCTAATGATCGTTAGTAGGAAACATTAACTAATTGCATGATTATAGTCATTATGTAATGGGCAAAAGGTAATTACTCACTAATCACCTAATTAGAATTACGTCTTCATTGAACATATATTAATTACTCTTAATTATCCGTGAGCCGTCAATTTGTTAATGATCGTTAGTAGGAAACATTAACTAATAGCATGATTATAGTCATTACGTAATGGGCAAAAGGTAATTACTCACTAATCACCTAATTAGAATTACGTCTTCATTGAACCCATATTAATTACTCTTAATTATCCGTGAGCCGTCAATTTGCTAATGATCGTTAGTAGGAAACATTAACTAATTGCATGATTATAGTCATTATGTAATGTGCAAAAGGTAATTACTCACTAATCACCTAATTAGAGTAACAATAATCAATTTGGACGTTCAATTACGAATAGCCTAATGACATTATAAAGTTACCTCTTTATTGAACCCATATTAATTACACTTAATTATCCGTGAGCCGTCAATTTGCTAATGATCGTTAGTAGGAAACATTAACTAATTGCATGATTATAGTCATTATGTAATGGGCAAAAGGTAATTACTCACTAATCACCTAATTAGAATTACGTCTTCATTGAACCCATATTAATTACTCTTAATTATCCGTGAGCCGTCAATTTGCTAATGATCGTTAGTAGGAAACATTAACTAATTGCATGATTATAGTCATTATGTAATGGGCAAAAGGTAATTACTCACTAATCACCTAATTAGAATTACGTCTTCATTGAACCCATATTAATTACTCTTAATTATCCGTGAGCCGTCAATTTGCTAATGATCGTTAGTAGGACACATTAACTAATTGCATGATAATAGCCATTATGTAATGTGCAAAAGGTAATTACTCACTAATCACCTAATTAGAGTAACAATAATCAATTTGGACGTTCAATTACGAATCGCCTAATGACATTATAAAGTTACGTCTTTATTGAACCCATATTAATTACACTTTATTATCCGTGAGCCGTCAATTTGCTAATGATCGTTAGTAGGAAACATTAACTAATTGCATGGTTATGGTCATTATGTAATGGGCAAAAGGTAATTACTCACTAATCACCTAATTAGAGTAACAATAATCAATTTGGACGTTCAATTACGAATCGCCTAATGACATTATAAAGTTACGTCTTTATTGAACCCATATTAATTACTCTTAATTATCCGTGAGCCGTCAATTTGCTAATGATCGTTAGTAGGAAACATTAACTAATTGCATGATTATAGTCATTATGTAATGGGCAAAAGGTAATTACTCACTAATCACCTAATTAGACTAACAATAATCAATTTGGACGTTCAATTACGAATCGCCTAGTTACATTATAAAGTTACGTCTTTATTGAACCCATATTAATTACACTTAATTATCCGTGAGTCGTCAATTTGCTAATGATCGTTAGTAGGACACATTAACTAATTGCATGATTAAAGTCATTATGTAATGGGCAAAAGGTAATGACTCACTAATCACGTAATTAGAGTAACAATAATCGATTTGGACGTTCAATTACGAATCGCTTAATGTCATTATAAAATTACGTCATCATTGAACCCATATTAATTACACTTAATTATCCGTGAGCCGTCAATTCGCTAATGATCTTTAGTAGGAAACGTTAACTAATTGCATGATTATAGTCATTATGTAATGGGCAAAAGGTAATTACTCACTAATCACCTAATTAAAGTAACAATAATCAATTTGGACGTTCAATTACGAATCGCCTAATGTCATCATAAAGTTACGTCTTCATTGAACCCATATTAATTACACTTAATTATCCGTGAGCCGTTAATTTGCTAATGATCGTTAGTAAGAAACATTAACTAATTGCATGATTATAGTCATTATGTAATGGGCAAAAGGTAATTACTCACTAATCACCTAATTAGAGTAACAATAATCAATTTGGACGTTCAATTACGAATCGCCTTTAATATGTAAATGTATTTTGTATTTAATATATGTAAATTGTATACTTAATTATTTATTTCCAGATTCATCTCCGTCAATTCGATGAAACGGAGCTATCGGCATCTTACGTAAGTCTCCACAAAATGCCGGCTCCTACCGAAAGCCAAACAGAAAACAGCTCTGTTAGTTACTTTAATCACCGCGGCAAATACGTTAAAATGTCATAAAGTAGATCCAACTGTTATAAAATCAAATTGACCAATGAGAAGCTTGCCGTAGAACTTTTAGCCTCACCAGCACAAGTCATAGCCAATGGGTAGAGTTAAAATTTAACATAGCGGTTTAATTGACCAATTGGAATGACCACACAGTAATAAGAAAAGCTATTACCCTATAACCAGCTAAGAATTTTAAAACATTAGCTCTCATTGCTACTTCTGAGGATGTTTCAACTTGTTTTCATTGTAAACAGAATTTTAATTAGAAACATTAGAGGTAGATTAGTCGCAATACCGGTTATTTGTAAAAAAACAGTTTTCACTACAAAGTGATCGACATTTATACACCCAATGCGTGAATAGACATACAACATGTTTCAATACCTTCAATTTTCAACTTGAGTTATAAACCTTTTTTTTGTTACGTATTTTGGAGTTGTTTAACCCGCTATGTTCATCGAAATTCTTTCATTGAGTCCTCAGTGAATAACGTCAAAAGCTTTTCTGCTTTAACATTGTCTCAAACTAAATTTATTTATTGAAACACTGAAACATTGACAACATCAACATTAAATAGATATGTCCTTATCCAAAAGACATTTTATGTAAGATGTAAGACATTATCAACGGGATATATACTTTAATGAGCCCCCGATGTTTCGAAGCAGGTGCATTGACTATGATTACAGGTAGAGTGAAGATAATGCGAATGGATATTAAAGGTCTAGTCGCGATCTATATTCCGTTGATGATATGTCTGTTATTAACCGTGAATCTTTTAAATCTGTTACTATATAAAGTGGTTCCGTAATGTGCCTATACTCTCTAGATTTAAGGATTAATAAATAAGTAAATAATGCAATTATGTTTATGAAATGGAGCTACCGTGCTGAAATGTGTGACAATGAACATTACACACCTGATTATAACAGTACTGTATAAGAATTAAAGGTCGTCCATTCCAGACCGTGCATTTCCAGTCATACGACTGCACCCGATAGACGGAGCTTTTACTCTCTTTTTTGTATATAATAAATATTTGCTATCAAAATAAACCAGCAAAGATTTGCATAAGGACAAACATTCAAAAACGGATGACGCCACGAACGGAAGAGGTTGTGCGTGTTGATAATAGCTGTTTTTTTCTCGCATACCTACAGCTTAGTTATTTCGTATAGCTGTGGTGGATGCGCAGCCTTAAAGTATCAATCCCAAATACTAAATTTGAAGTTAGCATTATCGCATAATACCGTCCTTTTCTGCTATTGAACATTATTAGTGCGAGCGGGACGGCATGATTCGAACTTCGAATTTAGTAGTAAAAGTGCGCATCTATAAGTATTGTTACTATTGCCATTACGTTCTTTTGTTCATACTTTATTGGGTTTCCATAAATGCTGAAATTGCATGTCATATCGATCAATGTCAGATGATGTATGCGAGATCCAATATAGTCATCTCTTATTATTTCCTTCTAATTGGGAAGAAAGAATCGGAGCGTGCAAAATAAAATCCGCCAATAGTATAACTTCATTTTCCTAGCCTCACACTGCTTTCCTATTGGTTGATTTTTTTCCCACACTCTCTCCCCCGCACATCTCTCTCTGCTAGCCTTACCCGTTTGTTCATAAAAAGTTACAAGCCTGTTTAAAATAAGGGTTATGTTCTGTCTCCTTTTTGCAAAGGAAAAAGTCAAAGTGACGGATAAAGACGTTGGATTGTTAAGTTTAAGTATAGAGCGTTTTGAATAAGAGGGTTGCAATGTACTCGTAAGCTAAGTTCGTGTAGCTCTTCAAGTGAATTTATGTCTTTGTTAATGTAAGTATAATGGTTTGTGAATCAAAATATTTAATGGCTAGATGTACTTTTATACAAATGTTACAATTTATAGACTGTTTAATTGGCTGAGTGATATTGTTGACTTTAATTATACCTACTTCGATATAACGCAATTGTTTTTATTTCATTTAAGTTTTTGTGCTACAGCCGTGTACGAGAAGTTGAAACTACCCGAGAAACAAGAATAATATTAACATTTTCAACGTCAACGACCTATATACGATGAATTTTTATCGGTGATTAGGTACCAATTTTTTTAATTCAGTAATTGAAAGAGGTCACGTTAAAATCACAGTCACATCGAACCAAGCTCTTGTTTTCTATGATAACTTTAATCCCGAGTAATTTTTAGGCCAATTTTTACTGTCACCCAATTTATGGTTTATTCTATGAACATACCTTTTTCAAAAGCTTGGTTAATAAGTTGTCATTGTCAATTCTAACAAAGTCTTGACTATTGACTCAAGACCTAAGGATATGCGCACCGCGTGACATTTTGTCACGGTAGCAGTCGGATCTCTCTGTTTTTATCTTTGTAAAGACAACGCCAACTGACGAGCAAAGAAACGATAGTCTCTGTCACTCAAGAACGACTCACTTGGTTGTCATATACATATGCCTAAAAATATTTAATAATACCTCGTCTATCGCCCCCTATACAGCTTTGCACCTAGTTGCCAAACACTATTTCAAATCCGTCCCAGTGTTCGCCGTCCTTTGATATAAGTAAGCTCATTATTTAAATCACAATAATACAAATAAACTATTAACGTAAATTTATTTAACAACAACCGACTCTACTCTTACAAGAATTATGTATCCCTCTCGTACTTGTGGACCATTTGTTCCTTGTCTTTCTTCTCTTTCTGTGCTTGTAGGGCTTTTTCTCTTTCCTCGTCGTCGGAGAAGTATTCTGCTAGGCTGTCGCTCTCGGTGGCCACCGCTTGGCCGGCCATAGTAGTGCCCTTTTCGGTGAGAGCGTTCAGCTTGACTAGAGGGTCTTCGAAGACTGCTTCCGACACGTCCGGTGGTACCGCTGCTTGCAGATTGTGTTGTGACACGGTGGAGTAGATGGACATTGCCTGGTACAGTCAAGGGCAAAGATATATATGCAAGTAATGTGAAAGAAAATAAGTAATCATATAAAGTTAAAAAGATATATACTCATTCAAATGGGAATTAATATGCAAACTACACTGGCAACATAAATATGTACCTGGCAAGTCCAAAAACTTGTATACAATCAAAATTCCATTATTAGTATCCTGCAAATAATGCAAAATATTATAGTCATACTTATGTAATTAAATATAGATTCAGTAATTGCCACAAAAATATGTATACAAAATGTAATCTGCGAATATCAACTTTACGGCCTAGTCACACGAAACAAATTTGTAAAGTATGTTTTGACAATTCACGAAAACAGTACAGACTTGTCATTGCATATGTTTGTCGCATGTTTTGACCTGTCACCACGTTATCAATCGGCATGTTTAATAGATTTTACAGATTCAGATTTCGTTGATTTTGATTGAAGATGAAAACGCTAGGTAAATTCAGGGACAACTCAAGAAGGCTTGTGTTATGGGTATCTACTAGTTACGAGTAGATGACGATATACATACCTATATAAATAAATACATACTTAAATATATAGAACATAGAATGTACGTATGTATGTATGTGTGAATGTATGTATGTATAAGAAAAACATAGAATGTACCAGTTGCTTCTCGTCCCGCGTAGATGGTAAAAGTCCATCGAGGGAATGGGCGAAATTCTTTGGAATCATGTTATAGGCGATGCGGCTAGCAACCCATCACTATTTTGATTAATTTTTCCACCTACACGCCTACAATCATGCTAAACGTGGCCTTAAGGTTTTGTTTCCTCAGGCTCTGTCTACCCCGTAAGGGATAAAGACGTGATATATGTATATCGTATGTATGTATGTATGTAGAACATCCATGACCCAAGCACAAATATTCAAGTTGATCACACAAACATTACCCTGGCCGGGTCTCGACCCCGGGACCTTCGACTCAGAAAGCGGTTGCTTCACCACTGAGCCATCCGTGTCGTCAATATCAAATCATACAGTAATTGGCGATTTACGCTATTTTCAATTTTTTTTTTACTTCATCACCATCATCATCATCATCATCATTTCAGCCATTACAAGTCCACTTTTTTACTTAATAAAAGGCAAAGTATACTTAAAATAACTGTATAATAAAGAAAACCACTCCTTAAACTTAAGACAAAGTGATTAGAGAGTAATATTTTCTATAGTACGTTATTATTAACATGTTTAATATTTCTTACCGTGATGCCTAATTCGTCAGCAGAGCTATATCAAGCACGGATATACCTTCCTCGCATAAGGCAACAATCCTATGTTTTAAATGATCGCTTAAACGATACATTTTCTCCTTCAAAATTAATGAAAAGCCGCCAGATAAACCATAAGAAACGGTACCTAAGTCAAATGGAATTAAAAAATCCAAAAGTGACACATGACACATGCACATACATATGCACAAATCACGTCTTTATCCCTTACGGGGTGGACAGAGTCTATGGTAACAGGTAAATACAACCTACAGGCCACATTTAGCAAGATTGTGGGCACATGACATGATTTAAAATAAATAGAGTAATGATCAGTTAAAGAGTTTGGAATAGCAGTTGTTGTATACGACTTGAAGCTTCAAGTGGTTGGCTGATTACATTAAGATTACAGAGTTCGATGTTACGCAAATACGTTCATAAGCTCCTGACAATAGAGTTGTGTTAATAGAATTTTGGATTGTTTACATATTTTTGGTTATCATATTAGATACATAATTAATGGTTAAATAGTGTATACATATTTTTGAACTTTACGGTGTTTCTAAGTTTATGGCCTAATACATGAGGACATAATATTGCAAATGTTGTATACATAGTTATCTCTCAAATCATGTATACTAATTTATGTACTTTTGTATGTTGCCAAATTTATGACCATTTAGATGACCATGCTTTTTGACACTCAGTGGTGTTTACATATCTTTGCCCTTGACTGTACAAATAATGGGTTTGAGTTTTGTTCTGGGATCCGATTTCTCAAAGCAAACTTCGATACTGGTGAAAAGGTCGTGCTGAATTTGACTGACGTAGAAAAATGTTAGGTATTGCTCAAATGAATCTTGTGCACTAGTCGAAAATTTATTTTGAACCCTAGCATTGTACTAATAATAATATAAAAAATACTATACATACAAGGGCGGCTCCAGGATTTTGTCTAGGGGGGGGGGGGGGGGGCGAGTCGGACTTGCGCACGAAGGGTTCCGTATCATAATCTATCAATATCTAAAACCAGTGTAAGCAGAGCCCTGCTCTGAAGCAGAATGTACGCAGTGTGGGGTCAATTTATATTGGTAACCAGCCTGGTGACGGACGGATGGACAGCGAAGTCTTAGTAATAGGTTTCCGTTTTACCCTTTGGGCACGGAACGCTAAAAACAACAATAACTGTTAGAAATAAACTTGTACTGCCCACAGTACACAAGAATACCGTATGAGGGGCGGGGGGGGGTGCGCATAGTGCAGGGATGGCGAACCAATGGCACGCGTGCCAGTGTTGGCACGCTTCAAAATAATTCGGGCACGCCAATAATGGCAATATGGTCATATGATGGTAATATAACAACACACTCTTAAGGCAACAAGGTCTGATGATAGGTCAGAGCCAAATTATTACATTATTTGTGAAAAAATGGCACGTCCACCGAAAAAGGTACGCCACCCCTGGCATAGTGAGTGACCGTAGTGTATAGAAAACAGTAGGCTTATTACCTAACTCGCTCGCAATCGCCATCATGTTCATTTTGACAGTTCATGTATGGGCTGACAATTGGCATCGGATTCAGTTAGCTGTCACATTCATACAAGAACTGTCAAAATGCACACGATGGTGATTGCGAGCGAGTTAGGTAACAAGCCTACAGGTCACACGCAAAACAAGTAGTCTACAGACGCGTGTAGCGTGTCGTGTCTCACCTGCGCGACCAAATTGGAGACGTCGCCAGCGTTCGCCGGCAGGATGAGCGTGTTGTTGGTGCGCGCCAGCTTGTTGAACGCGGCCACGTACTGCTCGGCCAGCGTCAGGGATGCCGCGTGTCTGGTGTCCTGTGGAATAACATCAACAGTTGACTGGCTGTTACCCGCAACTTCGTTTGCCTCCCGCGGGAATTCTGCTATTTATTGGGATAAAAAGTAACCTGTCACTGTCACTCAGTCTTCTACTGGTTAATTTTTTAGATGAGCAGTAGGCTTATTACGTAACTCGCTCGCAATCGCCATCGTGTTCGTTTTGACAGTTCATGTATGGGCTGACAATTGGCATCGGAATCAGCTAGCTGTCACATTCATACAAGAACTGTCGAAATGAACACGATCGCGATTGCGAGCGAGTTAGGTAATAAGCCTACAGATTTGAAAGTTACCTCTTTATAATATCCCTAGAATAATAATACCTACCTCTATATTATTTTTGTCGGATGGAAAGAAATAACGCCCCATGGAGGGACGACCTTATGTGTAATGTAATGTATAAAAACATTGGAAATAGGTTAATCTCCAGAAAGGAATACGTACATATATCACGTCTTTATCCCTTACGGGGTAGACACATCCTAAGGCACCAAACCTTAAGGCCACGTTTAGCATGATTAAGGGCGTATAGATGGAAAGGGAAATCAAAATAGTGATGGGATGCCAGCCGCATCGCCTATAACATGATTCCTAAAACTCGCCCATTCCCTCAATGGGCTTTCCAGAAAGGAAACATTTCCAAAAAAGAAAGTGCATTCATGCCTTATTAGGGAGGCAAACCTATCAAAAAAAGCAAAATAAAATATGAATCATCAATCATTCATGATCACTGGGCAATCCGGTCATCAAAACTTAATAAATCGAATGTGACACAAACCCAATTATCACCAAGACGCAAACACTTGAAGCCCCATACGAATTCGTTCTCAATCGATACAGTATGATTATCACTTTACCTTCTGTCCGAGAGCATGCCCGACCAACTGGAGTCCCTTGGCGCGAGCTTCCGCGACCGCGAGCATGGCATTCGCCTCTCCGGACGCTTTGTTGATCTGCTCTTGTTTCTCGGCCTCTGAAAATAATAATAATACAATAGATTCAATGATTACTTGCTCACTGCCACCAACCCTTGCTAAACGTGGCCTTTAGGCCTGTTACCATAGACTCCGTTTACCCCGTAAGGGATAAAGGCGTGATTTATGTATGTACAGTCAGCATCATATAGTGTGAAACATCCAGTGATCAAAAAGTTCGGTACGCCATACTGTATCTATGGTGCACCAAACTATTTGACCGGTTCATATGCTTCAAACTATAATCATGACGCTGACTGTATTTATCCAATGATTTTGCTTGATGTAAGTCCTTTGTACAAGGAGTAAGTCACACCAAACAATTTGTTCAATAGTAGATTATCGATAGTATTGATACAATTACTTTTCAATATGTAACTATTGATTTGATACTGTTGATAGTTTTGAAGGATTAAATATTTCCTTTATTTCAGTAGTATCAATAATACCGATAGTTTCCGTAATCTTCTGTTAAATTCTATTGATACTATCAATATTATTGCTTTAAATCAGTTTGATACTATATATTGATATTAAGGCATTTTTCCTACCGCTATCGCTGATCGACTCACCGGAAGCCAGTATTCTCGCTTGTCGCTTGCCCTCGGCCACGTTGATGTCGGCCGCCCGCACGCCCTCGGACTCCAATATGGCGGCCCGCTTCCTCCGCTCCGCCTCCACTTGCATCTGCATCGCTTCGTGCACGCGCGACGGCAGCTTTATATCACCTGAGAGAATAAGAATAGGGAATCAAATATAAAATACTGGCCGCAGTGGCGGATTTACCATAAGGCTGAGAAGGCTCGAGCCTAGGGCGGCAGATTTTGGGGGCGGCAAATTTGGGGCACGACCTTTTTTTTTTTTTTAAGAAGTCTGCAACAGATTTTGCAAGGGCGGCAAAAATTCAGCCTATACCTTGAAAATTTGTAAATCCGCCACTGACTGGCCGTTGCCCCAGTGGCGTAACTATAGGGTGGCAGGGGTGGCAAAATGCCAGGCGCCCCTAGCTCTACGGGGCCCCGAACTGGCTTGGTTTAGAGCACAGAAGGGATGCTGATGCACTTCTTTATATTGAGGAAGGAGCCCCATCTGACGAATTTGCTACGGTCCCCAGACGTTATAGTTACGCCACTGTGTTGCCCAATGCCCACAAATTTATTTCTACAGAAAACTATTCCACATCCTTTGCCAGGACTAAAATTATCTCTACACTAACAGACAGACACTTTCGTATCTATAATTATTATAGTAGCTTGGATAACTGGAGAGTAGTAAGTAAACCTTAGGTTTATACAATATGTTGCAGACTTTAAAGTTTTTTTACATACATACATACACATACATACACAAATCACGTCTATATCCCTTACGGGGTGGACAGAGCCTGAGGTAACAAAATCTAGGCCACGTTTAGCATGATTGTAGGCGCATAGGTGGACAAAGGAATCAAAATAGTGATGGGTTGCTAGCCGCATCGCCTATAACATGATTCCTAAAAATTTCGCCCATACCCTTCATGGGCTTTTACCATCTGCGCGGGAAGAGAAGCAACTGGTACATTCTATGTTTTTTTCTTTGCTCCCAGACCAGCATGGAAGGATAAGGTATAATTTAATTAAGCTATATTTATGTAGATAATAATTATTTTTAATATACTTACGGATCTCATACCGAAGGCAAGTTATACCCCAAGCTTCACTGGCCTTGTTAATAGCGTGAACTATGGAGACATTCAGGGATTCTCTCTCACGGAAGACTTTGTCCAGGGATATGGTACCAAGTTCAGACCTCATAGTGGTCTGTGCCAGTTGTGTTATAGCAAACTCAGGATCTTCTACGCCATATGATGCTGTTGGGGAAAGGAATATTGTGATAAAGGACAAAGACATTTTCCAGAGCTAAGACAAAAACTTGAAGTCACTTATTGAATAACAAGGCATTAATTTTTAAAATTATTTCCAGCAACTGCATCACACTGGAATGAATTACTGCATGCTGCATTGTTTTAGTAATCAACCAACTTTAACAAAAATGCAATTGCAATTTTATAAGAAAGTGATCTAAAGATTATGAACCAAAATTTCATATCTCAATATATCGACGCTTGAAAGGAGAAATGGGATAAGCGACATTTTTTGTGATATTGAGTTATATATATCATTGAAATCAGCAGATTTGTCTGCGTCGAGGTTTTGGCTCTCCTGTAAAATTACGATTTTGTCGCTTATGACATTTTGCCTTTCAAGCGTCGATATAGTTTTTTGCACTTGTCATTGTTCTGTTCTTACCTAGATATGGATCAATGATTCTCAGATAGAGTACACCATCAATGCTAAGTGTGACATTATCTGAAGTAATGGCGCTCTGCTTGGGAACATCAATGGCAATTTCCTTCAGACTTTGTACATATTTGACTTTATCCACAATAGGCCAGAGCAGATTTAAGCCCGGCTCAAGAATTCTGTGAAATTTCCCCATTCGCTCCACTATCCAGGCCTAGAAATATTTCATAACAAGTTCAGGGAGTTTCATCATTTATGACGTCTTAGTATGACAAATTACTTCGTAAAACTAAAAGCAAATGTTAGGCGGAGAGTTTTTAATTGGTGTTAGATTAGATGGAATATTATAAGATTTTGCAGAATTTTATGTAAGTTATTTTAAAAGTTTTCAATAACTTTACAGAATAACAAAAAAAGAAAGTGTAATTTTGTTAGACCAGTATGTCTGAACGAAACTAATAATGTATGTGTTAGGTCGGGACAATTGTATAGGTAAATAACAAAATTTGTTTGTGGGACTAAACTTATGTAAATTTCAATAAGGTTACATACCTCCTGTTGTGGCACAAACATAACTACTGTGTTTAGCGGAGTAGTAGAACGATATCGCGCATTAGTTACACTAAATAAGACCCGTGCTTCATTCTGATATTCCGTTTTAAATGCATTCTGAAAACAAATAAGAACGAGTAAGGTTATACATAAACTACAAAACATCGGGTCACAGTTCAAAGAAGTATATATACACACTCTTAAAGGTAGCGCTTTAGTAATAAACAGTCTAGAACGAGTAAACATTTTTAAGATAATTCTCCGGATTTAAATTTAAAAGCCGT
Source organism: Pandemis corylana (assembly GCA_949127965.1). NCBI lineage: Eukaryota > Metazoa > Arthropoda > Insecta > Lepidoptera > Tortricidae > Pandemis > Pandemis corylana. The sequence goes on along the minus strand of OX421867.1, from coordinate 8,590,794 downwards.
CACCCATTCTATGTCTGCGGTATTTAAGAAAAGCTATTGAAACAACCCTGTAAAGGTGGGAGGTAGGTGACAGCTGACAACACTGACAAGTGACAGTTCAGCAGACAACGTTCCGTTACAAAATTTAACAAAAACGGAATATTTTTCTTAATTATTTGAATTTTTCAAGAATTTTTATTCATGTGGTGCCATGCCATTGTCCAAAAGACATTTTGCATTTTTTAATCAAAGTGATGCAAAGAGTTTAGATTACTCTTGAACCCGGCGGTGACAGGAAACGGAAACGATTCGAGCTATTGGTTATCTTCGTGAAGTCGTTGTTGACATGGCGGTCGATTTCAAAGTTTGATCGATATTATGACGATATTTTGGTTACAAGTTTCCGAGTAAACAACCTGTATATTGTAATAACTGGTACTAACTCATTAAGAAATTAAATTCTCACCAAGTTAAAATGAATGATAAATTTGAGTCTGTAATTTATTCGTCCTTCGAAGATACCCATGATGTCGCTGCTAAATTGCGAAGGTTAAAAATACAAGAAAGTTTGCTATTAAAGAACATAAACAAGCTAATCCCCAAAGAACATGAAAGCGAAGTCGATCTACCTATATTGTATTGTTTAGAGTTTAAACAATTTTCAAAACAGGTAAAGGAGTCTTTTACTGAAATTAACATTAAATTTGAAGATATAAAAGCTGAAGCCGAAGAAAAACTTAATTGTATCGGTAAGTGATAGATACCGATTTATTATTTGCTACATCAACAATCGTCGATTCGATAGGTGTGCGTACTAAATTGTTTTCGTTCAAATTTTAAAAAGTGATTTGACTTATGATTTCGATATTAATTAATTAGTTCTAGTATTGACCATAGGTTGAATGGGGTTAGTAGATGTGTTTAATTCGCGATCATGGAAATACCAGCTTGGAAATCCCGACCCTTTATTCCGCGTACATAGCACATGAAACACGGGTCTGTTTTTTTTTTTTTATATGAATAGGAAGTCAAACGAGCAAGTGGGTCACCTGATGGTAAGTGATCACCACTGCCCATAGACACCCGCAACCCCGGAGGGAATGCAGATGCGTTGCCAACCTAGAGGACTAAGATGCAATGCCTCTTGTGCCCGTAATTTCCCCGGCTGTCTTACTCTCCACACCGGGACACAGCAGTGCAAGCACTGCTACTCCATTACGGTGATGATAAAGTCCGACCTGTAAATCGGTGTACATTCATTCGCAATTACAATCGATTCTCTGGAGTGGTTTTGTATGTTGTTCAGAAGTGTTATAAAACTGACCTAACATAATCGACTGGCTCCCGATTATCAGGTCGGTATTTCCATATACGTGAAATATCACCTCGGTATTAAAGCGTACCTGGGTGATATTTTGAGGAACTGGAAATACCGACCTGTTATTCCGTGTACATTTTGGCTTCCAAATATCTGGTCAATTTTTCCAGGCCGGGAAATACGGGACGGTACTTGTTACCTCCGAGTCACTCAGATTTCGTTTGACATTTCGGGAGTTACCAGTCTTGAAGTTTGTAAAGCTGTAAAAATACCTAATCACTTAATGAATGCTAGAGTCAACCCACAATAACTCTGCAATGAACTGAAAACAGTTGAAATCGAAAGTTTGTTAATGATAATACTGATTCAAACAACACGTCAGGACATTATTCTATCTTTATTCGTCATCATCATCATTACTAGCCTATATATATACGTACCACTACTGCTGGGCACATGCGTCCTCTCAGAATGAGAGGACTTACGCTGCCTATATATGTACACAATATCATTATTATGGATTTATAACTAGGTACCTACGCATATTAATAGCATGGGGTAAATCGTATCGCATAAGTATAATGTAATTAAGTTAGATTTATAATTTTTCAATTAATTCTGATTAATACATACTCAAGGAAATAAAATGCAAATATTTTTTTCATGTATTTTTATTCACTAAGTGACACATCTGTCTAAAAATTCCACTGCTTCATACAATTAATTATTCCTGTACCTCAACTTCTCGTTCTTACATCTTACCAGTAATTGGAGTATTTTTTTTAATGTAAGCCTACTCTGAGCTAACGTTCAATTTATCCAGTTCTTTGATCTTGTGTACAGAATTTGTTATTGTAGTCTGAACAGCTTCAGATAATTCGCCTTTTTTATATCTAAAATTTTAATGAGGCTTGGGTGCACCAATGGTGACTATGTCAGCCTCATGGGAAACCACCTTGAAACAACGAATATAGAAGTTAAAACATAATAGGTACTATATAACTTCGTTGCACGATAATCCTTCTTTAATTATATATTATTTCATAAAAATAAAAAATAAAAGAAACAAAATAATAGTAATCATAATCAAATATCAAAAAAATATTAAAGACTTAATCGTAGTTTAGAGTTTCATGTAAACATTACTCTTTTTGCTTACGGGCGGAATCCATTTTCCTTTTACATTTTGGAAGTGAGTAGGTAATCATCTTGAATATAAGTTCTCTAAGTCCACCTTTATTTTAACCATCTTTAAAGCAGGATTCACTAAAAACCTCAACCAAAATATTCACGAAATTCCAGTAAATCATTTTTAAATGACATGAAAAAGTGTTACCAAAGGGTGATTTTTCTGGGTTGCCAATTAATATCTTAAGCAGAGTTATCGTAGGACGATTCTATAATGCCGTCATATTGCATGTTGAATTGAACCATAACAAATTGAAATATTTTCTCAGATTTTTTTCTAGAAGCACTACATCGTAGGGTAACGGTTCACAAAAAATATTCTCATAATATTCCAGATATTGAAACAATGAAAAGAGATGTAATGAAATTAGATAGCAAAATAAGGACATTTAAGAATTTTATCCATACGGAATTGACATCAACGATATCCAAAGAAGAAGAATTAATGAAAACGGTATGTAGTAGGTACAATTGGCCCATCAAAATGTTGAACATACTTAGAACCTTGTCATTTGCAATAAACCTTTGTAACGTACCTAAGTTTGACATGTCTACATGTCAAGTGTGTTATGACAAAGTACTAAAGCGTGCTCAACATTCACGTAGGCTGACTATACAAAGATACTTATATCGATGTAGATATAGGTATAAAAGTTAAGCCGCTGTATGTATAAAACTTTGTCGTACTTAAAACTCAAGTAGTAGTAGGAGTTTATAGGATAAAACACGAGTACGAAGGCGGTATAATCAGTCATCTTCAAACGACTGAATTATGTAGTTGTGACACTATTAACTGATACATTTTTATTTAAATATAAATTATTGATTTCAGGTAGATAACGTCGATGAGAAACAAACGAAATATTTAAATAAACCCAAATCAAGGTCTAAGCTACTTAACCGTATTGTACCTAGCCCTGTGAAAGTTTTGATAAAATCTCCTTTTAAATGCAAGGTAAGATAGATAATGCAGTAAAATGCGATTAAAAAACGAGATTCGTTACTCAAAAAGCTAAGTGCAGTCAAACCATTTCATTCCTGACCCACTGTAGTACGTTGTCACAGTAAACGTCACATGATTATCCTTGTCAATTCAATGTAACGTCACTTGGCATTTACTTTGAGAGGGTTCTACAGGGGGTCAGGAATCAATTTGTTCGATGGTTCATAACCTACTTATAGCTAAATAATTTTAACCTTTATTTCTAAATTTTAGAACGCATTCAATGAAAGTGGAAATAAAATATTAATTTCGTAGGAACATCTGTGCAGTTTATATTTTAGTATGTACCAGGTTTATTTATATGTATACAGGAGGTGCAAGATTTCCAGGAATTTATGATGAATAGCGCTAATCGCTGCGGAGGTTGGAATGAATATAACCACAATACCTTTATTCACATCTGGCAGAAGCATTTTAATACTGACATCACGAAAGATATATTTGAGCTGGATGATGTAGTGGGCAACCCTAATAATTTTGAAGCTTTTCAAAAAGAGGCTCTGACCAAAATAACAGGTATATAAATTAGGCTACACCTGTGACTGGTTCCGGTACACTAGTATTAATACTTTTACTAGCTGATAGCTAAGAACAAAAAAAAAACCTTACTTACTAAGTTGAAATGGACCTCCGCAAAGTAATGCCTCTAAATTAGCTGACAGCACATGTATACCAAATCCTTTTTAACTAGAGCTTTTTATGTAAGTTTTTTTTAAAGGAAAGATGTTAAGAACGTGTTTATGTCAACCAGACATTTTTTAGAAGTATTATATTGCCGAAACGCGCCACTTCAGGTGCCGCCAATTTTCACATTGAAATTAAAACATTTGCCCTTACGCTTTCGTTTCGAGACTTTATTTTTTCAAAAACTTACGCATAATGGCATTGGCTAACTTCCAATGTAAAACCAAAACTTTAATTTATGATAATTTTACGAATTAAAGAGTTGCATGAAATTAATTCGCAGGTTCCACGAAAGAAGATATTATTTCACATCAAAAATGGTATTTGAAATATTTATATTTCAAAGAAAAACAACAAAATGCCCTAAACAAATGGAGAAAGAATCAAAATATACTTTCAAGAACTCATGATAATAAGAACCTAGTAGGTACCAAAATGCATTTATATCAATATAATTAAGTAAAATATATTAATGATCAAGTGAGTGCCAAAACCGAGGACTATGTTAAATATCACATGAACGAATAAGTAGGTGCCTTCAGTGCTACGGAACCCCTAATCAAGTCTAAAAATCACAGTGTAATTTTATTTTCCATAATAATTGTTTTTTTTTTCGTTTTAGCAGGATCAAAAGAGGGAATTGAATAGTACGAAATCGTTTAATACCAATACTAATCAAAGTGTGAGAAACGTTGAAGGTAAATTATCCTATAGCATTAAAGAGAAACATTTGTATATTTTGTATATACATATAAGTAGAAAACCATTTTTTTTAATTAATTTTTCTACATTATGCTTTTTGGAAAAAACATATTTTTACAAGTGAGGCTGAATTTCATAAAGATTGTACGAGTGTTTCAATACTTTATTATATACAGTCGCAAACAATAACTCTATCTACATTCATATCATAAGTTTTCTACAATAAAAGTTTTCACATCAAAATATGTTGGTTTCCTGTCCTTTGAAAATTCGAAAAAGATGAAAGGGCTAACAGTTATATTTTTTTCTTAAATTATAAGACAGTAGACAGAGATGATTATTAAGAAATTCGAAGTAATTCGAGCATCAATATCAATACTCTAATGTAAACATTATAATACAACCCCACATTAGAGTATTGATTTTGATACTCTAAAGTAAACATTTTTTTTTAATGTTAGAGAGGCCAGACAAACGAACTAGTGGGTTATCTGATGGTAAATGATAACCACTGTCCATAGACACCCACAATTATAACACAACCACAGATACCATGTATGCCATTTGCTAATCGTTCCTGAACATATTGTAGGGAAGTTATGATATGGATGTAGATAAAAGTTTATAAGGTATGTCTTTTTAACTAGACTGTAATACACAATTATCTCCTGCTCTTTATTCTGCAGATTTTCTGAACACAGTTAAGTTTAATGATGCTACAGAAATGGCAAGGTTAGTAAACAGGTTAAGATAGTATAACGTTATAGCAGTTTCTTTTATACCTAATGATATGTTTACGCACGTAGTAGTAGTATGATTACCATAGAACATAGATGATTACGTAGTAGTAGTATTAGTATGGGAAAACCAAAATAATCAGGTAACTGAGGAGGAAATGCCGACCTCTTTTGTTATAATACCTCAAGATGATTACATCTTCTCAGTTTTTTTTTCTGTACCAAATGCTTGTAAGTTAAGATAAAATTTATTTTATCTTTGCAGCACACTTTGTGATATGTCGTTTGAAAAGGAAGCATTATCATTTCACTCAGAAATTGACATAAAAAGTATAGCCACCAGCTCGGGAAATACAAATGAAGAGAAGAGATCCATTGGCGGTGTATTAAAACCCACTAAACAATGGATCAATAGATGCAACAGTTCACAGGACATAGTAAAAAGTTACAGTGATATTGAAAAAATAACGAAGCTGTAAGTATTGTAAACATAATAAATTAAATATGTAGCCTGTTGATTTGACTCCTTCTGCTAAAACAAAATAAGATTACAATTGACGCAAATAATGCTTTTCAATTATATATTTATGTTTTCAGGCGTATCCCAGATTGGAGATTGACTTTACAAGATTGAAAATTTGGCAACTTGTGAATTATTTGTCAACGCAGTTAACGGATAGTAAAATAAATAAAATCTGTAAATGTCTTTTACTCGGGCAACCCTGACTTCGGCTTGTCAAATCAAGTGTCAGGTTTTGGTTTGTCAAAATCCCTTCTGTCAAATCGTTACGCGATAGCTTGGTGCTGGCTTTATCAGCTAAGCTGAAACCATTCATAGCTAATTACTATACAGCTCATTTTCCAGCAACAATGCAGTCTTGAATCTGAAGAGCTTTGCGTTGTCAGTATGTGGGTGGTGGGGCTTCCGTCTCGTTGGTAACGTGGCGCTTTGCGATCGGCGGCGGTGGTCAGCTCACTCGTTATTAAGCCAGTGGTATTAGAGGACTGCTCAATTGCCGAGCAGTCTTATTTAAAAAATAACGTTTTTTTTAATTAGCTAAGATTTTAAGAAAAAAATATAAACTAATACTCATCATGGGTACTTTCGCGACGGCCTTTGGTGTGCTCTTGTTTATCGTAGCGGCCCGGTCCGATGAAGCCCCCAAGGGACCTAAAGTTACCCACCAGGTATGTTACTTACGCTTTTATCTCATAAAACGCATTTTATTCTTCGTGAAAATAAGTTTTTTATGGGAGCTGATGATGCTAGTGGGGTTGGTGACCTCACTCAATGACGCGTCAACTCTTTTGTTCGATTAACGGTAAGTCAAGTTGGAGACACCAATGCCACTTTAATTATACAATAAAAGATCTCTTGAATGCTCTGCTATCAATTCTGATGTACTAACAGGTCAAATCAATCATATCTTCTCCTTTGTGAGTCAATTTGGAAGCCCTAAGTGTTCGTATTGTGTTATTGATCAAAGTATTTTTCTCCAGGTTACCTTTGACTTAAAGATTGGAGATGAGGATATTGGTTCTATTGTGATTGGTCTGTTCGGAAAGACTGTCCCGAAGACTACGGAGAACTTCTTCCAATTGGCACAGAAGCCCGCAGGCGAAGGCTACAAGGGAAGCAAATTCCACAGGGTGATTGACAACTTCATGATCCAGGGTGGTGACTTCACCAAGGGAGACGGAACTGGCGGTAAATACTTTTTCAAACTCAAGTTTAAAATCAAACTATTTATTGCGTATAAATGTTGTTACATTTTGTTGTTAAAATTATACATACAAATACTATTTGAGGAACATTCCTTTAAGTTTTCCCAGAATGTACCAACCTACTGTATTGGTAATGTCTATAAATTTTGTATTTCCTTTAGCCTCCTGCCGCCCAATATCCTAAATAAAGGAAAACATTCAAAGTAAAATTGAATTTTACATGAATGACATTAGATTTGAAATCCAACAACTAATATTTGACTTTGGGCCGCAGGAGGTTAGATAACATATTGAACAACTGATATAATACCTTGATTCTCTACTGCATTGACCAACAAATCACCAGCATACAAAAAACCTTGCTATTACGTTAGAAGTGAAAGCAACCTTTATTTTTTGTGTGCTTCCATTTCACACTCCATTGCCCTAAAATAAAATTTGGCAGCCATACAATTTATTACAACAGTTGGCTCTCTAGCCAGATACTAAATCTCTATGAAAAAATTGCATGGGTATGAACCCCTTTGTAAAAAGCTGATGGGAATGAACTATTAGCCAAGCAGCAACATTACTTATTTACTTATACTACTTTATTGCATAGTAATTTTAACTGTGTTGATTTGGTTTTTAATCCAATAAGTTTTTTTTCTAATTAGATTCAGTGTAGTCACCAGTTTTAAGTATATAATCAGAATTTATTCAAGATTTCCCTGAAAATAAATTACTTTAAATTGATTCGTCCTTCTAGTTAAAATCCACAGATGCTTTTATAAGAGCAAGGATCAAAATAGCAATTAAATATACCTAACTCAAATGCAAAATCCTTTATCAAAAGGAAGATTTGGCTACAATCCAATTGGAACAAAGAAATGGCGATCTTGAAAACGTTTGATGCAAAATATTGCTCAGAATAAACAATGCTCATAATATTTTGGTTTCTTGACATCAAAGTTTACAAATTCCAAATCATTATCAGTATTTTGCAGCGTCTATTACTTTTAAAACAGTTTTTTTTTCAATGGTGCATTCTAAATTTAGTTTTGCATCAAAATTGACATTATTTCCTTTTGGTTCGCAAATACGATCAACATATAAATAATGGTCTTGTATTATTTATAGTCTCTTGAATTCATCCATATTTCTACTCAGTTACTGAAATGAAATCAAGATAGATATCGCGTAAAGATAACTCTTTATATCTATGTTTGCTTGTTATGCAACGATTCATTGACAAACAGCATAATAAATATAAATTTCCTAAATACGTAGGCGGTTTGATATGTAACTTGTTTCGGGCACTGATAGATGGCGTTACTGGTATCTTTGTATTTATCCATAAAGTTTGATATCTGCAGATAATTAATCTGTGGCACCAAGTGTTTTTTGGCGGGAATTTTAGATTTGACAGCAGTTGACAGGCAAGTAATCGGAGTAATGCGGCAAACTGGAGAAAATAGGAATACGTGGTGTGATTCAATTCTTTTTTTTTGGAAGGTAAATCGGCGAAAGAAATTTATGAAAGGATTTTACCTACATTGGGTGACTCGTGTCCTTCCTACGAAACTGTTAGATTTTGGGTTAACGAGTTTAAACGTGGCAGGACCAGCAATAAAGATGCACCTCGACCTGGAGCTCCGAAATCAGCGGTTATACCAGAAGTCATCGATAAAATCCATGATTTAGTTTTATTTTAAGCGACCGATGATTGAACATACGCGAGCTAGCTGAAGTGACAAACATCTCTACCGAACGATTGCATTTTATTTTGCACAACGAATTACATATGAAAAAGCTTTGTGCAAGTTGGGTGCCGCGATTACTCACTCCAGAGCAAAAACGCATTCGCATGCAAACATCTGCTGGAAATTTGCAGGTGTTTAAAAGAATCAAACAGAGTTTATTCGCCGTTTTATTACTATGGACGAAACCTGAATTCATCACTACATACCAGAGACGAAACAGTAGTCGAGGCAATGGATTAGACATGGTGACCCCGCTCCAAAGAAGGCGAAATGCATTTCAACAGCTGGAAAAGTGATGGCGTCTGTATTTTGGGATGCAAAAGGAATTATCCTAATTGATTACCTAGAAAAGGGCAAAACCATCACTGGAGCATATTATGCCTCGCTTTAAGATCAATTAAAGGTTGCGATAGCTGATGAACGTCCAGGAATGGCAAAAAAAAGTGATGTTTCACCACGACAACGCTCCGGTGCACTCGTGTCGTCTCGTTGCGTTGAGTGAAAATTGACTGAATTACGATTCCAAATGCTTCCACATCCTGCTTATTCGCCAGATTTGGCCCCCTCAGACCATAATCTATTCCCAAAGCTCAAACATTTTCTAGCAGGGCGAAAATTTCAGTCTATTGAGGAGGTGATACTGGAAGTATATGCATATTTTGAGGACCTGGAAGAAACCCATTTCCGAGAAGGCATCGAGAAATTGCAAAAGCGTTCGCATAAGTGCGTTGAACTTCGGGGAGATTATGTAGAAAAATAAAATAAAACAACCCCAAAATTATTTTTTTATCATATCAAACCACCCTCGTATATTGGATTGCGCCCGAACACAAAAAATGCCCCTGACTCTTTGTCAGAACCCTGATTGGACGCCACTAGACGCCCTCCTGAATAGGACAGATCCTAGGAAACCCGGATGAACGGCCCTACTTAGATATAAATATGAGTTGTACAATATTCAGTCATCTGCCGTAAGACGTCCACCGTTGAACAAAGGCAAAGGGGAAGGCCTTAGAGTTCTAACCACAACGAACGACAAATTGCCACCTACAACCGGTTGGTCGCAACCCTCGCGATGTCCTATCACTTAAAAAAAATCCGAGCATAGCTGTTGCTGAACCCAGTAGGTACTCATCCGCGAGCTGTTTCAGTTTCGTTTCAGTAACCACCCAGTGTGGACGTGGAGCGCGAGGTTTTTATTTTATAGATGCCCTATGCACGGGGATGCCTAGCTAGGGTCATGTTATGTGGGACTCCCCCCCCCGTAGTGGTATACCCAAACTAAAAACTCCGGCGCGGAGTTGGGTTTCACCACAAACGTACTCCCCACCCCCCTCGGTGGCCCCGGCTTCCGTCAGGACCACGCCAAGAAGGGGAGGGCCCGTACGCTGGGCCCGTCTTCCCTTAGACGATGAGACCGTGCTATGCAGGTGCAGGTAGGTAATGTGGCTCGCAGGCCTGCCGCGAGCTGAAAGCCACGTCAACACTAACGTTTTTGGTTAATGTAAACGTGCAATAGTTGCGGTTACTGCTAGCAGATGAGTACCCGGCTTATCTCGTGAGATAATATTTTATTGAAGTGAGGAGCTAATCTTTTGGTACAGGTCAGGGGTGTTGCGTGTTTACGTAAATGTCCGCATCACCTTTCGTCGTTATTTACTGTGAATGTTAATCTATAATACACAAAATCGAGCTTATTTTTGCGGTTTCGCCCCCTTAATAAAAATTATACGTTTGTTCCCTATACCGCCGGAATTTCGGAAAATCCGTTTTAACGTGTCTACAAGTTGTTAATAGTGCAACAATGCAACAACCCACAAGAGTATTGACTGCGTGTTCTCTCCAATTTCGTGCATAGAGAAATTAATATTAACGAACTTAGTTTCGTCTTAAAGGTATATTAAATTGAACTGCAGAACTCTTGACAAAAGTGTAAGTTTCGATAAGGCAATGTTCGAAAAACTCCAGTTTACATACTCACACACGATTACCTTTTATTGCTCTATAACAACCAATTATTTGGCGACCGGATAAGATTTCACTTAAAACAACTACAGCCATTAAACTTCAGTAACTGGTAAATGGTTATGGTAATTGCTATTGCTGCTTAAACATTTGTTATTGTACGTTACACGTGTTAAGATTTCATCAAACATTAATCGATTAAGTTTGTTTATAAATAAATGACTTGAATTGATTTGCTTGTTTGACAGCCATAGCGTAATAATTTATTATTGAGCTCTCTTTGTTCCGGCGCAACTGCCTACAATTGGCAGTCCCGTCCCGCACAAGTCGGATTGGGAATTCTTTTTTGGGATTAATTCCAGGGGTACTTGCCCCGTGTAAATGGCTGAGTTAGTTCACTAGTTCTTTAGTTTTTATTATGCTATGGGCAAAATTGGCAAACGGACAGCCAACCGTGAACGTCGGCCACGTCACGGTTGGATGTCCGTTTGTCGGTAACTTAGCAGGCGTGTTTAGATTTTTATGAACGGTCCACTGAAGCTACTTTAGTACTTTGTCATACTCAAAATGATAATTTACTTTGACGTAGGACAGATAATCGAGGGAATGGGCGAAAATCTTAGAAATCATGTTATATGCGATGCGGCTAGCAACCCATCACTATTTTGATTCCCCCTTTCCACCTGTTATGCCCACAATCATGCTAAACGTAGCCTTCAGGTCTAATTACCTTAGGTTTTGTCTGCCCCGTAAGGGATAAACACATATTATCAAACAAAGGTCATTTTAAAGCTACAAATTATTTTTTTATTTCAAATGACAAAGTTCTAAGTACGGTCAACATTCTACATACCGTCGTACCTATATGTATGTGTAGACTGTCTCTCCCTCTCTGTAATAAATTCGGAATACTTCAGTAGATTTTTCGGTTAGTTTGACTGAATGAAAACCCCTGTAAATGTTTCTTAGAATTGTTTAAGTCTGTTTCACAAATGTTTACATACATTGGTTGATGTTCAAAGTGTATCAACCTACCGGCGTTGAATACAAAATAATGATGAAAATTCTTTACATAGTAGGTATGATCCATTAACATTAAAATAACTAAACCACCGGCTAAAATATTCGGCAACTAGCTGTTGCCCGGGACTGAGTCTGCAAAGAATTTATTTATCGCTATCCCTCGGAAACTACTCAATTTTCCGGGATAAAAAGAAGCCTATGTGTTATTCCAGACTATAATCCTCTGTGCCAAATATGATCCAGATCTGTCCAACCGTTCTGGCTTCCAGGATAAAAAGTAGCCTATGTGTTATTTCAGACATAATCCTCTGTGCCAAATATGATCCAGATCTGTCCAACCGTTCTGGCTTGCGGGATAAAAAGTAGCCTATGTGTTATTTCAGGCTATAATCCTCTGTGCCAAATATGATCCAGATCTGTCCAACCGTTCTGGCTTCCGGGATAAAAAGTAGCCTATGTGTTATTTCAGACTATTATCCTCTGTGCCAAATATGATCCAGATCTGTCCAACCGTTCTGGCTTCCGGGATAAAAAGTAGCCTATGTGTTATTTCAGACTATTATCCTCTGTGCCAAATATGGTCCAGATCTGTCCAACCGTTCTGGCGTGAAAGAGTAACAAACACCCATAAACTTTCGCATTTGTATATAATAGGTATTGGTGAGATAATTGTATGATATCTGTATATTGTCCCCAGGACGCAGCATTTACGGCGACCGTTTCGGAGACGAGAACTTCAAGCTGCGCCACTACGGCGCCGGCTGGCTGTCGATGGCCAACGCTGGCAAGGACACCAACGGATCGCAGTTCTTCATAACCACCACCAAGACGCCCTGGCTGGACGGCCGCCACGTCGTGTTCGGCAAGATCTTGGAAGGCATGGTATGTACAAAAACATAATTATGAATAACTGCTTACATGCTGGTCTGGGAGCAAAGAAAAAATATAGAATGCACCACTTGCTTTTCTTCCCGCGCAGAGAAATTTATCACGAAATGAACATTTAATGAAATAAACCTAGAATCTATTTTTTATTTTATTTTATTATCAGTATACCTATTTCTTTTTAAGTATTACTTTGAGATTCGGAACCGTAAAAATAGTAAATTTGGAATATTACACTTAAAGCGATTCTCGTACAGTTATTGGACACCTATGTTTGTAATTCACATCCTCTACTTACAAATGCCTCGCAATGTATAAACATTTTTTCAAGGAAGCTCATTTGGCGTGTTAATGCCATATTGGTATTGTGACACGGGTTGTTGACAGTAAATGGTGTCAACAACCGGTTTCCTATGTTCAACGTATTCACAGTATTGTAGTTATTGTGATATGAATAACCATTGAGATCTATTCTTAAAGTATAACTGTTAGCTACGTTGGTTAACTAGGTTATTAGGGCCGCTATAACAACAAATACTAAAAACAAAATATTTTTGTTTTTCTGTCACTAACCAACATAAAATGACCTCATTGCATACATGTTGCATAAGAGCAGAGCTCTGGTAACACTGGATTTTTATAACTTGCCGAATTTGTTGTAGTTATGGCACAGTTTGCGGCGTCGCATTTTTACTTTCAGGCCATCTTATCCTGAAAAAAAAAACAAGTAAAAAGTAGACGGAGTTCTGCGAACGGCAAATTTGGTGTTAAGTAAAGTACGCTTCGTCTTGTGCACGTGTGCATAGCTCGATTAGATTGGTTGCACTTGTGTGCGTGCAACAGTTTGCGCAGTGCGCACGGCAAGACACAGTTTAAATCGACCTCACTTTACCGTTTCACAGTGTACTCCGTCTTGACTTTTTACTTGGTCTTAGTCTTGAAACAATAATTGATTAAAACTATAGGATAAACTGGATAAATACATAAACCACGTCTTTATCCCTTACGGGGTAGACAGAACCTAGAATAACAAGACCTAGATAGAGAGATAGAGATTCTATGTTTTTCTTAGCTCCCAGACTAGAGTAAGCAACTTAAGTTTTCACACAAAAAACATCTTGAACGCGTTCACGTAAACGTCTCAATTACTATGGACAAATTGGTAGCGCCCGTTGCGGATGGAGACGGTAACAAACTGTTCTCATAGTATTTGACATTTTAATGAAAACACAACGCGTTCGACACGTATTTTGTTACCAAAAAGTCCGAAAACTTACACAGAGCATACAGCATGGAAGAAATAGATCATTGATTTAAATTGTCTTTCACAATGCTGTTTCAAAAACCATTCAACCCGCTATTACTTACCATGTGTACCTATTGTTATGGAAGGGATCCAAAAAAATCTAAATTAACTTAATTGTTGCAGGATGTCATCCGTAAAATTGAGAAGACAACCACCGGGGCCAACGACCGGCCTGTCAAGGACGTCGTGATAGCCGACTCCCGCGCAGAAGTAGTCGCGGAACCCTTCAGCGTCACAAAGGAGAGTGCTAAATAGCATGAACCAACTTAGTTGGCTTCGCTACACTCGGACTCGGAGTGCATTTAATTCTAAGGTTATCTATAATTATTATAAGTTCTCACTTTTGTGCCACATGAAATAAAATGAATAAAAATTCTTCCTTTGTACAATTTGTTTTTATTTTGTATTTACATTTGATAGGTAACAATAATAAATATCTTCTGTCAAAGGGACCACTTCATTATTGCTTCTTTGTGCATGTCTTTGCCTTAAGGCGGTTGCTCTTCCATACAAACCTTCCGTGCAGCTGCATTTCGTCCACAGGCTTAATTTCAATGCGGTTTTTTGAGGATAGTTAGCTATGGATATATTGTCTGCGCAAATTACAAAACAGAGTGCATTTATCATACCTAAATTGCAGTATGATGCAGTAAATTTCGATGCATTTTACAATAGTGTGAGTAGCTAGTGTCAAATTAAACATGTTGTAAAAACCAATCGGCTATTTCGAGCTGTCACGTGACCTCCAATCTGGCTCAGTGGTCGTGACTTAAAGAACTGAATAGTTAGTAACCAAGTTCAAATCTCGAGGTCGTGAACGATTCTTTTTTAATTTTATAAACATTGTTTTTAATAACTTACTTACTTAGTAATACTATCTCGATGAGATGTAGAAAACTTTATGGTAAATTCAATATTTTTCTTGTCAAATCAAACCAAAGAAAGTACTACCTAAGTGGTTTTTAAACAACCACAAGCTTACCCTAGTTAGATTTTACTGTTTACGATAAATGGTCTATACCATCAATTAGTTGAAAATAAAATATACACTTGTGATGGTAAACTTATTCTAGCCAAGAATTTTTTTTAAACTAACACATAGTTTCGTATTTTTTTTGTATAACCTTGTAGCAGTGAGGCATCGCCAATTTGAATGGTTTAGCGGGTGGCATTGCCAGTCCTAAACTTGGCAAAGCTTTCATGCCTAGTAAGTTCTGTAGTATTAGGATCACACGTGCTTATTAATTTGGCATAGATGGTGGCGCCCCCCAGTCATATTGCCGCCTTAAAAACACGTTTTGCCTTATATATTTAAAAAAAAGTACTCGACCACAGCAAGTTAAAAATAAAAAAGGCTTCCAGTTAATTTTGCACTAATGCTTCTCACGAGAATCGAACCCTAACCCTCTGCATCAAATCACGGCCATATACCACGGCAATGATTCGTGAAATCCGACAAGTGCTAAATACAAAACAGGCCGAGTAAATAGGTTTTCTCAATTGCAGAACAATTAAAAAAAAACATGCGAGTCAAAAACCTGGCTGGTTAGACAGGTAATAAAAAAAACAATGATATGAATTGTCATAAACTAATGGTTGACAGAACATGGTGTCTTAAAATAAAAATAATCTATTCATTTTATTCGTAATTAATTGAAGTCAAAGGAAGGAAGTAAAAGACGTTACAAGCTACGATATTGGACTCAGCGTAGACATTTATTTGTACGTACACGTACAGGTATGTACTTATCAATTAATCATAATAAGCTTTTGTAAGATACAACATTCCAACGTTTGTGTGATTGTTACGTAAATTATTTTTGTAAACGCAATTGAAGTGCTCAGTCCCGGTGTCTGCATGTAATCAAATCTTGCAAGTGAATTTTGACCCATTTCTAATTGATCAGATTGACGTGAAATCTGGCATAAGTCTGATGACAATATAGTAATCTTGAAGTGAAATTCTGGTGACCCAGCCAGGGTCGCTTCCGCAGTTGGAAACTCATCAACAGAAAGAGTAACAACTAACCATACATTACGCTTACATCTAATTATAACTCTTAGAACTTAGAGGAATCTTTAGTGCTCGAATCGAACTTGCTATTGACCAGCTTTTTTAGGGTTCCGTACCCAAAGGGTGAAAACGGGACTCTATTACTAAGATTCCACTGTCCGTCTGTATGTGTATATGTTTGTCTGTCCGTCTGTGTGTCACCAAGCTGTATCTCGTGAACCGTGATAAAGGAAATTTTCACAGATGATGTAGTTCTGTGGCCGCTATACAGATACTAAAACAGAATATTTTTGTCAATCTGTCTATGTAAGTA
Source organism: Pandemis corylana (assembly GCA_949127965.1). NCBI lineage: Eukaryota > Metazoa > Arthropoda > Insecta > Lepidoptera > Tortricidae > Pandemis > Pandemis corylana. The sequence continues at coordinate 8,574,210 of OX421867.1, read as the reverse complement.
ACCAATGGAGGAGCTTATGTATTACTAAGTTCACGCTGTATCGTGGTTTATTTTATGGCCACATTGTTCAAATCCGTCCGTCTATATCTGTCTATCTGTCCGTCTGTCCTAACTTTATAGCTTTTTTACCCATATTACGTAGCTATATTTTTTTCATTTAGGAGCCACTGTCCGTCTGTCTGTCTGTCACCAAGCTGTATCTTATGAACCGTGATATGGCTATCAGCTATCATGATTGTCTGGCGACAGTTCACAAATGACGTTTCTCTGTTGCCGCTCTAACATCAAATACTAAAAACAGAATATTTTTGTTTGTCTAAGTATGTAAGAAACCGATATAAAATGACCTCACACAGCCTACAATTTGCTTAGTTGGCAGGGCTTTGCTAACACTGGATTTTATATTTACTTGCCGAATTTGGACGAAACCCTTGGTACGAGAGTCCGACTCGCACTTGGCCAGGTTTTGGTGTTCGGAACACAAAGGAGCTTATCTATTACCAAGTTCACGCTGTATCGTGGTTTATTTTATGGCCACATTGTGCAAATCTGTCCGTCTATCTGTCCGTCTGTTTAACTATAGCTTTTTTGCCCATATTAGGTAGCTATCTTCTACTCCCTTTCATGCTAGTCTGGAAGTAAAGAAAAAACATAGAATGTACCAGTTGCTTCTCTTCCCGCGTTGATGGTAAATGCAAAAATATTAGGAATCAAGTTATACGCGATAGGGCAATCCATCACTATTTTGATTCCGCTTTCCACCTACACGCCCACAATCATGCTTGTTCTTGGTGGCTTTAAGGTGATATCTTAGGCTCTGTCTACCCCGTAAGGGATATAGACGTGATTTGTGTATGAATGTATATTTTACGTCCGAATCGGCGAACGCAAGTCAAAATGATAATTAAAAACTACGTATGTACATTGAAAGGTATAAGAGAGGTGAAATAAACACACATGACTGTATTGTCTGATTTTTTTAGGGTTTCTTACGTCATATAGAAAAAAGGAACCATTCTTAGAAGCACATATATTTTGTAGGTCCGTCCGTTTGTCGGCCTATCTTTCCGTCTGTCCAGTCTTCTGGGCCATTTTGTGACAATTTATTTATCAGTGGCTTTTATATTTTTAGCTTTCTTTGTTTAGATACTTCTGTTTTTTTAACTTCTTTTGTGATAAATAAAAATTTTCTTTAAATATTTCTGACTGTCTGTCTTTTTGTCTGTGCGTCCGATCATCCATCCGGCAGTCCATCCATCCGTACGTCTATCTGTCTGCCTGCCTGTCTGTATGTATGTATGTCTGTCTGTCAGTTTGTCTGTTTGTCCAACCATCAATCCGGCGGTCCATCCGTTGGTTTGTCTGTCTGTTTGTCTATGCTTCCGACCATTCGTCCGTCCGTCCGTCTGCTTGTTAATCTGTACGTCCAATCATCCGTCCGTTTGTCTTTCTGTTTGTCCGTCTGCCTGTCGCTAATAGTATGATTATAAAATAAAGTCATCTGCCGCGTCGTTTTGTCTGTCTGTGTGTTTATTTACGATAAACTCAAAACTTTTGGACGGATTTTCATGCGATTTTCAACAATAAATATAATGTTATTATATACAGGGTGGTCCAAAAACTGACGTCTAAAAAAAATTTACATGCCTCACATCCGGGGCTATCCGAATATACCCCATGTATGTTGGCCGATTTTTGTAGTTTTCGAGTAATTCATTTTTAAAGATTTTTTCAAGAATTTTCGGGCCGAGCAGTTTATCATCATGTAACTTTTTTTGGTTACGTTTTTCTGAGTGTTTATAAAGTGGGGATAAATTTGTATAATCTTTGAATTTAACTTGCGGAAGTTCATGTGGTTTGTTTATGTTTGTGAGTGTCAGTATGTATGTTTGTTGGTTTCCTATGTTGTGAACTGATTTTTATTTCAATTGTTTTATTTTTATTTTGCGAGTGAGATAGCATTCAATTGGTCTATGTTACTCATCTTAACTAGTATAAATGTGCAAAACAAGTATTTTTGTATCCAGAAAACGTTTGAATTGAGTTTAATTCTTAGTCAAATATCATGTCATAGTATGCAAGCCTAAAAAATATCTATTTATCCTTTTGTTGTACTGACTGTACGTTAATTTTTCAGATTCACATTGGATTCGGAAGGTATTTTTTGTGCATTAGCAGGAAATAAGTGAATCATACATCCACTGGACGCGAGATTTTACTAGCTATTATTGTGCTAGAAGAGCAAGAACTTTACTGCTGGTGTGATGACAAAAAAATTGGTTGGGTCTAAAAACACTGATTTTTATTGATGTAATTTGTTATAGCGTTACGAGGTAAAAACCTTGTTATGCTTTACTGAGTATGTATGTATACATATCTATATATGCACAGGAGACCCAAAAACTGTCATAGAAAAACCTAAGAAAGTCTTAATTACAGTATTGGGAAGTAAAATTCTCGATTTAATCGATATGGTCTGTTTTTGTTTCATCCAAACTATCAATATATGTTCTTACATGCTGGTCTGGGAGTAAAGAAAGCGTAGAATGTACCAGTTGCTTCTCTTCCCGCGCAGATGGTAAAAGCCCATCGAGGAAATGGGCGAAAATCTCAGGAATCATGTTATAGGCGATGTGGCTAGCAATCCATCACTATTTTGATTCCTCTCTTCCATCTATACGCTCAAAATCACGCTAAATGTGGCCTTTAGGTCTTGTTACCTTAGGCTTTGTCTACCCCGTAAAGGATAAAGACGTGATATGTATGTATGTATGTATGTATCCATAGTGCGGTGTTGCAAAATTTTGTAACCCCTATTTCCACTCTAATTGGTTAATTACTTTATGTTACTAGGGAAATTATCAAGACCGTGAATTTCCAGATGTCCAACAGCGGAGATTTGTCAACCCTGTTCTGAAGACTTGAAGACTTTTAGTCCGTCTTTCATGTTCCCATTACCTATGATCAGTAGAAAGAAGGAAAAGGAAACTGTATGATACAGAATGATATTAATATCACCGTCGCAAGTTTTAGGTTGACCTAGGTATCACATGCAACCGTATAGGTATCGTAAGTCGCGGGTTCATGGTGGATGCAAGCCACTTCCAACCGAGGCAACTGGAGTTCTATGGGCGGTATCTGAATCCAACAGTGGACGTCACACACCTGATATGATGAGGATGATACCTAATGATGACAGGTATCATTTAATGATACCATTTGCAATATTTTAACACCAAACTTAAAAATAATGCTTGTATTCGTCGTGTTGTTTCTTTTGACGGTGATAAAAAAAGTCAGCCTATATAATTCTAAGTACCAAGTAAAATAAGTTATGATTGTTCTTGTATGCATATAAAAAAATATTTTTTGTGAATAATAAATAAGTGGCAAATTTCCATTACATGCAATTCAGTTATGAATTGAGTATGTTGCGTGATCTACAAACTACAATTTCGTGACATCCTTTGATAAGTTAATAAATATTTTGAGTTTCGTATCGAGATACTCGTGTATTTGGAAAGGCCTGTATTTTTCGTCTTATTTTCTTAGGTGATAACTACACTGTATATACTACACAAGGAATAAAGACGTGTTTTATGTGTGTATGTACAGTCAGCGTTATATAGTAAGTAGAAGTCAAGACCTTCATTTACTTGGAAACACCCAAAATGGTCATTAACAGTGACTCAACCAAAGCGGTCAAATTGTTCGGGACATCCATCGTGCACAAATATACTGGAGCACGCACATCGCCAAATACTTAGTAACATTCAAGCCAACATTAGTACCGTAACATCCAGACCGCCACTGATAGCGTAGTAGTAGTAGCCAAAGTATCCAAAAGTATGGAACACACTAGAAAACTGAGCTTTATTTTAAATGGTATAAGATTTAATCTCGTGTCAAGTGAAAAATAAATAAACACGTCATAAGATTTAATATGGCCTGACGTGTTTTTGATTCTAGCGAAGCTCATCTCTTGACGTTGACAATCACCGAGAAGAGTACTAACTTGTCAGTGATCGTCTCGTCTCTTTCATTTGGAGCCTGACGCCTTGTATAGAAAACGTCTAATCATTACAATATAATGTTCTTGACTTTGAAGTGTGTAGTTATGTCAATGTTTCCTTTTAAATACCCTGATAATAATGGCCTGAATTTTGCCAATATGATTGATTACATACATCATAAAAGAGTTTTCATTTAAAAAAGTATTAACTTTTATTTAAAAAATATCGAGGTTTTTTTAAACTATCAGTGCTTTGCTAAATCAACCCTTATGTGCGCATACCACGTGTTGCGTGGCGTATTGGCCTAGCTATTGTGGGATCTTATCTAACGCCTATAATAAACTAGACGGTCAGCATTTGAACTGCAAGCTAGCTGCAAATCGACTGTGCAGTTTGTTTGCAGTCTACCCGTAGCCTACCTAATTTGTCCACCCAGAAAATCACTGAAATTTCAATACCCAGAAAAAGGAGCTCCGCCCAGGAGCGGAGCTCTGTCAAAAACCAGGTGGACAAACTGCAGGTGGATCATGGTTACAGACCGAAAAAAATATCTAGAGAGTTTCGTAGTTTAGGACGTCTCTGTTCCCTGTTTCACTGGTCGACACGCGTATAGTACAGGCGCTATTGCTGCACGACGCAAGCTAAATTCTATGTCATTTTTATGCACACGATTTGTGCCTAAATGTATGACGCTTTTCTCCTAGGCCTACTCTATATTATGGACTACTAGTTGTGCCATTAGGAATTTCACTCCACCGTAAGATTGACGGCGGGGTTCCTATTTCTATTCGGTTTGCCCTTCGGGAATTTGAAGATGCCTAATGAACCTAACCTAATTTTACTATCTCTAATGAGAATTTTTATTTTTATAAGCCCGAAATTCCTATTGACACAACCAGTTGTGCATATAGAGTTGGTCCATGCACTGATATAATTCGCGTCGAGCTGCAATTTTTATTTTTCGCGTGTGGACTAGACACCGCGAGAATCTGCTTTATCCCACTGTTGGTAACGCTACTCAAAACCATCGATGGATGAAGTTCGACTTTTGTGGAAGTAAGTATCAGTAAGTAAAAGTGAGTTCAGATGGATTCAATTTGTTTTGGAGTTGTCATTATTTATTTGTCGTACCTACCTATTGCAAAGTCATCATAATTATCTAACATTATTTTTCCTTTTATGCGATGTACCATGAATTAGTGATATGAATTATGATGACACAACATAAAAAGGCAGGTCGCAACTCCGGAACAAATATCTAACCGAAAACCACCTGTCTAGCTCACCTGGGTGGACCACGGACAATTTTTCTTGCCAATGGTCCACTTCAGTACACCTAGGTGAACCATGGGCACTTTTTGGACCATGACCCATAGTCATATTTGTCCGTGGTTCACCTAGGTGTTCTGAGGTGGAACATCGGCAAGAAAATGTGCCCGTGGTCCACCCAGGTGAACTAGGCAGGTGGCCCACGACCGATGACTATCGAAATCCCTAGCCAAAAAGCAGTCAGACGTAGTCCCTACGCGCTATGCGTTATTATTTAATTTCCTTTATGTGATCCTATACTCCAATGCATTTTGGTGAAAGGAAAGGATCCGAATGGCTAGCACGAATGACTTCGTCTCATTGTTGTAAGCAGGCTGATTCTCAAGTTACCTGTTTACGAAAGCCTATGACGCGAAACGACAATACCTATAGTACAGCGCTACTTGTTTAGATGCCCCAGACGAAACGTTTGTAATGCAATGCATAGGAGTATTAATAAAATGTCAGACGATAGTGATGATGATGTCTCTACGTGTGAGCGAATATCAGATATGAATCGCGGGTTCCTACATACTAAATACTCAAAGATACTAGCAATGACGGCATATGAATTCGCCGCTAGAGGCGCTATTGTAACTTGAGGTATTACAAATAAACGTAAAATTAGTACTACCTACAAGTTGCATATTCCGGCTTTACTTTACATTGTTTCCGAATATTTTCGCAGACATACGACAGGTTTATTAAAATGTTAAAAGAAAAGCTATGATAAGTAGGAGCCAAACTAAGAAGGCAAATAAAATGACAGCTAATTTAGAGGATAAACGGGACTGTGCAACACTGTGGGTAATAAATAGCTTGCTATTAAAGATAAATTAAAAGAAATCCTGAATAATCTGATATGATATACCTTACTCTACAGTGGCGCCAACTAGTGAGTACAAATACGATAGCCCTCTATTTAACAAAGTACAAAAAAATACTCCCTAATATTCAAAAAGGGTTGAAGGTGGCATTGATTCACATGTTTGCATCTGCTAGACTCATATATAATATTATTCTGTATTTGTAACTGGCCGAGCTGGCAAAAAATATTCCGCCTTAAAGTCAGTTTTTGTTAGAGATGGCGCTGCATACGAAAAATTAAAGAGTTTTTTTTTGTGCATTTTTCATATTTATGATAAGATATTTGGCTATTCGAAGAAGAGAGAAAGCTAACAAATCAAAAATCATAAAAATCCGTGCAGCCATTCCAAAGTTATAAATGGTTGAAATAATACGATTTAAGTTTTGTACGTATAGATTTGTAAAATTTCCTGGTAAAAGTAAAGTTGATATAAAAACGTAAATATAACTTGAAAAATTACGCTAACCAGCTTAGCAAGGTGTTGCAATATTTTTCCGCCAGTTGCCGCCTATTTGCATGTGTGTGTAAGACTAGTATCTGTATAGGGCCGTTAGTGACACCAGCGTTTGTGCAGCTATTCTCCGAATTGGTGCATTGTTACCTTCTGAGTGTAGTCTCAAAAAATCGGCCGTATTAAACTGTGTGCGCAAATCAATTGATAATCTATAAGTGTTCTAAGAATTTTCTAAAAACTACAAAAAACACACATCATTGATTACAGCGCCATCTAACGGGACTTCTTCAATGAGCTAACGCGAGCATCCGCCTTAAGCAAAACATAAACTATTATTACATAAACTTTTTTTTTTTTTTTTTAATGAGAAATAAAGATTCTATAAACCGAAACTATGGATGGGCTTGGGCTCTTCATAAGGATATAGAATGGATTTGGGGTTAATAGCAGGGTAGAGATTCCAAGTCCACTTAGTCTGAGAGGAGGCCATTGCCAAGCAATGGGAAGTATATAGAAAGAGTACAGACCAAAATCAACATATAAAAATGTTGAAACACAAATGAGAACAGTCAGGTTATTTAAATAATTTATAACTCAAGAACAGCAGCTCAGATTGTTATGATTGTTGATTTATCGCATTAATCTCAACCCTAAATATTGGCTATTTATATAAAACCAAACACTAATAAGACTTGAAAAAATTTCGAAAAAAAAGAAATATATTATATGCAATGCCATCTCTGATGACACAGAAACTGATGCGAAGGGGAAACAAAGTATGTCAGGTCAGCTAGTAAAAATATAAAAGGTAGTTAGTCTTAAATTTGGCATGGATCCATGTCTACATGTACAAAAGGGGAAGTTGGTCCTTTTTCAGATTACAAAGACACATTTTAACTTTTACTCTGGACTTCCTTAAGGCATTGTTCGGCTTCACTTTTAATCTCGTTGTTTTTTACCTGGACCGCTAACTTCCATGCATACCCACAAGATTTCCTAGCTTCCACTATCAATTGTTTCTTTAAATAAGCCCTTCCTAGATTGACATACATGATCCCTAAATCTTCAGCTTCTGGCAAACTTTTGCCAATATCTATGGCTTGTTGGAAATAGTTTATGCTCTCTTCTGTTCTGCCGAGCTGATCATAGACTGTTCCAATATCATTCAACTGTAACATGATATGCTCTTTGCCTACATCACCAACTGACTGCATGCGATCTAGTGCACTCATCAATAATTTTAAACCTTGTTCTATTTTATCACAATCCAGAAACAGACGTCCATACCAGTCCTCTGTAATTGCAAGTAGTTTCATTGTTTCTTCATTGGGATCTTTTTTAAGGGCTTTAGTCAACTTCTCCATGCACCAATCATAGCCTAGTTGCGCTGTTGAGTATTCTTTTTTCAAATGACTTATTCTGGCTAGTTTGATGCTAATATGAACAACTCTTGGATCATCCTCTGTTGCTCCATCAGCCATTATTCTTTGAGAGACCGAGACAAAGAGCTGTTTTGCTTTGTCCAATTGTTCTCTTTCGAGCGCCAAGTTCGCCATGACGTCGTAGATATATGTTATACCAAGTTGATGATGGATTTGCTGAGCTTGCCTCAATGCAATATGAAGGAGTTGCTCAGCCTTTTCATATTCCGACCTTTGAATAAAAAGTATGCAGTGCTTTATGGTCTGAATTAGCTCGTCTTCAGCACTAAGTTTAGTTTGGAATCCTAGCCAAGTAAACAGCGAGAATCCAAGTGTACATGGCACGACAGCTTGTTTAGATGATATTTTAGGTATACTGAACCTAGGAAGAGTTCGGTGTTCAAATTTAATTCTTGAGATCCTGCTCCATAAAAGCCTGTACCTTGACGACATAATTGTTCAAAATTGAAGATGCTATTATGTAACTACTGTGTCAAAAAATGACTATAGCTTGATTCTTGTTGTTCAATTCTACAATTTAACTTTTCAATAGAAAAATCCGAGCCGATGCTATGTTCGGCAAGACGGGACGATGTTTGACGAAATATGGTATTGTTTCGTAGGATCTAAAAACTCATGAAAATTATTCATTAAGTTTTGCTTGAATTTATGCATGATTTTGACACCAATTTGTTTAAGATTTATTGCCTTTTGACATTGACAGCTCACAAGTCTGACAGTTCTTTTTTTTTTTTTTTTTTTTTTTTTAATTTATTTCTGGCGCTGGGTGCATAGCCCTTCAGCCGAGTCTGACAGTTCGACTCGACAGTATTGCCAAATGATGTAATCCAACAAATCCCACAAGCTATGCTTTAGTTTCATCTCAAATCATTATAATTAACAATTTGTCCATCACCAATGTCTATTCATGTATAATAAACAATACGCTTAAAGCAAGCATGAAAACTAATACCTATACATGATGATTAAATGCAGATAGCAGATATAATTTCATTATATCAATTAACAATAATATAATGATTAAAATACCGAAACAAACATATTTACAAGTTAAAAGTTGATACGAAAAAACAAACTATAATTGGTTTGGATTGTTAAAAAATTCCAATATTTTGGCCTAATTAAAGTAATGGCAACATATAAGCCCATAGACATCATTATTACTTTTGAGACATGCTTTGGAAACTACACTTTACATCCAAATATGCACTCAAAACATACATTATATACGTAAACTACGGACTATATTCCGATCAATAATATTTATATATTTCAGTCAAAGTTTTTTTTGTTCTAAATACAAAATTATTACAGATTTTTTTGTACATCACCGTTCTTTAAACCATAGAGTACGTAAAATTTTTCATTTTGTACAACGATCGTAATAGGCTGAATTACCAAAATTTTAGTTCTAAGCCAATGACATCAAATGAAATTTTGACTTTACTTTACTACGATGCGACTTATTTTATTTCTCAATCTCACTCAATCTACTAACTAAACGCGGAGCGATGGCTATGGCTACAGTAGTTTTCTGCATTAATAATTCGATACGTTGTCAGCACGTTTCATTAATTGTATTGTAGTGTAGTAGAAAGCCAAAAGACGAGATTCAAGTGTTATGTATTATAAATATCGGAAAATGTTGACGCTGACGTAGCGTAGTGGGGCAGGTATTGTATCATTAACTCGATTACTCAAATTGAGTTATGATTATTTCGCATACGGCTCCAATATTTTGCTCATTGAACTAGATGGAAAAGCAGTGAAGTGCGAAAATGAACGTGATGAACGGGTCCGATTTGCCACCCGTCAGCGAGGATACATTTTGTAAACATATATTGTATTACAAGATAAATAACTCAAGGTAAATCAGCAGTGGCCTTGTGCGGTTTGTTTTTATGTTTGTTTTTGTGCTTACGTTAGCTTTTGTTGCAGGGTCCGTATTTGGGATTTGATTATATTGATACCGAATGCTCTCTTTGTGCTGTTCCTACTAGTGAGGTTTAACAAAGCTCAGCTGAAGTTAAGAGCCACTAGTAGTCCCATATTCCTTACGTTTTATTCTTTGGTGTGGGGTAACGTGATCATTAGTCTTGTAAGATGTGCTGTGGCTATGACGGTGACTGCCTCCACGCCTCTGGGCGGGCAAGTGGACAAGGTATTGTGGGTCACTGTAAAATTCTTCTTGCTGGCCACTGAGATGAGTGTAGTGATATTTGGATTAGCATTTGGTAAGTACTTTTGTCGTCTTTATTTGTGCTTTTGTCTATGTTCTATGTTCTGCCATAAGACATGATAAGACTATTCATTGACAGAAAAAAAATATTATGTCTACTTAAATTTTAGATTGATTTAAAGTGTCTTACTGTCTACTCAATATGTGAGCAATCTGTGCTCTCAGATTGCATGCTGTAGTTTCAGTTTAAGCAAAAAAATTACACGGATGGCTAAAAATTCTTACTTCTCTTTAAAATTCAACAAACTTTATTCTGTTTCTTCACATTTCAAAAACACTGTTATGTTCATATCAACTCATAATACATAATTTATGTTTTCAGGTCACATGGATAGTAGAAGCAGTATAAGATATGTGTTGCTTGCTACGTCATTCATATCTCTTGCATTTACTATAACTCAAGGCACGTTGGAGTTAATAAAAGATGACAATGACACCCTCATTGACCATGCAGACTTGTTTGAACACGGAGGAGTCCTATTCTGGTTCACATCTTCACTTGTTTTTGCGCTGATCTATTTTCTGATACTCATACTGCCCTGGACTCCATTACGGGAATATTTGGCACTACCAAGTAAGTGACTAATACTGTAGTAGAGCCAATAACGACAAACAAATAGAAATCTCAATCCTCCTTTGGGCTTTGCTGTAGTTACATAGTGTTTAAAACTACAATAATAAATACCTAACACTTGGTATCAAACAATTATTACAAACACACCAATAATTGTCATTAACTCGTTATTTACAAAACTCAGCAGCTCTAAATAAAGATAACAAGTATGAGATATTTAAAATGTGCTGTAAAAATATTCCAAAAATGAGATGATGATTGGCGGCCATTAAAATCTGTCATTATAATGTGAGATAAAGTGGGTCAAATTTTATGATGATTGTGTGAGAAAGTTTACCATTTGTTACACAATGGTCAAATATGTTTTTTTATGTATATGGATGGATGTTCTCTGATATTTTTGGTACATTTTAAGTATAAAATATTCTTGCAATAGTTTTTATTGCATTGAATCTTCTACATTACTGTTGATGTTACCTGCTTATGTTTCGTCATTAAAATATTCCTACTTCCCTATTAATCTTATAAATGAGAAAGTAACTCTGTCTGTCTGTCTTTCTGTTACACTTTTATGCCTAAAAGACTGAACAGATTTTAATGAAATTTGGTAAGTACAGAGATATAGTCCTGGGGACGGGCATAATAATTAATATAATTATAGCCCTTTTATTCTGTATTTGCTACCACTTCAATACATGACGTCGTCAAATTTTGTGTTTATAAAATATCGCGTAATTCAGAGTGCTTCTTGACATAGACCTCCTCAATTGGAGGGCTTGGGCTATAGGTCTCACACAGGCCCAGTGTGGATTGGGAACGCACACCATTGATTTGCATCGCAAATGTATGCAGGTTTCCTCACGACTTTTTCCTTCAAAAGCTCATGGTAAATTTCAAATGTAATTTAGCACATAAATTCCGAAAACTCAGAGCTGTGTGAGCCTGGGATTCGAACCCACAATCCTCTGCTTGAGAGGCCACAGTCCAAACCAGTAGGCTACCATGGTTTTTTTCGGAAGGACATAGGATAGTTTGGTTCCTGTGGGATAGCTATAAGCCAATTCTGTGCAGACGGAGTCGCGGGCAACTGCTAGCAATTAATACGATGTAAATAATTACATAGGTCAACAATTAGCAACTTGTAGCAAAATTACAACAATTCTCTTATTTTATAATTGGTCAAGCATTACATTTACTTTAATTATTTATTTAACTACAAACACTTCATACTTGTTTATTACTCATAATCATAACAGGCTTTCTTAATGACTTTGCATTTTAAATTGATTCATTAATCCAAATGAACATAGTTTATTTGCCATTACTATCTAATTCAGTTCATTATAATGCCATTAAACAGAATTTTATAATTATATTTTAACAGTAAACAACATGACTGGAGTTGCTATAGCAATAACTCTTGATAAGAATGCATTTATAAAGTCGAGTGAAATGAGTTATATAAGAACAATAAAATTTATTACCCTGATAATTACGAAGAGTTTATGACTGTTTTTCCGGGATGTTTTTGTCTTAGTTACTTTCAAATAAGTTTATATATCGTTTCGTAACAACATTCTGCGTTAGCTATATGTATTGGATTTTAGATTTTACTGAAAACTCAAATTAAGTAAGGAATCAAACACTCACGTCTGTTGCTGTCTCTTACGCATCCATCTTGCCATTACAGCTAAGTTATGGTATCCAGTCTGTGGCTATTTTACACCACCTGTGTGGATCCATACGGCTATAGACTATAAACCGACCGCTTAAATGAGTCCTCGTCCGCGTCCCTGCATTCATTTAAGCGGTGGATCTATAACGTTACCATTCCAGTTCCATTTTAGCTTGGCAGCTTTGGCCCTCACATCCAGTGGCGTAGCTATAACGTCTGGGGCCCGTGGCAAATTAGTCAGATGGCGCTCCTTCCTCAATATAAAGAACTACATCAGCATCCCTTCTGTGCTCTAAACCAATCCAGTTGGGGGCCCCATAGAGCTAGGGGCCCCTGGCATTTTGCCACCCCTGCCACCCTATAGCCACTGCTCACATCAATTGATATTTATCTGTTTTTTGTTCCAGCTAAACTTTCTTTCTACTTGTACATTCTGCTGCTCGCTCTTCTGGACATCACGCAGGCGGTGGGCGCGGGGCTCTTGCTCTGGGGCCCCTTCCCTTCGGGGCTCTGCGTCGTTGACGTTACCACGTGGCTCTACTTCTCCCTGTACACCCCTCTGGTCTACCACACATTCCTCAGCGAGTTTTTCAGGTAAGCTTTTGTAATGATCATAGCTTGGACAAGTCATTTATTCATTTATTCACTGCTTATGTCGTCGCAAAAACAGAAACGGACATAGAATAAGATTCAATAGAGTTGTAATAGTAATAGTGTAACTAAAATTTTGATTGGCAACCAAAATTCGCATAGTAACAAGGTCTTGTGACAGCTAGTAACAGATAGAAAAATTCGAACGTTTACTCACCTGCTGTGGGTGGTGTTAGCGGTATAGCACACGTCATGGAATGACGAGGATCCAGGTTCGATTCCCGGCATTTTCTGTGTTCTAATTTTCAGTGTCGTTTAGAAATTTTAATTTTTTTCTCATTTTATCATTTTGACCTTTTTTAGTTGCATTTGTGTCATAGTTATTGTTCTATTACTTAGTTCTAATAGTTAAGGCTATGGTAATGATGAATTAAAGACATTAGATACTCAGCGATCACATGTGCTAGACAGTTATGTCTGTGGGCCATAGCATCTATCACATAACCGGGAGACCTTTATATTGTACCTTCAGAACTATGTATAGATAGATTTATTGATATTCACTTGAATGAAGCCTTAGACTGTTCAAGTAAAACGTAAGCTGCAAAGGAGGCTGTAGACGATGGGGCACTGGTTCCAATAAAACACCGTATGTTCGACACTGAAGACTGACTTTAATGTAGAAGCCGCAAACACATACAAACAGTTTCCAAAAACAATATAAAGATCACGTGACACAATTTAGAAGCGACGCGCGGTTCGCACTGCGGATGCAAGCAGACTGACCGGTCGGGTGCATCTTCGGCGCACGCACAAATGTTAAAAAAAACCAGTACAACTGAACGCGTCGCTAACATACCCCTCCCCAGTGCATTAGCACTCCTCTACCAAAGGCAAGGGCACGACGCGCGACGCCGAGCGGCGCAGAACGCCGCTTTCAGTAGAGACCTCCACGACTCGCGTTCGCCCATCCCTGCCTGGAAAGACCTGTGAAATTTTGCCTCGTCGCCAGACGTTGCGAGGGGAGTCAGGCTCTACGATCAGCACGAGGTCACCTGTACGAAGAGTCCTCTGCTCCTGCTGCCACCTCTTCCTCGGCAGCAGTTCTGGCAGAAACTCCTTCACCCATCTTCTCCAGTACATGTCGGCCAACCTTTGGGCCGTTCTCCACCTTTTCCTTACAGTGAAGTCAGAGTCGTCGAATACTCCAGCTGTCGGTAAATTTGATGATGAACCTAGCAGAAAATGATTCGGGGTAAGCGCCTCGGAGCTGCCAGGCTCGACGGAGACGTGAGTGAGAGGTCGGCCGTTGACCATATTCTCCACTTCAGCCAGCAGCGTTGCTAAGACCTCGTCTTTGGGCGCACGTTCCTTTAGTACGACGCGAAGGGCAACCTTAACGCTGCGGATAAGGCGCTCCCACGCCCCTCCCCAATGCGGGCTGCTGGGCGGGATAAAAGTCCACTGTGTGCCATTGTTAACAGCTTCAGACTTCACCGCGTCATTGTCTATCTCCTGAATGGACGCCTTTAGCTCTTTATCAGCCGCTCGCAGGTTGGTTCCATTGTCTGAGTAGACATAACGGGGCCAGCCGCGTCTAGACGCCATCCTGCGAAGAGCCATCAAGAGTGCGTCCGAGGTAAGGGAGTGCACTATTTCGACGTGGATCGCCCGAATCGTGAGGCACGTGAAAAGGACCCCATATCTTTTTTCGCGGCGCCTGCCCACGACGACCTCCATGGGACCGAACAGGTCCACTCCGCAGTAGGTGAATGGCCTCTGGTGGTGAGCCATGCGCGCTTCGGGTAAGTCACCCATTCTTGGGATCTGCGGCTTAGCCTTTCTTAATCTGCAGAGCATGCAGCGTGATGCAACATACTTTACAGTCGGTCTTAACCTAATTACCCAATATTTCTGTTTCAGGTCGTTTACTACGGACTCGAGGTGACCGTGCGCAGCCTTGACATGATAGTGCCGAACCAGAAGTCTCGAAGTCGGATGGGACCCGTCGAGAATGATCGGTCTTTTTGTTTCCAGGGCGACCTCAGGAGCAGCATCGATGCGGCCACCGACACGCAGGAGACCATTCTCATCCAGGTACGGCGACAAGGTAAGTAGCCTGCTTTCTCGCGATACTAATTTACCCCTTTTTATTTCAGCAATCTCTTTAGCAAAAGTCTCCGCCTGCGCGTGACGCAACAGCAACCGCTCGGCCCGCTCCATGATCTCTGAGTCGTCGTCGGCGTGGGTAAGTTTTCTGCATTTACTCACAAATTTCAGAATGGCAGCAGTGGACCTCAACAGCCGCAACCAGGATGAAAATCTGTCAGGATCGGGTACAGGTAAGTCCAACGCTTCCGTCTCGTTTGTACTCACATATCCGGAAAATACCTCTTTACTTTCAGGTTCCAAGAAATTTACCGGCCAATTGCTTTCCACCGAATATAAAAAGCGAGGACCTTCGAACCAGTCATTTAAAAATAAATTATAGTCGAATACCTCTCTGGTAGCAATATCAGCTACGTTTAATTTAGTGGGAACATATCTCCATTCCGAAATATTAGTTAGATCATCGATCTGGCCTAATCGATTCGCCTCGAACGCTTTGTAGTTGCGCGTGCTATTATTCAACCAGTGCAACACGGTGGTCGAGTCGCACCAAAAGTAACGCCGCGCGACGACCAGTTTGTGTTCCTTTCGAATGCTGTCCGCCAAGCGCGCCGCTAGTAACGCCGCTTGCAACTCTAAGCGAGGCACTGTCAAGGGTTTTACCGGCGCAACCCTACACCTGCTAGCTACCAATGCCACCTTAATTTCACCCTGGTCGTACCAGCGCCAATAAGCTACCGTACTCATCGCTTTAACTGACGCATCACTAAACACATGTAATTCTAAGTTCGTATAACTCGCGGGGCTATTTTTAGTATTCGCAGCAATCAGCTGTGGGCGCGTAGCGGTCTTCGTAGCACTAGTACTGACGCCGGCGTAGCGGTCTACGCGCGGTCGGGTCGTAGCATTCGTAGCAGCGGGTTGCGGGGGGGTGCCCGCGCAGGCGGCAGCCGGCTGGTTATTCATTCCGTTCGCACTGTGGTAATAATACCTAGGCACACGTATTTTATCAACACTTTTAAGAAGTTCGATCCACTCGCACCATTTTTTATAAACATCGTTTGGGATTTCGTCGTCCCAACCGATGTTTATGCGCCATGTATCCTGAAGCATAATCCGACCTTGAATTATGAAGGGCGACAAAAACCCAAATACGTCAAATATTGACATAATAACACGAAGCATTATTCTTTTTGTCGGCCTTTGCTTATGTTGAATTATGCATTCGGGAATGCGCTTCAGCGAGACATCGAACCCCAACTCGTCTGTGCCTGGGTACCATAACAATCCGAGCGTACGCTCGCCTTCAAACTGCTGGTCAATTTTGAACCTTACCGCTGCGGTTCCTAAAGTTTCTTTCGGCACGCTGTCTAGTACGGCAAGGTTATTACTGGTCCAGTTTCGGATCTCGAACCCCCCTTCCTTGTGTATGTTGGTGACATCCCGTAGCATCTGCACAGCAGTGGCTTCGTCGGGCAGGCTCTGGATATAATCGTCGACGTAATGGGAGTTGACTATAGCGTCGACGGCCGCCGGCGACGACGACTCGTGACGCAGTGCATTTTTATTTTTAATGAACTGCGCCACGAACGGTGAACATTTTGCTCCGAATATTAGGGAGGTCATTGCATACGTTTTTACTGGCTGAGTAGGGTTATCTCTCCACAGAAATCGAAGTGCGTCTTGGTCTTGCGGTTGGATTTTTACCCTTAAAAACATGTCCTTTATGTCCCCCGTTACTGCTATTTTATTTTCTCTAAAACGCAGCATAATTCCAAACAGCGAGGGAAGTAGATCCGGACCCTTGTGCAGATAGTCGTTAAGACATATACCTTCAGTCGTATCCGCAGCGTCAAAAACCAAGCGCAACTTTTTTTTATTGACGTTATCCACCCCAAAATGCGGTAAATACCACGTCCTGTCGGTGCGTTGAGTGTCCTGCAGCTCCCTAGCAAAGGAATTTACAAATAAATGATTCACGCGCTCAGCGTACCTCTGAGCGTATTCGCTGTCTCTGCACATTTTCTTATGAATTCCATTCAACCTCTTGAGCGCACTCGGAAATGAGTCCGGCATCGAACAATCGGGATCCCGCCAGGGCAAGCCGACCCTCCAGCGCCCGTCGACGAGCTGAGCCGTGCGCTCTAGCTGTTCGACGGCGCTCACGTCATCCTTGTTCTGGCGCGGCTTACCCGCCACTCCGATTGAGTCTACTGCGAACGAGCGGCGCACCTCGTCATGCAAGTCGCGGAGCGCACGCGGCCCGGCCGAGCCCGCGCCCTCGCCAACCAGCAGCGCCGCCTGCTCGCCCGCGCCGCGCGCCGCGCCCGCGCCCGCGCCCCGACCCGGGACACTTACATTCCCGTGAATACACCAACCTAAAGGGGTGAGAGTAGCGGACGGCTCATTTGTACTGCCTAGCACTATTTTTAAAGGTAACATTAAATTAAAATTGTCTTGACCTATCAAGACTTCCGGTTTAATATCGGCATTACACATTTGATTTTTAATATTTTCCAGGTAGGTATATTTACTACAATCAACAATACTTAAGTTTTGTATCGGTAAACATAACTCCCTTACACTACGTGCTATAATATTATAAACCTTATTGTCCATACCTGAGAGTCCAAAATTCAATACCGTACTTTCGCACTTTACAACGTTGTCGTTCCAAGGCCCGCACACGCGCATCGTCTCGCGGCGGCCGCGCAGCCCGGCGCGCGCCGCTAAGTCAGCACTTATCATTGTCACCGTCGAGCCATCGTCGAGCAAAGCACTAGTGTTTATTGTTTGTCCGTCACTTGTATAAATACGTATAGGAACCACTTTAAGCAACACTTTGTACTCGCACGCGTTCACATTTCCGACTATTTCCGACGGGGCTGTCGCAGGCGCTCCGCCCCCGTGTGGCGAGGGCGCTCCGCTGTCGTGCGCCGCGGGCGCTCCGCTGTCGTGCGCCGCGGGCGCACCGCCGAAGGGTGACACGGGCGGGCCGTCACCGGGTGCCGCGGGCGCGCCGCCGCCGCTGCCGCCGGAAGCCGCGGGCGCGCTCAGCAGCACCGGCACGTCACGCGGCTCGCCGGGCGCGCTCGCTCGGCGCTCGTCACTGTTGATCTCGAAGTGTAGTAACTTATGATGTGCTTGGCCGCAGTTATCTTTGTCACAGACGGGTGCGGGGCAAGTTTCTCTGTTGTGCCGCGAATCCAGACACTTGTAGCAAATACCGTTGCGTTTAACAAACTGCCACCTTACTTTTCGAAGTGCTTTTTTAAATGGTTTACACTCGGACAACTTATGCTTCGATCCGCGACAAAACTGACACTTCTCGTTACGCAGCTCGTGCTGTTGCAATAAAACTGCATGCGACCGACTGTTGTTCTCGTGTTGTTTATATTTATTCTGGTCGACACGGTAACTCATGGTATGAATATTAGCGGTAGCAGATATACGTACAGCTTCCAAATGCAAGAAGTCGGCTAATAATTCCAATCGTGACTTCGGCCCAGCTTTAATTAAGGGGAAGCTATAATCTGACCATTTCGAAATTAATATTGTAGGAAGTTTCGACAAGATTAATGAAACAACACTCATGCCCTGCAGGTACTCGACGCGACCCACTGCTTTTACAGCTTCCATGAAGTTCTGTACCTTTACAGAAAATGGGACGATATCCTTTTGATATTCTGCGGACACGGGTTGTAGTTTTTTAATGTCATGCATGAGCCTGGATATTATGCAGTCTGGATCACCAAATCGTAGCTCTAATGTTTCCATCAATCGCTCAGGCGAAGTCGCGCTGATAAGAAGAGCTGAGACCGCCTCCCTTGCAGGTCCACGAAGACACTTCCGTAATCTCCAGAGATTTTCCTTGTGGCTAAAATGGCACACTTCCGTGGATTCTTCATACGCCCTTTTAAAAGCTAGCCATTCTAGTGGGTCACCGGCGAACTCGGGTAAGTCTCGCGGCGTGCTTAAACGGCTTAATAAATTAGAATTAGGTTTATTCTGGACGGAGAATGCGGTCAGATTCTTTACTGACTCAGAGAGCATCTGGATTATGTCGTAAGACGTGCCGGCGGCTGCAGCCGCGGGCGCAGGCTGCCGCCCCGCCTCAGGTCCGTCATCGAGGGGCACCGGCCTATCCAGCTCGTGTTGACTTTGCTCAACCCATTTTTCAACGTCGCGACGTACACTAATTTGGCTGCCGTGTGAACTGCAACCTTCTACCTCAGCTAGGTCTGCTTCTAGCTGCTTATCTATAAGTTGCATCTGTATTTCGGCCTTCTTTTTTTCCGCTTCCAGCATCAACTTTTTCTTGCGTGCTTCCACAGTGGCAACTGATGACCTTCGGGACTTAGGCGGTGAAAGTGAACGTCCTAAGTTTATCTTCATTTGCGGGTACGCTTCAACTTTAGCGTTACTACTCGGCGCGTCCGACATTGTGACCTTGAACGTTTCTGGAATATTTTTACTTCCTTTGCTTCTAGATTATTCTCGCTGTAAGCCACACTAGCATCTTCTTCTTCTTTGCGTGAAGCTTTTCGTGTTTTTACCATTTTTGGTGTGTGAAACATGAACGATCGATCGATTCGGTTCGAATGACCACTTGTAGACGATGGGGCACTGGTTCCAATAAAACACCGTATGTTCGACACTGAAGACTGACTTTAATGTAGAAGCCGCAAACACATACAAACAGTTTCCAAAAACAATATAAAGATCACGTGACACAATTTAGAAGCGACGCGCGGTTCGCACTGCGGATGCAAGCAGACTGACCGGTCGGGTGCATCTTCGGCGCACGCACAAATGTTAAAAAAAACCAGTACAACTGAACGCGTCGCTAACAGAGGCACTGAGAGGGGGGGGGGGGGGGGGGGGGGTTAGAATTGTTACGGCAATTAAACAGACATGTCGCAATGTTGAAGATGGTTTGGTTCTGGTCCTTGGTCCGTAGATTAAAATGTCTTTAATCATTCGAGAGTAGAATATTTGTGAATTTCATAATAAAACGTGTTGTTACACGTCGGGGCAAAAAAACATAAAATGCCTCAAATTAAAGTGTCTTGCCACATGGAGTCACATTAATGCGCTGCTCTATCTTTCTGTGTGTTTCTAATGATGTAACGTTCCTTACAGCGTGTCTCAGCCAAGCATCATGTTCTCATACAAAGCGCAAATGGACGAACCAATGGACGACGACCAAGTGTCTCTGCCGCACCAGCAGAGCTTCAGCTCTCTCAAAACTGACTCCGACTATATTTATCAGGTGTGATTTTGCTAAAAATTCATACTGCAATGACAACGCTGTAACCTTTACGCCGCCACGTCAAATATAAGAGACGCCAGACTTCTTTATTGCGATGCCTTAAGTTGAATCTAAACTCAATTGAACAATGGTTGCTTTTGCTTTGAATGGACGTATATATAGGTCGTTGGCGTTGAAACTGCGGTGATGATACATGTACGTCGCTAGCGTCCAAAAGGACTCAAACGAAATAAGTATTTTGAAATTGATGTGACAGCAAGGTTATTTTAGATGTATTATTGATTATTGGGCTTTTTCAAAGGTGCCAGAAACAGGCTCTGTTACTGTTACGGCTATACATTCATACATAAATCACGGGGTAGACAGAGCCTAAGGTAACAAGACCTAAAGGCCACGTTTAGCATGATTAAGGGTTTATAGGTGGATCAGTGGCGGATTTACAAATTTTCAAGGTATAGGCTGATTTTTTGCCGCCCTTGCAAAATCTGTTGCAGACTTCTTAAAATTTTTATTATGAGGTAAAAAAAAAAAAAAGGTCGTGCCCCAAATTTGCCGCCCCCAAAATCCCAAATTTGCCGCCCCCAAAATCTGCCGCCCTAGGCTCGAGCCTTCTCAGCCTTATGGTAAATCCGCCACTGAGGTGGATAAAGGAATCCTAATAATGATGGGTTGCTAGCCGCATCGCCTATAACATGATTCCTATTTTCGTACGGCTATTAGACTTATTATGTTTTGTCTCCCTCAGCAGAGTAACAGCGTGTATGATAGCACACTCTTCGAGGCCGGCGGCACCACGCCTATGAACCCAGTGTACAGCGCGTCTCTTCAAAGTCCAGATTCCATAGCTTCAGGACAGTCCATAGAAACAGGCGCTCCCACCTCCGGGTTCCAAACACAGAACATGCCATCGACATAACAATCGAGGTACGCTTGAATATTAAAAAAAGTTGAAACGTCACTCATCCAAAGAAAACACTTAGTGATATGATATTATAGTACCGTGTAACAATAGAATATAATAGTGCTACTTTTATTAGTAGATATCGCCGATCCTAACGTATTTTCTAATCATTGACGTTTTTTTTTATGTAAATACATTATTTTTGTGATATTGTGAGCCAGTGATCAAACGAACGACGAGACTGTTTTGTTTAACGCTCTGTTTCTGCTGTAAATCTTAACTTTGTAATGGATCCATCCATAAAACTGACATTAGATGTAATTAGCCGCTTAAGATTTGTAAGGGTGTGTAAAAATTGCTGTGACAGTAATTGGTTTGTCTAGAACTTTAACATTAAATAACTTGACACTTTTACTCTTACTGAGACAGAAGCGATTAATCGACCACTGATTTCCTGTAATACCTAATGAACCTTATGTTTAGCACTATGATACAAATGTAACTGAATCTATAAAAAATCGACTCATTGTAAAAAAAAAACAATTAAAATCAATTAAATTATTAGAACTTACTTGAAATTTCTATTTTGTCAGCATATTTAGGCAAGTTTACTGTTCATTCGTGTAGAGTTAATGAATTGACCTTTGTATAAGTGGAATGCGAATGTTACGGAAAAAACCAAATCATTTAGCTTACAAACCCATAAATTTACGAACATTTTCCAGAATATTCCTGGCTGTATGAAATGATTTTAAAGAGTATATGAAATGAATTAGCTTTGCATTATAATTGCTATTGCAGTTACGATTTTGATTGTAGGACTTCATCCATAAAGTTAAGACATGTCAATGAAAATGAAATACCTCTGTAAAATTTCCGACTAAGATTTCCCATTTCAAGCCAAGCCTTATTATTATTTACTTTAAATCAAAAGTAGGTAGTTCATTTGTCAATACGTCTGTAGCGCTTGCGGCATCACTTAGTGCTTGTTATTAGCACTAGAACTACTAGCTTTGACGCGGACATAACGCTATCTCTTTCTAATCGATTATCGTACGCGTGTGCAAAAATTTGCGACTAAAGCTGGTGTTTCCCTTGCAGATGTCAATTATTTGCAAAATTAACCTAGTTTTTTAGCGGTACGGCCATTGACAGACAATATGCACTGTAACTTTAAAACCATTTTCGTGGACAGTTTTGAAACTAGTTAGTACACCAACATGTTCTAATGCAGAACTTTATCACATTCGGTGGAATATTAGGCCATTTTGTGATAAATGTTAAGTAAGCAATGAAATTTAAATATTCTGAGTGTTAAGATTTCATTTCATATCATTTTGTCTACCTCAGTGTGACATATCTAGAGAATATAATTATACTTCGGAAAAACATGTATGAGAGATCTGTCTATCAATTTTTTTGTATATTTTTCACACGTTCTTGGCCCAAGTAGGTATGTATTGTTTAAACTAACCACCGAATATCACGCACGTCGTATAATGTTTTTACAGTTATTCTATATTGAGCGAGACTCGAATGTATACTAAGAATATAAATCCCACTCAGCATGTCATAGGTACTAAAGATTATTACCCTATAATCCAGTATTTTTAATTTAGCTATGCGTATTGAAAACATGTTAATGTGCTGGTTTGATTCCTAACAAACAATATAATGATAAGTCATTGTAGATTAGCCAAAACACTCATTGAATCTCGACTAAAACCCATTCTCACACATTAGAATTAAAAAAATACACTTTAATTCTTGTGCTACAGACCTTTATTGCCCTGTATTTTAGGTTCGCTAAGATAGTGCTATGATATGATGTATATGTGATGATGCCAATTGGTTTTATAATGTACTGTGATGGTATGCCTACTATTTATTTTTGTTGAGTTTTTTAATTTTTCTGTTTACAGAAGCAATCTCGAATATTGAATCTATTGTTTCGTGTTAAGCAGATGTAGACGATTAAGGTTGGTGATTTTATTTGAATTGCGCAAAATAAGAAAAGATAAGAAAGACGATTAATGTACGAAGCTCAGTTTAGAGTAGATGAAGTAGATCGAGCCTTATGCGATTGTAATATTTTGCGCAGTCTGAACTTTACGGTCAAGGGATAGGGAATCACTTTTATTTAGTGTAAGCAAACAATATTTGTCAAAGAGAGATTTATAAAGAGTATAGGCAAGAAAAGTTTTTGTTTTATTTATTTCTCCTTCACCATCCTCTAGGTAGATACTTCCTGTGTGGCCAGTTATCGAAGCTACAAAATTAAGTAAACAGTTCAGATTTCAGATTTTGACCAATATTACTAGTTTTTAGACTTGTAAAATTGAAACTTGTAGCTTCGAGTAACGCCATTGTACTTTGATTACATGCTGCAAGTTGGCTCATATGTATGATTCAGAGTGGATTCCGCGTAGGTAGTGGGGATAAGTATGACCCTCTTGCATTTGTCATTGTTAACGTCATCTGCACGAGACGAGGTAAGGGTAATCAATCCAAATGTGCCAGTAAGGACAAATCAAAAACTGAGAGGTAGGGGAATCATCGCATCGATTTTGGATTTAATTAATAAAAACGCATCATTTTTTAAAATCGCCTTTAAATAGGTACTAACTTTTTTAAAATTTCTGCAAACAATGCTACAAATTGGTTCTGCAAGTTTTTCGTTATTGTTGATGGTGTTACTTATTACTCAGACACAATGAACACATTCTTAATGAAATCTGATTCAAGCAAATGTTAAATTTTGACCGGGTTCAATTAGTTACCAATTAGTTAAAATTGAATGCCATTTTTATGAAATTTAAAATCGATACCATGGTTCCTAATCAAGAACTGATTCCCCTCTCTTATAGTTTTTGACTTCTTTCTACTGACCCATTTGGATTGCTCATAGGTATACCTAAAGGTAACTTACTCGGAACAATTTTATTGAAACTTCGAATTTTCATTAGCGCATCAAAATTAACTTCGGAATTTTCTAGCATGATTCAATAAAAATACAATTGTTAAATTCAAATTTGTTTATTTTGCTCTGAATTTTATTTTTCCAATGCTTCTTGAATAAAAGCATGCTTTAAGGCGTCCGAAATTGATATTCTCTGAGCAGGATCTAGCATCAACATTTTATCCAGCAATTCCTTTAGCTGAGTTAACTTCTTTTCATTGCTTATAGACTTTTTAAGCTCTTTCGCTAAATCCCGACTAACTTTTATGTTGACCAATTCAACTACCTTATCCCGTCCTGTAATCTCATCTTTTTTATGGAGCAAGAAATTGTTGTTATAGTTAAAATGTTGGTCCTTGAATTTACCTTTCCTTATTAATTTGTTTGGCATTCTTCCTTTGACATCCATGAAACATTTTAACATTTTGTTATTTGAGCCTCCTGTAAACATAATTTTTCCAACAGCCATTTCATAAATTGTACACGCCGCTGACCACAGATCCACTCCATGGGAATATGACATGCCTAAAATGATTTCAGGCGCTCTATAAAACCTAGATACTAGGTAAGGAGTTGGTTCATTTTCATTTGCTTTACCAGCAGACCCAAAGTCACAGAGTTTCAAAATAGTTTTCTTTTCATTGACCAATATGTTATCAGGTTTTATGTCAGCATGAATAATACCAACTTTTTTTAGATGTCTTAATGCTAAAACTAACTGCCTGCTGTAGGTAATCAGTGCATTTAGGTTTATTCCATGTCTGCCATACTTTTTTATAACACATCTCATGTCCATGTGAAGCGGTTCTAATACGATACATAGATGTCCTTTGTGAGTAAAATTGCCCAACAAATTTACGCAATGGCATTTATCGTCTGGATCCGTTTCGTTAACTTCTTTCAGATAAGATATTTCCTTTATTGCTGTTTTGTGCATTAACTCATTGTTTCTTGTAATTTTTATGGCCACCTCAGTGTTTGGTTTAAAATTATCTTGAGCTTTGACTACGTTAGCGAAAACCCCTTGTCCTAATGTATCTTTGACAGTGTATCTGTTGTTATTTAATAAATCGCCAATTCTAATGTTGTAATATCCTTCAGCATCATCCCAATTATCAGTCAGCTGTGGATTATCATTATTATTATCTTTTGTCACACCATCAGGTACACTTTTAGGCGTAAAATCATCTATTTCCGCAAACATGTCTGTTGACTCTTTAACGTCTCTTTTGATATCAGTTTCATGAGGTTGATTGCTGAAATTGCTATCATGAACGTGTTCCTGGATTAAAATATTTTGTGAATTTCCTTCATGAGTAAATTTCAATTTTTCTAAAAGTTGCTTCCGTCTTTTTCTTCTGATTTCAATAATATTTTCTTCATCTTCTGAGTTATCATCATACCGGGGAGGAGAATCTTCCAAAACCTTTTGTTGCTTATATCTTGAACTAGAATCATGTCTACTGTCGAAAGATTGACTTGTACACTTTTTATTAGACTTGTTATCATTACCAAATTTCTTGTCACTGTTCATAGATTTATTTATTTTCTTCGTTTCATCATTATAATTTTTTAACTCTTCTTGGAGACTTTCCCTCTGTTTTATTAATTCTTCTATGCTACTTATGCCAGTGGGGAGAGGTGGTGTTTTAGATTCTAAATGGTGTTGCTTTGGTTTAGAATCATGCTTTGAATGATACCTTTTTCTTTTAGATTTTTTTGGGTCTTCATCTCTGAATGTATCAAAGGATTTACTTTTGGGGTTCTCGTAATTCCGTTCAGCCATCTTGATGCCAATTGAAAATATATTCTCTGAAACTTCAGATCAGAAGATTTTATTGGAAATCTGTAAAAAATAACTCAATATAATAAAGTATGATCAATTAAATAAAATTTAGAGTTAATTAATGTCTACTAATAAAATATCATGTAATTTTTTTATATTATTTTTATTTGCAAGCATTGCCAGTCACTTTCATGAAAGTTATTTTGTTGCGACTGAAGTTTGGCTAGATTGTATGCCTGTTGGTAACTCTCATGAAGTTGATATATTGCAGAAAGTTTAATAAGTATTGGTAACTATATCAATGATTACATTTCCCTCCCTGTGAACATCAGTACAGTCAGGGCCAACATGATTCTTTCACAAATGATGTAGGTGTTTATGAAAATGACTTGGAATTTTCACACATCCTTCGACATGTATTTAATTTCGTCCATTCATTTCCATGACAATGTTCATTTTACTTTACCATCCATGGTTTTAGGACATTTGTGTGAATCACAAGTTTTGCATTCTTGGCTAGAAAAAATACAAATTATAATGTTAGCTCAAAGGAATGCATGTTAATAGGTACAATTGATATATATTGAATAGAAAACCAAATCTAAAATATTTTATATCAGTACTCATCCATTGCTTTTACGGTTATTCCAATAGTACGCATAGCATGAATTTCGAAAGGGTAGAGGAAAATAACATTCAATATTGGGTCGGCAAAGAGGTTTAACCTTTTATATGCCTAGTCCCAAATCCTGGCCAAGATTGGAACCCATCTCTCTGTATTTTTTTCTTAATTCTTGAAATTGGCAACTGTTTGAGACAAATGAGACTAGAATGCATGTTTTTTATATTCTAGAATATAAAAGGTTCAGTTAAGTTTTATGGTAGAAAAAATCTCACACTGTGATATACAATGTTAAAATAAATTTATGATAACAGTCTTACAAGTAACTTAACTCATGGTAGTTTTGAAAATAATAATAAACAAATAATATTGATGAAAGACCATTTGAAGTTAAGTTTAACTTATCTAAATTTTGTCACAACTTTAGTAACTTCTTTCAATTTGTGTACTTGTTGCTCAAGATCATGTAAGATGAAATCATAAGAAAGACTGAATTTTTAAAGTAAAGTAAGAATCTTCATAATCCTTCAATTTCAATATTTAACTATTTTTTGCATGAAATGTAGGACATTATTTTTAGATTTCTCGTCTATTTATTTAAGTACATACCAACACAGTTTTGCAGTGTAATATACCACAATTTGCTTAGGTATTCAGATTCAAACTAATAGAAGAGTATACAAATTACGGTAATTATCAACCAATTACATTCAAACAAGAAATTAATGCCTGAAAACCGGATAGAAACTTAAATACAGGTCACTAATGCCTCATTGCATCACAGCCTGAAGTGCCTACTTGTTCTGTAAATAACTAAAAATATTTACCATTTAATTCAAGTTAACACATTCTGTCTTCCGCTTATTTTAACCAAAAAATTCAACACGTCACTGTAACCCTAAATAGATACAAGGAAAAAGGGCTTGAAATTCATGATATGGGCACCGAGATTTAAGCGCACATAAATGGTGCAAAATCAAACCACTAAAGAATTTTATCTGTGAATGATCACCGTAACCCAGTGAGCATTTGCAGTTAAAATTCTCACACCTCTATTGTTAATTACTAGGGATAAATTAACCAAAAACTAAATACGATTTCACAAAATTGTTGCGTTTGACATTACAATTCCTACGTCACGTTTTTTTTGAGCTTTGATTGAAGTAGTTGTATTGTACGTCACGTCAGAATAGTATCTATACTATATAAATAAAAACATAGATGTAGTTGTAAAAGGATGTCGTTTAGCTTAGAGGAATGATACGAAAAATCTTGCATATTTGATTAAATTCGGTTTTGTTGGTTTGCACACACGTTTGCCCTTTTCTTCAGAATTTAACTAACGTGGTCATGTATGCCGTTAACAACTACAACGTTTTATTACTTATGCCAAATATCTTTTTGCATTCTGGCTGTATGACAGAGGAGAAAATAAATGTCAATCAATGTCAACTAACACCTAACCTCACTTCACTAATTTTGAAATCTTGTCTTGTACTTCAAATTTATTAGTTAAAATGTCTTTATTAATAAACAATCTATCAAGGAATCTGATATTAAACAAGTTTCGTTTTTATTTGCCATGTAGAGCAATGCAGTTGACACGAGGTAACTATTTCTCCTTTTGTTACATTTTAGTAAAAGAACGGCCGGTTTTCGTGTATTCACAAGCCTTTCAACGATAATTTAGCACACTTCTTGCCTTACCAGTTCAGCAGTTATATGCACCGTCGGCCCTGGGAATAGATACCTTTTTATATTCAAGGAAGAAGGTGAAAGAACAGTTTACCAATTTCTCTGATAAGTTCAGGACGAAGATGATTGAATTTGTTGATGACCCCAAAAACATGATATTCACGGAAGATCTGAAGAATATGGTTCATATCGCTGAACCCTCGGATTTGGAGCTGTGTCTAAAGATGATTAAAAAGTAAGTTAGATCATTTTGCTTACTAGAATCTTATTAGAGAATGAGGGTAAAATGTCATTATATTACTTTTAATTTACCAAATTATTTTTGTGTTAATATTAACAACACTCTTTGATAAGCAATGCATAGACTTAATACTGAATGCCTCATACTCAGACATGCCAATGCTGTAACGGATCTTAATCTTGTTGAATTTATATTTGTATGCTATAGTCAATTACATTTATAAATTTGCAGGTTCAACACACAGACAACAGAGTACAGGTTTGGATCTTTTGTTTTTGGGCCGGTGGTGATGAGAATGTTCCACTTCTTAGATGCACCGAATGAAGCCTTGCAGGTAATAATAATAATCGGAGTCAGTTTCCTTTCTTTACAGTATAATTCTCTTACTGTCCTGAATAAAATGTAATATCATTTGTCTTTACAGTGTTTCGAGGACCCAGCTAACAATGGATTTTTCGACCAGCTAGCCACATACCAAGTGCTCCTAGATCTGCTTTATAGTCATGAGATGTACAGTGAGATGTACAGAGTATTTGAGAGAGTAATGGAGAGGCAGGTTAACATGTCTAAATATCCCAAATATCCAGTTGTTTTGATACTAGCTGCATGCTACAAACAGGTATGTATCTGCTGTTAGCTTTTCACACACTTAGACCATGTAGATAGGTCTATTGTGGTGTCCCCGGACATGTGGTATTCTAGAATGTGAGAGATCAACTTGCTGTGTTGCAGAACTCGCCACAGAGCATGGAGTATGCGTCTAAACTCTGGTCGGATATGAGCAAAACTGGTACAGTTCCATTAAGAAGAGCCTGCACATTTTTTGCTGGTATGTTCTTTACAAGCAATTCATTATTTATTGCAAGTTCTTTCTGTCATGTAATTTTTTAAATATGTAAATTTATTTGTTTTCAGTGTTAGCTTTAAAACAAGGTGCACCTCACATAGCTCTTGAATCAATATCAATGCAGAAACAACACTATGTCACAATTAGAAACATTAAGGTGAGTTATGCCTCTAGCAAATTTATTCATGGTGTCGCTTTTTTCTTAAAGCTTAACTTAATATTTGCTTTCAATCCTGTGCAACATAATTTTAAGCCTGTTTTTAACCCTTGGAGCAAAAAGCGGGATGTTATAAGTTTTACGTCAATGTCTATGTGTCCATCTGTCTCATGCATCTTAGCTCTCAAACGGATAGACTGATTATTTTCATTCAAAAGCCAGTTTCCTTGCGATTGTTCTTAGCTATGTTTGGTAATGATCGGTCCAGTATATTGAAAAATATCAGCTTATTTCCAAAAATATGTAAGGCATTTTTGGCATAAAATGATGCATATTCATAGGGGGGTTATTTAAATTTGTTGTAGCCTAGTGGTTTGACCTGTGGCCTCTCAAGCAGAGTGTCGTGGGTTCAAATCCCGGGCGCGCACCTCTGAGTTTTTCGGAATTTATGTGCGAAAATTACATTTGAAATTTGCCATGAGCTTTTCGGTGAAGGAAAACATCGTGAGGAAACCTTGCACACATCTGCGAAGAAATTCAATGGTGTGTGTTAAGTTCCCAATCCGCACTGGGCGCGCGTGGGAACTATAGCCCAAACCCTCCAATACACGGAGGAGGCCTATGCCATGAGGCACGCCGAATTACGCGACAATTTAATAATAAAATAGAAACAACAACAACAACAAAAATGAAATTGTAGCGAACTCGGAATAAAAAGGCTAAATAAATAAATAAAATATTTAAATTTTAGATTTTAGTTTTTATTATTTATACCTAGAGTTCTTTAACTAGGTAATAGGTTCAAAGTATACATTGATATTGCAATGGGTTGGACATTACGTGTAGCAGTTGTCATGCTAAGTTGGTGCAAAGAAATGTGATGAGAATGGTATGTTTTCAGGCAATTGCTTTATCAGACATGGGCAGAGTCGAAGATGCGATACCAGTATTGAGAGCAGTATTAGAGATTGATTCGCCTCAACAAAAGGACAAGCACACATTCTTTGAAGAAACTGTATGTTATTGCATTAATTCTCATTTAAATTTACTACTTAAGGATATGGGCCATAATTATTTTGTTGATTTCTTATAGATATCAAAAGTAAGACAGGCCGTGGAAAAGAGTGATAACAAAGATGTGAAGAAAGAGTTTGATGATATTGTTGCAGCTATGCTGGACCGACAGTTGATAGATTCGAAACAGGTTGGTTTTCATTCCTATTTAAATGTTTTAAATTTTACACATACACATAATTACATAAATCTAGTCTAAATCCTTTACGGGGTAGACAAAGCCTAAGGTCAGACCTGAAGGCCACATTTAGCAAGATTGTGGATGTATAGGTGGAAAAGGGAATCAAAATAGTGATGGGTTATAACATGATTCCTAAGATTTTTGCCCATTCCCTTTTTGGCTTTTATCATCTGCGCGGGCAGAGAAGCAACTGGTACATTCTATTATATTTCTTTGGTCCCAGACCAGTATCTATTTAAATTGGTGTAGATTAGATATTATAGGTATGCACGTCTCAAGAAAATTCTTTTGTACAAAGAACTAGAGATACTCTTTAGAAAATAAAACTTATTAATGCTTATTAGATATTATGGCCTATGCGTCTATTACAGACGAATTATGGCGTGTCGTCTGGAAGACAACGCTTCCTGTTGCTATATTTAAATGCTAAAAGTGCTAAAAAAAATAATTTGCCAATTTGTAATGAGATTTTCTCACTGGGTAGCGGGGTGCTATAAATAAAGAATTAAACAAGGATCTCGGTACAGCGAGTTTATTACGGCAAATTCGAGCAAGTACAATTTACCCCGTCTATCCTACACTAGTCACACAAATACTAAAACTAAATTACTAAATTATAATATAATGTATCACACTGCCATCCACTTAAAGGGTCGTGAATGCAATTGGCCAGTGGTCCCTCACCAATTTACTATGCTACAAAATCCCACTACGAAATCATACAATATACTTCATATTGTACATTTAATTTAAATGCCTAAAGCAAGCAGCGGGGCTTGCGCAGCTGTGTTCTAGAGTGGAGAGTAAAGCAGCCATTGAAATGCTGGTAGGTACTATCGAACCAACTGAATCCTGACCAATTATGGAACCTTTTCACAGTAAATGTATTGACGTTACATTGAGTTGACTAAGAAAATCATTGCGACGTGTACTGTGACAACATTCTGCTGTGGGTCAGGAATCAATTTGTTCGATAGTACATGAAGTACCGGTAACGAACTCAGCTATCCTCTGGTGTCATAAAAAATATTACAGTCCACTTTTTTTTTTCATAAACTTTTTTTTTACAGAATTTAGACATGTTGCTGAATACAGAAATAGCCGCGGCTGTCAAAAGGCAAGACTCCACGCAAGGAATGCCAGGCTCCTACCAGAAACGGATGCCATTTGGGCAGCGTCAAAGGAAGCGGTTTCCTTAAGCCCATAGTTTTTAATTTTACCACCAAAATGTAAAATAAATTGTTTGATAGTGTTTAGTTTAATCACAGATTATGTCCATAATTTTGCAAGCTGTTCAGGAAACATTTTAAAGCATTTTCGGTGTATTCGTCAGGTGATTGTTGTCTTTGCCGCGCTGCTTTTGAAGTGCAGAATGATGGTGGTGTTCTCAAATAAATCCTAAACCATAAAGACTTTAATTACCTCGCCTTATAAAAAAAATTGAATGATGACTCTGTTTTATAATAATTGCGACTCTGAAATGTAGAAGATTGAGTATGGTGTACGACAATGAATTGTAGCAAACTTTGAAAGGAAAAACTGAAGTATATCTTGCAGAATTTTTAACATATTTATATTTAATTGACGGTATAAATATGTGGAGAAAGTGGCGCCCTCATTTAATAACTACTGTTTGTTGTCGTACTATAGTTGTTCACATGTTGACTGAGGCTCTCGGGGTTTACTAAGAAATGTAAAATAGTATGAAATGTAAAAAAAGAAAACGTTTAAAAATAATAAAAAACTGTAAATTTCATGACTAGTTTTATTAGCTAACCTTACAAAGGTGGCGTTTGTATTAAAAAAATCGCTAGATCAATATAGCGATTGCTGCATCCTATGTATTGTATACATATAATAAAGCTGAAGAGGGTCTAAAGTCTGTACAGGGATTAGGGAAGATATTTAACCTTTTCAACGCCAACGACACATATCAGCACCGCATGTTCAACGCCAACGACCTATAGGTATATACGTTCATTACTTCAATGCAAAAGCTGCCTTCGTTCAATTGGGTTTAGGTACAATTTAAGGCATTGGAATAAAGACGTCTGGCGTATGGGTGACGTCTCTTGTATTTGACGTGGCGCCGAAAAGGTTAAAAAAAATTGGCTGGGGATACTTAGAATCGATAACAGAACACGTTCCAGCAGTTATTGGAATTTTGGTCTGTTTATCTGTTTACCTGTTTGTCTGCAAACTTTACTAAACTGTTGAACAAATCACCAGCTAGATTATAGGCTACTTTTATCCCGGAAAATTACATAGTTCCCGCGGGATAACGATAAACATGTCAATTGCTAATTATACGCGGATGAAGTCGTGGGCAGAAGCTAGTAATATAATAATAATGTAAACACTATTGTACAAGATAAAAATTATACTTATTATACTTGAGCGTTTTCCAAAAATAAGTCAACATGAACATTTTAACCAGAATAAGTAGGTACCTATAACTATTTTTTTTTGTATTTTCTGATGCGCCCACTTACTAACACATTTGATATAAACATGATCAATATCAACGTTCTTTTGTCATCTTTATGATCGGTGGGTATCACCTAGGTAGCTTACAAATCAAAACAATAATAGAACTAAAAGTTGACCACTGTAACGCAATCAATTAAAATTACTTACTATGAAAGTTTTCCGCTGTGACAAGAGAATTACGTAACCAGGCATTTAAAAAAAAACGTGTACCCTTTTTCCAACAAGATTACCTTAATTTCCCATACAACTTTTTCGTGTCAGTTTTGTGACGCCCCATATAAATCGTATGAAAATAGTGTCACAAAACTGTCAAAAAAACCAATGGACACTTTTTTTCTTTACAAAAATAAATAGGCAGTGCTTATAATTCTGATTCAGAAAAACCTAAAATATCATCATTTTGGAAAAAAAAGTCAAGGGAAGGTACATGTTTTTTTGAAAATGCCCAACCAAAATATTTGTATGGGTAATTTCGTGGCTTCTTCAGTCAAGCGTATTTGTATGGTTAACTAGGTACTAGGTACGTGAATCCGTATGAACTAAGAAATTGAAACAGTTGTAGCAAATAAAGAAGCTCTGACAGAACTATTCTACAGACAATACCTATTATTAACTGGTAGTTAGGGAA
This sequence comes from Pandemis corylana, assembly GCA_949127965.1. Taxonomy (NCBI): domain Eukaryota; kingdom Metazoa; phylum Arthropoda; class Insecta; order Lepidoptera; family Tortricidae; genus Pandemis; species Pandemis corylana. The sequence goes on along the minus strand of OX421867.1, from coordinate 8,540,084 downwards.
GTAGAACGCTTGGTTTTCAAATTGCGACGGAGACTAATTGGTGCGTTTTGCTGTAACCGGATTCGTGTGAGCGATTTGCGATTGTTTCGTGGAGAACGAAATGTTAGATAAAAAAATAGTTTTATGTGAAAGAACAGGGACAGGTGTAGCGCTTAGAGGGTGACGATAAATCATGTGATTCTGGATAGGGTGAGGTTAGAAGCAGTGGCGGATTTACAAATTTTCAAGGTATAGGCTGAATAGTTTTTGCCGCCCATGCCTCAACAATTGTCATATTATACCTATACATTTTACAATGCAAAAATTTCGTGAGGTAAAAAAAAAAAATTCGTTTCCCAAATTTGCCGCCCTAGGCTCGAGCCTACTCAGCCTGCTGGTAAATCCGCCACTGGTTAGAAGTGAAGAACATCTAAGAAAAAGACAAAAACTAAGAAAGACACTGGCTGAATACATGTAGAGAAGCAACGTCGAAGTTAAATCAGCTAAGTTTGTCATATTTGCTCTTGGTGCGGACGGAGATTGCAATGTACCTTCCTTTCCGTAAAATGAACATCTTGCAGCTATTTTCTGCAGCAAACGTAAGTTAAATTAAGTAACATAATAACAACTCTATCTATACCAAAGTTGAGTTAAGTAAACTACTTGAATATTAAATTATGGGAAAGTTACTTACAAGTCACGTTCCTCACAATCTACGTTTACCTACCTACTCTACCTACGTGTCATATTAATTTAAACAAGTAATAATATAATGTAAGTAGCCCAAATTGGGCTTTAGACTAAGGCAATTAGAGACTCTACAGTGTAACTTTTCGAAAGCAAAAACTTCTCGAACAAGTTCGCGTAAACGTCTGAATTAATGTAGACGATTCTGAATAAGTATATAAAAAAATGTACCACAAAATTGCTGGCTTTTTCATAATTAGGTAGTAGATAGTTACCTACCTACCTATGTTGACTTATTACTCTTCCATGCTGGTCTGGAAGCAAAGGAAAAACATAGAATATTCCAGTTGCTTCTCTTCGTGCGTAGACGGTAAAAAGCCATTGAGGGAATGGGCAAATCATACACACACAAATAACGTCTTTATCCCTAACGGGGTAGACAGAGCCTAAGGTAACAGGTACCTACAGGCCACATTTCAAATCAAAATCATAACAATCATGTTATAGGCGATTCGGCTAGCCCATCACTATTTTGATTCCAATTTCCACCTATACTATATGCTCACAATCTAGCTAAACGTGGTCTTTAGGTCTTGTTAGAATAGGCCCTGTGTACCCCGTAAGGGATGAAGACGTGATTTATGCATATTATATGTGATTACTTATTGGTGTCTAGATAGGTAAGTATATGAATTTTCCCCAGAACTGTTTATTAGCTGAGAATATGTATGGAATGGAAACTTGTAACATTTTTAAGGTTACAAATTCGAAATTGGTATAGTGCCGTTCTGCTCACGGTGATACGAATTTCGAATTTAAAATTTGGGACTAGCCCTCTTATCAGTAGGCACAGTACAACTTTAGCGATCGGGCCTCTACGTTTTGAAATATTGACTGCAATACGTTTTTTTCGCTAAAGGTTCCTTGTCAAGTACTTTTTATCTCTCTTTAAATATCTTTAGAGATACTATCAAATGAATCAAGAAATTCTTGATTCATTTGATAGTACCTATCATTTGAAAAACAGCGTCTTCTCTCGTCCTTGGTGAGCAGTAGATGTTCCATGGGAGTTTGTAATTGTGTCGTACAGACACATCATTCAAACAGATGATGCTTAGCGACAAAAATTCGCATAGTAACAATAAGGTCACGTGACAGTTAGTAACAGGTAGAAAAATTCGGAGACTACCCACCTGCTATGGGTGGTGTAGGGGTATAGCACGCATCACGGAATGACGAGGACCCGGGTTCGATTCCCGGCCATAGCTTTACTTTTCGGATTTTTCTATGTGTTATAATTTTCACTGACATTTAGAAATTATCTTTAGAGATCTTTCTTTAAAGATCTGGGTAACTCGGATCACTTACGGCCGGACCCAAGGGCTATGGAACGCCGCGCCTCGCCTAGAGTGCTGCCATTTTAGTTTTAGTACTAGTAGTACTACCTACGCTAAATAGTGATCAAGCCCAAAGTTCATACTGATGGGAATTGTGCAAATAATCGTTTTAGCCGATAGGCTATAAGTTTTTTTTTTTTTTTTTATATGAATAGGAAGGCAAACGAGCAAGTGGGTCACCTGATGGTATGTGATCACCACTGCCCATAGACACCCGCAACCCGGAGGGATTGCAAATGCGTTGCCAACCCAAAGGATTAAGATGAAATGCCTCTTGTGCCCGTAATTTCCCCGGCTATCTTACTCTCCGCACCGGAACACAGCAGTGCAAGCACTGCTACTTAGCGGCAGGATTAGCGAGTAAGATGGTGGTAGCGATCCGGACGGACCTTGCACAAGGCCCTACCACCCGCAAAAGTGTCATTAAATTGAAAAAAAAAAAACTAAATAGGTACCTACATGTTATTGTGAAAAGGGTATCCACTCAGCATTCGTCAGGTCACGGGAAGTGGTACGACGCTAACATTATGAGGATTCTTGTTGACATGCGTACATACTACCCGACGATATAGGTAGTCTACAAAACTCCGCAGATATACTTGCTGCAAATACGTTCCAAATAAAATGCACATTTGTCTGCCAAATGAAGCGATTACCTTACGAAAGAGTTTTGTTTTGAGAATCACTCACTTCCAGTGGGCCAGTGGTGTGGAATAATGTGTCTACATTACACGAAGTAAATAAAATAAGCACAACTAGACACCGTTGTGAATACTTATACCTTTTTCTCCACAATTAAGCGCAAATAAGCTTAAGACCGTTCTTACATCGAACAATACGGCGAGACTAAAGATAATTTACGCTTAAAGCTTTATGCAGTATAAAAATGTATAAAATCCTCTCAACTCACCATTAACCTTAGCAATATTAAATGCCATCCATCTTGCATATTACCCACTCCACTCGACTGCCTATTTTCTCAGTATTTTGTCATCATCCATCGTTTCTATGGCACATTTATTTTAATTAAATGACGCAATAATTTAGGCCGATTTCAGCCCCTAGCCCTAATTCTAAGATTAAGTGCTTCTTTACATAGTATGATTCTTAAAACTTGAAATTATCAATTGCGCCTAACTTTTGAGCTGTGAAAGTCATGAGGGTGCCGGTGGAAATTCATCGCCGAAATGTTAGGCTAGTTAAGATCCGATGGAGGGAATGTTCTGAGTTTTAACGACATTATCGTCTCAGAACACGTAAAGCTCTAGAAATTGTGGCTGCCTCTTTGATTCAGTAAATAGATTTATCGTTAGGCCCAAAAGTTTACCCCTAGCTGCGATACTAATTGCTGAATTTGATGGACGAATCGACGAATACCTACAACGTAAATAAGTGCTTGTTTTTAACTGAAAGTAAATAGCAACCTTTCATTGGGGCTTCTAAAGATAACAAGACTCATTGAAAATTAATGAGTGCGAGAATGGTCGGGATTTCAGGGTTTTCTGCACAAATTCCGAGTCCGAATATATCCAATTAATTTTGCTGCGGTAACCGCTGACACTTCTCGGAACGTTTTTTTTTTGCGCTCATTAGTAAATGTTCTAAAAGTGTTACGAACAACATGGCAACTAAAAAAGATAATTACGAATACCTACGTACACCTAGGTAGAATGCTAATACGAGTACCTACATAATATCTATTTTCCTTAACCAGGAATTCTGAAGGATTTATAGGATGTTTCCCAACAAATGGCTGTTAAGAAAATGTTTTATTCAACCCTCTGAAAACGGACCTTTCACGACAATACCAGGCTTTAGAAGTATCCATTAAGATATCAGTACAAAATATGGAGCAGCTAGGTCCGGGTAAGCTCAGAATACCCGAATACTCCGCTGGGAACAACCCGGGCAGGTGATTCGGATCCTCGATTCGGGTAAGTGTGGATGTTGTAATCGAATATGTCTTATATTTGCCTGAATATATGAATTATTAAGCGTGAGGCTCAGGCCTGTGCTGGGATCGTTTATTTATGAGCGAATACATGCGTGGTGCGGACAGACGGAAATTTCCCCCTTGTCAGAATCAGACATGTCGGGATGACGCCAATTCTGGATTTGTGGAAATGTCACGCTGCAGGCTCGGATATGTAAGCTAGTTACCACTAGATTTTAATTACTTTCTGCTAATAATTACATCTCTTTGAGTCCTTAAAGCATACATACCTACCTAATAATTTGTTAATTATCTTACTCTAAAATTCTATTGTTCAACCTCTTTCTATCAAATGATAATTACGTCTCTTTTGATGCAACCCGCCGCTTCAGGTCTAGTTCCTTTTTGATGCTTTTGCATCCAGGTCTACCCGGAGGAATTAATAAAGTCTATAATTCTATTTACCCCAGCCCTAAAATCAAACATCTTTCTACTAACCCACACTTGTAGATTTGTCAGCCACCATTTTCTACTACGACGACTGTGTCGTCTAGTTTAGTTCTTTCTCTGATCCCTGTGTTCATTGTGTCCAATTACCAACTAGAAAAAGCTAGCGAAAGCTGAATTTATTCTCTAGCAGCCGTGAATCTTTCCACCAAAAAAGCTACAAAAGTCACATAAAAGCCTCCGCGGAAGACAGAACTGCCTAAATTGTATGCTTATCGTTATATTTTCAATTTAGCGGGCGACGTGAGCTTGATAAATGCATTTTAATAAATCGTGAGGCCGAGGCAAAGACCTACCTATTTAAGTAGGTACCTCTAGTGTCTCGTAATGTGAAGACGGCAGAATGCCAAAGGCATTCATCATCATCATCATCATCAGCCTATGTTAGTCCACTGCTGGACATAGGCCTCCCCTAATGAGCGCCATAGCGCCCTGTCTTTAGCTTGACGCATCCAGCATCTGCCTGCAGTCTTTCGCAGATCGTCATCCCACCTGGCCGGAGGGCGTCCTACACTACGTTTGCCAAGTCGCGGTCTCCACTCAAGAACACGTTTACCCCAGCGGTTGTCGGTTCTTCGCGAGATATGGCCGGCCCACTGCCACTTCAGCTTGCTAATTCTTTGAGCTATGTCGGTAACTTTGGTAAGGCATTCATCCTCCACTAAATTGCCGCCATTAAGGCATAATACAATGTTATTAGGTATAAGTGATTTATCCACCGGTTTAGCTAAATTCGTATCGAGGAGATGAAGAATTTGAAAAGCGTTAGTACTTACCTACACCTACGCAATAGTTAGTGCAACAGGTTGTTTATTAGTGGGGGCGGTTAGTGCGATTAGTAGTGCCAGTTTATGCTACAGTTAGTGGTAGATATTTTAGTGCTACACTGGGTGGGACTAATTCTGTTGTTATTGGAAATCCTTAAAAAATGCATGTGTACATAATATGAGCGTTACATTTGAAAACAGTAAAACTCTGTTAAGACAATCCCTTTTAATATGATTTCCCGGATAATGCCCATTTATGCCAGTCCCTGAAAATTTAATGTGTATTTTTTTTTCTCGCATTACTTAGTAGCTTTACGCTTGAAACGTTTTTTTCCGGTTTCTTTATAATCTTCTCAACCGTGTTGTATTTTATTTTATGATAGTAGTATCTTAGTATAGCTATTTTGGGCAAAGAATTAGCCTCCCGAGTCAACGCGGCAATGCTGCCAGCCTTCTGGGTACAACGAGCAGTGACAGTGACCTGGGAGGGGTGATTTATTTGTAGTTTAAATTAGGGTAGTTTTAGGTTAATTTTGTACATAGTATTTAGTTATTTTTTATTTTTTACAGTTTTAATGCAATTTTGTTTACTACAATAAACAGCAAAGTATCTTAGGTATCCATTACAGAATAGTACAATCTTACTATTTTGCCACTAAACAGTAGAGCTCTATTGTGGTTCGATGTGGAGAGCAAGACATCCAGGGTAATTAGATCATCGGGTGACCCACTTACTCGTATTGTTCTCATTATAATACAAAGTACTATATTTTTTCTCATAAAGTGTTTCAGTACGAGTGCAAATTCTGAACCGAAACAACTAACATACTTCCGTGAAAAGTTAAGCGAGGTCTTGTAAAAAATTGCCATAGAATTGTTAGGATAGAAGACATTATCAGCTGCCATGCCGTTGCGTGCCTAGGTCCCATTAGGCTTGGCATAAATATTCACTCACCTTGCCACCACTGCAATGATAGCGAGAATGAAGTGGATCGCTCCACGCCACAGTAACGTTTTATTACAACGTCTGTGATGGCTTAAGGTCTTTGTACACAATGCCAGCGCCGTACGTTCCACGACGTAACCGTTCTTGTACTCCAATAATTGCTGCCTTCACTTACAGGTTCATACTGATATGCTTGAAACACAACGATACGATAGGTGACGCACCGCAGGTTCTATGTTTAATTAAAGCGTGTAGTGTACATTTTTGTCACAAAAGGCGTCTCGAACGCGTCCGCGTAAACGTCCGTATTTCTAGGTATAGAAAATGGCATTGCCACTGGCGACACACTAATCGTTATTTTTCCTTTTTTTTGCTTATTTTTAGTTGTTGTCCTATGCGTCAAATAAATGTATTTTCTTTCTTCTTTCTTTCGATACCGTAACGGTGTCACAGTAATATGCAGTTTCCACACTTCAAGGGGTACCTACGCGTTCGAGACGTTAGTAGAGATAAAATAAATAGATAGATTAAGGGCTCAGACGTCCGCGTAAGTGAACGAATATGTCAAATTTGTGTCGCCGCCTACAAGTACCGATCTAGCAACGTCGAGCTTGTATGTTGCATCCTGCTCTTTATCTGTGACGTGCTGGTCTTGATACGCTGATAAGTTTATAAACGACACTGAAAATCAGAACACATAGAAAAAACCGAAAAGTATAGCTATGGCTGGGAATAAAGGCCCATATTTCTACCTGATGTATTAGTCGGAACGGTGCCTGTCCAAGAACGATATTGTAAGTGGGCAGAAACCTTTATCTTCTTAATCCGAAACGTCATTAAATGTGCCTAACGGATCAAATGAAAATCCTGGGTAATGAGTGAACGAAGAAGTAGTAGTCTAATAATACGGCGTTTAGTTTTTGTATTTCTTACAATTCAACTGTTCCTTAAGGGGTTGGCCTGATAATCGAGTTGTTTTTATTGTTAAGTATTTTTAGGCAAAGTTGGGATTAGTTGGAATTATACTGACGAAAATAGGCAGCCAGGAATGTTGGATCACGATTGTGTGCTTTTCGATTTTATATATAAGTTTTTTTTTTTGTAAATGTCGGAACGCATTCAAACAACAACAAACTACAGCTATATTATTTAAGTAATCAGTAAGTTGTGTTTTACCTTCTACATGTTCTTACATGTGCTTTAACGGTTTTGTTTCCTGGACCTGCGTTGCCTGCATCATTATAATACAACGTGCACCCTATTACTTTGAAAGGATAGGTAGATGTACACGTTTTATGCATAACATGATCATTTTTTTTGCCAGAGCGGGACATCTGCGGAATTATACGATAAATAAAGTTTTTAGTGATTTTCAAGTTTTTTCTTATAGAAAATAGAATAGGTAACACAAAAACAACCAAGGCACTAACTAAAACGCAAAATAGTTAAGTAGTCACGGTTTACTAAGCTACAATAGTGGCGTGACTTATAAGTCGTATTTTTGTATTTGTCGGCGCTAAACCACGCGTTTCGAGCGGGAAAAGTACATTTTAAATTATGGTTTGGTCTGCCTCGCTGGGGACACCGTGACAGACTGGCTGAACGGCCGGGATTGCCGGGACTGTCCCGCCCAAGGCGGGAGGTATGGTCACGTTAATTTGCACTGCATATTTACTGCCTCATCATCATCATCTCCAGCCTATATACGTCCCACTGCTGGGCACAGGCCTCCTCTCAGAATGAGAGAGTTTAGGTTATGGTTCCCACGCGGGCCCACTGCGGATTGGAAACTTCATACATCATTGAATTGCTTCACAGGCGTGATGTTTTCCTTCACCGAAAAGCAAGTGGAAAATTTCAAATGTAATTTCGCACATAAATTCCGAAAAACTCAGAGGTGCAAGCTCGGGATTCGAACCCGCGACCCTCAGCTTGAGAGGCCACAGGTCAAACCACTACGTACCACGGCTTTTTTTCTGCATGTGTACCGTGTATGAAGCCTTTGTTTACGAGCCGTAACTTTGCCCGCGGTATGCTCAAATTTGCAGATTGCTCTCGAAATTTCTGACTCTCGAACTTTCCTATGCAAATATGTATGCACAACAAACGCTAAATAACACAGCCTTATGCTGTTTTGTGAAACTTTTCGGTCAATTTGAATTCTTGTTTAAACTCAGTGGCTTAATCTAAAAATTAATGGACCGTCCCACAGAGGGCGATCTTAAAAGCAATTGACTAAGTCAACATTAATTTGTTAAAGTACCGAATGCCTCCGCTGTTCTCGGAACACAAATCTGTAGAAAGGAAGGATTTTATAAATAAACGCCTTAAATGCAATGAAAGTAGCCTTTTAATAGAGAGTGCTTTCAATGAAAAGAAGATGAAAACATAATATTAAAAACTCCACTGTGTGTCCTCATAAATAAGGAAGGGAACTTCTAAAGGCTATTTATTTTCGTGATTTATGATAAAGAATGTTTTGTTGTCGTGTTTCTACGTGTTTTAATTAAAAACCGCGTAAATCTTGTAAACTGCTTGGACGACATTTGCGAAGGTTTCTCGGTTCATGGTGGCGAAGCCTGCAGCGGAGAGGTGTAAAGGGCGTTGAGAAAGGGAGAGCATCAGGTATACAGATCTCGCTTGTTTCACATCCATCAGTTCCCACCCACATGAGTACACAGCCTCGGACATGTCAGTTGCTGCGGATATCATCAACTCTCCGCCGAAACAGTAAATAGTTAAAGGCATTACCCCCGTCACACCAGTAAGAATCGTGTTACTAAAATCCCACGAGTTCATCGTCTGCAGTGTGGTCACCAACACAATTATCATCATAAGGAATTGTGCCCCAAAAATTGCTTTATATAACTCTCGTACTTTTCCATGATAACGAATCAAAAATTGGTGATGGCGCACGCAGAAAGCCAATTTTTCATCGACCAATTTGCTTGTGCTCGTCAACAGCTCGACAATTGGTTCTTCTGGGTTCTTAGGATTTGTAATAATTACAAATATGTCGTTGAAAGTCTCGGTTATAGCATAAAAGTGTCCCAGTTCGTGCGCGACCAGCGTGACGAATAACACGATGTAGCCTGTCTGGTTGACGGCCGAGAACGCCGTAGCCAAGCATGTAATAACGAAGGTGGCTTCGTAGAACGGGGTTTCATATTTCGGAGAAAGTCCTGAGGAACAAGATTAGATATGACTCAAATTTATCCTCAAACATTTCAGTTCTATCTAAGTTAAATCGTTTTAACGAAAGCCGACGCTTACTATGGATTTGGAGTGGCAGTTTGTCAAAGGGAGCTCTTTGATTGCAATAAGTTATTCCGTTTGTCAGAAGAGATAAAACGTTAGTTATTTACCAAACGATTCTCCCGGTGTAGTGGGTAGGTATCTCTCGCTTCCGAAGATGGTGAATACAAATGGGATGACTAAATAGATTATGTGTATAGTGGCTTGGTTAAGAATGACGAGCCAGGAGATACCGCGGGCCGTGATCAGTGTTTGTTGCATTCTATTTCGTCCTGAACTATTTTCGGGTAAAACAGATAAGCCTTCTTGGCTCATTTCCATGATTTCCTTAAGGCGGTTTCTGAAAAAAAGAGTCGGTTTTTGTAAAAAGCCAAGCGAGAAACAGACCACGTATGCGTATTAAACGAATCTGTGTTATCGGATCGATTTGAATCGCTGCAAAAGACTCATCCAACGACCAATTTAGGATAATGGTTTCCGTGTGCAGCTCCCAGCCGACCCAAACTTCGATAAGTATTGCAAAGAGGACATTTCTAAGATATACGAAGCACTTATCGGATATTTTACCGCGTATAAAGGATATGAGAACGTGCTTTTTTAATGCAAATATTTCGTATTTGTAAACTTTAGTACATTGTGTTCGGAACTTTTCCGGTAAATAAATGAACGTTCTACAATTACCTACTTCAACTTATTCGAGCTGCAACAGGAATTCCGTATTTTATATAAGTAATTGTAAATATGTAGGTAGTTAAGTTTGAGGAAGCTGGTAAATATAAATACATATGTGTAAAACAGGTTTCAGTTAAACAATTTAGAGGCTGCGAAAAATTCATATCAAAAATAGTAATCATTTATGTTTAACAGTTCTTTTTTCCGATCCAATTAATATCCTAGAACCTATATACCTAGAACTCCACATGAAGATGTACTTGGAAAGTGGTATACTCGTTGCGCTGATACAGTTCAAAGCCTGGAACGTCCGTACTTTGTCCGGGAACACCTGGACACATTAAACAAAAATAATAACTTGTTTATTTTAAAAACATTCGCGTTTCCCCTTTGGTAAACTAATTGCCCTCTGTATACAGGGTTGCCACCTTTAGGGGAAAAAAAATCGGGACAAATCGAGCATCCACCAGAGACGTTCGGAGTCTAAGGAAAATGAAACTTTATTTTGTGTTTTTATTACTTTTTTTATTATTTTTTATGGCGCGGTGGCGCGTAACTGAGTTGACAGTTGAGTGAGTGAATGAATTGATTGAGCCTATCGCATATTGTCAAAAATCGGGACAAAATCGATAGGTAGCCGGGACGCGGGACAATGTCTTCGAAATCGGGACGGTCCCGACAAAATCGGGACGGGTGGCAACTCTGTCTGTATATCATGTTGTAGAAGGCATTAGCGGCGCATTCGAGACAAAACTTACGCCAGGGGTTTAGAAGGCGGTCACGTCGCTAGGCAGCTCGGTAAAAGTATCGCAGTCATAAAGACGTTAGGTTGAACTTTCAAGTAAGTAGTTTAGTTACCTGAACGAGGTATACGGTCTGACTGAACGGGCCTGTGTACACGAACGATCCCGCAAACCCCAATACCGCCAGCAAAGGGTATGGAGACCATTCTGGAAGAGACATGTCCATACACACTAGTGTTACAAATTCCAACTCCGGCAGAATTTTAAAGCAACTTTCAAATTTATGTATCAGCAAGCGCTCGCGTAAATCATGAATATTTTGAAGCAAAGAACAGCAGGCAAGAATGACAATGTGCAAAAATGTCAGTAAAGTTTTCCGGGTGGTACGACCTTCTGGATCGATACCACCATCTGACTCGCTAATCCCGCTGCCTAGTAGTGCTTGCGCTTTTGTATCCGGCTGCACTTTACTGTTGGACATTTAACACACGACTTGTTAGTAAAATCCAAAACTACCATATTCTAAAAAGTTAGCGTACCCACTCTTTTAAATAGAAAAGCTTAGCAAAATTTTCGCTTACTCAGCTTCCTGTCTCCGAAAACGTCTCGGATGCCGACGAAGACTTGTACGGCGCTCACCATCCGTTTTGCTGCCTCAATCGGGTTCCCATTCTGCTTGAATAGTCTGGATTTGCATAGCTCTATGAAACTCATTTTAGGTACGTTATCTGGTATTTTAATAATAATAAACTTAAGATTTTCAAGTAAGAGTGAGAGTAACACTTGTTACGGCAGTCCCAAACATTTAAAATTTCGGTAGCATGTTGTTACTGGTTGAAATTCGTTATTTTTGTGATGAAACCTTTCTTTCACGATTTTTTTAGGTAACTAGTGTATCTAATTGTTATTGCGTCAATTAAGTTTAATTTCAGATTTAGATAATAGAGGGGATAATAGCGTTATGATTACATTTACACGAAAAGGAATATAAGTACCTTTCTATAAACACGAAGCACGAATCAACAAAAAGTTCCATAAACAATATTTTAAATATTTTTGTTTATGCGCCGCGACTATTATGCTAAACCATCACAACCGCCATCGTCACAAGTGCATTCACAATTTCTTTTCGTCACACGCTAAAGCATTACCTACGTTGGAAAGAGATGGCAAAGATTCCGAGCGAGCTGGAAAATAAATCGTTTTGACAGACAGAAAATTATGATTTTCCACCGAGCGCGCGTGATATTTACATAAAATGTCCTCTGATCAAAATTATGGGTGCAAGTTTTTTTTTGGCTAAATTAATTGACTTCTGGGAAATCCATGGGACAAAGACAACTAGTCTTATATAAAACAGTTTCCATACCTAGACGAGTTGTAGTCAGGTTGAGTTGTAGCGACTTAATTGTAATCCAGGAGAACCCACGGTAAATAATAAAGGTAAAGCAAAGTTTTAATCGTAGTTTTAAAAATTGTCTTTAAAGCGATGAAAAGTAAAAACAGTTAATTGTTGGTAATACACGTCGTTAAGCGCAGTTACCGTCGTTTGTTTATATCAAACGGTATTTAACTACAATTTAAGTAATCTGCGGCGTAGCAAATTTGATTGCTGAGTCAGGATGTGGCGGTGACTTTATTACATTCTCGGGCATAGCAAATTCTGCAGTAGGTCAGCGAAAACGAAAATTCTTTCCCCGATTATAGGGTTCATGTTAGGATCTTAGGGATCATGTTATATAGGCGATGTGGCTAGCAACCCATCACTATTTTGATTCCCCTTTCTATCCATACGCCCACAATCATGCTAAACGTGGTCCTTAGCCTTAGGTCTTGGCACCTTAGGCTCTGTCCACCCCGTAAGGGATAAAGACGTGATTTATGTATGTATGTATTATAGGGTTTAACCTTTTCGGCGTCATTGACTTGATATAGTCAGTACATGCAGTGTAAAATGCACCTTCAGTTGACAAAATAAAGTTAACAGTTGCTAATGATACTAGAGCTGTTGGGCGTTCAAAAGGTTAAGAAGTCGGAAATATTGAAGTATGGATGTGAAAATTAATCAAAGTTGAAATAAACTTGAATAAGTTTGTAATACGACGAGAGGACAAGCAATTATCAAAGCAGTTTTTAAAATAAATTGACCACCTTGGTAGAGTTTCTCTTTTTCGTAATGGGCTAGCAAATAGGTACTAAAACTTTTTGAAAAAAAAACAGGTTTCCTATGTTTGCTACGGTTTAATCAATTGGGATGACATATTTCAAAATTTAAGTACGTATTAAAAATATACATATATTATTTCGCTTCAGACCACACAACAAACGATCCTTATAATATATCATTCAATTAAAAAAATGCTGTCAAAGATTTTCAAAACTACCCCTTCTTTAATTTCTGAAAATCGCTACAATTTTCGACCAAATATCCATGCCTACTGTACACTATAACACTAAGATAAAAGCTTATAAAACATAATCTTTTCATTCCGTTTCATTTTAATGTCAGGTCATAATGATGAACTACTTACAAGTCCTTAATTAAAAATAAAACCACGTATGTTCCTGACAAGAAAAAGGAGGAAAATAACCTACTGTTTTCCTTATATTCCGCTTTTATTCCCTGAGGTAGCGGGTAATAGCATTCCTCGCTAGCAGTGCCGTGTGCTGTTAATTGGTCCTTGACTATAGTATTATAGTGCTGCCAGCCCCATGGGAACTGATATATGTCTAACATCTTATGATAATGATAATTTACATCAAAATAGGTTTTAGCGTTGATTGCATGTGTGTCTTGCCCTAATTTTTTTTTTGTATAAATGAGACAACCTAACTTCAGTCACCCAGTCTCTTCCAAACTTCGTTCACATAGCCCATACCGTAATTTCCGCGAAAAACCGATTGTCTGCAAAGTCGGTTTACGAACGGTACTTTTACGTCATACGATAGGTCTGACGTCACGCGAGAAGATCGTGTCTCTCTATTGCTTGTTCTGCGCTCTCGCTTACACACTCTGACGTCATGCGGAACGTAACGCAATAAGTCATGCTTTTTCGTGAGTGCAGCCGGCGTACATCGATTTATTAGACGTTATCACATCAAAAATGCAAAGATGAATCTTAAAGAGTTCCATTTACCATTTTGGCTATGAAACCCAAAAAAACTGAACGCGCGCAACTAAGATCCCAAAGGTGCAAATAAATTCCTGTTTTGGTACTATTTTACTTAGAAGCGTGAAAATTTACCCTCTTGTTAAAGACACGTCCGTCTAACACCCCAGACGACGCGCTCAAATCAAAAATTACGCCCGGCCGAAAGTTACGTTTTCTCTTACCGAAATCGTAAATAAGTTATATCGGAGGTCGTAAAACTTACAAGACGGGCACTCCCCGGCGGTCGAGTTATGGCCCCCTCGGCGTCGATACAGTGTCTTCATCTCAAACCGGTATAGAAAAACATTATGACACCCGGAGTGTTGCTTTTTTTTAAACTAAAGGTTTCGAGGTTCCAAGCTAAATAATTTACAGATAGATGGTATACTTGTGAAAGCTTCGACTACCTACCAACTGAATCTCTGTTACAGAAAATCAGATGTATTTTTAACTAGGGCGCAAAAAGCAATTAACTAGACTACCTACAGACATTTCAGCCACGTCTCGCCTCTGAAGCGTCTGATCTCTCTGAAAAGTCCAACAAATTTGCCGGACTAAATCCTATAGTATATTAGATTTCTACTTGAATTCATTCAACTCACCGTTGCATCCGATTACCTTTTTACATCTGTAAATGCGCACCAAAACAACCCCCTATTTAAGCGTCAGTAAAAATAAATCCCTTCCCGTCCTGTAAATAATAATATTTCAGCAAAAAAGTCCTATTAGGTAATGTTAATTACGTAACAGTGATCAAAGCTGTCACAAACGTTTATTTAATTACGCCTCACTCGCTCATTTGATGTTCCTATTCGTCATGTTTATCCGTCATGTCACGAAAACAAAACAACATCGGGAATTTAAACCTGATAGCTCCGGGAATGTTTTTGAATGGGTAAATGGAACTTTCAAACGTTCAAAAACAAAGTGGAATGGGGATGATGGAAGAGTTGACAAGCGGCGGAATTAGCCGCTACAAGGGCTTACGGATTGCGGTATTTCTGTCATGGAAGTAAGTAAATTTTAGGTAATTAACGCATTTTTTTCGTTTTAAATAGTTTACAATGGTATATTTTTAGTACGGACTTGTTTTGACTGTTTTACCGGGTTTTTGTGCAAAATTATCTGATCAAGTATTTCTAATTCATGATTATGACATATGTACTACTAATACTTATATTCTATTGTGCTGGACGCAATCACTTCAAGGTTAGCGTTTTCTGTTTTTTTTTCTACGCAACCTAATTAAAATTAAAATTTTACCTGGTACATCAAAACTAATAGTAAATGTACTCATAATAATAATAAGAAAATGATTTCTAGTGATTCTCAGACTACTGCTGCTTTTGTCCAACTTAAGCCCAACTTTAAATAAAGCATAGCACACGCTATTTCAAATTAACAAGAAAGTCCTTAGCCATTGAATACATTGAGCGTATTTCAATGAAGCTAATTTGCACAATGGTCTCACTGAGCTCAGTTGGTAATAAAAAATGCAGCGAGAGCGCCCAGGGCGCACTGGCTGAACAAAGCGGTTTGCGTTGCGGTGGATGCCATAAAAATGAATTGTGATTAAAAAAATACTGTTTTGAAAATAGAATGAGCAGTTTTAAATTTGAACAGATCCAGTCCTAGTGGTTTGTGAATTGTTCTTAAAAAATAAAAGTAACGTGTTTGTAAAATTTGAATATTATAAACTAGGTAGTGTTTTGTATCAATTTAAAAAACATTTTATAATTTAGAAAAGTAACTTTTCTAATTTCATTGATTGCTTTCATCTTTTTGTAAATGTTTTGATAGGTAAAGGCTACCGCCCCTACGAATTAACCATAATAAAGAGGAAAACTTCGTAGAAGTAATCTATGCAATAACTGCAGAACCGACTCCAAAAATATTTCACTGACTAATGGAAAGAAAGCTACATCTTGCCTGGTTAGCAAAAGCTTATTTCTATCCCGGGAAAATACAAAGCAGAGTTCCCACGGAACGAGGACGGAGTTATGGATAGCAACTAGTTTAGTTTACTAGCCTTCCGTCCGCAGCTTCGCCCGCGATAAATTAATTTTCCCGTAGGAATAGGTATTTTCCCGCGGTAAAAGTAGCCTATGTCACTCAGTGATAATGTAGTTTTCTAACGGCAAAAGAATTTTTAAAATCGGTCCAGTAGTTTCGGAGCCTATTCAATGCAAACAAACAAACAAACAATCAAATTTTTCCTCTTTATAATATTAGTACCAATAGATTAGTATAGAAGATGGATGGAACGCATTTACCATGAACCACTGTTCTTTTTATTGCCCATAGACAATATCAAGTATGTAGTCGCAATCATCGACAGCTTAGCATAAATCAGGCCTTATAACTCCGAAATTCGTTTTTTAAAGTTGGCTTCTTGCCATTCCACTCATACTAATAGTCATAAATACGAGAGTGAGAGGCAGTCATCATACGAAAATCGAATTTGTAATTTCGGAGTAGCCCTCGTTATACGTTAATTGTAGTTTTTGTGGACGATTGTATTACTAATAGGTATTACCCACAGATTTAAATCTTGCGCCAGATGGCCACATAATTTAAAATTATTACCATTTATTACTTTTATTGCTTTTTATCTCAAATTTTGTTGCAGGCCAGTCGCTAATATAAATTTCGGTCTCGTATCTCATTTCGAATATAATGGCTGGTATTTTATGAAAATATTTTTATACTGCTAAACTAATATTATGTAGGTACTTATGACAAATATTATTTTATAGAAGAACTAGCTGTAGCCCACGACTTTGTCCGTGTTTTTTTTTTTTGTATTATGTAGCTTCGCGCTCTTGGCGCGCATTTAGCCAAATCCTTTCTTAGCGCAAGCCTAATGACTATCTGCGTACTTTGCGCGTTCAGTGTTTTTAGCTGTGCATTGATCGGTCAGTCAGTCACGTTGCCTTTTAAATGTACATGGGGGTTACCATGAAGTCTTAATGCGATCCATACTAAAATGACAGCTAAATCCTGAACTGAGTCGGAATTGACTCGCACTAAAAAGTCATGTTAAGGCCCCAGTAAGTACATATTGATTCGTATGTCACTATGCAGTGGGACCTATGCCATTTTCTTAGACAAAGATCGAACATTTTATTTTTGTGTAATTCACTTGTCAGAAGTATCTATATGTCCGGGGTATCTCTGATTTTGTGGCTACTTTGATAGTTTCTAAAAACTATAAAATCATTGTCCAAGGTGAATGTTTGTAAGTAGATGCAAAGAAGATCGACGAAGACAGAACGTGAGAAGCAAAAATGATCAAAACTTATATGATATTACTGTAAGATGAGGTATTCCATCTTACCCTCTCGGCTGGCAATGCATCTGCAGTGGCGTGCACGTGTGAGTAAGTAATTAACCTTAACTTTGTGTCTTTATGAAGTGCACGCGACTGCTCGTAAGGGAATAAGACGTGATTTATATACGTATGTATGTATAATAATAAGTTCGGCGGATTGGTCGTCATCTGATCTGCCCCCGGCTATCCCCGCGCCCTGACCACACACGCGTTTGTAATGGTCGATAAAAGTTTAAAAACTCGTTTGGCTCGAGTGTTTAATTACTCTTGACGTCCAGTTTGCGCAATCGCATGTTCCCCGAGATGGCGGGACGCCAGTTTAATTAAATTTATTTGTAATACATAAGAATATTCGCCAAAGGGTTTTTAGTGGCATAAACCTGTTTCAAGATTTACCACTACTTAGGTACTCAAATCAGTTGGGTACCTACCTAATTATTTAAAATGAGAGTTGCGGATGTAGTATCGCGTAGAAAAATACATACATACATACATAACGTACACAAATCACGTCATTATCCCTTATGGGTTAGACAGACCCTAAGGTAACAAGACCTAAAGGCCACGTTTAGCATGATACTGCTAGCCACATCGCCTAGACTAGAACATGATTCCTAAGATTTTCACTCATTCCCTCGATGGACTTTTACCACCTGCGCGGGAAGAGAAGCAACTGGCACATTCTATGTTTTTTCTTAGATCCGCGACCAGCATGGAAGCGTAGAAAAATGTCCAATTTAATTTTAGTTATATCTGAACATTGTGAACTTAGTTACACTCATTTTGTTCACTTTGTTAAACAAGTTAGTCATTTCTTACGCTCTACCGCGTTCTTGGCATTGTTCATTTTTTTTAAGCTGTGCTTTTAACACCTCTATTTGATAAAATGGACTATTTCAAGCAACTAATTTGAATATTTTGCTTTTACGTAGCTTTGTTAATTAATAATAAATATTTTTTCGCTGTTTGATAATTCGTGAATTTAGACAGAATCCCAATCGCCTTCGTTCGGCTGGCTATAAAAAAAAAGGCTTTGTCTATGGTTTTGTTAGATTTGACAGTGACACGTGACAGTTGCCATAGCCAAACTTTTTTTTTCATTTTTGTGGCAAACATTCGATGCTGGATTCTGTCTAAAAACCCGGTCGTTCGGTCAAACAAAGGTTCAAAGTACTTTTACAAAAATATCTGCAATCAAAAAGTATTTTTGAAATCGGACAAGATAAATCGGATAATTGATGGCTTTCCTCGAAATGGTTTTCGAATTGGAGCATACTAAAAAAAATGAACAATGCCAATTGTCCTATGCACATTCAGTTTACAACCTCTAGCACAGACACATGCAAATTTACTATTTAAAACAAGGCAATGGAGTATAAGCCATTGAAACCAACCGTAATTTGCTGTGAGATAACTTCAGAGAGTCGTAAAACACGGGGGTTGATTTGAAAATTGATCACGAGTGCGCTGTAGGTAAAAAATAATGAGAAAGCTATCGGATCACGCAAGCTACATTGCATGGATACAGTTTTATTAATTAATGAAAGAAATTGAAATATGTTGGTAGGTGAACTTAAGTCAACCTCAAAGCGGCGTCAATGAGTCATTCATAACATTTAGTAAATGTTTTTTACACACCTCTTATTCAGAAAAGTAACTTTGCACCCTGACGAGAGGGATTAAAGTGCAACTTTTCTGTTCAAGGCTTTAGCAAATGCTTTTTTTGAAGTTGATAAATTGTCAAACTACGCCATTTTTCATGCTGGTTGCTCTTTAATTAGGTATGTTTAGAATTGTTTTTTTTTCAAGTTTCTTAATGCTCGGCGTGAAAAGTTGTATGAACCACTCGGGAGCAAAATTATTTTCATTTTGGGCGTTAACACTTGAATCCCTCATTACGCTTACCTTACGATTCTACAATACAATCTTTGTACTCCTTCGCTACATTCTGGATTCAATATACCGCCATCGCCGTAAATATATAATTTTGCTCCCTTGTGACACAAGTAACTATTGTTTATTAATATGGACCTCGCAAAGTAACGCCTGATTCAAAAAAAGACGTCATGGTAACCGCCCAGGTAAACTTCTATCGTTTAAGAGTAGAATTATAACTGGACCCATTCCATGTCGTGTAAGGCATGGTCCAGTTGACAAGCTAGAACTGTGGATCGAGATTACGGAGATTTAATTATAACTGAACGCTATTTGCTTTGCAAAAGCTATTCTATTTACTTACTAATTAACCTACAATCCAATTGGGTTGTAGCTTCGTCTTGTAAGTTTCACATGTTATTTGTAAATTTTAACGACAAATAAACTTTTCGCCTAATGGTGTCAGACGTAAAGTTGAATTTTGTCGAATAGGAAACTGACAAAGGACCTTTCCGTGTTGAACCAACGATCTGTATTTGTAATACTTGGATCATGTCTGATTCAAAGTCCGAGATGCAGGTTGCATTAGGAGCCGTGGACGTTATGTTAGTATTGCTATTTCAACAGGATGTGTAGCAAAATTTACATAAACGATGTCTTTGATTTATTCTCTCAACGTCGGATTCAGAGAAACATTTTTGCAGGTGTTGCCTTTTGTAACTATCAACTTACAGTTTGACAACAAAAATAATGCTCCACGATGTACACACAGCAAAGCGAATCGGTGAGCACCCTAGTTATCCACGTGTGTCATTCTATACACACATCCGCACTTATCCGCTGCCTTATTACGCACACAACAAAATGCCCTATCTGTGCTAATTGTGTTTTCTGACTACCTTCACGCATAGTTATTCAAACCTGCTGGTATTTTGTTCAATGGAAGCATAATTTTGCCGCCAGTATTATAAGCGTGGTGGCTCAGGTGTATTGACCTAGAGTTATGAAACCCTAAGAACCGGGTTCGAATCCTGCACAAGTGTATCTTTTTTTGTTTTCAATTTTAAATTACTAATCTCAAAATAAACTCATGTTTACCTAAAACAAGAAAAAAAGGACGTAAAAGAATAAAACAATAAAATGCAATTATTGGTTCAAATTGTTTATTGCAACCAACTTTTAATTTTTATTGTATTAGCCTCTATTTGTGTTATTATTATTATTACCAAAAGTAATTAAATTAGCTAAATAAAACTGCACACTTTTCCTTATAGAATAATATTCATAAAATAACACACACTTTAGAGGCCAGTATGATTTTATGTTTACTAAAAAGTCTTATGTCACTAACATAATAATTATCTTGCAAATTGAATACACAACCATAATAGGGCTATTTTTAAGATGACATATAATTAATATCTTAAATTCTGGTTTATTAGGTTTAAGTCTGATAAAGATGAACGAAACGTTTTATTTGCGGACGTGTAAGTCAGTGGTGAAATGAATAGACATGTTAAATGACAGCCATTAACAATAACATCATTTCACACTGGGTTATAATCTCCACTTTGAAGCGACTAAGCTACCTATCTCGATTTGGTTTGGATTTGGACACCAGGGCCCATCGATGACATCCAACCCCATAGCCTAAAGTAACACTGCCACTCGTTCTGCACTGTAAAACATTACTGTGTTTATATATTTAATTAAGTTAATATATTTCGTCTTTATCACTAAAAATCACTACATTTGACTTTGATTGATGTAATAATCAAAGTCAAGATATTCACGAGCAAAGGTTTCTTCTATGCTGGTCCATTAAAGCATGTTTTTTGCTGGTCTACGGCAATGCAATCCTGCAGCTTGCAGATGGTTTCGCACAGGTTGCAACGTAGCATTGTGTCTTGTTGCTGTGAAATGGGTCACTAGCAGGTGCGGCAACTACATAATAGGTTTAGGCCCAGAACGAATATTTTTATCGTGTCCGAAGTCTGCGTAAGGGTGAATCCATAATGGCACAGTCTTCCGCTGCAAAATAAATGAAGTTTAAATAAAAACATTTTTCGTCAAAGAAAGTTGTTTAAAACATTACCGATAAAATAATAAGTCATTGTTTTTAACACCGTTTGTCTACTTACCCATATCAAAAAACGCCTAGCGATTCCTTATATAAATAGTTATATTGTTTTGCTCTTTTCAACAAAGATAAATGAAAATCCATGTTTTGCAAATCACAAGGTATTCGAAAGGCAAAATTAAACAGTTCGTAAGTATAACACACGGTTCATCCCGCAGCTAATAATGGCTGCCAGCGGTGACAGTTGTTTGTTCACAAAATCATATTATTAGAAATTTGAGGGTAGAAAACACTTTATATTGTTTAAGACGATAACGACCAAAATAGCCATCAGCTAGCAACTTTTAAACTCCAGTAAAAAGAGTCATACCTATTAATGAAAACACAATGCGTTTGCGTTTTTAACATATTATATAAGAGTAAAATTAAACATACAACAGACTGCAACCACCATAAAATTAAATAGTTACGAAAAAAAATAAATTATAATTTCAACCTTATTTCAAAGCTCATAAAACAGCTATTTACACAAATTGCAATACAGTAGTCGCAGATTGAACATAATTCATAAATTCACCATGTAACTTGCATACCTCGGTGGCCTAGCGGTCAAAGACAGGTCGAAGATTTGACTTCTGCTTTAGTGAACCGGGTTCGTATCCGAAGAAAACGGAATATAAAATAGTAATTATAAAATGACATTTTTGGATGTTATTTCAATGGCCATGCTGGTTGTGAGGAATATTGCTTTGGAATTGGAATCTCAGACTTGTTGAGAAATAATAATATAACATCGTCGCATCAGTGAGATGGTAACTACTCTTCGCTAGTAATAATAGTTCAATGCGTGGGATTGCATAAATTTGAAGATTCAAAGTCGAAGGAAGCTTCGATTCGGTTCTCTCGCTTACACTGGGGATGACAATATCCAATGTAAGATTAGGTAAAATATTTTTAGGACAGTCTAAATAAAAAAAATACTTTTACATTATTTTTGTAGAAGTAACTGAAACCGGAGATATTGCATTTTCAACCTTTGAGTGTGACACGATACCGGGGGGGATTATTTTCATTTAATTTGTAATTATTTTTTACTTAATTTATTATAAACTAACTTAAATAGTTGTAACTTTCTTCATTGTTATTTTATAGTTAGTTCTTGTTTATTCAATAAACAGGTAATTTACAGCGACATTGCTCATTCATCTTGTTGCTAAAAAATCTGTACTTAGGGGGTAGATTTTATGATCGAACTCACTCACACATTCACATGTCATAGATTCTACTTAACGTTCATGTCGATACTCAACACGCATAGACGTGTGCGTGGCTGTGCTAACCGCATTATTTTGCTGTGTGTACCTGCGCAGTATACCAATTTTAGTAGCGCGGGAAACTCTGGCGCTGTTATTGGTCGATCGATTTCGTACCAACAATGGCAAAATCGTGTAAGCGGGACAGAGCTAAGAATGCAAAGCAAGCAATACTCTGCCAGTTGCGCTTGCAAATAAAGTTCAATATAGATTATTTACACGTTCGGCTACCATCGGAAACTGGTCTGCGCTTCTCTGCGCAAACGAATACTGCCGATGCGCATTATATTTGTTGTCAAACTAATGTCTCGTATCTTGAAGGTGACGTTTTATTTCCCTACTCAAAGAATATGTATAGGTACTCAAGTAGGGCGAATACATAGAATGCTTACACTTTTTGCAATATTAAACTTCGCCTAACAAACTAAAATACTAAATTTTAACATTCTCAAGACTACTGCCACAATTATGATAAACCTTCGATAGACGATGTTTCACTTCGCTTTGCGTTGCATTTTACTGTACATCTCTACTCTCTTCTCTGTATTATTGTTAAAAGCAGTTTCCTCTCATCACAATAATTTCCATTTTAGCTCGCTTTTGTTTTGCGCAACGTATTTTATCGTACGTGAAATCGTATTATCATCATTTAAAGGAAGCAGCGATGTGAATTCCGTCATTTTCCTCCCACGGGATATGTAAATATTTGCCTTCATATTTATTCATCGTCCTCAGAACTCCATATTGAAGCCTAACACCTAAAAACTTATTATTTGCTGACCCAGATTGAAAATTACGCTTACATTATACGAAAGATATTTAACTTAATTAAAAAGAGGTTCCAAAGAAGTCGTGTGTCCAATAGTGGGACTTCTAATGGGTGTCACAAAAAGCATTACTGTTTTCTAATAACTTAAAATAAAATAAAATAAGTTAGCTCGAAAGTCAACGTCAGTACGGAACGAAAACATACACCGGTAGGTGTGAAACATTGTTAGTTTTGTATCCTATGGAGATGACAATAACTCATGAATCATTAAAACTAACGTCGCAAAACTAGCCTCAATGTTTGAAGTGTGAAAAGAAAAACACTTAAAAGTCTAATAAAGTGCCGCGTCAACAATGAAACCCTTTAATATTTCCTCTCATTTCTCCAACTCAGCAGTGCATTTTCCGTTTCCCTTTGGACCTATTTACAACAGTTCATTCAAGAACCTTTCCATTGTGTTTCGCTTTTGTGCTATAAAATTGGTTTAAAAAGGTCTAGTTATAAATGCAGCAGCTATTTTTCTTGCTTATTGCCTGTACTTACTGCGTTCTCAAGATTCACTGAACTTAATCCCTGTTAAGCTCTAGTCAAGAAGAAAGCGGAGAAATAACTTTTATTAATGCATTAAAATATTTAGTTTTTTGGAGACTACTTTTTTGACCATGCTGGTCTGGGAACAAAGAAAAAACATAGAATGTACCAGTTGCTTCTCTTCCCGCGCAGATGGTAAAAGCCCATCGAGGGATTGGGTGAAAATCTTAGGGATCATGTTATATAGGCGATGTGGCTAGCAACCCATCACTATTTTGATTCCCCTTTCCGTCCATACGCCCACAATCATGCTAAACGTGGTCTTTAGGTCTTGTCACCTTAGGCTCTGTCTACCCCGTAAGGGATAAAGACGTGATTTATTTATGTATGTGTACTTTGTTTACTTTGTACTTTGTACCACACAATGTACATATACCGAATTTCAAGTAGGTGAATCAGACCACCAAAAGTGGGTCAAATTTCTCTTGCTAGATTACAGCGAAATGTGTGTTTTGTCTGTCTGGCCAAGGAAAGTTCCAAAGGGACAGACAAAAACTTTGTTGACAATTTAGTTGGGATTTGGTATAAAGTTAGTTTCAGTCCCGGGGAAGGACATAGGACAGTTTTTATTTCGGAAATTTGAATTATTCCCGCGGGATAGCGATTCGCGCAGACCAAGTCGCAGGTAACAGCTATATTTGCTACTTTACATTCTCTAGACTGTGTAAGCCCGCTTTAGTCACTAGAACGTTTAAAACCACTTTTATTCAATTACCTATAACAATAAAAGTACAATTACGTAAGATTGGAGTAATCAAGCAAATTGATGGGCCGTAAAGGAGAGCCTTTAAAGTGGTCTAAGGTAAGTATTTAAATTTTACTGCTCTCTCTTAGTACCTTAGATTACTTTTACTTTTATCTGTTAATTAACAAAGGTGTTAAAAGATAATAGTCCAATTACAAGTTAAATGTAATAAAAAAGTTGGTTTTTGAGTTAATGTCATGAATTTGAGTATGATATTAGAAAAAGCTAGGGTTTTTCACTAGCAGGGCAGCTTGGCGTTTCGAACTTTCGCGTCCGAAGCTGAGAGTTCAGACTCGCCTTCAGACCGGATCAGGGTCCTTACCATGACGTCTTAATGCGATTCAATTCCTATTCAGTTCAGGTTCGCTCGCTGTCAGATCCATACTAAAAATGACAGCCAAAACCTGAACTGAGTCGGAATTGAAGACGTCATGAGGCCCCAGTACGCCTTCACGTAAGGATTGGAACTTTCAGTCCCAGATTTAATAATAGTTACGGCAGTGCAGCTGTGCAGTCCGGAAAAACCGATTTGATAAGAAGATTACATACATACATACTGTCACGCCTCTTTCCCACAGGGGTAGGCAGAGACTACTCTGTTTCACTTGCTACGATCCTGACATACTTCTTTCGCTTCCTCCACATTCATCAATCTCTTCAAACATGCTCGTCGGTTTCGGGTGCTCCTGACCTGACCTTTTTCCAAAACGTCTCCTATTGGGTCTCGAAACGTCCGTCTAGGCCTTCCCCTCCCAATGTTACAATTCACACTCCCCATATAGATCTGTTTAGTTAGTCTACTTTCATCCATCCGCTCTACGTGACCAAACAAACTAAGCATACTTTTTTCTATCCTAGTCACTATATCCTCTTTCACACCAGCACGTTCCCTTATCACACTATTCCTTATTCTATCTTTCAGTGATACACCTTCCATACTTCTTAACGCTCTCATTTTTACTGCATTTATTCTACGATTAGAAGATTATGACTAAATATTCCGATATTATTCCTAGTTTACATCATAAAGAGAATCTCTAATAAATATTTTAACTCTCTGGGTCCCGAGAGCTTGGGCGGAGCGTTAATGAGTCAGTCAGATACTGAGTTTTTTTTACCCGACTGCGGCGAAACCCAAAAGGAGGGTTATTTTATGATAATAAGATTATTTTTTCTTCGTAAGATCATGCGGTGGTGACAAATTAGTCTTATTTATGGAATCTCAAGGGAATCCCTTTAATTAAGTGGCTATAATAATTCCAAGCGAATATTCTTTTTCCGTGCTATGTGTATCAAGTTGTACTGGTTAGAAAGGTAATTAAGTCCAGTTTACTAATAAACAAGACTGAACATACAAGGTGTGGGTGAGCATTTCGATAAATTTGAACAATGTAGGTATTTCTGACGTCGTAAGGAGTAAAAAATGTTATACGAAACATAGGTCGCATTATGCGTGTTTAAATTTCATTTTGAATGGGAACGGTCGACATTATGTGAAGCGTTCGTAGCCACATAAAATTAATCTTAGAAATGCATATTTTTACCTAGGTTTATATAACATTTTTTACTCCTTATCTCTCGCTATGCTCACGCACACCGTGTATAAAATACTTACTAATAGTGTGAGGGCATGTTATTCTCATAATTTTAAGTATGCTAGCTTTTTATTGACCGTCAACCAAGCTACATATGTACAATCAAATTACATATCAAATTTCACGGTAATCCGACCACTGGAAGTTTAAATTTGACTTACAAGATTTTACCCAAACAAATGAACAACAAACGACACAAGTTAAATAAAGTCACTGCGAAAGAGATATCGTTTGTATTTCGTTTGCTAGCTTGTTTGTTATAAGTGACGTCATTGCACAGATAATCTGGAGACCATCTTGTCGGACAACGTTTTCGTCTGCTCCTTAAATCTTTAATAAAGTTTCATACTTTTCACTGTCTCACAGAATATTAATTAACAACAGTTTAAGACCCAGGTAATTGAAACGGATGAAAACTACCCTTTTGGTGGGTATACAATGCCGAGTGTTGGGCAGGCTACAGAGTTTTAGCAAATGCCCTGTCGAATATGTTTATTACTCACATACCGACCCAAACTAAGAAATAACACAGTGTCATCATTCGGAATCGCACTTATGTTTTGATTTTTTCCAGAACCATACAGTTTTCTAGGCAATAAACATATTAAGTAATTTATGGCTTCTACTTCCATGCTGGTCTGGAAGCAAAGAAAAACATAGAATTTATCAGTTGTCACTCTTCCCGCGCAGATGCTAAAAGCCCATCGAGGGAATGGGCGAAAATGTTAGGAATCATGTTATAGGCCTTGTGGCTAAACCCATCACTATTTTAATTCCCTTTACACCTGTATACTATAAAGACATACGTGTACGTAGCGAAATCCATTTCATAATAAGATAATTTTTAATTGGCTCCTCTTTTTCGTGGTCCAGATTTTATACGCGCAGTTATCAAAATCAGTACATTGTTAGAGAGCCTCAAAATAAGGGTGAGAGTAATGGTATATTTTACGACTACTTTCCGGCAACAATAAAGTTAATCTTATAATCTTGTTTTAGTATACGATCGTAACTCTACTACTTAGCCGTCGCACGGTGGTTCGAGATTTTCATTGTTCTTTACCTACGACGCGTTAAAAAGGTTACAGGGTAAGGCCTATGGTTAGCTCCCTTCAATGCTGGTCTGGGAGCAAAGAAAAAACTAACCCCCTAATTCATAAACGCTCTGTAGGCTTCTGCTAACTTAGCAATCGTTTGTCCTTATCTGTCACTTTGACATTACCTTTCACAGATAAGAACAAACGATTTCTAAGTTACCAGCTGCTTATTTTCCCGCGCGGAACAAAAAGCCCATCGAGGGAATGGGCGAAAATCTTAGGAATCATGTTATAGGCGATGCGGCTAGCAACCCATCACTATTTTGATTCCCCTTTTTACTTTTACGCCCACGATCATGCTATACGTAACAGGGGATATATAGACACAGGACAAGTAGACAGAGCCTAAAGTAACAACATCTAAAGGCCACGGTTAACATGATTGTGGGCGTATAGGTGGACAGAGGAATCAAAATAAGGGTTGCTAGCCGCATCGCCTATAATTATGATTTCTAAGATTTTCGGCCATTCCCTCGATGGATTTTTACCATCTGCGCGGGACGAGAAGCAACTGGTACATTCTATGTTTGTTCTTTACTCCCAGACCAATATGGAAGAAAAAGGATAAATTCGTGGATTTTGAATATTTTATTGAATCAGGTGTTATTTTGCGGAGGTCCATTTCAATGAATAAAAAATATTTACCTTGCTACTCCGCTACTCACGTTTTGTATGTGTGACCGTTGTGCTCACTAAACTTCGATAATGATCCCGTAGAGGGATCGAAACGCGTCAGTGTTTGTGTGGTGTAAGGGATAATCAAGTTTGTGGGATTTATATGTGTTTTATGTGGCAGTAGTGGAGAGAGGGTTGCATGAAAAACATATATTTCACACAGGCTTGGCTATAGGCACTTGAGTAGCGGAGTAGCAAGGTAAATATTTGTTGTTCATTTACGTGGTGTTTGTATATGTAGGGTAAGGCCGTGAGGTGTCCCAGCTGCCAAATCCTGTGTGTTACGATTACGAATAGTCCGTAAACCAATACCAGCTAGCTACTCCGCATGCAGAGTAGTGTGTGTGCGAGCAACTTAGTCTCAGTCCATGGTCGCATTCACCTTACAATAGTCCTCCAGCACTTTGCACTTTGATATGCCAACCTGTTGTTTTTGAACGATTTAGTTTTTCCTCATTTTTATTTTTTGTTTATTGTAAGCTATTTAATTCATTTATGTATTTTTTTAGTTACACATAAGTCGGGTTCTATCTATTTATTGCTTGGTTTACGTAAAAGTTTATGGATTATGTTGTATATTTTATCTGTGTATCGCTTCGTGAGTCATAGACGGTTCTGGCTGAAAATCAGTGCTGCAGGTGTCTAACGCCTCAGCGTAATGCTGAGCCAGCGACCGTTTCACTTTTGTTTTGCGAAACCACACACAACGCTGATGATCTATTTTTCATGCCTGTTTTTTTTCTTGTTTATTTTCCATAAAATTGTGTATATTCTCTTATATTTGTGTGTCTTGCAAAAAGGAATAAAATAAATGTCTTCTTTCTTTCTTTCTTCACCTATTTTCGTAACACACGGGACACGGCGTTCGAGACGCTCTGCGGCTTTAAGATCTTTACGCACCAGTGGCCACCGATAAGGAATCCAATCCCGCAAACGCTGGATCCCGTATTTAGTGGGATCAGGGTTATGAGATGTAGGTTTTATGGGTATAGCGGGATCGGCGGGACGCAAAAATAACGAGTCACTTACCATACAAAGTATGATCATTATATCTAACTAGCTTCTGCCCGCGACTTCGTCGGCGTCAAACTAGGTTTAACAATTGATATTGGTAGTATATCCTGGCATAATTATTTACGTACATACATACATAAATCACGTCTTTATCCCTTACGGGGTAGACAGAGCCTAAGGTTATAAGACCTAAAGGCTACGTTTAGTATGATTGTGGGCGTATAGGTGGAAAGGGGAATCAAAATAGTGATGGGTTGCTAGCCGCATCGCCTATAACATGATTTCTATGCCCATTCCCTCGGTAGGCCACCATGGAATAACAGATTCGATAAAAAGTAGTCTATGTGTTATTCTAGGCTATAATCTAGCTCCGTGCCAAATTTCATTTAGATCTCCTGTTCTAGTGGAAAGAGTAACATGCATCCATACACGTCTTCACAAACTTTCGCATTTATAATTATAAAAAAATACATACTAGGATGTTGTTGTGTCACTAATTAATAAAGTCTCTTGAACGTTATATTGACCAATAATAGGTGAATTGTTGTTTTATCGAGTGGAACGCACCCGACAGGGTACATCAATCATGCGTCGATAAACAATAGAACATCGGCGGGGCCATGTAATATTCAATCATTCGGCTACGTGTCAATACAAGTGAAAGCCAAGGGAATAGTTAGACGACAAAGTTGCCTGCGACACAACTAAGTTTAAGGATTGACACGGAACACGCGTGGTAATAAAAGCACTGGGGAGAACGGATGCAGTCGATACACCTAGGTAGACGTCGAGCATTTCAAATCTATCCTACTTCCTATATCTATTTGTAATATCTTTAAACGAGCAATTCTTGCGTAATTACACATAAAATTTCGGACTATTTCGTAGTCCTTCTTCCTGGAGCGCTCGCCCCGGCCCCTCGCCGGGCGCCGGGGTTCGTTTCGCTGCCGCCGGGGCGAGCGCTCCAGGAAGAAGGACTACGAAATAGTCCGAAACATGTCGAGCATCACTCGACTTTTTATACGTGAGTTATCCGTTTATGTGTAATTATGATTGAGTCTCACGGTAGTTTCATGTTGAAAATTCTTGCGTATATAATAATCTGACTTTTGGAAACAGCTCCAACGATTTTCATGAAATTTGGCAGAGAGTGGAACATGCCCTTAATCTAGTTGTAAATATTACTGTTAAGATGATAAATTAAAAAAAAAACTGTTACACGTCATAGTCTATGGTACCGGAAAAAGGGAAGTGAGCTATGGCGGATAGCAATACGAATTTGGTTGTAATTTTTAATCTTTTAAATGTAATTAAAAGCAGTCAGTATTTACCGTGAGGTTTTATTTTAAATACTATATATATAAATATTATTTCGTCGTGTTCTTCCATAAAACAGTCATATTGACAACTTTATCGCAAAATACAAGCACGGCTAGCACAAGTGAGCGCGAGAGCTGTGTCGCGAGCGGTATAGATGACCCATCTAGATCTTACCTACTGTTCGTTCTGGTAAGAGACGGGTAGTCTTTCTCGCGCGCGACAAAGCTCTCGTGCACTTGTGCTAGCTGTGCAGTTTCGTTTCTAAAGTGCGGTAGGTAATTGCGCTCGCTCAAGCGGGGGCTTTGCTCGGCTATTTCCTGCACGAACTCCTTCCCTACTGATTAATGCCT
The DNA here is from genome assembly GCA_949127965.1 of Pandemis corylana. Taxonomy (NCBI): domain Eukaryota; kingdom Metazoa; phylum Arthropoda; class Insecta; order Lepidoptera; family Tortricidae; genus Pandemis; species Pandemis corylana. The sequence continues at coordinate 8,509,291 of OX421867.1, read as the reverse complement.
CTTCTATTCTTTTTCATTTTAACGCAGTGAAGCTGGTATTATTGCATTACGTTATTGAAGTCACGTTTACTAATTCTTTTTTTGAAGTGGAAACTTTAGCGGGGTTGTGTACTTTTTTGGGATGGGTAAAAAATGTTAAACTCGCGTCAGTCCAGGCGTCAGGGTCACGTGGAGGCGCCTCAGGGTGTCTGTCGTGGCTACGCGTAACCTTGGCGTTCCGAACGCTGAGGCCGTGGGTCGCTACAGTGATTGTGAGGAGAAAACGTCTATAAAAAATCCAGCGGCACCTGCGGGAGAGGGCGGGAGTTCCTAATCCTGCATTGCACAGGTGTCGCAGGGAGGTAGCCCCATCCCGGGGTGGGCCCGTAGGGCATCGCGGTTCACGAAAGTTCTCCCGTGGTGTCCTACAATAGTGCCAAATTTGGGAATCCGTGTGTTTTTTACTGGGTATGCCTGACGCCTCGGGAGAGCCCCAGATACCCCTGGTATTCCCGTACCGGACCGGATGCATAAGGCGCATTTTCCACACCATAAAAAAAAGTCAGGGTCACGTGACCGTAAGACGGAGGGAGAGTTGCTGCTGGGTGGTTGACAAGTGACGCTGCGCTCGGAAGTTCCTTGACGGTGTCGCTGCGTCAGTGACACCAGTAGGCTTATTATCTAACTCGCTCGCAATCGCCATCGTGTTCATTTTGACAGTTCATGTATGGGCTGACAATTTGCATCGGAATCAGCTAGCTGTCACATTCATACAAGAACTGTCAAAATGAACACGATGGCGATTGCGAGCGAGTTAGGTAATAAGCCTACAGAGCCGCTTTGCTCGGAAGTCTGGCTTAAAATGTCAGCGACTTACAGAAACGATAAATATGATTATATGCAACGTTTAATAAGAATCATATTGAGACAGCTTCTCCTTCAAACGCTGTTGGAAAAATTTGCTTTCCTACTTTTTAATATTTAATACAAGACAGGTAAAAGGTTTTTGCTCTTTCACAGGTGTTTCTCGACATTGAATCCTAAAATGCAAGGATAATGGGAACATTTTCTTTGTCACTGTACGTTACATATAATCTATTGGAATTGCTGTAATATGCGTTGGGGATTTCATAACATGCTATAATCCGAAGTTAACGTTTCTTGGCATGACAAGACGAGTGACGAGCGTGTTTTGTTTATGTCTGAACGTGTAATGCTACTAATGCTCCTTATTAATATGCATATGCCAGTCTTATACTAACTTAACACTGTCCTTATCTCACAGTTTGGAGTTTACCTTTGCCAGACATGGACAAAAATTAAGACACCCTTTTCACGCCGTACACTTTCAACATCGACAATTGTAGCGAAACATAATTATTTTGTCAAGCGCAATTGGAAAGTCCCGAAAAGCACTACCTATTCGGGAATAATTCAAAAATTTAAATCTATACTTATCAACTTCAGCCGCTTCAGCATACTTTAAGAAACACTACTTCTGTCAGGATCAAAGCGGATTGTTAAATCTCTGTTTCGAAAGCTAAGAAATTTAAAATTAAAGTCGGCCGTAAAAACAAAATCAACAATGCTGTAAAATAAATGTAAAAAGGCGTAAAGGAAACACTTTATATTTACTTCGGGCAAAAGGCAATGGAAAATTTATTTCTTTTGCCAAATCTTGTCGACTCACGATTACAAGGGTCTATGTTTCGTTGTTAAGTATTGACAAGTGAGCTTTGTACTTTAAAGAATAGAGTTGAATTTTACCTTCGTGAAATTGATCTAGATGTCCAACAAAACTGCAAAATAAGGTCTCTAAGGGTTCTGTTTGAATAAAATACTCGAATCAGAGCCAAACAGGACTTGGAGATTTGCATTCGTAAACAGAAAAAAGTGGCGTGAAAAATATTTTTCACCCGTGGGTAATTGAGTTATTAGTTTCTAGAAAAAAATTGATTAAACAGCTAAATGGCTTGGTACATATTTAAGTAACCCAGAAGAGGAAAGTAGATAAATGCTTTATGGTTCGAAAATATACAAGTGAGAAGGCTCTCTTAGGCGCAGGGCACGAGAGGTATCAAAAAGTAGGCGGTCGTTTCCACAGCAGTGCACGCACACGCTACGCACGAAATGACCTATGGACCCACGTGGGTGGCATAGAGCGTGTCCGTGCACCGCGTGCCCAGCAGTGGTGCGTCGCCTTTATTGACTTGATGGCATTCATAGAGAATTAGAAAATTTTATAGAATAATTTTCGCGACAATAAACTTTAAAAATACTTGCCTTTTTTTCGGTTTCCCGAAACAAGATGCATCGAATTGCGTGTTAATGATAATTCTCCTAGTCGTCTACCGACTAATAGTTTATTCACATAAGCATAGTGTTGAAGGTAAGGGGAAACCTCGAAGGTTCCTATCAACAGACGTGGAATACTAGTGATGCCGCTCGATAGTGATTCAATAGACTATTGACAGTTTGAGCAAGGACAATAGTGTCGATAGTTATCGATAGTACCGTTAGTTTTGGTAGACTACAATACTATCGATACAATTGTTTTTCAATATGTACAGGCTTATCGATTATGGCATTTTTTGATTATAAAAATCGATAGGGAAACTCCATGCTGGTCTGGGAGTAAAGAAAACCGGTCAAGTGCGAGTCGGACTCGCGCACCGAGGGTTCCGTATCATTATCTATAAATATATAAAACCAGTGTAAGCAGAGCCCTGCTCCAAAGCAAAATGTACGCAGTGTGGGGTTACTTTATATTGGTCATTGCTATATACAGACATACATACACATTTACAATTTTCGCAATTATTCTTTAATCTGTGCTATAAGACCTACCTTCATACCAAATTTCAAGATTCTGCGTTCACGGGAACTACCTTGTAGGTTTTGATTCCCTTGAGAGTTGAAAATTTGCGGAAATTTGCGGCATAAACGGCTGTATCTTTTGATTGCGTTGGCTTAGAATTTTGATTTTTTCACAGCTCCAAGGGGCAGTAGACCTGAGTATTTGATATAAATTTCAGCTTGATACCTCCACGCGTTCCTGAGAAAAAGGGTCTTGACAGATGGACGGACGGACAGACGGACAACAAAGTGATCCTATAAGGGTTCCGTTTTTTCCTTTTGAGGTACGGAACCCTAAAAAGCATAGAATGTACTTGTTGCTTCTCTTCCCGCGCAGATGGTAAAAGCCCATCGAGACAAAGGGCGAAAATCTTAGGAATCATGTTACAGGCGTTGCGGCTAGCAACTCATGACTATTTCGATTCCCCTTCAAACTCACTCAAACTCAAACTTTTATTTGCTTTGATACAAGATACAATTCCTCCTTTCCACCTGAACGCCCAGAATCATGCTAAACGTGGCCTTAAGGTTTTGCTACCTTAGGCTCTGTCTACCCCGTAAGGGATAAAGACGTGATATATGTATGTATGTATGTGTATAGGGAAAATATCAATTTTGCGGCAACGCTAGTGGAAACATAGGGTTGGTTTGCATGTAAACATAATATATTTTGCACAGGCATAGCAGTTGGTAGCGGATTAGAAAAGTAAATGTTTTTATTACAAGCTTTATATTAACTTACAATGTATGTATGTATGTTTGTCCGGGTGGAATCTTGCGACTCAATTTTGAAGCATCTTCATTCGATTGAGCTGAAATTTTGCATACTTGTGAAAGTCAGATGACAATACAATAATTTGGTAGTAGAATTCTGGTGGTCCAGCCAGGACCGCCTCCGCAGGAGGGAACTCTTCAACGGTTACAATACAACGCAATTATAGTCAGAAAAATTAATCAGCAAAAAGCTTGTATCTAAAATGAAATTTTTAGGTTAGGTTATTCAGGGGCGTCCAGTGGGTTCTGACAGAGGGCAGGCATATTGACAACAAAACCCGTATTGGTACGAAGCGTGTCGGGCACATTTACGTATGCTTACAAAAACAAGCACTGCTTATATCATCTCTTCATGATCGCTGGAGGACATATCATAAGCCAATCGTCAAGGGATAGGGGTAGCCCGCGATGTTGGTTGGTGTATACTTAGTGTAAAAGCATAAGTCGATTTTAATTTAAATTTTGATTTGATTTAATTTAATTTGATTTAACGTAATTTAATTTAATTTAATTTGATTTAACTTGACCTAATTTATGTATTGATTTTAAGACATTTAATTTAATTTTTCACTTAATATTTTATTTTGTAAATTCTATATATGGATGCAAGTCTGGAATAAATCATTTCATTTCATTTTCATTTTCATTTCATTTATATGACTGTAAGGGATGAACGCGTCTGGTTATTGTTCATTACCACGGACCTCAGCAAAGTAATGCCTAATTCAATTCTTTAAAAGCTAAATGTTCCAAAAGTAAATGCCTAGGCTATTTGAGTGTCATCCTAACTAAAAATAAACCGGTAGCATTGCCCGTAAATACACAAGTTAATCAAGAAGCATCAGAACAAATAGTCGCCACGACGTCTGTCCGTCCGTCTCATTGATTAATGTTGCGTCTTAGTTCGGTTCGAACACAATCAATTTTGATTTGAGTATATTTGTGATTATCTTCCTTCTTTTTTTAGTTTAAATGTAGGCGGTGTGTGAGCGCCGGAATAAAATGAATTAAATACAAGCTTTTGCCCGCGACTTCGTCCGCGCGTATAACGTCAGAGTGACGTGACGACTTACCCCATACAACCACTCATGTCTCCAAGTACCTATAAGGTTTTTAATTCCTATCCCGTGGGAAATTCGAAAATCTTCTTAGAGCACCTACGTGATCCTCTAGGAATATTATCTAGGTACTAATTAGTGTCTTAATTATTTACATACATACATATATCACGTCTTTATCCCTTACGGGGTAGACAGAGCCTAAGGTAACAAAACCTTAAGGCCACGTTTAGCATGGTTAAGGGCGTATAGCTGGAAAGAGAAATCAAAACAGTGATGGGTTGCTAGCCGCATCGCCTAGAATATGATTCCTAAGACTTTCGCCCATTCCCTCGATGGACTTTTACCATCTGCGCGGGAAGAGCGGCAACTGGTAAATTCTATGTTTTTTCTTCACTCCCAGACCAGCATGGAAGTGCTAATTAATGGAATTAATTAATGGAAGTGTTAATTAGTGTTAATTATTTAACTTGTCTTTTTTTATCCCATGGGAAATTTGAAAAGTTCCTTTATAGCGCACCTTTATACTAATCAAGGGATAATATTATGTACGTATGCCAAATTTAATGTCTGTAGCTTTATTGGAACAGAATTTCGGGATTTTCCAATCCTGCAGGAAAATCGGGATAAAAGTATTCTATGTCCATCTCCTGGGTCTAAGCTACCTCCTACCAATTTCCAACCAAATCGGTTCAGCCGTTCTTGAGTTATAAATAGTGTAACTAACACGACTTTCTTTTATATATATAGAAGATTATGTAGCTACCTGAAAAAAATTGCGACCTCTGTCTATTTGATAATTTCACCAGCTACCTTGCTCTCCATGTCGGAACACAGCTGCGAATCACTGCTGCTTGGCTCGGGTTGGTAGCGATTCTGATGGATGTTGTGCTAGCCATCCCATCGAACTTCTGAGTATACATTTCCAGTAGGCTTATTACCTAACTCGCTCGCAATCGCCATCATGTTCATTTTGACAGTTCTTGTATGAATGTGACAGCTAGCTGATTCCGATTCAATTGTCAGCGTGAACTGTCCAAATGAACACAATGGTGATTGCAAACGAGCTAGGTAATAAGCCTACAGGTCGTAGTGATTAGTAATTATGATAATTATTACCTGCTATAAATATCTATGTATATGTAGATAGGCGTACTAATAGTTTAATTATATAATACCAACATATATTGGTATACAACAAGATTCCCTCTCGATACAATGCGGCTTCTACAGACCGACCGTTAAAATGAGTCCTCGCTCGCGCGGTACAGTGGCGCGGGGCGGGGTAGACGACAAAGGGGACCGAGAGAGGTGCGGGCGGCAGACGCACTATCCGCCCGCACCTCTCTCGGTCCTCTTTGTCGTCTTACGCGGGCGCGGGCGAGGAATCATTCAAGCGGTCGATCTATAGTTTAAAGGATAATCTCCTTACCAGTTGCTACGCCGCTACGAAGCAAACACGTAGCAATGCTACACTTTCGTAGCAGGCTACGCTCCGGAATCCAAAGCCACATTATTCACAGTTTGCGTTATTTTGCAACCAGCTTTAACCACATTTCAATTCAAACAAACATTTCGCGTTAATTGGCAATTGCTTTAAGAATTCACACAGTCTCTTTAATTGTGCAGTAAATTAATTCGTGTTACATACATACATACCGTCACGCCTCTTTCCCATAGGGGTAGGTAGAGACTACTTTGTTCCACTTGCTACGATCCTGACATACTTCTATCGCTTCATCCATATTCATCCATCTCTTATACATGCTCGTCGGTTTCGGGTATTCGTGTTGCAAGAACTTAACTCGGGTTTTAATAGCATAGCCCCTTACAAGTGAATATGAGCATCTTGCATGCCGTTTGAAATTAATCAAAGGAAGATTTAACTTCAGAGAAACGTCAGTAACAAATGAAAAAATAATAAAGAGCGGGATAGAGACAGACAATTCCTTACCTTTTTCATGAGTTGTGGTACGTAGAAGGAGATGGAGCGGTTTGAAGAGGACACTTTTAGCCATTAAATTGTCAAAACATTATGTAATTTAATTAATAATAAATATGTAATTTTCACTCATAGACAGTTTGTAATTTTCATACGGGCATATATTTTGATAATCGATAATATACATAGGTACTAATTACTGTAAAACTGTAACACCAACATTAGTGGAATTTTATTTTTTATTACTAATTAATTTAGCAAGCAATGTATCACACAATCCGTCGATTAAATTAACGTAGTAACTTACCTACCCACGGAAACGTCATAACATTTATGACGCATGAAATTGTACGTGTTACATTGCTCATAAGACAAACTTTTAAAAAAATAACGCGTTAATAATAAAAGTTACTAACAAAATATTCTTACATGATTTCTACGTCTGGATAAAATATATGCCGGAATGTAGTTTACGCACTGTTTATCTAATACTAGCTGTTGCCCGCGGCTACGCTCCCGTTCTATTTTTTTTCTAAATTTCAATATCCTCCCACCATTTAAACCTTTCCTGGACTTCCAGTTTTCGAGCTTTAACGAGTAACGAACAGCAATTAGCTTTTATTTTATACTAGCTGCTGCCCGTGCCTTCGCCCTCGTCCCTGTTTTTTTTAAATGTTTTCTCACCGCTTAAACCTGGGATTTCAGAAATACTTTAAAACCAATACTAGCCAAATTGGTCCAGCCGTTACCGAGATTTAGTGAGTCAGACGAACAGAATTTAATTTTTATATATAAGAGAAGAAGAAGATATAGGATCAGTTTTCGTAGAAAGTTGTATGAAAAGTGACCCGGTTTTTTGCCCCGACAGGATGACGATGGAGGCTCGACACTTGCGGCGTAAATTCACAGTGAGAAGACAATATCAAAGTTTTTATTAAAGTGCGAGACTTTGCAGAGGTGTTCAAGCAGACTTAACTAGCGAATTAGTTAGATATTGTTAAAAACTGTTTTGTGACATCTCGCAATCCGCCTTCATAATGGCAAAAGCTGTGTATATTATTTTGACTATTTCATTAAAAACTGTCTTTTTTATTTATTAAGTTGAATTTTTAATCTTCCACGATACAATACTGAAAGCTATCAAATGAATAGCAAGAGTTTCATAGTAATACTGGAACTATTTCAAGTATTTAAATATTACACAAGCGGTATCTCATTAAAAACTAAGTTCAAGAAAAGTTAAGTTTTGTAAAAAATTAACTACTCGCTTAACGATTTTTCTAGATACCGCTATAGCGCGTAGCGCCACAGCATAGTGGGGTACGCCTGTCTCTTGGACCATTGTACCCGAGGTCGTAGCTAAAGGCGTTTTATAACAATCTGGCTGAGCGCTTGTAAGACACCACCTTAATGATCTCTAGGCTAATCTCAAAAGACAACAATGCTAAACTTACTTATTATTTGATATATGGCAGTACTTATCTACCCACTCGTATTTTTTTAGTTTGTTACCTAATTGTGTTGCGATTGTGACATTAATTTTACTGTGCTTGAATGTTACCCTAGATATCAGATATACCATAGATACATACCGTCACGCCTCTTTCCCACGGAAGTAGGCAGAGACTACTTTGTTCCACTTGCTACGATCCTGACATACTTCTTCTACATTCATCAATCTCTTCATACATGCTCGTCGGTTTTGGGTACTCCTGACCTGACCTTTTTCCAAAAGTCTCCTACTATTTGGTCTCGGAACGTCCGTCTAGGCCTTCCCCTCACAACGTTATCATTTACGCTCCCCATATAGATCTGTTTAGTTAGTCTACTTTCATCCATCCGCTCTACGTGACCAAATCAACTAGGCATACTTTTTTCTATGCTAGTCACTATATCCTCTTTCACACCCGCACGTTCCCTTATCACACTATTCCTTATTCTATCTTCACTATTCCTTATACTTCTTAACGTCCTGCGCACACGGTCCTGCTCGGGAATTAACTCTGCTCGCCCTCGCTGCGCTCGGGAGTTAAGTATAGACTCCTTCGTTGCGCTCAGGATGCAATATCGCGCCCGTGTCATAACACAGTGCTTAATCCCCTCGTTGTATAATCCACTATTAATTTATAAAGCGTAAAATTCACGGTAAAATATAATAAACGGTACAATATGAAGTTATAGTTATTTATTTATATAAAATCTGTTTGACAGCCACAATTAAATATTCAACATAGCAAAGTTTCTGAAAGCTTACAGTAACAATTACGTTTGCCTTGAGTTCAAACAAAAAGCATATGTTTTTAACATACAGTAAAATTACAAAGATCGTAACACAGAGATAATATTTGAACAACCGGAATTTTAATTCAACACATCCCCGTTCACATATTCACGTTTTTTTATTCGAATATTTATTATGCCTCGTCTATTGTTGATAATCGTGATGCGTGGTTTGTTTATAAAATATTTTAAATTCACATATACAGTCTTAAATAACATTAACGTCTGAATCACGCTTCAAAATACATAATATACGAGGTTCTTGAAAATATACACATCATAAGTTAAACATCATTTCATTACGTATAATTTAGAATAACTACTTTCTAATATTTTATGATACAAAATAGCGTCTTGTTTCCCAATTTCATTATATTACATTGTATTACGACATATTAATCGTAAATTCCAGTTTAATGGAATCAGGCAATATCGTATACACTTCGAGCCAGCTCACATAGACTCCGAGTTGTCTACAGAATACATATATCTAGTTCCAGACTAAGCGAAGCTTGTTCCTGTGGTTTGTTATATGGGTAGACAACGGATATCTGTATGTCTATGGTCTGTCAGTTCCATAAATTTCAGACAAATTTTTAAACAATATTGAGAATACAATTTACATTTCATCATAATCATCAAGCACATATTTTAATGACAACAATACAATATTAACATAAATACATTTCTTTCCACCAACAAGGAGCTGCCTCTGCCGAGATTCGAACCCGGAAACTCAAGCTTGATAGTCTGGATCACTAACCACCATAGAGCAAACAACCTAACAATTGTATATTTCCTCTATACTAACGACTAAGCTATCCATCGTCATATCTCAGTATAACCCGAAAGCAACCTAGGAAGAGCTTTCGATGATTGTCTGGTAATAAGAGAATACGAGATTATCCGATACCATTGAACTATACTATAGTACATAACTAATGTAGCTCTAACTTTGGCAACATTTTAAAGATATCGTGCCTTAATCATATTTTTGTTACACGTAAGTTACAAGGCTTATTTTATTTTACTAAATCAATACGTGTACTGAATGCGTACATGATTATTTTTACAAATGTATTAACCTGACTGTTTGGAATTTGAATTATACATTAGGCAATGATCACGTAAGATCGTGAGGGGTAAAAGAAAGGGTCAGCCAGTATATAATGTATACGTTTAGTTAGTTTATAAAAAATAAAAGATAAAGCCAATTTGCTACGCATGCATCGGGTCGTTTGTCTATTGTTTTGGGCACGATGTGGGCTCTTTATCAGTTTATATATTATAGAACTTTAATGCTTATTGGCACGATTCACAATAATATTTTATCGATTACTTTAAATGCTTTTGTATTTACATCATGATGAGTTAATAGTATTCTATTTACGTACAATGTCATCCATATAGACTACAGATTTGGAGTTATAATTTGCAGTTGCATACGATCGTTTCAACGTACATTAAGTTTGAAATAAATATCTGAGTATAATTTGAAGTTAATTACCTAGTTATAATGACTGAAACTTTGGTGTAAAATACAGCAAGTATTTTTTCAATTTATATTGAGACTCCTGCGCATGGTATAATAGGGTAATAAAGCTGAGGCTATATAGGGATCAAAATAAAATCTTAGTCACACCACTAACCTAGCAAGTGTTTAACATATACATACCGAAATTTATACCCGTTTTTAAAACCTTATATATTGAAGTTGACATACAGTTGCTATGATATTTTAAATACTAATTAAACAAAAAGTTCGCCTACGTCACAATTAGGCAAAAAGGAGTTACGCTGTGAAGACTACAACTTACACTTTGAAATGGTGACACTCGAAGCAATGTACACAGCGATTTGACTTTATTTATTACTAGCTTCTGCCCGCGACTTCGTCTGCGTAGAATTATACATAAAAACCTTCCTCTTGAATCACTCTATCTATTAAAAAAAACCACATCAAAATCCGTTGTGTAGTTTTGAAGATATAAGCATACATAGGGACATAGGGACATAGAAAGCGGGACAGAGAAAGCGACTTTGTTTTATACTATGTAGTGAAGCTTATCAGAAAAACGCGGTAAATGCATTAATATCCAAACTACGAACAGTAAAAATCATGTCCCATGTCTAGTGTGCCAGCGTCGTACAGTTGCTTGTGTTACAAAATGCTTACGGATATTTACATCGCTCCGCTTATGACCAGTTTCAAGTAAATGTCTTACATCATGTTTCACCACTTTTCACAAAGTCGCATTCGCATTTATATTATTAGTTACGATCCGATCTGATTACTTAAATATCGGTACCTACAATAGTCCCTATAGGTACGTAAGATATCAAGAACTTTTAAGAAAAAGTGATGAACGGGCCCCCATAACCTTCTAAAATGTTCCGTCTGGGCTTTGTAAGTCTGTCACTCAAAAGGAGTTTATTCGTGGCCTGGGACTAGTGTAAAAACTCCATGACACCTCCAAGCCCTTCAGTAGCCACATACGCCACTCAATTAATTCCATCGAAAAGTGACTCTACTTTATCATAAACCATTTTCTGTTACACTTACTTTAAAATTGGTGTATTACTTCCCTTGCCTTGCCGCAACCCATTAGCTCGTTCCTGCGATGTAAATTTGTACACTAGTCAAAGTTAAGAGGCAAGTTTCAATGTTGCTAGTCACTCCCAAACTTAGTGCGCCTTCAAGATTGTTTATTAGCACAGTAGCTCTGTTGAACTATGTAATAACCGCTATTTAGTAGTTTTGGAGTCGCATTCGCCTTGAAACTAATTCCCATGCTACTTAGAGGGTCACGTATGTACTTGTTTACCGTGGAACTTGAGCTAAAGTCCTAACATTGATAACAGATGTGGCGTTACAGACCGAAACGAGGGTCACCATTTTTGTAATTTTAGAAATTCATTAATTCAGTTTACTTAACGTAATTGTTATTAAACCATTTGTAAGGTCGGTCTAATGAGTGGTCTATCACTTTTCATCTAACTTCCTATCACATGAATATGTCGCTAAAGTCGTTCTTTCAAGTTGACAGCCACGTCTTACCGACAGTATTTTTTCCTCTGTTGCCCGTGGTCCTACTATAGTTTGTCCTACTGGTTTTCGAATTATTGAACGATTCAAAATAAAGGCAGCATATTTTCCGAGTTGGACAAATCAGTAGGACCACGGGGAATACATTAATTTTTTAACGTGCACCCTTATTTGCCGATACTACCCGTATCTAGTACGTCACGTTCGTCAATTTACGGCCCACTCAAGGTTGAATAACTATCATCTTGCATGTACCTATAGAATATAAGTTTTTTTGCAAAAAAGATCCTAAATTAAAGAATGTGACCGTACATTAGTATGGCATTTGTAAAGTATGCTAAGAGCCTGTGTATTTTTAATTTTATTGGACCATTAGCAGGCTACTTAGTCGCTAAATATTAGTTCCTTGATTATTATCCAAGATAAAATAATTTACCGTAATTCTTTTTTAGTATGAAACAAGAACCGGGTAGCATTCGCAAGAGGCAGTTGTTCAGATGGCTAGCAGTTGGTTTTTATATCGCTTATTCCCTTTGTCTAATTAAGTCTGTTAGATGAGAGCGACTCATATAACTAAACAAATAGTTTGTGTTTTGATTGGCTGAGTAGCTGCCTGATTAGAAAAGGACAAAATATATACAAGCTATGTTGATCACTTCAATTATACACCTAATGTTTACGCCTACAAAGTCCCATTTAAAATCATCACCGAACATACATAAGCCCTTTTTTAAAACCACTTCGCACATCCGACATACATTATCTTTAAATAAGTCACAGATACAGGTTTTAATTTAGGATATATTATATTAAAGAGAAACTTTGCAAACTCAATTTCAGGATAGCACGGAAACTTCTGTTGCGATTTATCAATAATTGTCTGAAGTCAATATGCTAGACATCCATCCCTTTTACACTATTGAATTGCTAACTTGCAAGAAAAGAACGACAATCATAAGACTTCTAGCGCAACTTACATTACTAAAATAATATGAGGTATTGCACTCTGAAATTAAAAATTAAAATTTCGCATTACCTGCCTCGATGACTTACAGTGTTTAATTTAATAGGAAAGTGAGAGAATGTTACGACCCGAACTTCTAATTTTGAATCTAAGAGTAGACCTCCAGCAACCGGGGTGTTAGGAGTCGTTTTTTATTTCACCTTAAGTGTACATTTTTGATACAAAGTATGTCACAAACGCGTTTTCGTTTACATCTGAATTAATATAAGAACAAATCAGCGCCACTAACGGCATGTATCTGCTACAAACTGCGTAGTAATAGGTACCTAATTTGAATTTGAATATGAAAGCATTCGAGACGGTTAGGTACAATGTAAACTTACACAGTGGTTCTAACCGTAATTGCGCTGAAGTGGAAATACTCCGACGAGCAAAATAACGAGTCACATTAAGCACAAACTTGTCTGCAAAGTGACCCATTATTTTCGCTCACCAGTATAGTAAGCTGATGAGCTGACACACGAATATTGTCGAAGATTATTGGTAAAATGGAGACAGAGTTTTATCTACCGGCTTGCCGATGAATTTTCTTACTGCATTGTGAAGTTGTAGTTATTTCAACTAAATGAAAGCTTAGTTTTTTTTAATTAAAACAAAACTTAAGCTACTACATGTGTCATTCATATAGGTATTACAATTACTGTTTAAAAAAATAGTAATGGAAATACCTCGAGATTAGGTAATATTCTCAATCAATCTGCGTTTTTGAAAGTTAGATGAAAGTACCTGTTTCTACAGAAAAAACACAGAATGACAGATAAATTCCTTACACATAGTTTGGTTATGTATATAACAACGTACATTCCAACTAGGTACAACAATGCCGGCATGCCAGTAGCAAACTGTAGAAGCACTGCACTTTACATTTTAAACAGAGATCGTAGGCACATCGAATTTCGTAGACGCGCGTTGATAGCTGTCCTTGTCAGCGCAAGGTGAAGCGACAGGTGCGAGAGCGAGAGAGGCGAGAGAGGCGGGCGAGGTGGGAGCGGTGGGGGGCGCGTCCTCCTCGGGCAGGGTGCGCAGACGCGGGAGCCTCCCCCGCCCCCCGCCTCAAACCGGAGACTGCTCCCCGCTCGCGCTGCCTATGTACTCCTGCGCAACAAGTTACCACTGATAAATTCTATTTCCAGTGTTGCCATTTTTTTTGAAGTTGCGGAACGCGTTGAAGAAGTCGCCATTTTGTGGGAAATTAACAACAAAAGTCGCTGAGGTGCTTAAAAACTGAACTGTCTTGCACATCTGACAAGTTGCCAGTTCTACTGTGGCCTATAGTCGTTTTGTCAGCGTTGACTCATTTAGTTTCATAATTTTTAATTTTTGTTTCCAGCGTATCTCTCCAACTTTCAGTTTTTTAGGTTAATTACGTAATAGAGAAGATTATTATTGGTCCCATGAACCGATTTCGACATAATATCAAATTAGTCTTGGCACTGACATATTAGGAGTAGGTACCTACCAATTCAGAAAAATGCAATTTAGGGCAACAACGGAGTTGCAGTAACCGACACCAGAATATGAATAGAGAAACTTCAGGAGATCTCTGTAGCACCAGCGTTAGATTAAATTGTGGGTTTGTATTACAAATTTAATACGAACTAGTAATTGTGTTGAAGTAACGAAAATATTATATCAGTGGCGTGCACTGGGGGAGACGCCGCAACACAATTTGAGCACTGCTTACCCTGGCGATCCATTACTGCACGCTCTAGCTAGATTAATATATCATGATTTTTGCTTACAACATGGAGATGGTGGGGGGCCAACGAAGTCCTCGGCACCAGGAGTGTTGTTGTCGTCGTCTCTGACGCAGCGGACTCGCGTTTCGGATGGTGGCTGTACAACCTGCCCCATGCTCTTTTTATTAATACATAAAAAATAATATTAGGCACGCAAGATACTCTACTCAAAAGAAAACTAGGGGCTAATTGAGTTTCAACGCTAAAATAGAAATACAAAATAAGAATGTTTTTACTTGACGTTACCAGGAATTTAATACAATAATAAAGTTTTGAATAATTCAATTAGATTTTGCCGATGAAACTTAGGTGGCTCTTATTTTCTTTTAAGTAGATATACACTGATGATTTATGATTTTAATGCTAAAACCCTTAGTAACATTGAAACTAATGTAATCTGTAAACTCGTTTCTACTTTGTTGAATGCCTTAAGTACTATATCTTGCGCGCAGTTACAGCAACTGTTACAGTAACACGGGCCCTTGGCATTGCTGCATTTTTAGTGACATTGTGCCACAATGTATTCTTCCACTAGAAATGAAATTGTAGGGTACTTCACCTGTCTTAATTTATTACACTGTCTCAACAAAAGGTAAATATATTTGTAGGTAGTAAAAGAGGGTAGAACAGGAGTGCCTTATTTTTGAAAAAAAGGACTATAGGTTTTAATTGAATTTATACGAAAAAACCAACGAGAATAATAACCAAACTTCTGTCATTCAAATAAAACATTAATTAAATTCAGTGCAAACAATCTAGCTATATTGACAGTACAAATTCCATTATTACAATGCTGATTAATATTTTGGCTTCGTTTTCCATTAAGTATGAATCATTCTCAAAGCACGAATTTCCTTCACGACAAGAAAAGCAAATTTTATAAGCCGCTGCCAAATTAATTAAAGCAACCAGACAATAGGCTTATTTCTATCGGATGTAAATTTATTTTTTACAATACTCGGCCTATGACAAATAATATCTCGGCAGGACACCAGACACCCTTGTGAAATAAAATACAGCCATTTTACACCGAATGTCAATAGAATGTAAATTAAATCCTATTGAGCCTCATTCAGTACGAACAAGGTCCTTAAAAGCAATTTGAAACTGATACAAGAAAGATTGATTGCGACGCTTCGGGCGTTCATTTAAGCCTGTAATTAAACTACGTGATTGCAAATAAATGTGGCGTAGATACTTACCCCTTCACTGACTTATGTTCTTTTAAGTCGATGGCTTGAAGCTCTATGCTGAATTTGGCCAAAGTTCGCATGCAAGTTAAGTATTGCGACACGTCTGAATACAATAATAAAAAGTTCTACGTAGATACAAATTCATTTAGATTATATTCCCAAGTTAAAATCTACGACGTGGAGTCATGCTCCGAAAACTATTGAATCACAAAACATGTTCGTAAAATCAATATTGTCATGCAGTTATCTGAGTTATTTAGTTATAGTGTAAAGCTTTGCGAAAGAGTGAAAAAAAAACCAGTAACACGGAGAAGGTTACACATAAATTTATTGTAAACAAATTAACGAAAAACGATTATGTCCAAATCCACATTATTATTCTTGTCTGGGAAGTCTTCGTAAATGCAATAAAGTCCGTTCCGGTAAGCATCGTTGGATCGTATCCAGTACGGAAGTCCGGGCTTCTTCATACCGTGAGCCTAGTGGGGAAAAATTCAACGTCAAATATGGATTTGGAAACGTTAAAATTAAACAAGCGAGAACCGAAGCTGAGGTTGCATGCGGTAGGGTTAAAACGTTGTTCTTACTAACAAATGAACAGCACTGCATGAACGCTGATTTAAATTTTCTAATGGCGCTGGCGATCTGTTCGAAGTGTCAAAAAGTCGTGCCATGTGACTTTGAGAACAAAACGGGCTCGCAAACGTGACTTTATGACAGATGAACAGATAGTGCGGGAGCGCGATAAAGTTACTTTACGTTTGCGTGAAATTATTGCGTATCGAAGTTACAAATTTACTAATTTAAGTACAAACGTGACTGTTCCTGGTAGATACTGATTTGAGAAAGCTCATTTTTCGATGTAGTTTTATTTAGTATGTAAGTACATAATATTTGGATAAGTATTCAAAACATTTATTATTGTAGGAAAATGGTGAAAAAGAAAATAATAGTAAATTTGAATCAGCATTCGCACTGGTAACATTGAATCGAATGAATGAAACCCTTGATACGTTCCGACGGTCATTCCCATTCTCACAAAAAACGGATTAATCAGATTACAGTAATTGAGTGCAAAGTAAATCTTCAATTATCATTTCGATTATTATCAATTTCGGATAAACTGAACATGAAATCAATCTACAGATATTTGGATTTTTATTTCTCA
Organism: Pandemis corylana; assembly: GCA_949127965.1. Classification (NCBI taxonomy): domain Eukaryota; kingdom Metazoa; phylum Arthropoda; class Insecta; order Lepidoptera; family Tortricidae; genus Pandemis; species Pandemis corylana. The sequence goes on along the minus strand of OX421867.1, from coordinate 8,492,232 downwards.
CTATACGTTAATTCGAATTAAAACAAGACCAATTAGGTTATGTTATGTTACGTTTGATCTCGGTTTCATTTTTAAAACTTTTCTTAAAAGAGGTTCAGCTATAAATAACTATAAGGGTGATAATACGGATTAACGTATAGTTGGTAAAAAAAAAACATCGTAACATTGATTGGACATCACAGTAAACCTTCCTTCGATAAAAAAGTTAAAGTATTGTCTACCTTGTTCTTTGTTTCTGTATTACTTTGTATTGATTTGTGATGTTCAATAAAGAATATTTAAATGCTATAGTCAAAACTTAAATTTGCAAGTATACCTACTTTGCCATTTTTCATTGAATATTCTTCAATCTCAACAAAACGTTAGACACGAAATGAAATAAATTATGAATACGTTTTAGTACAAGTGTTTTAAGAAGAGGTAAAAAGTAATTTCGTTGTATAAGTAGACTACGATAATGCCACATGTTATTCTTTCATTTAATGAGTCGAGAACGCCGCGAGCGCGACTACCTATTTCGGGTACAATAGAGGTAAGTTGTTTATCCACTGAATGAATGAATGAACGAAACAAAACTTTAAAACGCTGTAACACCTATTTTCTCTAGAAAATGAAGTATTTAAATCCTTTTATGATGTTAATTCAAGTGTAACGAGGCCCTAAAGGTGGATAAGTAAAATTGTGCCACGTTTTCACGAGCTTAATATTTCTAATTAGAACTTATTAACGCTTAGTACTTACACGACAAGTCACAAATATGTATACGCATATGACCTAATATACATAATTATCGTGGCGATAAGGTTGATGTTGGTACACATATTTTTGACCAGTGACCGATCAAATTGATTCCTGATCCTCCGTAGAACGTTCTCACAGTAACGGTCACAATGATTTCCCTTGCCAGTTTAATTTAACGCCACTATGACATTTAATGCGACAAGGTTCCACAGTAGGCCAGGAATCGATTTGTTCGATAGTACACGTTGTTGTTAAAGAATGGTAATAGCAACGAAACTCTAATTCACTTACTGAATCTAAGCACCTTAAGTGACAAATCACACACTTTGACAATTGATAAGTATACTAGTCTAGTCAATTACTAGTTGAGGTAATTGACTGTCATACAGCACATAAGATTGGCTTCATACACGAGAAAGAGAAACAAGTTGGGTGTAGACAAATCGTATGTTGACACACAACGTCGTGTTAGTGTAAGTCGCAAGTACTAAGCATTAGTCACTAAGCTCCTGTAAACTTCATTAGTTTATTAGACATATGTACGTGGATTTCTCTGGCATATACTAGAGCCTAAACGGCGTGTCGCATTTGAGCATGAGAGTAATCATTAGATTCGTCTTAGTCATGAGAATGACACTGAGTACATCGAAAGTATACAAATTTACGCATTCGGTTCATTAACTTGTTTATTTGTGAACTATCCGAGCTAACAGTAATAGTTTGTTTCATTACCTCAGCTCTGTTACTGTACCTCCGCACCTCAGAGGGGTGGCTTACTTTTTTGGAAATTTAGCGCGTCTGTTTAGCAAATTGAGTAATCTATACACGAAATATAACTTTAGCCCCTCGTTACACATAGAACTGTAACTCTTTCTAACTCCGTTTGCTCCACACAGACTACACCTCATGCTGCGTTAGTCCCACAAAACTGTCATGCTCCCTCACCGTATGCTCTCAGTCCTAGACCGCGGAGACCAATCCTTGGAGTACGAGGCTCCTCTCCGCCGGCCTCCAGCAATGGCCCTTCCTGTCTTCCACCGCTCCACGTGATACCTGGACAAATATAAATCGATGAAAATTCGTCACCATTTCCAGCCTATACAGGCCTACGTCCCACCGCTGGGCACAGACCACTCATAATGAGAGAGATTGGGCTACTCCATACGAGCCAAGTATGGATTGGTAACTTCACACACAACATTGAATTGCCTCGGCAGGTGCATGCAGTTTCCCTTTAGCGGAAAACTCGTGATTTTCAAATGAGATTTCGTACAAAAATATCTGATAAAAGTTGTTAGTGGTTATTTGCATTGTCATTTATCCTACATAATGTATACACATTTCAAGTCACTTCGACTACAAAAAATGAGTTAATTTGACTTGCAAGATTTGACATTAGAAAATGATGTGTGCTGGTCCCTCAGGAAAACACATTGCAATTTATTAAAATATACTCAAATCAAACGTGTTAGGGTAGGCCAAAGAAGACGACCACAGTCACCAGACGCGAAGTAGCTAATTGTTTTTTTTTTTATATTTATCGATTTTGGTGAAGAAGTTACGTCTAAGGCTAGTAATACTAATTCGTGCAAGAGAAATCGGTGTAGTGTGCAACCAAATGAGTCAAATACTTACAATAAAGGTCTCGGAACAAATTTAATACTGTATTGAATTTTCTCAATTTATACTCCGATTTATATGCTGAAGCGGAAACCAATCCCTTGTCAATAAAAGCAGTGTTTTATGCGATCGCATCCTGTTTTACTCGTAATAAAATAAATATTGCAAGTAAGGGAACAAATTTATTTGTGCGAAATGAAACAATTCGTACTTAGCTTTTATTTTTTTGCGTATTCAAACCCACATTATTTCCAAGCATTTATTGAAATTACAATTAACACAAATTTCTCAATTTTTTCACTTGTAGAGTACAGTGTCCATCATTAATGTGGGGTACTTTTAAGTCCAGCAAAAAGCGGAATTCCTGGAGGTACAAGCCACAGGTACTGTAACTATTTAGGTTGGTAATAATGGTAAACATCGTCATACCTGATAGCATGCCGCACTTCAGTGTTCATGAAACAGTAGAACAACGCTACCGTGAAACCCTGCAACCAACGCACACAATTACTAAAGTTTAGAGACAACATGGAGGGGCCAGTTTGAAAAGTATCGCAAAATTTGCCTCTTGTATATTACATGTTTACAAAACTACATTAGTTCTGGAGGATCTGGGTACACGAATCTTAAGCCATGTTAAATTATTCATGTCGCAGAAGCATGAAGCAGCATTGTTTGAATGTTTAGATTATTTCCTGTACTACCTAGTCTCGACGATCTAATTCAAAGAAAACAAATCGCGATAGATTCTTCACTGGTTGCTTTAAAGCAGGTGCGATTATTTTTTTCTTGTAGCATCCGTCAAAATCAAACTGTAAATTGTTGATTAATGTGGCAAAGTCCAGTCTGCAAAATACAGTGTCGAAAACCCTTGGCTCAAAATAGAGACGCACATGACGCACATTTCACATTCGACTTTTTCTAGACAAGGGGATCGAGCAAAAACGGGCATTGCCAACTACTCTATGGTAATTTCAAGACTCCTCAGAGATTCAGAGGTTAAGCTTTCGACGGCGAGGTGTGTACCGTTCCGAACTTTTTATTTACGACTTGCATAGTCTGGCGAATACGGTTTGAAGTTTTGTTTGTACGCGGTCACTAAATTTGCTTTCGGGATGTTTAGATAAAACGTTTCTTTTATCTTTGGAAAGATAAACATTTTTGTTGACTGCTAATGACCGAGTTGGATTGAAGTTGAAAGGCTTTTTGCTTTCATGGTATGCGTGAAAGCAAAAAAAAGTTTGCAGTTAGGTCTACTGACGAGCGTTTCGCGGACTTGTGATTGTTGCGAATTTAGATTGATATTTTTTTACACCAAACAATGCTGCCGCGTTGAAAATTAAAAAAAATAGGTTAGAATATTCAAGCTGTCACTGAATCACTGAGTTAGGTACCCCTTTTGGCCTTGTCTTCATTTGCTATGTAAGATTTCAATCGCTGGTCAAAGTAATTCCTTCTACAAGGTCTCTCAGAATTACAGAATATTTTAGGCGGGGGTTTTGGTTCTAGATTCAACATCAAGTTTAAACATCGACGAAGGTACGAAAACATTTGTCAAGATAAATGAAAAGTCCTTAAATTATTTACAGGTGTACAGTGAAACTAACACGACCATGGCGCGTATTTCATCAACATGATAATTGTTGGTGACAAGTGACAATTCTATTTACATTAAAAACTCGACCAGAATCTACGCTGGTTGGCTTCATATTGACTACGCCTTGCATTTCTAATTGTCACGTGCTGAAATATCCCGGACTGAGAGATCTTGTATATTTAAACTTATTTAAGTGTGCGGACGTTCCGAGACCAAATAAGAGACGTTTTGGAAAAAAACAGTGGCGTAACTATAACGTCTGGGGCCCGTGGCAAATTCGTCAGATGGGGCTCCTTCCTCAATATACAGAAGTGCATCAGCGTCCCTTCTGTGCTCTAAACCAAGCCAGTTCGGGGCCCCCTAGAGCTAGGGGCCCCTAGCATTTTGCCACCCCTGCAATCCTATAGTTAAGCCACTGGAAAAAGGTCAGGTCAGGAGTACCCGAAACCGACGAGCATGTATGAAGAGATTGATGACTGTGGATGAAGCGAAATAAATATGTCAGGATCGTAGCAAGTGGAACAAAGTAGTCTCTGCCTACCCCTGTGGGAAAGAGGCGTGACGGTATGTATGTATGCGGCAAGAAGCGTGTACGTATTTTGGTTAACCAAACAAACTTTTCTTACAGCCTGTCTTTACTGACCTGTGTAGACAACATCAGTGCCCTAGCATAATCGAAAGCGTCTGCGAACCAGGAGTCGTCACTCGGCCCGCAGAGCACCAGCAGGTTCGTGATGCCCAGCAGTGGGATCAGCACCAGCAGCGCTTTAGTAGCCTTCCTGTACTGCTCCGTCTCCAGTGTGTTCGCTGACCGCAGTTTTGTGATAAGGACCTGCGCAAGTATAGGTAAGTAATAATATGAAATTAAAATAAAAGCGAAGCTCTATATTAAGGTCGAGTGTATTTACATATTTTCATATAATTTTCGTTACTCATAAAGCTATTTCTGAAAATTATATAATTTATACATTAATCTTTATTATTTAAAAGAAATAAAACTATTTCTGTAACAGTGAGTATTCTTTTTGAATTGGTAGTCTACTATCTTAGCCTTAGTCTTAGTATCTTAGTCTTAGTCGTTTATGCAGTAATTTTATGCTGAGAGAATAAATAAACTAAACTAACTAAACTAAACTAACCCACTGAATTCTAATGACTTTTCCAAAATTCCTGAAAATGCATGATTTCAAGTGTTCTGAAAAAAAGACTAACGAATATTATGACCATTGAAAATTATGGAACAAAAAGGGGCTCGTAAGAATAAAAATAAAAAAAATGACTTCTAACTTAGTAAACTCCTCCTTTTATTGAAGTTGGTTAATGTAGAACTTACAGGCTACACAATTAGGTCGAAGTTAGTCCAACCGCGCCTGCTATCATACAGGTCCGCGCAAACTTTGTATTTAAATATTAATACAAAGCCGAAAAGTCGCAGCAGCAATAGACCCCTGTCACATTCAACAGTGTCAAGTTAACTCGGGTTTAGGTCAATTTGTTGGTGAATAATGCGTTGCGTATCTATTTTAGTTTTCACGAGCGACCAGCGAAGTTTCATTTAGCAAGGGTTGTTTATTCGATTAACTGGGTAACTAGGAGTTCTGTACACTGACTCCTACCTCACAGGAAGTGGGGTAAACGTCGCTGTTAGGACATTAATGTCTGTAAAAAACCTTTTTCGCTTCCGTACCAAGTTTTACCTTTCGCTTAAGCTCATACCTTTATATAAATTTTAATGTACTTACACTGTAACCCAATAATAAGATTGATTAAATTATTAAAATAATAGCATAAATTTGTAATTTAAATTAGTACGTCATATAACAAAACATGTGAAACTCTCTTTCTTTCATACCACAATATATGTACCATGTTTTATGCAAATAAATGATTATGATTATGATTTTATCCGCAAATTATAAATTGCACACACAGTAATTACAAAGGTACTCTCTATTATTGCTGAACCAGAAATCTATAGTTAGCTAGCTGTTGCCCGCAACTTCATCTGCATAGAATTCGTTTATCGCTATCTCGCAGGAATTACGCAATTTTCCGGGATAAAAAGTAGCCTATTGGTCATTCCAGACTATAATCTATCTATGTTCCAAATTTCATCCAGATCTGTCCATCCGTTCTGGCGTGAAAGAGTAACAAACATCCATCCATACTTACAAACTTTCGTGTTTATAATGTAAGTAGGATGGTACTCGCTACGGAATCGAGAAATTATATTATTTCTGTGTACAGAGGGGTTACCATGACGTCTTAATGCGATTCATTTCCGATTCACTTTAGGATCGCTCGCTGTCAGACCCATACCAAAAATGACAGCTAAAACCTGAACTGAGTCGGATTGAATCGCATTGAGACGTCGTGGTTAGGCCCCAGAACTGGAAAGTGTTAAAAAAGAACATAGTGTCTTTTTCTCATTCAAAGAGTCTTCGCGATCTTGAACAGAGCGGACCTGATTTTGACAAATCAGTTTAGACTCAGACCTAGACAATCCGTTGCCGTGACATAGCAGCTCTATTCGGCATAACATTAGGCCAAAGCCAATATTCGCCATAACAATCCATTTGATATGAATTTCCCTATGATAAAACTCTGCCAGATCGAATTCTAGACCCAAAATATCCATAGCCGATTAAAGCATAAGATAAGATACACGGAATAAATGAAAATATCATCATCATCATCAGGCAAAAGACGTCCACTGCTGAACATAGGCCCCAAAGTGCATAACGGTCTTGCGCGGCCCTAATCCAGCAGACTCCTGCGATCTTCACCAGATCGTCAGTCTAGCTGTGGATGACCTTCCTACGCTGCTAATAATAACTTAATTGTTTTACTAGTTGTCAGTACATACCCACATGATCCTGACTAGAAAGAAGAGGTTAAGAGCGAGCCCGGCAAGCGCAGGCGCCTTGTGGATCCAGTCCACTCCGTGCTCGTGCATCCAGAGGCACATCTTCGACTCCCCCAGATTTGCCAACTACAAAACATGAGGTGACTTAAAATCTTCTAGAATATTCCAGAAAATTGTTGGGTTAGTGTAATGGAAGGTTGAAAAACACCATACCGCACCTCTATTACACCAACGACGTAAATGCAAGTTTTGTGTTTTTTGAGAAAATGCATTTGAAAATTTTATTTCACTGTAATCACCGTAAATTTTTTTCGTTAGGTGTTTAGTAATAGTTTGAATCATAAAATAGTACATTATTATATAAGCCTTTTTTATAGTTTTATTTTATTTTTTAAAATCTTTTATTTTTTTGGTTATTGTCATTTTATTTTGAAGGTACCTACATTTAAGTCGTTGTTCATCGAACATATTTAAAAATATTCAACTTTTGACAAGCAATAACGACATAAATGCTTAACATTTATTATTAACTAAAATCAAAACTTAAACCAGCATTGTAATAATATTGTTTAAATAAATATGCAGTTAAAATATAACGTAAGTAACATATTTTTATTATAAGCAGCAGTTTTACCAACTAATTATAAGCAAAACAACCCAACGATAAATTCATAGAGAAATAAAACTTCAGTTCTGCATTAATATTCTTTATTTCTTTTAAAACGAACAATCGCTATAAGGAACACTTTTAATTGGCATATCAAAGTAACTACCTAAATAGTAGATTTCAAGTAATAAAGTGTAACAAAATAACAAAACAGACACAATATTATTTGGGAACAACAATGACCTTATTGCTACAAACGTCGATATTACACTAAATATTTGATCTTAATTTTATTTTAGTAAAATGTTAAAGTGACGTTTAACACAGATAAGTCAATATCGTATTGATAAACATACATTTTACTTGGGAACAACAATGACTTAATTGCGACAAACGTCAATATTGCAAAGAATATTTTATCTAAATATACATCAGCGACACGCTAAAAATGACGTATAAGACCTTTATGTCAGTGTTGTTCTTTAAATCGCAAAAAAGTGAGGCGTAATTACCTTTGCGTCGATGTACAGCTGCGGGACAACTGACTTTCTCCCCTCCCCGCGAACAACTGACCAATAAGTCATTGTTGGTTTCAATAGCCGCTCAAAAGAACAAAGACGCAACGCCCTCTGGTGGAATTTTGCGGGAAAAACTTGAAAGTCAATGTAGCACCAAAAAGTTCGATCGATTTCGGACCGTTTCCTATCATTAAGTCGTTTATTGAAAATTTTGCATTTACGTCGTTGTTGCAATAGAGGTGCGATACATAGGTACGAGTATTTAAGACAAGTAATTTAAAAAGAACTTAATTAATTAACATTAACATCATTTCTAACTCCAAGGTATGTACAAGTTGTAACGTGACTTTTTCAGATCAAAAGGGAAGCAAAGTAAATCAAATTGCTCTGAAAAGTTTTCTTACTTTATGTCCGAGAACATTTCTAGAATTCTACGGGAATTCCGAGATTCTATTACAGTTAGAAACTTATAGTTAATTTGTTGTGCAGAGTTTATGTGCAAGACAAGTCAAGGAAACTTTTCAGCGTATAGGATTCCGTAACGAACGTATCCTCTTGAAGCCAACGTGACATTTTATTGTGAAGAAGTTCCACAGTAATTAGCTATTAATTTTTATATTACCCCATCAGATCCGTTGGGGGCCACGGTGACTAAGCTTCTCGATATCACCCATATCGTTAAGAACACAGCCGGTGCACCTGTGGGTATGAAAGGACAATTAATTTTTAACTAGCTTCTGCCCGCGACTTCGTCCGCGTCTAATTAGATTGAAGAACTAATGTTGATATTTATATTCTGCAATAATTATTTACGTTGCGACTCTAGGCAGCTACGACCTTTGACATGTTTATCGCTATCCCGCGGGAACCATGCAAATTTTCGGGATAAAAAGTAGCCTATGTGTTATTCTAGGATACCAGCTATCTCGCCTCCGAATATTATCCAAATCTGTCCAGTCGTTTTGGCGTGAAGAAGGAACCAACATACACACATCATCACATCTATCCATCCATCCTCACTCACAAACTTTCGCATTTATAATATTAGTAGGGCTATTATAGGTTAATTAATACAGTGCGATAGTAGGTATTTAAATATATTTTGTGATACAATGTATGTGTCGTGTTTGGTTTGAACAATATTTTGCGAGTACCGCCCCAGGTGTAGTTCTAGCCAAAGACAACATAAAATAGATTGAATACGCCCACGTTTGCGCACGCTCGACCAGGAGAAAGATAAATTTAACCTTATTATGAATGAATTCAGAAGGTGAATATACGGTTAACTTTTGAATAAAACCGTTTAATTATAGTGCAAAATATTCGTAGTAATACCTAACGATTAAAATGTAGGTTAGTTCTCGTGGTCCCACTGCTATAAAAATCCTCACTAGAGATAGTAAAATTAGGTTAGGTTTGTTAGGTATCTTCAAATGCCCGAAGGGCAAACGGATTAGAAATAGGAGCTCCGCGAAAGCACCTTATGGTGGAGTGTAATTCGACTTTTTTATAACAGTGGGGCCACGAGAACTAAACCTAAAATTTCAATTACCGAATTGTATAGCTACTAACTTTGCAACACAGCATAGCCTTTTTGAAAATTGTACCTTTTTATAACTTTATCCTATGGTTTTTAAATGTCTTTGATTATACTTTTGTTTCCGGTATACTTAAACCAGTGCCTATTATTTTGTACTAGCGACCCGCCCCGGCTTCGCACGGTATATTATGCATGTATTATACATATAAACCTTCCTCTTGAATCAGTCCATCTATTAAAAAAAACCGCATCAAAATCCGTTGTGTAGTTTTGAAAATATAAGCATACATACGGACATGAGGACAGAAAAAGCGACTTTATGATCGACTGTAGTGATTTCCATATGTGTACTAACCATAAATAATACGTGTTTATTGAAATATTTCTAAGAGAGTCGTGTTACTAATTTAAGGCTGCAATAAATAGGTATGGTTGGTATTGTTCTCTGTTACATTTATCATTTCAGTAAAACAGTGAATTTTATTTTTAACATCATGACATTTTACCACTTCAACTTACTATCTCTTAATTTACGGGTCGATATTTGGTTCAAATTATGGCTTGTCTTTTGTATTGTGTTAAACTCACCCCATCCAATAGTCGCGTAAACTTTCAATTTTATATTCTCCGCCGTAAACGTCTCGACGACTAGCATGTATAGATATAAACCTGGAACAATACGATACGTAAGCACTTTGAGAAATAAATAACTTATTATGAGAGTACGTTATAGAATAAACAATATGAAATATTTCTACAGCAACCTTTCTTTTTATATTTTTAACGGAGTAAAAACTCTTTACGAGGCCCGCAGGTTTATGTGGGACTCTGTCCTCCGGCCTCTTTCCGCACGAAAAGGGGCGGGAAGAGCATACCCACTAAAACACTCCGGCGGAATCCACTTGCGGGGTTTAATAAGGCGCCATGGGATCCCGGAGATTCCAGCCGACGACGCCCCCGGGCTTCAGCACCCCTATAGGCAAACTGACAGCGTTGAGGCAGCGTCTTCACTTGCGAGGCCTTGATTCGAGCCAGCCGCTCGACCCTCGCGCAGGCAGCTTTCTCTCACAAAACTCGTAATTGCGATACATACATACCGTCGCGCCTCTTTCCCATAGGTGTAAGTAAGTAAGTAAGTGTAGGTAGAGACTACTTTGTTCCATTTGCTACGAACCTGACATAACTCTTTAGCTCCATCCACATCATCTCCTCATACATGCTCGTCGGTTTCGGGTACTCTTGGCCTGACCTTTTTCAAAACGTCCCCAATTTGGTCACGAAATATCCGTCTAGGCCTTCCCCTCGATTACCCTCGAATTGCGATACAACGCGGAAATGCTGCCTGCGTGATGGGCACTTCCAATTTTATTTTAACTTTTTGCATCTGTAGTATTTAGAAGAGATATCACTTACGAGGTCGACCTAGAGCCTAAGGTAAAATAACCTAAAGGCCACGTTTAGCATAATTTTATTTTTATGAAGTTAGTTTTACTGTAGTTTACTGTACCTATTTGTTATCTCAAAACAAGTTACCACGTAAACACCGCTATAATTACGATGTTCTGCTAATAATATTAATCTAGAGTTGGCTAACAACGTAATTATTTCCAAGATAAACTACGACTGAAAATGACTTCAGAAACAGCTAATGTGTTTACTTTTCTCACGCCAATTACAGAAGTTATTTATTCCAGGCTATTTGGTACCTAATTGTAGACGTCTGTAAAAAGTAAAAAAGCTAACTTTATATGTAGGTACCTACACTAAAGTCTAACTTAAGATTCATAAAATTAACAGACTTGTTTGTTTTAGCCATGTTGTCTGACAAACGTAAATGTGAAAATGCCAGATAAAGACAAACGAAGGTTAATTAACAGATGCTTGACAAGCGTTTATGAATGAAGGTACATGTTAGTCTAAACGAATTCTGTTATCTGGCTACTCCGCAGCCACACATAAAAGACGATGGTGAATGAAGAGAATATAGGGGTGCGAGTCGGTTCGTTTTCGGATCCGTTCGGGGGGAAAGAGCAGTGCTTGATCCGGTGCACCCTGGGCATCGGGTAATGACTTCCTGGCAGTTTTTGAGAGATATCATTGACCGTTGGCTAAAAGCCCGACAGGGGGAGGGGGGTCTTTTGACCATATCACCGTACGTTGCCGGCATTTTGTCACAAGATTTTTGAATTATATTTCTATTAGATTGGCATTGGCGAAGTTGTCGTCGCTATAATGACTTGAAATGTAATGCGTTGCACTGACGTAGCTATGTTGTCTTTGTAGTCGCGGAGTAGTGCCCTCCGCAAAGTAATGCCTATTTCATAATAATGCCCCTATTTTACCAATTCGACAATTGTCAGTGACCATTGACAATTCGAAATGCAATACGTACCTACTCAATATAAAGCCAAATATTGTAGATTCTCGGCGATTTTGTAATGTAAACATAATTGTCACTTGTCACCAACAATTGTCGGGTTGGTGAAAGGCCCCCGCCTGATCAATTAATCAATCAACTAATTAAATATTAGTTATACACCAATTAGGGGAGGACCAACAAAAAAAAATCAAATCAATTAGTAGTAACTGGAAACCAGAAGCAATCTTTAAAATGTCAACGTGTTAGCTTTCCGAGCACGTAATAGATTGTTTAATTTTAAACGCATTAGAAACATCCGGCGTTTCCGAAAATATAACATATGGTAGACGTCCCAGTTACTGACAGCCGTCTTAGCATTTAAAAAATCTTAAAAAGTTTTAATAAACTCCTATAGTTACGATTAAAAGTCGTAAGCGACATGTTCCATAAAATATGGCGCTTAATCCCGATTTGTAGCCAGTGTTGCAATAATCAGTCGATAGAAATCTACCAATCTCTATTCAGTACAGACAATACTCAACCAGGAAATAGTTTTTCAATGTCAAGAGCGACAATTAGCCGTTCAAACTAGGCGAGTACTGGCACATTTACTTAACAATATTTCATGAAGACGCATTTCAAATATCTGACGTTTTCACATAATTTACTACTCCTGAATGGGTTGCCAACGATGAATAACAAAAATTGCACCGTCCATCATCTGCCATCCGTCAAAAATCTAAAGAATTTGATTACATTATTTCTTATTTATAGCTGTTGAATGCGGACCTCGCCCACGACCTGTACGTCTAGCACGTTTTACTGCATTTTGATATACCTTTATTGACTCAAGAGTGATGTCGGTTTCTATACTACGCTACATTCGTTTGGTTTTTTTATCTGTAGGTACCGTAATTTTTGAAGGTTTAGTTCTGCGAATATGACGTACCAACCGTACTGCGTGGCATGAAAAGTGACAATACGAAGCATATCGATGTCAATATACGCTTGCCAGCAGGATTTGCTCCCCTAGATCACGTAGTTTTTTGTAGGCTTATGTCAACTCGATAGGATAAAGTAAACTTGTCTCGCCAACATAAAGTTGTCGCTTAGTGCATTAAGAAATTTAGGTAAAGATTAATAAGTATCCCGGTTATATTTACCTTCAACCAGCATCCAGAAGAAGTTTGTGAGATAAAAGTAGTGCATACAGATGACCAGGATCATACACGACGTTTTTTCTTGTTGTGCCTCGTCCGACCAATTCTAAACAGAAGATACAGTTAAAACAATGTTAAGGGATTTAATTAAAATTACCGCCAAAATAATATTGTTAAATATTTTGCCTATTTTAAATGCAAGCCGACGTTAAATACAAGACAAACAATGCAGATATACGACTTGTAGCACTCATGTGTGAATAAGGAATGATGCAAGCATTTTTTCAGTGCAGTTTTTTATTAGTGTTGACAATGCTCAAAGCGTTTGAGTAGAATAAGAGAATAAGTAAGTTAAATTGTAATACACACAACTGAAATGTCTTTTTGAACACTGTCACCGCAAACTGAAATTAGTTTAAGTGTTTTTTTGAATAGAAATGCAACGTGATTTTTACGAAGTCTGCATTTTTTGACTCTTCATCTCAAGAAATGTCTTCAAATAATTTTCCTAGTGACCATTATCTGATGCTTCTAAACGACGTGACAATGAGCCAAATGGCACACATTAGATTTTCGTAGCATGCAAAACTAGGCTATTTCTCACGAATGTTACTATTTCTACTATTACTTAATAGTAACTTTCCAAAAAACTTCCATCTGTGACAGTCGAAACTACTTAATTTTTATAAAGGTTGACTTCAAACAGACAGAACAATGTAGCGTAATTTTAAAAGCATCAAAGATTCATAGCATTTTTTTATTTGTCATAATTAAATAAAGTTGCCAGTTTACAAAACTAAAATCTACCAATTTATCATGTCAGTAGAGTACCAACAATCTACATTCAAGACGTTATTTACCTATATGAATCTTGAAACTATAATTAAAAGGCAGTAATTTCGCGCCCCAAAGTTGTTTACCTACTCGTTTGCGACACATTGTAATTAACTGTAATTATATCCTCTTAAATAATTATCTTGGATAATTTCGGTGTCTCGTGACAAAATACAGTATTTGAGCAAAAGTAATTGGTCGCGCTTGACCTAAATGGGTTTATTGCGAACGCGTTAAGAATATCCAAGCAACTGGACGAACCATTCCTGTCAAGGCGCGTTCCATTGTTTGCTTAATGGTGGCAGGAAAATTAATGGTTAGTTTCTGAGGTACTTTGTGTTTCAATCACTTTTGATTATCGTTATTGACGGTTAGTAGTACTCGAACGTCATAGTTCATTCCTGCGATCTATTTGTCTTAAAATTTATCTTGAACAGCTGAACACTTGAGCAGCTGGTTGGGTAAGTTTGAATAAACATGTACCTAAATGTTTTTAGGATTTTCCAATTGTGATTGACAAATGTTACGATGGTGAAAGTTTACGGTGTCAAAGGGGTGCCTTAATTTAGAATCAATAGTCTTTACAGAAGTCAATGACCTTAACCCAACCACCCGCTAAAATATGCCAGAATAATTTGAAGACACCTCAAGACCTTAAGTATCAAGGTAGAAGAGTATAGAAAGTAAACGAAGAGATTAGAGAATTCATGATTACGAAAAAGAATGGAGTGAAATCAGAGTTGGTAACTCATAAGAATGATAAATATAAGCTTAAAATAAATGAGATTCTTACACCTTTTAATCTGCTTTACGCTTTTCTCTCTACATATTAATTTGCACTCACCTGTAATGATAAATTTAAAATCCAACTGCAAGCCGATAATATGTACGTCGACATAAGATTCGTGTGAATCGTGTTCCTTAGACATCTCAGATCCCTAAAACAAGAAGTATGCGTTTAAATTGGCATAATATTTACAAGTTATCTCCTAAGTATTAGTCCAGCTAGCAGTAGCTTTATTAATAGTAGCAGTAGTAATAGTAGTAGTAATAGTAGTAGCAGTAGTAGTAGCAGTTAATCGTAATTTTATATTGCTGACGTAATTCATACTCGCGTCCCCCACCATACCAAAAATAATCCCCCTGTGCTGCTTACATATTTAGTACTCGACTTTCACCTACATAGATTCCCGCAGTTTTATTATACCGTGCATTTCAAATGTAAGAAAACGGCAGACGACCATGATTTGGCGTGATTGAAAAAACAATATATTGATATGTGGGAAAAACTATGACTCATTCACTTAGGTATGTGTTCAATAGAAGCGTGAAATGATGGAATGTCACTATCTAATGATTGTAGACAATCACTCATACACTCATGATGTAAATGTTGCGTGTTGTCTGCCACTTTGGTAGCTGATTTCAAAAGTATTTTTCATAGATAAGGACTCATTAGATATGACATTATCAAATATGGCAAAGTGCAATAGCGAGATTTAGATTTTTTTTGTGACAGGGTGGCAAACACGCTAAATGACCTGATGGTTAGAGATCATCACCGACTATCACATCTGATACAATTGCTTGTTTAATAAAAACCGAAATAAAATAATCCGAAAGTTTTGTCATACAGGTATATGGAGTATACTTATTATGATCACCGAGCACAATAACAAAAAAAAACCTTTATTTTCTGCCAATTGGCCTGACTAAAGTAAAGCATCAGCATGACGCAAGAGCAGAACAAGCTGATTTTATTATCAATTCGATAGTAAATGTTAAGTCATAGTGAATACGCCCACTGTTTTCATAATAAAACAATGATCAAACATAAAGGACAAACTATCGTGAAATAACTAGAAGTAGTATTAATACTAGGCTGAGTACTGTCTCGCCGGTTTACCCGGTACGTGTGTTCAAGGCAGTTAGTGGATGCTCGGCGCAATGTTATTTTGTATTTGTATTTGGCTGAGACGCGCACAAGTTTACTTGATACGTACGATCAAGTCCATAAGAGAATGGAGTCTTACTTGAAATACACATTTTATAAGTAGACAAAGACGGCTAGCGGGAGCACGGCCAGGCTGAGCAAGTATCCCGCGAGGTCTACCTCGCTCCGGTGACATATATGTGGTTGGTGACGTTAGTCACCGACACGTTTGCGATGCACTTCGTGCAGTTTGAGTAGTCTGAGTAGTAGGTAGAACTGTGTCCTAGCTACTGTCTTGCCGTATTCGTCGGTCAAGCGCAGCCGAGCGTTCTGCGCAATGTTTATACGCAACGAGTGCTCCGCCGATTGCTACGAGTATGTCCCCCGTTTACTCCATACGTATAAGCCAAGCCTTTATACATGTGGCCTGTGGGCCAGGTACTCGAAGGCTGCGTACAACACCCTCCGAGTACAATATAATAATGCTTTTAAGGTACTGCTGGGTCTGCCTCGATGCTGTAGTGCATCAGGGATGTTCGCCGAAGCACACATTGATTACTTTTATGCAACAATGCGCAAAAGGTGCGCCACTCTGGTGCGAAGGGCGAGGGGCAGCACCAACAGTATCCTAAAAATGATCTCGGATAGGCTAGACTGTCCTTTCATGACCTACTGCCGTGCAATTTGGAACGGTCACGTGCAGTAGCGATTTGTGTGTCTTTTATACTTACTAACATTAGCAATAAGCAATTATGTAATTAACGAATGGTGGGTCCCAGTTACCCGAGTAAAGAAATTTATTATTATTATTATTTTTATCAAGGCTACACGTATATGGCGTCTTACTTGAAATGGAACGGTCACGTGCAGTAGCGATTTGTGTGTCTTTTACACTTACTAACATTAACAATAACCAATTATGTAATTAACGAATTGTGGGTCCCAGTTACCCGAGTAAAGAAATTTATTATTATTTTTATCAAGGCTACACGTATATGGCGTCTTACTTGAAATATAAGAAGACGAAGACTGCCAGCGAGAGCACGGCCAGGCTGAGCGAGTATCCCGCGAGGTAGATGAGGCTGGTGACGTCGGTGGCCGACACGTTGGCGATGCGCTCCGTGCAGTTTGAGTAGTCTGAGTAGTTGTGCCAGATGCCGTCCACGCATTGGCGCGAGGCGTTTTCTGGGGGAAAGAGAAACCATGTACTCTAGGTATTTAAATACATACACTATCCATGACTTGATACAAACACTCATATCCATTATACAAGTCCCTTTTATTATCGGGATTTGAACCTGGGACCTGTAGTCTCATGGTCAGGATTACTAACCACTAGGCTATACGGACGTTAAAATTCGGCAGTTTTTTTAACTCTCCAAACACATAGCCAGTTTTATTCGGACTAAAACTTTTCTTTTTTTCGTTCTCTCATCATCTAAGAGCTTCTGAAAGCAAATTAGTTTAGTAGTTCTAACTTAATTACCGTAATTCCGAGTCGGAAGTTGTACAAAGAATTTATCACAAGATATTTTCAAAAAACGTTAATAAATCTTAAGTTAGAAAGAAATGTAATGTTCATCGCTTAATTCTTTTAATTTCACCTTATAAATCTCTTGTTTACAAAACAAAGGAATTTTGCAAACTTCCCTCGTAATTAAAAGGACAGGATAGGCAATAAATAAAGAAGTTCCTATTACAATAGTAAGCCTTCACTATTTCTGCACCATTGAGAAGTGAACAAGACTTTTCCCGCAAATATTAATGCTACGCGAACGAAGTCGCTGGCTTTTAAAGTGGCAAAGCAACAAAGTTTGGTTAATTAATCAGCAAGAATGGTAAACAAAGATAGACCTAATTTGTCTATTGTATACGTGGAAAGTTCATGCTAGGGCTTGGGATGCGTTCTAAATATTCAGGGAGGGTCGGGAGTGAGCCATCAATATGTAAAGTCATAAATTGAACGCGCCCGTAAAGTTCAAGGCTAGGTAAGTTGATGACGTCACAAAAAATAATGAAAGAAGTTGTATGGTTCTACATAGTTGTATGGTGGTCTTGATACCTTAGGCTTAGTCTACCCCATAAGGCATGAAGACGTGATTTATGTATGCAGGTATGAATCAAAACCCTAACTTATTGCCGCTTGCAATGAATACTAGGCTAGATAAAAAATCCAGGTGTATTAATTGTTATACTATTTCTTAATTATTCGCTGTTGGGTTTGACCCAACGTATATCACAAAAGCAAAAATTGGAAGAGTTTTATACATACACGCATACGTAACGTCACTATCCCTTACGGGATAGACAGAGCCTAAGGTAACAAAACCTTAAGGCCACGTTTAGCATGATTAAGGGCGTATAGCTGGAAAGGAAAATCAAAATAGTGATGGGTTGCTAGACGCATCGCCTATAACATGATTCCTAAGACTCGTCGATTCCCTCGATGGGCGTTTACCATCTGCGCGGGAAGAGAAGCAACTGGTAAATTCTGTGTTTTTTCTTACTCCCAGAGGAGCATGGAAATGTTTTATAGTGAATAGTTAATAGATGAACAATAAATATAATTACACTCGTTTAAAAAATGAAAATTGACAAATAGTTCAGGCGATATCATTTTTCATGTTAAAAGAACAATGGCGCGCACGATTGTTCTGAAATTTTTGATTGTTCTGATAGGAATTTACTAATAAAATTTTCTGTTAAACTACTCTACCAGGTGATTAATATCATTCATTTCATCCTCCTCTAAATACATAGTACGCCTGTCAATTGTGTATTAATTCGTCAGTATTTTTTTCACAAATTAATGGGGGTAAGCCAACTATTTTTAGTAATCCGAAAATAAACCGAATTTTGTTTATAACGGAACACTATACTACACCCTCAATCAATCAGGTGAACAGATAGTCTACTGTCACATAATCAACAAACAAAAACAAGGAAAAGGAAAACTATCCAAAAAAACAAAGCGTGTACTTCCAAGTAGGATAATAATATGTACCTATTATTATTACTCACGTGTGTCATCATACTGGACTCCATGGAACTCGCTGAAGCACCTCTGTATGGCCGTGGTGTTCCACGGAGTCGGGTCCCAGCACAAGAGGCCGTCGTAGTACGCCGGGCAATACTTCCCCGACAGCCCCACATTCTTCCCAAAGCACTCTTCGGCCTTCGCACTGGCATTCTCCACCAAAGTCTCCGACTCTTCTAACGTATGTAGGTCCTCCAGTTTGACGCTTTAACTTTCTATTTTATTACAACACACGTTTAAGTCTCGCCTTCCGAAACTACACTAAGTCTCTACACGCATATAAAAATGTAAATACATCCAGTTATTACAACCTCACTCATATTAAACTTCTTGCACTTCCATCTTGGAGTAGCGCTGCGCGTTATTAATTAAAACTCAATTACGTGTAAATTTCAAGTATTTTGTGGAGCTGAAGCGGTTGGTCTCAGCGTCTCCAGTAAGACTGTCACCATGATAAGGTTGTTTGCACGCGGCTTGTGTTTTAACTTATCAAGTGATAAGACTCCGAGAGCAAACATCGGCAGTCTATAAGAGTATTTGCGTATCGTGCAAGGAACTCAACTTTTTCTCAAATTGCCTCCGCTCCATTGAAACTTTCTCGTCCTTCGACCTGAAAAGAGAAGTCTTTGATTGTAATTGCTTTTGGGTCGATGAAACTTGAATCCTAGTTCAAATATAATGTAAAATTTGTTCCAGGCAATGAGCAAAAAGGAGATAAGAAAGTATGGAATGCTATACAGTCTAATATCGTTCATTAAACATTTGTTTTTGAGTTGGAAAAATGAGTCGATGCTCGGCAAAGCTTGGGCTAACACACGATGCAGATACTGAACAAAGAACAGATCCTTTAGACGTATTCAGCATACGAGTACAAGGTATTAAGGGAAATGTCATGTACTAATGTTTGTTCAGTTTCGCGAGGCATTGTTGATAGTTTTTTAAATTATTTATGACTAAACATCTACATGTATAGTTAAACAGGTCGAATGCATAGAATAGATATTGTTCTATACAGAGAATTAGTATTCTGTACCTACTTTGAAAATAGTTGAGAAGAACTAGGTACTCTGTGGGCATTGGAACGTTGTCAACGAAATTTAGTTTCAATGAATTTACTAGAAAGTTTGTATGTCTAATCTTGGAAACTACTGTTCTGATTTTCATGGTATTTTCACAGGTAGATAAAGCCCATATTTTATTATAAGAAAAAAATGACACTCATAAAACAAAAGTCCACGCAAATGAAGTCGCGCGTACCAATTGTAAGTCAGTAAGATGTCCACATAGGAGGTGATTTGACTTAACAATAGCACTGTGAGGTTAATTTTGTAAGGTCTTCTGAGTTTATAAGAGACGTTAAGGCCCTTTATGACAAGATCTCTTTTAATTTTTAGGGACCACTTTGTTGCTCGTTCGTTCAATCAACACATACGTACACAAATCACGTCTTTATCCCTTACGGGGTCGACAGAGCCTAGGGTAACCTACAGGCCAGGTTTAGCAAGATTGTGAGCGTATAGGTGGAAAATGGAACCAAAATAGGTGATGGGTTGCTAGCCGCATCGCCTATAACGTAATCATAGAGATACAAGATCTCTTAAGATTGATTTAGTTTACTAAGTATAGCTTTGCAAATGTTTTTCAGTACTTTTGAATCATTGTTGACAAATATTTCCATACATAGGTTTTATATAAATTGAAAAAGAAAAAGCAATCATTACAAAAAACAGTCAAATACAGTGGAAACCGTTTATATTATTAAAAAAAAACAAGCATTCATTTGTTCTTCTAAATGACTAATAGGCGTCCAACAGCTTAAATGAGGCTAAACGGAGCTTTAACTTGTTGAGCTTCTACGTAACGCCGCCGAATGAAATGGAAAGCCTAAAGCTCTTTGAACTTTGGGCCGTGTAAATAAACTTTGCGCCGGCATGCATAAACACATCCCTCAAATTGTGGCTAAGTCTTAAGATATTCATTACAGAAGTCCTAAAGTTAATTTGTTTTCATTTTTCGTGGAAATGTATACGTGTGTGGTAATATACAACAGAGACTGTTAGACTCTACAGTGCTGCAGTTTTATTAATCTCGGCAGTATTCTTTTTTCATATGATTGATGACGGAACCGAAGAAAAACGAACATTGCTGAGAAACTGTATGTAACTATTACTCGACTGCCTAAAGAAAAAGAGAGTCATAGCTTACATTGCACTTTATTAATATAGGTTGCATAATGTAAATAAAGTTATCCAATGACATCATTAATTTTATTATGTTTACAAACTGTACATTGTACAATTTTTAAGTTTAACCAACAAAAAAAAACGCAGTAAAGTTCTTCACGTATAATATTTTTATTAAAGAACATTCTTCAAGTTTGTGGAGAGAATTGCTTTATAAAATATGTAGTTCGATATCTATTCTAACCAAAGCAATATACTCGAGTAACAATATCATAATGTCTCTCAGTACACCACTCAAGAATTCCCCTACACACAGATCAAACGGTATCTACGGCATATTTTCTTAAGAAAAATACTAGAGAAAGCAATATCTTTACGCTCTTGACACTTAGTCATACTAAATCTATCGTGGAAGGCAATAAAGCGATGTCATTTTTATTGACTACTGTAAGTTATAGTTTTATATCGACAAATATTACAGCTATAAATTCATCTCACGTGTATTTGACGACTTTGATTTTGAACCTTTTGTTGTAGTTGTAAGGAAAGGTTTTTGTTCGAATTGTGGACGATATGTAGTGGAGATTTGATGAACACAGGTAAACATTGACACAACAAATTAAAATGATAAAGTTAGGGAACATTCCGCTCTTTTAAACTGTGAGCTAATGGGTAAGTTTTATGACAAAATGAGGCCGACCGCTTAAACATTTCGGAGCGTTGCAATATTATAGACTTAGATGTGATAATTTGGTGCTCCTTCAAACTAACGATATTCTTAAGTCTAGCAATTTCACGTCTTGCCGTGTCCGGTTTTAGAATGAGACGAACTCATCTCTTCCGTTCATCCCGTGGGTGTTGTAAAAGGGGACTATGGGATTTGATGTAATATCGGGCAGCAGCGCCTTCTCTCTGCAGTCAAATACGAATTCTAGACTCCAGTATTGCGGAAAAAGGAAACTAACAAACTATATTTTCAACATAGTCGTAATTGAGGTTCAGATCCTCAAACGCCGACCAAGATAAAGACTGTGGCAACTCAGAAGAAATTTGAAGCACGCATAATAAAATAGAACTTTTTTTTCTGAATTTGGGTTAAGCCTTTAACTTCTTTCTTCTTTCGGAAACCTAAGAAGCATAAAAGGCATTCCTGAAGAGGCTTAGAAAATGTATTTGTAACGTATTTTATCTATTTTTCTATTCGATTAACCTTGGGGATCCGGGGGCGGTCCGCCCGTCACTTTATACATTACAGCCGAGTTGAAAGGAATCGTTATTATGCCCCGAGGTTGCGTTTATCCCTCCCATAAATATCAATTGTGGAATTCACAAAGGCACTTTACTACGACGTCCTGCAATATTTATTTTTTGTAATTCTGAATATGCAGGAATTTGATTTTGATCTAATTTTAGAGTAATTCAAAACGAATGTTACAATATTTTCATTCTGATCGCATAGTGTAGGTTTTACGTCGCATAAAACGCGAACTGTTTCACGTTCAAGTGTCAAATACTACGGGATTAGTTTGTTGCCGTTACCTGACGCTAGTGGCGCTGTTAATTTTCCATATAAATTGACACGTTTACGCCAACGCTTACGATGCGAGTTTTTGTGTCAAATGCTTGAAACTTGAAGCTCTGACGATACAGTCGTAAAGCAATGTTTGATTTGAACGTTTGTTCACTTTCTTACATGGAAATAATTCTGTGCGAATGCATTAAAATTCTGTAGCAAGAATTACTCCTACGGCTTCCCTTGGTTAAAATAACCAAAATATTACAAATACGATCTCCGTCAAACCTTTCTTACTAACTGTTACGGATAGTACATAATATTATGTACATGAAGCGGTTCCTATGATGCCATAAATAATTAATAGATAAAGAGAAGACAACATATACATATAAGCTTATTATAAGTGGTTTTCTACGCTACGAGCCTTGAGTGGTAACTACTTATATAAGATTAATTTAATTATATTGCTTGTTGATATAAGTGGCTCTATTTAATTATATATAGGTACTATCATAATTAACCCTCACTAAAGACAAAGGGCAAGGCAATCCTTTGAAATGAATAGCAAAAGCAACTTTTAAATATGTGCTTGTGATCTAAGTGTCAATTTGATGCTCATTTGTTGATAAAACAGTTTAATATTCGCTTTAAATTAAAGGAATCGCAAGCCAGAAAAGAAACGAAAGAAAACATAATAAGAAAATAGTGTGGTTAGTGTAATGTGTCAACAAATTCCTAAGAAAACGAAACAAGTTCTTCAGTACCACGCTCAAGATAACTCTCTATACCCCCGATTTTTGAAAGTGGTGAAAAATGGTGGCAAATTACAAATAAAAGTAGAATAAGAAAAACTAAGGCTCCAATAATTAATTTGATTAACTATCGAAAAACAAATTTGAGAGCTATGTGGTGTGAATCGAAAAATAAATTTGAGTTCTGTGGAAACACACAGATTTTTACCACTTCCGGATGGTGTTTAGGAGTTAAATGATTTAAATAATCGGTTACAAAAAATAGTTATAGATTGTCAGAAATTAACGGCCATTTTCGTAATTAAAATCCATTTTTATTACACATAAACGGATAACTCACGTATAAAAAGTCGAGTGATGCTCGACATGTTTCGGACTATGGTGTTCGTGTCGCTGCCGCCGGGGCGAGCGCTCTTGGAAAAAGGACTACGAAATAGTCCGAAACATGTCGAGCATCACTCGACTTTTTATACGTGAGTTATCCGTTTATGTGTAATAATGATTAAGTCTCAGGGTAGTTTCATGTTGAAAATCCATTTTCTCCATTTCTTTACGCATAAAAGAAAAGTAAACAGTTTAACTTATTCTAAAGCGGTTGCCAAATTTAAATACTAAAAATAACTCAAAAAATACCGATTCATCTAACAATAGCAACACAATTAATTCAGGTCACCCGGTACTGAGGGAGTGCACCAAATCGCCTTATTTCCTCAATTCGCCGGAGGAAATTACCGTTCGA
Organism: Pandemis corylana; assembly: GCA_949127965.1. NCBI lineage: Eukaryota > Metazoa > Arthropoda > Insecta > Lepidoptera > Tortricidae > Pandemis > Pandemis corylana. Next base: position 8,468,230 of record OX421867.1, on the reverse strand, counting down.
GACTCGGTGAAAAAAAAGAAATGACTGGCGGCATTTTACTTTTGTTTGAATTTCTATTACGAAATAAAGCATTGTGTTCTGAGAAACGAGTGTATCATGTTTGCAGGCTGATAGTGTGTGCAAGCAGGCCACGTTTTCATTCAGTACGGTTTTATCATTTGTTTATTTGTCACCACAGGCTTTGAAAAATAATTAAACACGTAACAGTGCAACGCTATAAGATACAAATTGCGAATAGAAATACCAGGGAACAATTCACACAAATTGACCTAGTCCCAAAGTAAGCTCTAGTAAGGCTTGTGTTATGGATACTCGACAACGATATACATACTTATATAGAGATATACATACTTTGTTTCGTACTTCGTTCAATTTACTGTCTAACTAGCACAAGATAGTTTTCCCCTTTTCTATTAATTTTAGTTAATCAAAGTCGATAGCAAACTTTAATGCAGGTACGAACTAAACGCTTTCTGAGAAAGGAGTATCAAAACGCAAAATCTCTAAGACAGTGCTGCCAACGGTCAAATAGCACAACCTTTATAAACAGCCGTTCAGTGTGTGTCGCGACCTAAGCCGCTCCGCTCAAAATTCCAAAATTCAAATCTCAAGAATCAAAATTCTAGCACCAAAACAGTCCAGATATAACGCCTGTAGAACACACAACGCCGGGGGCCCCCAGGAGCAACGTTCCAGAAAGCCTAGGTAAGTGTCTGCATTACTCTCATTGCTATCGAAGATTTTCCCCAACATACTTAAATAGATAGAAACATCCATGACTCAGAAACAAGTACCCACGTCGGCAATTATGAATCGCATATTCAGTTCTTTTCGCTCTTCTTGGATGTACCTAACACTCTTTTATTCGGAAAACCTACTTAGGACACTAGGGAAAGATAAACTGAAAATTGAGGACCTAACATCTATCATCATCATCATCAGCCTACATTAGTCCACTGGTGGACATAGGCCTCCCCTAATGAGCGCAATAGCGCCCTGTCTTCAGCTTGACGCATCTAGCATCTGCCTGCAGGGGAGCGGATCAGAATACATAAAGTTTAAAATGTATAATGGGTACATAATGGTTCAAAATATATAACGCAATTTTCTGTAAAACTATTAGCTAAATGAGCTTTTTTGATATCGTAATCTATAGATTGGTTTAGGTTAGGTTAGGTTTGTTTTACAACAATCCTGTTAATTTGTAACTTTCTGAGAAAATCGCATTATATATTAAAAACCATTATGTATTTTAACCCATTATACATTTTAAACTTTAATACGTACCCGCCTGCAGTCTATCCTCCCTCACCTCTATACTACATTATAATATTATAAAGAGGTAAAGTTTGTGAGTTTGTGAAGTTATATCTCTGGATCTACTGAACCGAATTTGAAAATTATTTTACTAAGAGAATGCTAATATATCTGTGAGTGCATTAAAATTGCGGGCATCAGCTATATAACCATAAAATCACAGCACAAAGCTGATCGCTCTTGCAAGCCCTTTAGTCTATTTACGAGGAAAATGTTTTTTTTGGTGTTTCTAATTATAAGGAAAATCCGTAGCGTCAGGTTCCAAAGAACATAATTAGAATGGGAAGCAAAAGAAAAGTACATCCGACAAAAAGCTTTTCTGATTACCTTTGAGAATTCAGTGAGATAAAAATTTAAAATCTTATTTTAATTAAACGGGTACGTAACTTATTCAGAATTGATCAAACGATAAAAATAAATGATTTATTTAGGTTATAATTAATAATAGCCTGTCAAATGTGTTTGTTAATAATTATCTAGAAGTACTCGTCCAAAATGACGTGGATTCCGTGAAATATGAGGAAACGTCCATTTGTCAACTGTCAAGGGTGCGGGGACGTAAATAAGGGCGCTTAAGTACATGTCACCTGTCATTGAAGGGTTCCACACCGATTGTCAGGTCGGCAAAATACGACAGGGACAAAACATGACTGTGTAGGTAAGTCTTATTTTACACACACACATATATATATAGTGCAAAAGATTGACGCGGGTCGAAGTGTATCCGTAAGAACCCCTAGCTAGCTTCAAGTCTTCTTCTTCTTCTTCTTCTTCTTTTTTATTTGTGGCGTATCAAGTCGTTGTAGCGACGACAACTTCGCCAATGTCAAAGTAACAAAAATATAATTATAAAATCTTGGGACAAAATCTCGGCAACGTTGTACGTCCCCCCCTGTCGGGCTCTTAGCCAACGGCGAATGATATCCCTCAGAAACTGCCAGGAAATCATTAGCCGATGCCCAGGGTGCACCGGACCAAGCACTACTCTTTCCCCCGGACGGATCCAAAACGGAACCGGAGCTCTTGACCACACGTGGAGGTAACCCGACTCGCACCCATGCTTTAAGGCTTAAAGTTTAAGCCTTTAAGTCTTACATATCTTCGACGACCGGATGGATATCCTTGTGGTTAGAGAACCTGGCTATGAAGCTTGAGGTCTCGGGTTCGATCCCAGGTCGGGGCAGATTATGATGTATGAAAAATACGAATGTTTCTACTCGAGTCTTGGGTGTTTGATACATATATTTAAGTGTATTTATCTATAAAGTAAAAAAAGCCGTGGTAGCCTAGTGGTTTGACCTGTGGCCTCTCAAGCAGAGTGTCGTGGGTTCAAATCCCGGACGCGCACCTCTGAGTTTTTCGGAATTTATGTGCGAAAATTACATTTGAAATTTGCCATGAGCTTTTCGGTGAAGGAAAACATCGTGAGGAAACCTTGCATACATCTGCGAAGAAATTCAATGGTGTGTGTTCCCAATCCGCACTGGGCGCGCGTGGGAACTATAGCCCAAACCCTCCAATACACGGAGGAGGCCTATGCCATGAGGCACGCCGAATTACGCGACAATTTAATAATAAAAAGAAACAACAACAACAACAAAAATGAAATTGTAGCGAATTCGGAATAAAAAGGCTAAATAAATAAATAAATAAATAAAATCTATAAAGTATGTTTATCCATTGTCTTGTACCCATAACTAGTACAAGCTTTGCTTAGTTTGGGTCTAGGTCAATTAGTGTTAATTGACCCATGACTAAATTTATGTGTTAAACACTGTCATGAAAGAAAAGGCTCTGTCTACCCCTTAAGGAGTTAATAACGATGTGATTTATGTGTGTGTGTGTGTGTGTGTGCGTGTGTGAAAACGTGGACAACATTGCAAATTGTGATTTTAAGTGACATAACTGACGCTTTTCTTACAAAAGAAGACACAAGCACTTGATAAATGGCAGAGAATAATCACCCTGAACCAAGATTTAGGCAAGTACTTTGTTAACTTGAATAGTTTCTCAATTCATTTTTTTTTTACGAAAAATAACACACTCAAATTAATGTTTAAAATCACAGATTATGTACAAGACTGCACTATACTAGTAGGTTTTAATGCAGTCTCTCAGTGAGGTACTCAACTATTTGTCCCTGTATCAATAATCATCAGAACCCTACTCATTAATTATCAATTTGTGGTGTGAATTATGGATGACCTGTGACATTTTATGATTCATGAGTTTTCCGCAGAATTATTGTTGTTTCCGTCCTATATTACATACATACATACATACATACATCACGTCGCTATCCCTTACGGGTAAGACAGAGCCTAAGGTAACAATATCTAAAGGCCACGTTTAGCATTATTGTGGGCGTATACGTGGAAGATCGCCTATAACATGATTCCTAAGATTTTTGCTCATTGCCTCGATGGACTTTTACCATCTACGCGGGAAGAGAAGCAACTGGTACATTCTGTTTTTTCTTTGCTCCCAGCCCGACATGGACGAGATAATGGAGGACAAGGATTGGGATTCAACACAGTGACTAATTAACTATGAATTACATTATTTAACAAATTTTACATACGAAGAAAGGAAATAAAATGCTTAGGTACAGTCAAGTGTAATAATAATTACGTTACTAGTCAAAGTTTCAAAAATAAGTAAATATCATACGCTCTTACACTGGCGTTATAAGGTCGTGGGATATATTTTTGAGAAGTTCGTATCGATACTTTTTTTTACACTAGATCGTACCTAAACTAAGTCGTTTATTTTTTTGTTAGTGCGCACTATATTTTGGTGTAACTAAATTAATTATTATTGAGATCATTAATACATACTTAAGTACTTACTTGCCATTTATTTACATGGATTCTACTTATTTTACTGATGGATTTTAGTCTGTGTTAGGCTTCTACGGAGCATTGTCGAATAAAGATTCTAAAAAAAGGTATGTATGAACATACGTAAATGTTTTTTACAATTCTAAACAATGCCAAAGCTAAATAAACCGTAGGCTGCTTTGTCTAGTTTACAAGCTGGATTGTGCGGTTTTGAACATATTTTTCGGATACCCACGCTATGTATTATACTTTAACGTACTGTGAATCACAAAGCATTCAGTGCAGTGATTTTTGGCGAACGAATCACGAGTTCTAGGAACTACGAAGTATAGTTGTCACGCGCGTATTTGTGTATGGGTACTCTATTTTGTACACATAAAATTAAAAATTCAATGGTTCAAAACATGTCACGTATTGAAAAATGATTTTTATCATGACTGTCTTTTCCCACCCAATCTCAAGTCAAGCGCTAAATAAATGTAAATCAAGGTAATTTTTTGTTTCTGTCCGCTAAATACTAACAGTGTAGCAACTGGGGACCTAAACTCCAAATTACTGTGAATCGGGTAGAATAAAATAGCAGCCAGCAATTAAAGTTCATTCCGAATCGTCAGGCCAAATCGATAAACGATTCAGACTCACTGATGCGTGTTATCAGACTGGCTATTCAAAATCGTCCACATTGTTTATCCATTTTTTGTTTCACCGAACGCCGTGCGACAAAAATGCTGACTGATTTACATGCATTCAAGATAATTCTGATGAATCACCGGAATGAACACGCGAATATTTTTTCACGGAATTCGGTTGATAGCTTTATAATTTACAGCTACAGTTTTTTTTACTTGGAAATATATCATCTATTCTATTTTTATCCAGAATGGTAGCGACATCGCCAGTTCGCCTTTGTACTATTTTCTGTGTACTTCTGTATTTTTTTGATTTTTATGTGCAATAAAGAGTTTACATACATACATACATACATCGTTAGCAAAGAACATTATAACAGACCAATATACCGTGGGACGCAAGCGAAGAGTCTCCGTTTTAGCTTTAGCAAAAATGCTCGTCCGTTTTCTTCTATTCTCCATTCTAACGCCTTTGTACAAACAAATTTCATTTAAATTCCTACGCAATCACTCATTGTAAGAAATTAGCATCACATCTACCGGAATGTTGAAGAAACATAAACTTGATATCTCACGACATTTTATAACACTTGTAATTATTCTATTTAAATTTTATATGAACTTGGGAGGACTTATTTGTGAGAAATTGTATATGCACGTTCGATAATTAAATGGTTTTTTGGTAACTAAGACCTTGTTTTTTTTTAATGCAGAAGCTATGGAGCTTGAAAACGAGATCAATATTATATTGCAGCTATTTTAAAAATGTTCAGACATGTCACGAAACTCTAGTGATACCTATAGCCGCAACGTTTTATCCGAACAACTTTTTTATCCGATAGTCTTCGCAGATAAGCACACAGAAATTCCGTAATTAATTGATGATTCGGTATTCGGTAGAATGATAAAGTTCTGATTATTAAATATCTGTTGAATTCCATTAAAAAACAATTGTCGTAAGTAATTTAGGTAAATGTATTCACACAGTTTTTTTTATTGACGTCTTCTATGCTCTGTTCTGTGGTCGAAAGTTTAAAAAAATATTCCTCTGAATAGAAAACATAACAATTGTAAGCTACACGTGACGGAAGATATTTAGAAATGAGAAGAAAGTATATTCAAAAAATGAGAGTACTTATTTAACTGCCAAATATACGTCGACCTTTTTATCACGGAGTTTGTATGAGGAAAAAGCATCCGCTCATAAAATTGCTTACCGATTGGCAAATCAAAGATTACGAAATAACTTCGTATTTGGAATGAGACGGAAATGATAAGAAATTTGCTATATTTGTATCGGAAACCCTTAAAATATATTATGTATATTATCATCTAGCGAGAATTGGCTACGATTCCGATAATAATGACCAAAACCTTGATGTCTTGAAAACTAAAACCCAACTACGATAAAAATGACGCTGAAAATGTATGAACCAAAATTTTCAGGACACCGAATTAAACAAAGTTACCGAAGAAGCAAGAAAATCGACACTGACTCTACCAAGATGCCTTCGTTGGCAATAATTTCACACGGTCCAGCTCTGATAAGTAGTTTAGGAGCTATGAGGGAACAGCTGGACATACATATATAACCTGTCAAAATCATAACCCTCCTTTGGCTTTGCCGTAGTCAGGTAAAAAAGAGACACCTTTTAATAGGCACCTGTAAAGTACTTATACTTTTTTTCAAGCGTGCGTAATAAACAGAAACGGAAGTTTAACTTTTATAATATTAAAAATACTTTCGAAAAAATCTAGTAAAATATTGTTTACGTAAAAAGGCAGCAACTTGCGAAATATGTTGTGTTAAATTTCCGATAATCCCGTGGCTTTTTGTCGCGGATGATCGGGCAGAGCTTTTAGTCTGTAAAGCAATAACTACCCCATTTTAGCATAAAACAGTCGTTTAGGAGCCGTAACTGAAAGCTTATTAAGCTCCGGTTAGACGCTTCTTGCGTCAGTTTAGAGTACACCTAATGTACATATTAGACTTTTTAGCTCAAACTTGGCGAAGTAATTTAGAGGGAAATCTCGAGGGTACTCGCAGACTTTTGGTAATCATGTTTTGTGGACACTGGTTAGCCAAACTGAGTGTTGTTTGACTAAAATAAAACACACCAAACTCTGAAGCAGTTAAAAGCAATTAAAATTATAGAATTGCAGGATTTTTTTCATCGACATCAGCCTCTAAATGATCAAATCATTGATTAAATATATATTATTAACTTCTTACATTACACAAAAATCGGCTCAGTAGTTAGATGATGTAATGCATTTTTGGCATAAAATCGATTTTTTTTTATTAATGCGTGGCGGGTTTTACAATTTTAAATTTAAGTGACAGAGTTTTTAAATTTTTAAATTTAAAACCACGTATTTTAAGCATGTCAAGGACTTTTTGAACTGGCCTTCACTCCTTAAAAGTGTGCTCGCGGCACGACTGCCAAGAGTACCGGAAAGTATTCTCTCAACGAGGGTTCGTCATGTTATGTTGTACGATATATATCTTGAAGGGTAACCAGTGCCTAACTCACCTAATAATAAGTAGTAAAAATATTGTTTTACCTGTGGTTCTTTTTTGTACATATCAATACAGATTTTTTTCCACTTTCGGACGGTACTTTCGAGCCTGCAAAAATCCGAAAAAAAAATTAAACAGTAAGGAAACTATTTAATAGTCGGAATGTTTTATTTAGAACTTGGTGTTCCTGGCTTTAAAAGAGATTACGTTAAAGAGGCTCATTCGAATGAATCCAGCCAAAATAAAGTGAAATTTTTATTCACTTTCTTCCAACTTTCTGACTGAGTTTGCAAAAAGTTTCCGCGCAAATAACAGCCCAACTCGCAGTCTCGCAAACTTTCAAAACAAATTAAATAAAACCCAACTTTACCTTTAATGAGGACACGAATGATTTTAGAAAGTTTTTAATTATAGGAACGAAATCTTCGAGCATTGTGAATTCAAATTGGAAGGTAAACTTTAACCTATAAAGAAAATCGGGGGGATATAAATGCTTAATTTGGTGGTATTAATTAATTCTCCTTCAAAATTGAATTCATGGTTTGTTATTTTGTTCATTTAATCTTCTTTAATTTATAACAAGATTTCTGCTGATAAACTTAAAAAGTGGCTTAGTATTATGTATAAAAAAGTACCTAAAAACTGGAAACTTTCTAAAACATTTAAGAGCGCAAGTTCTTTTTATAATAGGTACCAACTTCTACTCAGATATTCGGTTGTTAAACATCACCAAAAAGTCATACATATGCAAATCGCTTTCAAACACAATCAACAAACATTCCTCTGAATTGTAGTGTTTACCGCACTTAATGAGACCGAGAGCGGTCCACATTTATACTAGACAGCCAAATTATTTGTGTAATTTAACTCGTAAGCAGTGTTTTTGTAATTTCTTATTTGTAAATATAGGTTTTTATAGTTATTTTCAGCATAGATATGCCGTAAAATAATAAAAGTCCTATGTTAACTCCAACTATGACTAAATTAGCTCGAATTAAAAACTAAACCAAAACTAATCTTAAAATAAAATTACAGCGAATTAAAGTTAGTTAAAAATGAGAAACTCACCCCGAACGGTGACTTGGCGGGTCTCAGTTTGTCTGTTTAATGCGAAAGCAATCAGCGCCAAGCCAGGTGGGCTTAATTAAAACTAGTGCCTAGGCAGTGTGGCCATCGCTCGAGTATTCGAGGAAGATATTCGCACTACTATCGTCCCCGGATGTTGCTTGATATGATTAATTACTGTTGAGTGGTCGCACCCATCAGAATATATAAAGTATAATGTTAAAATACGTAATGGTTCAAAATATACAATGCTAGTGAAACCATTAGCTAGATGGACTTTTTTGATAGTGTAATCTATAGATTGGTTTAGGTTAGGTTTAGTTTAGAACAATTCTGTTAATTATCAATTTTCTAAGCAAATAGCATTATATATTTTAACCCATTATACATTTTAAACTTTATGTATTTTAATACGTACCTATTGAGTCACTGTTGTCTGCAAATTCGTATGTGTCCAGCAAAAAAACTTTGCGTTTTGATACAAATAGCCTATCTTAATTAGGGGTTGTAGCTTTCTTCTTATCGGTAGAAGTTTATTTAGAATCGATTCAGTAGACTTAAACGAACAAAGTTTGGTCTAAGACGTAAATAATCTGTTTTAAGAGCATCTCTTTCGTTTAATTGTGTCGTTGTTTCTGTCTGAAATAAGCTTCTTTCGTTGAGATTACCACGCATAAAATAGCAGAGCATTTTTTTATTCTTAATACTAGCGCCGTTTTACTCAATAGCATAGGAAGTGGCGAGGAAAAGAGACAAATATAGTGTGGCTACTACTCTTCTTGCTTTCTAGAATCAGTTGTTTTCATTTTAAGTATTTAAACGCAACTGTTGCCTTGTCTATTTTTTTTTCTATAAACACCAGACATTACGATTTCGTCCTTTATTAGATAAATTCTATAGAATTCATTAATAATATTGGAGGTCCTATCAGAGGTATCAATGGATTGTGAATTTAATTATGGCCACCGATTGATAAACTTCATACTGATAGCGGAGGAAATTACATTTACCGTATAATTGCTAAATGAATTCACAGAATGTTTTAACTTTAGTCGTTTACAAAGTCAACTGCCAATAAACCTGGAAATATGTCGACTCTCGCGGCGACTGTCGCGTAGTTCTTTGTTTTTCTGAGACATTGTTTTTACAATTTTCTTGCGACGCATTTTTCTTGGCTATAATGATATTTCCGAAAGTAGTAGTAGAATCATAAGAACACTTGTGCTAAAAACTTTTCGCAGCCTGCGTAGAGAATACTTAAACATATCGAATATTGGACTTTTAGAATTTTGAATAAACAGTAAAATAATGATTTACATTCAAAACGTATTGGCGACATCAATTACTTGGCGACTAACTTTTTATTTCATTGAGAAATTTGTCATTAAAAAGTTATGCTACTCACTTCGAAAATTGGATTCAGGTTTCTGTTGAAATAAAGTAGATACCGTATTTAATTTCTTAAAACGAGTCAAATTACTAACACGACATTATTATAAGGTAATAATTTTTTGAAAAAATTATGTTTACAGCCACACCTTTATGTATTCACTTTTTTTTGTGAATGTTTTTTTTATTCAATTTAAATCGTAATTTAAAATAATTTAAGTTGAAGTTGACAGGTCTTAAAATTGTTCCGGAATATTTATGGTTGGGTTAATTGCCTAAACAGGCCTGTAAATGTTTTTCAGGATTTATGAATCATAGTTGACTTTTCCATACATTGATCGATGTTCAAAGTGAACCGCGACAAAGGCGGGACTCAAAAATTCAAATAAAAAAAATCTAAATTTATTTTTGCAATTTGGCTCTTTTACTAGTCTTTTTTGAAACCACCAGCGCATTGCCAAGAAGAATGCGCCGCAAAAAACTTGGCAGAAAGTTATTTTTTCAAAATAAAATACATTAAGTATACAGCTACTACAATACTTAAATTCTACTTGAATTAAATACATTTATATAAGGGATGTATAAAGTCCCCGAGCCTTAAATTATATTAGTCTATAGTAGAGATGTATAAAGTCTCTACTAGTCTAGATTAAATTATGAATCAAAGATTGAAATGAAAAATTGTAGGGGTGTACTGTTGAACTAACCCCACCAACTGCCAAATATTTGGGAAAAAGTCTGAGAGACGTTGTTTTCATTTTAGAACGTCACTATAATAACGTGCGAATGCGATGATATAATCAAGATGAAAGTTTGACGATTGAAGTTAATTATTCCCGTTTATGACGTGTGACGTAGAGATATAATAAAATTATTGTATCTGTTTGACTAAATAGGCACTTGCCAACATTGTCACCGTGTGACGTTAGCTAATTAGACATTCCTTTTAACGATTTATAGGATCTACTGACTCGTAAAAGTGCGATAAACACAGCTAACAGAATTTAGTTTAGATTGTCGTCACAAACTGACTTAAATTACATTATCACTACACAGTATAAAACAAAGTCGCTTTCTCTGTCCCTATGTCCCTATGTCCCTATGTATGCTTATATCTTCAAAACTACACAACGGATTTTGATGCGGTTTTTTTAAATAGATAGAGTGATTCAAGAGGAAAGTTTTTATGTATAATTCTACGCAGACGAAGTCGCGGGCAGAAGCTAGTCTGTTTTATAAAAGGGGCACACAGATAGTTTTATTTACATCGTATGTATATTAAATTAGTTTAGCAATTTAAGCGCGAGGAGGTAAACAGACAAGCTAACTTTCGCATTTTATATTAGTATTAATAAAAAAGGTAGAGACTCTATATTTTAGTAGTTAACTTATCGTGCCTTTGACTCATTTCCGTTCTTCTTTCGGTCATTTGAATGCACTCAGCAAAGAGATGGAATTGGCGATCCGAAACGTATATTCATGACTTGCTTAATCGCTTAATACTCTTTATCTCTTCACTTTTTACTATTGACGATTTCAATCTAAATTCTCCTAACTTGACAATGTACAATTTATGATGTAATTTTTATTGAATTAATAAATAATCTAAATCTAAATGATTGAGTATCTTCATCTAGCTTAACTACTAACGTGAATGTGTCGCATAAGGAGTGTCCTAAACTGTCAAAGTTCAGTTGAGTTACTTGATACGGCTTCGGGTAAGTGAAGCTTCTGTCTCAGAGAGATTACTGAAGGAAGCCAACGGCAAGAGAGATCAACGGACTTCAGATTAACGCTGGGAATTATTAAACTAAATCTAACTTAATAATTATTTTAAACGCGATTGTGAGTTTTGTTTGTTACGCTTTCCCTCGTAAACTACTCAACCGATCGTGTTAAAATTTGGTATTAAGATTGTTGGAGACGCTGGAAAGGAAATAGAGGGTTTTATCCTGGAAAATTGTAGAGCTTCCAAACGGATAAACAGATTCTCTGCAGGCGAAGGCGCGGGCTACAGCTTGTGTGACATAACTAAAATAATTGTAAGATACCTATGATTTATGTAATAACTACATGAACGGCGAACTCGCAATTATAAGTCGATAGCGACAAAATATATAAAAGGAAAAAAAATGAAAGGCAAACTACAATTTTCTATGCAAAATTGTTGCCACGTTCAATTATTTTACTTCGAAGTCGTAACGGTTGCAGAAAGTGGTGCCCTCATTTAATTTCTATTCTTTATTGCCGTACTCTAGGCGGTTGTTATAAGTTTCAAACTGCTCCTCTACCTCCCTTGAAACCGTCGATTTTTCCATCATGCCTTTTACCGTTCACATTTTATTGTCATAAAGTTACGTTATGCGCTGTGATGTAACAAGGCTTATTGTCATTTTATCTCATAAAATACTTTTTCTTAGAAAACCAGGTCCTACACAAAACTCCACGTCAAAAGTATAGTGTAATAAATCAACCTTAAGCACTTGCGAAGCCTTACACGGATAATGGATAATGCCCTCCCTTGCGTTCACCGTGCCTAATCGCTTGTACCTTATTACCTATAAAATTAAACGTTACTTAAAAAAATAAAAAATGATATAGTGGTTCTGAAATGATACTCTCTATTCTACAATGTTTGTATTTTAAATAAAATATATGACATTTGTAGTTAAAAATGTGCATTTTCAACCAAAAATATAAGATTGAACAGTTATAAAAATCTAACGTGATCTTTTACAATTCAAATCATGAATTTAATCTATCTACGGTGAAAAAATTGCATGTTGTAATAACTATAATTATTATGAATAAATGAATATGAGTATGAGTATGATCTTATTTACTCGCCATTCTGAATTACCCCATTTTTCCCTAGTACTTCCTAGTATTCGCATGGAACATCCCTAGAATGGAGTTAAGTGCATTGTTGTTTTGACTTGTAGAGACTTTATACATCTCTACTATAGATTAATATAATTGAAGGCTCGGGGACCTTATACATCCCTTTTATAAATGTATTTAATTTAAGTATTCTTACTGTATTTTATTTTGAAAAAATGACTTCCTGCCAAATTTCTTGCGGCGCATTCTTCTTGGCAATGGTGGTCTTTCCGAATGCGGTGGTAGTTTCAAAAATACAGAGCCCTTGTCAGCCAATTTGCAAAAATAAAATTTTCATTTACATTTTCATTTTCATTAAGGCTCTGAAATAGTGTTATTTAAACATCATGTCCTAGATAAGCAAATAGAAGGCGATCCAATTAGGAGTTATCTTACAAAGTAAACGGAAGGCCGTTAGAAATCCGAGTCGGCAACCCATCGGACAAATCGCGGTACTATGCTCAAGGCTCGGCATATTTAATCTACAATCTTCTTAAAATAATCAGGGACAGTTTTGTTGTTGTAGTTTTGGGACTAGGTCAATTGTCCCAACATTCTACTAATATTATAAACGCGAAAGTTTGTAAGTATGGATAGATGGATGTTTGTTACTCTTTTACGCCAGAACGGCTGGACGGATCTGAATGAAATTTGGAACTTAGATAGATTATAGTCTGGAATAACACATAGGCTACTTTTTATCCCGAAAAATTGCGTAATTCCTGCAGGATAGTGATTAACGAATTTTATGCAGACGAAGTTGCGGGCAACGGCAAGTATTTTATAATTACGATTTATGTTTTTTTATACGACAAAGAAGTTTGCTCATGGACACCCGCAACCGACTACAAGAAGGTCGAAACTAGTCGGAAAGCTCCCGACTTATAATCGTGAGTTGGGCAGTATACATTTTAGTTTTTATTCAACTAAGAGTTGAGTCGTTTTCAAAATGGATGTACTTTTTCTCTATTTTGTCTGTCTCCTTTAAAAAATATTATGTTATAAATAATAACGGGGCCCTGGAATTAATTTGCTCGGTTTATAATGTTATTTATACTTCAGACAGATAGTGTAAATCTTTTTTTGACTTAGATTACAGTAATTTCTTAAAATATGTGGCACAAAAGAAAATATAAATTTAAGAGGTTCATACAAAATACTGTTGTCCCACTAGTACTCTTGTACGTTTGAATACTCTTAATACCTATTGTTTATTTTAATTACACATATAATTGTTATTAAACATGTCACCTAAGATAGTACTTTATGTAAAATGCAAGGTAAATTCATATATCTTTAAAAATGACACCAAAAATCTAAGTTTATTACATGTCCACTTTTTTATTACTTTGTGTTACTCTTATGTGTGACGATGATAACAATTAAATACGATCTAATTTGGAACGCATCCATAGCATTTTTTAGTCTAGCAACACTGTAAGGTACTACCAACGTAACACATGACAGCGTAGCCATATTGTTTTCCCTGACATTGACGCAAACGTGTTGTGCTCGTATTTTGTCGTCAAAATTTTTCTCTTGTGTAACGTGGATTCACGGGTAAGTAAATCTGAAAAGTGATGTTGTGTTATTGGATAATGTAGTTTTTAGTAGTTATAACGTATTACAAATGAAACTATACAGCTATCTAGTAAGATTTTTCTGTAACTTCTCGAAGGACATGTTGTCGATTCAAATTAACGGTTCTTTTGTGTGACACTGAGTGTAACACACACTGTACACAAAACATAAGGCTGTGTTTATACTGCATTTTTTTACCCGACTGCCGAAGAAAGGGAAGGTAATGTTTTTCGAGTGTATGTATGTATGTCTAATTCTTTGGCACTTTCTACAGCTTTAACAGCTTGACCGCTCTCAATATATGAGTTATCATTAGACTCGTCTCAGTTGTGGGATTTTTTTTATTGAATTAAAATGTTGCTAAAGATATTAATAGTACATAGATATAACTATCGTAATGTTTAATGATAAATATTACACATGCCTTGAGAAAATATACCTCTTAATAATAGGATTATTATCTTTGCGTTATAATGTTCAGTATTAATATTGTTGATTGTTTACCAGTTAATAAAAAATAATATGACATCAAATGCTTTGCCTTTATATTTATCACATGTAGTAAAATACAAAATAGATCTTAATGATGACCTGACCCTTAGAAAATCTTTTGTGTGTCTTTGTGTTACGAAGAAACAAATTTATTTTGTGTTTATTTTGTTATCATCGTCACACGTAATCGTAATTTCACCATTTTATTTTAAGATAACACCCATTTCAAGTTAGCTTAGATAAGCAAAAAAGAGATACAGTTATTTGGGAAAATTGGTAGCTAAGTTAAAAATAACTGACAACATTTTCGTACTTTATACCACGAATAATCCAAAAACAACATACTCTTAACTTTAATTAATTTGTTCAACAAATTTGCTACTCATTCATGAAGTTAATGCTGTTTATAATACGTAATTATTCACGAGGTGCCGAAATAAACCAAAGTTACGAATTTGTTCAAAACTCTGGAAACAAACAATAGACTTTTACAAGATTATAAGGTTAGACAAAAAGGTTTTGTCAATTTAATGTGTTGAAGGGATACACCGTTACTATTTTTAAATTTTGTTACTAATATAATAACCCTACTAATATTATAAACGCGAAAGTTTGTAAGTATGGATGGATGGATGTTTGTTACTCTTTCACGCCAGAACGGCTGGACAGATCTGGATGAAATTTGGAAAATTGCGTAATTCCTGCGGGACGGACAGCGATAAACGAATTCTATGCAAACGAAGTTACGGGCAACACCTAGTATAATATATTTTAGAAAAATATGCAAAAAACAATATTATATTATATTTAAAACCCATTACAAACATTAAGCCTGTAAATACTCTTTAAGGGAGCTGTATTGAAGGTGTGAATTTATGGGAGACTGATAATAAATGCCCTGGAGTTGTTAACTATAGTTTAATGCAAACTGCACACTTGAATAACAATTTACACTATCGAAAGGCTAACCAGGCGGGGTCGGGATGGTGGACCTACAAGTCGCGCGACCGTATGTTGAGAGGTGTTGAACCAGACTGCCTTAACCCTCGCTCTGAGCCCGCGTGGTTCACTAGAAAACGCTGTCGAGGGTGTCGCCACAAGCCTATGCCTAAGCCTATGTGATTACTTATGCCCTATAATATATGTAAAGAAATTACATTTCTTCTTTCTCCCGTTGAACTAAACGCACCTCCTTTGACAGTCGGTAAAACAAGAGTAATGTGCTGGCAACTTAGAAAAGACCGCCACCTGTCTATGGAACTACAAAGCGTCAATGTTTTTGGGTTATTTCAAGATGGAGAGAATATTAAGTGAAAAGCAATAATATTATAAGAAATAGCGTATACAGGGACTCGGCAAACTAATTAAAGTACTTTAAATGTCGTTTCTTTGTCTTTTCAGGTATAGTATTGAAATATAGTGTGATTATACATACCGTAAAAATGTAAACTTAAGTCAAAATAAAACTTTGTCTTTTCAGAGCAACACATTTGTTTAATTTGCTGGTTCTTAATTTATTCGGACGAAATTGTCTTATATATATACATACATACACATACATACACAAATCACGTCTTTATCCCTTACGGGGTAGACAGAGCCTAAGGTAACAAGACCTACAGGCCACATTTAGCAAAATTGCGGGCGTATAGGTGGAAAATGGAATCAAAATAGTGATGGGTTGCTAGCCTCATCGCCTATAACAAGATTCCTATGATTTTCGCCCATTCCCTCGATGGGCTTTTACCATCTGCGCGGGTAGAGAAGCAACTGGTACATTCTATGTTTTTTCTTTACTCCCAGACCAGCATGGAAGAAATATATATAATTATAAATAAGTAAATAAAATCAAAGTTGACTTTATTATGCAAACCTGCAACCAAAAAAAAACTCCTTGGATTTTTCAAAATGGCCAGTCATTTTCAAATAACGCGTCCCATTCACTTGAACGTCATATCTACCCTTGTCGGGCTAGGCCTTTTTTTTTTTTTTTTTTTTTTTTTTTTTTTTATGGTGTGGAAAATGCGCCTTATGCATCCGGCCCGGTACGGGGTTACCGAGGGTATCTGGGGCTCTCCCGAGGCGTCAGGCATACCCAGTAAAAAACACACGGATTCCCACATTTGGCACTGTTGCAGGGGGCCGCGGGAGAACTTTCGTGAACCGCGACGTCCCTGCGGGCCCACCCCGGGATGGGGCTACCTCCCTGCGACACCTGTGCAATGCAGGATTGGGAATTCCCGCCCTCCCCCGCAGGTGCCGCGGATTTTTTATAGAGGTTTTCTCCTCACAGTCACTGCAGTAACCCGCGGCCTCGGCATTAGGAACACCAAGGTTACGCGTAGCCACGACAGGCACCCTAAGGCGCCTCCGTCACAAAGGGGTGGTTTTCCAGGACAGAAAATGTCCCTTCAAGCCGCCCCTGTCCTCTCAAAGTCCCGAAGGATTCCTCACAAGAGGGTTGCTCTCCAGGGCTGAAAATGCACTTTCGAGCCACCCCCTCCCACTTTCGTCCTGAAAAGGACGTTTGCGTCCTTAAAAGGACGGTTTTGGTTTCGTCCTAAGAAGGACGTTTTGCCGACATCCCGAAGGATTCGTAATATCCCGAAGGATCCCTCTCTCGCCCTGAAAAGGACGTTTGCGCCCTTAGAAGGACGATTTCGTCATGTCCCGGAGGACCCCGCCGCTCTGAAAAGAACGATTAAGTCTTGAAAAAGACTGTTACCCGCTCGCTCTGAAAAGGACGAATGCGGTTGCGGATGCGCCCTTAAAAGGACGGCTTCGTCATGTCCCGGAGGACCCCGCCGCTCTGAAAAGAACGATTAAGTCTTGAAAAGGACTGTTACCCGCTCGCTCTGAAAAGGACGAATGCGGTTGCGGATGCGCCCTTAAAAGGACGGCTTCGTCATGTCCCGGGGGACCCCGCCGCTCTGAAAAGAACGATTAAGTCTTGAAAAAGACTGTTACCCGCTCGCTCTGAAAAGGGCGAATGCGGTTGCGGATGCGCCCTTAAAAGGACGGCTTCGTCATGTCCCGGAGGACCCCGCCGCTCTGAAAAGAACGATTAAGTCTTGAAAAAGACTGTTACCCGCTCGCTCTAAAAAGGGCGAATGCGGTTGCGGATGCGCCCTTAAAAGGACGGCTTCGTCATGTCCCGGAGGACCCCGCCGCTCTGAAAAGAACGATTAAGTCTTGAAAAAGACTGTTACCCGCTCGCTCTAAAAAGGACGAATGCGGTTGCGGATGCGCCCTTAAAAGGACGGCTTCGTCATGTCCCGGAGGACCCCGCCGCTCTGAAAAGAACGATTAAGTCTTGAAAAAGACTGTTACCCGCTCGCTCTGAAAAGGGCGAATGCGGTTGCGGATGCGCCCTTAAAAGGACGGCTTCGTCATGTCCCGGAGGACCCCGCCGCTCTGAAAAGAACGATTAAGTCTTGAAAAAGACTGTTACCCGCTCGCTCTAAAAAGGACGAATGCGGTTGCGGATGCGCCCTTAAAAGGACGGCTTCGTCATGTCCCGGAGGACCCCGCCGCTCTGAAAAGAACGATTAAGTCTTGAAAAAGACTGTTACCCGCTCGCTCTGAAAAGGGCGAATGCGGTTGCGGATGCGCCCTTGAAAGGACGGCTTCGTCATGTCCCGGAGGACCCCGCCGCTCTGAAAAGAACGATTAAGTCTTGAAAAAGACTGTTACCCGCTCGCTCTGAGAAGGACGAATGCGGTTGCGGATGCGCCCTTATAAGGACGGCTTCGTCATGTCCCGGAGGACCCCGCCGCTCTGAAAAGAACGATTAAGTCTTGAAAAAGACTGTTACCCGCTCGCTCTGAAAAGGACGAATGCGGTTGCGGATGCGCCCTTAAAAGGACGGCTTCGTCATGTCCCAGAGGACCCCGCCGCTCTGAAAAGAACGATTAAGTCTTGAAAAAGACTGTTACCCGCTCGCTCTGAAAAGGACGAATGCAGTTGCGGATGCGCCCTTAAAAGGACGGCTTCGTCATGTCCCGGAGGACCCCGCCGCTCTGAAAAGAACGATTAAGTCTTGAAAAAGACTGTTACCCGCTCGCTCTGAAAAGGACGAATGCGGTTGCGGTTGCGCCCTTAGAAGGACGGTTGGTTCGCCCTTAGAAGGACGGTTGTCAAGTCCCGAAGGATCCCTCTCGTCGTCCTGAAAAGGACGTTTGCGCCCTTAAAAGGACGGTTGCATCCTTGAGAGGGCGTTTGCGCCCTTAGAAGGACCGCGCACAAGGTTGCTCTCCAAGGTGGGTGTTAACGGCCGTCTGCCCACCCACCCCTTCCAGCAGCCAAGGGCGCTTCAATCCTTAGAAGGACGTTTGCGCCCTCAGAAGGACGTTTCGCCCTTAGAAGGACGGTTGGTTCGCCCTTAAAAGGACGGTTGTCAAGTCCCGAAGGATCCCTCTCGTCGTCCTGAAAAGGACGTTTGCGCCCTTAAAAGGACGGTTGCATCCTTGTGAGGACGTTTGCGCCCCTAGAAGGACCACGCACAAGGTTGCTTTCCAAGATGGGTGTTAACGGCCGTCTGCCCACCCACCCCTTCCAGCAACCAAGGGCGTTTCGACCCTTAGAAGGACGTTTGCGCCCTCAGAAGGACGTTTCGCCCTTAAAAGGACGGTTGGTTCGCCCTTAGAAGGACGGTTGTCAAGTCCCGAAGGATCCCTCTCGTCGTCCTGAAAAGGACGTTTGCGCCCTTAAAAGGACGGTTGCATCCTTGAGAGGACGTTTGCGCCCCTAGAAGGACCACGCACAAGGTTGCTTTCCAAGATGGGTGTTAACGGCCGTCTGCCCACCCACCCCTTCCAGCAACCAAGGGCGTTTCGACCCTTAGAAGGACGTTTGCGCCCTCAGAAGGACGTTTCGCCCTTAAAAGGACGGTTGGTTCGCCCTTAAAAGGACGGTTGGTTCGTCCTTAAAAGGACGGTTGGTTCGCCCTTAGAAGGACGGTTGTCAAGTCCCGAAGGATCCCTCTCGTCGTCCTGAAAAGGACGTTTGCGCCCTTAAAAGGACGGTTGCATCCTTGAGAGGACGTTTGCGCCCCTAGAAGGACCACGCACAAGGTTGCTTTCCAAGATGGGTGTTAACGGCCGTCTGCCCACCCACCCCTTCCAGCAACC
Organism: Pandemis corylana; assembly: GCA_949127965.1. NCBI lineage: Eukaryota > Metazoa > Arthropoda > Insecta > Lepidoptera > Tortricidae > Pandemis > Pandemis corylana. The sequence goes on along the minus strand of OX421867.1, from coordinate 8,448,387 downwards.
AAGGGCGTTTCAACCCTTAGAAGGACGTTTGCGCCCTCAGAAGGACGTTTCGCCCTTAAAAGGACGGTTGGTTCGCCCTTAAAAGGACGGTTGGTTCGTCCTTAAAAGGACGGTTGGTTCGCCCTTAGAAGGACGGTTGTCAAGTCCCGAAGGATCCCTCTCGTCGTCCTGAAAAGGACGTTTGCGCCCTTAAAAGGACGGTTGCATCCTTGAGAGGACGTTTGCGCCCCTAGAAGGATCACGCACAAGGTTGCTTTCCAAGATGGGTGTTAACGGCCGTCTGCCCACCCACCCCTTCCAGCAACCAAGGGCGTTTCGACCCTTAGAAGGACGTTTGCGCCCTCAGAAGGACGTTTCGCCCTTAAAAGGACGGTTGGTTCGCCCTTAAAAGGACGGTTGGTTCGTCCTTAAAAGGACGGTTGGTTCGCCCTTAAAAGGACGGTTGTCAAGTCCCGAAGGATCCCTCTCGTCGTCCTGAAAAGGACGTTTGCGCCCTTAGAAGGACGGTTGCATCCTTGAGAGGACGTTTGCGCCCCTAGAAGGACCACGCACAAGGTTGCTTTCCAAAATGGGTGTTAACGGCCGTCTGCCCACCCACCCCTTCCAGCAACCAAGGGCGTTTCGACCCTTAGAAGGACGTTTGCGCCCTCAGAAGGACGTTTCGCCCTTAAAAGGACGGTTGGTTCGCCCTTAAAAGGACGGTTGGTTCGTCCTTAAAAGGACGGTTGGTTCGCCCTTAGAAGGACGGTTGTCAAGTCCCGAAGGATCCCTCTCGTCGTCCTGAAAAGGACGTTTGCGCCCTTAGAAGGACGGTTGCATCCTTGAGAGGACGTTTGCGCCCCTAGAAGGACCACGCACAAGGTTGCTTTCCAAGATGGGTGTTAACGGCCGTCTGCCCACCCACCCCTTCCAGCAACCAGGGGCGTTTCGAGCCTTAGAAGTACGTTTGCGCCCTCAGAAGGACGTTTCGCCCTTAAAAGGACGGTTGGTTCGCCCTTAAAAGGACGGTTGGTTCGTCCTTAAAAGGACGATTGGTTCGCCCTTAGAAGGACGGTTGTCAAGTCCCGAAGGATCCCTCTCGTCGTCCTGAGAAGGACGTTTGCGCCCTTAGAAGGACGGTTGCATCCTTGAGAGGACGCTTGCGCTCCTAGAAGGACCACGCACAAGGTTGCTTTCCAAGATGGGTGTCAACGGCCGTCTGCCCACCCACCCCTTCCAGCAACCAAGGGCGCTTCGACCCTTAGAAGGACGTTTGCGCCCTCAGAAGGACGTTTCGCCCTTAAAAGGACGGTTGGTTCGCCCTTAAAAGGACGGTTGGTTCGTCCTTAAAAGGACGGTTGGTTCGCCCTTAGAAGGACGGTTGGTTCGCCCTTAGAAGGACGGTTGTCAAGTCCCGAAGGATCCCTCTTTTCGTCCTGAGAAGGACGTTTGCGCCCTTAAAAGGACGGTTTATGCTATTATTGTCAGTTGTTTACATGGAGTATTCAATGTCCATTAGTTATAACATAGGCGATGTTGGCACTATTGCTGCCGACCACGGATTAACAAACTTGTACAAATACTAAGATATATCTAGCCTTATATTTATATGGTACACTTATTATCATACATATGTTGCATAGGGACTTATTCTAGTGCATAGTAACAGGCGTTGCCTAACGAATACATATATACTATCTGCCATTTACTCCCGCGTGCATGGCCGCGCGCCGCTCGTGGCGTGGTTTAATTTGTATGTGTTGTTGTCGGGCTAGGCCTAGTCTAATACCTTCCTAACTGGGAGACTAGGGCAAATCCAAAGAAATCCGATGCCGTCCTATCTGACTGTTTATCTTAAGTACCTATCTGGATGCCCAAAGAACTATCTAAAAAGGTCTCAATTACGAGTATCCCATAAGATGACATGATCCCAAATGTATGTGAATCGCTAACCATTAGATTAATTGTGTTACCATAAAAAACGATAGTCGTTAAAGTATTTCAAGTTTTATTCATGTATTTTTAAGCTGTGTTTGCGTTTTTTTTTATGCTGGCCCACAGACCGTAAATCCATAAACAACCTCTCAAACGCGTTGCAACTTTAAAGGGTACTGATTTTTTTCGAGCAACTTTGAAATTCGATTTTAGAAGTTATCATACAGTCCCTGTCACTCTCAAATTAATGACGAAACGACCGTCGAAAGGGCTTACCGTGACGTCTTAATGCGATTCAATCGCGACCCAGTTTAGGTTTTAGCTGTCATTTTTAGTATGGATCTGACAGCGAATAAACTCAACTGAATCGGCATTGAATCGCATAAGACATCATGGCAAGGCCCGAGGTGTATCATTAATTCACATTGTTAAGGTTGGGAGACGCAAATGTGCGAGCCCGAGCAATATTTAACTTCCCCATTACACCGTCTTAACACCGCCTGCTTGTCCTTTCCTAACAAATGGGTTAACTAATTTAGGAATTTCATGTTAGCTCTGTCAACAATATACACAGGACCATTCCCGACTAATAATCGCGGATAATATAACTAGCTGTTGCACGCATGTACACGCAGAATTAAAATCTGTATCCCAGGCAGATTGATTTTTTCTAACACTTTCAACAGTTATGACACTTAACGCTGATGATCTACTTTCATGTCTGTGTCTTGTTTTATTTTTTATAAAATTGTGTGTACCTATGCTCTTATATTTGTGTGTTTCTCAAAAACGAATAAATGTCTTCTTTCTTTATCATTAGGTATATTTCAAGCAATTTTTACAATATTCACAAATTATAAACCTGAACCTTCCTTGCGACTCTATCTATTGGTGAAAACCGCACAAAAATCTGTTACGTACTTTTTGAGTTCATTACGGACGTTCAGTACGTACAGACAAACGTGGCGCACGCACAGTCTAATTTTAACCATCACTCACTACATTTTTCTGTCGCATTAGGTACAATACATATCTTTCCTTTTTATGATGTACCTAGTCATATCCATGACCAAGAAACAGCATGTTTTAGATGAAATTACATTTGTTAATATTGGTTATCTCTTCCAGGAATCTCCCAAATTGTAAGCTAGACGTCTAGCTCTATATAACCTCTTTAGTAAATAGGCACGTCTAAAGAACCCAATTTCAGATAAGGCAGCTCTGCGCATAACATTTTCCTTTTACCATTATACTTATCTTCATAGGATAATTTTGTTGCTGTTTCCTATATACTGGAAATTGTAACCAGGGACTTAAGTATTATATTTTAAACAGTAATAAAGTTTAAAGGTACGGACAGACGTGCTAAAAAAAGCATGCTCATAAGCTTGCTTAAAATTAGCATGCTCTGCAATTGTTCACATTTGCCAGTAATTAGCATGCTTGTTTCATAAATAAGCATGCTTAAAGCAAACGCAAACCTTTTCAGACCTCCTCGGAGTACGCCCCCTTCCACCCGCGCCTCAGGTAGCATGTTTGATTTTCGAGCATGCTCTAAATAAGCATGCTCATTACTAGCAATGTTGTTACACACGTGCTCCTAATGAGAACTTGGTCAATAAAAGCATGCTTTTGTGGTAGTGATGAGCACGTCTGTCAGTATTAAGGCTGTTAAAGTTCAAAGCAACGGTGGGAGTGAAAGGGATGGGTTGATACGAACTTTGAATTCGAATCGCTGAGGTGAAGAGGTTGAAGTTCATTGCTTATTTTTTTCACGTACATCGCTTAGTTTGTTCACGCAGATCAGATGCAGAGGATAGCCACTCTCTATGCCATCGAAAGAATCTTGTTATAAGTTTGAAAACTGATCAGCCTGATCATGATATTGGTAACGTTATGCGAAAAGTTAAATGAAGAGCCTGCTGATAAAAGCTGCAGCGACTTTGCTATGGAATACAGATCAGAGGCCTTACCATGACGTCTTAATGCGATTCAATTCCGACTCAGTTCAGATTTCAGCTGTCATTTTTAGTATGGATCTGATAACGAGCGAACCTAAATTGAATCGGAATTGAATCGCATTAAGACAGCCCCAGAACCTAAAATGAACAAGTTTGTATAAAAATAAAAAATAATCTACAACCTAAAAAAATAATAAAAGTTTAAATATAACTAAAATAAACCGGCCAAGTGCGACTTGGACTCGCGAACCGAGAGTTCCGAACAAATCAGCAACTGGAAAAAAACAGTTTTAGGAGAACCCTGCTCCTAAGCAAAATGTAGGCAGCGTGAGTCACACATGAAATTTTTTGACTTTTACTATAAGAGCTATCATTATATCAAATTTCAAATTTCTATGACAACTGAAAGTATACTCCATGGGTTTTCATTCCCTGTATCTGAAATCCGGCATAGACGGCCATGTTTGCGGCGTTTCTTTTTTAGAGGTACATAACTTTGAAAATAACTATAATAAACTACTTAACTATGCATAAGGACTGAATGTTCTAGGATCTAGGATATCTGTTTATTGACGGCTCCAAACTCCGTTTTCAGCTTCGTTATTAGGTAAACTATCTGATTGTTTATCCGCCAACAATAATATTGTTAGTACGTAGTCGGAGTAAACAAGGTAAATGTTAAGTAGATATTGTTCGCGTGTGGGCTTGTCGGTTCTTGATTAATCTCCTAAATAATACGTAAGCAACGGGTAAGGATTGACTGAGTATCGATGAAGTTTGGGCTCATTAATATTGTGATATTTACAGGTTAGGACTGTTTGCCAGTTGTGGAAGCCGTAGTAGTTTGACCTATGGACTTCTCAAACAGAGTGTCGTGGGTTTGAATTTGAATCGTTTTTATTGTGAGCTCTTCGGTGAATAAAAAACAACCCTTAGGAAACGTATACACACCGGCGAAGCAATTCAATGATGTTTGTGAAGCTCCCCGTCTGCCATGATTACAATATGTAGAATACAGAATCGTCTGTACTTCCGGACAGATACAACCTAGGGCTCTTCAAGGCTAGAGTGAATAGGCTATTACTGAACCAGTGAGTTACACCTTTGGCCTCATCTGCACCTTCCACCAAGTGAGATAGAGGTCAATCACTGGTCAGTTCGTAATAAAAAAAATAGGGTCCTTACCATGACGTCTTAATTTGATTCCGTTTAGGCTCGCTCGCTGTCAGATCCATACTAAAAATGACAGCTAAAACCTGAACTGAGTTGGTATTGAATCGCATTAAGACGCCATGGTGGCCCCTGGTCTCTTAAAATTGTTCCGGGATATTTCAACAGGTGGTTGAATTAGTTTGATTGAATAGCCCTGCAAATATTTTTCATGATTTTAGAATCATAGTTGACAACAGGGTTGTTACGGATGCAAAAATTTAGACATCCGCGGATTTGATGCGGATGCGGATGTGATGCGGATGCGGATGCGGATTTTGGGATTTTAAAAGGACAATTATTTAAATTTTAAATGCATAATAATACTTATTAGTGCATAATAGTATTAGCGGGTGGTAGGGCCTTGTGAAAGGTCCGTCCGGATCGCTACCACCATCTTACTTGCTAATCCTGCCGCTAAGTAGGAGTGCTTGCACTGCTGTGTTCCGGTGCGGAGAGTAAGACAGCCGGGGAAATTACGGGCACAAGGGCATTTCATCTTAATCCTCTAGGTTGGCAACGCATCTGCAATCCCTCCGGGGTTGCGGGTGTCTATGGGCAGTGGTGATCACTTACCATCAGGTGACCACTTGCTCGTTTGCCTTCCTATTCACATAAAAAAAAAAAAAAAAATTATGCAACCAAACGCGAAGCACGTGCCACTCTGGCTCCGCCCACTTTCTTAACATGTAGTTACTTGTCGAGTCTTGTTGATGTGAATCTGCATCTGTAAAAACTCCGCATTGATTGTTGCGGATGTGAATGCGGATGCAGATGTCTGAATTAATGCGAATATTCCGCATTTACGGATGCGGATGCGAATATTCGTAACACCCCTGGTTGACAAATTGTTTGCGCACATTGATAAATGTTCAAAATGTACCGCGTCAAAGACGGGACTCAATTTTGAAGGGGTCTTCTGTCAAACTAACCAGGAACTAACCCAATAATTTGCTGAAATACTCCGAAATTTTTTTGGGAGAACTTGTACAACTGACGCTATACTAGTGTTTCTAGTGGCGAATTTATGCGCGGCAGGCCTCATTGTACAGGCAGACTTAGCGGCAGGATTAGTGTTTACAACGAAAATGCTAAAGTTTATAATTGTTAATTAACCATAAACTTCTCCAACTCTATATCATCACGTTGGCAACCTTGCTTTAACCTCACTACGCAAAGAGATGTTAACATTCATATTCATAAGTACTTTGTTTGCTCAGTTCTTAGTTGTTCTTAGCTAACTTATCTATCTAAAGTTAACGTGATTCCGGAGCTCTATGGATTTAGTCTCAGTTTATAAGTTACAAACCACTGCTTAACCCACTGAACTCAAACTTAACACTATCAGGTAAACTCAGCCTGTGGTCCATATTGCTGCTATCTAAGAACTTTGAGTACAAACCAGTTAAGATTACACTGTTGTTTTGCCCCTATTTATCCTAGTACGTGAATTACCAGGGTGTGCCATGATGAGTCGTGAATTCCAAGCGTACTTACCGGACGTGCATTGACCGTACGCAGAATTTCTACATGATATGCAAGTATAACGAATATTCAATCTATCTCTATGCCTTTCAACCAGATCTGAGCAGCCGTTCTAGCGTGAAATCACAAACATCTATACATACATCCGCACAAACCTGAGCATGATCGTAGCAACCTGTCGTCAAGATAGATAATGTATACATATAATACAAACCAGCCATTATTCTCTTGACAATGTCCATTCGTGCCGGTTTTGGCTGAGGGATTTGTTTCTGCGTTCCAATTAGTGGAGCTTTGATGACAAGCTTTAATGTGACAAACGTAGCCAATTTCAGCGTTGAAGCGCGTGCGAATGCACGTGTCCTTTTCCCGTGCCACTTACGTAGCTACATAGCAGATTTTACCTTGGGCTCAATTAGCTCACCTTTATAGTATTCATCATCATCATTATCGTCATCATCAGCCTGAAGACGTCCACTGTTGAACAAAGGCCACCCTCTTAGCACACCATAATGAACGACAGCTCATCACCTTCATACACCGGTTTCCCGCAACTTTCATGATACAGCTGGCCAGTAGTATACATCCTTCTACTATCTCCTTACTTACTTGTACATAAGAATAATAACCAAATTTATGCACTGTTTTTACCAATAGTAAGTAATTGTTTAGATCTGTAAATTATTGTTATAATTTTATTTTTTCTATTTTTACCTTTTTTGTTATTCTGACCGCTTCATAATTGATGGTAACCGTTTTTTTATTTTGATATTTCTTGGCTGCCACGATACAGGCTGTGCCTAGTGTGGAGTCATTGAACTTTCTAGTACTGTATTTCGTTCCTATTTTTACTTTACTTTACTTTATCTTGGTTTAGATAAATTTTACTTCGATTAGCGGTGTATCCTGTATCATGACCAAAACGACCCAGATGCCGCTCCTTCAATCCTCCTGTATGCTCCTCCTTCACGTATCTCACCTTATCTCTTTCCTCACCAACCGCACGTAATTTTTTGACACTTGAAACTAGAAACAATCTAGAAGCGGCAAGAGATGTTGAAAAACCCCTGTCTGCCATTGAATCTGTTCTTGCAAAACGTTTATAGCAATAGCCAAAGGTGACGTTAATATCGCCGGTGCACTTACAACGCGGAAGGAGGACCCAAGTTATAAAAGTTGCACAAACCTCCCAGACTATGAAACCTTAGCCTGTAAGTGCCTCTTTTATACCGTACGCGACTTTTCTCCCTGTCACAATAAGCGCGAGTATTGTCGAGTACTCACACACTACCTTTGCCTTTAAAAGGCACGTTCAAGACTCGCACAAAGCTCTCCTTACCCGTATCTGGAAGTTTCTGGAACTATTCCTCTATTGACTCTTCTGTAGTCTGAATAGAACTTCATGGTGCATGTGCTTAATTAACATCCAGGCCTATTGTAGGCGGCTAATTTCATACGGTGCTAGTACTTTGGAATTTTGAGCCCTTTGTTTCGTCTTAGACTGCGTTTGTTCTGTGAGTTACAATGGCGGATTTGTTTCGAAAGATGGAAATTAAAATACTAGCCATAAACCAAAGCTCGTCAAGGGAATGGCCGAAAATCTTAGGAATCATGATATAGGCGATGCGGCTAGCAACCAATAACTACTTTAATTCCTCTTTTGTTTTCCCCTATATGCCCACAATGACGCTAAACGTGGCCTTTACGTCTTGGTACCCTGGGCTCCACCCGGAAGAGGTAGTATAAATAAAAATAGAGTCCCAGTACGAAGTGGTATTATACACAAATCACGTCTTTATCCCTTACGGGGTAGACTTATGGGCGTATAGATGGCAAAAAATGGAATCAAAATAGTGATGGGTTGCTAGTCGCATCGCCCATAACATGATTCCTATGATTTTCACCACTTCCCTCGATGGGTTTTTACCATCTGCGCGGGAAGAGACGCAACTGAACCATTCTATGTTTTTTCTTTGCTCCCAGACACTTTTACTCTTTTCTCTTATCTGTTTTTCTTTTTTCACTTAATGTTTTATTTTGTAAATTCGATTATGGATGTAAATTCGATTATGGATGCAAGTCTGGAATAAAAACATTTCATTTCATTTTCATTTCATTTCATTTCATTTCATTTTCATTTTTTTTTCTTTGTAGTATTAGTGCAGGGACAAATAAAAAAATTCGTCGAATTTGAAGTAATTTTTAAAACGTCACTCCTAAAATGGGGGCTGTATACAGCCTGGTACAGTGATATATTTATACGCGAGACGTGAGGGGCCGGCGTGGAGAGTACTTAGCGAGGGGTAATGTGACGAATGGGGGAAGGGGGGGTCAGATAATGACGCTCCATTAACAGTATATTGTGTCTTGATGTCCGTACTTCGGACAATACGGCACAAAGCGATTTTTTCGACGGCAAGGGAATTTATCATCTTCAGATGGCTGGAAAGTGCTTATTAATCGCTAGCGGTTGCCCTCGGTTTCTCCAGCAAATCGTTTGTCGCTATCCCGCGAGAACTATGCAATGTTTTCGGATAAAATCTATCCCACGTCCTTCTCCGGAACTCTAACTATCTCAATACCAATTTTTATCAACATCGGTTCAGCGGTATATGAGTGAAGAGGTAATAGACAGACAGACAGACAGTTACTTTCTCATCTACTCAAAGGTTAACTGGTAGAGATCCCTTATAGAGATAAGTTCGCCTTTGTGCATATATTAATGTTATTTTTATTTTTTTGTGAATTGTATCTGTTTCTTTATATTTGTACAATAAAGCATTTAATTACTTACTTACTTACTTACTTACTTACTCATTTATAATGTTTGTAGAGAAGAGGTAATTAACCCGTCGGTTACAGCCATACTTAGTTAAGGACAGAAATTTATATTGAATCCTTAAAAACCCGCATAACACACACACACACACACACACGCACAAATCACGTCTTTACCCCTCACGCAAAAGCTAAGGCTAAGGTAGCATAAGCTAGTAGAAAATTAAATCGGATGCCTTAGAATTACAGCACGATTCAACTGTGTAGCGGGCTGAATTTCCTCGTCATGAGAATTAAAAATATTTCATAAAATAAAGCTTTAAAAAATATATTAATGGTAAATTTTTCATTGAGCGTGTTATCTAAACAGAAATAATTCCCTTTCATTAAAATTAACTACTTAATTTCCACTTCATGAGACCTTCCAACTTACTTCAACAAAATGCCAAGTACTTTGCTCATTTACTGCAATAAGTTTGGATGTTCATGGAAATAGAGACAATAATCACTGTCAATTAGTATTAGTTACCAAAATTAGTCCCTTTTGTAGTAAAAAATAGTCCCTTTTGTACCCTACTTATCAAAATTAGTCCCTTTTGTAGTAAAATTTAGTAAAAAAAATCATTTTAATCCGAAGGCTCACCAATGCTTAGTGAATTAATGAGTTTAGTGTTCAATTATACTCTTCTCCTTGTCCGAGACGATTAACATGTAGTAACGCTGATTGTACAGCGCACAGGTCACTATTTTTAAAGCTAAAAAAAAAAAAACAAAATAACCTCTCTTTTGTTTGACAGATGTGACAATGTCATTACGCTTTGAGTGCGCGCCAAGGTCGCTTTATAATCTCTCATTAATAATATAAATACAGCAGTTTTAATGATAGTTCACTATATTATCTATATTCAACATAATTACGGGTTTACAGTGATGTTTGGTGTTAAATCAGCGGGATTAAGGATGGTTGAAAACTTCATACATTCCTGTAGATTTTTGAATACCTAAGGTTTGTTTGGATAATTCGTGAGGTATGTATGCGGCATTATTATTCAAATAGAATAAGTACAAGTACCTAGAGAGTTCTCATTGAACAGGTATTGAGGTAATGTGCTTTCGCTAATAGGCGGTACGAAATTGCGTCGCAATTTACTATTTTATTATTACCCTATCACTGACTACAGCAAGGTAGGTTCAAATTCAACGTCTACGTTCTGTATTTTACGTTTATGCGGTTAAAATATACATTCTGGTGCGGAAAACTTGTTTATTTTATTCGTTCCGTGACCGACGTTCTGATTTCGGGTCGTAAATCAACTCTTGTTAATGTGAATTTAAGAAGAATTAAGAAGATACAATCAAGAATAAAGACATTCAACTCAGCCCTCATTGTGGGCACTTGGATGAAGATTCAGTAAAGATGCAATAACACAGGATGAAGACATACTGGAGAAGTTACATAATGTTCCTAAGTATAAGTAGTTGAACTAAAATATGTACTTAAATATAATATTCAATCCTTAAAAGATGTCATCAGTGCTACGGTACTGCTAATGAATCCGGAGATACATACAGAGCACTGTTTCAGACGGTAATGTGTAACATTTTATTGATAAATAAAGAAATAAATAATCAGAACTGTAAGTGAATTTCTAGAGATCAATAAGTAAAAAATTAACTTGAATAGTAAGTAAAACAAACTCTTTACTGTGAAAAATAAACTCCTACATACTTATTATTTACCTACATGTATGAAATAATTGAATAAATAATAAAATTAATATCAGGGCACAATACAGGTCAATTAAATTGACCTCATGCCCCAAATTTAGCAAAGCTTGTACTGTTGGTACCAAGCCACATACACATATATATATAGGTACACATTTATAATATCCTCGATTTGGGTATACACATCCAGATTCTTTGGAAGTGGTTACCCTGTTCAGATTACTGGCATCATAGCCGGGTACCTTAAAATGGGTCTACCCGGACATCAAGTCATAGTGAAATTGGTATCCGACTAAACGTTTTTTTTCTCAGATCTGTGCTTTCTTATGAATGTTATTTCCTTGTATTTTACAAAAACCTATCCAATACGTGGGTAGTGACTTTCCAAGAGAACAGGAGGCTATATCATTGGTGTCTTGTAGTTAGCGTTCTAAAAAAGAAAATAAAATCACCGCTAAGTACTACTACTAAGAAAATTTTATTACAAGTCACTGGGAAGAGAAAAAGATTTAGCATTATTGTAAGATAACAACAAGTTTGATGTGAAATGATCCTGCCACAAAAAATACATTTGATATTGTTTGGTGGTGCAAAACTATTGACAAGTACATTTTGACATATTTTAGACCAATCCAGAGTATTTTGTCAAGGAATACATTTCTAGGCAGCAGAAAATATAACATATAAACATAGAGAGTTATATCCTTCTTAATTTGCAGTGTATGTTTGTATGGCTGGAATCTTGCAACTCAATTTTGAGCACATATCTTCAACCAGCTGAGCTGAAATTTTGCATTGTTGTGTAAGTCAGTTGAAAATCTGGTAGTGAAATATGGATAGTGGGGTCAGACCGTCTCCGCAGGAGAGAATTCTTCAACGGTTAATCCGTTTGATTTGAAATTTTGTATGAGTAATGACCCTGGTTGAAAATAAAGGTACAGTAACAAGAAAGTTGGTATAGTCAGCAAAAAGGAACACTATTGGGCATAAATTTATAACATTTGAAAGCTGCATATATTTGTTCCATACACGTTGAAGGAGGTGTAGACTGCTATTAAGAATAGATTAGCAAAAATGGAATTTTGACAATGGTGTCAACTGAAAACATTAATTGCTAGTGCATTACAAAAATACTCTGCTTATTTAAATATTATTGATTTTAATGGACTTCAGGGGAATTCACTAAATATGCATATTTTTTCTATACTTCCATGCTGGTCTGGGAGCAAAGAAAATACATAGAATGTACCAGTTGCTTCTCTTCCCGCGCAGATGTTAAAAGCCCATCAGGGGAATGGGCGAAAATAGGAATCAGGTTATAGGCGATGCGGCTAGCAACCCATCACTATTTTGATTCCATTTTCCACCTATACACTCACAATCTTGCTAAACGTGGCCTGTAGGTCTTGGTACCTTAGGCTCTGTCTACCCCGTAGGGGATAAAGACGTGAATTGTGTGTGTGTGTGTGTGTGATATTAATGGACCTCAAGGAAAGTCATTCGAGTAATCGATATCAGCAATATCAAAAAGGGAACAAATAAGGCCATTCAAAGACAGGCAGGAGTGGCATAGATATTAGTTTTTAAGCTGAGATTTGAGTAGTTATATAAATCAGAATCGATTAAAAGCTATTACTCTGAGAATAGACAAAGAATTATGAACCAACAATTGGTTGATATTCAGGGTTCAGAGCTATCACACTGAGGATAGACAGTAGCCTGTTATTGATACAAGATTGGAGCTATGACAGCAAATATACCATGATTCAAAAGTTATCAATCATCTATTTACGAGTGCACATGCCTTAGCCTGTCTTTTTTACTTATTAACATTAGCAATAAGCAATTATGTTACTTACAAATTTTTGGTCCCAGTTATCCGAATAAAGAAATTTATTATTATAATTATTATTAGCGCCATCACATAGTGGATGGACAGGCATACATAAACATACCTTAGAGCCAGCACACAGCGGCTGGACAGGTAATAATGTAATGTTATATATGACCCATCACTGCAGGTCCGAAAAATTATCAATCAACCTTTTTTGGGTAATACAGGCCTTAGCCCATCACATAGCGATGGGACAGGTAATTTATAAAATAGGACCCACAGATCAAATGGACCAAGAAATTGCCCTTGCAGGCCTTAGAGCTACCACAAGTTGCGGGTAGACGGCCGTTTCGTACATAGTTTGAGGCAAATATAGTTGCGCAGGACACATTGTCCAAGCCCTCCCGTACTGAAGGGAGGCCTGTGCCCAACAGTTGAACATGATTATTCAGCCTGGAGAAGTGGAGATGGAAGAGCTATAATTTAGTTAAGGATAGGACACAAGAAATAATCATTCAACAATTGCTTCATATAATATAATATTAATATGATACAATACATACTGGTCCACTTCTGTTACTGCGACTGCTAACAATTGAACGAAGGCTTGATTGAACGTCCTTTCATGTGATCCTAATTAACCCAATCGTTTCCCCAGAAATATTATTTCATTATTGGAGAACATAGAACATATATAAAAACTTGAAGCAAACTATACTAAACTTGGCTCAGTTGTACAAGATTGAAGAACAACTTCAATGCAGAAGACCATTATGATATGAAATAGTCATCATTGAATGGGAGCACTCATTAGGCTCGTATAAAAATTTTGAAGGGAGTTCTCACTCTGGATCTGTTTGCTTCTAAATCTAATTGAAATTAAGGACTGGGCCTGAAGATTAATGCCTTCACACTTCACTGGGCTAACTTGTTTTTTATTTTTACTGATACCTATCATTCTCTGTGGCAGTAAATATAACCTTAAGGAATCTGGTTTCATGATTATTACTTTGTTTTTTATTTATTTGTTCTCTTACCGTTCTGAGTTTCTAATCGTTATCACTAACATTTGTTGAAATATTCCTATTAGTATTCCCCAGGAAGGGAAAGTGAATATCCCACCAGCAAAAACTGGGCTGCAGAAAGGTTATTGTCAGCATGGCTTATTTGGGGCGAGTTAGCCTATTATCAGCAGTCGATGTAATGTTACCACAGACTCAGTTACCACAGTAGTATACCGGGAACTGGTTGATTATTAACATTATTTTATATTTTCTGTATGAACTTACGTTGACCTATATCGGGAATCAATAAGTATTCTAAAAGTAAAGACTAAAGGGTATTTACCCTGTTATTCGGTTTTATCAAGGAAATAGACGTCAGCAAAGTAACGTCTTTCGATAACGAATTCTAAAAAAGTTTCTAATCAATATTTTTTGAGTAGAGTTAAATTATATGACTCTTAAGGGATTTATATTCAGGTGAAAAAACTCTATTGCTGTACTGAACAGATATTTGCCCTTTACTTAATAAAAAATTATAAGATGTAAACAAGATAAAATTATCATCTTTTATAATATCTTGATCGAACATTTAAAATCTAGAAGTGGAGTGGTTAATGATGCTATAGTGAGAAATAAAGATGATTAGGTATAGCATTTATACCTAACATACCCTAGTAATCAAGAAAGAGTCGACGGAGCCCCGTTTCACGGGGCTCCTATTTTCGAGTTAGGATTACAAGATAACCTAACCTAACCTATAACCTAAGAATCCAGTTCTTTTAATGTCTGTGTGGTGTTTTGTTACGGCGGGGGCTGCGCCCCCGAGCCCCCCATGTGGGGGGCTCTGCCCCCCACGCTCCCCTTTTCTCTTTCCTGTTTTACGACATTTGCTCGACAATATAAAAAGCTGTTATCAGAGATACATCAACTTTCTGTGATGTCACATCACATGCCTTAGCGCAGTAATTTATCATCACTTAAGTAACGATAGTTATGGTAATCTAGTATACTATGATGTTTAGTACATCACTATTATTGTTTTTATTAAGATTGTGGATGGAGGGCTAAGCTGTAAAAAGATATTTTTCATTTCTATCGATAAGGTTACTTTCTGTCGAACCTGAGGTTGTAATAAATCAGGTTTATTTTAAACCCATATTATTATTATTCACAACCCTGCCTTTAAACATCTACATGTAAATCGTCTCGGACAAGGAGAAGAGTATAATTGTATGATTAAACGAACTTACCTGAAGTGAAGTTCTATCATAATTATACGTAGCTCCTTGTCCGAGACGACAGTCCCAACCCTTCCCACTAATACTAAAGCATTATCCCAATTATAGGGTTGTTCATACCATACATCTTCAAACGAAATGACATTGTCACATCTGTCAAACAAAAGAGAGGTTATTTTGTTTTTTTTTTTTAGCTTTAAAAATAGTGACCTGTGCGCTGTACAATCAGCGTTACTACATGTAAATCGTCTCGGACAAGGAGCTACGTATAATTATGATAGAACTTCACTTCAGGTAAGTTCGTTTAATCATACAATTATTGATGCTGGATTTTTAAACTCAAGTTTTTCAATCACAATTGTATTTTTTCTGTTTATTTATAATAGATTTCTACATGTGCTCCTTGTCATTCTAAATCATGGGTACACGATGTATCTATAAAATCTATCTGTAGGTTAGTACTTGAGGGCTGTTTCTAAAATTAAATTGAGGGCAGTTTTTTTAATCACTCCTGTGAAAATACCATTCGAAAACGCAAATAAACATATTAAAATACGCGTTCTTAATACACGCGCAGATTACTACTGCAACGTTTTATTTTGTTTTCAAAATAGTAATACATTTCACTTGGGCAGTTATTTGAAGAAAAAACTTTGAATTCTTGAAACAACAGTAGAAAAGAGCACGAATAACAGTTAAATTTTAAAATTAAAATTCTTTTCTCAGCAAACAGATAAGAAAACTTAAAACCAGAAAGTTTTCGTAGCAGCCGGCTGCTTCGAAATGGTATTATTGAGTTGAGTTTCTAGAATTACTCGTAATAACCTCACCAATGGGGTTTAAGATCGTGAAGTTAGTAGAAAATAAAATTCGCGCTTTCAAGTTGGAGAAATGGTTCGAAATTGCTTGATGTCGGGTCGACCATAAAAAAAGATAATTTAACAAACCAAATAGAAACTCAAGACAGAATCCTGCCATTTGCGAAGTGAGGCCGATTTAATCTACGCCTTAGTTTGTGCGAACAATTGCGCGCATAAAAGTTGGTTATGTAATTAAATGAAAATGAAACAAACAATAAATGAAAAGCGTAGTTCAAACCGGTCTCACTTTGCCGTTTGCAGAACTTCGTCTTGACTTTTTATTTGTTCTGAACCACAAAAGTGCTCTTTTTAGTGCTGTACCTGGGGCCAAAACACAATTACACGCTGCGATGTCGTGTGGTGGAAATCTACGACGTAAACCGTAGATGCTTACGACACGGCGTCGTATCGTGGTACGACGTGCCACGACACGACATCGCGGCGTTTAATTGTGGTTTGACCCTAAACTCGCTACCGAACTGAATACATTAATTTACTTAGCAATGTTACTAATGTTTGAATATGTAGTACAATTACCTTATGCGAATATTCTGGTCCATTTGCTGGGTGCCCCGCCCACGATGCGTTGGCGACTGGTCGTTCGCATCCTGATTAAAGCTGGTCAAAACCTGGACAACAATAGAAACATAATATAATGAGTAGTGTTTCTGTGAAGGCAATTTTGAAAAGTTTGAAAATATATGATGGAGTGCTTGATACAGTTTTAATGATTCTGGATACCATCACACTATATTTTCAAGAAAGTCGTCATGTTATCAGATCGAGTCTATATCGAATGGTCGAATGATCGTTTATTTAGTCTAAACTGAATTTATTCTGAAGCCATCGACTTTTCAGGAAAATGATAAAATAAACCTAACCTAACCTAATCAATTCTCAGCTACCACTGGAAAAAAAAATTAGATTATGTTCAGAAGTGGACGTCTTTTGATTGATGATGATGATCATTCGACCAAAAAAATATTCGACCATACGAAGGGCCCCCTTTAAAGATCATGTCAGATCTTCAACGATGTTGCTGATCACTCTGTCAATGATGTAGCGACTTAGAAAATAAGAAAATTGAAGCAGTTGCACAATGTCTCGTTTCAAAAATTGGCAACTGACAATATTTCAAAATATTAATCTTGTAGTATACACAAAAAAAAATCTTTGAATTTTTTGGAAAGATGAGCAAAATATAATGTACTAGCCTTCCGTCCGCAGCCCCGTCCGCGATAAATTAATTTTCCCGTAGGAATAGGTATTTTCCCGCGGTAAAAAGTAGCCTATGTCACTCAGTGATAATGTAGTTTTCTAACGGCAAAAGAATTTTTAAAATCGGTCCAGTAGTTTCGGAGCCTATTCAATGCAAACAAACAATCAAATTTTTCCTCTTTATAATATTAGTATAGAAAACGGGAAATGACGTCATACAGCTAGCCCACATTTTTGTATATGGCAACCGGTTATAAAATAACTTATAACTCCCAGGACTACATTTGACACTTACGACTTTGGCAACAACTTTAGGGTCTTTATTCGTCAACAATTTCCTGTAGCGTCCGATAGTTTCCTGAATACAAAATATGATTACATGAACTCGCTATTGAATATTGTGTATTCTTCCGGCCATCCCGAGCACTTACGCCGGACGCCATTTTTAATTTAGTATCATAATGATTAATTTCTGTTTAATTTACCATAGCAATAATAAAACATGATGCAGGTACCTTGAATTTAATAACGAAGATAATATAGGTTTACCTGATGGAAGCTAAATATGTAAGATATACCTAGATAGTGTGATTTTGGTTCTATTGTTAATTTCTGGAATTATTTGAACTTTTTAGGAGTGGCGCATGAGCTTTTTAAACATACTATTAGTACTGACAGCTAACCGTTGTGAAAAAAAAACTATAAAGTGCGAGTGTGAAGGTATTGAAAAAAAAATCTTTGGCAAAACCCGCTACGATCTGTTCGGCCAGTCCAAGGTCAATCAAATATTATGTTTTTTTTTTTACCTAAAGATGTTGAAAGATATTTGTTCAGCAAGCTGGAAAAGGTTAGTCTCAATTGTGCGTTAAACTCGATCTAGTACCTAGTGCCAAAACGTACGTAAAGCTTTAAACCAAATTTAACGACCAAATTGAGATTTATCTTTACTAGTAAATGACCATAAATTAGCAATTGAACTGTTCAAAATTTCCGTTATATTGTTGTTACGGACAATAAAGAAACAAAGCCTTAAAGAATTCAAAGGTACCTTTGATCACTATGGCAATAATTCGATTATAAATACAAAACCGTTAGAGAAATGGGAAAAATCCCGCAGGCTTCTGTAAATATTGCTTTTTACTCCGCACTCGAAAGTATAAAGGTTTTGAAAACAAAAACATAACGACGGACGTGAAAATACAGGTTCACATGTTGTTTTACGTCAAAATAGCATGAAAGACAACTTTGCTCTTCTAGTACGCTAAAAGCACTTTCTTTCCTCGTTTAGTCCCATCTCCATTCCGTGACCAGCTTGAAAATGGGGAATGTGATTTCCCGTCTCGTACCTAATTATAATTGAGACTGTGATTTAAATTTATTCTTTCATGACCTGGATTTAACATATAGGATACATTTTATCCCGGAATATTGAGTATTTCTCTGGGATGCCCAGCGATAAACAAATTTTCGCAGACGAAACCGCGGGTTCTTACTATATTTACGTTTACAGCGTACAGCATACAAACGATATTCAATCATTTTTTAAATTAAATACTCGACGTAATTAGTTTTTAAAGATGCTGTCGAGCAGCAATGTAGCGCAAATTTATTTTGGTTGTCGCATATTATACTTATAATCTTAACTGCATTGTTTACTGTACATTGCGTGCCAAATCATTTTGTATGTTTTTTTTCCGACTTATTTTTTAATAAGAGGTACTTTAGTTAACTCTTTCGGACCTTAACTTAACGCTGTTATAAGATTCGCCCTTACTCCAATTACTTTATGTACCTATCCAAAAAATATATGTTTTTACTTCAGCCGTAATAATCTTTGTGCTACGCTATCAGAGGCGGGAATGTTTCCTGTCCAATAACTAAATAACCCAGACTATTGGAGCCATTGACCTCGAAGTTAACTCGACACTTATTGTGTTAGATGTTTTGTATGTAAATTGATTTAGAGCGACACTGCAACTCGTTGATCAAACTGTGTCTGACAGGAATAGTAGTTGAAAGTTAAATTGTTTTATTGGAACAGTCATAATTATATATTATTATTAAAGACTTAGAGCATTTTGAATGTCTTAAGGCTAGCTCACACAAGCTTTTAAATGATTCCTAACACTTTTTTTTCTAATGTTCTTAGCCTCAGATAGCTTTTACTTATTACCGAAGAGAAAGTGAACTGCCTGACGGGCTGCTCAGAAAGGGAAAACTTACTTATCTCGCCAAAGGATGCTCTTATGATCTCGGACTTTAGATGCTAAGGAGATATTTTGCAAGAAAATTCTCAATACGATGAGGAACAGAAATAAATTATAGTACCTAGAGATATTCTAGCTCATAGGAGTAATATTGATGTCAATCACGGAAGAAACATACCAATCAAATATTACGATTGTTCTTGCAACACTAGCGCTCTTTACCCCTTATTCAAGAACGCTTCACTTTCGTGTTGATCTTTCTTTGTGACTGACGTTTTCTTTGCCACACATGGACAATATAATATTTTTAAACCAGTTAGTAAATACTTGCCAAGCTTCTAGTTATTTACCATTTCTGGGTCACATCATTATTTACTTTTATATTTGCCTAAGTCAGACGTAAACATAACTTTTCCTACAACGTCGTAAATACGTCGACTTTTCTTATTGTTGAAACGAGTAAATATGATAACACGTGAGTGTAACGTAACAAATGAATAGTCGCGTCTGTTGAGTTCATTAATGTAATTGTTACAAATAAACAAACGCACAACCTCTAACCCAAAAAGCATATACCGTCTCAGTTCCGTTCCTTCCGTCGTGGGTATAATAAATGGTTATACCGAAGTTTCAGCTACATGCATTTTATAGTCTTATATCACTGTGTTTTCTTCCAATACAAGATTTAAAATACTTAGCTTTCGTACATTTACTGGTGCTAAAGTTTGGCCCGCCTATAGCACAGCTGTAAAATAAATTTAGGACCAATAAAACGTGCAATGGCTTTGATTTCCTTTTATTATGTCTTCCACGCGCGTCATCCGGGCGTTATGGCTACACTACATCAGATGTCTTTGAAACGTGTTTAAACTTGTTTGCTGCGATACGGTATATTGCGACGATTTACAGGATTTATGGAGGTCAGTGATACATTTCTGAAGTGTGGGATTAAGACCTCAGCCCCTCCTAAAGGAGTAGGTAAAACAAGTCTCCGTGTTTCTCTGACTTAGCTGTGCATAGCTTGGAATTTCGTTGAACGTCAATCGTATTTTGTTTTTATCATGGGACGCGTGCCGTGTTAGTAACGCATTTTAAATATTTGGAAATATAAATGAAAAGTACAATATTCAATTTGACTGGTGAATAATGCCAATAAAGTTCCTTTTTTAAATATTTAATCACACACATATACTTAATTAAATAAAATAATAAACAGACAAAGTAAAATAAAAAAATACAGAATTAAATTAAGTTTTATTAGAATCATTTTACAAACTGGTGACTACTTTTATGAAGCAAGAACAAAAACGACTCGTAGATAGGTTATTAGAATATTTAAGTGATTTGAAACACAGGGAAAAGCATAATTGAAGAAAGAAATGTCAGTATCAAGCAAAGGACAAGAAAAATTAAATTAAAGTTTTCTTTATTTCCTCGAAAAGGTACTTTTTCGGATGCAAAAAGGAAGATTAAAGAAGTGAGCCAGGTTATATTTATGACGGGTCGGCCTCGGGCCTTGTATTAAACAAGCTAAATCATGTAAGCGATAGAAATACTGATCTATAAAAAGGGTAAAGTGTGTTTTGTTTTGACCTGGTATGTAAATAAGCAAACAACGCCATGTTTGTATACTGGAATACGCTATAATCAAATAGGTAAAGTAAAGAGCAAAATGTTTGCACGACGTGGATAGATTAATGTATGAACAGCACATAAAGTAGTCTACCTTTGTTCACGATGCTGCAAGTTGTTGTGGTTTACTTGTAGTGTAATGTTTGACAATAAAATGCAATTAAGTTTATAACGATTAAGTGAAACCGTGAAAGAGAGAAGTTTCGCGTGACTTTACAGACTCTTTCTAGTTTCCACCGCAATGGGGTGCACGTGGATGAGTAAAATTCTATTCGTGCTTCGTGTATTAACCTCGATAGAGAACTAGTTAAGGCAAAGTCGAAGAAAAATAAAACATTTTTTTACCTGATTTATTTATCTGATTATTTCAAGTGTAAATATTATGTCTTCTTATTGTAAACAAGCCGAGATTGATAATTTTTTTTCAGGTTTGTTAATAAAATACGTTGGACAATTAGACAATTTTTTTAATACGAATTACAAAAAATACTTTATTTCCATTCAGGGAACAGTCCATCGAATTGTGTCAGTGTTATATAAAGCTTTGCTTCAAGGTTTATCTTTAATGCCCCTTGTAAAACAAGTAGTAAACGAGAGCTTCCAGAATTATTGCCTATGCCTAGCCCAACGATTGGTTGGTTTTTAGAGCCTAGAGATCCCTTTTCAGCTATTTGCAACCAAGGATTGCCATCAGTGCTAAATGCGTGAGTACTCACACTGGACCGGTTTTTACATTTATTTTAGAAACCACATTTTGGTTTCACGTATATTATTATTGACTAGCTACGGTACGCGATGTGCAGTGGGGTATGAGGTGTGGCCCACGCTATTGACACACCACACCTTGCCCGCCGACTGCACTCAGATCGCGACATGTTTCACGAAATATTATGTCAATGCTTTGCATAGCCTTATGTATGCTATGAGATAAGCATTTAGCTTTCCATAGCGTAATTTCTGCAAATGTAGCTAAACCATCTTGAAATTATCGCTTAGCTAATGTAGTATTCGTCAGAGTAATTTTTAATTGAATGTAAAGCCTCAAACTTTTAATACCTACCAAGATTTGCATCGCAATATCTCCAATTCTCCAAAATTACCTATTCAAAATTTGTCTGAAATACAATTCAAAGATCCAAGAGGCCATTTTGGAACCAATAAGCCGATTGAAACCACGAACCTTCTCCGAGAAATTAACTTATTAATTTGATTTTCAATACTGTTTCGAACCATCGGGAAATCCTTGCACTAAATGGCCATTTCTGGTTAAAGAAAACAGATTGCGGAATCGAGCAAACAGTATCTTTGCAGAGCACTTTAGAGGGAGTCTCGTTTCACTATAAGTAAGCCGACTTTTAGGTTCTTCCTAATAGATTGGATTGTAATGATTCATCACAATATGATGAAATTTTTCTGTGGGTGTATATTCTCTCTCATAGACGTAACAAATTAATTTACGGAAAAACATAGAAAAGGTATTTTAAACGTACTGATCCCTTGCTGTATCTTTATTACTAAAGCTTATAAAGTAAGATATGTAAAAGTAAGATATTTGATAATTTGCTCTACAAATTATGCACGTAAGGAACTCATTTTATTGTGTAATCCTTCGATCGATAGGATATCTAAATATATAGATTTGTAATACGGCATAAATACTTGACGGGCCATAGTTATTGCATAATAATACAACTGCAATACTTGTTTACAGTTAGTATTTAATATGATTTAATTTTTCAAAATGTGTGCTAGTTTTATTAATGAAAGAAAATACTTTGTGCGTGCATTCCAATCATATTAGTAAGACCCGCCACGCTTCCCCTGGTCTGCTTCAGTTCTGCTACGGCCGTCGGACAGGGAGCTTAGTGGCTAGAATTTACGATTGGTTTCAAAAGTAGCAAACAATTTTCACACGCGCTTAAACGGAGCACACAACGAAAAACTCGGCGCCCCCTTAAAGTTACAGTTTATAACAATCCCATTTAAACACGTCCGTTTACAAACAAAATACTTAATCATAAATCTGGGCGACCTCGTATTCCAAAAGTTTGATTAAGCCCACTAATGAGACTGCGGGACTTCGACTCACGTATTTCATGGTCTCACGTTCTGCCAGAGATATTTTAATACGTGCCTTACAATAGGTCGGAGAAATTTTCAAGAAACGATCTAGAAAAGACGAAAGCGGCAATACTGCGGGTGCTTGCAAATAGTTTGTGCTCATGATAAAGCCCTTCAGCCGTATATTCGCTAGTGTGTTTGGAATAAGATGAATGAACTGGTATTTAACGGTTAGGTGAATATGTAGGACGATGCAATAAACATAATGATAAGATCGTTTAGGTACGTTATTGTGATGAATTTAGAAATTAACCGATTCAGATAGGAGAAACATAATATAAAAAGGGGGAGTCGACGTTTTTTAAATACAACATATCGACAGATATACCAGAATAATGTTTATTTAATAGGATACAAAATGGAATTAAAACAAATTAAAGTATTAAATTAAAAACGAATTAAAAATTAAAGTAAAACTAATCTTAAAATAAAATAATTAATAAGAATTACTTTATGTGCAATAGATGTAAGTACACAAAAGCGACAAATCTACAACAATAATTGTCTTTTAGTACAGTCAGCTGCAGAGGGACCCCCTCAGTATTGTTACCGCTGCTACGGGAGATAGGGGTGGGGGATCACTTTTCTCTGCAGCTGACTGTACTATCAGTCAACTTTTTTGGGTCGCAAATTCTTATAGTTTAAAAAAAGAGTATAAAACACAGACATAAATCAGTTCTTTATCCGTTACGGGGTAGACAGAGCCTAAGGTAACAAGACCTAAAGACCACGTTTAATATAGGTCAATACATACCTATAGGTAATGTAGGTCAATACATTTCAAATACTTTTACCAAAAAAACTTCATGTGATAATACTTTCTCATTACCGACGTCTCAAAATAGAATGCTAAGTAATTGTAAAAGATTTCCTAAAGATTACGTCCAATCTGCCGGGACCTAAAATGTATGAAAAGAACCCTTTCGTAAAACCAAATTTAATTCAACGACAAAAGGACCATTAAACTAACATATTTCCACCGTGACTGATAAGTTGTGCCTAAGCCAAAGGCCGGTTTGCCACTGACGTCCCAAAGGACGGACAGAGAAAGGCAAAGGTATGCTTTATCAAGCATCAATGATAACCCGTGAAAATGTAAATGTGTCTGGAAGAACTAATAAGAAAACCTTTTGTAATAGAAATTCTATGTTTGTTTTACAAAGTTTATAAATTGAAGTTTTATTTTTCTATGGTAGCAGGGTTTTTTTGGGTTAATGTGTTTTCATGTGTAATATATTATGTATTTCAGTACTTAGTATATTAATATAGATCCTAAATTGCACCACCTGCTCAGATCTGTTCTGTTCTCCAGTCCATTATGGTTGCCTGGTAGAGATCGCTCTGTAGCAATAAGGCCGCCTATTGCTACCTTGTAATATTCTGTATACCTTTTTTCTGTTTTGGTTGTTCTATGCGGTGTTCAATAAAGAGTTATTGTATTGTTGTATTGTATTATTTATAAAAAAATAAGAACTTCTTCGTTTTTCTACGATCTATGACGCCTACGACGTATGACTTTCTGCCAAGTTTCTTGCGGCGCATTCTTCTTGGCAATGATGGTCTTTCCGAATGCGCTGGTAGTTTCAAAAAGACATGTAAAAGAGCCCTTGGCGGCCAATTTGCAAAAATAAATTTTCATTTTCATTTCTAAAAATTTTTTAGAGCATGAAGAGTTTTTTTTGTCTAATAATTGTCTTCAGTATTTTTTGTTGAACAGGTAGTTTTCTAAAGATTTTTTAAAACCTTATCGTAAGAAACAAATAAATTAGAGCGAAGCAATAAATATGCAAAACGAATGCTGAACAAAACCACGCCAATAAAAGTAGATCCACAGTTTCTACAGTTCTATTATCCACAACAAGGTGAAAGTATCAGTGCGCAATCATTTTAGGACAACTCAAGAGCTCCAGTTAACTACACTGTTAGAAGAACTGACTTTAAATTTATACAGCGTGTAAATTACATACAGGCGTATATTTTACCCAGATGTAGTTTTCGACTGTACAAATCATATGAGGTGGATATTTTATCAAATCGTTTTTTTTTGAGTTGAGCAGGGATGTATACGATCCAAATTAGTGTGACTTAGGAAACGATAAACTATCAGCCAGGAAAACAAATGAATTAGTCACATGAAATAAAGTAAGCAATCATTAATAGGTAAATGTGCATTGCTTGCTCAATTATTTTGTATGAAATAATAGGCAATTAGTTAATGAAAACAACGTGTATGTGTTTTTTAGGACCTACAATAATCGTAATCAAAATTTACGCCCGTATAAAATTTACACGCTGTAGTGTGTAATAAAGAATAGTATTGTACTTTTACATTTTGCGTTGTTTCGTACCGGTACCTACGAAAGGAATTTTCGAGTCCAACTCGCTCTTTGGGAGCCTCTTTATTCGAGTTTATTTGCTGAAAGTGTTTCAAATTAGGGAGCGGGTGTTTGTAGTCATGGCTCATTACCTGTTTTTCTAAATTTGTTTGGGACCTTTTTTGCGAGTCTGAATTAATCATGAACTCGGTTTGAGAGAAGAATAACTTGTTTTACAAACGATTTACTTAATAGCATTGTAAAATAAAATATAATATCCTAAAATTAACTAAACCCACAGTTATATGCGAATCTAACACATTTCAACCATGAAACTAATTCATATATAACGTCATTTCTATATACGGGGTACGGGGGGAGGGTTACGGGGTAGACAGAGCATAAGGTAACAAAACCTAAAAGACACGTTTAGCATGATTGTGGGCGTATACGTGGAAAGGGAAATCAAAATGATGTGTTGCCTAACCTAACCGCATCGCCGATGATATTATTATGATTCCTAAGATTTTTGTGTGATATTATTTAACTCAAATGTCTCTGATAATAAATCCATTTTTAATGCAATCATTTACACTGAGTATGAATGTGGATGAAACGGAAGAGGTGTCTCTGCCTACCCCTGTGGGAAACACGCGTGCCGGTATGTATTTACACCATATTTTGTGATCGAAAACTTACGTGCTGACAGCTAGCAATGGATGCGTTAATTGCCAAATACGTGCGGGTGGTAGGGCCTTGTGCAAGGTCCGTCCGGATCGCTACCACCATCTTACTCGCTAATCCTGCCGCTAAGTAGCAGTGCTTGCACTGCTGTGTTCCGGTGCGGAGAGTAAGACAGCCGGGGAAATTACGGGCACAAGAGGCATTTCATCTTAGTCCTCTAGGTCGGCAACACATCTGCAATCCCTCCGGGGTTGCGGGTGTCTATGGGCAGTGGTGATCACTTACCATCAGGTGACCCACTTGCTCGTTTCCCTTCCTATTAATATAAAAAAAAAACGTTTATTTAGACCTGTGTATCTTGCAATTGTGTATCTTAGCTGGTACGTGACTTTTGAAAGACCACCGCGATTTCCGCCCTCAATGTACACACCTTGAGAGTAATATTCCGAGGAAAATAATTATTTTCCTGAAGCCGGAAATGGAAATTTCTAATGGAAAAGTTACATCTGTGTTACAGTTGCCTAGCGCAAGATGGATTGATATGGATTAAGCGGCTGGTAAATAATTCTCGATTCGTCCCGTGATATTAATTTCAAACGATTCCTTAACTAATTCGTATTTATGTTTAGCGTTAGACGTATCGTCTCCCATCTGTAATTTATTTATCTTTATTGTTTGTTATCTTCGCCGTTCGCAGAGCTCCTTTACACTATACTTGGTCTGAGACTTTTGCCTTTTAAAAGTAAACAAAAACAAACAATAGACGTAGGGAAAATACCAAACGTATCATGTTTTGTACCAGAATGCGGAAAACATGTCCAACTATTGGAAAAGCGGGCGGTTTTCCGCAATCTGGCCATCGCGGCTTTGTGCTGGTTTAGAGTTTAACTGACCGACAGATTTCATAGCTTGAGGGGTTTACGCTGTACACACATTATTAGATTTTGTAGCCTAGTGATTAGTAACCCTGACTATGAAGCTAGGGGTCCCGGGTTCGAATCCCGGTGGGTGTAGGAATCTATGATGGATAATGAATTCATGAATGTTTGTAGTCGAGTCATGGATGTTATATGTATTTATAGCAGTTGCCCGCAACTTCGTCTGGATAGAATTCGTTTATCGCTATCCCGTAGGAATTACGCAATTTTCCGGAACGAAAAGTAGTCTATGTGTTATTCCAGACTATAATCTATCTATGTTCCAAATTTCCATCTAGATCCAGCCGTTCTGGCGTGAAAAAGTAACAAACATCCATCCATCCATCCATACTTACAAACTTTCGCGTTTATAATATTAGTAGGATCTACGTATACTATAATTATGTTCATCCGTTGCCTGGTACCCATTAGTACAAGTACCCTTTGCTTAGTGCGGGACTAGGTTAATTGGTGTTAATTGACAATTAACATTTATTTATTCATTCATGCTTACTAACCTTTTTTATAATGCTCAACAGACTTAAACACTACTATCATTAACTACCATTCGATTGAGACCAAATAAAGATATTTAAAATTGTACACGCTACGGGAACTTCTTAAGAAAACACGTACCTAGTTCATAAATGTGACCTCGTCAATTTTCAATTCCGAGGGGAATTGTGCCCAAAATATTCCCAAGAGCTCGAATGCGGCTGGGTATTGAATGCCATTTACACGTATCCGTTGATTTAATTTCCGCAGCGATATTTTATTTCTACGTCTGTGCCCCTGGCGTGCAATGCGTAACTCGAGGAAAGATGTGATAAAATATACAGGTGTGACTGTGAATATGAGAATAGACTACAAATATATCGCTGTATTAATCTGGAGGTTTTTCATCAGTTATCTAAGTAGGGTGGAGAGTATCCCGTTGTTATTTTTCAATGGTACCTAATACCTATCTACTTTGATAACGAAGAAACTTGGTGCTTGGATTTAGCTTGGTGCTCAATTTCTTCCATGCTGGTCCGGGAGCAAAGAAAAAACATAGAATATACCAGTTGCTTCTCTACCTGCGCAGATGGTAAAAGCCCATCGAGGGAATGGGCGAAAATCATAGGAATCATGTTATAGGCGATGAGGTTAGCAACCCATCACTATTTTGATTTCATTTTTCACCTATACGCCCACAATCTTGCTAAACGTGGCCTGTAGGTATCTGTTACCTTAGGCTCTGTCTACCCCGTAAGGGATAAAGACGTGATTTGTGTATGTGTATGGATTTAGGTAAGTAGTAGCTGCTACACAGATATAAAACAATTACCAATTCGTATTGATATCAAGCGTGCCAGTTACTGTGACGTCACAGCCGAAATTTAGTGACGGGCAATTCAAATCGATTTTACAATACCGATAACTCACCGCCACGCTACGATTGAAACGGCTAAACTGAAGCCGCAGCCCTTCAAAATGTATGGAACACACCTCCACGCTTGGTCGGGGTTCTGACACGCGAAGTAGATGCATTTGCATAATCTGTGGTATATTTGGTGTGTGCCGCAGCCTTTGGTTCTAAGTCAAACAAATTCATAGTGTAATGTACCGGTTGTCACAAAAATCATTCAAGATATCTCACATGCTCATCAAAACAACCAGTCTGAACATTTACTTGCACCAGAAAAAATATATTAGAAAATGAAATAAGACTTTCGTGTAAGTAGATTCGAGAGTAGCCCGAAATAAATGGTGTTATAATAAGAAAAACGTGACTGGTACGTCTAACCCTTATTTTTCAAACCTGTCTGGCAACACTACAACGTGTCAGTTATGACCTTTGACGTTATTTGTAGATCTGTGCTCGGTCATACGTCAGAGGGCTAAAACTTGTAACAGATTGCAGGGCGAACGTGGGGTGAACGAGTGCCGACAGCCGCCGACAGATTTTGACGGAGGACGTCTTTGTGCTTCGCCGTACAAAGGGCGATATCTAATTTAATTTGCAGGCGGTGGGCGGTCGTGCGTGGATTTTCCGTTTCGTAAAGCTCGGTGCACATTATCAGAAATTTCTGAGAGAACTTACCTTCTGGCACTAGGTCATCGGATCGGCAAATTTGATTATTTGATTGGTTGGTTTGATTTCAGCTAGAAAAATTCGGACTATGTGCGCCAATGCCTAACTCGTTTCTGTTCCGATATCCATAAAATAGGATTACACTATTTACAAAAAAAAATGGAATCGGATCAAAATAAGGTGAAGTATATTTTACTTATTATTTTGACTGTTTTTGGACGTAGATTATAATCTTTATACAAGAATACGTCATGTTACAATTATTAGCACAGTTGCGAAACATAAAAAGGACCTTTGCAATTATAACGCCTAGCCCCGTTTGAAAAAATTCACGAATAAAAACGTGAATTACTTAAAATAAAGCTTATAAAATTGTTGCGCGGATTTGATTCGGAAGAAAGAGTATTTCATAGCCTATTAAACTCTAAGCCAAAGCACCATTCTAAATGACTGGCCAACCGGAAATTTACCGGTCCACCACGACCGGACCTCTTGGCTACCTCTACCTCATCCGATACCCACCGACCTTTCCACCACCACAAACAAGTCGAGAACGAATAATTCAAAGGACCACAGATTTCCTGGCCAAACAAAAGAATAGCCCCCCCGGATATTTGTGCGTGATTCGCTTTTTGTCAAGCTCAATAAAGACCGTGGTCGGTCGAAAAAGTTAATATTGATATTTAATCGGAAAACAGACAAAGAAAATTGCGTTCTTTGATTTTGTTTATACTGAACCTCACCGCGGTTTAGTTGACAATCGTTTTAGAATTCAAAGAACTCTCTAATTCTTAAATTACATTACATGGTCAATGTTAGTACTGAAACGATTAAAAATGGTGCGCTAAATAGTGCAATGAAATTGGTACGGTGACAATATTTTGTATCCGAATATACGAGTTTCCGTAATTTTTTTAAAGCGATCTCCAGTCAGCGTCATATAGTTTGAAGCATCAAAGTCAGACTAATAGCTTGGAAACTATAAAAATAGTTATGGTGTGTCAAACTTTTTGGTTACCTTGGATGATTCATACTGTACGGTCAAGTGCAAAAATAAGTATCGATAGGAACTTCTCAAAAATATGTCCCACAACCTTATTACGCTGGCGTAAGAGCGTATGGTACTTATTTTTGAAACTTTGTCTAGATACATATTATTACACTTGACTGTACCTATGACGCTGACCGTCGTAATAAAGGCTTTCTAAATACTGACAAATTCACTTTATCTCAAACTATCACTATCATCTATACATATAATAAAATCGTTGAGACCAAAAAATCTGTACATTGAAGATTTAAAAAAAAAAACCGACCAGGGTGACTTAAAATCGGTAACTGAACATATTAAAACAATTTTTAAAATTTTTGTTTGTTTGTTTGTTTGACTGAGCATCACGTAAAAACTACTGAACGGATATTAATGAAATGTTCACAAATCGATTCCAATAAATTCAGAATAGGATATAGGCTACAGAAATTGTGGAAAATTTTGGAAAAAGGGGGTGGAAAGGGGGGTTAAAGTTTGTATGAAAAAAGAAAATTAGATTGTTCTAGAATCATGAAACTCAGAATAAATACTTAGTAATAAAAATAAAGAAATACCTGTTTTAGCATTTTTTTTTAATCTCATCCAGAGGCGCAAAAAAGAGGGTTTTGTGTTTAAAATTAATTAACTTCATACACCTATACAATAAAAACCAATGAAGCGTAACCTTTTGAAATTGCTAAATAATACTTCCAATTTAATACAGATAAATATAATTTCTCAGTTTTCTTGAAATTTGATTTTTGAGGTGATTACGCACAAAATAGCGGAACTCAAGAAAATCAGCTTCCTCGGTATAAGTAGTTGGTAATAGTTACAAACAAAATAATACTACGAAGAAAATAGATAGATACAAATGTACATAAGACATAATAGCCGGAAAAGCGTGTCAATTTTGAAAAAACATTAATATAATAATTACATGCTGTACAGGCATTTTTTCAACGAAGAGATTTTTGTCGATCCTAAATCAACCTAAATTGGCGTCCTAAATTGTGTTCTTTACCTAACACCTAAAGTTCAATATGCAATACCGTTACTTTTGTTTTTATTTATTGCGCCATTATTAACAACGTGTTCGGTTTTTGAACGCACTCTTATTTGAAAACCTGATATTAATATGAGGGCGGCGTGAAACGCTTGGCTGTATGTTCTTGGTACCTTTGCCTATAAAAAGCAAAATCAAAGGGCGCGTTTACGCCTGCGCTACGAACATGTCAGAATTTTATTGTGAAAAGTTGGTGCTTTTAGTATAAATCTGACAGCGAGCGAACCTAAACTGAATCGCATTAAGACATCATGGCAACTATGGCAAGGCCCCTGTAGGTAATTAATTTGTAGAATGATAATAAGTGTTAATAATCTGTAATTACGTACCTACTTAAACCAAGAAAATAAATTAAAAAAGCTTCTGCTAGAAAAAATTGAGTCGCAAAATATTAATTAAAACGGATTAGTAAATGAATTGTTAGTTGTAAGGTAAAAACAGGTAAACATTTATGTATTATTTGGTTAGAATAGATTTAATTTTTTAAATTAATCAGGGTACAAATATCGTTAAAGAGAGCGCAGTATTCGCCAATAAGCGTCATAGTTTGGCAAAATTAATAGTGATGTAATTAAAACTGTACTTAGCTTTTTTGAATAAAGAAACTATAAACAAAACTATAAATAAAACTATTTGTAAAATAAAGTATAAATAAATGTGATGAGTCATTAACCAGTTTGCACTTGATTTTTTTTCAAGATTCCGTGTCGCAAATTATTATTTTCATGACGTAATTCTAAAAGTATAGTTTCGTACATACTTTCAGTGGTTCATGTGACGAAGTTAATAGTCATAATAATAATAATTTTGATATCGAGAAAAGCCGTAAGTATCACAAAAACACACGCGGACGAAGTCGCGGGCAACAGCTAGTCACTAAATAGTATAAAACAAAGCCGCTTTCTCTGTCCCTATGCCCCTATGTATGCTTATATCTTCAAAACTACACAACGGATTTTGATGCAGTTTTTTTTTAAAAGATAGAGTGATTCAAGAAGAAGGTTTTTATGTATAATTCTACGCAGACGAAGTCGCGGGCAGAAACTAGTTGTTAATAAACGACCGGTACCCGGTCATAATAAGCAACATTCACAAAAATATCGTAATTATAATTTGGCCGCTAAATTCACAATTTTATTGGTTATTTCTGCAGAAATGTAATATTTGAAAGGCATGATAATAATATAAAGTTTTGTAAAATATTGGAGCTGCGAGTAATGTAACAGAATAAATCGTTTTAAGAAGTAACGTGAGGTAAAATTGCAAACATTAAATTTTCTCTGCACACTTGATTTTTTATTGAATATCGGTGTTTAAGACGGCAGAGAGAAGGGATTCCTAGTGTAAACGTCATGAAACATAAGTCAAAACGTCCATAAAGCTAAACCACACACTGATACCCGATCGACTAGATGGTTTGGTTAAGGGACAAACTCTTGCAATGTCCATTATTGAAGATTTACGGAATGCATGCAGATGTCATTGATTTCAGTATGTTAGACGGCAGGCAAGGGATTTCTGCTATATACGTCGCAAAGCACATTAATTGAGACGTCTCACAAACTATTACAAAAAGTGATACCCGATCGTCTACTCCACATGGTCTGGCTGAGTGACAATCTCTTGCATCCAACAAACAATGTTAGTGTTGCGGTCGGTCAGTAACTATTTTTCGGTACTCCCGTAAAAACTGGATTTAGTTAGCTTAGTACAGGCAATGGTTTTTAAAAGCTTTTGACTTGTTCTATAATATCCACGCCTACAGTGATCGTGCACAACTTTTCATATCAACCAAATTGAGCAGAGTTGGCCCCTAGAAATAGGATGCCAGCCGTAATACGCGCGGATCGTTAAATCAAGAAGAGTTTTAGACCTACTTGATGATAAACAGGAATATATTTACTGTACAAATTTACAGCCTCGAACAGATATTAGTTCTAAAATCTCAAAAAGAACACACCCCTCTATTTCACCGAGATGCGACAGGCAGCGTTGTAAGGAAACCAGTATGTGGGGATCATTTGGTTGATTGTAAATGCGTTACCTTTATTCTGGTGTCATACAAATACCGTAGAATAAAAGGCTTTTCAGTGTATTCGATATGATAACTTCATACCACGATACAATTCGGTATACAAAATGCTGAACGATTTCAGAAGGCATTGCACTGAAAACCATATTGGGCCTGTTCTTTCTGGAATCGTTACAGATATGAGTTTTGTTCTCATGAATGTAAGTTGCCAGGCATTTAACGGTTGCAGTCTTATAGAATATTTGAAAAAAGCTTATAACTACGTAACAAACAAAGAAAATATTAACAAAGAAATGACACCGCTTTACCTATGTTGTGCACATTTAATTAAAAACTTTTGCAAAGACGTCGATAAGAGCGACTTCATTGAGAAAAAAATAATGAAAGATATTCTGACCTGTCTTGTGATGGCATCTTCAATGGAACACATAGATCAGTTCATCAAAAATATATTTATAATTTCGCATTGCCAATACGTTTCACAAGACATAACAAAAGCGCGAGACGCTTTAATTTCACTTTGCCAATCAGAAACGAACACCAAAGAATCTCTCCTTAGCATGGGAATGACAACTGCTCCAGTATTTAAAGGCGACGAAATCAAATGACCATTTATAATAACAGTCCTTTCTTCAAACGTAACGTTCTTTAGACGTCATAGAACGGATCGAGTTCACTGATGATGGAACCAACAAAAATTCATTTTATGACCCCAAGTTATTTAAAACCGTATTAAATAAATACATCCTTTTCATACCCATGTCGACGAACTTGTTAAAGGAGAAAAGAGTGAACAATGCTCCAATTGAGAGTAGTTTCGGGTTTTAAAAAAATAACATTCTTAATGGGCAAAAGAACCTTGAATGCACTCAATTCGTACGAAAACTAAGAGCTGAGACAGTTTCAAAATCGAAAGAGGTCGTGTATAAAGTTCCCAAAACTCGGTTGACTAAAGGATAGCGTTGATGATCAGCCATGATACAGGTAATTTAAAAAATGAAGTATGGAAAAAAAGGCCCGTACATGGTCACATCCATTTATCTGGGCGATTCTTAAAAAACCAAAGTCAAATCATGAACTCAAACAGCTACTAGTAGGATCAGTACCGCTTGTTGAAGATGACGATGATATTGTAAACTGCTTTTACTGCGGACACGGGACTGGAATGGGCCGAGACGAAACCACGCAATGGGTGTCTTGTGACACATGTAACAAATGGGTTCACATAGCTTGTGCGAATTTTAGTGATGTGGAAGCTATCGGTTAAACATTCATATGTGACATTTGCAAGTTACAAATTTCTCATGTCAATTTACCACCACAGAATGACTCTTCTGAGGAAGCTTCAGTCAAGGACGAATATTACAAGATTCCGCGCTATGCGAACGGCTTATTTAAAAATATTGATTTTTATGTTTATTTACCCAATGGGAGAGGTTGTATTGTAACTCGAATGTCTATGCCAAACCAAAAATTGAATGAGCTTCTTGGCGAGGATTTTAAAAGCTTGGACCCCAAAAAGTTCTTGACTAATTTGGTTGTGGACCATCTTTTGCACACATACAATGTCGACGGTAAATTTAATGTTATAAAGTGTCGCAAAGTCCAATATCATTTTTGAGGACTCTGCAAA
Source organism: Pandemis corylana (assembly GCA_949127965.1). NCBI lineage: Eukaryota > Metazoa > Arthropoda > Insecta > Lepidoptera > Tortricidae > Pandemis > Pandemis corylana. Next base: position 8,413,447 of record OX421867.1, on the reverse strand, counting down.
ATTGTCTTCATTTGTTGATTCTGTTGAAATATCATTCGAAAAAGACACTGTGTTCCCCCTTTGCATGAATAGTCATTTCACACTGGCAAGTTTATCCATAAAGAAAAAGTATTTAATGATTTTAGATCCCCTTTGGAAACGAAAAGAAATACAATTTTTTCTATCAACGAAAGATAAACGAATTTTTGGCAATGGAAGAACAACACTGCACTGTTGTAAAAGAAATCAAAACACCTCACGTTTTGCAAAGAAATGGCTGTAATTGCGATCCCATATTGATCCCTACGTTCGATCTACTAGTACAAAATAAAGCCCTCGTCCAAAAAATAGACTTTGATACGTATCGGGAGCAATTAAAGAACCGGCGACTTGAGTACAGTCTTAATATGGAAAATGAATAGCTAACTAAGAACTCATCGCGTTCTCGTCGGTTATGTTCGGCAAACTGAAGTTTTGGCGACGCAGAATAGCGAATTAAACATTAGGTTCTGCAAACGGTTGGTAATAAGCGCTCGCGTGTCGGTGCCGAATGGATGTCCTGCGTAAGGTTCTACCACCCATTTGTAATCTTTTATGAGTAACCGGAATCAACAACAAATTAATTACAAAAACTTCATAAACTCGCTTAAAAACAACGAGCTCTAAACTAATAAAATAGACTGCTTACATGGCTTGTTAACCGCAAAATACCAACCTGTTAAATTCTTTTGGAGGCTCTCGGTGGGACGTTAGGAACTTCCCTCGAGCGTTAGTTTGCGAGGAAATTCCTTTCATTTTCTTTTATTTTGTTAGAAAAATTTCGTTTCCCGCCGCCCAGGGAATACTTCGGGAATTCGGGAGTTTGGAATGTTAAAGCGTACTTTTATTTTCTGAACCCCATAGTGCACGGTGATAAAGAATTCAGTGACGTTTTGCTGCGAAACATGGACAGGTAATGGACGATTGCTGTTCGTCTTCTGACTTTCCCATTTAGACATACAACAGTACAGTACAAATATACCTTGTTGAACACGATCAATCAGAACAATAAGATGGCAAAAATAAAAGGACAAGGTAGACAATAGGCGGGCTTATCGCTTAAAAGCAATCTCTAAAAGACAACCCTTTAGAATAAAGAAATGAATTTGAAAAAGTTAAAAAGTTATCACGGAAATAAACGAGAGAAATGGAAAATTAATAAAGCAAAAATATGAACATAAAAATAATAAATGTATAAATAAACAACATACATGCATAATTAGTTTTTAAAATATGGCTACTTCTAGAGAAGTAATGTACGTTTTTACAGGTTTCACAAAAGTAGCAGGTTCTCAATTCGTCTGTGTGTTTTTGTATTGTCCGTCAATATGTGATACTAATTTTGATAACTCTATTTTAATTATGTAAAAAATACTAATCTTAAAGTTGGTCTGAAACAATTTTTTTTCAAAGATTGGTCAAGGTCAATGGGTTTTTTTTAAGAAAAAATTATGGTTACCACTGGGTTTCATTTGAGATAAATATGAGCAAGTTTTTCGTATTTGAGTTTATTTTGAATTGTATAACAGCTGTTTTAATGTATTTCTTTCGTTTGCCAACGTCAAAAGGGCTTAAATAAAACATGTATTTTTATATCACGTACAGTGAATCCCTCTTCGTTCCATTTTACGCAGCTTTTAACGATACAAATAGGCAACTAGAAGTTTTCCTGTGTCATATGAAATGTATATGGGTTACCAAAACAAACAAAATTTTCGTGGCTATAACTCCTTGGACTAATCGTGTAAGAATATTTTAAACAGTAGGGTAAACTTGGATACTTACGTGCCTCGCTTAATTCTGTGATACTACGTCTAAAGCTTTTCGTGGCGTTACATGAGAAAATATCATTTATTTAAATGCTGCCTTATGACGCAGAAAATTAGATTATTATAACCAATATCAGGTTAATTATAGTCATCATCAATATATAATATTTTTAAAATTGTGTTTAAGTAATTTTTGTTGACAATGTTGACATTTCTGACGATGCGTTTTGAAATTGCATCGACTCAATTTGTGCATTCAGAATTATAAATTCAACATCTGTACACAAAAAATGTATCTTATGGATTTTTAAGGTTTATGACTTGAAATCATTAAATAAAGCTTTGGTAAAAATTTGGTAATTTTTATGAAATCTCAAACCATTTATTGAATGATAATTAATATTGATCGAACCATTATTATGAGCGTTCTACGTTTTGTTATCTGTCAAAAGCTACTTAAACACGCTCCAAGTTCAAATTACTTTCGCCACAAGTGGATAAAACGCGTTTTTACCCGCTTGTTTTAAAGGATAAAACACGGCTTTCCGAATTAGTGGGGGAAAAATCTTTTACTAATAAAGCCGCGATATTTTGCGGCAAGAATAAATGCACTTCAGCGTTCAACACGCGCCTGCCTTGTAAAAAATGAGCAAAAGCAATACCATCTCCCATTACCGACGAGTGCATTATTTAAGACACTAAAGAATTGCAGTCATATATAACGACACACTACCTGCTCGTATGCGCTGCTTTTGTCGAGATTTATGTACAAAGAGAAATTTCTATGTACTAAATTGCTTCCATTAAAGGACGTGTGTTAGTGACATATTTTAATGACACACATGAGTTTTACATCATTATAAAATATAGTGTAAGCTGAATAACTTCGCGGTGAAATGCATTGTTGAGTGCGCCTTTGTAACTAATGCTTTAAAAGTGAAAATAATGGCGAGTGTGTGGTTTGTCTTACTAAACAAAGAATTAATCTACAGATCTACAGTATTGTAGCATAGATACTTTGATTTATTGCAAGTATCTATCTACAGAATAAATCGTTCAGTTAACGTGTATACATGCAGGTATTGTAGGTACATCTCGATCATAGATAATTTCTTTCATGTGACATCTCGATACAGTGGAATGGCGTTTCGCCGCATGACGTAAGACATGTATGAAACGGCGTAACCTAGTGTCAATGTCGACCAAAAAAACGTAGGCGAAACACTTCTAGCAGCATTAATAATACACTGGCAGTCTCATAGCATTTTTCTTACGCAAAGGCAATATTGTCGGATCATCAAACTTTCATGAGAGTACTCGAGAAGGTTCTGCTTCAAGTATTGTTTTCTGAGCGTAATGCTGAATCAGACGCTTTGAGTATAACCCTTAGCGGCGACTGAAGTGTGGGGGAAAGGACTTTTTTGCCTTGAAGTTCTGAGTGCGGGATATTCTAATTTGCGACGCGAAGAAACCCGTCAATCAGGAATTTGTTTCTATGTTGCGAATATCTTAGCGCGGCGATTATTTGAGTTCAAAAACTATTTTAAATTCACCTGCTTTCTTCTGTAAACAGAACTCATTTGCTCGTTTGCCTTCCTATTCATATAAAAAAAAACAAAAGAAAACTTAGCTCAATGATTAATTTGTCGATCTTAATTGCTTTTCGGTACTCTGTTACCATTATAAATTGTGTTCGCTTGGTATTTAGTAGGTACAGATCGCCTAAGGAGGGCGGGACAAAATACATAATATTTCATTAAATATTAATGAGAAAATCTGTTTTATTATTTAATTTATATTATTTTGTAAATTTTGTCCTCTTGAATCACGCTATCTATTAAAAAAAACCGCATCAAGATCCGTTGTGTAGTTTTGAAGATATAAGCTAAGCATACATAGGGACATAGGGACATGAGGACAGAGAAAGCGACTTTGTTTTATACTATGTAGTGATACAACGCAATTTTTGTTATACTATTAGCTGGCCAAAATGTTGTTGAACGCGTAACTACAGAATGATTGAGGTTAGGTTAGGTTCATTTTTAAAACAATTTCCTGAAGTTGCCACTTTCTGAAGTGTTGGCGACAGCCAGCCTTTTTATAGTTTTTATTGTATTTTATTCTTTTTTTTACTGTTGCGATATTGTTTTGTGTCAGTGTGTGTATTTTTTACGTCACGGTGTCACTTTCGATTAAATAGCTAAAAATGCTAAAAAGTGGATTTATTTTAGAATAGTAAAGTAGCAGGCACCTTCGGGTGCCCAACAAATGGTCCTTCGACGTGAGTATTAAACTGGTTATATATATTTTTTCCGATTTGTGCCGTACCTACTATTAATTTTTCTGCTGTAGCATTCCCACTAAATTTCTTTTTCCTACACCAAAATGCTTACTAGAAGCAAAAGCGCCGCTAGTAAAATAGTAGAGCCAACCGCTAACGCCGTAGAGCCGAGTGCTCCCATGTCGTCGGCACAGCCGCCCGACCCGCCACGTTCGACACAACAGTCATCCACCACGGATCGCTCTGCTCGCTCGAGCCGCTCCAGTGCAACCGTGGTAGCGCAGAGGCTTGCCGCGCAGGCTGAGCACGCGCGCCGCATTGCCGAGCTGGAGCGCGCGGTAGTGGACAAGGAGAGAGCCACTGTGGAGAGAGAGCGAGCCACTGTGGAGAGAGAGCGAGCCGCAATGGAGAAGGAGAAAGCCGTTTTAGAGAAGGAGAGAGCAGCTGCTGATTTGCTACTAAAAGCGGAGCTGGCTACCATCGAGGCGCACAGCTCTAGTAGTCAGTATTGTAGGACCGCTGATTGAGTAGACTCGTGTACTGAGACTGTTCCTAATTTTCAGGTGCCAAGGCCTAATAATGATGTTGATGAGTGTGTACATTTGCCGTCAGTGCCGGTACCCCAGGGGGTACTAATGCCCGGCACTGCTACTACGGTTACACCTCCATCGCATCCTATAAATAAACCGCCATACTTTGCGTCGCCGCAGCCTATTGAGGTAGCGAAATGTGTTACCGCCGCGGCTACCGTGTGGCAGGAGCCGCCACCACCTGCTGGACTTAGGTCTGCCGAGCCTCTACCTACGTGGGAACAATCATACGAACATGCACAGCATTTAGGTACACACATTAAACGTGAACTATGTAACAACCCTAATAAAACTAGCCATAGTCAGGGTACACCTACTGATATTCAACAATTAGCTGAAGCTATCACGAGCCTGGCCGCATCGAAGCAGCAGTCGCCGCGGTTGAGTGACCTAAAGCTTCCTTTGTTTGATGGGCGTATTCACGACTGGCTACTATTTAAAAGAACTTTTGAATTCACAAAAGCTAGTTTTTCTCCTTTAGAAAACCTAGCTAGGCTAAATTTTGCTTTGCGAGGCGTAGCTAAGGACGAAGTCGGCGCACTTTTAGCCTCTGCGCAGGGCCCGGGTGTGGTCATGAGCGCCTTGGAGGCTAGGTTCGGTCGTCCCGAGCACATAATCCTGCACGAAATAGCCCAGATTAAAGCTTTGCCTAAACTATTTAGTGTTGATGGGGGCAGGGATCTGTGCCAGTTCGCTTGTCGAGTTCGCCGGTGCGTAGAAACCATTCGCGCGCTCAGCCAGTTAGAATATTTGGCCTCTCCGGAACTCGCTAACACCATTATAGGAAAGCTAAGCTCGCTCTTGCGGGCTCGATGGGCAGATTACGCATTTCTTCGTAGTCATACCAAAAACAGGCTCCAACTTATATCCGATTTTCTTTCGCACGAAACTGAAATTCATACAAAGTTTGGTTTTATTCCTGACATAAAAACGTCACTGTCAGATCGACCTAAATTTAAAGAAGAAATTCACGCGGCCTGTACTTATGACGACGAAGGAGGCTTCTTTGAAAATTACCTGACTTTAGGTACTAACATTAATTCTTTGCAGCAATCTAAGAACTCTTTGGTGAAAAAGCCTTCAGCGCCACCTACCGTAAAACAACCGAAGTTCTCTTGTAGATTCTGTCAAAAAGACTACCATGACTTAGCTGAGTGTAGGGAGTTTCAGTTGCTTCATGTTGACGATAGATGGCAATGGGTTATTGAAAATAAATTTTGTAGGAAATGTTTAAACAAAGGTGGACATTTATACAAAACGTGTAAGGCGGATTGCAAGGAACCTATCTGCAATCGTAAATTTAGTCACCATACTCTGCTTCATTCGTCTGGGCAGATCAACCATGTTTCGCTGACCACAGGCGCAGACTCTGTTCTAGCGCCCTCCGACGCAAACGATGGTGCCGCTAACTTAGGTTCTGACGAGGTCGTTGCTCATACGTCTTCCCAACTATCTAGTGGTCGTTGTCGTCCGTTGCTGAAAGTGATCCCGGTAACAGTCAGTGGACCACTCGGGTCTGCGGATGTATATGCACTGCTGGATGACGGCTCAACGGCTACTATAGTAGATGCAAAAGTAGCGCAACAGATCGGAGCTGTAGGACCCAAAGATCATATTAGAGTAAATTGTATAGGCGGACTTTTCAAAAATACGGACGTGTCATTTGTAAATTTAAACATTAAGGGGCTACCGGGTAAATTTACGCTGTTTTCAAGCCAGATGAAGTATGCTTAAATATGGTAGCAGAACTATGAAACTAATATATATTGTAGAATGGTATGTATTCTTCAATTTGATTCATTGGGGTGTAAAAAATAATAATAACTTAAGAGAAAAAAGAATAATCCCAAACCCCTTTTCGCCAGTTAAACTCCGCTATAATTCCATTATTACACGACTTGAATACACACTACTTTTTATATTAGTAGACAATAGCGAACACTACAGTTTGTACTACTGAAATTTTAATTAACTTTGTAGTTTTTAATAAAAAGGCATAATTTAGTGCTACGCACGAATCCTTGCTCGCGGTAGTCTGTGCGGGCGACGGGCGGCAGTCGCCGTTTGGCTTTCAGACGGGGAACCCGTGTCGCTCCGCTGCAACCCACTACGCTTGCGCAAACGTTGGTCCGTCCGATTTGACAACTGTTATTTTTATTTAGACACTTTCTTTATAGTCTAAGATCCGAATATAACGTCGATCTGCACCGAGCTGATAATAGAATGAAACACATTTTATAATAAATTCAGTATATTAGAATAGTACATTATGATACAAGTGTGCTATGTTGGTAATTACACACGAGGCGTATTGTACGCGCGAGCGCTAGCGAGCGCGGGTAATAGAGTCGAGATGTGTAATTTTACCAAAGCACACGCGTCGCATACGACGTTTTTCAACACATTTGCGAGGAAAAATAAATAAAATTTAGTTAATAAAAGGACTTTAAGAACTTTAGTTTACCTTTGTTACCAGAAATTGCTTACCTGGAGCAGAGCTGCTTTAGAACTTTACTTTATCATTTGGTAATTAACACCTTGGATTTCTTACTGATATAACTGTCCGAACATTGTCCGAACATATTTTAGTATTTCTAGCGACGGACACTACATTTCTTTATTACAATACAATACAATACAATACAAATACTCTTTATTGAACACCACAAATCAGTACAAAACAATACAGAAACAAAGAACAAAGTAGACAATAGGCGGTCTTATCGCTTAATAGCGATCTCTTCCAGACAACCAATACAAGAAATAAGTTGGAGACAGTTTAAGTAGGTGGCGGAAACAAATAGACAGGATAAACGCAGGGATAATAAAAACAACAATATCAACAAAAATATAATACATAGCTAAATAAATAAAATAAAATAATACATACATATACACATAATATAATACTTAGGATAAAATAAATGTGAGAAGCAATGAAAAATAAGAAGGCCCTACAACAGAAAAGGACTTCATCAGAAGCTAAGAGAATATATGAGGTACTAAAGACAGGGAGTGGATTAAATTAGTGATAAATAGTGAGGTTTGAGTTGGTTTTTAAAAATAGGTAGACTTGAAATAGATAGGTTGAACTCGTAATTTTTAAAGTAATAAAATAACAATGTCTGAATCAACAATATCAGTGAAAAATGGCGGCAGATATTATTTCTCCGCGTCAACCCGCACGCAGCACTCGCGCATGCGCGCTGTGCACTTAGCACGCGCGTGACGAAGACACTGACAACAGGCTGCTAAACAGCCTAATAAAAAAATAAAATAATTAATCAATGCTTGAAATATGCAAATTATGGTCACTTTTAGATAAAAATGAAAAATTTGTCGAAATTAAATGATTATTTTATCGTCTTTTACCTAAAATACATAGTTTAATATTCACGAAAATATTCCTTGTTCCAATACATAACTGAACTTTTTGCTGAGATTAAAAAAAAATACTATTATATATTACAATAACACTTGTGCGTAATAAGCTGAATTATGAGCTTAAATGCGGTGCAATAAGACTCAATTTACGAGCAAGTGTGTTGAAAAATATAATAAAAATGGGTTGGCTAAAAAATCTTGGACAGACTATTTAAATATATTACGTATGTAAAAAGATGGGAATTATTCGAAGAATTTTATTATAAGTATTGTACCAAATCTATCAAAAAAACATACTTGTCCTTTCCACCTATACGCCCTTAATCATGTTAAACGTGGCCTTAAGGTTTTGTTACCTTAGGCTCTGTCTACCTCTTACGGGCCGTAAGGGACAAAGACGTGATTTATGTGTGTGTATGTATGTACCAAATCTAAGGGGACCGATTAAATAAAAAGTTTTCGCAAAAATACGGATTTTCAATTTCCCTTCCATTTTATGAGTGGTTCGCACTAATTTTAAACCTAATAAAAATTTAAAATGTTTAATTGCAAATCGGACGGAATTTTGTCCCGGAACATAAAAGTATTTACGTTGTATTTGGGCTGCCAGCTCCTTGCCTATATAATTCAAATATGTTTCTTGTGACAGTAGGATGTCGTAGCTTGTCAACGTGTACATAAGCAAGGGTGCGGGGGGTTGTGGAGCCGAAACGCTCGAGGTCATCGGCGTAGGGTAGCCCCTTAAAGGTAAACACACCGACAAATCTTTTAACATTTGCAATGTTCGGTCTTTGTCTAACTTAGACATAAATACCTGTCAGTCAATTTCCTCGCCTGATATTTCGCAGTATAGTTATTTATCGGACTTGGTTAAAGAGCTGCGTTACGATCAAGCGAAACCTTCATTGATCATCGGGGTTGACAACTGGCACCTGAGTATTCCACTTGCGGTTCGTCGTGGTACTAAATCACAGCCGGTTGCCACTCGCACTCCTTTGGGTTGGGTTTTGTATGGATTTCCTTCCAATAAAACCAAGTCAGTTGACTTCGTAAACCACTGTGTTTTCGAGGAAGGCAGATCCATAGAGACTCCCATTAAGGAAAATCACCAGTACTTAGATGCCTCACATGCCATTGTAGATAATCATATCAATATGGACGATTATCTCGGAAGGTTAGACGATGGTGACAAAGCTGTTCGTCTAGCAGCCGATAGAGTCAAGGTGCACAGCTTCGCAGGCATCAAGACGAGATCGTGGGTGTCCAATAAACCTGAAGCTTTGTCTCTACCGCCACCTGAGCTGTGCAGCTCCACGTCATCACAAGTAGGTTGGAGTCCATCATTAGTAGGACTTATAATATTTTGGTCTAATTTAACGACTGTGATTAAATGGTTGCGCAGCGACACTCGCACGTTTAAGCCTTTTGTGGCGCATAGGGTTGGTGAAGTCACAGAAATTACCGACATCGCTAATTGGCGTTACGTCCCAACCTCCGATAATGTTGCGGATGACGCTACGCGCCCTAGCTCATCAAAATTTGTCACGTCCTCTCGCTGGTTCACCAGACCCTCATTTCTACTAGAGCCATCACATACTTGGTTAAGTGAACCGTCGAGCGAGGTCCCGTTATCTCGGGATGAAGAGGTAAACCGATCCGTTCTACCCGAAGTAGTGGGACAAATCAACGTCCAACCGCAGGAACTACCTTTACCGGTTGTTGCGGACCATTCAAAGTTTTCAGAGTGGTTACGTTTAGTCCGTGCTACGGATCGCGTGCATCAATTTATTAATTTAGTTCGGCTGCGTTTGAGTTTGAAACGTCAAAATTCTAAATTAAATTTCAAGAAAGAAGTTTCAAGATCGAAGAATCTCAATCCTTTGAATGCGGATCTCCTTGAAGCAGCTGAGAAAAGACTGTTTTTAAAGTCTCAACTTAGAGATTATGATTTTCGTCGGTCTTTAGGCAGTCTTCTTCTGCTCGTCGGGAGGATTCCACGTGCTCAAGGCGTGGATATTGAACCAAGCCCCATCACTTTGGACGGCAAACATCCCATTGTTCAGCTGATGATGGCCTACCTTCACACAAGAGCCACTCATGCAAACAACAAGACGGTAGTAAACCAACTGAGGTGCATATTCTATGCGGTCCAGCTGAGACCATCTGTGAAGAGACTTGCAAAATGTTATTTCTTTTGTCGAATGAAGAAGGCTCTTCCACTGACACCTTTGACTGGAGACCTTCCTGAAGCGCGACTCTCTCGTCATCTAAAACCCTTCACAAATGTCGGCTCTGATTATTTCGGCCCTGTCACCACCAGCACTGGTAGAAGTCATGACAAACGCTATGCCTCTGTTCACCTGTTTAACTGTTCGAGTGATACATTTGGAGATCATAGCAAGCTTCACGAATTCGGCTATTATGACATTAAAGGGATTATGTCGATACACACCTCCCTATCCAGTGACTTAGTTGAAGGCCGGAGATCTTGGTTTTTTATCGCCGATGGATCCCTTTCCAGAGGGACATGGCCACGAGGCAGAGTAACCGCCGTGTACCCCGGTTCAAAGGGAATAATACGATTTGTTGACTTGGCAAGAAAAGGTGGAATTTTGCGCCCTCCAGTTAGAAAACTGGTGCCTCTACCTACTGTCGCCTAGTATACTGGTGCTTTGCACCGCGGGGCGCCATGTTGGCGACAGCCAGCCTTTTTATAGTTTTTATTGTATTTTATTCTTTTTTTTACTGTTGCGATATTGTTTTGTGTCAGTGTGTGTATTTTTTACGTCACGGTGTCACTTTCGATTAAATAGCTAAAAATGCTAAAAAGTGGATTTATTTTAGAATAGTAAAGTAGCAGGCACCTTCGGGTGCCCAACACTGAAGAAATTGCGTTATTTGACCATTTTGAATTTTGAGGCATTATTTTATAAATTTTAATACTACCCGAGTTCAAGTTATTTCTATCGTGAATGTGAATTGTTTTCTTTTGAAGAACTTTATTTAGAGTTTAGACTTATAAAAAAGTTTTTTCCGCAAAACTTCCCGGAGATTAAATAAACAGCTCTGTCCTAAAATGAACTGAATTAAGTAATTATTTTAGGACAGAAAACTCGAATGCAAAAACATTTATCTGAAAAGTGAAAACATAGGCCCTGAAAATAGAATTTAGTTTGAATAAATAGAGTTAACAAATTAAAAAAGTTAATTACAGAAGATAAGAAATATACCTGTATTTTAATTGTGATTCGTATTTTTGACGTTTTATATAAGTTAGTCCAGTGCGATATATAAAAATTCTTGTTAGAATAGCTTTTAGATAAATTTTATAATTGCTAAACAAAATGATGAATAAATTTACTTTTTTATGTTAAGCAAACACATGAGATAAGTAGGTAATCATAAGTATGAATTGGATACTACACCCTTATAATAAATACGGTCCAATGGAAAACAACATGATCCCGAATTGGCTCGACTTTATCGCTTTTTGCTGTCAATGACAATGACACATAGTATCTATCAGTCGCATTATTTGTTTGTTTCTTTTATGTGTAGTGTAGTGGAACAAGATGAGAAGAATGTGACTTGTTGGGAGATTGTTGCGTGAAGAATATTATTGGTATTTCTAACGGTAACACAATACATATGTTTTGTCTTTTGATGGCACTTACATAACTTATTTACTCTTAAAAGGGTGAAATAGGTGATGAAATCAGCTTTTTCCCCTTACATAACCAAGTTACCTAACCGGCACTGGTAAAAACAACGTACACATACACATACACAAATCACGTCTTTGTCCCTTATGGGGTAGACAGAGCCTAAGGTAACAAGACCTACATGCCACGTTTAGCAAGACACTGAGGGCGTAGAGGTAGAAAGTGGAATCAAAATAGTGATGGGTTGCTAGCCGCATCACCTATAACATGATTCCTACCATTTTCGCCCATTCCCTCAATGGGTTTTTACCATTTGCGCGGGAAGAGAAGCAACTGGTACATTCTATGTTTTTTCTTTGCTCCCAGACCAGCATGGAAGTACAAAAACAACGTAGGATGATTAATTTAGGTTTAGATGCCGCGAACATGTTTGTTTTTATTTAGAAATAGTCTTTATTTTGCTTTAGAATGTCCTGGTAATGTCAAATATGTACGGGAAACAAGCTAAAAAAATTTTTTTTTAACCTGTTCAGGCACTTTATGGCAAAAATGGTGACAGTTGGAAACAGGAGTTGTAATTGATTTTTTATAGTCTACTTTCTTAACTACTAAAATGTTTCAGTGTTTTTTTTAAAATCTATTATTTCCCCGACATTGTCACTTTCGCTTCATTAGGATTTAATGGCCAGGTATTAACATGATTCTATCCTGCATCCTGGCATCTTAGCTCTCAAAGGAAATGATTTAATTTAAGAAAAGGTACTTGTAAAAAACTAATGGAACTTGCACTTAAACCAGATATGCCGGTTTGCTCCCCTATTCAGATTTCGCTTGTTGAGTTTCTGTTTATTTACGTAACATTCACTTGTTTTTGTTTGTCGCTTTGATCTGACACAGATAAAATATTATTCTTGCTTGTGTCAGCCTTGTAAGACGTTCGAGGGGATTAAACTGGATTAAAGGTTTTGATGCAAGCTGCAATACGTAACGTAATAGTTCTTCTTAATAAACTTTTAGAACAACGACTTTTTTCACCTCTCTCTTTAAAAAAAAAAGATAATTTAGTGTATTTACATTGGGGGCTCCTTCTATGGTCGTGTTCTTCCATGCTGGTCTGGGAGCAAAGAAAAAACATAAAACGTAGTATTCGATAGTTATGTTGTCTCACATTAATTTGTTGTTGTTCTTATAAACATCGAAAACACAACTTTATCTAAGAATACCCGTTAGCTGCCTATAAATGAAACGACCACGCTTAACAGTGTCGAAGAAGACATCAAAAGAATCCTTGGACCGTACAGACCTCTAGATGGTTAGCGACAAACATCGACACGACCAGTCAATAGGGATCCGCCTTGTCTCCTATACAGCCCCCCGTTTCCCCATATTTTATATGATGGGAAGGGTGGTTGGTAGCTTTGAGTATACTGGTGATGGCAAGGCTCATTGGACACGAAGCGGCTCTCAAACACAATGCACGGAGGCAATTCAAGTTTTGAAAGAACACTTCGGCGGACGGACACTTGGCATTGTAACTGGTGTAACAAGGTCGCACTCCTGAAGCCATGGCTGATATTATACAATATAATCTGGCTTAGAAGTAATCCGGAATACTTGTGGAGGTATTGTATGTAACTCTTTATTGCACATAAAACACATTCAATTTTACTGGTAATGAGAAAACAAGATGTACAAACTTACTTAACCCTTAAAGGGATCTCTTCCAGGTAACCTTCGAATTGACCCTGGAGGTTGTTGGATTAGTTTGATTGAACGCCCCTGTTAATATTTCTTCCATGGTGGTCTGGGAGCAAAGAAAAAACATAGAATGTACCAGTTGCTTCTCTTCCCGCGCAGATGGTAAAAGCCCATCGAGGGATTGGGTGAAAATCTTAGGGATCATGTTATATAGGCGATATCGCTACCTTGGGGCTCAATTGTCGTAAAAGCCAAAAGTCGACTTTTCAGGAGAGCCAAAAAACTAAAAAGAAAAACGAAAAAAATTTGTAACTCTTTTGTTTTAATAGTTATAAAGAAGCTTCGTAGGATGAAAGTTCTTAAAATTATGAGTAGAACAATATGAATTCATAATATTTAAGATAGAACCCATAACAAAGAAAGTAGATGGCGTATACGCTTCTTAAAACCAAAACAACATGACGCTTATGATCAAAATAATAGTTGCTATACATGCTACTTAGGACGTAAAAGTCAGCTATTACGATTTATTGAAAAAACCAAAGGTGTTAGTCGACGGTTTTCTGTTTTTGGTTAGGTACTTTACTGTAAAAATATAAATCATCTATATACACCCAAAACTACTTTACTGCGATAACGATGATAAGGTAGGTATAAACCAAATCAGTTTGAGAATCGTATTTAACTTTCAAAGTCCATTCATATTAAAAATATTGGAGGGTTTGGTAGTAACAAAAAATTCGTATAGAAAAAAAATATATCGCTGAAGGGAAAAAATCAATGTCAACGAAAAAAAAAACACAAATATCGTTGTTATTATTAAAAATATTGTTCAAGTAACACATAAAACGATAAAAAATAAAAGTAGCAACAAGAATAGGGCATTTAATACTTCTAATCTCTTTCAATCAAAAACAATCTATTTTATAAAAGTTATGTGTTTAACGCTCTTTTTACTCCAAATTTTTTTTTGGTTGGCGTTTATTGCCATGAAATGAAACGCTACTGCAAGCCGTACACCAAACTTTATTCTGTTATTGGAAATAACTCAGGTCGTATTCACCAAAATGGTTTAGTGGTGGCTTATACATCTTAAAAATGAAACGTAATTGCAGGTTGTATAATAAACTTTGTTCAATTTTCAGAAATCGTTAAGGTCGTATACGCCAAGTTTGATAAGCAATGTCCTTTATGCCAATTATAAACCTTGATTTAGGGTCAATAATACCTTTGCATTTTTCACACTCCGAGTAGCTGGCTTTTATAGCTCGTTTTTTTTAAATTTCTTGTTTAGAGTAACAGAAAATTGAGGTTGTATTCGATATTTTTTCGGGATTTGGAGAATTTTAAATACACAGATCGATAGAGAAAAAAAAACTGAGCAAGACTGCATTTAAATCTCATTTTCGTCAAAATGGCGTTTACGACAATTGAGCCCCAAGGTAGCGATATGGCTAGCAACCCATCACTGTTTTGATTCCCCTTTCCATCCATACGCCCACGATCATGCTAAACGTGGTCTTTAGGTCTTGTCACCTTAGGCTCTGTCTACCCCGTAAGGGATAAAGACGTGATTTATGCATGTATGTATGTATGTATGTTAATATTTTTTATTATTGTGGTTGACAAAATAAATGTTTCCATGTATTGGTCGATATTTAAAATGTACAGCGTCAAAATGGTGACTTACATACTTAAATCACGTCTTTAACCCTTACGGGGTAGACAGAGCCTTTTTTATAACGGAGAGGAAATCTTTATGGATGCCATAGGCACGGGGATGCCTAGAGTTATGTGGAACTCACCCTCGAAGATGTATACCCAAACTAAAAACTTGTTGTGTTGCCTCAATCCGGTGTGATGCCACTAGGGTTTCACCACAAACGCCCCCGGATGGCCCCGGCTTCCGCCAGGACCGCGCCAAGAAGGGGAGGGCCCGTACGCTGGGCCCGTCTTCCCTTAGACGATGAGACCGTGCAATGCAGTTTGGTAATGACGGGGTAGACTGTCCTAAGATAACAAGACCTAAAGGCCTCTTTTAGCATGATGATGATGATGATGGGCTACTTAACTTTGAATGAACAACTACGATAAATACTGTAACAGGTGTGTTCAATCAAACTAGACTACAACCTGTTGAAATAATTTTGAATAAAGGTACTTTGTATAAATGTTATTCTTACCTCTTCAATTGTTGAGTGAATAGGTGTTTATCCAAATCTGGAACAATTAAAAAGGGTTTGTTAAAAAACGTTTTTAATAAAAAAAAACTGACTCCATTTTATGTGTCTGTACTTATATTTGAACCATCCTGCATACCCAATAGTAATAGTCGGACGAATTTGACTTGCAACTTGCAAACGTTTGCTAGTAAAATATAAAACAATTATTCCTAAACATGTCGTATTTCGTACTTCTTCAATAGGATCGTTATTATAATGTATATTTATATTTTGTGAGTTACCCCTGTCTGTATGAAATTGTATGTAATTAGTTTTGCTGATTAACTTTAAATTATTTAATTCTAGCCAATGTATTGTTTGAGCCAGTGTTGCATTTATATCATCATTGTATGTTAGCAAGTTTCTACACTTTATTATAATAGATGTGTCATCTGCAAATAAAATACATACTTTATAAGTTATTTATATACATTAAAACAATAAAGGACCGAAAATACTGCCTTGGGACACTCCATAGCAATTCTTTCAAGCAGGAAGACTGACGTAAAAGTATCGTGAGACATACACATAATTATTATAGGTAATAAGATAGGGGTCATCTACATATTTATAACCGAGGTACGGCCGTGTTTCGAACCAACGCGTGATTCTTCCTCAAGGCATACATCGACCGTGCTCCGTATATTTTATTAAAACATTTTTTCGGGCGATGTAAAAAAAATAAGTTTGTTTTTATAGAAATCTATTTTATATCAACTTATTTTGTCAAGGCTAAGCTGCTAAGAGCCGTTGCTTAAGCGCTTATCTCGAGAAGTTTACTCGGGGCCTTTATACATTTTATAAAGGTTAAAGAAACATCTCTCAAGACAGCATTAAATATTAATGAGAAATCTACTTCATAATTAAACAACTAATAAATATTTACGTTAATACAGGACTTCACGATTTACTATAACATCGCAAGTTTTGCTTTATTTATCGCTTTTGAATAGAGAATATTCATGATAGCTTTCATATATGAAATTTTCAAAAATATATTTAAAAAAAATACTGTAATAAAACCGAGTTATAAGCTATCAAACAATATCATTTTTTAAAACTCGACAGTCGGAATTCAGGACCGAGTTTTCGCAGACAACTCTATACCACCGTGATCGTAATGAAATAATCTTTATTTTAATTTAACTGTGATTCATTAACCAGACAGTGCAAGTTACTATAGTATCGATTTACCTGTTTATACCTGCCTACACAAGCGTTGTGACGGGAAAAAAATAATCAAACTAATATTTGCATATTCTATGGGCTTCATACTTTCGATTGAAACCAGTGAAACGATAAAAAAAAATGTTTTATTAATCATATTCTGGACTGAATATTTTTAGACAACCCATTTCCAATATATTTATTGACATATTTAATTGAATATAAAATACTTTTCATCCCTTAACCAGTTCGGTGAAGGTCATTTTATGGAGGGATCTTCTACTATTATTTTATGTCCTAAATGTATACCTTTACTTTGCTATTCCGAGATATAGAGAGCTCAAGTCATTCAAAACAGCCAAACTCTAATTGTTTTTTTTTTAGAAAATGAAATAATTAACGAATAAGATAGCAACCCCTTTATTAAAACCAACACCACTGTAAAACTCATATTTCGCACAAGCTGGGCTGTCTTGCGAGTGTAATAGCGGAGTAGCAAGATAAATGTTTTTTGTTCATTTAAATGGACCTCCGCAAAGTAACGCGTTATTCTATAAATTATAAATCAACCTCTAAAAACAGCAGAAGTTATCACAAAATGTTCAAGAAAGTTACATGCTGTATAAAATCCCGAGAAAAGTTTAGTTTCCGAAAGCTGTAAATGGCAGAAGCAGATAAGACATTTGCCCGGCAGCGTGGAAAATTCAATAAGTTCATTTGCTAAGTTCACTTATATGATGGCTATAAATTGTGAACTTGAGCGGCAAAGTCCCAACTTATTACGCTCTCCGTTTATCATGGCATGGGTTTATACTAAAAAATTGAATTGAGGATTTACTTTCACTTTGAGAATAACTTCTGGTGTATATTGTTAACTTGCTGGCGTTTGCGATTTTGTTCGAGTGGACTTTACTTTTATAAGACTGACAATTTTTGAGATTGTTTATAAACTTTTGAAAACATGAAATTAAGCCTAATGTTGCTTCAGGTTAAGTTTTATCCACTTGTGAAAACGCTTTAAAAATTCGTTCAGAAGTTTCCAAGATTAGCGTGAACGAACCGACAGAAAATAAATCTAAAAACCAAATAGTACTTTTCTTACACATTTTTTCTCGGTACTGATACTAGTTTATTATGATATAATTATGTACATATCTATAGGTATACTAAATAGATTTACTTTTAAATTTATTTTATACGTTCAAATTTAAATTACGACAAGTAGGTACGACAAGTTCGTCTAGTATCCACATTACAACCTTTGCTCAGTTTGAGACTAGGTCAATTGGTGTCAATTATCCAATATATTTATTTGTTTTTAGCTCAATTCTAACATGTGAGTCAGTCGAAGTGTTGTCCCAATCTCAAGTGGAATCTATTAACTGATCCAGTAAATTGTTGCTATTCTAAGCTCACTCTAAAAGGGCGTAACGTGTATCTCCAAATCCGGCACTCACAGTCAGCTATTGAGCGAGTGAGCGTTCTGAGCGAAGATTAGACACGTCGACTTGAGCTCTCAGCGCCCGCATGCTCGCTCAAAGTGTACCCTGATAAAGGGTGCTAATTGCTGGAACCTACGCTAGACGGCACATGACGCAAACGGCAGCGGATTGGTCAGCTTGCTTGTTAGCTTTCAATTTTTTTTTACGTAGGAGTGATCAGTGAGCCCCTATCACCTGATGGAAAGTGTAGATGAAGCCGAGGGTGTAGCTCACTGGTTGTTTCTTTCTCTACCTCCCCCACTCTACTCCTCTCTTCTCCTCGTCTTCTCTTTTGGGCACAGAGTTCTTGACTAAGTATACGCTCCGTATTGAACACGAGCTCGTTAAGTATGAACAAAATTTTTGCTACTTACTCTTCCTATCCAACTGTTTTCGAAATATTAGTTTCTTACAGAATAATGTGATTAATTCATAAACCGGTGCCAAACTAAGGATTTTTCATCTTTCTCTCAAAATATTTTATTTATACATCTCAGTCGAGCGTTGCCGGTCTTTAGATGAGCTTGATCTCAATTATTTGTTGGTCTGTGCTTAAATTTTTGCTTTAAATGTGTCAGGATTAGGTACAGTTAAAGAAACTGAGTCGCGTACCTCTGACGAACAGTTTCACTGCACCCCATACCCATAACCCTCTTTAGGTCTTATACAGTGCAGGGGTGCTCTATGGCACAAAAGAAAAAAAATCTTAATGTCATCTTTGACTGATAACTTTTCATTCGCTGCTGTATTCTTCGCTTCGTTTCAAGTTTTTAAAAAGTATCCTCGTATCTTCACCTGCATCGCCTTCCTTCGCCTTCAAGTAATGCCTCCAGGAGAACGCCCTGAGGCGAGTGCCTCTGCGCTGTTCGAAATTCCACTTTAGGCATCAGCGCCTGGCCTTTCGCAATCAGAAAATTGGCTATTTACACATACATACATACATAAATCACGTCACTATCCCTAACGGATTAGACAGAGCCTAAATTAACAAGACCTAAAGGCCACGTTTAGCATTATTGTGGGCGTATAGGTGGAAAGGGAAATAAAAACAGTGACGGGTTGCTAGCCACATCGCCTATAATATGATTCCAAAGATTTTCGCTCATTCTCTCGATGGACTAGTACATTTGTTTTTTCTTTGCTCCCAGACCAGCTTGGAAGTTACATAACAGAAATTATTGCAAAATTGTAAGAAAAAGTTCCACAGAGTTACGTGATTCAGTTTGTTCGGTTCGGCCGTATGCTATTTCGTAGCTACTCAAATGTACAATGGTTTTAATCACTACATAGTATAAAACAAAGTCGCTTTCTCTGTCGCTATGTCCCTGTGTATGCTTATATCTTCATAACTACGCAACGGATTTTGATGCGGGTTTTTTTAATAGATAAAGTGATTCACGAGGAAGGTTTTTATGTATAATTCTACGCAGACGAAGTCGCTGGCAGAAGCTAGTTACTTATAATAAGCAACATACTGGCAACTATGACGCCCAGCGCTAGTCACTTGACGCGTACAAGTGCGTTATTTAATTAACAAGGGGTAGCCTTTACGGTGGTTGCGCGCCGTGATTCTTAAGCCTCATCTTTACATGACAGCGCCAAGTTTACGGGCTAATTACCTGGAAAACGCCCAAGAGTTAAGTCATTTTGTTTCGGCGGTCAAAATTAAAACAAAGGAATGTTTTATATTTTTATTCGGTAAGGATGGGCTATTTTCTTTTGTTTTGGTTGCCTTCTTTGCGTGAAATGTTAAATTTGTAGCTCTCTATGAACTGAATTTAAGGCGAGTTGATAGTAGGTATCTTGATTAGTGGGCAAGCGTCATTCGAGTAGAGTAGACGACAGTTAAAACCTTAATTAATCTGATCAACTAGTTTAATATAAGCTTTATTTTTGTACCTATACTTACACAGATTTTTACCGCCTTCGAACGGTATTTTTGAGTGGTTTGGTTAATAAATCTACCTACAAGTTGAATGGAGTGGCCAAGTAATTCAAGTTGTTTATACAGATTGCATTTTAAACCGATTACTAACAATAAAAATGAATGTTCCGATAACTGTGAAAGTTTAAAATAAGCGAATAAAAATACTATAAACCGTTTTGTCTCGAATGATTATGTAACCGACAATTAGACACTCTATCGAACAAAAAAAACGAAATCGGTTCTAAGTGGCGAATATTGGCTTCATACGAAAAATATAGATGCAATGAGAATCCTACTTAATATTATAAACGCGAAAGTTTGTTAGTATAGATGGATGGATGTTTGTTACTCTTTCACGCCCGAACGGCTGGACAGAATCTGAATGAAATTTGGACATAGATAGATTATGGTCTGGAATAACACATAGGCTACTTCTTATCCCGGAAAATTGCGAAATTCCTGCGGGATAGCGATAAACGAATTCTATGCAGACGAAGTTGCGGGCAACTTTTGGATAAACGGACAATGATAATAAAAATCCATGTCCTGTATGCTTAGTGTAAGTTTTCAGTCCCAAAATACGTCTCGCACGCGTTTGCGTTAAAATAGCAATTACTATGAAAACGTGAACAGCGCCACCAGTGGAAAGTTTGCACAACAAAGACAGCGAGTATAAGTTTTCGTGAACGCGCTCACCTTCGAATACGTTAACGCGGAACTCATCGAGCGCGTTTGCCGTACGGTCTATCTTAAGTTCCAATCAGTGTTGCCAATTCTAAAGCAATTACCGTGATTTCATAATTAGAAATAAGAAACGTTTATTGTTTAAAACATTGGTACTTCCTTTAATTTCAGTTATTATAATTATTATTACTATTTTATTTATGTTTAAAACTGTGTTATTTTTATTTATAACGTAGGTATCATGCTAAGCAAAAAATAAATCTAAATGTAAACCAATAATTGAGATAAAATTACTTGCTTGCTTACCATCAGGTGACTCACTTGCTTGTTTGCCTTCCTTGTCGTATAAAAAAAATATTTTTATGAGTCTTAACAGATATTTTATTATTGTAGTATATTAATTTATATTTGTAATAATAATAATCATCATCTTTCCAGCCTATATACGGCCCACTGCCGGGCACAGGCGCTCAGGCCTCTCAGAATGAGAGGAATTTTGCTATAGGATAGGGCCCAGTGCGGATTGAAAACTCACGACATTTTACTAAACCGAAAAGCCCTGTTATTCCGAATTCGCTACAATTTTTCAGTACATGTTGTCGTCACTGTTTTTGTTTATAGATAAAATCACGTAATTCGGCGTGCCTCTTGGCATAGGCCTCCTCCATTTATTGAAGAGCTTGGGCTATAGTTCCCACGAGGGCCCAGTGTGGATTGGGAACTTCACACACACTATTGAATTTCTTCGCAGATGTGTGCAAGGTTTCCTCAGGATTTCTTCACCGGAAAAATCATGGCAAATTTCAAATGTATTTTTGCACATAAATTCCGAAAAGCTTAGAGGTGCGAGCTCAGAATTCCAACTCACGACTCTCTGTTTGAGAGGCCACAGGTCAAACCATTAGACTATCACGGCATTTTTGTTAATAATTTATATTAATTCTTACTAAATTCTAATAATTCTAACAAAAATATCATTTAAATTATATTATGCTGTGTATTTTTTAAACTTATTTTTTAATTTAGTCTACTAGGTACTGCAAATCGTAATGTTTCTAGTTCAACCAAAAAAAAACTGTAACAGATTGGCTGATGACTTCCGCTATAAATACTTAAGTTATGTTCTTATTATTATTAATTTTGACGATTTCATCAGAAATACTTATATTTGTGACAAGCATGATTTTATACATACATACACAAATCACGTCTTTATCCCTTACAGGATAGATAGAGCCTAAGGTTGTAGACCTACGACACTGTGGACGTACCTATAGGTGGAAAGCGGAACCTTAAAACTGATGGGTTGCTAGCCGCATCGCCTATAACATGATTCCTATGATTTTCGCTCATTCCGTCGATGGACTTTAACCATCTGCGCGGGAAGGAAGCAACTGGTACATTCTATGTTTTCTCTTTGCTTCCAAATCAGCATGGATGTTTTTATACAATATATTTTTTGTTGAGTAAATAAATAAATCTAATATAAATCTATACTGAGCCAATAGTAATTAAAAGCTATTATGTAGTAGGTAAGCGATAATGTACACCGTAATATTGGAACTTTAAATCTTTCAAGAAAGATCTTCATTGAACTCGGCAATTGAAAGATGGGCACTGGCAACACTATTGATATCTTTTGACGTTTGACGTTTAACTTTTTCCTAAATTTGAATTGAATTGAATTGGGGTGCGAGTCGGGTTACCTCCGCGTGTGATCAAGAGCTGCGGTTCGTTTTTGGATCCGTCCGAGGGGAAGTGCAGTGCTTGTTCCGGTGCACCCTGGGCACCGGTTAATGATTTCCTGGCGGTCTCCGAGGGATATCATTATCCGTTGGCTAAGAGCCCGACAGGGGGGGGGGGGGGGGGTCTTATGACCATGTTCTACCGTACAACGTTGCCGACATTTTTGTCACAAGATTTTTGAATACTGTATTTATTACCTTGACATTGGCGAAATCATCGCATGGTTCGATGGGGCCATATTAGAAAAGAAGAAGAAGAAGAAGAAGAATTGAATTGAATTATTATTTGTTGTATTATTTGTGTCACTTTAATGAGTGAGAATTGGTTTGTTGTACTTGGAAAAATAGTACAATACAAGGAAGCATAACAAACAGAATAAAGATGACCATCGTTCAGAGTTGAACATACGAATTAAGAAGAACTGGCTAGGCTGCATCGTTGCAGAACTAACCTCAAAGAAAAGGTTCGTGTTGGCCTGATGCCTTATTTTCTTTAAAACAACAGAACTTGGTTTAATATACTTTACATACATACGTAAATAAATCACGTCTATACATCTATCAATATCTTTTCTTTACAAACAACTCAAAAAACGTATGAGTTTAAGTTGCATATTAATGAACATTTCTGAGAATGGCTGCAAGTTGTAGATACAAAAGAGATTTTCATTAAACTAATTATTTTATGGATTTTGTTTCAGATTATTTTAGACATTCAGATGTTCATCAAATCGTTCAGATAGAAGTTGGCATAAAAAATTGCAATAACATTTCATAACTATGACTGAGGCCCATTCTATATTCATCAGGTGGAGAGTTGAGAGTTGAAGACCAATGGCATTTTGCCCATACTGCAACCCCATTTATATGCCACTGCACTAAATTAGCAATATTAAAATAATACCTACACCAAAATAAATGTTGTTGCCTATTTTTATTTAACCGTGTGCTTATTAAGTTTTGTTTGTTTCTCTTCTCTGTGTACTATGGAACCAATTCTTGACTCACTGTGAACCGTTTTTACACTAAATATCATAGTGATGGTTCATTTAATTTAAAGGACAATCATTATGCCTTTTGAGGCTTGATTCACCACACTATGTTAAGTTTCTGTTATCTTAGATTCCATCTCTATTTATCTACCACGAAACAGACAAGAGAAAGAGATGTCATCATAGATAACAACTGACACTAAAGATAACTGGAACTTAACAGAGTGGTGAAACGGCCCCTACTGTGCAAATTTTGTATGGGAAGTCCGGGATTTCTGTCTTATTGGTTGTCTGGTAGTGATTGCTATTAAGCAATAAGACCACATATTGTCTACTGTGCACTTTATATTCCAGACAGCTATACATATGCATGGACATATTGAATAACATTTAGTTATTGCTTTCATGGTGCTTGATATATTTAGAAATTTTAGAATACTAACTGCTGTGAGATCTTGCATTGACAATCTAGTAGTATATTTTAAATCCCTGCGACAAAATATAGAAAAATTAAAAGAATTGAACTAAAAACAAAATCCTTTTTATTCAGACCAAAGTCAGCATCAACGAAATTAAAGTAGCTTACACTTGAGTTATATACCTGTCATACATTTATGCCATGTTGCCATGTACCTCATCCAAATATAATAACCTAATACACATTACAACACAGGTACTCATGTCATGCCAATAAATACATTCATCATTTTTTATTAGGTACAACCACACACATAAATCACGTCTTTATCCCTTATGGGGTAGACAGCCTAACGTAACAAGACAAAAAGGCCATGTTTAGCATGATTGGGGTGGACTGGGAATAGGTACAAGTCTTTAATTAATTTGCAATATATGTATGTATGGTTGTATGGGTGGAATCTTGTAACTCAATTTTCAATTGAAGCAGATGTCTTCAAGCAATCCAGCTGAAATTTTCTAAACCAGGACCGCCTCCGCAAGAGGGAAATCTTCAACATTTGGTACACATGCTTAGGATAAAAATGCAAGTACCTACAGTCAACAATGAGTAAAAAAGCTTGCATTAAAAATGTTTTTCTTTTTAACAAATCATAATATATCTATCTTAACTTATTGGAGGGTTCTACTGTAGTGTTGTTTATTCGCAGTTAAAATGTAAAAGTAATTTGAGGCGAGCTATAATTTCCTCATGACATAAGTACACATTTATTTATTTATTTATTTCTTACAACACATCTAACTTGATACCTATAGGGCCGGATTATCTATTATTCGAGCAAACCAGGCCACTTGCTAAGGGATTGAAAAATGGAAATGACAATTTTATCTGATTGGTATCCTAATTGTAAATGTTATTTAAGTAGGTAGTATAAATATAAACAAAATTACAATGTGCCAGAAATAGTAGGTGGTTAGGTTACAATGATAAAACATTGCTGTTTAAAAATTTTCACCCAATTGAAACCATTCAATGCGAGCATGTATTGTAACAGAAACACATGAAGTAGAAGTATTCTGGATTTAGTTACTGGACTTCATTATTTACTTCTACGGGTGAACCTATTCGGTTTCAGTTTTTTTATTTTAATGCAGGTTTTCTAACAGTGGGTGGGTCTTAGACATGTATTATCAAAACTAGTTCAACTGTTTGCAAAAGATTTTCTATAAATCTACACAGTTTAGTTACTAATGTGTGTCCCATTTCCCTGATAACACAAAGAACTTAAATACAAATACATTGTATTTATGTCAATAATAATAATTAGCCATCAAGACCTAGAAACCAAAGCACAGGACTGCAATGATTGGAAGTTCCTACTTCAAATCCTTCATTAACCTTGCTGTGGGACCTCAGGATAATCATCATCATCATCATCAGATTATGTTAACACTTCTTGCTGGTGTTGTTTTCATGCAGCCTTCTCAGCCAGTTTGCCAGCCTGATCTCCGATTCCTCCGACCGATTTCTCCGACTCCTAGTCCTACAGGGTTACGAAATCCATTTCATGACACATTTCCGCACATATCCTTGCTATTGCTGTCAGCTTCGCATCTAGCGGAGACTAGTACTAAATGGAAGAAGATTTTAAGCATCCTTGGCGTAATTCCTGTTCGTCCGTAAGAACGCCATAGTTAGAAATGAAACAAAGTTCTGGTATTTCGCCCGAATAATTTGATAATTTTTTCGTACTTTTTAGATTACTAATAGATTTCCGCGGCGTAGAATGGCGTAGAGCAGGAAGGCTCAAACATAATATCACTTTTCACTGTATTTCTCCAACAATTGAATTCTTTAGTCTGTTTGCTTTGACAGCTGTAGCGGCAGCCATTTTGAATTAAAAAAAACCTTAAAAACGTAACGTTAATCGATGTGAGCAAACGCATTCGCAAAAGTTTTTCGAAACGCACTGAGTATGACGGTTTTGTGAACATACGATCGTCGCATTCGACAGCTCCCTGCGACAATAGTAAAGTTGGACGCTGTTATGCAATACTATACCAACCCTCAAGATGTCCATTTTAAGAAAATCGTGTTTAAATATGACATCAACATATTTCTCAAAATGGGGCCTCTGATAATATAGGAATCGACGATTTCATAAATGTATTATAATACTCAAGTGATCTTTGAAGATGTTAAGCATTTGTAAATATTGGAAATATATATACAATTACCTATTTAATAAATCGCATATTCGTTTTTAGAAAAATGTCGAATCAGCAATATTATATGACATAATGATTTGTCTCATGACACATTATTGCAAAATTACAAAAAAGTTTTTGAATATGACCTGATTCATTTTAAATACCTTGAAACATTATTGCAAAATTCGATACAAAGTACTATTTGAATATGATCTGATGAATCTAACCAATCGATTATTTAGAATATTGAATACCAAACGTTAATCAATGACGTTTACAATTTATGAATGTAAAAAAAAGGTTTAAAATTAAGATGAGTTTTTAAAATTTGAAGGTTAACCTTACAAGCGGTTTGATAAAACCCAGTAAAATACGCAAAATTTGAACTCGCCTTCAATGTGTGCAGTAGACTATGTCATCCAAATTGATTTTCTAAATAGTATTTATCCAACTAGCCATGAAAACACTATATTAATTAATTATTTAAGCCAACGTCCGTTACTGCCGCTCGGGCAAATATCCACACAAATTAAGCAATAATGTGTCAAGCCTCATAACTCATTTTTATCAAAACAGATGAAACAATTACCCACGATCCCACGAATATTTGTGTTAAGGCACTTGATACAGTATTGTAGATTATCCCGTAGAGGATTTTGGTTATGTGTGTCAACAGTTTTTTTTAATTATTCAGTATAAAATTTATTTGAGTCACTTAAAACACTTTTGAAAGATTTAGTTTATTATCTAAGGAAGCGAATGGTATCAATATCTCGATGTTTGACATTTTGTGGGTTGACACAGTATTGCATAGCAGCGTCCAGTTAACGTTAAATGGATCGAAACGTCAAACCGTCAAAGTCAAACCCAGCAAAGCAACTGTCAGCCAGACAAACTTCACTCATGTCATGTCGCAATGCAACAATGCCGGCAAGAACAAGAACCATATTTTAGAGGTATTAGAGCGAAAGTAGCAAGAAAAAGTGGGTAAAGAATACAAAACAATATGCTCAAATACAGGAGATAGTTACACATTATGAAATACTCGAAAGGACATGAAGAAAAATGTGACAAATAAGTGAAGTGTAACATAATTATGCCGCGGCCTTCCTGCCTCTCTTGGGCCGCTTCCGCTGCACAGCAATACGCTAGTACTCTTTATTATGCAGTGTTAGCAGCCTCTGCAGGCATGACCGCGAGCCCACTGCCCCGGGCATGACATTCGGAATCCCGTGTAGCTTAGCGAGTGATACGATGCGATGCTTCTCGCCGCCACTATCCAGTACTAGCACAATGACCACACCATCTCTCATCCAACACTTGTCCACTTCGAACGTTTTCCTCGTAGCCATGAATGCGTAGTAACGGAGTTGGGTCAGAAACTCTGTTACTGCTACACCCAAACCAGGAGCGTGACATCTTTGAAGTGGACCAAGATGGGCCGCTTCTCGCCGGTCTGAGGACGTCCAGTTCAGAAGCTCCTGCTCACATCGGTATCAGACACATGGCACTTCACCAGGCACTTGCAAATAATCACTGCCAGCGCAACAGTTTTCTCATATATCAGCGAGAGCCTCAGGAATGATCCTGAGGAAGTATATAGGACAGTTTTTATCCTGGAAAATCACATAGCTCCCGTGCGTGAAGCTAAGTAAGTGCTAAGCGAAGTCTGCGCAGAGTCGCGGGCAACAGCTGGTGTACAATAAAGAGTTAAACATACAAACATACATACATACTTTGGAAATATGATTAAGAAAATGTTTTATACCTTTATTTTCACATTGGTAAACTGTGGCCCATATTTTACAAAAATAACTTTTTTTTCTGTATTTACTTTGTAACTATTTAATTTTAATTAAGTAAGAATGCTTAGGTACGCCTTATTTTAAAGGGTACCAACTATTACCGACCGCTTAAATGAGTCCCCGCAGGCACACTACCCGCCCGCTCCTCTCTCGGTCTCCTTTGTCGTCCTACCCCGCGCCCCTGTGCCGCGCGGGCGAGGACTCAGTTAAGAGGTCGTTCTATAGCACATCGTTTATTAATATGTTTTTTTTGTTTCACACGCTTGTGAGCGCGCATTAAGCTGAGCTACCTACAAAATGTAAAATATAATGTAGGTAGGCAAGTAGTTTGTATAAAGCTCTTAAAATAAATGTTCAAAAAAGTGCCTTCTTCCTTATTAACCTCCTACTTGTAGATCATTTTGGTTCGTCGCTTTTAAACTACAAGTCCACAGCGCAGCATCGTTAATAAATTTGCTAAAGAAACTTGAACCTTATTTTTACTAAATTATTATAAGGGAGAGCCTTCTCACTAGTTCTGAGACGGGTCTGAGTTAAGTATGTACGTAAACTTTATCATAATCATCATTCACATTTGACGCCTTATTTCAATAGCACACACACAGCGCGGTTGCTACACATATTTTTTAGTATAAATATATGTAAGTATAGACTGGTGTCATTCACAGCAACAACCAAAGTGGCTCTTATTATTATGTTATTAAAGGGTAATTTTGTCCAAAGATGACACTAGAGTAGCGGATACCAATTAACAAATTCAATTAAGCTTCCGAAGTGGCCGTGGTCCAGCGGATGGCCCGGTGGTCTAAATTCAGTACGCATCCCTTCATTTTCGCGTTCAAACCCCGGGATCGGGAGGCGTAATTTTTGCTTTTTTCTTTTTTTTTTCTTTTTACATACACATATCACGTCTATATCCCTTATGGGGTAGACACAGCCTTTCCTTTTTTCCTTTTTGCTTTTTATTTAATTGTAATTAGGAACGTTTGGGCTTTATTTTTAAGGAGTTAGCACGGTAAGTCGTTGTTTTAGTTCACACGTATTCGTGTGCGCGCATAACGCTTCCTACATGTAAAATAAGTAAGTAACTAGGTAGTTTGTAAAAAGGACTTAAAATATATATCCAAAAAGTGCTTAGTTCCTTAATTAACCTCCTTTACGCATTTGCGAGCCATCACAATGTGTAAGAAAGAGATACAAGATCGCAAGCACTTTGGTGCGCCGCGTTTAGACCGTTAATAAATTTGCTAAAGAAACTTGAACCTTATTTTTGCTGAATATGAGGAGTGAGAGCGTTCTCACTAGGTAAAAACATAGTGACAAACTTAACTACTGCGTTCACGAACGTTAACTGTCACGAAAGTGACAGTTGGAACTTATACTCGCGAGGAACTTACGCAGTCGAAGTGAACAGTGACATCTGTGAGAAACGCAACGCCAAGTGAAACGAACTCACCGAATTTGTATGGAATACGCGCCGCGACGTGACAACGTAACAGCGTTCGAGCGCATACTATTGTGACGGTGAAAAGAAACGTATCGTTATGAGTTAGCTCGTTTAACTATTTCGAATAGTAAACGAAAATTTGTTGCAAAACTTACACTAGACGTACAGTTTGCAAGTTTCTTTCAAAATAACTCACGAAAATAAGTGAATAACGCTGTTGGTGGCAGATGTGGTTAGACTAACGCTAGTATTGAATAGAGTATATCAAAGGCTCGGACACACTGAAGCGTGGCGAATGATTTTTGCCGAACAGCCCTTTGTGTACACAGCCGTAAAAGGGTCAGTTGTAAGGCATTGGCACTGTTAGAAGTTTCTTTTGTTGGGCGATAAGTATTCTATTAGGGGGTCATATGGGCGGCTTAGATAAGAATAGGCAAGTTCACGAATTATGTATGGTTACAAACTTTTTCACCTAAGTCTAAATGAATAGGAATTGTGAAGTAAGTAAATAAAATTTTGATAAGATATCGTATCTTAGGCATATTTTGTTGTATAATATGATTGAGGTCAACAATTAATTAAATATATTATGAATTTAGCAATATTTGAAGGGTGATAATTCATGGTCATGTCAGATATACGGCTAACGGCTGAAAGTGTAGACTTTTAGCCATTAGCTGATATATCTCCAACATAAGTGTAGAATTCCCCATTCCATCAATGCGCCCACAATCATGCTAAACGTGGTCTTTAGGTCTTGTTACCTTAGGCTCTGTGTAACCCGTAAGGGATAAAGACGTGATTTATGTATGTATGTATGTAAAAGTGTAGAATTGCCGTCTGTCTAGGCTTTGAAAGCATTTGATTTTTTATAAATACTTATTTCATCAAAAAAAATTGCCTCTGTCTTACTTAGGCTCTGTCTGTTTCGTAGAAAGAAATAGAGACGGAATCATAAATAACTGACACTTAAGGTAACAGGAACTTTACAGAGAGTGGCGATACAGGCCTTTAATATCACAATGATCACAAAACATAATATCAGCGAAATAATTATAATCTCTACCTAGAAAGCGTATTTTCATCTCTTTTCTTGAATTAGTGCTAAAACTTCTCATTTCCGCTTTCCGAACTAATAAAAGAAGTTATTTGCCATAATACACTGACCAGCAAAAATAAGGGGCTACTTTTCATACAGCTTTGTATGGAGAGCGACCCGTTATTTTTGCTTGTGAGTATTTGAAGGGATGAGAAAAGCGTGACTTTGTAGTAATTATTCAAGTCTTGGAAAGGCCAATAAAGAAGGCGTCCGAAAGACAGAGAGACATCAATTAAATTTAATAGTAATAGACTTCCATTTTTTATTTTTATGAGATTGAAAATGTTTTTATTTATTTGTATTTCATTCAACCGGTTCGAAGGACCACTTGAATAAAATAAGTCCTTTTTACGTGTTTTAATTGAGTATTTATTCACTAAAGAAATATTTTAAACAAAATAGCTCGCGCTCATGGCGGTTCGTTTGGCACAACTGACTGTGTTGCCAGACAACATAATTTTTGTATTAAACATGCTATGTGTTGCTTGTTTTGTCAGCGTTTTGATCCTGTGTTAAAAGTCGGAGTTTATTTGTGTGTTAGTTCGTATAATAAGTAGTTTTAGCAACTACGGGAAAGCATTTCACTAAGAATTGTGACAGACATGAGAGAGGCATGTATTCGAAGAGAAACTGAAGAATAATCGCTTAAATTAGTCAGTCAGTTGAATAGTATAACTTTTAATGTTGTTTTACTTAATCATGATAAACGTGGCCTTAAGGTTTTGTTACCTTAGGCTGTCTACCCCGTAAGGGATAAAGACATGACATATGTTTCAACATGACACTACCGTGAGACTTAATCATTATTACACATAAACGGATAACTCACGTATAAAAACAACAACAACAACAGCCGCGGGAGCAGAGCGCTGGCGCGCAGTGTTCGTGTCGCTGCCGCCGGGGCGAGCGCTCTTGGAAAAAGGACTACGAAATAGTCCGAAACATGTCGAGCATCACTCGACTTTTTATACGTGAGTTATCCGTTTATGTGTAATACATGACATATGTATTTATCTTTTTTAAGGAAAATTTAAAGAGATTTACGTGATATTATTTATTGTATAGTGCTTTATGATATGGTTTCAATTTGTGCGACGTAAGCGAAATAAACAGCACTCATCGTGTATTCATGAGGGTTCAGCAGAATGGATGCCATGCAGGATTATACATAGATGGGTTATAATGGTAGACCGGTCACGAAAATAAATTGCAAAGCTACGTTAATACCGAATGAATGACAACACGAAATATTATAACGGGGAATAAAATTAACAATTAACAATCTCACTGTTTTGCACTGCTGTGTTCCGGTGCGGAGAGTAAGACAGCCGGGGAAATTACGGGCACAAGAGGCATTTCATCTTAGTCCTCTAGGTTGGCAACGCATCTGCAATCCCTCTCGGGTTGCGGGTGTCTATGGGCAGTGTTGATCACTTACCATCAGGTGACCCACTTGCTTGTTTGCCTTCCTATTCATATATAAAAAAAAAAAAATCTCATTGTCGAAAATGTCTCAAGTCGAGGGAATGGGCGAAAATATTAGGAATCATGTTATAGGCGATGAGGCTAGCAACCCATCACTATTTTGATTCCGTTTTCCACCTATACGCCCACAATCTTGCTAAATGTGGCCTGTAGGTACCTATTACCTTAGGCTCTGTCTACCCCGTAAGGGATAACGTGATTTGTGTATGTGTATGTATGTATTGTCGAAAAGCAAAATTGAAAATTTTGAAAACCCCACGACGAATGCAAAACGTTATTCATGATTGAGAAAATTTTGTCAAGTTTATGCAGAACTCAAACTGCTGGATCGATTTTTACCAAACATAGGCTAAAATTCACCATTTTGTGAACCTTATTGAAATCGGTACATCTGTTTAACCTTTTCGCCGTCACGTCAAATACAAGAGACGTCACCCATACGCCAGACGTCTTTATTGCGATGCCTTAAGTTGAACCTAAACCCAATTAATAAAGGTTGCTTTTGCATTGAAGTAATGGACTTACATATAGGTCGTTGGCGTAGGATGAAGACGTGATGTGTGTGTGTGTGTGTGTATGTGTGTGTGTGTGTGTGTGGAGTTGTTGAACCTGCGGTGCCGATATATACTTTTACTTTACTTTTACTTTTAGGGTTCCGTACCTCAAAAGGAAAAAACGGAACCCTTATAGGATCACTTTGTTGTCCGTCTGTCCGTCCGTCCGTCCGTCTGTCAAGACCCTTTTTCTCAGGAACGCGTGGAGGTATCAAGCTGAAATTTATATCAAATACTTAGGTCTACTGCCCCTTGGAGCTGTGAAAAAATCAAAATTCTAAGCCAACGCAATCAAAAGATACAGCCGTTTATGCCGCAAATTTCCGCAAATTTTCAACTCTCAAGGGAATCAAAACCTACAAGGTAGTTCCCGTGAACGCAGAATTTTGAAATTTGGTATGAAGGTAGGTCTTATAGCACAGATTAAAGAATAATTGCGAAAACCGTAAATGTGTATGTATGTCTGTATATAGCAGTGACCAATATAAAGTAACCCCACACTGCGTACATTTTGCTTTGGAGCAGGGCTCTGCTTACACTGGTTTTATATATTTATAGATAATGATACGGAACCCTCGGTGCGCGAGTCCGACTCGCACTTGACCGGTTTTTTTTCTGTGTGTCTACTCTTGCTTAATACTTATGTCCTGTCAATCGTTCAAAGGTTAACTGGAAGAGATCCCTTTTAGGGATAAGTTCGCCTTTGTGCATGTGTGTTATCCTGTATTCATCTTTTTCTTGTGTTTTATGTACAATAAAGAGTTATACATACATACATACATATGTCGTTGGCGTCGAAAAGGTTAAGAGCACACACATACGCGCGTGTACACACAGAAGGAGTGAGAGAGAAAGACATTGACGAATCTTGCGACTCAATTTTGAAGCATCTGCTTCTACTATACATATTGTGCTAAAATTTTGCATTCTTTAATTTAATAAGTCGGATGACAAAACAATACTCTGGTTGTGGAGTTCTGGTGACCCAGCCAGGATCGTCTCCGCAGGAGGGAACTCTTCAACGGTTGGTCCTATAGACTTGACATTTGATACACATTATATAGGACGGATGACAATGTAAGTACGGTCAGAAAAAAAGCTTGTATTAATAATGTCATTTTTGACAGAAACTAATTAATTTTCTTCATACTTAATTTCCACGTAAGGTAGCATGTTGAGGCGTAATGAACATCTTGTTCATTTTCTAATGAGTTGCATGTTCATGTATTCTCTTATTATATTCAAGTAACGAGCTGTCGCTCGCTACGTTATTCAATAAAAGGTATTATATTCAGTATTTTATATTTTTTCTACAACTGTGTTTTCATGAGGCTGGTTTAATAAAATACATATATATATACATGTTTACCTACATAAATCACGTCTTTATCCCTTACAGGGTAGACAAAGCCTAAGGTGACAAGACCAGGCCACGTTTACCATGATTGTGGACGAGATGGAAAGGGGAATCAAGATAGTGATGGGTTGCTAGCCGCATCGCCTAAATATGATTCCTAAGATTTTCGCCCATTCCCTGGATGGGCTTTTAGCATCTGCGCGGGAAGAGAAGCAACTGATACATTCTATGCTTTTTCTTTACTCCTAGACCCGCATGGAAGAAGTGGTTTAACAAAATAATTATCCCGTTATTTTTAATAAAAACCCATCTTAGCAACATTTAGATTAGATTAGATTTATTTATTACCCTTTTAAAAGTACAATTAAATGCCAAACATAATAAGTAATTCACAAAAGGATCGTCAATTGTAATAATAACTGAAATTAAATAAAAACAAAATAACAGCAAACAAAAATAAAGCTTAATGAAATAAAATTTATGTTCTGGCAAAGTTTTATAAAATGACTAGCTGTTGCCCGCGACTTCGTCCGCGTGTGTGTTTGTGATACTTACGGCTTTTCTCGATATCAAAATTATTATTATTATGACTATTAACTTCATCACATCGCACGTTTAAGGCGCTGTAGATAGTGAAAACTACAATTTTAGAAAATATTAATAAAATACTTGCACAGAACTTACAACTGCAATTTTTTTATATGTATATTTTCAGTCTATTCCCTAGATTTTTACTTCATCAGAAACACGATTGCTGAAAAAAACCTCGATAGTTTTTTTTTTTGAAAATAACCCTTTTTTTAAACCTTAAACCAAATATTTCGATGACTATTATGAATATCTGCACAAAATTTGTTTTATTTAATAGTTTTTTAGTAGATCTCGATTTGTGCTTCATAGATTTTTAATAAGTTGAGTACATCAATCATACCAACTTATTTCGTTTTTGGCAAAATAAAATGGTTCAACGCGCGGCGGCGGCCGACTATTGCCCAGTCGCCAGTACGCTCGTGGCCTCTGCCGACGCCGGACCTGTGCACATTTTTATAACTCGGTAATAGTACTTTAGACAGCAAGCAATATGGGTAATCGCAGTGTAAATAAAGTTAAGCGAAAGAGGAAACGCTTAAGTGAACTAAGAGAACATAATGAGAAACATTAGAGTGCCTAAACGGTAAGTACCTACATACCAGACCGCGTCGTAGCGATTTCACATTCGTTTTGACGTAGTTGGTTTGCAGTTTTACTAATTGTGTGTTATACAGTTCTATTCTATTCTAGTTATTTTCAAGTGAGTTACAGCCGTTATTTCCTTAATGAGTATTAAATATGTCTTACGATAATTTAAAATCCGGTTTGTAATGCATTAATTTGTAACTAAACTACACGCGAATTAAGTATCATTATTTTAGAGGTGTTGAATAAATACCATCCTACTAATATTATAAATGTGAAAGTTTGTGAGTATGGATGTTTGTTACTCTTTCACGCCAGAACGGCTGGACAGATCTGGATGAAATTTGGAACATAGATAGATTATAGTCTGGAATAACACATAGGATAGACTACTTTTATCCTGGAAAATTGCGTAATTCCTGCGGGATAGCGATAAACGAATTCTATGCAGATGGAGTTGCGGGCAACAGCTAGTTTAGTATAATTGTAATTTTAGAGCAAAACAGGACTCTCTCAGCTTGAAAACCCCGGAACGTCACTTACAACCCTGACACCGATAGATGCGTCACTGCCAAACTCAACGGACACTGAAACCCCTAATCCTTCTCGTAAGGAGTAAGTTTCATTACCATAACTTAGATAATTCTTAACTCACATTATTACTGTATTTTCCCCGGATAGTTTAATTCGAGAAATGCTTTACTATTCCATATCTCACTCGTGTCGTCCTTGTCTCAGAAAATAATAAAAAAAAAGAAGCGCGAGACACCCATGAACATTATAAGTAGTCGATATACGCTTGACATGTGTCGGGTTCGTCCGAAACCCTTAATCAGAGCGGTCGCAGCACGTTTACTGCGCGTGGTCGCTCACTCAGCTCAGCAGAATTATTATGAATTATTATGAAATATTAGAGCTTATTACGAAAACGCTTGACTATTATCCTATCTCTAAGTCGGAATATCATTATATGACTTCTAAGTTACTTTAAAAAAAAATGGCGATGCTCGCCAGTTTGTTAGGTGAACTTGGCTGGAATGGCTGGTCATGCTGCCGCTTGTCTAGATGTTTCAATTTCTGCCGTCTAAAAATAATGTTTTTATTTCAGGGCAGAAATAACTTGTCGGCTTAATTACCCTAGGCCATCTCTATCAACTCTAGAACACCTACAATCACCAACTGAGTATGTGGGTCAATTTCAACAGTACTAATTTTTTGTATCATTTCGGTGTGGTCCCTTATATGTGTTTTTTTTAGATTTTTAAATGTCGAACGACACCTTAGACAATTTTTTTTTTTTTTTTTTTTACTATAAACTGACCAGTGATTGACCTCTATCTCACTTGGTGGAAGGTGCAGATGAGGCCAAAGGTGTAACTCACTGGTTCAGTAATAGCCTATTCACTCTAGCCTTGAAGAGCCCTAAGTTGTATCTGTCCGGAAATACAGACGATGGGAGCGAATTCCATTCCCTAGCAGTTCGCATTAGGAAGGATGAAGCAAACCGCCTCGTGCGGGCCAATGGTATGTTGACAATAAATGGGTGAAAACGCTCCCCCCGCCTGGAAGTCCGTTGGCGAAACGGAGATGGCACTATAAGGTCGTGCAATTCCTGCGCACACTCACCAAAATGTATCCTATAAAAAACAGACAGACATGCAACTCTTCGACGGTGTTCGAGACTGCAGCCTGTTCTCGATTAACGAGGCATCACCAATGAGCCTACGGGCTCGCCGCTCTACCGAGTCCAGCGCGGCCAACTGATACTTGGCAGACCCGTCCCAAAGGTGGCAGCAGTACTCCATACACGATCGAACCTGTGCTTTGTATAGAGTAAGAAGCTGTTCCGGTGTGAAGTACCGCTTCACCTTATATAGGACACCAAGCTTTTGCAAGACATAATGTAAAAGGGAACCTAAAACCTTAAGTAGTTTTCGAGTTATTAGAGGTCGAATTTCTAAACACACAGCGGAACGGAATTATACAATGTACACCGGAATGAATGACACCTTACAACGGAATGATAAATATACACGGGGATGATAATATCAGCCCACTGGAATGAAATATGGACCACCGGAATTAAAGTAATAAATAAGGCTCCATAATCACGTCTTTTATTTAGAAAAAATACAGACAAATAAAAATCAGGCGATGTGCTTTTTTTGTTACCTGTTTATTATGGTAATAAAACAAAGATATTTTTTTTGTTGTCACGCATAGTGTTCGACTTATCCGGCATTTTGTAACTTAAACCGGCTCCGGGACAACCCACCTCGATGAG
The DNA here is from genome assembly GCA_949127965.1 of Pandemis corylana. Lineage (NCBI taxonomy): Eukaryota > Metazoa > Arthropoda > Insecta > Lepidoptera > Tortricidae > Pandemis > Pandemis corylana. The sequence continues at coordinate 8,375,992 of OX421867.1, read as the reverse complement.
AAATATGGTCTAAATATATTTTTTTAAATGATTAAATAACATAATATTTTAATTTTAGCTGTTGCCCGCGGTAGACAATATATATATATGTCGGAGTGGAGCCATCTATCGGAAGGCTATGACGATACCAAGTGTCGCCATCTGGTGGCACGCTGGCGTACTACGAGTTTGATTGTTTCGATTGTTTCGATTATTAAGTTTTACTAGGAAACGTCGGGTAGTTGCTCGGGTGAAATCAGAGATGGCGTAGCGTCACGTTCCGGAGTATGGCGGGAGCAGGCCGGTCAGGCGCCATTATGGTGGAGACAGTCGAACCGAGCGGTCGTGACGTAACGCTATCTTTGGGATCACCTCGTTTCCTTTCATATCAAATTGAATCCGTTTAAATTAAGGCGATCTCGTGTGATTTTTATGTGAAGTGAATATTGTTAATTAAAGTCAACCTTTTGCTATCCGGACGCGTTTTTATTTCGTCACTCACGTGCACGTCTACCCTCAATAATGGACGGTCATACAAATGGTCGTTATGATGGCAGTGTTAGTGCGGAAAAGTGTTCCGGTGATCCTCAAGCAGACCATGAGCCTCCTTCATCTCCGTCATCAGAAGTGGGATGTAATCAGCGCCCAGGAGATGTAAACAAAGACACGGATATGTGGAAGATGATCATGGAGCAGCAGAATAAAAATTTGATGGCTTTATTGGATGCAATCAAGCCGTCACCTGTGAGTACCAACATTATTCTACCTGAATTCGATCCTGATAAAGCTAACGTGGATCCTCGTTCGTGGATAGCTACGGCAGACATGTGTGTGGCCGATAAACAACTTACGGGTGCCTCGCTTATGATGACGCTTAGTCGATCGCTGAAAGGACAGGCATCATCATGGCTTTCTCAAATATCCTTTGAAGGCATGACGTGGACTGACTTTAAAGAAGTTTTTGTATCCAGATTCGATTGCTCAGATACAGTCGCTGCATTCTTAATCAATTTGAGTACCAGTAAACCTAAAGATAACGAATGTCTATCGGCATACGCAGCACGAATGATGACTTCGCTTATGTCAAGATGGTCTGGTTTGTCAACTGAACAACTAGCCATAGCTACCATTATGTCACATATTGCGCAATTCGAGCCACGTGCACAAAGAATAGCATTCACTTCAAATATTACGACGAGGAGTGAGATGCAACGTGAATTGAAGGCTGTGACTTATTTGAAAAGGCGAGACAATGGAATTGAGAAGACTGAACCAGACGCAAAGCGATTCAAGCCTACGACGCCATTGAAATGCTTTAACTGTGGAAAGATGGGCCACCGAGCGGCTTCGTGTAGGATAAAGAAGGATGGACGAAAGGATTACCGTGCCGCCGCATCACCTTCTGCCAGCTCAAGCTCAAGCAACTCAACGGGACATTTCAAGCCTGCATCTACCCTCACATGTTTCAAGTGCGGACAGCCGGGGCATATCGCTACACGCTGCACTTCGTCGGACACCAAGGGAGGCGGGGCTGCCTCCAGCGCTTCAGTGGGGCGACGTGTCGACTTATGCATCGTCAACGCGCCGTCTGGGACTCTAAGTCACTATGGTGAGCGCATTTCATTTTATTATGACTCTGGATCAGAATGCTCACTCATTAAAGAATCGACTAGTGCTAAACTACATGGAAAGCGGTTCAATAACGTTGTGTCCTTAACTGGCATTGGACAATCGAGCGTAAATAGTTGTGTGCAGATTTTGGCTACCATTGAAATCGATTCTATTACACTCGAAGTGTTGTTTCATGTTCTTCCCGATTATTACTTGCGTAGCGATGTCATGATAGGTAGAGAAATTCTTGGACAAGGTTTAGGTATGAGTATGACGGCCGATCGCTTGCAATTGAATAAAGTTAAATTTGTAGAGTTGTGTGTGGAGTCTCAAGCCCCTATCTCATTCGATAACATTGATACAGACATTTCAGATAAAGACAAACAAAAACTAGTATCTCTTTTGAATGATTTTAAATCCAGTTTTGTCGAAGGTACCCCCACTAAAACAGCCAATGTAGAGCCCATGCAAATAAAATTATGTGATCCAAACAAAACAGTTTGCCGCCGCCCGTATAGGTTAAGTCCGGATGAACGCAAGGTAGTTAGGGGTAAGATTAATGAATTGCTCGCCGCTAGCGTAATACGCCCCAGTACGTCACCGTATTCTAGCCCTATCTTACTCGTCAAAAAGAAGGACGGCACAGACCGCATGTGTGTAGACTACCGAGAGCTGAATGATAATACCGTGCCTGACAGGTACCCGCTTCCTCTGATATCTGACCAAATTGATCGATTGCAAGGGTGTCAGTATTTTACGACCCTAGATATGGCAAGCGGTTATCATCAGATACGCGTGCATTCAGACTCGATAGAAAAGACGGCTTTCGTGACACCAGAGGGACATTTCGAGTATGTTACAATGCCCTTTGGTCTCCGAAACGCGCCGGCTGTTTTTCAACGCGGTGTCATAGAGGCGTTAGGAGAGTTAGCTAACACATATGTTGCGGTGTATATGGATGACATATTAGTACTTGGGGGATCTAATGTAGACGAAGCGCTAAATAGAGTCCGCACGGTATTAAAAACTCTGACTGATGCAGGATTTTCCTTTAACCTGAAAAAGTGCTCTTTCATGAAGGAGAAGGTAGAGTACCTAGGCTTTGAAGTAAGTCGCGGTGAAATTCGCCCAAATCCAAGAAAGGTCGAAGCTCTGGTTGCTCTACCTCCTCCTGATACAGTGACGCAGCTTCGTCAGTTTATCGGTCTTGCGTCGTACTTTAGGCAGTTTGTACCAAAGTTTTCGCAAGTGATGGCGCCTCTTTATGCACTAACTAGCTTAGGAAAAGGCCGAATCAACTGGTCTCCTGAGCACGAGCGTACGAGGCAGCAAATCGTGAAAATGTTAACAAGCAAGCCTGTGTTAATGCTTTACGACCCTGAAAAGCCAACCGAGTTGCACACGGACGCAAGCTCAATCGGTTACGGGGCGGTGCTGATTCAAGTTCATGAAAATAAGCGCCATCCAGTTGCTTATTTCAGTAAGCGCACATCTGCCGCAGAGTCTAAATATCACTCGTACGAGTTAGAGACTCTTGCGGTAGTCAACGCAGTGAAACATTTTCGACATTATTTACATGGACGTAAATTCACAGTCGTGACCGATTGTAGCTCGCTGCAAGCTTCCCGAAAGAAACTAGATCTGAGTCCTAGGGTACATAGGTGGTGGGCTTTCCTACAAGCTTTCGATTTCGATATCGTGCATGTACAGGGTAGTCGAATGTCACATGCAGATTATTTCTCGCGGAATCCTTTACCAGAATCAAACACAAAGGCACAAATTGATAAAGTAGAGCATAGAGAGGTTAACGTGACACACTTGTCGGACTCTTGGCTCCTCGCGGAACAGCAGCGTGACCAGGAGATTGCGAAGTTGGTAGCAGATATCAATGATAATACACTTAGTAAAGAATTAGCTAAAACGTACGAACTCCGGTCAGGTGTGCTGCACCGCAAGGTACAAAGGAACGGTAGGACTAGGTGTTTGCCTATTCTCCCTAGAGCGTTGCGTTGGTCCGTTATTAGCTCGACTCACAATGCACTGATCCACTTAGGGTGGGAGAAAACCCTTGAGAAGGTTTTCGATCAATTTTGGTTCGAACATATGACAAAGTATGTTCGAAAGTTCGTCGAAAGCTGTGCTACTTGTAAAGTAGCCAAATCAAATTCGGGCAAGGTGCAAGCAGAGCTTCACCCGATCCCGAAAGTCGCGGTGCCATGGCATACGGTGCACATTGATGCCACTGGCAAACTTAGTGGGAAAAACGATAAAAAGGAATATGTGTTCGTTTTAATTGACGCATTCACTAAGTTTGTCTTGTTGCATCATACTTCAAACATCGATACAGCAAGCAGCATAAGAGCTTTGAGATTGAGTGTATCGATTTTTGGAGCTCCAACTCGCGTGATCGCTGACCAAGGCCGTTGTTTTGCGAGTGCTGACTTTCGAGAGTTTTGTAACTCGAACAATATCGACTTGCACTTGATAGCAACGGGTAGCGCGCGAGCAAATGGCCAGGTCGAGCGGGTCATGAGTACTTTAAAGAATATGTTAACGGCTGTAGAGACCGAGGGTGAGCGCTCGTGGCAAGATGCTCTTCCCGACATACAGTTAGCATTAAATTGCACTGTCAGTAGGGTCACGAAGTATAGTCCATTACAGTTGATGGTAGGTAAGGTGGCTAGGCCTCTTGATCTTATGTTTGTGGAAGAAGCTGACTCAAACTTTGATTTGACCGAGGCTAGGGAGCAAGCGGTTGATAATATTGACAAAAGCGCGACGTATGATAAGGCTAGATTTGATAAAACAAAGGCTCAAGTCCATAAATTCACGTTAGGTGAATACGTTCTGTTAAAAAATGAGGAACGCAATCAGACCAAGTTAGATCCTAAATTTAGAGGGCCTTTTAAGATTGTAGAGATTTTGGATGGCGACCGGTATAGGTTGCAGGCGCTAAATTCCAAGCGTAGCTATAAGTATGCCCATGATCGCTTACGAAGTATGCCAGAAGGATATGAAGTACCGGAAATTGATATTGAAGAGTCTGATCCCAAGTGATAGTAAAATCCTTCTGATGAAAATAATTGTGATGTCAAGTTGTATAATGATTGTGTTGTTGGTATGCCATTACGTTTTGGATGGTAGAGAAGAGCACATGTGTGCTGGTGTCTTGGGAGTTGTGTGACGAAGTATACCTTTACCAGTCCAAAAGTAATGAGGGTGGTGTTCCGTTACCTCCGAGGTAATGATGATTGATCGTGTAATGTGTGCCTACAGTCGGGTTATTGACTGTGGATGGTGTTCCTACATACCTAACTCAGGTTGTAGATGATAAGAGAGTGCCTATAGATGATCGTGTGCTCACGATGATGTTTATTTTTTTGTATTGTGTGCTATAGAAATAAAATGTGTTTTCTGTAATGGTGTGTTGTTCATTCTTATCCCTCGATTGGGGTCAGAATGGGCCGAGCGTGCCAGAGGCTCTTTGTTTGTTTTGCTTCACAGATGAGTCCCACGAGGACGTGTGACGCGCAGGACGGCCGTGTCGGAGTGGAGCCATCTATCGGAAGGCTATGACGATACCAAGTGTCGCCATCTGGTGGCACGCTGGCGTACTACGAGTTTGATTGTTTCGATTATTAAGTTTTACTAGGAAACGTCGGGTAGTTGCTCGGGTGAAATCAGAGATGGCGTAGCGTCACGTTCCGGAGTATGGCGGGAGCAGGCCGGTCAGGCGCCATTATGGTGGAGACAGTCGAACCGAGCGGTCGTGACGTAACGCTATCTTTGGGATCACCTCGTTTCCTTTCATATCAAATTGAATCCGTTTAAATTAAGGCGATCTCGTGTGATTTTTATGTGAAGTGAATATTGTTAATTAAAGTCAACCTTTTGCTATCCGGACGCGTTTTTATTTCGTCACTCACGTGCACGTCTACCCTCAATAATGGACGGTCATACAAATGGTCGTTATGATGGCAGTGTTAGTGCGGAAAAGTGTTCCGGTGATCCTCAAGCAGACCATGAGCCTCCTTCATCTCCGTCATATATATATATATTTTTATATGAATAGGAAGGCAAACGAGCAAGTGGGTCACCTGATGGTAAGTGATCACCACTGCCCATAGACACCCGCAACCCCGGAGGGATTGCAGATGCGTTGCCAACCTAGAGGACTAAGATGAAACGCCTCTTGTGCCCGTAATTTCCCCGGTTGTCTTACTCTCCACACCGGAACACAGCAGTGCAAGCACTGCTGCTTAGCGGCAGGATTGGCGAGTGAGATAGGAGGCTGTTTCCTAAAAAAAAATAGTTCTACATTATCAAAGCCTTCTGCACCTGCGTTTTCAGTCTTGCCATCAAAATTTACTGCTTGGGAAATCCTATAATGTATTATTAATGAGTCCATTAAGTATAAATAATATTACTTGCAGCATTTTTTCCTAACTTTTATTTTGATTCTGTTTTCTGCATTGAAGCTAATATAATGATAAATCTTGGAAGAGTCTATTTAATTTATGTAGTATTTTTTTTTGTATTTGGCATAAGCACTGTTAAATATAGGTCTTTATTAAACACTGAACCAGCACTAAACTTAATTATATTTTCAGAGAAATTACTGAAGATCTGCAAGTCGAGACCAGATCGAATGAAGAGAATTGGTCACAAATTCAAGGACGAAACTTATTGACATAACTTATTTTATTCAGCAGCTGCAGACACAGCTGCCAGCCACGATTCCTTGTTTAATTGCAATTTTACTCATGTGTCACTTATAGGAGAATTACAGGAATTACTTCGGCTGGAATCGGCTATTCCCACACACACACAAATCACATACAAAATAAAGTATTTTATAATTTTCGGAAAGCTCCGGTATTTACTTCACCCAGAATACGGTTACGAACAGAATAAGGCCATGCGCGGGGCGCCCCGCATGCGCCTCCACTTCATGTCTGCTTCACCCCCGCAAATACCTAAAATTCGTCTATAAGCGCGCCTTAATAATAAACCGAAATAAGTCAAAATTTCATGATTTCTACTTTTTCTTATAAAGTGAACTAACTCGGTCTGAAGAATAGGTACACTTTAACGCGGCTCGAAAATAAAGAAAGATGGCCGAGTTAGTGGATCACCCTTCTCTTTTTTACTAAAGCGCGCGTCAATGCGTTTCGTGAAATAGTGATACAATCAGTAATGCACCAGCCGTGATGTGAGGTCGACGTAAAATTTTTTTGATGACAACGAAGTAAGGCGAAATAATTCAGTTTATTTGTTAGCGCACGTAAGTTTATTCCGCTATTTTTACTTCTAAACAAGCATGATTTTGATTTATTTCACTTTAGCCGAAAACGTTGTGTTATTACAACGTTCATTTTACGACTTATTTCAGTGTTTTATTAAATTGACTGTGAATAAGTATGAAAGAGTACGATTTAGTGCGTTTTACTTCAAAAGTATAAGTTAAATTCAGGAAACAATTATTTTTATTTCACTTTACTGCAAACATTATTGGAAAATATAAAAGTAACGGTATTGCATATTGAACTTTAGGTGTTAGGCAAAGAACACAATTTAGGACGCCAATTTAGGTTGATTTAGGATCGACAAAAATCTCTTCTTTGAAAAAATGCCTGTACAGCATGTAATTATTATATTAATGTTTTTTCAAAATTGACACGCTTTTCCGGCTATTATGTCTTATGTACATTTGTATCTATCTATTTTCTTCGTAGTATTATTTTGTTTGTAACTATTACCAACTACTTATACCGAGGAAGCTGATTTTCTTGAGTTCCGCTATTTTGTGCGTAATCACCTCAAAAATCAAATTTCAAGAAAACTGAGAAATTATATTTACCTGTATTAAATTGGAAGTATTATTTAGCAATTTCAAAAGGTTACGCTTCATTGGTTTTTATTGTATAGGTGTATGAAGTTAATTAATTTTAAACACAAAACCCTCTTTTTTGCGCCTCTGGATGAGATTAAAAAAAATGCTAAAACAGGTATTTCTTTATTTTTATTACTAAGTATTTATTCTGAGTTTCATGATTCTAGAACAATCTAATTTTCTTTTTTCATACAAACTTTAACCCCCCTTTTCACCCCCTTTTTCCAAAATTTTCCACAATTTCTGTAGCCTATATCCTATTCTGAATTTATTGGAATCGATTTGTGAACATTTCATTAATATCCGTTCAGTAGTTTTTACGTGATGCTCAGTCAAACAAACAAACAAACAAACAAACAAACAAACAAAAATTTTAAAAATGGTTTTAATATGTTCAGTTACCGATTTTAAGTCACCCTGGTCGGTTTTTTTTTTTAAATCTTCAATGTACAGATTTTTTGGTCTCAACGATTTTATTATATGTATAGAAAACTGGACAAGTAAGAGTTGGAATCGCGCACTGAGGTTTAAATGCGCAGTTATAAAAAAACCGTGTGTTCTTCTGAAAGTGTTTCTATGAAAAATAAAGTTATTTTTGGCGGATTTCTTATCTTTTAGAATCCCATGTCTACGAAAAGTACATGTTCCACAAAATTCGTTTTCCACGGTGTCCCATTATTTGACAAACAAACAAACATTTGATAAAAGTATTGTTTGACAACCCTTTAGTTGCTATTATTGCAAAACGGTAATAATAGTAGTTTATGTGACTGTATGCCTAATTAAAATAATAGTAGGTAGTTTATGTAATGCCTAATGATGTAGTCGCATACATAATGTTATCTACATTCATAATTATCATAAATTTGCTACAATAAACATTTTCACATTAAAATACGTATAGGTAGGTACCTAACATTATTTTCTGTTCTTCGAAAGTTCTAAAGAGATAAATTCTAAGACAATACAGAGAGATTTTGTTATTTCAGATGTGCGAAGTTTGATGTAAACTTTATCCTACCAAAAACATTCTGTAAAAAACTAGTCAAGTCTCGATGGAGCTGCTTGTTTATCTCTAAAAAGTAATGAAATCTAGACAAAGTCGTGCCAAGTGTAAGGTTCCTTACTGCGATTTCTTTATTATTACCTATAGTTATTGTTGTGTGACTTGGCCGTTGAAGGGTACACAAGGGTACAAAACCAGGTGCTCCATGACATCATTGCACCAATCTGCAATCGTCAATGGGTAGCGGTTCTGGCGACAGATTGATTTATAGACATATTAATTTATTTTATTAGATTTTCTTATTTGACACATTTTTTTCTTCGATTATCCTATTTTTTATAGTTTTCCCTTTATGTGGCCATTAAACCCTAACTCTGTACCAAATTTCAGCTCTCCGAGTTTATGGGAAGTACTAGTTCTATTTTGATGATCATGAGTGAGTGAGTGAGTGAGTGTCATAAATGCGAAACTTTGCTTTCGCATTTATGACACTCACTCTTTTTTTTTGGAACTAAATGTCCTACAGACTTGAAATTTTGGATTTTAAGTATGTGATTATAGCTTACTAGACGACGAAAATTTCTGCGTTCTGGTCTTATCCAGAGGTTCTCAAATAGCGGCCTGAAAATGCGGCGAAATGGTTCCAGTAAAGGATGGCACGGCAGTGTTTGCTTCGCGCTCGACTTGGCGGGGGTAGTGCCGTGCCCCCAGATAATACTACCCTCATTAGATCTTGATACTCTAAAGTAAAGATAATACAACCACAGATACAGGTTTCTTAATGTAGCCATTTGCTAATCGTTCTTGAACATATTGTAAGTACTTTCAACATGAAACTACCGTGAGACTCAATCATAATTACACATAATTATATTGTAAGTAAGTTATGATATGGATGTAGATAAACTTTTTTGTGTGGCTCACGTTGGGCTAAGGTTAGATTTGTTTTATAACTGTTCTAAGAAGTTTAAGTGTTAGCAGAAAATAAAGGTTTGACGTATGAATTAGTTGTCAAACTTCACAATTGTCAATCGGTACATTTGTCGAACGGTACATTTGTCAAATGTTCTTTTTCTTCTTACTCTAATTTGGCCCCATCGATCGATGTCATCGCCAATGTAGTAATAAATACAGTATTCAAAAATCTTGTGACAAAAATGTCGGCAACGTAGAACACTGTCAAAAGACCACCCCCTGTCGGGCTCTTAGCCAACGGATAATGATATCCCTCAGAATCTGCCAGGAAATCACTAACCGATGCCCAGGGTGCACCGGACCAAGCACTGCTCTTCCCCCCGGACGGATCCAAAAACGAACCGCAGCTGGTGACCACAAGGGGAAGCAACCCGACTCGCACCCCCATGTTAAATGTTAGTGAACCAATCGCGCCGTGGTCGGCTTTGACACGTGTGTGGTCCATTCATTTTACAACTAAGAGCTTATTTGGTGTGTCTGTGTCGTCTCGCATCTACACAGTCCCCAGCTGCTTATTAATACTCTGTTGAGTAGGATTAAGGAGCAATGAGGATTAGTTACTGGTACTATATCGTGCACGCCGTTTATTAAGGACTACTAAGACGACGAAACTGTTAACACATAGTTTAACGTGGTATGTCACTGAAAGATAGAATAAGGAACAGTCTGATAAGGGAACGTGCTGCTGTGAAAGAGGATATAGTGACTAGGATAGAAAAAAGTATGCTTAGTTGGTTTGGGCATGTAGAGCGGATGGATGAAAGTAGACTAACTAAACAGATCTATATGGGGAGTACGAATGGTTGCGTTGGGAGGGGAAGGCCTAGACGGACGTTCCGAGACCAAATAGGAGACGTTTTGGAAAAAGGTCAGGTCAGGAGTACCCGAAACCGACGAGCATGTATGAAGAGATTGATGACTGTGGATGAAGCGAAAGAAATATGTCAGGATCGTAGCAAGTGGAATAAAGTAGTCTCTGCCTACCCCTGTGGGAAAGAGGCGTGACGGTATGTATGTATGTATGTATGTTAACGTGGTTTATCTGCGCGTTAGCTATTCGGTATCATGTCGTGTGATTTGGAATTAATTTTTGATTGTATTTGGCCATACAATGTAAAATTTCTAAAGGATACTGAAAATCAGAACAGACAGAGAAATCCGTCGTTCCGTCCTCGTCATTCCGTGACGCGTGCTACCCCTACACCACCTATAGCAAGTGGTTAACATACATACACAATTCACGTCTTTATCCCTTACGGGGTAGACAGAGCCTAAGGTAACAATACCTACAGGCCACGTTTAGCAAGACACTGAGGGCGTAGAGGTGGAAAGTGGAATCAAAATAGTGATGGGTTGCTAGCCGCATCAATCAAATCATAATTTTCGCCCATTCCCTCGATGGGTTTTTACCATTTGCGCGGGAAGAGAAGCAACTGGTACATTCTATGTTTTTTCTTTGCTCCCAGACCAGCATGGAAGTAAGCAAGTGGGTAAGCCTTAGAATTTTTCTATCTGTTACTAGCTGTCACGTGTCCGTGTTACTGTGCGAATTTTTGTCGCCCAGCGTTACCTGTTTGAATGATGTGTCTATGCGACACAATTACAAACTCCCGTGGAACATCTACTGCTCACCAGCGGTGTAATACAATGTTTGCAAAAACAGGCGTGGTAAATTTCACATGTAAAATATCGGTCAAAAATACGGACTGAACCATCAATCTCAGTGTCACGTGAATGAAATCGATTACCGAATCCTACAATGACTTACTTACGTTAAGTTGACCTTAACGTACTATACATAAAACTAAAACCTGTTCTTAATAAAGGTGATGAATGATCTTTAAAGTCGCTGTACCCTTGAAAGAGGTGGCGGTCGGCTGAGTATCTAAAGCTAACAACGATTTTTTGGGAACATATTGTGATGGGTTTCCTGTTGCCTTCCACACTGTAGTGCTAAAGCCCAGTTCTTCATGGGCTTAAGAACGCTAATGCCACATACGCCACTCTCACATAGCTTTGCCTAATCGCATTTTGGAAAGCATTTTGGAAATGGCAAAGTACTAAGAACTACGACCAAGTGGGTCACCTGATGGTAAGTTGCTACTTATTGCGGATGCCCATCGGTGATGGTGCTGTAACTCTCCACGCTGAAACGCAACAGCGCAAGCACTGCTGCTAGGCTGGAGGATTAGCTAGTAAGTCGAGGCAGCGATCCGCACAGACCTTAATGTAAACCAGTTCCGCGTAAAAACTATTTCAAAAGTATTTTTTAGGGGCTATTTCACGACTCTCAGTTAAGAACCATATTTTTAAGTGTGTTATCTATGATGTCGTCTTTGTCTGTTTAGTTAAAAAATAGAGAGGGAATCAGATAACTGAAACTTAAGATATCAGGAACTTTACAGAGAGTGGTAAAACAGGCCCTTAATGTTGTCAGCGCAATGAAGACTTCATTTGACGTTGAACTCCGATTCAGTCAACTATCTAAATAGTTGGTAAACTCCAAACAAAATTTGTTTATAGAATCACTAGCTGTTGCCCGCAACTTCGTCTTCATAGAATTCGTGTATCGCTATCCCGCGGGAATTACGCAATTTTCCGGGATAAAAAGTAGCCTATGTGTTATTCCAGTTCCAAATTTCATCCAGATTTGTCCAGCCGTTCTGGCGTGAAAGAGTAACAAACATCCATCCATCCATCCGTACTTACAAACTTTCGCGTTTATAATATTAGTAGGATCCTCTCACTAGCTTAACACTATTTACGTACGGTAAGTGATCATTAATCAATATAACAATGATTGGTGTTAAACGTGTATATAAGAATTAATATCGTTTGATTAATCTCATTAGTTAACGATGAAAAAAAAATGGCAATTACTTTTAATTCAATTAGTCTCCGGTCTAAGACTTTCCTCCTTTCTCCTTTGGTAAAAAAAAAACATTCCCAATGGTGTACGTTCTCTTTAATCTGTCAACAGCCGATAGAAAATTTAAAGCAATTCCAAGTTCACTAATTCACAAAACACATTTCCATTTTTTGTCTAATCTCAATTGTAATGACGGGTGTACAAAGGACAGAATGAGTACCTTTTGTACAATTTGGCCGATAATAAAGGTGCGAATATCTGTTAAAGAGTCTATGGATACAGGCCTAAATCACACTCGATAATTTAATTATAGCGTTACAAAGGTCTGAAATCTTTGAGAGAGCCCCACGCATGTTTAAGGAAAAGGCCGCAATGGAAGCGATAAGATTTTTAAAGCGAAAAAGTTTTAGTAAACTGTCGAGTTCTCCAATATGTATGCAGTGAAGTTCAAAAATATGTAAATACGCTTCTTATATCACTGAAAATAAGGTCCTACCCTGTTCGAGATTTAAACCCATGACTCTTGGCTCGCCGTGTCACTGTAAATGTTGGCCCCCAACACCTGATTTGCAAATACGGTGGCAATTAGGTATCAATTAAATAATACACTAAAACACAACGCAGTCTTGAGCATTAAACTCTCCGAATGTATTCTCCACGTAAAATCAGAAGTACGAGCCAAAAACAACAACAGAGCAGGATTAACAAGTGAAATCGAAGGGATCTGTACGGACCTTGTACAAGGTCCGTACCGCCAAAACAAATTTCTCTGAGAGATCCATAAATCACGTAATGTTTTTCACCATTTTTTTTTATTACTTCAACGCACACATGTCATGCTCGCTCAACGGCTTTTCCATAAATATCCGCTAAACCATTGCAGATGTGTTATCAACCTTGAAGGCAGATAAATAAAATACATCTCGTGCCAATAATTTCACCTGATGTCTTACTCTCCACGCCGAAACACAGCAGCGCACTTGGCGATAGAATTAGGGAGTTATTCTGTGGTAGCGATCTTGGTAGACCCGGCATAAGGTTCCTATCACCCGCAACGATGCTACTCTCTGTGTGACCTCATCCTAAAGGTAATACGTTTAAGTCTTCCGCGCCTTGCCATCGATACCGGTCGCCGTTAATTGCTTCCCAGTTGATTAATTCTGGCCAACCCTCGCGTCACACCTCGGCTCGATCGATGTCAGTAATCATTTGTTAATTGCCGTAATTCGTTATACTTTCGTTGATTCATTTTGCTAATGGAACTCTTTCAGGAAATTGACGGAGTTAGGAGGGTTTTTTTGGAAAGAGCGAAAGTGTTTCGGGATAACTACGATCCAATTAGCCAATTACTGCCTGTGTATACTCAAGGAAATCATGTGTTTACGCCGCAATGTAGGAGAAATATGTACCTACGCAGATCTTATTACTGTGGCAATACGATTCATGTAATCATTTCACCAGTTGCTTCTCTTCCCGCGCAGATAGTAAAAGCCCATCGAGGGAATGTGTGAAAATCATAGGAATCATGTTATAGGCGATGCGCCTAGCAACCCATCACCATTTTGATTCAATTTTCCACCTATACGCCCACAATCTTGCTAAACGTGGCCTAGGTCTTGTTACCTTAAACTCTGTCTACCCCGTACCCCCGTCTACGTGATTTGTATGTGTGTGTGTGTGTGTGTGTGTGTGTGTGTGTGTGTGTGTGTGTGTGTGTGTGTGTGTGTGTGTGTGTGTATATTTTGTCCATGGATGGTGGTGCCAATGCGTAAAGCGCAAAACCCTCTCGTACCGTTCGTGTAGCCTGGAGTGATGGTGGTGCCCACTTACTACCAGGTGACCACTGTTTCGTTTGCCTTCCTTGTCATATAAAAAAAACTGTTTCAGTAACAGCTTGTGTATACGGCATTTATAATAACAGCGAACAAAAACACGAGCTGCCGGCTAACATTTCACGTTAATTATTAATTTACAAGATCGGGCCGAGTTTCCTGATTCCAGCACGCTCGCAGTACTTTATTCTCCTACACTGCATGCTTTGCAATATAAATGGAGCATGTTTGTGGTTTCCGAGATTACTCTACATACAAATAAACTTGCAAACATAGTTTACCATTTTAATATACAGGGTAACTTCAAATTGGTAATACAAAATTAATGTTTTACTCACATTATCCCTAAAACGTGGTTTACAAAAAGTGTTTTAAATCAAAACTTTCCTCTTAGTTATCATCTGACGCCGCATTTACGAAGTAACGTATTTTGATTACCTAGTGATGGGCTCTTGTCAAAGAAAACAAATAGTATGACAGTTTGCTATGCAATGTAGGGTGACCGCACGTCGAACTTTAATTATTTCTATTGATTGACAACTAAGTAGCAATTTCTAAATGTCTGTGAAAATCAGAACACATAGAAAAATCCGAAAAGTAAAGCTATGGCCGGGAATCGAACCCGGATCCTCGTCATTCCGTGACGCGTGCTATACCACTACACCACCCATAGCAGGTAACTAAGTAGCATTCAAGTATTTTGTATTGTCAATTTGAAGTCACTCTTAATTATTTAGTGTATACATTCAGATCGCTGTTACTCGCTAATCTTGCCGCTAAGTAGCAGTCTTGCGTTATTGTGTGGTGATATTACTGGCCCATGAAAATATTCTATCCTATTTCTTTAGGCTGTCAACGCATCTGACATCTGGCGTCTACAAGAAAGAAGCGAAAAAAAACTTTGTATCCGTTTACACCCATACAATTTTATTGGAATTCTATGCTTCAGCCACCAATTGATTGATGGTTGGCAGCCAAGCACCGTGCGTTTTAAACGCAATTTCTTTCCTCGCACGGTAAAGATCTGGAACCAACTTCCTGCTGCAGCATTCCCTGAGCGGTACAATTTAGGGATCTTTAAAAAGCGAGCCTTCCTGTTCCTCAAAGGGCCGGCAACGCACTTGTGATTCTCCAGGTCTTGCAGGTGTCCCTGGGCGACGGTGATTGCTTTCCATCAGGTGACCCGTCTGCTCGTTTGCCCCCTCTTATATATATAAAAAAAAAACCAATGTAAATCAGACTTCACGTTTCTACTTGTCATTCGCTTCCAAAAAGATATTATCTAGCCTTCCATAAATTACGCACACTTTAGGAGGGAGGAAGAGGTTAACGAAGTGTGACATTGTGTGACAAGGGTTAGAGAAGGTCATATAATCGTGACGTCAGATGTCAATATTGAATAGAGATCTAGAATGTTTTATGAAAAGCTTAAGAGCTGCTATTTTTCATATTTATGGTCAGCTGTAGGTATAAAATAAAGAAATATGTATCGTCACACTTGTTCCACAAAGGTGATCTACCAGTGACAAGGACTAAGGTGGGGAGATCATAGAAAAATGATGAAATCCATAGAACGGTATTTGGGTACGGAAGGCCATAATGAACAAAAGCTAACCGCGTAAGCCATTTATAATAAACAACATAATAATTATTTCCAGACCATTAGATATTCATCTCTCTAACGAGTTGTCGTTTTAACATACCTCAAGTCACCAGGAAACCAAATTAATGTTAAACATACACAGCTATAAAACTGGCACTTTATACGTTTAGTTTGATGGAAATGCTTAATGTCGCTATTTGATTAAAGCTCGTACAAAGGAAGCCAAGGTAAAGTCAATGATGCTTATGTGGTTTTAGATGGGATTCTAAAATCACTTTAAATCCAGAATTTAGATTTATGTAATTGGAACTACTGTTTGAAGAGTTCACGGACATTTATGTAACTGATCTACTTACCTCTAAATGAGTATGTACAGTTTATTATTATTATTTATTAACAAAATTAAACATAATAATGTATATTGTAGTTTTACTTTGAACCATGTGTAACGGTCCGATTGATCTGAAATTTCTTATGATTCTGATATCAAGCGTGTATCTATCCGATCATTGTATCTGCATAACTTACATCTGAACACAATATATTAAGACGGATATCTTCTCAAATCCACACGAAGATTCCAAATTATTTGATAAGCTAGAAGTCAAACACAATATCCTTGGTACTCTTTTGAACGATTCATCATTCCACTGCCCTAAATAACCCAAACTGGCTTAATATTCATTATTCATGATTATACTCCAAAGATTGGCATTAATTCATCGATTTACATAGATATGAGGATTTCAGGAGCATGTACAGAAAGGTGACTTGCGATTTTTATATCCCTAAGTGCTTCCAGGAATTGCTTAAGTAGGGATGATTTTTTCATCGAGTAATATTTCATATTAAAGCAAATGGACATCGATCATCAGGACGATGACCTTTCCTCAGGCTGAATCAAAAGATACTAACTAATACTAGGACTTTTCCAAGATTTTTTATAGTCCTCTTGTGATTACGCGTTTTTCTCAAACAAGGATGAACAACGATTTGGTTTTGATTTTGAGACGAATAAAGGCCTTGTAATTAGAGACACTTACTAGACTCGAAAAAATCAATACAATACAAATATTCTTTAATGAACACCACAAATCAGTTCAATAGCATTACAGAAAAATCGAAAAATAAGCAAATCGTCGATAGAACAGTTTGAAAAATAGACAAATCAGGTATAAGTCCAATATTATAATGGAATCTAATTCATAAGTACGATTAGGCATTCTATAGTGATATAATAAAGAGGTAAACATAGTTTGTTAGTTTCAATGTAGGGATTATCTTCGAAACTATTGAACCTACTTAAAAAACAAGATACTTATTGATCCGAGATAGCATGTATCCGTAGGACATCGACGAAGTTGCGGATAACATCTAGTCATTATCAAAATAATTAATAAAAACTAAATTTCAACTACTGGGTTGTACCTGTCTAAAACATCTCCTAATTCCATGAATTAATAGTTTGAACAGATAACAAGAATAAGACAAAAGCTATAATGCTTCTACCTATAAGTTTTGTGATCCATTGAATTTCCAAGTTTGACATTTAGGCTGGAAACTAAATTTTATCTGGAAGTCCTTGATGACTTTTCAATTTCCGTTCATTCCTTCAAGTTACTCAATCCATTGAAACTCTGAAATAGTGACAGTCAATAGGTACTGTCATAGTAAAACTCCTTTTGACAACAATTTTATTTGTCCTACCAAGGCACTTAATTACGAATGGAGTGATAAAGTTTCCTTTAAGTTTCGTCTTGCTATAGTTGACAGTTTTTTTTATAAATATAACTCGGGGTAAAATAATGCGGATGTATAATTTACACCACGATATCCACATCCAGACGCATTCACATACATGTAATAATTACCTATCATTGTCAAAAGTTTCATATATCGCCAAAGTTGAGTTTGACTAGATCCGAGAACGTAATAAAATTGACACAATCGGTTTTGACATTATACTTCGCTGAACTTAGGTTATCAGGTTTTAATCATTGTTGACAATACATTTATTGATAATATGTTCAAAGCATACGGTGACATGGCAACGAAGTGGTTACTGATTTTCAAACCAAAATTACGAAGTAATAAAAATTCAACACTAAAATCGTCTATGTGCAAGAATTCATTAAATTCATTGAACTGTTAACGCGTGTACCTTTTAAGTAATCAACAAATAAACTTACTAACTCTGAAATTTATAATATCAGTAAAAAGTACGATACCATTGATTTTGGCAACCCAATTCTTCCTACATCATCAATTTCCCCTGTCAGCCTCATGGGGCAGGTTCTAAGTTCCGCCGACAACGCATCAATCTACTCCAGGAAACAACTGTCGTTACGAGTTGCGAGAACACCCTGTGACTGGTCGCTAACTACTTTCTATTGGTTTCAAGTCCTATTGTTTCTTTGATGAGGGTTCCACCAATCAGAGCGTTTGTGTGCAAACAATCAGAAAGTAAAGTATAACTCGTTTATTAGAAACGTGAAAGCGAAATTTTCATTGAAAATAGCGTGAAAAGAAAACATGGTCTCATTTTATAAAGCTTTTAGTGCGGCAAAGTGGGTTTTGTAATCCTGTTATTAAAAGTAGGTCATTTCATTATTGACTTTTACAAGCTCTGTTAATAATACTTTTAAGCCTTTTACAATGGCGCACTGAAATAGTCGGCTGAAAGGCAAAAATAGCTACAGTCAGCTAAAATAGACAATGCAACGAACCAACATAGTCATTTTTTCAGGGATCATAAATGCGAGCAAAGTTAATTGAAGTATTGGGGTTGTTACTAATACATACTCTTATACATGGAGGAATGTGTTTATTTATCACAATAGTATTAAATTGCCCTTATCAGAGTCCATACTTCATCTATGATGATCTTCATGATGTTAAACTAAACTTCAATTTCAATGGATTTTGCTCGCATAACCGATTTTTGAATCGTGAGATATACCTTATTCGATGGATAACCCTACGGGTATCTGTCAGATAATTGCATATAGGTGAAAACTTAAGTAAATGACTTGTTGTATGTAGTAATGTACAAAACTGATAAAGGACTTAAGAGTAATTTTTCTAATTTGGAACGTCAATTCGTCTATTCGCACACATATAACAGGTCATTTACTGAAGTTTTTCACCTATACCAGAGGGTTGAAAAGTCGGAACTGATAAAAGATAAATGTCTCGAAACAATTGAATTGAGTTTAAAATTATTTCCTAGATAGGTACATACGTATATCAGGTATTTGTCCCTTACGAGGTAGACAGAGCACAAAGTAACAAAATCTTAAGGCAACGTTTTGCATGATTAAGGGCGTATAGGTGGATAGGGAAATCAAAATAATGATGGGTTGCAAACCGCATCGCCTATAACACGATTCCTAAGACTTTCGCCCATTCCCTCGATGGGCTTTTACCATCTGCGCGGGAAGAGAAGCAACTGGTAAATTCTATGTTTTTTTTACTCCCAGACCAGCATGGAAGAAATCAAATAGATAGCAATATCAAATACCTTGATCGATTAAAAAAACACTGTATTCAAACTGCATTTGACGAAATAATGACGTGTCTATGGGACCGTTTTATTTGTTCGCAATGAATGTAATACCTGTCGTAATAAGTGTCGTATTATACTATGTAAATCTAAGTGATCATGTTCAATAAAGATGTAGATTCTTTGCTGTTGGATAGTGTCGCGAATTTTGTGTTATTCAGTGAGAATAAAATAAAATTGAGGCCAAGTCGTCGACCCTTTAATGGACATCAAATGCTATGACAAACAACAGAGTAATGTTTTATTCAGAACGGATTTTGCGTCGCATTTTCAACAAAAAGATCTAAATAAAAGTAATTTTGAGAGATGTTTTTTACAGAACTAAGGGGTTTGAAGCTGAGCGAAGTGGAAACAAAGCACTCAAATCATTAATGCGATGTTGAGAGTTTGAAGGATTTGCTTAATGTCGGATAAGCGAAGTTATCACGAAACACTATCGAAGGCAAGCCTAATTAAATTTCCGATCATTGATGTTACTGAGATAAACTATTGGCACATGGATGATCATTAATTGAAAATCGCAACGTCGGCTATCTCTTCGGTTGGGTTAGATTGGTTAAATGTTTTTCAGGGTGTTGAATCATGAAAAACGATTATTATTAGAAACGTTAAGAAATGATCACTACGCGCTTTTTAATTAATGTTTAGAATTGTGAAATACTTTCCTAAACACAGGGAGTAGAAGTGGGCTTTTAATGAATAGTTAAGTATGATGGGTTGGTGGAACAAACAAGTGTTTGACAAGAAGATTATACGTGTCCAGCTGGGAGATATTGCAATTAATCAAAAGCGGCTGGTTGTTTGGAAAAGTACTAAGGTTATTAATCCCCTCTTTGAGCGAATATTCATTAATTTTGTAAGTTCTAAAAAGAAAAAAATCCTATAGATCAAGGAAAATACATTTTATTAGAGTGGGTACTAGCTTACCGACCGAGTTTCTATTAAAATCATAGCTAAAATATTGTTTCAATGTTTCTTCTGTTCTGATTTTACTAATATATTTTTTTTCAGCCATAAGTTTTTACTCAATTCAGTGACTTTCGACTTCATAATAATCATAGATTCTCTTCAAAGTGTTGGCTGAATTAAACTTTTTACTCATGAAGTTTTAAACCATACCTTACGTTGGTTCACAAACCTTGAAGCCCTTCCTTTGCCAGTGCAAACTGAACGTAGTCCGTTAAATCAATAAACGAAGTAACAACCCAAGTAGTCATTCCACTTTTTACTGAACTAACCCATTCAGACACACCTGTAGCAACAATATCAGCTCCAATTCCCACACATTGGCAAGAAACAAACACTGTTGAAAGATGTAATTGAGATACTTGCAGTTCTGCAATAAAACTATAGCTCGCTGATGGGACTATTTTGAGGGATCACTGACTGTGACGAACGTTTGGCCAGCAGCCAGGAATTCCTAGGTGATGTTTGTTGTTCAGACAGTTCCCTTCATCTCTGAACGCTGTGTAAGCAGACGCTTAAATGCAACCGTCAAATAATACCACGAATGCAGTCATTGGAAAATAGGTTGATGGATCCGAACCGAGTTCTGACAGCAGGTTCGTATGAATAAGTAATATTTGAAAGCTGTTGCTGAAATGTGGTTATGTCTTGATGTTTAAGTAATAATTACATTAAAAACGATTTGTGAATGCTTGATGCCGATTTACAGTAATAGAACGATTTATTTTTCGTGAGTTATAATATTATCACTTATTTGATAATCTGGACCACGAAGATGATGTTTTCTTGATTCGCTAGCTACATTTAAAAGTAAAATATCCAAGTAAACTAAAATATAACCGAATTTTTATATATATATTTTCCCTTTTTCTTTTTCTGTAGAAAGATCATTTGTGTGCTGAAATATTGTGGACAATTGTAATTGTGTTGTAAACACGATACGTTTTTCTCTGTATGATTTGTTTTGTTATGTTGTTGTTGTTGTTGTTGTTTACAATATGTAATTGTACCGAAAAAATAAATAAAATAAATATTGAATTTGTTTACTTGGTAATAATCATATCTGATGCTTTCTTGCCAAGTTTCTTGCAGTGCATTCATTTTGGCAATGATGTTGATGGTCATACTGAAAGCACTTGTAGAATATAAAGAAGATTTTGATTTTGGCAGTGTATCTTATGAGTAAATTATTGTTTCTCAGATTGCTTTCATTGTGTTTAAGTCTCATAAACTGGCCTGTAAAAGTAATGTGGATGTAGCATGTAGCTAGAATATCCTTGAGCATAGTGACGAACTGTGCCAAAAGGCATCATCGAGCTTTCAGAATAGGAAAGAGAAAGATAACATAGTGTTAAATTCAACTTTATACCCATCTGGTCTATTTATGTCCGTTGAACGTACCATCACATAAAAATTGTTGAGTGGATTTAATTAATTTTGGGACAATGAAACCAGGCGGGTTAAAAGATATTTTTATTTCCCTGAATAAAATTGCCGGATTGTTATGTGTTCATACCATAAATGCCCTGAAAATGTTGGGGGAGGATTATAATAAAATGTGCTGGATTGTCCTTTCATAAGCTAACAGTTAGCATATAAGTATGTTGTAGCTTATTTTGGAATCTACATATTATTATTAGTATCAAAATGTTATGCGAGTATGTTTGATTGTTACGCTTTCACACGTAAACTACTCAACCGATCGTCTTAAAATTTGGAATGGAGACACTTTGAGACCCTGAGGAAAACGTAGACTAGTTTTTATCCCAGAAAATTGTATAGTTCCCGCGGGTGTAATCAGTTCTCCGCAGACGAAGTTGCGGGCAACAGCTAGTTACCTATAAAAGTGGGTCATCGAATTTGGTGTGTAAAACCCTTGAAGCCACTCCGGCAGCCAATCGTGCCAGCGGTATATGTCGCTTGAATTGGGGACACATACGACTTGGCGTGTAGAATCTTTGAAGTAACTTACGCAGAATCGTAAACGTGTTGCTCTCGTGTTAGCTCTTGTTATTGATACGATACAAGTAAACAATTGTAATTGAACACATTGCATGTCCCAGTACTAGGTATTGTGGAGAACAAAAGCATTTAGACAACCTTAGGACAAAATTAATAGCTATTCATAGTGCACTTGTGTGCGTGAAGTGGATGTGGCACTCAATTAGAGGATTAGTAACGATCCAGTGCAAAGCTTAAGCGAATTTGCCAATCATGAATGTTAGAATTTGATCCGATAAATTAATGAATTTCATCGTCTTTCGTTAGGTTTAGGCAGACAGTTAAATCTGTTTAAAAGGTGCTTTGTTCTCAAGACTATTTATTAGACTCCTTTATATGTCGATCCCGACGCCCGATGTCACTGTCTTAACCTAAATATAATCTAATCGTTTTAGAATAAGACGGATCCGTTTGTTCCCGTGAGTGTCGTAAAGGAATTTTAGGTTGGTATCACATCTATCAGCATCAAATCGCATTTTGCCGGCATTTAAATGTCGCAGCTTGAAAAGAAAAGTCAAACTTTCTTGGGACAGAGTATATAACCAATACCTTCATATCATCATCATATTTATCAGCCATAGGACGTCCATTGTTGGACATAGGCCTCCCCCATAGACCTCCAGTTGCCTCGGTTGGAAGCGGTTTGCATCCACCGTGAACCCACGATTTTAACCAGTAGGCTTATTACCTAACTCGCTCGCAATCACCATCGTGTTCATTTTGACAGTTCTTGTATGAATGTGACAGCTAGCTGATTCCGATGTCAATTGTCAGCCCATACATGAACTGTCAAAATGAACACGATGGCGATTGCGAGCGAGTTAGGTAATAAGCCTACTATCCGTCGACCTCAGTAGCATTACTTTACCGTACTGAAATTACATACATGCATACATACATAAATCACGTCGTTATTCCTTAGGGGTCAGACAGAGCTTAAGGTAAGGCCACGTTTAGCATGATTGTGGGCGTGTGGATGCTGGTCTGGGAGCAATGAAAAAACATAGAATGTACCAGTTGCTTCTCTTCCCGCAGATGGTAAAAGTCCAACGAGGGAATGAGCGCAAATCTTAGGAATCATGCTATAGGCGATGTGGCTAGCAACCCATCACTATTTTTAATAATTTTTTGTATAGTTTTAGTTCTAGTTTGAAAATTTACACCGGCCGTTTGAAACCGTGAACATATTTAGTGATATTATCTGTGTCATTGTAAATTCAAACACTTAAAACCATACCGACAACCTGTATTTTAAATCCGTCGTCAACAATGATGATGGTGACGATCATGATCGTCAACAATAGTAAATCAATAAGATAGATTAAGACCGTACAATTATAAAGGCCAACAACAATTACCCGCTAAAATCTGCAAGAAGGTTTTTATTCACCTTCTTTTGTTGCAATTGGCAGTTCAAAAGCCTATATTTCGTTGAATAATAACTAAAAGCAGTTCATAAATAAGCAAGCAAGACTAAAGACAGCTTTTTTCCTTTGCACATGTGTAATCTCGCAGCCAGTGTATCATCGAGGGTTTTCCGCCGCGTTTAATATTGTGGGAAAGGATTATTTATGAAACCATTTTACTTTAGCATCGTTGTTCGAGAATGCGTAGGTATTTGCTTGAAGATATTTACTGTAAATATCGAAACGTAGTGTTAAACCTTCTTGTGTCCTATGGTAATAGTAAACACCCTGGCCACTTTTGATACTATTAATTTATAATTTAGAATACGCTTTATTGTGTTCTATTGTGTCAATCACTTGTCTCTGTACTCTCTTGCATACCGTTACAACATTATTTTTATCCCTGCTCTGCTTATTTTACTTCAAGACGTAGGAATGCAATAATTTAAAAAATCTATTGTAAGATTTTAAACAGATGTTTCATAACAAAAGAAAGGTGAAAAAGGAAATTGAATGTGCAAAATGTAATAGAAAAATAATTTATTTTTATGGAAATACAGTAGGATTTCTATGAAACGCAGTTACTTTTGTTTGTTGTAAATGATGCTTTCTGGGCTATATTTGAAAGTAAATACTTTGCGTAATGATGTCATCGCTGTTTGGGTTTTATCCAAAACGTAACACAACGTTATCGTATTTTCGGTCCATACTTAGTAATTTATAGAATGTATGCATTAGCGATATTATCTGTTGAGATAATTGGGACGGCATAATACCCGTGGAAAGGCCATTGCATTAAATTTGAATCAGCACCTGGCCACTCTTTACTTTCCGCACAAAACTTAGTTTTAATTAAAGTTTAAATCTGATAGTATTTTATGCAACAGTTGTATAAGAGGGGTCAAAAAAGGCGAGTGGTGTGGGTTACGGTAAGAATGGACGCTACGAGCTTTTTTTTACTTAATTATACAACGTTGCATACAATACCTTTTGTATGACTTGTTTAAAATTATCATCATTATCAGCTGAAAGGTTGGACCGGGGTACTGTAAATACAACGTAAATTCGGGCTCAGAGCCACCAAATTAGCCGAAAATGACACCCAATCACCACTTTTGTGTCAAATTGTCAAAATGTCATCCGCCATCTTGGTTCATAAAATTATACCGAATTCGTGCTCAGAGCCACCAAATTACCCGAAAACGATACCAATCAACATTTTTGTGTAAAAAGTGTCAACATGTCATCCGCCAACTTGGACCCAAAAATTATGCGAAATTTGAGCTCAGAGCCTATAAATTACCCGAAAATTACACCCATCACCATTTTCGTTTCAAGTGTCAAATAATGTGCGCCAGCTTGAATCCTAAACAATAATTGTCAAATTGAAATATACTAAAATATTAAATATATTGAAACATGTTTTATCTCGTTTGCTTTCTACCGTATTTGGTCCTAAACGATTGAATGGTTTTTGACCATAGCCTGTCTGAATGGATAAATTAAAAAAAACTCATTGGCAATAAAAGTTTTACTTACGTATCGATGGAGCATTTTTAGAGCGACATAAGACAACAAGTGCTTTTAGAGGTAATAGACAACATAGACTTAGTCTTACTTATCCAAAGTCTTATTATGAGTGTTCAACACAATTGTACAAGAGTAGAAAAACTAATAAATATTACAGGACAATGTGACACCATTAGATTTTATTTGGCACCTTAGTGCTTTATTTTAGGACTAAGGTTTGGTTACATTGCAAAGTTTGACAGATCGGTTGAATTCGCTCGCTATACCCCGGCAACACGTAATTGGAACTCTTGCATGACTTGTGTCTATAAATGGGCCATATTCACAAATTAATGTGACAGTTAGTTTATTGTTATAGAAAATCAAAAATAGAAAGCACTTCAGCCATTTTGCAGGAAACATTAAGCCACTAAGGCTTAACCTTGTTCAAAGTTTGTCAGTTCCATAAGTCCCAGTTTTCACACTACTAAATCGCGATTCAACTTTTTCCAAGCAATACAGTCTGAGTGAGCCGAGGCGTTCGTGTTTGGTCCGTTTTTAGCCTTGGCTTTCTCAGTCAAGATTCGGCGCAGCAGTTGTTTAAACTCGAAGAGAAATCTAGAAGCACAAAACCAAATTAATTTAGCTACGTCAAAAGGGTAGTAAATTGTCGACCCGTCAAAGGATTGTTCGTATTCGTGCCGACAGGCCCATTACATTACCCATGTAATAGAACTCGTATAGAGTCATCTAGTAAATTGCAGCTTCGACTGTCAAAGACCTGGGATTACCTTAGGCGAATGCAGTCAGTATAACATCACTGAGGGGATATAGACGTGATTTGTGTATGTATGTATGTATGTATGTATGTATGTATAACATCACTGATGCTGTACCATCGATAAATCCGAAGTCAGCTTAAGTAAATATAATTTTTCATTATAGCTAGTGGAGAAATACTTGTTGTTTGTAATACCAGTGATTTAAAAAAAGTATAGATACTTGGCAATAAGTTTTTGACAGAAAACCTTTGAAATATATTATGACAAAATCATCGATTATAATTAATGCTATTAAGAAGTATTAATATTGTTAATGCTAAATCTCTGCTGAAAATACACGCTTTATACTTCGAATTTCCAAATTCGTAGAATGGCGTTCTGTTCACACTTAAAATGTTTGATGGAAGCATGAGTAGGACAGAATAATACGAACTTCAGATTTCGAATTTAGGAGTAAACTCCGTACTTCTGGCAGATTTACGGCAATTACTTGCGTTGCATTCAACCAAATCTTTTGCTTCGCAAAGTTCCGTCACATTTCCCCCCAACAAACGAATGTATCATTAAATGCTCTTTTAAGTGTCGTTACCGGCTTCGACAAGTATAAACATGAATCAAACAAGTACACAAACACTAAAAGTATATGGACCAAAAGTAACTACTGCGTACGGGAAAACAGCGACCATTGCCATGAAACCTGTTCGTGATTACAATTTTCTATCGTATGACCAGTTTATGGGAAGATAAAATCTGTCCGTACTAGATTACACAGTGAATTGAATTCGTCGGTTCATTAAATTTTACGAGGTCGTTTTATGCTCAATTATGAGCTTTTTGGATTTAGGTAGGTACAATGTCTCGCTTGAACTGTAAATTAAGAAAAATACGGTAGGTACTTAAGTAACTACTTTCACCGCGCTAGTGTTTGTTTCATTACGCTAATCCATCGTAAATTAAATAAATAAAAGGAATTGCTGCAATTCTTCTTGACTTCACGTAACTTTTTTTGCTATTCGTTATTCTCAGGATAACATTTGTGTGAAACTCAATTAAAAAAAAAGACAAACAACTTAACGAGGCAAAGCCAACGGACAACATTACAGTTTATGCATTATATTAAATTATAATATCGAAGTCACAACGTACTTAGGTGGCTTAATACTTTTATAATTACAGGCACACATTTTAAGTAAGTCTCATAAACAATAGAATTTCTGCACGAGTCGGTTTACAATCGAAAATGTTAAGTATCTGTAATAACAGACTTATTAGCGGGGTTCAAAAACGTCCAAAGCTATCCATAACCATGTCTAAATCATACTTAATTATACGCTCAACCATACTCGAGGTCGGACATGATTCAGCATCACATTTTCCAACTGATTGCAGCGCTCTAATCGGCAGAAATTTTGGGTGGCAAATTCTCATTTAGCAACGGAAATCGGTGGGTATCCAATTCGTTGCCTTTAGGATCTGTTCCATTTCCGTGCTGTAGCTGTGAAAATCACAGAATCCATAATTAGGATATGGACTGTGTGGATGAAGCATGTGATACCTATAGGTTGTTGCCGTCAGAATTCGGGTAAATGTCTAGCCGTGTTAACCTTAATAGTAAGTAATGGTGGTTTAATAAATGAATTCGTCGACGTAAATATATAAGATTTGCATCAAATGGTAACCTACTTTGTTAACTAGAGTATCTGTGATATTTCCATTTCAATAACAAATTCGCATAAATATATTTTTTTGCATTTGTAATGACTTGTTTAGTTATATAATTTAGTTGCTGTTCCATGCTGGTCTGGGAGTAAAGAAAAAACATATAATGTACCAGTTGCTTCTCTTCCCGCGCAAATGGTAAAAGTCTACGGGGTAGACATAATAAATAAAATAATAATATAATTAAATTGTAAAAAAATGATAAAGTTTGTACTTTACATAATATTTATAATTCACCATCAAGCTCTTACAATGCCCCAGTGTTGGTCACTAGTCCCCCACGAAGTATGTCATACAATCGTCACGATATGACATCCAATCCTTTAGTTGCGTTTGTATTTTATTAAGGTCCGACCACACCGGTGCGTAAAAGACGTTAACGGTGCGTTTTCTTTTTAATTTGATTTAATTTAATTTAAGGAAATAATAATTTATTTAATTTATTGTAAGTTAATTGATAAATGATGAATCCGTATTGGCATTGTATAATTAAATTTTATTTTAACTTATTAAATTACTAGGTAAATTTAATTTATAATTGCATGAGTAATCTAGACATTTTAATTTTATTGTTTTCTAATAGTATTCATTAAATTATACACAATTTGACTGCTAATGTTAGGGCAAAACACTTCATGCGCCTCAGATGACTGAATATATTAAGGGACTGATGCTTACAATACCATCTATGTAAACCATATGTCTTGTGAATAAATGATTGATTGATTGATTACGCAACAAAATGTATAAAAAAACGGTGAGAAAACGTAACGCCTACGACACGTCACTGCGTATAAATGTGGCCGTGTGGTCGCTCCTTTAAGCAGAAAATAACTATGTTCAGTTAAATTAGTCATTCAGTAACTGAACTCCTGATTAATGTAACCCACATAGCATACCTACACATAGGTCCATACGTCTAGCGGATCTCACTGGCTGTCATGCTGTGATTACGTTAAGGGTATGGCAATCTATGGGTGGCCCCAAGGGTAGGTTGCATCGAGATTAGTCGCTCCATATTGCGTTATGGAGCTGATTGGAATGTAATTAGAAATTGATATAGATGTGGGAAGCCTGATTAAATAATATAAAATTTGATGACACAGATGAAGAAAACTGTTGTTCTTAGACTCTACCACATACTATATGTCGCGCTGGTTCATTCTCATTGTCACTACATATTATAAAACAAAGTCGCTTTCTCTGTCCCTATGTCCCTATGTCCCTATGTATGCTTATATCTTCAAAACTACACAACGGATTTTGATGCGGTTTTTTTAATAGATAGAGTGATTCATGAGAAAGGTTTTTATGTATAATTCTATGCAGACGAAGTCGCGGGCAGAAGCTAGTTAACAATAAATTTAAAATTTCAGAACCCCCACGCATTAACCTGGTAATCACGTAAATAAACAATTTTATGCCAAAAACGCCTTAGGTACTTCATTTTGGAAAAGAGATACTCTTCAAACTGCTGTATCGATTTTAACCAAACATGGCTATGAACCACCTCAAGGGAATTTGCTTTCGAATGAATCTTCTATGCTGGTCTGGGAGTAAAGAAAAAACATAGAATGTACCAGTTGCTTCTCTTACTGCGCAGGTGGTAAAAGCCCATCGAGAGAATGGGCATAGGAATAATGTTATAAGCGATGCGGCGCCACGTTTAGCATGATATTGGGCGTATAGGTGGTAAGGGTAGTTAAAATAATAAAAAAATATAAAAACCTCGTTACAGCAAAAAAAAAACCACAATTGTCCACAATTTAGTTCACAGTACAAATTTCTTTTGTTGCACGTCTCTGGAAACTTTTAAAACCCCGTGTTCCTTGGCAGGGATAGCAACAGTTGTTGCAAATACAAAGCAAATCGGATCAGGCTGCGACCTCAATATCCACTGGTTGCATAATTAATTTAGTCGCAGGTTTGGGCGAACAAACACATCTAAATTGGTTACCGATATCTACATATGTCAGTTTGGGGTTCAAAGTGTAATTTGGTTTACACATTGCTTGGATAATGACCGCGAATGACGCCGCGGTAAGTGGATGACATCGTGATTACGTCTGCCATGCAATACCTAAACAAATGACATTATAGCTCTCAAACAAATGAAGCGATTTGAATGCGTTTTTTTTAGTAAAGCCTGTTTCTTTGCGGTGTATTTTAGCTATGTTTGCTAAAAATCGGTAAAGCAGTTTGAAGAGTATCAGCTCTTTTCCTAAACGATGTAAAGGGCTTTTGGTATAAAATTGTTTATTTACGTATGATTACTCGTTAATGCGTTTTTTAAATTTTGAATTTAGTCCTATGCATGGAAATAAACCAGTGCGACATTTAAAAAGGAAAAGAGTGGTAAATTTTTATATTATTTTATCAGGCATCCCACGTCTATTTCAATTTTAGAATGTTTGGCATTTTTGGCCTACGATGAATGATTTTTTTATTTAGGTGTCCCTAGGTCAGTTTAGTTACTTTTCGTACATTCATA
Organism: Pandemis corylana; assembly: GCA_949127965.1. NCBI lineage: Eukaryota > Metazoa > Arthropoda > Insecta > Lepidoptera > Tortricidae > Pandemis > Pandemis corylana. The sequence goes on along the minus strand of OX421867.1, from coordinate 8,345,788 downwards.
CTAGGTAGCAAGATCGACTCTAAACACACTAGAAGGTATTTTTGATTCTGAGCGGAAATAATCCAATAACATTTCCAAATTCAGAAAAAAAAACATTCGACCAATATTTGAAAACCGAACACTTTTCGGGATGCAATAGAGCTGGCTTTGCGAGTTGCAATAATACTGAGTTACAGGCTATGTCTGTCCATGCTGGTCTGGGAGCAAAGAAAAAATATAGAATGTACAAGTTGCTTCTCTTCCCGTGCAGATAGTAAAAGCCCATCGAGGGAACGGCCGAAAATCTCAGGAATCGTGTTATCGGCGATGCGGCTAGCAACCCATCACTAATTTTAATATCTCCTTTCCACATACACGCCCACAATCTTGCTGAACGTCGTTTTGTTTTCCTATGCTCTGTCTACCCCGTAAGAGATAAAGACGTGATTTGTGTATGTATGTATTGAAGAGAATCTATGGGCCCAATTTATCGCACTGAACATTATTTAAATATAAAATTATTATAATACAATACAACGTACGGCCATTTTTCTAAATTTGGAACGGGAGTAAAATGTGTTAACATTTCATGAACGAACTGACGGATAATCTAACCAGTGTTCCTAACACGAAATAATAAAAAGAAAAAAAATAATAATATTGCATTGCGTTACATTGCAGCATGTATATAAGTATTGTAAGTTATGTAAAATACAATTATAGTTGACATTTCCCGTGGGCTTATATGATGAATATCATGATGTAATGTTTATTTTTGCATAGTTTTATTTGCTAGTCGTAAAATTATTAAACAAGCAGAGGTTAAGGTCCAATTTGCAAGTACTTGCAAATATATTCAAGTCTTTGTTTAAGGCAGTTATTAACAACTGAGGTGTACTCAAAACACTGTTTAGCACTTAATGTTTCACACTTATTAATGTTTCTGTGTGTTATAATGGCAGGTGATCTCTGCGATTTTCGACACGTATGTACCTAGTTTAGTTTATTATTCGTTCAATATAAAAAAACTACATAAATAAAGCAAAGATAATTAATTTTGAAGTCGTCAGAAAATTGATAAAAATCAGAATACTAAGTCACAAAAAAGCGGGGGAGGGCGGGAATTCCCAAACCTGCATTGCACAGGTGCTGCGAAGAGGTAACCCCATCCCGGGGTGGTGCTGAAACGTCGCGGTGACACCGAGTGCTCCCGTAACGCCTCACATACGACCGAATAGGGAATCCGTGTGGTTTTTAGTGGGTACGCCTGCCGTCGCGGGAGAGCCCCACATACCCCTGGTAACCCCGTACCGGGCGGATTGCGTAAAGCGCATTTTCCACACCATAAAAAAGGGTGTTACCACACCAATCGATCGATCATCGATCGATGCCATCGATCAACATCGATCGATTAGTGTGGTTGGTTTGGCTGATCGACGGGTAAACTAATCGATCGACATCGATGTTGTACGGTAGAACACGGTCAAAAGACCCCTCTCCCCTATCGGGCTCTTAGCCAACGGATAACGATATCCCTCAGAATCTGCCAGGAAATCATTAACCGATGTCCAGGGTGCACCGGACCAAGCACTGCTCTTCCCCTCGGACGGATCGAAAAACGATCCGCAGCTCTTGACCACACGCGGAGGTAACCCGACTCGCACCCCGACCGAAATTTAAAGGTCCTGGATAACATTTACAGGGATGTCCAGTCAAAACAACCCAACAGTGGTGATCACTTACCATCAGGTGACCCACTTGCTCGTTTGCCTTCCTATTCATATTAAAAAAAAAAAAAAAAAAAAAAAAAAACCACATGCAGAAGTATTCTGAACTAATTTAAAGACAAAGTATATACATACGTACCTACAAAATTTCAAGTCAATCATCGGACATGGCTCAAAACCAAAACCAAAGTTTTTTTGCTTACTGTACTTGCATTCTCATCCGACCTGCATAATGTGTACCAAATTCCAAGTCATCGGCCCAACCGTTGAAGAGTTCCCTCCTACGGAGACGATCCTGGCTGTATCACCAGAACTCCACTAACCACTAACAGATTATTGTATTGTCATCCGACTTACATGCAAAATTTCAGCTCAATTGGTTGAAGATATCTGCTTCACAATTTAGTTGCACAATTCCACCCGAACAAACATACTTACATTGCAAGTTAACGAAATGCTTGTAATAATTATACGCAGTCAAGTTCAATAAAAGCTTGTAAACGGTAATTTATTGATTTACTTGTCACGTAGTTCTTATCGACGGTTCTCGCCTTATCAATTAACTACGGGGATTTACATGAAGTGTATCTGTGGTCCGAGGTCAGGTAAGTATGCGTTGCTACGCAGTGTAAATACAGCACTCAGATTTCTGAATCATTGTAATGGAACAAGACAATATTTTTTGGGATGAAAACATTTACTAATGTACGTTTAAAATTAATAATAGTTGACGTCTTGAGTTGAAGTTTGAGTGTTACTGAGAAACAACGTTGCTTTCGGGGTGAGAGTCGGGTTACCTCTACGTGTGGTCAAGAGCTGCGGTTGGTTTTTAGATCCGTCCGGGGGGAAGAACAGTGCTTGGTCCAGTGCACCCTGGGCAACGGCTAATGATTTCCTGGCAGTTTCTGAGGGATATCATTGACCGTTGGCTAAGAGCCCGACAGGGGGGAGGGGGTCTTTGACCATTGCCGTACAACGTTGCCGACATTTTGTCACAAGATTTTTTAATTATATTTTTGTTAGGTACTTTGACATTGGCGAAGTTGTCGTCGCTATAACGACTTGATACGCCACAAATAAGAAGAAGAAGAACGTTGCATTCTCTTCATTATCTTGGTAAGTGAAAATAAAGGAAATATTGCCCTATATGGCTTTGATTGACTGTATCGTATCCAGATGCCAATACGATTGTCCTCATACGTATATTTCAATTTCATGTTAGTGTATTCCTTTTCCTTTCTATGCGTGTGTCTCAAGTGCTAGAAAGTTCTGAAAGTTCTCCAACTGTTATAGCCATCTTTCAGTTCACGCCACTTCGCCACCGGGTTGATCGTTTTGTGGTGGCATTCGAAAAGTTCTCTAAGACTTTCAAACGAATTTATTTTTCCAGTATAGTGTTTCAATATTCAAAACCATATTAATTTTGGCCTGATCGTTTGCAAAAGAGATCTTTTTTATACGTCGTAGACAGTATATTCTTTTAATGTTTATTGGGCAGAAACGGTGCAATTTTACTTAAATCTAACAAAGTTATATCTAACATTAACCAATAAATATGCCACCGGTATTTAATACATACATTTATATGGGTCGGTGTTTTCAAGATTTACCGAAAAATATTCTACAAAATCTCAATTTCAATGACTTTAAATTGCTTTCTTGTATTCTTTTAATGTTTCATAATGTTCGTGGCACTAATTTTGCGTATTACATTTGTTTTCGAAAGAAAGTTACCACGATAAAATCGTAATCTTAAATATATATAACTCAAAGGTGACTGACTGACTGACTGACATAGGGATCTATCAACGCACAGCCCAAACCACTGGACGGATCGGGCTGAAATTTGGCATGCAGGTAGATGTTATGACGTAGGCATCCGCTAAGAAAGGATTTGGATCTTTTCTACCCCCAAGGGGATAAAATAGGGGATGAAAGTTTGTATGAAACTGTCAATTTTAAACCCATCGGGCTGAGACTGCATGCATAAAGCTACTATGACGTAGACATCCTCTAAGAACAGATTGCGTAATTTCTGCGGGATAGCGATAAACGAATTCTATGCAGACGAAGTTGCGGGCAACAGCTAGTATTTAATAAACTCAACCCACCGAATTGAGAAATTTCCTCCTTTTTGAATTCGGGTAAAATGAATGTGCTTACTCTCGCAAAGACTTTGAGCACTCGATATAACACAAGCAATTTAGATCACAAAGACTTATCATTATTTCCAAAACAATATCCATATATCATTACGAAATGATTTATCTCAGTAGATATTCGTATATTAACAGCAACAGGTATTGTTATAAAACTGGATACCTTACAAAATGCGAAATACCGGAACATCCAAAGAAATTTCTTAATAACGAATTCAATTTCGTCTGTGAAAAGGAATGAATTTTGCACACGCAACAGTTGTTCATTGTAAAATGTTTCCAAGGAATTCTTATGAACGCACTTGGTTTTAAGTGATTATTCACGTAAACGTTTTTGTTGGCATTAATGAAAATACATGTGATGGTTTTCGGTGTTTTTCGGTGTTGCGTTAAAAATATGTTTGGAGTTATGAATTGCTGATTTATAAATTCAAATGGACAAAACAAATCAGGCAAATTTGGGATGTTTAATATAGAAAGTGATTAGTACATATAGCCAGGCTACAAAGAATAATACCCGTACCATCCTAAAGTGCAATATTAATTTTATACGACTTAAAATCAGAGACTATTTCCACTACGATTCAAGGTTTGCTTATTGTATTTTGTCTGATTAATCAACTGTCATTGAAAATGATAAAGCACTTGGTCGATGCAGTTGCAGAATTATAGACTTATAGCATTAAAAGTAAAAATAATAATGTTAATTTGTACACGATGTCTGAACAAAATCTAAACAAAAACATCCCAAAATATCCTGTGAATGATCACACTAAAAGCTAGAATGATTAATGGTTCCAAATTAGAATTTATCATAAGCATTTATGGCGGACATGATTACATTAAAGTATAGATTATTAGGCGCCCGGGATGGGAGTGCCGTAAGGAACAAGTGACGTCACACACGACTGCTGGGTTCACACTACCGTCAGTTTTATAGCTGATAGTACCTATGTGTATTGTGAAAATGTAGATCAGATTGAACTGTAGGCTAATTATTTTTCAGCACTATGTAGATAAAAAGATTATGGTAACGTTTTTCTTGTACTATATTTTGGATACTTCCATGCTGACCTGGTACCAGTTGCTTCTCTTCCCGCGCCGATGGTAAAAGCCCATCGAGGGAATTGGCGAAAATTATAGGAATCCTGTTATAGGCGATACGGCTAGCAACCCTTCACTATTTTGATCTCATTTTTTGCCATCTATACGCCCACAATCTTGCTAATCGTGGCCTAGATTTTGCCACCTTAGGCTCTGTCTACCCCGTAAGGGATAAAGGCGTGATTTGTGTATGTATGTATGTAAGTGTATATTTTGGATTTTTCTAATTACAATTATACATGGTCTGCTCCGAGCGGGAGCCCTCTTAGCTGATCCGTTGTTCTTTGTTTGTTTTATTTTTTTCTTTTTAATAAGCTTTTCTTAAGTCTATAAAGTATGACCATATTGCCAATGACATCCACCCGGAGTTAGGAAAAGAGGTCGTCCAAAAACAACATGGCAGCGCTTCGTTGAAAAGCGTGGCACATAACATCCCAAATATTCAAGAGTTGTGAGCACTGGTTCGAAGCTACCTTTTTCTTATAAAGCCATGCATCAAAATACTAGGTTAGGTACCATGGCTGCTAGCTGTCATTTGTAGTGAGTGAAACCTGCTTACATATCTTCAAGAGAGTAAGAAAATTCTAGCTCATAAATGTTTCTTTTGAACGTGCGATAAACACGTGTTGAATTTGAATACCAACGACAAAGCGTTTATTCAAGCAGTATTTTTCTCAGCGTTTTTATTACTCTAAGCTCTTACGCTTGAAGAAAATGCTTGAACAGGTTTCCATCTAGTTTTATAGACACTGATAGCGAGAAAAAAGGGTTAAAATATCGTGAAAAATGTTAAGTAAATGTAAAGGCATACAGTTGACTGGTTACTTATATATTTACGTTTCAAAGAGAAATTTCATTCTGAAAAAAAAAACATTTTAGTTACAATTTATTAGGTAACAAAATTTGGTGCCAAGCTACATTTAATGTTGCCTGGTCCGCCAAAGCTTAGCAAGGTATTGTAAAAGTGGAAGTAATTGAATTAGATTTTTTTTACTCAACGGTTTACTTTTCTTGAAGCTAGAGTTAAAATATGTATTCAACCTTTTATCCAAGAAGGTACTCAGTAGCTTATAAGACAAAATAACAGTACGTGTATCAATTTACTCCCTCGAAATCAAATTGGACATTGAATATACATAGTTCATTGGACAAAGTTTTTTGTATTCAAAAGACGATATTTGATCATAAATCACGTCTTTATCCCTGACGGGATAGACAGAGCCTAAGGTAAAAAGACCTAAAGGCCACTTTTAGCATTATTTTGGGGGTATAGGTGGAAAGGAGAATCAAAATAGTGATGAGTTGCTAGCCGCATCGCCTATAGCATGATTCCTAAGATTTTCGTCCATTAACTCGATGGGCTTTTACCATCTGCGCGGGAAGAGAAGCAACTGGTATATTTTTTCTTTGCTCCCAGACCAGCTTGGAAGAAATTGTAATCGAAGCTCCATAAAAAATGTGCACACCCAATTTCAAGTCAACTTTATTAATTTAAATTGATTAATAATAATAATAGTAATAAAGATATTTATTGCCACAACACAAAAAAGACATGATACATATTTATCCAAAAAATGTACCTATGTAGTTACTTATTTATTACATAGTTACACGTTAATAATAATAAACTTTGTTTCGATAGCTAATAGATGTACTGAAATTGCCACTAATAAATGGAGGAGGCCTATGACATGAGGCACGCCGAATTACGCTATTATTTAAATATGTATAAAAAAAACTACACAATGTACTGAAATTGTAGTGAAACGGATTAAAAGGGGCTGTGTATAATAATAAACTTTGTTTCCATAGCAAATACATGAATTGAAATTGCCCCTAGTGCCCTACTAGCCAATTCAAAACGCACGTGCATCAGAGGCATTGACATGGTTGTCTCGTATCAAACAAATACCTACGTCATTATAATTGCGATAAATTGAGCACAATATGCACCGCTAAATGGCTGTTGACATTATTTAGTTCCTTGCTTATTGGTCCAAAGTTTAAAGTCCTAGACATCGTATGCCGCTACGTATTGGCTTCTACAGCCAAGACAAACGTCGTTCCTCTTGTCTAAGTTTATCGAACTGCAGCCTGTCACAGACTGAATGGACAATAATGAAAGCCCCTACGAAGAAATGTAGAATGTCACTGATGATGACGATAAGTAGTGCTCATGATCGCTTGGGCTACTCTTGTAAGAGAATCACGGGTACCACAAGATAGCTCAAAGGTGACTGAATCTTGCTCGAACGAAGCGCGTTGACGTTAATCACAAGCTTGTAAAAAATGCCGTTTTTATCCAAGCTCCAACAAACAAAAGATCGCGACGACTAGTAGCTTCTAAGCTTTTCGATTTTTGTTACTCGGCAGAATTCAGCAATCGGTAATTTCATTCGCTGTCTCATCTGCTACCTGATCTTTATATGGCTGTGGTTTTGCGGAAACTTGAAATACGTTAACAGAACGTAAATGTATACGGAACCGGACTACGCGACGTGGACAGTAATGTTATTAACCACAGATCCTTAAGTTAATTTATAAACAGAATTACGCTGCTATTAAAACTAGTTTTGAATGAACGCGTAAAAATTACGAACGCAAACATCTTTAGCTACTTCGTAATTTATTAGCAACAAGAACTATTATTAGTCCAATTGATTTATAGTTTCAGATCTCGCCGATCTTCTTGAGGCGCGTGAGACCAATAGAGCGCTGCCGAACCAAAATAGCGTTTATGAAATGTTGTAAAATTTATGTATTTTGTATCACTATATTTACATTCATCACTAGCGCTTGCTCGCGACTCCATATGCGCAGAATTCTCTTATTGCTGTGAAAATGAAAATGAAAATGAAAATTTTATTTTGCAAATTGGCCGCCAAGGGCTCTTTTACATCTTTTTGAAACTACCAGCGCATTCGGAAAGACCATCATTGCCAAGAAGAATGCGCTATGCGTTGTCCCGGGAGAACTCGCAAATACCTGAGATAAAGACTCTCCTGTGTCCTTCCCCGGGGCTAAAACAATATCTGCACCAATTTTCATCAAAATCAGTTCAGTGTTGAAAGCGCAACAGACAGAGTTACTTTCACATTTATAATATTAGTAAGGTTAGGGGTTTAAATCTGGCGCCTAGCAGCTGTGCTTGCGTTGCTGTGTTCCAGCGAGGATAGTAGGAGAGCCGGTGAAATTAGTGACACATGCGGTATCTTATCTTAGCTCTCTAGGTTGGAAGCGCATCTGCAACCGTCTGACGTTGTGAGTGTTGATCCCGTGATTACTTACCATTCAGGTAAGCCACTTCTTTGTTTGGCAGAACATCTCATTAAAAAGGTTGTTTAGTTTGGTAGGTACTGGATTCATCGTTATAGATATAGAGGATGAAATCGAATTCTTACACATATAACCTTAGCTACGTAACTACAGCGTGCTAATTTTCGGAGGAAAACGCCGTTCAATTTAGTATAAAATTAGAGATAATTTTAATTGAGAATTTCCTAACAAACCCGTTGTAACTGAATACTTTCGCGTCCATTAAATATTTGATTACGTTAACGAGGTGTTATTAATTATGGAGGAGCTAAAATAATTGATGGCGATTTTGGGATTTTTAGCCGTCGACCTAAAACCCTGTGCGTAAAACTAAGGAAGCACTCTTAAATTAATTATGAATTGTATGTAGGTATATTAGAGTATAAATAAAACTAATACCAGCTTAGCGTGAATTTTACTACTTTAACAATGAAATTAAACTATAACCGACGATTTTGTCATGTTGTATTTCATAGATTTTCCGTAAAATATACGTCAAAATTGTCTAAACAAGTAAAAATGTGAATTGAGCGAATCTGGAGCAATCCTAATACAGACACCCGAATAGAATGTAGATATTTTTATGATTATTAAAAGGTAGCTGTTGCCCGCGACTCCGTCTGCGGAGAATTCCCTTATCGCTATCCCGCGGGAACTATGCGGTTTTCCGGGGTAGGAACAAGCTTATGTTTTAATCTAGGATACTAGCTGTTTCCGTTCCAAATTTGATCCGAATCCGTAGAGTTCTTTCAACGGGAAGAAGGAACAAACATGCACACTCACACACTCACTCATATCCTCACTCACAAACTTTCACATTTATAATATTAGTAGGATTGATAGGTGAAATGTATTTTTAAGTGAAATGTATGCACTCTAAGTAGTTTTCTTTTTCGAAGCGCTGGTGCTGTTGGCCCCAGATGGCTTCCGAAGCTTACCAGAGAAAAAAGAGCATCTACGTGGACAGCTCTATTTGGCTTAACAAAATGATTTTTATGCTAGTATCGTTTTGGAACACACACATACATTATGTCTGAATGACAAAACATACGTCTCTTGACTGGACGTTATGAGAATAGAATACGTAGTGAAAATAGAAGTGTGCACGTCTATATGCGCATAATATATTTTCTTAGTTTCCTTTTAAATTTGGTTTAGCAAATGCTTCCGCGAATTAAATCAAAATTTATACCAGCGATCACCGATTTTCAGTTGTCCAAACAAATTAGTTTGCAAATGTATTTGTTATGCCATAAAATACAAAGGGATATCACTAAGATGCAAATGAGATGGTTATTATCGACTCATAAGGCAACAATTCGAATGAGGATGTAGAATTTGGCGATCGTGACCGCACTATTACACGTCTGATGTAGGTACATTGTTATTTGTTGAGTTTCCATTCAAGAATGGATGAGCTAACGAGCGTGTGAGTCATGTTTGTACATGATGAGATATTAGATAATGTCTAATGAAATAGTTTTCCATATTGTTGCTGTACTACTATGTAAGTTAGTCGGGCGAATACGTAGTTTTACCAATTTTTATCCCCATTTCAAGCTGTTAAATCTGATTGGTTGTCACATGATCTTGATGTTTGAAGCCGTGCCAATGACATTACCTTACGATGGGAAAGAAATTCCTCGGTATGCTTACCTACTAGCGACACGAAAAATATTTGAAGAGGATATTTCAAACTTGCAAAGTTTTTAGACACCGGACACCAAAACAATTTATCTAGGTGAATTGGACATTTACTAGTCAACCGTGGTAGACTAGTGGCCTTCCATCTAGAGGACCGTGGTGCTTCAACCTAGGCTCGCACTCCGTTTGTCGGAATTTATGGGTAACCCAATTGCGAAGCAGTTCAACGGTATGTGAAGTTCCTAATCAGCACTGGGCCTGGACGAGAACAGCACATCTCTCTCATGATATTTCATTCTGAAAGGAAGCCTGAGCCCAGCAGTGGGGCGTACGTGGGCTAAAGATGATGAGATTAATTTTTAATTAGAATCCGAGCAAAATTGGTGATGGTTAACCTTCCTAAAAGTCAAATGTGGAAATGTACTCAACCAAGCAAGACAGACACGCGATATTTACTCACTGAAATTAACTTCTACTTGTGGAAAAGACTCCGTTCTAACTAAAATAAGCGTCTAAATTTAAATTTTACAAAACGTAACTGTTGTGTTGAAGTTATAGTGAAATTGTTTTTGTTAATTTCGTTCTAAACGCGCGGTTGGCTGGGATTGGTCAATATTGGTTTAGCGTTAGGAGTCGAGCCTGAATAATTGAAGGCTCCGTTACGGGGTTTTTGTAGGTGTGCTTGCTTAGGCTGCGGTACGAGTGAGGAAACAGTACAACTGATTAAATCACCGTTACTTGCTCACATCCTAGTATTATACATATAATAATATATCCCTCTATTGCCACAAAACGCACAGAAAAGGCACACAACTATTCAAAAATGTATAATGTGCATTGGGGTAAATTCGACATTGGGGAAATTTCGAAAAATGTGGATATCCACTAAACGGGGAACAATTCCATAATCTGGCAACGCTTATCTAGAATTCTGCTAGATTATGTAATTGTTCCCCGTTTAGTGGATATCCACGAGTTTCGAAATTCCCCCTATTTCGAATTTACCCCAATCACTATACAGTAATAATTTTGAATTTTTTTTATCACAATTAGAAGAAATAACACGACACAGCAAGGACAAGGACACAAGTTAGGGCTACTACGAAATTCGAAATTCGAACTTCATAATCATACCGTCCCCCACAAAAAGTCATAAATGTTATCACAATAATTGTACACGGTTTATAAACAATAAACTTTTCTTCTTTTTCTTCTTTTTTCACTCTCCTATGTGACTGTTAGTGTGAACAGAACGGGACGAAACGAATTTCGAATTTATAATTTTGGAGTAGTCCTGTGACTTAGGCGCAGCATGCGCTGCCAGCTTAGAAAAAAAAAACTAATAGCGTCAACCAGCATTACAATGCTTGTCATACTTTCACGGAAACAGGTAGATGGATTGTGGGAAAATTGGGTACAGTTTGTAACCTGATTTGAAATTTTGATATAGGTACATACGAGTAGGTATGTAACATACGCAAGGAAGGCAATCTACTAAGTTAAGTGAATAGAAAAGAAAGTGTTGTCAGAAAAAAGGCTTGCGTTTTTTTTCGAGATAACCGTGAACATCTACTGATCTGAAAACAGGTAACTATTGAGGAAAAAACGAACTAACAACCAACCTATATGCCTTCAAGAAGCTGAGTAAGCAATGGCTTTTGGAAAAGCAGAAATCGTCGTGTTAGGGATAATGTATATCTGCCCCTATATATGTAAATTAATAAAAACCTCACCTAATGATGTAAATTAGAACCAGAAAGAAGTTATTTCGTCATCTGTCGCTTTGGCAGCGAACCTTCCTTACCTTAGCTTAGTTAGATTTTAAGTTAGTTTTTAATGAGGTTGGAGACTGAAAACCAGCATGCCTGCTGAGTCTCCTGTCCTATTTACCTAATACTTGTATATGCCTAATGCTTTGATAATGTACTTTTTTTCGTGTATTGGTAAATAAAAATTTCTTTTATTATTTTTTATTATTATTAATTAGCACAAGCTTCACATGAGAAGTATCTTATAACAAGCGTCATTTCAGCTAAAAATTTCAATAACCCCACAACATCTAAACCAAAAATGGAAACAGAAAAGCATTTTCATGCTCAAACCGAATAAGATGAAAGCCTTGGGCGGAGTAATCCTGTAAAAGTTCCATACAAACGACGAACTGCAGAAGACACTGTAATCAGCTTAAAACGGGATAAAACACAAAAATAACAAACAACTTAAGATGGCCGCTTGCCCACACAAGCTATTACACAAAAAATGCCAGTATTGTTGTTGAGAACATGCATACATACATACATAAATCACGTCTTTATCCCTTACGGGGTAGATAGAGCCCAAGGTGACAAGACCTAAAAACCACGTTTAGCATGATTGTGGGCGTATGGATGGAAAGGGGAATCAAAACAGTGATGGGTTGCTAGCCACATCGCCTATATAACATGATCCCTAAGATTTTCACCCAATCCCTCGATGGGCTTATACCATCTGCGCAGGAAGAGAAGCAATTGGTACATTCTATGTTTTTTCTTTGCTCCTAGCATGGAAGAACTCTTTCATAAGTTGTTGAGAACTCTTTCATATTTTTGTTATAAAAGCAGCCTGCTATGGGTGGTGTAGCGGTACAGCACCTATCACGGTATGATGAGGATCCGGGTTCGATTCCCGGCCATAGCTTTACTTTCTGGATTTTTACATGTTCTAATTTTCAGTGTCGTTTAGGAATTTAATTTCTACCGGGTAAAACCGGGTAAAATTCTAGATTCATTCGATAATGCTAGGTGTTAATTATGGTTTTTAATCACCGACGCAAAAAGAGAGGCGTAAGCTTGAAGTGCGTGTCCGTCCGTCTGTGACGTCGTAGCTCTCAAACGGATGGACCGATTTCGATGCGTGTTTTTTATTCGAAAGGCACTTGCCTTGCGGTGGGTTTTACCATATTTGGTAAAAATTGGTCAATTAGTTTGAAGAGTATCAGCTCTTTTCCAAAACGATGTAAGACATAAAAGTTACTCGATTAATGGAGGATTAAATTTTTTTATACAAATTTATTTACTACTTTTTTATTGGCTTTATTACTGGCCTTTAGGTCTTGTTACCATAGGCTCTGTCTACCCCATAAGGGATATAGACGTGATATGTGTATGTGTATGTATTATTACTGCAACTGTTCTTCTGATTTCTCTTATGAATCATGTTATAGGCGATGCGACTAGCAAGTTAGCAACCCATCACTGTTTTGATTCCCCTTTCTACCTACACGCCCACAATCATATTAAACGTGGCTTTTATGTTGTTACCAGGCTCTGTCTACCCCGCAAGGGATAAAAACGTGATTTATTTATGTATGGAAGACACCTCCGTGTATTGTCTCCGAGCAAACTGGTCAAACTTATGATTGCTTGCCATTCAACTTCACAGAAGAGGTTGAACAGATGATCACACCCCAAGCAGTGCGGGTGGTTTTGCAGGTAGGGCCTTGTGCAAGGTCCGTCCGGATCGCTACCACCATCTTACTCGCTAATCCTGCCGCTAAGTCGCAGTGCTGGTACTGCTGTGTTCCGGTGTGTAGAGTAAGACAGCCTGGGAAATTACGGGCACAAGAGGCATTGCATCTTAGTCCTCTAGGTTGGCAACGCATCTGCAATCCCTCCAGGGTTGCGGGTGTCTATGGGCAGTGGTGATCACTTACCATCAGGTGACCCACTTGCTCGTTTGCTTTCCTATTCATATATATATATATATATATATATATATATATATATATATATATATATATATATATATAAAAGTGCACTCCAACAGAAAGCGCTACACACGTACATAGTCCAGAATATGACGGTTTTTCCCACAAAAAATAGACGTCTGGTCCGTAGGTAATCCGTTTTGTACAGTTGTGTTTTTGTTATTCAAGTCGTCCATCACGCTGTGGGAAAGCGAGCGGCTTAAGTCTATATACGAAAGTAGTACAAGCTTGGAAGGAAACAGTTGTGTATTAAAAATAAATAAAATTATTTCTGTCTTTGCTTACGCTAAGACAGAAAGCTATTATTAGAACTGAATAATAAGGTAGCTTATTGAAAGATTATTACTATATAATCTCGTCTTTATCCCTTACGGGGTAGACAGAGCCTAAGGTAACAAAACCAGGCTACGTGTAGCATGATTGTGGACGCATAGATGGAAAGGGGAATCAAAATAGTGATGGGTTGCTAGCTGCATCGCCTATAATATGAGTCCTAAGATTTTCGCCCATTCCCTCGATGGGCTTTTACCATTTGCGCGGGAAGAGAAGCAACTGGTAAATTCTATGTTTTTTTCTTAACTCCCAGACCAGCATGGAAGATTATTATTATTAGCTTATTAAATGATTATTCGCTTTCGTAGGTACTGATTTCTTTTGCTAGGGGTACCGTACTACTACAATCCCGTACCGGCATTAGCAGTGCCTTCGTTACCTTTAAAGCGTCAAAAATCCAGACTGAAACATTGGATCAGGATGGCTCTTACACGTTTCTATGAGGTTATTCAACGCATTATAGTGAGCGTTTAATGTCGGCACCGCTAATTAATGTAGCTTTACTCAGTTTGGAGAACTAATTGACTTAACAATTGCCCACCCTTTACCGAAATTACTATTTAGTATGTTCTTCTTCTTATTTCTGGCGTATCAAGTCGTTAAGGCGACGACAACTTCGCCAATGTCAAAGTAACAAAAATATAATTAAACAATCTTGTGACAAAATGTCGGCAACGTAGTACGGTCAGAGACCCCCTCCCCCACTGTCGGGTTCTTAGTCAACGGTCAATGATATCCCTCAGAAACTGCCAGGAAATCATTAGCCGATGCCCAGGGTGCACCGGACCAAGCACTGCTCTTCCCCCCGGACGGATCCAAAAACTAACCGTAGCTCTTGACCACACGCGGAGGTAACCCGACTCGCACCCCTGTTCGCGTCCGTTTTGAAGTGTCTGTGAGTGACAAGATGGCGGCCGGACGTTCCCCACCTCGCCCTATGTCCTGTCAAGTTCTAATCGGTGTTGCCATTGGCAACATTCCCGTTTTTTACTAATACACTACCGCTTGGAACTACCGATAGAGTGAAGGGAAGTTCTACTTTCCCGTGGCACTACTTTGTTTCCAATTGCCAATACGAAGTGAAATTTAGGCCGCAATTTAGACGAGATATATTTTTAATTGGTATAATTTAGTTTTGTAATGTTTTAAAGGATACATCGATCAAGGGATACGATGTAGGTATAATAGCAACAGGTAATTTTGGTGGATGGCTACAATGAAACTATGTTGTAACGTTAATTTGGTATAACGAAAAATTGTAGGTAATGTAAAGAAATATAATAAAAACGTACGCGGATCTGTTCTTTTTTCCAATCCTTGGTTGCCTGGTAGAGATCGCTCTGTATCGATAAGGCCGCCTATTGTTACCTTGTAATATTCTGTATACCTTTTTTCTGTTTTGGTTGTTATATGTGGTGTTCAATAAAGAGTTATTGTATTGTATAGAGTTATTATCGTAGCTAAGCATTTTATTATTTTTAAAATCATATCCATTGAAACGCGCCATTTTTCATATACTAGGTACATTTTAATGTCTCCTGTATTGTTTGAGCAAACATTTTCCAGATATTAAATTTTATGAGATGAAGAATAATAATATGATAGGATAGAAAACTTTGTGTTTGCTAAATGTGCGCAATATGGAGGCAAACAAGTTGTTGCGTAAAACAATTTTCATTCGTGGAAAACGTATTTTCCAAAAGTTCATGGTAAAATAAATGTTTTGCTGCGGTGATATTCGAATATTGAACAGGACGTAAACCGAACTAATTTTAAATTAGTTTTTTTTTATATACCTACTTATAGTAAAAACGATTTAATTTAAACCTTATTTATGTCTTTGAACACATATAATAGACACGTAAAAGAGCTAAAGAGCCCTTTGGGACTTACTCGCGAAATAAAATTTTCAAGTTAAATGACATTGTTTTTTCATCTGTATTAAGTTGTAAAACAGCACTTTATAAGCTTAGGTAGGTAGTGTTTCATTATTTTTTTTTTCTTAAACATCTGCAAACTATTTGAGGGATAACTGTGACGAATGTTTAATTTTATATGACGGACTCGGAGTTTATTAAAACGAAACATCTGTATCTCTTCTTGATATGAATATTCCACAAACGAAAATCCCGATTCGGAACTAATATGAATCAGTTAAGCTTATTATTATTATTAAGCAGTATTAAAATACATAAAGTTTAGATTGTATAATGGGTTAAAATATATAATGGTTTATTATTATTTTTTTTATAATTATATAATGTGATTTTCTCAGAAAGTTACAAATTAACAGGATTGTTATAAAACAAACCTAACCTAACCTAAACCAATCTATAGATTACGATATCAAAAAAGTTCATTTACCTAGCTAATACTTTAACAGAAAATTGCGTTATATATTTTGAACCATTATGCATTTTAACCCATTATACATTTTAAACTTTATGTATTCTGATCCGCTCCCTAAGCTTTGCTATGTGCTGGAAATAAATGGTTTGATGTTAATTTTGTTTGATAGTGTTATGTATTATTTTAACAGTAGTTCCACAAAAGCAGTTTATAAATTCTGATCTGATCCGACGTCTTATAAATCGATGAACGCCGGCTGCACTCACGAAAAAGCATGACTCATTGCGTTACGTTCCGCGTGACGTCAGAGCGTGCAAGTGTGAGCGCTAGAGAGGCGCGATCTTCTCGCGTGACGTCAGAGCTAGCAGTTCAAATGTTTCTTTATAACGTTATCACGTAAAACTATCGTTCGTAAACGGACTTTGCAGACAATCGGTTTTTTAATGTCTGTCAAAATTGCAGACATTCTAACAGAAATAAACGAATTCTCCGCAGGTGACTTACTTACACGCACACTTAATTTTGAAATTTCACAAACGGACCACTTACGTACATATGAAAGTCGAGTAATGCTCGACATGTTTCGGACTAGTTAGTGCCTCTGAGTTGGAAAACTGCTTTAAAATTGACCAAACGGTGAGCGTGAGCAAACCTTTACGAATTGACGTGATCAGTGTTGTGTGCTGCCCTACTTTTGACAATAATAAAAATTGCGATGAAAACGAGGGTAGTTGTGCGCCGCTGTCAGCTGCGTCGAGTAGCCGCGCGAGCAGAGCGCAGTGTTCGTTTCCCTGCCGGGGCGAGCGCTTAAAGAGAAGGACTACGAACTAGTCCGAAAGCATTATTCGGCTTTTATGCGTGATTTGTCGGTTTGTGTAATTACAATTGAGTCTCACGGTAGTTTCATGTTGAAAGCACTCGATTTTGGATTATCTTTGTCCATATTTACGTAACAATTTTCACGGTAGGGCCATCGTGACTTGCACAATACCGGCCACTGCGTTTTATTAGATTAGATGCCTGCTGACTCACAATACTTAAGGTATTAGGAGCTCTCGTAATCGCCAGATCTCGTACACTATAAGGCCACGGGAGCAAAGTCGAAACTAGATTGATCCACGCTACGTCACATTACGATAAATGGAAATGTATGAAGATGAATCGACGCGTAGATTTTTATTACGACGTAAATTACCTAATGGAATATACTGATTGAAGTAGGAAGCGGAATTATTATTCGTTCTAGTAAAAAATCATTCATATTTGTTGATCTATTTCTGTTTTACATTAAAACACTTCTACTCGCTAATCCTGCTGTATTCTACTGTGTTCCGGCATGAGGAGTAAGACAACCGGCCGTGGCGTAACTATAGGGTGGCAGGGGTGGCAAAATGCCAGGGGCCCCGAGCTCTACGAGGCCCCCAACTGGCTTGGTTTAGAGCACAGAAGGGACGTTGATGCACTTCTTTATATTGAGGAAGGAGCCCCATCTGACGAATTCGCCACGGGCCCCAGACGTTATAGTTACGCCACTGACAACCGGTGAAATTACTGACACAATGTGGTATAATCATCTCTGTCCCATAGGCGGGTAACGCATGTGCGGGAGCTCCCTTACCATCAGGTAAGCCAATTGGCCGTTTTCAACTCTCTTACGATGGGTAGGAATCCGGACGGACTGCGCACAAGATTCTACCACCCGCAAATAACATAGGTAGATAATCACTACATAGTATAAAACAAAGTCGCTTTCTCTGTCCCTATGTCCCTATGTCCCTATGTCCCTTTGTATGCTTATGTCTTCAAAACTACACAACGGATTTTGATGCGGTTTTTTTAATAGAGAGTGATTCAAGAGGAAGGTTTTTATGTATAATTCTAGCGTAGCAGTAGCGTGTCGTCCTAAAAACTCAAGTCCCACCAAGTTTCTCTAAGTACCAATTATACTTTTCTCACTTACCGCTTTAAGATTGATTCATACATACCTACCTACATAAATTATGTCTTTGTCCCTTACGGGGTAGATAGAGGGCAACAAGACCTAAAGGCCACATTTAGTGAATTTGCAGGCGTATAAGTGGAAAGGGGAGTCAAAATAGTGATAGGTTGCTAGCCGCATCGCCAATAACATGCTTCCTACGATTTTCGCCCATTTCGGCTTTTACCATCTGCGCGGGAAGACAAGCAACTCGTACATTCTATGTTTTGCCTTTACTCCCAGACCAACATGGAAGCTTTAAGATAGGTCGTTTTTTTGGTCCGATTTGCGGTACGGAAATTTTCATGGAACGCCACTCCTAGTAGTAGGTAGTTTTCTAACTACAATAAAGCTTTTCGATGTGCTACCATCTACACAAATAAAGATACATTGTTTACACGGCTACAAGACTGACAAGGCGGGCTGGAATTGTTTAAATACTTGATTCCATCTTGTTTATCGGTTAAATTGCTAAGTGAATCTAGATCGTTCTGGCTACGTCAGTGTAGCGTGGGTGGAACTAAATAAAGACTGAATTACTACAAATGCGCTGATAAAAGTAAATATTTAGTTAATTTTTCAGGCATCAGCCAGTGTTGCGGTACATCACTAGTGCCTCGGGGAGGTGCGCGGGGGCGGCGGTCCGCCCCCCATCTCATTCGCAAGGAGCGCTGCAAGGAGCGCTCGTGCATTTTGACTGGTAATCTATACATATAATAAATCAGTAGACGGTTCGCGTCTGTACATTAAATAAATTGATCAAAAAGAGTGCTAACGATTAGGGAAGAGTAATAAGACACGAAAAAGTAGATTTTACAATTTTTGTCTGTCTGTATGTATGTATTGTGAATAATTATTGCAGAATATAACTATCAACATCAGTTCTTCAATCTAATTCTACGCGGACGAAGTCGCGGACAGAAGCTAGTATTTCATAAATTCTTCGAAAAGCAGATGGTTTTATGAAATCTATTAGGTAGGTGTATGAGACGATCATTCGAACAAACGTTGCATTAGGTAAGGACTCAGATGGGGTGCGATGTCGGAAACCTCCTCGAGTGCTCTAGCGTTACAGTTCCCTTCTATCAGGGGCTTTGGCCCCATGGGGGGGGAAGGGTAACGCTTAGGCCGGTGCACCCTGGGCAACAACGGCTGATTAAACCACTCGTGGATTAGTTAGCTGGTGGCAAATATCCGACCTGGGGGGGTGGGGGGGTAGGGCGGGGCGAATTATTATGTTTATGTATATATTTTCTTGGCGAGGGCCGGGGCGAAAGCCCCTTTTTATCAAGGGAGGGATCGAGATTAGGTGGGGAAAGGCGGGCGGTAGCTGACGGGAAGCTGCTCTGCATCTGCGGCCGAGTAGCCACTGGTGCGGGTCGGTGCCAGATGGTGAAAAGAGGCGTAGCTCTGCACCAGGCCTGAAGGCACCAAACGCCTTTTGGGAGGGAAGGGGAGCCTTGGGGAGACGAGGGACAGAAGCGTTGGGTACTGTCGGGCCGAGCTGAGCTGTCTACTGAGTAGCCCCTCCCGCCGAACTGCTCACTCGGCCTGGAGCTGGCGAAAAGTAGGTATTGCTTTGCGGTTAATTACCGGCAGGCCTTTCGTTCTCTGAGGGTGGGGTGCCTAGGGGGGGACGGGGCGTGCGGTAGCTGCCGGGGAGCTGCTCTGCATCTGCGGCCGAGTAGCCACTGGTGCCGTGGGGCGGTGCCAGGAGGTTGAAAGGTAGCGCAGCTCTGCACCAAACCTGGAGGCGCCAAACGCCTCGTACGGGGAGGGACGGGGGCGAGTTCAACCTTGTACCTGCTGTTCGCCCCCGGCGGGGAACGGAAGGGCGAGCCTCATGCTGGCGGCGGGCGAAAGCCTGCCGTCGAAGCGGTGCGTTCCGCAAGGGACGCGATCGCGGAGCGGAGTGACCTCGGTCATTTTCGGTCGGCACGTAACCTGGTCCGTAGGGCCGGGACCGTGGGCCGCCTCGTCTTTATCAAGATAAGGGGGCCGCGAGGAGAAAACCTCTATAAAAATCCGGAGGAGCGACGTGACCTCGGTCACGGTCGGACGCCACGTAAACCTGGTCCGCAGGGCCGGGACCGTGGGCCGCCTCGTCTTTTTCAAGATAGGGGGGCCGCGAGGAGTAAACCTCTGTAAAAATCAACAGGGCGGCGTGATCTCGGTCATGTCGGCCGTCACGTAACCCCGGCCCGCAGGCGCTGGGAACGTGGGCCGCTGAGGGGGCTACGAGGAGTTAACCTCTTTAAAAAAACAGACGGTCACCGGCGGGGGAGGGCGGGGAATCCGGAACCCGCATTCAACGGTGCCGTCGCCACCTGCCCCATCCCGGGGCGGCCAGTGGACGTTGCGGTGGTCACCGTGTGCGCCCGCAACGCCCGCAGTTCAAGGCCTGGAGGGAACGTGTGTGTTTTTAGACGGTAGGCCTCTCCCCTCCTTCCATAGGGAAGGCAGCGGCGAGATGGAGAGCCCGTCATACCTCCGTTCGTGCTGCCCCGAGCGCGGAGATGCATAAGGCGCATTTTCCACACGTTAAAAAAAAAAAAAAAAAAAGGTAAGGACTCAGATTATTCCCAATATAGACCCCATAATGCTATACAAGGCTACTGTCTTACGTATCATAGGTACACCAACATAACAGCGAGATATACCATCAAAACAAAACACTACAAATAACAGAGTTTACACAACCACAGTGTTAACACGTTTCGGGGTTATATAGTCGTCGTTAGACGCCCTGAAATTCTGTTGACTCGCCCTCACCGAGTATTTACGTACGCTAATGCTATCTCATTTCTAATAATCTAACAGAAAGGGACAGCTCGATTAAACGTTCAATTCGGACGCGGTTTTCACACGAGTGATGTCACAAATCTTGTTGACACGAACGAGTCAAGGTTTATTAGGCGGTGGCAAATATTTGCTGGCAGCTAAAAACGATCCCGCCTCTCCGATCTAATGGACTAAAAGCTTAAGTTATTAAGGATACCGCACCCTTGGCATGTGGAATGGCATCATCCTATTAAAACTGGTTTAAACCGGATTTGTTTTGTTCTGATTGGCTGAAATGCGGCGATGGTCACCTTTGATTTGTCAATAGTTAGTGTATGGTGAATATAAACACTTACCCCCCTATAGCTATTGTATATGCTTCTATAGGCTTCTGCTAACTTAGCAACTGTGTGTCCTTATCTGTGAAAGGTAAATGTCAAAGTGACAGATAAGGACAAACGATTGCTAAGTTAGCAGAAGCCTACAGAGCGTTTATGAATAAGGGGGTTAAAGATAGGCATTATTATTCGCCAAGCAATTACTGCTACTTTATTGCCTTAAGTCTATTGTATTTTCTTTCTTTTCTATCACGAAATAGTAGTAATAGTTAGTCTTTAAGTTTCTCGGCAAAACAAAAATAAAGACAGATAATGGCCAGTAATAAAACAAAGTACCTACCTTAATAAACATCTCTAGAGCCTAATAGTACGATAATAAACAACTAGAATAAACAAACCAAGCTTATATTAAATAGCGACGTTCCATCTCCTGAATAACATTATTATCATGTGTAACATACACACACAAATATATTACTTAGCACAGTCTCTTATTATGACTAGAAATCTACTCTAAATATTTCAAATTTCAAGAAATTCTATGGTAGCAGATTTAAAGTAACATTTCAAACGACGCAGTTTCCATTTTGTTAGAATGTTTCAACATTAAAATGACTGAATTCGTAGTATTTAATTGAAAATTCAAGACCGACGATGAAACGTTATCCATTCTCTGAAACTTAGCAAGACAATTTTCAATTATTAATAAAGATACACACCTATACAATGACAATTGTCAGTTACAGAAAATAATGGAACGTACCAACTCATTTTGTTCGCCAACCTAATGCACTTAGTGCAAATTATTAACCTAATACAAAACGTAATAAAGTTATAATATAATTATACTCTCCCGAGTTAATTACTTAACTGTAGATTAAACATAATTGTTAAAGTAGACCACGAATTCGTACCGCAGTTATGTAATAAGACAGACTTAGATAATAATTATTTAGGTTAGCAACTCCAGATAATTATCTCAATTGTTCAACTTTTGAAGTAGTCTTACGTTGGGATTGTCCAATAAAAATATACCTAACATATTGTTGTTGATTAAGAAGAATATAGACTATTTTCAGATAACAAATAAGGCAAACGGGATATTTCTCAATTATTCTGTATTTTAATTAATTATAATTTAATTGCAATAGATACAACATCATGATTAATTTAAAAGTTAACTAAATATACAAAACTTAAAACTAAATAAATATACCTAACTATAAAAAGAAAACACCACCTAAAAGGCCCTCCTGCGGCATAGACCCCAACACACTGGCGGCATTACCTCTCTGTACAGCCAGAGAAATTAGCTGGGAGAGGAAATTATTCTTGTATCTCTGGTAGTTTGGTATAACTTGCCTTACCAGTTAGTAATACAGCGAATTGTTGAACTGTCAAAGTTGTATTACCCAGCTAAACTCTAGATTGGGCACTTAGAAACTGTGGGATCGTAAGTCATTTCAATTACTTTAAATTAAATACCCTTTATGTAATCTCAAATTCTACGTTTTGCTACAAACGATTCTTCTGTGCAGAGTTTCCAAAATCATTATCGATTTTAGGCAAGTAACTTTCGTAACGATATGTCTTACTTTATGTCGTAAGCAAAACCATACGACGGCTTCATTACAATCGGAAATAAGTTTAAACATATTACCAATTACGAATAAAACTCCACTGTTCATAGGAAACAAGTGCCGCAAAGGAAATTGTTCTTCTCTACTTGTTCTTCACTAACAACTGTAATAAAAATACTGCGAAAGCTATGAATCTCCACTTATCGGGTTTGACCACGCAGACTCACTTCTATAGTCGAACCCAGTTGAACAGTAGCTCTAGAAAATGGATGGAAAAGTAACAAATGTTCATGGTTTTTTAAACGGTTTCAATAAAGGAAAAGGTTCTTAATTAATCTTAGTTCTTTGCCGCTTGTGAACGGATGCCGATGTAATTTTGTTTTAGAATAGAAGTAGGTACGAGTATAAATCGCGAAGTTGCTACTAAATGAATTTGATGTACCTTTTTGAAGTCTAATATTCTTGTTTTTTACGAAAAAAAAGACAAAAATGTTGCAGCCACGAAACCGGCGCCCAATCTTTCATTTCTGCAGTTTACTGTCGCATTTTATTACACTAAGTTCATCGTTACAATAATGCGTCTGATTTACACAAGTCAGTGTTTATCAATACAAGTTTTTACATTAAACAGCGAGTAAATGAAATACAGAAATGTTTTTGCATGAAACACGTTCTGTCACTGTTGGAATTTAATGTGAAATGTTTTCGCTAAACTCAAATTTTAACAAAGCGTCCTTAATTTGTACTAAATAAAATAATACAATTTGATAAAATTACATTGATAATTTTCATGTTCAATTAAAATAGTAATAAATTATTTAATGAAGCAATAATACATGAGAGTTTTGTTGCGTAATGGTACAGTTAGTACTTATATTTTTATTTTTATTAGGTACTTTAGTTATAAGAAGTGATGTTGCATTAGGATCAAAACTTTGGGCCTTTTACTAGGTACATTTGGACGTTACTCAAAATCTTTTGTAACAATACTTTTTCTTTACATACATACATACACTAATCACGTCTTTATCCTTTACGGGATAGACTGAGCCTAAGGTAACAAGACCTACAGGCCACGTTTAGCAAGATTGTGGGCGTACACATGGTAATTGCAATCAAAATAGTTATGGGTCGCTAGCCGCATCGTCAATAACATGATTCCAATGATTTTCGCCCATTTCCTCAATGGCCTTTTACGATCTGCGCGGGAAGAGAAGCAACTGGTACATTGTATGTTTTTTCTTTGCTCTCAGACAGAAAAATTGTGTCAGTAATAAATCATCAACGTAAAGCAGAATTAGGTATTTTTTTATGGATGGACCTTACGAGGACCTCTCAAACCAATATTGAAGCACCATTTAATCAAGTACAAGGTTTTCCCAGCGTCCATTCATCCAAACGTCAGTTGCTCTCGGAGGAATTCTCAATCCGAACCAATCCTGTTGAGTGAAGAGAGCAACGCATCGCTCACGTCAGCCACCGCCTGCCTGTCACTTCCTTTTTGTAACCACAATTCAAAAATCATTAAAATTTACAAGCGTGTTCAGTCAAACTAAGTCAACTATCTACTTAAACATGCCAGAATAATTCTAAAACACCTTGAAAAATATTTTTTATTTCATTCTACTAAAAGCGGCTAAAACATTATATCCTTGTCGATGTTAATGGATGCTTCTCCAATTCTAGTGACCTGCTTACTCCCTAGTCAATCAGAATGCAGCAATTGTGATGACTGGTGATTTTTTTCTTATAAATCGTGTGACATTTTCCTCTAATGGTCCCACTAACGCGCAGTGGAGTCTGTCAGAGACGAGTGGTGACGGATTGTAAGGCGAACTTGAAATGATGACCGTGCGACCATTTTATCAAGATGGCTTCCTCCAATAGAGGTTTTTTAGGTTTCCTTACCCTCAATAGGCAAAAACAACCATAACCTAAAGAGTAACAAACACCATACTCACAAACTTTCGCAATTGTAATATAAAAAAAACTGTTTATTTCGAAAAAAAGCAATACACTTTACACAGCAATAACTACTTTATCCTTAATTTGTAGGATTGTTGAAGTTAATATTAACACTAGTTACCTACTTACTGTTTAGCAAATCATCAACAGATACCCATTAATAGCATAAGCATAAATAGGTAGTAGGCTAATGATGTAATCTAATTACTTCACACTAAAGTTTAATCAGCTGCTATCGAATATTCAATAAAAGTCAATGCCGTAAGTTTATCTAATGCGTTGACCGGTTCAATATTAATGTGTTTGAAATAAAAATAA
Source organism: Pandemis corylana (assembly GCA_949127965.1). Classification (NCBI taxonomy): domain Eukaryota; kingdom Metazoa; phylum Arthropoda; class Insecta; order Lepidoptera; family Tortricidae; genus Pandemis; species Pandemis corylana. The sequence goes on along the minus strand of OX421867.1, from coordinate 8,320,473 downwards.
ATGGTTGAACAAAATTGCTTGCAAATTATCTCCTAGTGTCCAAGTCCGAGGTCGGCTCAATAGGACCCTTTGGCATGCTTAGCAAAATTCCCCTTGCTGAGCTGCCCGTCTGTCCCCTCGCTCTCTCTCCGGAAAGCTGTAAAAGCCATTAGATGTCTGCCAAGTTGCTAGCCGCATAGCCCATATAACTCCTACGATTTTCGCCGCACATGTTCTAGGTAACACACATACATACACAAATCACGTCTATATCCATTACGGGATAGACGAGCCCAAAGGTAACAAGACCTAAAGGTCACGTTTAGCATGATCGTAGGCGTATAGGTGGAAAAAGGAATCAAAATAGTGATGGGTTGCTAGCCACATCGCCTACAACATGATTTCTAAGAATTTCACCAATTCCCTCGATGGGCTTTTACCATCTGCGCGGGACGAGAAGCAACTGGTACATTCTATGTTTTTGCTTTGCTCGCAGACCAGCATGGAAGTAACATAATTAACAATAACATAATTAGGTCACCAAGACGACATTCTATCGACAAATCGCTAGAATGCACCCTATTATCAAGAAGGCGACAATATGCGTCGACATAATAATTGGGCGCACGATAAAGATCGCTGGCCCGGTATCGAGGCCGCGTCAATTGCCGCTTCGCATTTGTCACGGGTCTTCCGTACGATTGCACGACAGTTGAGGATAATAATAAATAAATATTACGGGGTAATTTACACCTACTGGCCTAGCCTCAACGTAAACGAAACTTTGTGCCATGAATTAGAAAATGATTGTAATATTGAGAAAATTGTAAAAAATAACCTATAATGTCAGACTAGCTGTTGCCCGCGACTTCGTCTGCAAATAATTCTTTTATCGCTATCCCGCTGGAATTACACAATATTCCAAGATAAAAAGTAGCTTTATGTGTTATTCCAGACGTATATGTTATCTATGTTCCAAATTTCATCCAGATGTTTTCAGTCCGAAAGTAATGAGCCCTTTTTTATACAATACACTTAACTATTAACACTTCATGTTTAATTTAAATTTATTTTGGTTCTGGTTAAAAAAATCTTCGTCAATATTTTAACAAATGCCATATACTGTTTTTGGCTTAACCTGACCTAAGCAAAAGGTGCTGCGTTCATCATAGAAATATTATTGAAATTTCTTTCTGTGATCTGAGGCTCATATGAGCCTCACAACCTATATAGGTACTCAGAGAGATAAAGATTGGACGCAGACAGAAGATACATACATACTCAAATGTTAATAACTTTTTTCACAGACAAATTCACGGTTTTATTATTGTTTTTCGCGTGTGGTATATCAATATAACATTTTGCAGTGAACAGTTTCCAGAACGGTACCAGACTCAATTTCTTTGACACCTCAATTCTTGTCTTTTGTTTTTTAATGTCTATCCAAAACGCGCAAAACGTGATTTTTACTTCCTATTATGCCACCTAATTGGGTTTCTCGCTTTAATTTAATAAGTCTCCGCAAATGGGTTTAAATGTCGCGACACAAAATTAATTTCAATATACCTAATACCCGTCAGTTATCCGTTAGATGTTTTATGACGTGATAACCTATCTTTCGGTATAAAGATCAAAAGTTCAGTGTTGTGACAAATGTAATTATCAAAACGATAATTTGATCAGTAAAATATTTATTCAAAACTTCCTTGAGAATTTTCTACGTTTAGGTTAAACTAGGTATTTGTTTTGATAAATAAATGTAATAGAATGACAAATGAGGCCAAGAGGATTTTCAGGGTGCCGTGTCTTCCGTCCGTCTGCATGGCACACATCCCTTTAACTTTCCCTTATCGGCACACCTCTGCAACTGTCATGCCGTTTGCAGTAGCCTATAGTAGTAGCACAAAAACACACGGCACACAACGGCATATTAAACGAAGCATAGAAGTTATTTTTATAAAAAAAAATATCTTGGGACAATTAACACCAATTGACCTAGTCCCAAACTAAGCAAAGCTTGTAATATGCGTAGACAACAAATTTTGAATTTCATGATTTAAAGTAATACAAAATTGCAGTGAAACGTATAGCTCTAATACTTTTCGGCCCGTTTATTTTTTATTTTTATGTCTTTTTATGAAAGTCGATCTGCGGCGTTCAATGTGAAGAACGAGCTCAGAGCTACTTAATCTAGAAAAGCTTAAAACTCTATAAAGCAGCGAACTTAATACACGTCGTAACAATCGTATTAAACAACAGTTGAAAGTCGAGGACGCACTATAAAAGGTGTGGCCAGTTATTTCAATAAGCAACTTTATTGCACAGGGAAGTGCTTCACTTTATAGCCCGAGGAGTTTTATGAACAATTTTATGCGGCGGTATCCTGGATTACCTACTTGGTTATAGTTTTGATTCCGAAGAGGTAAAGTTTATATTTGCAACACTATCTACGAGATCCCGTTATGGCAGCACTTTATAGTTATTAGTTGCAGGTGTAAAGTTTGAACACTTTAATGGGAGTAAAGAAAAAAACATAGAATGTTTTATTGAACTTGGTTTCGTCACCTTTATTGCGTGTCCATTTTGATGAATAGAAAATTGTTTTTCATAACCCTTTCTGTTGTTGCTGAAGTTGGAATTTTATTTTCTTCCATGCTGGTCTGGGAGTGAAGAAAAAACATAGAATTTACCAGTTGCTTCTCTTCCCGCGCAGATGGTAAAAGCCCATCGAGGGAATGGGCGAAAGTCTTAGGAAGCATGTTATAGGCGATGCGGCTAGCAATCCATGACTATTTTGATTTCCCTTTCCACCTATATGCCCTTAATCATGCTAAACGTGGCCTTAAGGTTTTGTTACTTTAGGCTCTGTCTACCCCGTAAGGGATAAAGACGTGATATATGTATGTATGTATGGAATTTTTTTGAAGGTAGTTGTTTGTGCATAATAATAATCATAAATAAAAGGGTAGTTTGGGAAAATAAATGAATGTGGGTACATTATGTTTATTTATATGTTTTCATATCAGTACCCAACTTACCAAATACAATACGTACTTATTTAATATTAATAATAATTTCAAGTACACCAGTTTCCCTTAAGGCAGTTTTTAATATCCGTAGATTTGGTGTGACGTGGTCACAAATGAGTATGTGTCAGCTATATTTAAACATTTCCTTGACGGCACCAGATATTACCTCGATATTAAATTCTGCTCGATATCGTGAACGGGAGTCATGAGCATAATCTTAAAATTATACGATATTGACCCGTCCCAAGTAATGGGATAATGGGAATATGATGGAATCCGAACAACGCTTAGGACCAGGAACATTGCTGTAATGGGTAAGGACGCATAACTTCCGCATATGGGTCACCTTTGAATCTCTGCACAAAGTAGGTTATAGTTACCACGATAAGAGGTAATTATGAACATGAAGTTAAGGAATGTTGGAGGGGTTATGAACTCACTAATAATACTGTCCTCTAATACCATAAATGTGAAAGTTTGTGTATGTTCTGCTTGAAATGCCAGCGACCGTTTCACTTTTGCGAAGACACACACAACGCTGATGATCTATTTTTCATGTCTGTTTTTTTTTCTTGTTTATTTTCTATAAAATGTTGTATATTATCTTATATTTGTGTGTCTTGCAAAAAGGAATAAATGTCTTCTTTCTTTAAATGGGAGCAAAGTTACAGTTTGACAACAAAAATAATGCTCCACGATGTACCTGCGCAGTATACCAATTTTAGTAGCGAGGGAAACTCTGGCGCTGTTATTGGTCGATCGATTTCGTACCAACAATGGCAAAATCGTGTAAGCGGGACAGAGCTAAAAATGCAAAGCAAGCAATACTCTGCCAGTTGCGCTTGCAAATAAAGTTCAATATAGATTATTTACACGTTCGGCTACCATCGGAAACTGGTCTGCGCTTCTCTGCGCAAACGAATACTGCCGATGCGCATTATATTTGTTGTCAAACTGTATCGACGATGTTGCCTCTAAATGCAATCCTCGACGTCGTCGGTGACCTAAGGGATCTCTACCAGTTAACTCTTAAGTAGGAGATGAGGAGCATTCAACGAGAGGCCGACAAAGTGCGAGTTAAAAATCATATTTTGATCCTTAGGCACCTTGTATTCAGATCTACGCTCTATAGTGGCTTTTTTATATGATAGGGGCCAAAAGAGCATGCGGGTCACCTGATGGAAAGCAATCACCGCGCCCATAGATACTCATAACAAAATATCACTATCTGTAATTTTAAACTCACCCTTTGGCGGTCCCTCGTTTAATGCTCCTCCCATCTAATCAATGGTTAACTGGTAGAGTACCCTTATAGGGACAAGTTCACCTTTGTGCATATATTTGATGTTTTTTTTGGGAATTGTAGTTGTTTCTTTAAATATATTTGTACAATATGGATTAGTTGTATGTATGTATAACTCTTTAGTGTACACTAGCTTCTGCCCGCGACTTCGTCTGCCTAGAATTATGCATATAAACCTTCCTCTTGAATCACTCTATCTATTAAAAAAACCCGCATCAAAATCCGTTGCGTAGTTTTAAAGATATAAGCATACATAGGGACAGACAGACAACGGAAAGCGACTTTGTTTTATACTATGTAGAGATAAAACACAAGAAAATGATGGCACAAAGGCGAACTTATCCCTAAAAGGGATTACTTCCAGTTACTTAGTTGGGTGATTGTATTTATCCGAGTTTGAAGCTAAGCTACTTAAACATCCAAAGCGTATATATAATGCAAGTATCTCATCATGAGATAGTCATGAGATAAGGATAAGTTCGCCTTTGTGCATATATTAATATTATTTTTATGTGAATTGGATCTGTCTCTTTATATTTGTACAATAAAGCATTTACTTACTTACTTTCAATATACAATTCATAAAATAAACTACTAAATATAATTTCACACACTACAAAGAACGCAACTGTTTTTATTTCAATATTTTAAGTAATTATTTAGTCTTGTATAACTTCACATTTTAACGTAGAAACGAAACGTCACGTGACGTAGTTTTTCAGTAGCCAATCACAGCTTCGCACGTACCCAAAAATATTAGGATTGTAGCCGTCTTCAACGGTCCTTTTTTTGATCACTGTCTTCATAACCACTTCAGCGAATAGGCACTTTTATTTGTAAGACCTTAGAATATACCAGTCGAATATTATCGAAGTTTCATTATAAACGCATCGCTAGGAAACCCTCTACCATCAGCAGCCTGGGTCCTGGCACCTACAGGACCTTATATATGCTCCAGATGATCTTTATTATTTCGCTTTGTCTCATAGTTCAAGGCTGCCAATTAATCCCCGTAATCACTCATAAAGACATGAAAGGAATTCACCGTTCATTAGCTTCGGGTACACGCACAATTTCCTCGTCACATGTCATATGTGTTGTACTACGACTAGTCACGACTATTAATGTGAGTCTTCTTCTAAGTTCTATCGTGACTCCTTTACTATCCATCTGTGGAATTCCTTTCCTGTAGACCTGAGACGAGCTAAAAGTCGTTTTCTTGTTCGACAACACTCCAATTGCATTCTGAGGAAAAATACGTTCCTACCTCAGAAACAAAGTCCTTCATAATTCTCTACACAATGGGTTTCAGAGCTCTCTAAGACGACTCGAAGCGTGTTCTCACGTCTCAAATAGAGTAATTTTAAGGAGGGACACGTAATGTACCCTGGAGTGAGTGATAAGGGGTCAGAATGTACACTCTGGGTCACTAGAGTGAATGGCTGGAGGGCTTATGAGCGTCGACATGGCATATTACAGTCAATCTTTGTTAGGAATTTCCTTGTTCATTCCGCGTTCCATGGTATTTTCGGACTTTGTTTATGTGCATGGCAAATTTCCCAAATTAAAAATGTTGGATAATAATAATATATTTTGATCATTTAGTTTAGTATTACCTACTTTATACCAAAGTACCAAGAATCTGCTTATAGCTTTTTAAAGTTTTAACGCTGACGGAAACGTTTTAAGCAAAAAATAAAAATGTAAGTCAAATAAAACCCTTCATTTCTAATAAAAAAGAACCCAAAATCGATGTCTCACGATACATTAATTTAAAAAAACCTACATGCATACCATCACGCCTCTTGCCCACAGGGGTAGGCAGAGATTACTTTGTTCCACTTGCTACGATCCTGACATAACACGTCTTTCGCTTCATCCACATTCATCAATCCCTTCATATACATGCTCGTCAGTTTCGGGTACTCCTAATTTTACAAATCAAAAGTGTATGAAGAAACAAAACAAGTGTATTATATCCTTATATCAAGCCTTTTGGATCGACAAAAGATATTGGAATAGTTTCAAAACTACGCGGGATTTGAAGGTATTGCGGATAGCACTTTATTTTGCGCTTTGGAGATGCAAATTGAGTCAGCTTTGTCAGAAAATGGCTATATAGTTCATACGATCGGGTTTCAGAACTCTGATATAGCTGGTGACTTTAATAAATAAGGGATTATAATTTAATAGTAACCATACTTTTATTCAGAGAGCTTAACTAGTTTAGTAGGCACGGCTAGCGCGGTCCGTCTTTTTCTTATTAATCGCTCTAGAAAGAAACGGGCAATCTACCTCACGCGCGACACAACTCTCGCGCGCCTTGGTGCTAGCCGTGCAGGTAAATATTAACAAACATTAATTGATGATGACGTATGACATGTCCAATAAAATTACATACCATTTTGCCCTTAATTAATTCACGCCAAACACATTTGATCGATGTTGTTTTTCATAAAATATTCAGTAAGCCACACGAATAATTTCCCGCAGTCGTCGACCTTCTGAAGATTTCCCTTTAGATGGTCCATAAACAACAGATTGTATCGTAAAAATACGATATCTATGAAACACATTGTATACCCAATCGGAAGGAACACTATAAATAGATAATATGCTACCTGTAAAATGACAATGCCTTACGGTTGATCATTATTTCTCAACAGATAATATCAACGCTCAAAAGTATGTCGGCAAATCAATTCTCGAAGTTGTTGAGACGTTTTCAGTACAATTAATAAAAATAATAAAATTGTTGGCAATGTTTCTCTCCATAGTATAAATATTCGGTTTAGTTCTCGTGGCCCCACTCTTATAAAAAAAGTCGAATTACACTCCACCATAAAGTGCTTTCACGGGGTTCCTATTTCTATCGCGTTTGCCCTTCGGACATTTGAAGAAATCTAATAAACCTAACAAACCTAACCTAATTTTACTATCTCTAGTGAGGATTCTTATCGCTCGAGACTTTGTACTTGTGAAAAAATAAAGCATATGCGCCGTCCCTATGAAATTTCGATGAATTCTGAGCACTCTGAAGACTAGGAAGCATTTAGAAACGGGCAAGTTTTCTCGATTTATTTGTATTGCAATAGGGAATACCAAGGATGTTGTACAATGTTACCTTCAGCAAGACACCGCCTATTAAGTACAGGAATATCTTAATTTTCCGCTCCATCACCGATAATAAATCAAAGACTTACCGGTCCCTCCAAAACAATATTTAGTATCAAGTTACCACATCTTTACAACGGCTCAAAAATATATCGTGTTTCTTAGAAAGTTGGGAATACATATACTTGTTTACAACAACATTTATATATTGTTTCAAGGACTGTTTATTAAATTACATGCTTTATTAAAAAAAAACTGTGGTATTCTAGAGGTTTTACCCAAGGCCTCTCAAGGTAGGTCGTGGACGAATCCGGGCAAGCACGTCTGCAGTTTTTTCAAAGGAATTTATATGCGAAATTATATTTAAAATTTACCATTTAGCTTTTCGCTGAAGGAATCTTGAATCTTGAGGAAACCTGCACACACCTGCAGCAATTCTATGATGTGTGCGAAGTCCCCGCACTGGACCCACGTGGAAACTTTATCCCGACCCCTTTCTAGGGAACCTTTCTTTTAATAGGGAACAGATAATTATAGAAAGCTGACACGGTATCATTGCATCTGCTGCTGATGTCAAAGACTAGAAAAAGAAACAGTTTTGGGCGTGTAATCGGTTTAATTAGTCTTTTCTGAAAACATTTTATCACATACATTAGATTTATATTTTCATGTGTGGCGCCATCTCTTGATGTATAGCCGAACTACGGTGTACTTTCAATTTCAAGTAGCTGCAATTTTATGATAATTATATTACGTACGACTACAATGACCAAAGCCTCAATATATTGACCATTTAGTGACGTGTAACTATTGTTTATTCTGACCGTCCCTCATTTGTTTTACTTTATGTCACTATTCGCCGATACAATACATAGAAACTGTCATTACAGAGTTATAGATCGTGACACGTATTCAGGTTTATTAATAATGGCTTTATTTATTATAACAGCGATATCAGAGAGGAGTAAACAAACATTATTTACTGTCTTTATTCTTTTGTGTTTTGTTCGCACTATGGCATTAGGCTGAATTACTTTGTTTTACTAATGTATATCGATGTCAGCTTATTGCAGGTATTTATTGAAGAACTTAGTATGTGTTAACTAAACATGTTTCAAAAATGAAATCATTGAGACAATGTATATTTTATGATTAAAAAGGAGGGAATAGACTAGAAAAAAGGTTAAGCATTATTTTAATGAAATCACGGAAACTATTCAAAAAATGTTATAGTTAACAATAATATATTGTATTCGTAATTATTTTATTGCTTTTATTAAAATATTGTAAAAACCTAGCATAGAGAATCGAAATAAATATACATAATGACAATAATATTTGTTTATTTCGAGCATACAATGACTTGTAGGTTATTGTGTACTTCCATAGTAAAATATAATGTCGAGCAAAAATAACGCGTCGCTTTCCATACCAATTTGGCAGTGTGTTCATGTTGAATAGGAAACAACATCCATTTCTTCTATATTTTCGTGCAATATAGGTAACACATAATAATTGAATATATTTCAATTACCTACTTTGGCTTCTTTCCTATTGTCAGGCAAACGAGAAACGAAGAATGGTAGCCCACTAACTTGCACAAAAATTCAAGTAAAATTACAACCTATCTTACTATACGTAGATGATTGATTAAGACGTAGCCGATACTTAATTTTATAAAAATATCGATCTATTGTCAACCAAATTCTCAAACTATAGCGAACTTGGAAGACTAGAGTCTGACTTAACGTCAAATACTTATTGGTTTAACATTGAAAATGATTTCGATCGTTCGATGATCGTTTATCTTAACCATAGAGCGCACTAAAATCCATGTCAATATGTTCATCTAGAATCACAGCCGCCCATACTTTTTGCAAGGACTGCGATTCGCAACCACTGTCTAAAAAAAGAAACTTAAACCTTAGCTTACCGTAAAACTCCCAAATATGGTCCAAATCTGACTCAAATATTTTCGTTAACGAAAGGAAAACTTGAGAGAAAGAATATTTACAGATACTTAAAGTCGGTCTTGAAGTTATGGACCATAGATACACTACTGGACAATAGTTGGCTAGTTTTACGGTATTCCTTAATTATGTATACAATTCAGGAATTAAAGCCTACCATTTGCCTATGAACGCTGCTATATATACCCTGTATTAACAAGTTGAGTAAACTTGACTTCAATGCCGGGGTCATTTGATAACGATACTGATTCCACTGCGGCATGATCTTAAACAACATACCTTCTCTTAAGCAGTTTAAACTCAATACACGATTTAATTCTAAAACAAGGACTGAAATATTCTTCCACAAGGTTTCTATAATAAGCTTATTGTTTTGCGAACGACATTTTATCTTAACAGTTTTATAATTCACTAGCGACCTGCCGCGGCTTCACACGCGTGCAATCAGTGTTTCTGTTCTATATTATGCATGTATTATACATATAAACCTTCCTCTTGAATCACTCTATGTATTAAAAACGGCATCAAAATTCGTTGCGTAGTTTTAAAGATATAAGCATACTTAGGGACAGATGTAGTGACTATGTAGTTGATCTTGGACTTGTCAATGCAAACGTGGGTATCTTATTATACTTTATTCAAAAACGAATTCATCTATTCTCACATCATTAAAACTATTTACGAGATGCCAAAGTATCCATAAACTCTTAAGACACTTCTTAACACTAACAAGATATATTCGCTTCCATTAAATAAAAGTTGGAAAAACACATCAAAAGTAGTAATAAAAAGCGTATTTACCCAACGACCGGCTTCCAAAACAACGAACAAGTTCACTTAACTGCACTAAAACACCACTGATCACTTTTGAAATTCACAATTGCTAATACTTTTCCACTAGTCGAGTATCGTATACTCTGGAACGATGCACGCGCGCCCGCCTCCCTCGCTCGTCTTTGCTGTACTGATGAGCCGGTAGTGAGAACTGCCAGTCGACGCATCCCTTAACAATCTCCTGTAACTATTAAAAAGGGAAAACGTTTTCTTACGGACCAGTGATAAAATTGTTTTTTTTTTCAACATTTGTCTGAAGTACGGTAAAGGCGTGGAAGTAAACAATCGTCCACGTAGTTACGCGTATTTGACAGACCGGAAAAAGTTAGTAGTGTGATCGTTAAGTACCACGTGCAGTCTGGGCATAATTCAAGCTTGCCTTTTATTAGTAACGAAGGTGATAGGACTTGTTTATGGTTTATTTTTATAAGTCAGCTACTTAATTGATTATTTTTTATAGACTGTACGGGTGACTTGTGAAGCAATAAACCCAGTAAGGAAAACCTGATTTTCTTTGAAAACAACCCTATTTTATAACTCAAACCTCGTTAGCCTAAACAATCCGATTTTCACAAGCTATTATTTGGCTTTATTTAGTGTGTTTCTTTCTTTCTTTATTGCTTTATTTGATAAATTTTGCAGGTGAATTTACATCACGATAGTTAATGTTAAGAGAGTTGCCAGCCTCTAAGGGAATACATTTGCCCTTTCCTTGACGACCCCGATGTCAAAGTTTGATAGTAAATACAAAGATCCAACTGGAAACACCGCTGACGGGAGTTAATTCCGCAATTTCACTGCAAATATTTACTGTGTTTTGGAATGGCTCCTGGCTTTGGTTGAGGCTTAAGAGCGTTTATTCCTACTGAGCTGGCAACGTCGCATTTTTGGTGCTTTTTTACGATTATTTCACAGAAATTGAGTCAAAGTTTAAAATGTGGTCTATACAAGTTCCTCGGTTTTAGTGTATCAATGAGTTCAATGCAATAATTAATCGTTCACCTCGATCATTGCATTAGACACATTAATACTATACAAACGAAGAGCACAGCAGACGCGCATTTGAAACTTTCATTCAATTTCTGTGAAATAATCGTAAAAAAAACATAAATCTTTACCCATATTTAACTCTATGTTGAAGGAGCACTATCTGTCATCTTGTGCATGAATCTTGTAGCTGGCTTTTTTAGGTAGGTACGCGTATATGTGTTTATTTATATGTCCATTTATTATAAATGTGTGTTTCATGTACAATATAAAATAGTATGTATTTTCAGTACTTAGCATATTTAATACTATTCTAAATTGCACCACCTGCTCAGATCTGTTCTGTTCTCCAGTCCATTATGGTTGCCTGGTAGAGATCGCTCTGTAGCGATAAGGCAGCCTATTGTTACCTTGTAATATTCTGTATACCTTTTTTCTGTTTTGGTTGTTATATGTGGTGTTCAATAAAGAGTTAGGTATTGTATTGTATTGTAAACATCATGTTGATGAATGGCAGTCTTCGACGGTGCGGTTTAATCGGTCTTTTTTGCCACGAACTTGCAAAATCTGGAACGAGCTTCCCGCTGAGGTCGTCTCATCGAGTTACGACCTGGGTGACTTTAAGAAGCGAGTGTACAATTTTCTGCAGGGCCGACAACGCACTGGCATCGCGTAAAGCGCTTCGGGTGTCTATGGACAGTGGAGATCGCTTACCATCAGGTGACCCACTAGTTCGTTTGTCTGGCCTCTCTAACATAAAAAAAAATGCGACGTTGCCAGCTCAGTAGGAACAAACCCTCTTAACGTTTTGTTTAAGTGATGGTCAGCACTGGTTGATAAGATTTTAAGTGGTGCTTGATTTAACCGTGCCAGAGATTAAACTAAAACGTATTATGATGTGTTGAAGCGTGACGTACATATACACACACATACACAAATCACGTCTTTATCCCTTATGGGGTAGACAGAGCCTAAGGTAACATATACCTACAGGCCACATTCAGCAAGATTGTGGGCGTATAGGTGAAAAATGAAATCAAAATAGTGATGGGTTGCTAGCTTCATCGCCTTAACATGATTACTATGATTTTCGCCCATTCCCTCGATGGGCTTTTACCATCTGCGCGGGTAGAGAAACAACTGGTATAGTCTATGTTTTTTCTTTGCTCCCATACCAGCATGGAAGACGAAGCGTGACGTTAGCGTGAAATAAAATATATGGGTAACTTAAAGTTATTCTCAGTTTTTGAATGTTACTTTCGCATGTTTGATTTAAAAAAACCGGTGAAGTGCGAATTACATAAAAATATTCTGTTATTAGTGTTTGTTGTTATAGCGGCAACAGAAATACATCATCTGTGAAAATTTCAACTGTCGAGCTATCACGGTTCATGAGATACAGCCTGATGACAGACCGACAGCCAGACAGACAGACGATCGTAGTGGTACCGTCGACGGACGGACAGCTAAGGCTTAGTAATAGGGTTCCGTTTTTACACTTTGGGTACGGAACTCTAAAAAGGATCATCCCCTCAGTATTAACGGTCATTCATTCATAAATCACATCTTTATCCCTTACGAGGTAGACAGAACCTAAGGTAACACGACCTAAAGGCCACGTTTGCATGATTATGGGCATATAGCTGGAAAGGAGAATTAAAATAGTGATGGGTTGCTAGCCGCCTCGCCTATAACATGATTCCTATTTTCGTCCATTCCCTCGATGGGCTTTTATCATATGCGCGGGAAGAGAAGCAACTGGTATTAACCGTTTGTTAGCAAAATAATCGTTTCTCTTTCTCTCTCATTTTGATTTGCTGCTTTGCTAGACACAGACAAAAATAAAAATTTTGTAACTTTTATGATAAAGGGGTTGAATATAGCTAGTTGGAAGAAAATGGCGCTTCCCGTATTTAGTTACAACAAGTCACTCTAATAAATTGCACGCAATAAAACTTCTTCCTCATATTATGTAGGAGCGGAAAATTTAATTTTACGAAAGAATTTAATTACAAGTCGAGCATAATTCTGTTACCTTCTTTCTGAATGGTTTACGGCAGTTTACTTCTGTGAACAATGCCTTTGCTTTTGTTCTAGTATGCTCAGTCGCGTGCACTTCATAAAGGCAAGAAGACATGGTCAACCTTGCTGTAATTGCCATCTGTTTTTTGATAATTGAGGTGGTTAATCACTTACGTCATAATTAACCGACTTGTCAGCAAAATCAACAAGCAGTCGTTTTGGAAAGTTGTTTCTTTTTTTTCTTTTTTTTGTCTAACCTTTCTCAAAACTGTGCACGCCCCTGAGTATGCTTAAACAAAAATGAGACTTTATCAAGCTTTACACCTTGTCTTCAGCTACCAGAGGCCTTACCATGACGTCTTAGTGCGACTCAATGGGGACTATCGTTTCTTTGCTCACCAGTTGGCGCCACTGTTGACTTAGGTCCAGAGTCATAGCTGTCAAAGGCGACTTTATAAGATCGCCGCCGAATCAAAGTTTTAAATCTTTAATCTCATTAGGTTTATTAAATTTAAATAACTATCAGCATATCGAGTATCTTTGAACATTAACCAATGTACGGGAACATTACCTTTGTCATTGGTAATAAAAAAAAGTTAGTGTAGCCATAGAGCAGACTACCCAATAGAGAAATGTGATGAAATTTATATGAGACACCTAAAATAAAGCCAAGCCGAAATTGGCGATTACTGCATTCTGATTGGCCAGCCGAAATTCAAACAGGTCACTAGAGTTGACCAAGTATGATCAATATGGATAGTTAATGTTTAGTCGTGTAGCATAGTGAGTTAAACTCGCTTAATATTGGTAAAAAACAGAAACTAAATACCTATAATGATTACAGTTCTAAGTAGGTACTTAAATGGCTTTTTTCCGTGTAAAAAAAAGAAAAACAATCGCGAAAAATAAGTGTTGGTATGGTATATTATGTCGAAAAAGTCATTAGTATTGCCAGCATTTTATAGCCCTTAGCACCTATCTAATTGGTCATTTCCTCTATGATTGTAAATTGTAACTACTCAACTTTAAGGCTAGCCCGGCTAGCACGAGAGAGCGCGAGAGGCGCATCGCGCGCTAGATAGACTATCTATCCCTTTCTAGAACGAACAGTAAGAAAAAGACGGGCTATCTATCTCGCGCGCCTCTTGACGTGACTCTTGAGCGCTCTAGACGTGCTAGTGAGCCTAGCCTAGCGAGAGAACGCTTGTCAATCTTGTAATATTTCACATACATACATAAATCAAGTCTTTATCCCTTACGGGGTAGACAGAGCTTAAGGTAACAAGACCTAAAGGCCACGCTTAGCATGATTGTGGGAGTATAGGCGGAAAGAGGAATCAAAACAGTGATGGGTAGCTACCCGCATCGCCTATAACATGATTCCTTAGATTTTCAGCCATTCCCTCAATGGGCTATTTTACCATCTGCGCGGGAAGAGAAGCAGCTGGTACATTCTATGTTTTTCTTTAGTCCCAGATCAGCATCCAGGTCCCCTTTAAGCCTTCTCATTACCAATAGGTATCACCGTTTATTGTATACTTTAAATTCACCGGAGTTCGCGTGCAAACCGTAGTTATTTACTGGCCTTGCGCACTTGGGTGGCACTTGTAAGAAACTAATTACTAGCACTCCGAGTACAATTGCATTATCAAAGTAGTCCTTCCATTAACTTGAACAAAAGGTTAATTTAATAATTCAAAATGAACTCCGCTTTGACTTCAGTAGCATTAAAGTCAAGTCTTTGAACCAATTAATTTAGGACAGTCATTTTCTTCCTTCCCTGTCCGAGCTATTTGTGTTCGCTGAATGAATAAGTATGTGAGTAGATTAGAATTGAGTCAATTTTATCATCACCGTCTTTTTTTTCTACTCGCAACTGGCTACTTCCAGAATTTAGATACCATTCTTGCCATCGTCCTCCTGCATTGAGTCATTACAGTCTCCGATGGCACTCAACCGATTTTTCGACCACGCCGTACCAATTGTCCTTGGGAAAGAACTTGACTTAGAAGGGCGGCATAAGGGCCGAGAACCCTATTAACATCAGCATCTTAGTATATTTTACTGGGTCAAGGGTGTCGTTACATTTTTAAAGATTTTTCGCGTCAAAAGCCGTGGTTGAAAGGGACCTGGCCCTCAAGTTTAGTGTTTCGGGATCGCACCCTGTCATGCACGTTTGAATTTAGTACTTCTAGACCTAAAAACTTTGACATGGCGGAATCGCGTTAATGTAGTGTCATTATTGTCATTAAGTACTATAAGAAAGTTGGCAGCGCTCCTAGCGGCTTTTATTGACAACAAACAGTTCTCATAATATTTGATGCTAAATAAAGTATGCGCGCGATTTGACGACTGCAGCCGGGGTATGAGGTGACGGGTGGCGGAAAATGGGGAGGTGTGTCGAAATTTACTCTTAGCACTCTACAGGCCTTCTCCGAAATTAAAAAAAGAAAGTTTCATTCCGTCTCGCTGACACCGAGTAATAGTGGTATTAGAAGAGTAAGAGAAATGGTGTAATACGAGCTTCGGGTTTCGAAGTAGCCCCCTTATTAGTGTTGGTTTATGATGCAAAGAAAGTCTCAAACGCGTCCGCGTGTACAGTCGTGGGCATAAATATCCATACAGACATCATGTCAAATATATGTGTCACTGACCTAATTTTTTGTGACATAAAGGTGTATATATATTTTGCCACTTGTGGCAAACAACGGCAAACTAATCTCATAGTGTTTGCAACGTCCACGCGAACACACATTTGTTGCATCAAAAAGCAACACACAGCGCTCAGTACTCGTTCTGTATTAGCCGTTTGACGTTGTGTCCTGAGCCTTTAGTGTAAGCTTTTGCATATATAAAAATCTCGAACGTCTCAATTACTATGGAAAAATTGGCAGCGCCACTTGCGGCTCGAAACGGCAACAAACTGTTCTCATAGTATTTGACATTTTAACGCAAACGCGTTCTAGACGTATTTTGTGGCCGAAAACCTACACTAAGCATACAGTTCAAACATAAAGTCCGTACCTCTCCCAGCCTGGTTCGGACAGCCTTTGAAAACAAGGATTTCATCGAGATACATGTGTAAACATATAACGTTAAGCCACGACCGATGTTTATTTATATGTCTGATAATCCCGGCTTATGTTTGTCGTATATTGGTATAACAGCGGTGATTGAGCTGTTAGTTGATCATTAATATTGTATTTAAAAGAAAATACGTCATATTTATAATACAGAGTTTTGTAAGAGTATAATAGGACGAGGCAAAAGTGAGCATTACTTATCTTTTGAGAGCGACAACTTTAAAATTGGGTTTAAACTTTAAATGACAGTTAATTTTCTACTTGAAATCCGATTTTGAAAATAAAAGCCATAATATATTGCGTCAAGTGAATACCCTTTGACTATACTTGACTGAATATCCTTTGGTTATACTCCTATGGTAATTTTGACTGGTTCTCGCGATGCAGGCTCGACCTAGTGCGAGAATCGCTGCTAAACTTTAGTTCTTAATTGTGTTAAGGTATCAGTTTCTGTGAATTTGTTATGGCATGTAAAGTATTTTGGAAATAAACGATTATCTTATGATTATGATTAAGTTAAGTTCAGGCTGCCCGTGATAATGCCATAAAAAATATCGATTAGTACTTAGCAAGATTATAATAATATACATATTTTACTCTCTAATGCAGTATTACACATGAAAAGATTTCATTTCTGATAAAGTGAGACAAACTTGATATCGAGCATGTTTGCTTGAAATCATTTTGCCTATCGTTACTTGAAATTAAGTTTAGACCTTTCCTGAGAGTCAGATATTGACCCTAACGCGTTCGTTTTGTTATTCTAAATAAAAACCTTACAGTTCGTCTATTTTCTTAACGTCCCTCGTCGAACTTCGTGTTTTGATTACTGTCAGTTTGCGATCAGTTGCACAGCAGTGGCGTTGTGTGATATGTTTTGGTAGGCAACTTGGATTTTGATACCCCCTAAGTCAAGCGGCGAGTGAAGAAAGAGCAAAAAAAAGAAATTTGCAGAGAAACCCGGTGGGAATCGAGTTGTTAGGACGAGACACCACGATTGCTAGTGACCCCATAATTATATGTAGAAGAACATGGCTATGTAATTTTGCGATTGCAACTGTACGTTACTATTCGGATTCAAATACATTTGATAAACATTGGAAGTTCGATAATGCCGAGAGGCATGATTAAGAAAATAGACGCGCTGTATACCTACTTAAAATGTCGAACAAGCCCGTAGCTCATTCTGAGCGGAAAAACTGCTAAGCGCTCAAGTTTCGGTGTAGGCTCTACCTTAGAAAGTAAACATATTATTAACTATATTAAGGCTCCACCCTAGCAAATTGCCACCATAGTAGTAAGTAAATAATTTTACTGACGCCGCGGGAGCTACAATAAGAGCACTAAGCGAGTAATATTTGCTTTTATTCAGAGAAACGCTTATTGCTCTAATGGTTTTGTTATTAGGCGGCTTTATTTCGATTTAACGGTCATATTATGGTTTGCGGTAGCAATAGTGGTGAGAACGCATGTGAAGTTTCAAAGTAGGGATGGTAATGACATATTCTGTTTTGTTGGAATTTAATACAAAATGCGTTTCTACTTCAATGTCTTCGTTACAAATGGGTTTGAAGCGCTATATTTGGTTTGACTTAGCCTGAGGAAGAGCCTTAGGCGAAGGAAAAGCTTTAGAAGTATTTCGCGGAAAATACGGCTATTGAAGTTCATTGTCTTACAAATTTTAACCGTGATCGTGGATGGCCAGTGCCCCCCAATTGGAAAACAGTGTTAGGTAGTATTACCTTCATGTGTGATGATGCTCACTTATCACCAGGTACACACTTGCTTATTTGCCATTATATGTCGTGAAAACACCGATTCATTAAATGCCTAATCTTAAGTGTAATCCCGGAAACACGGAGTGAGGATTTATGAAAACGAGAGTATAAAAACAAACGAATGTCTCAGGTCATTTCATTCTTAAAGAATTGCCTGCCAACTCTGTTTAGCCACTCAGTGGCCTAAAAGATTATGGCCCGAATATTTTCTTCGATACGATGCACTCGATAGATATTTATTTCCCAACCAAAAATACGAAGGAGAGCGCGTGATGAATATTTTCCGAAGAATTATGACAGTTCCAAAGAATATGGAATGATTTAGCTTGGCAGGAACCAATAATTGCCCTCTAGAGGCAAAGCAGGTAGCGTTCACACGAAGAATTTTACGCATCGAAAAGTTTTGATAAAATTTATAGGCGAAATTTAATACTGCTCCCTTTGGGCTTCCCTTTTTAATACGACTTTAGTTCATACGACTGAAACATTTTCCAGCCACAAAACGTAATAGAAATGGACCGGATTTTGGCGTGGCTATTATATATCTCATTGTATTTTTGGATCTGCAAGCGTTCTGATGTTTAGGTCTCTATAGGTAGCTCATGTAGGTCCCTATAACTAGATGCTGGCCTGCATTTAGAAAGAGAGGGCGGGTTTAGTGCAGATTCGGGACTTCTCACACCATTGAACGATAATTTCCTTCACTGAAAAGTATGTATGTATGTAAACTCTTTATTGTGCAAAATAAACAAGACAAAATACAATTGACAAACACTGAGATACATGCACAAAGGCGGACTTATCCCTTTAAGGGATCTCTTCCAGTCAACCTTTGAGTGGATGAAAGGAGTATTATATTAGGGATGGACGCGTGAGTTTAAAATTGCAAACACTGAGAGCCACAATACATAACTTTACCGAATATAATACATAAACTCCTAAAACCTACCAGTCAATAAACTACTTTATACTACCTATAATATATATCAATAAAATATACTACGTAAAATAAATAAATAAAGAAAAAAAAGTAAAGATAAATAAAATAAATAAAAGATAAATAAAAGTTCATTGTATGGTTGATTTATTTGCTTAGTAGCGTAAGTAAGTAATTTTCGGCAGTATTTGGCACATAATATTGTTAAACAGAACAGCTGACACCTACAAAAGTAGAGAAATACTTTTGTAATTTGCTATTGCTACTTGTTGCAGGACGAACGGCTGAGAGCCGGAAGATTCTCGAATGGCGACCACCAACCGGAAGACGCAGGGTAGGAAGGCCCTGCACAAGATGGACTGATGACCTGGTGAAGCCCACGGGAGTCCGCTGGACGAGAACCACACTAGAACAGTCTTTTCATGTAATTTCATTGTGTTGCGTAGGCCTATGATGCCTTAAAGATAAACGATTAATAAAACATTATTTATTTTTGACAGTATCCATACAAGTTAAAGTACAATTTTACAATTTTGGTTTGAAAATTTCATACATTCATTCGAAATCGAAATTTAAAATATTCAATCAAATAAACGCACAAACGCAACGCTACTATCCAGTGTTCTTCATTTTAGGTGCACTTAATTCAGATAAAAATAAGATATAGGTCCAATTTAAACAAACAATTTTCATTATTATGATTGTTTTCTACTAATTCGTACATATGTACATACCTTCACATCTCTTTCTTATAGAGTTCGGCAGAGACTACATTGTTCCATTTGCTACGATCCTGAAATACATCTTTCACTTTATCCACATTCATCAATCTCTTCATACATGCCTGTTAATTAACGTTCAAAATATATGTAGTAGTGATTTTGGAAGTAACGTTTGTCCGCTAGCACAAAACGTACAAGCTTGAACAATGCTCTGTTATAATTAAACTATGTGTTTAATTGGATTCCGCTGCATGTTGGTTTTGGCTACACGAGCCAAATGCCGTTTTTGCAAACGTAAAATGTATAAAAGGGGCGAATGTTTCAGGAAATGCTTTTCTTTTGTTTTAGTGCCAAAGTTAAGTGGAAACAGTTTTGACAATTCGTCGGTCACGTCAACTGTTCTCGATGGATGTGTCTGAAGTTTTATTTTCACGAATTTAATGTTTCTGTCCTAGATTTTTGCTCAGGTATAACATTGCAGAGCTACCATAAAATCAAATAAGATTATACATATAGAAATAAGTAGCCAAAAGGACCAGTAAATAGTAAATTACAGAAAACATGAATTTATAGCAGTCCGTTACAGCACACAATGAGAATTACCTTATATATAAATAGGTAGGTACAATGCAAATTCAAAATAAAAATACACTACTAATAAACATCTCTACTATAGACTCATATAATTATTTAAGGCTTAAATTTAATATATCTCTTTTATAAATGTATTTAATTTAAGTATTGTAGTATCTTAATGTATTTTAATTTGAAAAAATGACTTTCTGCCATGACTCTTGCAGCGCATTCTTCTTGGCAATGATGGTATTTCCGAATGCGCCGGTAGTTTCAAACATGCCATGTAAAAGTACTGTAGATTTTTAAAATATTTTATTGAATCAGACGTTACTTTGCGAAGGTCCATTTCAATAAACAAAAAACATTCAAGTAAGTTTTTCTTTGGAAAAAAGTCTCGAACGCGTATCCCTACTAATTCAGTGACTCTTTTCTATACTGGGGAGCAAAGAAACCGAGTCACTTCCCGTAGAATTTTGGATGAAAAGTGACCCGGATTCTATGCTCCAGAGTACCTATATATCAACCGTGCTGACGTCAATGACGTGGGGTAAAATTAACTTTGGGCAAAAAGTTACGAATTTATTTTATTTTCATTTATTCATTTATTCATACACATTTTAAGTCATGTTCATTTGCTATCGGTGTTACGTGGTAGGGTGGTAGGTACATGACACCCTGTCAGGGTATACAATGTCAATACTAAAGCTATAAACTAAACTAAAACTATTACAGCCATTTACTCATTAACTACGGATTGAATATTTCATGTCAATAATAATATATATATAGCATTATTACAGCAATTTAATTAATTCAATACAATGTCAATTTTAAATGTTAAAGATTATATTGTAGAGTAAATAAATAACTTGAGTGATAGTGTCGATTTACTATTAAATTTCTGCAGAAACGCCATTTCCAATACAATCCAATCCAATATAGTACAATACAAAGGCAATGACGATTTTCTTAATCTACAATAAAATTGTTAGCTATTTTTATATTTTACCAGCGAAAATACACTAAATTGATGTTGGAATTTTTATGTCAGAATTTGTCACTTAAAAAGTCGTCGATCTTATAGTAGCATTTATCGATAAGGAGGCTTTTTAATTTGCTTTTAAATACTTTGTCGTCTTTTTCCACTTTTATGTTTTCCGGTATTTTGTTGGCTATCTGTATGCATCGGTAATAGGGGCCGTTTCTGAATATCGCGAGGTTCGACTTTGGTAACAATAATTGATTTTTATTTTGCCTATGTGATCTTAATTCTTTTCTTATTGTAAAAAGGTTTGGGTGTTTTCTAACAAATAGCGCTGCTTCCATTATGTATATGGAGGGTAGTGTTAGGATTTTCTGATTTATAAAATGCGGACGACAGCTATTTGGTATACGTGTGTTGGTAAGAATGCGTATACACTTCTTCTGCATAACGAATAGTTGGTGGCAGTCGGTGCTCGCTCCCCAAAGAATCACGCCATATTTCAACCAAGCATGTGCGTACGCATAATATGCTGATAAGGCTGTTTCAATGTTAGTGTTAACTTTAAGGACACTTAATGCATATATAAATCTCGACAATTTTAGTTTAACATTTTGTATATGTGATTTCCAGTTTATATTGGAATCAATTTTAATGCCTAGTAGTTTAAATTCATTTACTTCTTCGATGGTATTTTTATTAATTTGTAATGTCATTTGTAAAGGTTTCTTTTGTGTCGGTTTAAATTGTATTATTTTTGTTTTTTTTAGATTCATTTTTAAATTATGGTCGTCTAGCCAATTTGTTACGGTTTTAAATATTTCAATGAGGCGTTCGTTACATTCTACGCTGTTCGTGCAATTAAGTAGTAGGGAGACGTCATCGGCAAACATAATACACGTTGTATCCAGTGTCTTTGGCAAATCGTTGATGTAAACCAGAAACAGGATACAAGATACAACACTTCCCTGCGGCAGTGAGCAAGTGGTGCTACGCATTTGTGATGTGACTACTTTGACTTCTCCAGACTCCTCACAAAGGTAATCAATCTGTACGCATTGTTTCCGATTTTCTAGATATGATTTAAACCACTCGTGTGCTACCCCTCTGATTCCCATACCATATAATTTAGAGAGTAAAATTGTATGAGAAACATGATCATAGGCCTTTGTCATGTCCAATAGTAGGCCCACGCCATATTTTTTGGAATCAATTTGTGAAAGAATTTCCTGTATGTACTTAAATACAGCAAGCACAGTCGAGTGCTGCTTTCTAAATCCGTATTGATTTTTATCTAATATTTTATATTTCTCAAAAAAGTAGTATATTCGATTTACCATTGCCTTCTCAAAAATTTTTGAAAAGGTAGGTAGGAGTGCAATAGGTCTATGGTCACATGGATCTCTGGCATCACCCCCTGGCTTTAGAATAGGTTTTAGTTTGGAGATTTTTAGTTGTTCCGGGAACGCGCCTTGTTTGAACGATTGGTTTATTAGAAATGTAAGAGGAGAGGTCAGCTCAGTCACACACAACTTAATAAGTGCACTAGGAATCTCGTCTACGCCAAAACTTTTTTTATTCTTCATTTTCCTTATAATTTTCCTGATTTCTAGGTCGGTAGCATCACTCAAAAATATAGAGTTTGTGGTGGGAGTAATGACGGGGCGCCCCGCCTGTGCGTGCGCGCCGCTACCTCCGGCCGGTGCTGACTCGCCCACCGATGCAAAATGCTCGTTGAATACTTCTGCTATTTGTTGGGGTGATTCTATTTTGTGGTCACCAATTTTTAGACTTATGTTTTTATATTGGTGAGATTTATTTTGATTTGTAATATTTTTGATTATACTCCACATAGTTTTAGTTTTGTTTTTTGACAGTTTCATTTGTTTCGCATAATTAAGCTTTTTTGACGAATTTACACATTTTTTGAGGATTTTACCATATTTTTTAACATAATTTAGTAGGAATTTATTTTTTGTGTGCTGTTTTAAAATCTTTAAGCATCTTTTATTTTTACATGCGATTTTTAATCCGGGGGTCAAGTATGATTTATTTATATTATTCATATTATGTTGCCTGATTTTTTTCCGTTTTATAGGGATATGTTTGTTTAGCAGTTCTTGTAATTTTGTATTAAATATTTCATAGTTGATGTTCACATCATGGTGTGGCAATAAAATGTCAAACCAGGCTATGTTTTTTAAGTCGTCTTTAAAATTTTTCATATTTGATAAGTTGAATGTTCTGCTAAAAACAATTTTTTCTTTATACAGTGGCTGTTTACCTAGTGTTTGGCATTTGTATATGATGCTTTTGTGATCAGAGATGCCATGTTCCTCGACAGTGACATTACAATCATTTTTATTTGTGAATATGAGGTCAATACAAGTGGAAGAAATATCATTTACTCTTGTTGGCTCAGTGACTAATTGGCTCAAGTTAAAAGCTCGCATTTCATTTAATAGTTTTTGTGAGTTTTGAGAGTTCAATAACATATTTACATTAAAGTCTCCGCCGACTATAATACGCATTTTTTGTTCTTTGAAATTAATTTTATATAATATTTTTTCTAATGTTTCAAAGAAAATACTCATTTCTCGATCGGCTCTGTAGAGATTAACTATAAGGATATTATACTGCGGGATTTCCACAGCACAACATTCAATCACATATTCGATAGACAGCTTAGATATATCTGTCCTTTCTATATACTTGATATCATCCTGTAAGAGAATGGCCGCTCCGCCGCCTGGCCGCTCGCGCCTGTAGTACGCCGCTGCAAAGTTGTACCCGCATATTTCAATAAGATTTTTTTGCTGATCCGATATCCACGTCTCCGTTAAACATAGTACCTGGTAGCCTTTATTTTTCACAAAATCCTCCAATAAGTGTGATTTATTTTTTAGACTTTGCATGTTTTGAAATAGTATATACATGTTATGTTCGTTTTTCAGTTTCGAAAAAATGGTTTATTTCTAACGATGTTTGTATTGGGGGTTTCCTTTCCTTGATACTGTATACCGTGCGAGTTAGATACTGGGGTTTCGTATACGGAGGGGTCCGTCCTTGAACTAGTTTCATGTTGTGGGTTATATACCTGTCCTTCAATTAATAATTTGTTGTTTCGCATCACTGCATATTTCCCTGTTTTCCGTGCCTTTAACATGGCTTGTCTCAACTCTCTCTTCATGTCTATGGCCTGTTTATCCAAGAAAGTCGAGACAGCGATGCCGGTTCCTTTAAAACAGCGCGAGTTCTGTAATATATATTTAGTTACCCTTTGGCTTATAAATTCTATGGCAATGGGGCGATTTTGCCCTCGTTTCCCAATCCGCTTTATGTCTTCAACGTAGGTATCCACATTAACTCCGAGGATGTTCATGAATACGTTAGTGATGCGGTCGTATAGTTCTTCCTGTGATTCATAGTTATGTTCATTCAGCCCATATAGTACGATTTTCTTGTTGCTGTTTTGAGTAGAATCTATATTTTCAATTTTTTGTGGTGTCATATTTTCTTTCATTTTCTGTAGTTCAGCTTTAACATAATTGTTTTCCTGCCTGAGTGTTAAAATATGTTTGTTTATGTCTTCAATTTTGGTTTTTAAATTCTCTTGTTCCTTTGTTATTTCTTCTAAGTTTTGATTAGTTTCTTTTTTGAATTTTTCAACGGCAGTTTTGATTTCTGATTGGATTATATCTCTCATGTTGATTATTAGTGATATATTGTTGGCTGTCAATTTGTTATCTAGGAGTTGGCTAATATTTTCCATGGTTACAGTTTGTGTATTTATGGGTATGGATTGGGTAGATGTTTGTGTTTTTTTTGGTGTGTCGCCTTCTATTTTTGTCTCATCACCACCAAGTAGGTCATCGATTGACATATTAGTGTCGTTTATTGTGGCCGAGAGTTGTTTTTGTACTGGCGTATCATCATTTCGCCTGTGTGTAACATTTGAGCACTCTGGACAACGCCACATACGAATAACTTCGTGGTTTCTGGTCATGAATTGTGCTGTTGTTATATTTAAGCACTTATAGTGGTATGCTAGATTGCAAGCCGTGCATTTAAGTAATTCCATTCTCTCAATATGGTTTAATGGTCGAGAGTGATAAAAGTAAATTAAAAGTTAGTAATAGGTTGAAATTAGAATAATTTTATGTGATTGCTTTACGGTCTACCGTTGGCGACGCGTTTGTTGGGGGTGGGGGACTCGTGAGTTTAATTTTGTTTTAAATAAGAACATGAAATCGAAGTCGTGTCGACACAATTTTCTTGCGATTAATTTTGAATTTTTGATTAATTTGTCTGAATCAAAAAGATAATACATTTATGCCTCAAACAGTATATATTTGTTCCACATTGAACATTCGTACTTCAAATTATCGGACTGAACTTAAAAAATAAACTAATCACGTGACTTGTGTAATGACGCTCCTGCACTGGTGTTATGGAGTTTTATTTTCAACACATTCGTACATATATATATGCATACATAAATCACGTCTTTAACAAGATCTAAGGGCCACGTTTAGCATGATTGTGGGCGTATAGGTGGAAAGGGGGAATCAAAATAGTGATTCGACATAACATTTTATCATAAACTGAAATAACCTAACAAGTTATAACACAATGTTATGAAGAGTTAGTAAATGTTATCGTGTTTTTTAAAGATATACGACACTTTATAACACCAGTGTGGGAGCACTTTTTTACTTTACTTACTTACATTCATTACTTTTTCAAAGAGTTAAATTGGTACATTATCAGATAACAGATAAAAAAGGTTTGCCAAATGAGTTTGTGTAATGGTCAATTTGTGAAATGTTGACCAACCTAATGACAGTCTTTAGAGTCCACAGAAAATGCGTCTAACGTATGTTTTCTTACATTTATTTTCTTCATAATGCACGTAACTAATTTTCTATCGTCAATATTTTGCAGGAATTCCGTCGAAACGCCCGTCGCTCAAGAGGGGTAGGGAGACTCGTAAGTGCAAAGTTGTAGTGTTTAGATAGGTAAAGTTTCCTATTAGGTCGGCAGACGAACGAGATTGAGTCATCTGTCAAAGAGGCAGGATGTTCATAATGTAATTGAAAAAGTTATAAAGGGAATCAGTTTATTACGTACGTATGTTTGAGTTGAAATTGTTAACTTGCTGTATGTCTTTACTGTTTATTACACAGACATAAAAGTACTACAATATTATTTCTGGAAGAGTTTTTTAAATGCCGTACTGTAAAACCGTACTTCCATGCTGGTCTGGGAGCAAAGAAAAACATAGAATGTGCCAGTTGGTTCTCTTCCTGCGCAGATGCTAAAAGCCCATCGAGGGAATTAGCGAAAATCCTAGGAATCATGTTATAGGCGATGCGGATAGCAACCCATCACTATTTTGATTTAATTTTTTGCCATCTATACGCCCACAATCTTGCTAATCGTGGCCTAGGTCTTGCCACTTTAGGCTCTGTCTACCCCGTAAGGGATAAAGACGTGATTTGTGTATGTGTGTGTGTAAAACCGTTGGTGCTTTAATTGATATAAGGATACGGGCTTATTTTAATTTCCTCAATAGGTAAAAAGTTATTTAGCTTACACGTACCGTCAACGGTTTATAAAAATGTTCTGTATCATTTAATATGTAATCACATATCATCAAGATTAATACAAATGCCAATATTGGAAGCGCAGATTTTGATCCAGAGTCGGGATTTGGTTCCGGGCTCAAAATTTTTAATTAGTGCTTCGGTGAAAGAAAACACTGCTAATATGCCTATGTGTATATATCTGTAAGTCCCAATCTGCATTGGTCCTACGCCACGAAATAAACTACCCGTCTCTAACTAGAACGAACAGTAAGTAAAGGACAGGTAGTTTATCTCGCGGGTGACATAGCTCTCGCACGCTCTCGTGCACGAGTTCCGTATGGGTACAACAACAGCATAAACCCTCTCACACTCAGTCACTTTGTAAAATGAGCGATAAAAGTAGTTTGAATACTAAATTATTCTGTTTTCGAAAGCACTTTGTTTACGGATGCCTCTTCTTAACAAGACTCTATTGACGCTACGTCAATTGTAAAACGTCTCAACTCCACAGCCAGATTTAATTGAAATCTATTCGGAGCGTTGCATGACACTTATAAATCAATTATTGCTAACAAGTCTGCATGGCATTGATATTGGCAAGTCGGCCAATTAATGCGTCTAGCCATAAAACTGCTGTACCTCCAAACAATACTTACTAAGCTATCAATTTAATGATGACAATCACATACTTTAAGCGCGCACGGAGCGATCGTTGTCTGGTACATTGTCTTCAGTGCTAATAGAAATACGTGCTATTAGTAGGTAATGTTGTTATTCTATGCGTAGGTAAAATGATACGGGTATATTATGTTTCTTGGTGTCCGATAAAATGTTCGACAAAATGTATTGTATCGTTTGCTAAATGTTTAACCCATTATTTGCTAAACGGTATACTTAAAAAAACTTAAACCTCACATTAGGTTAGGTTGGGGAAATCTTCGATAAGATTGAGACAAATGCAAACATTCACCTCTATACTTCATTTAATTTAGGATGAGAAACCACAACAACATTATATTGCGGCTCGTGAAGGGTACTCTTTTTTCAATTTGTACTAGAGTAGTTTTCAATTTAAAATGAGGCTCACAATATGAACTTACATTTTGTTCGCTACGAAACATCGCCACGATTTTATTCAAGGCGCTTGGTATATGCAAAATTTGTACGAAGCAATTCCTATGAACAACGGCGGTCCGTGTCAGGTCATGTTTAGATGAGCAGGACTACTCTGAAGTCAGAAATTCGGAGTTTGTGTCGTGGCGTTCCGCTTATTCTGATAGTTAATTATAGGAGAGAGAGATAGGGACGATGTGACACGAATATCGATGGAGCTCCCTGGTATGTTTCAATTTGGATACATTCTACCACGATTGGTCGAACTTTGTTAGCTGGCATAGACTAACATTGGGTCATGATGACACATCTCTGAGTTTATATCTCGCTCTAAAGCGATCAATTTTAAAAAGCGAATTATACATTAAGGACGTTTCGTTTTTCGTCATTTTTAATTGCGGACGATTTGATCCCTGGGCATTCTTCCCTACGATCCTTCTCATTAAACGGACATTATGCCTAGCAGACTAAATGCAACACAGGACGTTTTGCTCTCAGTACGACCTGCTCAGAATTAAAGCAGAAAGAGTTTAAAGGCGGGACATTTTTGTTTAGCATATTTTTGCTACTTTAGACTGCAAAGAAAGAAAGAAGACATTTATTCCTTTTTGCAAGACACACACAGAATTTTAAAGAAAAGAAACAAAAAACACAGTAATGAAAAATAGATCATCAGTGTTTGTGTCTTCGCAAAAGTGAAACGGTCGCTGGCTCAGCATTACGTTGAGGTGTTAGACACATGCAGCACTGATTTTCAGCCTGAACCGTCCTGTACACACATGAGACATGACACTGTGTACAGCTGCCAGACTCGGGGTGGCATTGCATAATATATTGGCTCATGACTCAATTAGCAGGCAAGGGAGTGGAAAATAACTCCCTGCCGTTATCAGTTAATTTGCGGTGAAATCAAATGCAACATGGTAATTAGACTTGACCACACTTTATAGTAGATATCGGTACCCAGATATAGCTACCCCCTTATTCATAAAGGCTCCATAGGCTTCTGCTAACTTAGCAATCGTTTGGCCTTATCTGTCACTTTGACATTTGCCTTTCAGAGATAAGGACAAACCTTCCCACCGAAAATGGCAGATTATTGAACAAGACGTCCACCTACTTGCCGTGTCTTATCCAACCTCGACATTGGCAGAATCATCAAAAAGTTGATGGAGCCACTTTTTCCTAAATTTGAATTGAATTGAATTGAAGGACAAACCTATAGACAGAACCTATAAACAGAAGCCGAATAGCGTTTAGTTATGAATAAGGGGGCTAGAGAAAGAGCGATGTTACGTGTATGTCAGAGTGAAATAGAAAAACGAACCATTTTTGGCTTCCGTGCCCAGAGGGTAAAAACGGAACCCTATTATTAAGACTTCGATGTCCATCCGTCTGTCCGTCTGGCACCAGGCTGTTTCTCTCGAACCGTGATAGTTAAAGCATTTCGTATTTAATATGGAGACAGTGTATAACGTACTAACCCGTATATCTATGGTATCACAACCTATTGTGAACAGCTCTTTTGATTATCAACGGTGGTCTTGTGAATTGATTTTGAAGTTAGTTCGTAATTTATCAAAAGCAATATTAGTTGTCTGCGGTAGTAATTTAAACAATGGTAAATGTAATTTAGCTTTAGGAATTCAGTGTAGTTACTCATGGTTTTACAATTAGTACTGTACTATCATGAACGGAGCATAGAGGTTTTGAGTCTTACAGCATTTTGTAACCGTAATTTCAATATTCAGGCTACAATTAGCATTATACCTTTGTATTTATCCACTGGCTTTAACCGATGGACGTATCGTGCCGGGTTTGAAAACAATGGGATAGAAAAGGATATCCGTTAATTTGACCAAATGCGGGAAAGCCGGGCCGATAAAAGGCGGTATCGTAAACGGGATTTATTTGGGGCGATTGTAACAGATAGGGGAACCAAGTAGGCCGTCAGAGCAGCCGCAAAGACGAGCAGATAGGTCACTTGATAATATTAAACTCCGATAGTCGGCCGATCTCTATCTATACCCATGAAACAGTACGTTACTGAATGATTGAAACTACGCACATAAACTATCCCAGTATCTCTTCAGAAACATTTTGATGTTAGTATAGGTTTCATGTCAAGTCAATTTTTTTAATGTGGTATAAATCTGATGTCCTGACGTCGTACCTACTGATTTGAAAACATATAAATAAACGTAATGTAGACACATTCATATATTGTCCCAAACTACACAATACATTTTTTTTGAGTACAATAAAAATAAAAAATAATAATTATTTATGTGTTCAAATCAGTACGACGTTGGTTTGCATGTGAAACAGTTGTGCTCACTAAACGTTGATAATGATCCCGTAGAGGGATCGATACGATACGCGTCAGTGTGTGTGTGGTGTAAGGGATAATTAAGTTTGTGGGATTTATGTGTTTTATGTGGCAGTAGTGGCGGGAGGGGTTGCATGGAAAACATAAACATTTCGCACAGGCTTGCTTATCTTGCACGCGAGTAACGGAGTAGCAAGGTAAATATATTTTGCTCGTTGAAATGGACCTCCGCAAAGTAACTAATGCCTGATTCAATAAAATATACAATACAATACCAATATTCTGTCATGAACACCACAAATCAGTAACACTAACACAATAAGAATGAGATTACAAAAACAACCTCAATGCCAACATGCGCACTTCTGCGGTGACATGTAAGCGCTTAAACTAGAACGAACTTTCTGACCAAATTAGTTGTGTACAGGATGCTGGAATCACGCTTTGTAGTAATTGCTCCAATCACATGGTATCTTACCTATAGCCCACTCATTCGGTCCCTGCATCAGTTAGAAAAATCGTAATCAATGATGTTCCTTTTGATTGATTTCCGCTTCGACTTAGACACTCGTGTGTTCGAGGATGGCACACCAGTGCGTAATAGAAGTCGACGGTGCGTTTACGCAACAAAATGTGTGAAGAAACGGTGAGAGAACGTAACGCATGCGACACCTCACGGATACGCGGCGGTGTGGTCGCTCCTTTATGTAGTCGAGCTTAGAGGTGTACCTCACGGACAATGAAGGCACATCGCCGGTCCCGGGGAACAAAAAGATAACTGCAAAAACCAAATTTTTCAGGAAAAATAAAATAGATGTTTCGCTCAATTGTGACTTGTATATTGAACGTAAACGGTTGGTAGTTAGCTTTATGCAAAGTTAATTTTTCATTACGTTCAATATGTTACTGTGGCACACGAGAAATGTCTCAAAAGAAAGATATTTAAGAAATAGTAACTTAGTCAAAATATATCATTCACTATTACGCGTTAAGACGTATATCATTTTATTCGGTGTTTATCGGGGTCAAACGCTAATATTGTACCATTGGTGTACCATTTTATTCGACTACTTTTTAATGTGATTGCCGTGCAAGATAATAGTGCAATATCATTTTATTCCCGTAATTATTAAGATTATTTTTTTTACTAAGGGTTTTTAGGAGACTTTTATAATTAAACAATAATATGATATTCAACATTGCAATTATATTACGAACGATTCACATAGTAAAAACAGTCATTAATTTCTTAAAATCAAAGTTTTCCATTATAAAACGTGCAACAATACCACTAAAATTTAAGTATGTCTCAATCAAATAGCAATAAATGCCAGTTTCATAAAGTAACTAAAATCAAAAGTTATTTTTTCAGACTAATAACTTTAAGTTTGAAGCATAAAATCAAACCAAATAATCTACGCATTTGGTATTATTTTTCATCAGTCTAATATAATAATAATTATATTATAATTAGTTCTTTCATTGAGCACTAACCCGGGGGACTATTAAACATGAAATCAGGTAAATCAATTGCCATCATCTTCGTCTTGGTTTTCATTAATTGCAGAACTAGTATTAACGCCCAGGGAGTCATAAAAGCCATGGCAATGGGCTGGGATGTCTCCTGACTTGCAAAGACTGATAAGGTCGTCATGTAAAGGCTTACTTATAGGCAAGGGCTCTGTACATAGCACTTGCAGTTCAAAATCGTAGCCAGGATTTGAGTTGACTAAAGGAGCTGCGGTTTATCTTGTTCCCCGCTTGCTTCATGTTTTTGGACAGGTTCGGTTCGGTTTTTATTTTGGCCCCAGCAACCCTCGAAGTAAAATGATGTATTTTTGATACCTCTTTGTTTTTCATTAAGTAGGAATTGCCATATACTGCTACCGATTTCATTAGCTCCTCGTTTTGCAACCTGAGCATGCCATACATAGCAATAGCCTTTACTTCGAATGGAATCATAATGCCGGAATAAAGGATTGCCGATAAATGTTAGCGTAGGCAGACCCCGGAACTCAAAAGACACTGAAAGAAAAATACGACAAGCATCAGAGAAATAAGGAAGGTGTACGCCAAATTAAAAAAGAGGACAAGAAATTGGCAGATGCTCAGGTTGCAAAACGAGGAGCTAATGAAATCGGTAGCTGTATATGGCAATTCCTACTTAATGAAAAACAAAGAGGTATCAAAAATGTATCATTTTACTTCGACGGTTGCTGTGGCCAAAATAAAAACCGATTCATAGTTACAACGTTAAAGAAATGCTTCAAAAGGAGTTTTATAACATAAAAGCACTAATAAATAATAAGAAATGGGTCCAATATGAGGTAGGGCAAAAAGTATTATGGACACAGATAATGGAAGTGAGAGTCGCTTGCTCACAGCCCTCAATTTTACAGTATAAATATGATTTTGAGTCTGGATTCTGGATATTCTTAAATGAACATAGAATCTGTCCAAAAACATGAAGCAAGCGGGGAACAAGACAAACCGCAGCTCCTTTAGTCAACTCAAATCCTGCCTACGATTTTGAACTGCAAGTGCTATGTACAGAGCCCTTGCCTATAAGTAAGCCTTTACATAACGACCTTATCAGTCTTTGCAAGTCAGGAGACATCCCAGCCCATTGCCATGGCTTTTATGACTCCCTGGGCGTTAATACTAGTTCTGCAATTAATGAAAACCAAGAGGAAGATGATGACAATTGATTTACCTGATTTCATGTTTAATAGTCCCCCAGGTTAGTGCTCAATGAAAGAACTAATTATAATATAATTATTATTATATTAGACTGATGAAAAATAATAACAAATGCGTAGATTATTTGGTTTGATTTTATGCTTCAAACTTGAAAATAAATCTTTTGTTTTTAGTTACTTTATGAAACTGGCATGTATTGCTATTTTGATTTTTGATTAAGCTATAATGATTAAGACATAGGTACTTAAATTTTAGTGGTATTGTTGCACGTTTTATAATGGAAAACTTTGATTTTAAGCAATTAATGACTGTTTTTATTATGACTGTGAATCGTTCGTAATATAATTGCAATGTTGAATATCATATATTATTGTTTAATTATAAAAGTCTCATAAAAACCCTTAGTAAAAAAAATAATCTTATCTAATAATTACGGGAATAAAATGATATTGCACTTCAGTTATACTCCAATCACAGCAATAATTATATAATTTTTGAATTAATCAATCGAAATCGAACACTAAAATATATGACATGTCGATATTTAAGCCATTGTAATTTACATTCGACCCGTGCATGTGACAAAAGGATATGGCAATACTTTTTATCGTTCCTTTTCAAATGTGTAGTTTTGGTGAGCGCCATTGCACGAACAGTATCTAGCGGATTGCGACGAGAATACAAAGATAACTGCGCATATCATTACTTAGCGATCTAATTTTGACGAGAACATAATAATATGGATATTTGTCATGCGATGAGCTATAAATAAAAACATTCAAAACTATTGTATTCTTTTTTAATTTTGTCATTTACCGTACAAAAAATGCGAAAAAAATTGAGCTGGTGCAATGGCACCTACGGATTCCAAATATGACATAAAAATAAAACTAAGATAATGGCGGTTATCATTTTGTTCTCCGGGGCCGGCGACATTATCACACCGTTGGCAATCATTTCCAGCGTATAAGGGATAAAGACGTGTTTTGTGTGTGTGTATATGTGTGTATATATATACGTTCCACTGCTGGGCACACCTCCCCTCAGAATGAGAGGGCTTCGGCTTTGGGCTATTGCTCCCACGCGGGCCCAGTGCGGATTGGAATTTTCACCACACACCATTTAATTGCTTCGCAGATGTGTGCAGGTTTTCCTTCACCGAAAAGCTCATGGTGAATTTCAAATGTAATATCGCACATAAATTCCGAAAAACTCAGAGGCCCGGGCTCGAATCCACGACCCTCTTGAGAGACCACAGCTCAAACCACTATATCACAGCTTTATCCGTTGACAATTGATAGTGGTAGCAAAATGGCTGAGTTAATGTAACACCGGAAATTAATAATTTAAAAAATTGCCAGTAACAAAAATAATTTTCAATAAGTTTTTTTTTGCTGACTGTGTTCTTTCCTTGTATGTATGTATAACTCTTTATTGTACATAAAACACATTCACATGGCCGGGAATCGAACCCGGATCCTCGTCATTCCGTGACGCCTGCTATACCCCTACACCACCCATAGCAGGTACATAAATATACTCATACAAAACATACTAAGTTCACTTAAGAAGATTCATCAAGCCAATACTTCTTCCGGCGATTTCGCAGGGCGACAACCTTATCTTCCAAACATACTTATATACTAAGTCTCTTAAAACTGTTCTGAAATATTTCAGATTTTTTTAAGAGTCCCTACACATACTATATTATGTAGGTAGGTTACCAAACATCAAGTCAATCCATAGGATGTACCAGTTGTTTCTCTTCCCGCGCTGATGGCAAAAGCCCATCGAGGGAATGGGCGAAAATTTTAGAAATCATGTTAGGTATAGGCGATGCGGCTAGCAATCCATCTCGTACGCCCACAATCATGCTAAACGTGGCCTTAAGGTTTTGTTACCTTAGGCTCTGTCTACTAAGGCACAAAGACGTCATATATGTATGTATTTAAGTCAATCCAGATACTCGAAGTTGACATGGTTTGACAATTTTGAATAACGTTACTTGAATACGAATATTGCAAGTTAAATAAAAGTTTGTAAGGCGTCACTTCCTTCAGAACTGTCTAAATGACGGCAAGTGCTCAAACAGTCACAATTTTGAACATGGTAACTCGTTTTTCATCCGTTGTCAGTCTATAGCGGTCGGGGTCACGGGATGCCTGGTTAATTGGGATTGGCCACGACCGACATTGCTATGCGGTCAAAACTTAGAGCCTTTGCCGAAGGCCAGATTATGTCTACAGAAGACCACAGTGTCTACAGTGGACCACAGTGTTTACTAAACCTCTAGCGTTCAACCGTTTTTACTGGACTATGATGTAACCAACAAGGGTCGTCATTTTAAGTAGCAGTTTATGTACTTTAGTATTCATGAGTAGTGCCGAAATTTAGTTAGTAAAAAAGTAGCTATGAATAATGGTTTTCTCCGTCATTTTAACTAGGTACGGTAGAGATTTCGATAAAAATAGAATACCCATAGCTTTAATTCTTTTTAAACAACGAATCAAATTGGTTAGTTAAATTCCGCACTGACCGCTTAGGCTTAGTTTTTTCTCTAGACGAAATAAAAAACAAGACGTAGTCTTACGGCGGTGTGAGGTCGGCTTAAGCTACGCCATACTTTCTCAAGAAAACTGGTTAAGACACACACATGTGCACGCGGCAAGGTGTAGTTTAAGCCGCCTCATTTTGCTGTAGGCAGAACTCTGTCTCAAGTTTTTATATGGTCTGAGGTATTCACAAGATTTCGGTACTTAATCAGTATTATTTCAGCCCTGGTCTACTCGGCAAATGTTATGTTATCTAGTCTCGGCTTAGTTGTGTTTTTTCTATAGGTACAAAAGCTCTTTACGCTCCGCCCGGCACTATGACTTCAGAGATTATTTTAGTTTATGAGTAATGAGTATTCGTACCTAGTTTGCGTCCTAGTTCTCTTTTTTGTTAACTTGTTTTCTATTCTAAAATGCTTCAAGAACGTTAAAATGATCTAGGGGGTTACTCCGAAATTCGAAATTCTAACTTCATATCACACCATCCCTCTCACACTACATAGTATAAAACAAAGTCGCTTGCCGCTGTCTGTCTGTCCCTATGTACCTATGCTTAGATCTTAAAAACTACGCAACGGATTTTTTTAATAGATGGAGTGGTTCAAGAAGAAGGTTTATCCCACCAAAAACATTCTGTAAAAAACTAGCCAAGTCTCGATGGAGCTGCTTGTTTATCTCTAAAAAGTAATTAAATCTAGACAAAGTCGTGCCAAGTCTAAGGTTCCTTACTGCGATTTCTTTGTTATTATAGTTAATGTTGTGTGACTTGGCCGTTGAAGGGTACACAAGGGTACAAAACCAGGTGCTCCATGACACCATTGCACCAATCTGTCGCCAGAACCGCTACCCATTGACGATTGCAGTACATTGATTGATGTTCAAAAGTGAACCGCGTCAAGGGTAGGTCTAAATCATGAATCAAAAATTTTAATAAATGTAGAGTTGTTCATTCGAATTATACCAACCAGCTGTTGAAATATTCCAGATAACATCCGAAAGACCCTGGATAGACCGCTTTATTGTTTTTAGCATTTACGCGGTAGACTGTTTCTTCTTCCAATTTTAATTTTAATAATATCATCAACATACAAGGCAAAGTTTGATTGGTCGTCCACTAAAGTACCGCTTGAGCACGTATTCACTTTCGGTTAACAGTCTATTGGCGGACACCTATTGGAGTGCTCTTGACCTCAATTACAGATCGTTGAACGAAATAGTCTATGCTGATGGTTACGTGAAGCTATTACGGGTTCTACTTGCAGGATTTTTGTGCTGTACGGCTCTGAGAGCATTTCTCAAAAGTTGTACATTAATAGCGATTCCGATTTGCAAAAAAGATTGCAGATAGAGTGAATGTAAGTGAGCAATAACAGTCTCTCCAAAATATAGTGAGACTATAAGCAATGTTTATAACTGCGGAACAGATACGTCAAACAAAAGCGCGTGCGCACTACTTTTGCCTGAGAAATTACGCGATTCACCTGTAGATGGAGTGTAAAAATAGCAAAATCGTAAATAATAAGTGCCACGAGCATATTGCATCTGCTTCTATGATTTATTTTCCAAACACTTTGAGTGAGTTATTTATTACTTTGAGATCTCGTTTCCTGTACAGATAATGGAATTTTTGTTTCGTATGTGTATGACGAAAATGGCAGAAATGCTTATTTCTTTTTATTATTGCCTATTTTTATTGCTTTTTTCTGGTCAATACCCTTTTTTATTACAAGGTCAGGTTACAGGTTAAAATGTTGTTTATATATTACATTTGTTTTATACAGGACATTTTACCATTATTTTGCAATATTTTAGCAAGTGGTTGGGCTAGTAATTTTTTTAAATTTATTTAGCTACTAGCTTCTGCCCGCGACTTCGTCCGCGTAGAATTTCATTGAAGAACTGATGTTGATAGTTATGTTCTGCAATAATTATTTACGTTGCGACTCTAAGCAGCTACGACCTTTGACATGTTTATCGCTATCCCGCGGGAACTATGTAATTTTCCGGGACAAAATGTAGCCTATGTGCTAATCTAGGGCACCAGCTATCTCCGTTCCACATTTTATTCAAATCCGTAAACCCATTTGCGTGTGAAGAAGTAACAACATACACAGACACACACACACTCACAAACTCTCACCTTTATAATATTAGTGTGATTACAATAAGTTTAACAAAGAAGACTTTACTTAGACAGCGAGCGAAAACCTGATCAGACACTTTAGTAGGACACTCCTGTAAAATTTTTTCATCGACCCTTTGACGCCATACATTTTGTACATCAACCAATTGTATAATCCTGAGAAACATGTAAAGCGATTTATAATCAAACTATCCTAACCGGCTGCTAAAGTATTTCTAGGCTCAAATTACTTGGGGATTCGGGGGTTTTAGTTTTTCTTAATTATGGCTTAAAATTTGATTAATTTGATATGATCACACTGAATAGATAATTATTAGATAGCTCGTTATAGATTTGATAGGATATGCGGTCAGAACTCTTCTTTTTTCTGTCACACTTTGATAGCTGTTGAAAATCCCCAACAAAAAAGACGAAGCGCCCCGAATAGCTTACTAAGAACTCATCGCGTTCTCATCGGATTGTGTTCGGCAAACTGACATTTTGTCGACACCGAGTAGCAAATTAAACATTAGGCTCTGCAAATGGTTGGTAATAGCTTAGGCGTGTCAGCGCCGAATAGAGGCCCTGATTCATTTCAAAACACAGTGTACGTCTGAGTTAATACTAGAACAAAAAGGAACAAAAACTGACAGATACTGTATCTGTCACTTGAAACAAAACGTACTAAGCTTTTACACTTTTACGAAACTAATTTAAAAAAATCAATGCCATGAGCCAACTCTGCTCATTCGGAAACAATAATATACGATTGGCTCGAGTCTCGTGTCTCAAGTATTGAACTCTACGAAGTACTACAGACTCGGATATACTATCCATTTAATTTCATCTGCGGAATGGCAACGACTTCTAAGTGTATCGAAGTAAGTAATTCTTGAAAATCCATCTCAGGTAGGTAGGTACGCGTCTCAGAGCCCCTCTTATCGTTAGCTCTTAAAATATACTTATGTTGTATTTTCCTGGCTTAATGAGATTACAGACTTTGGATACTTGTAAATCGGATCGTTGATTTTCTTTATTTCGAATTAGCACTGATCTCGATTGGAGTTTGATTTTATTAATTTAACTTTCAAGATATTACGTTGTTTAAAAAGGAAAAAAACGGGTTGAAAAATTAATCATTGCAATTACTCGAACCGTCCTAAACTCAGGCAATAGTTTCTAACGTTTATTTTTAGTTGTTTGATTTAATTTATTAAAATTAAAATAACTGTTTTCTCAAAAGCATCAAAGTATTTGCAAAATGTTACCAGGAGTCATTTGTTTCGGTGAAATATTTCTGAATACTTGCATTGTTTTTCAAAAGTATCGAGTCCTATACTTTTGTTTCTGAATTTACGTTAACGTTTTTGGCGAGTCAAACTTACATGCATTTTTTGCGTGAATGGGTACGTCGGAAGGGGAAGGCCTGGACGGACGTTCCGTTACCAATTTGGGGACGTTTAGAAAAAAGGCCAGGTCAAGAGTACCCTAAACCGACAAGTATGTACGAAGAGATTGATGAATGTGGATGAAGCGAAAGAGGTGTCTCAGAATCATAGCAGGTGGAACAAGGTAGTCTTTGCCTACCTCTATGGGAAATATATGTGTATGTAGGTATATTTTAAAATGACGTAGTTATACTCCTATGTAATTGAGACCGCCGCAACGCTTTTAAAACACATTCAACACATTAATAACTACCAGTAATTAATAGCTCTTCTTTACTAAAGAAGATTTATAAGCATACAACAATGATGGGCCTTAATGACGTCAGAATGCCAGGAATCGTAATGGCCGCCCAATCATGGAAGCCAAATGTCGGACCGTCAAATCATCTGCGTGTGGTCAGTGTTTTTGACAATGGCATTCCAATTATTAAAACGCTATTAATTTTGAATTTGGAAATGAATAGCGTACGTTGACGACATTATCGGTGACGTGCACACTACATTGGGTTTCTAAATAATTAGTGCTTGAACATTGCAATTGAGATCGTACTTCTGTCAAGTCTTCTCCCATTTGGAACGTTACAATGTGCAATTAAATTATCTGGAGGTGATTAGAACAAACAAAAAGTAAAGACTAAGTTCTGTGAACAGCAAAGCGAGGTCAAATCGTGCGTAGTTTAAGTAGTTTTCTTGGCGATGTTTGGTTATATTTGGTACTTTATACCAATTAATAAGCCTACTAAAAGCCTACGTATATTTAAAGCGTTTCAAATAGTATGCGGCGGGTCTATATTGAAGTTCGTAATATATAGTTGACGTTTTGTTTCTGCAAAAGTAAGTTTTTTTTTAGAATTGAAACTAATCTAACTTATCAAAAACTTTTTTTTTTTCATGTGTTATAACAGGGCCTCCCAAACTTATTTTTACGGTGACGCCCTTGGGACTTAGCCATTTTTCTGCGACGCCCCTGAACCCAGCCCCAAAGTAGCTAGTTTGAATACATGGTTGAGTATGCAAGTAATATTAGAAACAGCAAACAAGGCTTGGTTTTTAATTTGCACAAATTGGAATACCTACCCACTTTTGATAACTCCGGAAAAATGCAATAATATTCACTTACAAGCCTTAGATGGTTATAATAATGTATATAGCACTAAAACGTAACCTGCTTACATACTAGCAGAACTTCGGACACTTTTGCTCAATTTCCGATTTTATACAATCCCAGATTCGTTAACTTTTACCTGCTTATTTTTGATAGAAGCTTTTTTTTCTTATTAGAGCAATAATGAAACAAATAAAAATGAGAAAAATTGCTTTTGCATTAATCACGGCAGGAACAGTCGTTTATTACAAAAGTCAGAATTACGCTTATTTACGGAAGTGAACAACCATTTGCTTCCCTGTTCCCTTGCAAGATTAGATTTGCCTGTGAAAATTAAATTTATGACCTGCTGTCCGCGTTCGTATACCTACACAATGTTGCATCATCTAAACTTATGTAAGCTACGTCCGAATATACTAACTACATACCTAGAATACATACACTGTAATCTCTAAAACTACAAAATTATTTCGCTCTACTTCTAGGACTAGATA
Source organism: Pandemis corylana (assembly GCA_949127965.1). Classification (NCBI taxonomy): domain Eukaryota; kingdom Metazoa; phylum Arthropoda; class Insecta; order Lepidoptera; family Tortricidae; genus Pandemis; species Pandemis corylana. Next base: position 8,279,706 of record OX421867.1, on the reverse strand, counting down.
GATGGCGCTCTCTCTGGTCGAATGATCCGCAGACGAAGCAGTTCTATTATAAATATAATAATTTAAGTATACCACAAGAAAGTATATAGAAGCGACCACAAACCGGAAAATGCCGTATTGGAAGGCCTTCCACTAGATCAGTGGTACTTAACATAGGTATAGCCTTTTTTTATACGAGCCCCAAACACGATTTAGTCATAGTCTCGCGAGCAAAAATTATTTAGGGATAGGTTGTAGAGGTAACTCTAGGCGGGCCAGCCACAAAGGCCGCGCGGGCCACGGGTTGAGTATGGCTGCACTAGATGGACTGACGACATCGCGTGAGTCGCGGGAAACCGGAGAATGCAGGTGGCAGCTTGTCGATCATTGTGGCGTTCTAAGGGAGGCCTTTATTCAAGAAAAAAACGATACTTACTCTAGAATAGGTTAAAACAAGTATTCTACCAAAAAATTCTAAACTAAAGCTTAAATTTTTGACGACGATTATAAAACCCTGTCAAGTGTATAGTGTACAGCCAAGGGCATAAAACTATGTTATAGTCAAGGAATTAAATTCCTAACCCACCATAGAACCTTTTTATTGTAAGCGTCGTAAAGATTTTCCTTGTTAAGTAATGCGATGTAACTATGACGTTTTATGTGAAGAGGTTCCTCGATGGGAATTAAATTCTTTGATTGTACGTTACCAACACGTCAAAAATACACACCTTTTAACTACAAACAATACGGTCGGTGACACATATATTTGACATGATAGTTGTATCAATATTATGCCCTAGACTGTACATCAAAATTTACCCCTTACAAATAGTCCGTCACGTATCTCAAATGTTTCCCACAAAACCCGCAAAGTCCTACAATATCTCATAGCAAATTTCCATCCCTCATAATCGAATAAAACTAAGCCTAAACAGACAAAACTTATTACAAACTAAATATACAATTGGCCCCGAGGGTACGATGGATGCGTGCCCCGGACGCGAGTGGCCCACTCGTCAGGAGGCCTTGGTAATTTATAATAATACTGGCTTATGCACTGACTATTGTACAAGGGAAGTTCTAGGAGAATGCTAAATTATAGTACCTACTTTAAACTGGGAATGGGTACACTTGCCTGTAGTTGGCACATAATGTGGGGGGTAGCTGGCACACTTAAGCCAAATCTCTTATAAATATGGCAAGCTACTTGTACAAAAACTGTCTTTGTAGCATTGACCAATTAAAAGACCCCGAATAACATTTACATGGGAGTTCAGTTTAACTAACCAAACAATCTGCTGAAATTTTTTCGTGCTGGTCTGGGAGTAAAGAAAAAACAGAATGTACCAGTTGATTCTCTGCCCGCGCAGAATGGGCGAAAATCTTAGGAATCATAGGCGATGCGGCTTCCAACACTATTCTAATTCCCCTTTCCATATACGCCCACCATTATGCTAAGCCTGGCATTGAGGTCTTGTTACCTTAGGCTCTGTCTACCCTGTAAGGGATAAAGACGTGATTTATGTAAGTATGCATGTACCAATGCACCAACTAATATAGGAACTATGGAGCTACGAGTAGACTACAGAGGAACTTGGAGCAAGATTGAAATATATTGCGACGGATAGACACAATTAATCACTGTTCCCGTTGCCTGGCCGCAATGCAGCCGTCCTAACAATGAAGGTCGTAACTGCCGTGGATTTCTTGTAAAGATACACCCTTTTGTATTAGCAGGCCGCACTGGGTTCCGTCTAGCCAGGGGTCTGGAACTAATTAATGTTTGTCTGGAAGAACGTTATGATTAAATGTAAAACAACAATGTAGTGGTCAAGTTGCATGCGGTGAGTTCGTTGCTAAGTTCATGATTTAATTACCTCTATGGCAATTTCTTTTGTGATTGAAAAATTGGCCAAATGTGAATCTGATTTGCTCACAAAGGTACCGTAACAGTCTAATGAAAATCAGAGTAGGTATAAATGAAAATTCTGAACCAGGATTACTTCTTCCATGCTGGTCTGGGAGTAAGAAAAAACATAGAATATACCAGTTGCTCCTCTTCCCGCGCAGATGGTAAAAGCTCATCGAGGGAATGGGTGAAAATCTTAGGTATCATAATTATAGGCGACGCGGCTAGCAACCCATCACTGTTTTGATTCCCCTTTCCACCTATGCGCCCACAATCATGCTAAACGTGGCCTTTAGGTCTTGTTACCTTAGGCTCTGTCTACCCCGTAACCCCATCCCGGGGTGGTCGTGGGGCGTCGCGGTGACACCGAGTGCTCCTGTAACCCGGGAATCCGTGTGGTTTTTAGTGGGTATGCCTGCCGTCCCGGGAGAGCCCCACATACCCCCGGTAAACCCGTACTGGGCGGATGCATAAGGCGCATTTTCAACACCATAAAAAAAGGCTCTGTCTACCCCGTAAGGGATAAAGACGTGATTTATGTATGTATGTATGTATATAAGATTACTTTTCATTTGAGAAATGGACGGGCAATCCCCATCAGCTATATGCAGCTGAATGTCATGAAATGATTTTCAAAGAAGCTTCGAGTCTTCATTTTGAAAGTCGTGTAATATAACACATAGTTTTCCTTCTCACGAGGTAAGGGTATCGCTCTAAAATTTAATTAAATTCTAGGCCTGCCCGCGCGGCGTAACGCTATGCTCTCACCCACCTTTTCTAGTGTATATTTAATTTTGTACCCTGTTTATTCCACATGCAATTATTTGACGTTGAAAAGTTTTACCCCTTTATGTGAGGCGGTTTCTTTGCCTAAGTTTAGCGGGAATGGCTAATAGTATTTTATACAATCGTTGCATAATGAAGGCTCTTAAAATCAAGTACCGTGTTTAGGCCACGAGGCTTGCCGAGTGGCCTAAGTAAGGTACGAGATTTTAAGAGCTAATTATGTAACTATTTATAACAATTAACATTAATGAAACAAACTAATAAAAATTTGAAACAGACTAATACTAAAACTGAAACTAGGCACTACTAATTATAAAACTATAAAGTAAATATGTCGTCAAAATATTCCAGCACAGGCATCGACCCCAAGCCGCTGGCCGCATTGCCTCTCTAAACTGTTATTCCTAGCCTTTGAGAGAGGTAAGCGCCCTAGGGTCACCTATGGCCAGCACTATATATATATGTAATTATATTTTTTATGCGAATAAATATTTTCATCTGTCAGTCAGATAGTCTGAAATAAATGGCCAAATAACAAATAAAGCTAAAAAAATACATAACAACGTTTCAGAACATATAGCGTTAAATATTTTTAGTTGGAGACCCAAGTGACACCTTCTAGGTCACAACAACTTTCATTGTTTGAAGGGTATTTGTATTGTATTGTATTGTTTAACTAAAAAAATAAAAATGGTGCAGTATCGAGCTCCAAAAACGGCTTGAAAAACAGTGCCGGTATTATTTTTGATACGTTTTCGAAAAATAAAACCTAGCTAGATCGATTTATCGTCCCCAAATGCTGAATTTCACGAAAATCGTTGGAGCCGTTTCTGGGATTCAGTTTATATCGCTCGTTTAAAAGTATTAGATTAAGAAGAATCAATACAAGATAAATTGTAACTATTGTATACAATACTTTTACTACGAGTCATCATCATCATCGTCTATCGAGGTACATACATAACCTTTTGTAAAGTACATTGGGTTAAGTTTGAAAATTGTACCTTACACCTATGAATTAATAGTAGTTATCTCCTTTGGAGTAGCGTCGAAACTAATCTCGTCAGTGTCACTCATGTTTAATTCGTATTAGGGATTATTTATTTAACACCATCGATTTCGCGTCAAATAAAAAACAAAACTTTTAAATTTTCGTAGCACAAAAAAGAACTAATGAGACGTCGTTATAAGACTGTTTCTGATTGGCCAATTACTTCAATTACTAACCAATCACTTAACAGAAGAAATAGTTAGTGTTCAAAATTTCAAATGGAAGCAAATTTGCCAGATATGTCCAACTTTACATTAGGTGCGTTCCACTAAGCGCTCACGACGCTTAATCGAAGTAACTAAGTTCTATCATTACACATAAACGGATAACTCACGTATAAAAAGTCGAGTGATGCTCGACATGTTCTAATTTACTAAGTTCTAATTTTGAAATTATTATAGTCGTTTAGAGCGTTGTATAATAATCATTATAGTTGAGTCCGAAGTGCCATAGACTATCCAAGATTAACACGTTCACTGCGGGTTGAGGTAAAACCGCCTCAAGCTCGACATTACGTCGGTGCGGGGCTAAAAGTTGTGATATCTCTCTCGTGCGGGAGCTGTTGCCGCTTACTTACAAGGCGTATGATAAAGACAAATATACATTTCTTTATGTTTCTCAAACGCTGACTCTTTTATACAGAAAAAAGGTTAGAGGTCTAAATATAAGCCTCGAACGCACTGGGCATATATTTTTTTCACACAGTGCGGGTTGAGGTTTATTTAGCCTCAAGGAATTTGACCTCAAGGCCGCACAGAGCGGGCGGCGGGCGACGCGGGAGTCGACAGCTTGACGTTAGTGCGGTGCTAGTTATCGACGCTGAACCACGCGTGTTTTACGTAAATATTTAGTAGGTATTGAATACGTCGTAACCGATCGATAGTGTTTGCTAGATAATTATTGTTTATAAATGTGAATAATTATTGTGTTGTTATTTTATGTGTAGTGTGTTTTATATGTATTTTTTTTATCATACATATAAGTATCTGCACTGTATAATGTTATAAATGAATGGGTTTTATTTAACATAAACCAAAATTTATTTTCTTCCTGATAGAGCATTTATACAAACCTACCTCTAAACTAAACAAAGCTTGTACTATTGCTACTAAGCGGCAATTAACAAATGTATGTATAGATAAATAAATACTTATATAGATAAGCAACCATGACCCAGGAACAAATATTTGTTATAACACACAATTAAACGCCTTTAAAGATGTTCGATAAGATGATCATTCTTTTATCGATAATTTACCTATAAGTGCCATTCCCTGCTCTAGTCTCAGATAAAATTTAGTGCGATTTGAGGTCTAAAAGATCTCAAAAATTCTTTAGGTATTTTTTCTTAAGCCAGAGGTCAGAACCAAGGGCGAAGCTAAGTGTATTTAAAATATTTACTAAGCAATGACTACAACACAAAAAAAAAACCCTGGTCCTATTCTTGGCAAAGTTATGAAGGATCTAAGTAACTACTGAAATTTGAGAGCGATTCGGCCTCACCCGCACTGTAAAAGAGTTCCAGATTGGGCTGATTCGATCTCAACCGCACCAGCCAAAAGTCTTTCAAGTTGAGCCCCGCAGCGAACGTGTTAAAAAGTATGTGATTGCAATTTTGTCTCTAAACACATAATTGACGGATTAAAATCAAAGAGTAGAAAAATAATATTGTAGTTACCTGACAAAAGAAAAAATCACTGCTTCGTGTTCCCGGATATGTTGTGAGGTCCAATCTGTGTTATCTTACTTGTGAAGGCTTTGTGAGTTCATTCTTTTACATTTGGCGAAAATACCTACTCATCATCGATTTATGTGGCGATTTTACTGACGATGACGACCGTGACATACAGCTTTTCTAACCATTAGGCATCAGGCAATCTGCCTCCGTGGCGTCGTTCAAGGAGGGCTTGAGGAAGATGTGGCTCACATCATCTCCTTAAATATTGTTAGCTTAGTTTGGGGCTGGGTCAATTGGTGTAATTTGTCCCAAGATATTTATTATTATTATTTATTATTATTATTATTGTATGTGTGTACCTACTCATATTGTATGTAGTGTGTATGTATGCATGTCTGTTATGATATCTAGTAGTTTATTTATGAATTGTTTGTCGTATTTTGAGCGTACATCTCAAAATACGACAAACAATTGTGGCTTTCACTATATGGATATTTTAAACTCACTCTTTGTCGGTCTCTCGCTTAATGCTCCTCTTATTTACTCGAAGGTTAACTGGTGTGCATATACTTAGGGTCTTTATTTGTGTTTTGTCTCTGTTTCTTAATATTTGTACAACAAAGCATTTACTTATTTACAAGTACTTACAGAATGTTGACTACGATTGTTCTGGACTACAGTGGTATTTGTTTAAAGAACTGCAGTAAATCGCGTAGTAACAATTTCAAATGATTTACAATGAATAAAATTATACATATTTTCTAAGGGACATTGAGCGCGATTGCATTCGAACTCGTAACTGTGTCTATTATACATAGAAAATATATGTTCAACGGCATAATTTCACTAACTAGGAGAACAGGCATAAAATTATTCGTGTCGAAAATTGATCCAGTCATTTCCACCCATTCGTCAAAAATGCCCCACAGAACATTATAATTACTTGGACGGCCTTCTCGAAGGAATTGAAACTTTTAATTAACGCGACGGAAGGAACTACAATAACTTGTAATGAAGTAAAATCTTAAATTCCCTTTTCAGTCTTCATTTTCACTGAACGAAACTTCTGTTAAATACTGTTTTTTAGACACAAACTTACTGTAAAGTTTTTGAAGAAATAACGCTGCCTTAAATTTTTGAAGCATAAATACAATTAGGCACTCTATTTTAATGACTAGTTCTTACAAACCAGGCTACCAAGAATCTCAGATGAAGTCTGCTCATTTGTTGCCTGATTTGAGCACAGAAATATAACAATAATGACAACCATAAATAAATAAATAAATATCTTGGGACAAATTACACCAATTGACCCAGCCCCAAACTAAGCAAAGCTTGTACTATGGGTACCAGGCAACGGATAAACATACTTATATAATGTAGATAAATACATACAACATCCATGACTCGGGCACAAACATTCGTATTCATCATACAACTGTCTGCCCCTACCGGGATTCGAACCCGGGACCTCTAGCTTCATAGTCAGGGTCACTAACCACTAGGCTATCCGGTCGTTAATAACAATGATGGCTTGTGGACATAAATCCTACTAATATTAAAAATGCGAAAGATTGTGAGGATGTGAGTGTGTATGTATGTTCCTTCTTCACGTTGAAACGACTCGACGGATTTGGATTAAATTTGGAACGGAGATAGCTGGTACCATAGACTAAAACATTAGGTTACTTTTTATCCCAGAAAATGACATAGTTTCCGCTGGATAGTGATAAGCATGTGAAGGGTCGTAGCTGCCTAAAGTCGCAAAGTAAATAATTATTGCTGAGTATACTATCAACACAGTAAAGTTCTTAAGTCTATTCTACGCGGACGAAGTCGCGGACAGAAGCAAGTATCGTTATAAAACTTAATTTGTATGTATTTGAATGTATTGAACTCAAATTATTTTTTGTTGCTGTTTTGACTAGTAGAGACTTTATACATCTCTACTGTAGATTCATATAATTTAAGGCTCGGGGACCTTATACATCCCTTTGATAAATGTATTTAATTTAAGTAGAATTTTCTTGCGGCGCATTCTTCTTGGCAATGATGGTCTTTCCGAATGCGCTGGTAGTTTCAAAAATACATGTACAAGAGCCCTTGGCGGCCAATTTGCAAAAATAAATTTTCATTTCATTTTCATTTACAGTTAACAGAACTTTTCTATTTTATCAAATAAAGATGAAGGATGAATATGCAAAACGTACATTTTAATCACCAGTGTTGCCATAAAAAATCCAAAGCCAGCGAAAAAATCCCTGCCGCTAATTCACTGCCCCTGGCACGAAACAAATTGCCTTAAATAAATTAAAAACAATTACGACGCTGCAAATTTGTCAATTTTGTGGAGCCATTTGAGTCAGCGGTGAGTCTCGGGTGGCTTTAATTTTTTTTACTACTGGCCAGTTTTCCCTGAACCGCCTCGAAAGATGAAAAGTAGGCCTTTGCCCAAATATTCATGCAGCTTATATTAAAAATTTGCAAACTGAATTTTATGTCCAATAATATCTTAAATATCTCTCAGACAAATATGTATGTTTTCCCGAGGGGACTTAATGAAATAAACATTTTCGTTTATGAAATAGATTGAATATTTTAATGCTGTTCAAATATTTCCAGGATAAAGCGCATTGTATGCCTATACAGGTCATAAAATTCTCAGTGCTAAATTTCGTCAAAATCCGTTCAATTCTTTTTGAGTGAAAGAGCAACAAACATCTTTAAATTTATGCATTCATCTATCCTCACAAACTATTGGATTTTTTGTACAAAACATTTTTCACTGCTTTTGGAATCTGACCGTGTCAAAAGATTGCACAAATTTGTAGGAAATATTAAAATTTTGTACAGTATTATTTGTATTGTAATACTATAGGTGTTATATTTAAGTACCTATGCCCGTTGATGTAGGTACGGTAAAGCTTAAAACATAGGTCAAATTACTCCCGAGCTCTGCCGTTTGATGCTACGTCCGCAGTCAGCGCCGTATTTATTCAGCCGCGCCTGTGTATTGTTTTGACATATTAGAATTTGAATTGAGAATTCTGTAGGCGTCGCCAACAACCGTTGGCATTTCCATGCTCCGGTCATGATACGCGTGTTTTTTTAGCGCCTATATTATTTTTCATAGCAAAGGTCATAGAGGATGTCTAGCGATATTTTATTGAGAGATGTTATAAACATAAAAAATATTAGAGTAATTTACTTTACTTTACTTCCATGCTGGTTCTGGGAGCAAAGAAAAAACATGGAATGTACCAGTTGCTTCTCTTCCCGCGCTGATGGTAAAAGCCCATCGAGGGAATGGGCGAAAATCATAGGAATCATGATATAGGCGATGCGGTTAGCAACCCATCACTAATTTGATTCCATTTTCCATGTATAAGCCGACCAGACAACAGGCATGAGCTAATAATCTTAAACAGGCATGACCACAGTCGGATGTTATTCACCTTTCCGTGAAATGTATTCATACTTATACAGTTGTGTTTGCCATCGGTTCAAAAACCTTTGTTTTCAATTTGTTCAATATTAACGGTAATTTTGGCTCCAAGCACGCAAAGCCTTTACTGTTTAATAAATTGAATTAGGCACGCGTGTTTACAGTGAAACAATTTTTCATCGAGAACTGTTACTATATGAAACGTCAGCGAGTCTACGATGGATAGATGGATTGAAGTGGCGTAACTAGAGGATAGCAGGACTGGCAAAATGCCTCGGGCCTCTAACTCTAGGAGGCCTGACTAACTTTAGAGTACAGGCGGGACATTGATGCACCTCTTTAAACTTTTCGATGCCAACAACACATAGGTATATCAGCACTGCAAGTTCAACGCCAACAACCTATACATATATAGGTAGGTACGTCCATTACTTCAATGCAAAAGCAACCTTCGTTTAATTGGGTTTGGGTTATTTAATGAAGAATAAATACTTGAGAATTTTGTTAGTTACATAGTACTATGTTAGTAATATTTTTTTTAATATTTTTTTTTAATATACCTAACCTATCTTGGGACAAATTACACCAATTCACCTAGCCTCAAACTAAGCAAAGCTTGTGCTATGGGCACCAGGCAACGAATAAACATACTTATATAATGTAGATAAATACATACTTAAATACATACAACATCCATGACTCGGGCACAAACATTCGTATTCATCATACAACTACCTGCCCCTGACGGGATTCGAACTCGGGACATCTAGCTTCATAGTCAGGGTCACTAACCACTAGGCTATCCGGTCGTAATGGGTCGTCCAATATACCTAGATACAACAAATTGTGATAGAAGTATCGCTAAATCCCCGCCCGGTGGCATGGTGCCCAGAAGGCTGGCAGCTTTACCGCGTTGTACGGCAATGCTTACCTTTTGTGCTAGAAAAAACCAGCCCTCTGGTCACCCGAAGGTTTAGGTTCCACTTAAGGCATCGCAATAAAGAAGTCTGGCGTATAGGTGACGTCTTTTGTATTTGAGGTGGCGGCGTAAAGGTTAAATCCTAAGGAGGAAGAAAAACTTTCACGTGATGAATTCGCCACGAACCCCAGAGTTTATAGCGCCAAGGATGGTTTAGATAGAATGATCTTGCACTTCTGAGAAGCGAGGACCATGTTGTTATAAAGGCATTGTGCCAGCGGTTTTCCGTATGTGTTTTTTTAATTTGACCATATAAAAATCTAGATTATCAAGAGTGAAGAGTATTCACTAGGTAAGCGAACTCCGTCTCAAGTCACATCACTTTCTATCAGGCGTGATACTTGCCAAACGTATGATTAATTACCATTAAATAAATGGTAAATTTGCCTTAAAATAATTACATGATAGATACTTTAAAATAATTAATTAATTTTAGCAGAATCTAGAGCTGTAATTTACTGTGTAAATTAATTCTACATTAACATTAAATCCAATTATAGGATTTCACAATTATAATTTCTATCATGGACCTTCTATTCTATAGAATAATTGCCTAATAAGGCAAGCTTCATTAAGAATTTATGTCTATGATATACATGTCTGCCTAACCATAGTCATTAGTCGTAGTCCTGAGTACCAATATTTTTTAACAGATAGCGCTTAAGAATACGAGATTCACCAGTCTTGTTATTTTAGAGATTCCATCAACATTTTTGAAGTTAGTGAATTGAACTATTTGTTCTTTATCTTATTGAATCAGGCGTTAATTTGCGCAGGTCCATTTCAATGACAAAAGAAAACACTAACCTTGTTATTCCGCTACTCTGCAAGATCGACAAGCGTGTGCCAAATTATGTATGTTTAATAAAGCAATTTCTCCTTCCTCTGTTGCTAGTTATTCATTATTGAGTGTGCTTGTGTTCTTCATAAAGTGTGCGAGAGCTCCCGAAGTAAATTCGCGTAATATATTACGCAAGAAATTATCCTGAACTAAGCAACTGCAGCACAAGTTTTAATCCAATTAAAACCAAGCTATCACTGATCAATTTAACTTGTTAATTAGTTTGAAAGTTCCTAGCTGCGTCCGCCATACTTATCCTGAACCAAATCATAAGCAATCTTTAGCTGAAATCCCGACATTTAATGAAGTTTTGTTACCATTGTTAACTATTTTAATCCCAGCTTTGGTAGTAAACGGCGGCTAATTTTAGATATTAATGTTAAATGTTCTTCTAGGCTGGTCTGGGTGCAAAGAAAAAACACAGAATGTTCCAGCGCGCTTGGTAAAAGTGAGAGTTCACAATCGCCACACTGATTTGGCGAAATTTTATTTCGTACATTAACTATATTGCCTGGGACTCTATGAGATTTTTTTTAAGTAAAATATATCCTTTGTCCTTCCATGGGACTGAAACTATCAACTATATCGAATTCCAACTGACTCTAAAAGTGAAGAGGTAAAAGACTGACAGACCGGCACACTTTCACATTTATAACATGAGTATGGCTAATTTTATGACATTTCCACCCTATTAGCTTTTTTTTCTATAAAGTGATGTGACTATTCATTCCATTCATTAGAGTCTCATAAAATTTATGGCATCTCTAGCAAGTAATCTACTTAAACCTAAGTAGTTGTCCATGTAATTTCATTAGTTCTCAAAATAGCAGGCGTGGGTGAATCCGAATTTAATTTGGATTTCAGTTTAGATAAGTCTCAGCGTAAATCATTGGATGCCCACAAGAGATATGGGTTGTTTGTTCGAAAAGACGACGAGTACGAACAATTCCACTTTCGCTTCGTCTTACTTAGATTGGTATATTTTTAGAGCACCATACATAATTATACATAAATGACGTCTTTATCCGTTACGGGGTAGACAGAGCCTAAGTCACCAAGACCAAAAGATTAGCATGATTGTGGGCATATAGGTGGGAAGGAGAATTTAAGAGCACCGCAACCAAATAGTGCTAGTGACACTCATTAACATAGATTAAACGTTTGGTCTCTGGCATGTTACGCCTCTTTCACACAGGGGTAGGCAGAGACTACTTTGTTTCACTTGCTACGATCCTGACATACTTATTTTCACTTCATCCACATTCATCAATCTTTTCATACATGATTTTATGCTCGTCGGTTTCGGGTTCATGGATTCTATGTTATTAATAAAGCTCTAATTCCTGTCCATCCCTCTTATAGGTATAACATTTTTACAAAATGTTATGATCAAATTTGGTATTGTCAGTTTTCTGACCGGAATAAAACAAAGGCTTTTTACAAGCTATTTATTAACTTTCAACGTATGTGTGTAAATATTTTTTCACCTCACTTGCTCGAAAAGGCTGTCTTTCTCCTTCAAAATCTGCGTGGAAAATTGCTTTTTCCACGCTTGCGTGGAAAAGGTTTTTGAAATTCAAACGTGACGATGACCACCATTGCCCACCTACTCATATACTCAGAAATTAGAACTTTGAACTTCGTATGTTGTCGTCTCGCTTATACGAATAGTACTTAATTAGGTGAATGAGAAGGACGGAATAATGCGAACTTCAAATGTCGAACTTGTTATCAGACCCCTAACTTTTTCATCCGATAAAAAAAAACATAATGTCACGTTCAGAAACGCGATCCGGTATCCATTATTAATTTATTTTAAAATCCGTTACTTCGTAAGTTATTTTCAAGATTTGCTAACTTTCGTTGCTAAAAGATATTGGTTTTTATTAATTAATTTAATTTGTGGTTAACCACAAAAATAGCAACCAAGCTGGAAAAAACAGATATTATGATGCAAATTCAGAACGCGCCCCATTTTTTTAATTCAGTCTAGTTAGTGCGATGTTTTAACTTTCTTTAAAAAAATATATCTATGATTAGAAAAAAATAATAAAAGTTTTTAGAGATTTCTCGTCGGGAAACCAAAAAGTTGACCAAAATTGTTGTTTGGTTTATGATAAAACAGTATAATACACAAGAAATTAATATGATAGAACAATCAGAAAAAATAGTTTTACTTTTTAGATTATTAGACTAGGCTGTATGGGCTTAGATCCTTTTACCTTTCTTATTTAGAAGAAAAAGAATAAAAAAGCTTATTTACTATTAGACTGTTTTTCTTTCATCCACCATTTTTCTCGCTGTAGTGAGGTGAAAAATTGTGTGTTTCGCTCGGCAGCAAAGTTGTTTAGTATCTCGTGCCTTGAAACCCTCGCGACGCTCAGGATTCTTCTTTTGAACCACTCGCTTCGCTCGTGGTTCAATCATAGAATCCTTCGCTTGCTCGGGTTTCAATTCAGGCACTCGCGCCAAACAAACACTTTGCAGCCTTGCATAACAAATAACTATTGTCCGGGTGGAATCTTGCAACTTAATTTTGAAATACTTGATTGAGCTGTAATTTTGCATACTGACAATACAATACTCTGGTAGTAGATTTCCGATGGACCGGTCAGAACTGTCTCTGCAGGACGGAACTCCGTTGAAACGTTTGGTCAGATTGTCTCGAAATCTTTAGTAGCTTTTTGAAACATTGACGCATTCGCGTAAACGTTGCAATTAAACTAAGACAAAATAGGCAACGGCACTAGCGGCACGTAACGGCAACAAACTAAATCTCAGATAGCGTTTGACACTTCAACGCGAATGCGCTGGAGATGTTTTTAGCGACAAAAACATAAACTAAGCATACAGATACACAAATCACGTCTTTATCCCTTACAGGGTAGACAGAGCCTAAGGTAACAAGACCTACAGGCCACGTTTAGCAAGATTGTGGGCGTATAGATGAAAAATTGAATCAAAATAGTGGTGGGGTTGCTAGCCACATCGCCTATAATAATAATAATAATAATATATTTATTTACTTAGGCATTAATCCCATTACAATTACAATTATCAAAATTTATTAACTAAAAAAAATAACAATAATTAAATGACATAAAATTATATAAAACAAAAAATCACATATTAAAAGACGTCATGGCAAGGTGACATGCATCGCAGACGTTCCTGACCAGTACATTACTGGATCTGTGCACTCTTTCCATAAAAGACCACTGGCGTTTCCTCATAACAGCAAAAAAGTCATCCACTCTGTTCGAGGCAAACATGCCAGACGCACTGCAACGCCAGGGTAGCTTCAGCATGGCACGAAATGCGTTGTTGTATTGCACTCGTAACGAGTTAAGCGACCGTTTAGTGTAATGAGTGTTTAGTGTTTAGTGTATAACATGATTCCTCATGATTTTCGCCCATTCCCTCGATGGGCTTTTACCATCTGCGCGGGGGGAGAAGCAACTGGTACATTCTATTTTTTCTTTGCTCCCTGACCAGGTTGGAAGATCTTAAACTAAGCGCGCTAGATTATTCCCGTACATCTTATTATGAGCCCCATCTGTTGGCAAATAGATACAACTTTTACACTAGTTTCCAAGCCCTCGACCCTTGGTACAGTCACGGTTCTATCCAATAAGTTACCTAAATCTACGGCCGTGAGTGTCAGAAAAATAGTGGCCGCATCAGTCAACGGGGAATAGGTTTTTGCAAGAAATAAATACAAACGGGGAGCGGGAACGAAAGGCTCTTTGGGGATGTTAGGGTGTTACTATCTTTTGTTTTTTGTTATTCGAATCAAAGGAGCTGCTGAGTTGGAATCAACTACTTAGTAAAACCAAACAATATCATTCTTAGGTCACCATCTTCGATCAACAATACAACTAGATTCACGGTCCCATACAAAATCAAAGCGAAAAAGTGGCCCTGTTGCTTATGCTTATAGCTATATCTGTTATACCTTCTTTATTAACGTAAAATAAACCTTAAGTCTAAGCAACAAAGATCCAAATAATTATAATTGTATATAATACTTACGACATTTCGTCACAAGCGAGCGAAAGCGTTCGATAAACAAAAGAACTACCTTCATTTCAAAAAGATGTCATTCTATTTAAGGAACGGGGTAATAATGGAGTCGCAATTAAGTATATAACTCGGATTTTTTTTATTTGACAGATATTTACAAATACAAATATTAACATGAATTTTAATAATTAAGCCTATCTATGTTCCACTGCTGAACACAGGCTTCCTTTAACAACGAGAGGGATTGGGTCATAGTTCCCACGCAGGCCCAGCCAGGCAACAGCCGTAGTAGCCTAGTTGTTCAACCTACCGCCTCTCAAGCAGAAAGTAGTCGAGGGAATGGGTGATTATAATAGGAATCGTGTTATAGGCGATGAGGCTAGCAACCCATCACTATTTTGATTCGATTTTCCACCTAGACGCCCACAATCTTGCTAAATGTGGCCTGTAGGTACCTGTTACCTTAGGCTCTGTGTACCCCGTAAGGGATAAAGACGTGATTTGTGAGTGTGTGTGTGTTATAAATATTGTACGGCTTGAACTTTTCTTGAAGCTTTACGTCTTCTTTAATAAGTGATAGCTCCTCTGTTCCATCTCACTATACTTCATCTTATATTATTTTAAACATTTCTATGTAACTATACCTGCAATTTGGGAATCGCCTTTTTCTGTAATCTACGCCTTTGCCTATTTCCAGTTATGTCGAATTTGTCAAAATGAATCGAACATTATAGCAGAATTTTTGTAAGGCATGTAAAGTTCTTCTTCTCTTTCTCTCGCGATAATAGTTATCCATTCCGCACAGCAAAAAAGATCACTAGGAAATCTACAAAAAATGCAATACATATTTTATTTTAAAACGAGAACTACTCCATGAATTTCTTGTTCTAAAACATCCGATTATTGTCAAGATGGTGGGCCAACATTGGCCAAACAATAAATTATTGATTTTAAAATGTAAACTGCCAATTTTTACTTACTTTATGAAATACTGACTTGTATTTACTTAAAGAAAGATATTCCTTCCGAAACCTTAGTGTTTCGGTGGCTGTTTTTGCAATTTTTGAACGCACATTGTGGCATTTTGACACGTCCTCACGTTGGCCGAGGTTGGCGCATACTGTCAGAAATAAGGCCACAAATTTATTTTGTGGCCTTATTTCTCGGAGCCGTTTTCAGAGCTATTACCGTGAATCTAGTTGTATTGTTGATCGAAGGTCACCATAGAACCTTAGTTAAATAGTTTAGTACCTATGTCTAAGACAATGCTTATGGAATGACGTAAATGTCACTTTGACAAGATTCGCGTCTTTTGCGAAGTTTCGCCGGTCCGTCCGGAATGCTACCACTATCTAACTCGCTAAGCCGTCGCCAAGCAGCAGTGCTTGCGCTGCTGTCCCGGTGGTCTTACTGACGAGAGATATTCCATTTTAACTCTTTAGGCTGGCTACGCATCCGGAATCCTCTGTTATCGGGCGTCCATAGGTGGTGGTGCTCACATACCATCAGATGACCCACTTGCTCGTTTTCCACTTTACTGCATAAAAAAAGTCCTAATTCAAATATCAATGCTTATCCCTACATGTCATAAACTTCATTGGTCCGAGTAGGGCGCTAGAAATGAAGTTAAGTATCTCATCAATATTTCCAATGAACTAGTTATAAAAATGTTCCTTCGATGTTTCTATGAGAAATTGCTTTGAGCCGGCGGAGGAAATAAAATTGGTTTCATTGCTTGATTTCTAAATCTTAAGATTTAAATACAGCATTTATTTTGTATAAAGAAGGACTTTTGAAAATAGATATGTATTAAAATAGTTACTTAATTACTAATTTGGACGAACTACTGCGTGTCAGTAAACATTGTTCACGATTTTTTGTAAACAAGATGAATAACTTTTTTGTGGTTATAGCTACCTCGAAAATTAAATTTCCTAATATCAAGAATACCAAAAAAGAATCGCCTTGCTTCCCTTTTCAAAATTATTATTTGTTCCAATCGGTTGACATATACTTGGGAGCCAAAAAACCTGGACACTTCTCGTAGAAAATTGTGTGAAAAGCGACCCGCTTATTTCCTCCCGAGTATATTTACAGTTCTCATGCAAAACAGAAGAAGAATCATAGGTTCTTAGAACGTTCGTCGAAGCGTCAACACCACTAAGGATGCCTCGGACAGAGGTGAAACACGTGCCCGGAATATTCTCTGTGGTGGTGGTTCTCACTGTCATTTCGGTTGTTTTCCCGTCAACAGGAGCGTGACTGTTTTGCATGATTTGACCTCACTACATCACGGAGTTGCGGAGTAAAGTTATCACTTTTTTTGTAAATAAACAATTGAATAAATCTTTCTTTCGTATTTAGTTTATTTTATTTTATAGCAATTTTGAAACTTTAATATGTTCCGTTTTTGTTTACTGTTCAAAGAGTGCTAAAAACAGCACGATCTCGTTTACCTGACGTCAAGTACGAACTCATGAGTTGGCAGAGAACAATAAGTTAAGGCGAGTTCCTATTCCATTTAACTCACAATATAAGTACGGCTTTCGGCAGCACAACTTATCTGATTTTACTTGGTACGCTTTTGTTACACAGATAGCAACAAACTCATCAGAGAAGAAACGGTTCTCGTATACAGCGAGGCTAAAACTTCAGGAGAAGAAACTGTGGAATCTTAATTAATCGTGAGAGCAATTATTAGTTTAAATTTAAATTTAGAACATTATTGTTTCTTTTTAGTTTTCCCTGCTCAATGCATGCCAGACCCCATTAAGAAATTAATGGACTGTCTGTCCATCAATTTGACACAGAGCTGTATGAGACTGTTAAGCCGTATTAGGTATAAGATATAGATAACAATTTAATTGAAAGGGGGTTTCGTATGGATAAAGAACGTAGTAGTATGAAACCAGTCGTATATACGTTATGTGTTTTCGATTCACGCTTTGACCATTTTTTTTACACAATTGTTATCTTTCAGCGTTATTTACTAGTTTGGTTAAGTATGACACTTCTTGTACGTCAGACCTTCAACTTGGCTTGTTTTTTCACTTATTTTGTGGATTTACTCATTTTTAAAGAGAACTTTGCTCCCTCGAAAGTAACTGGTACTACCGTTTTTACTTCAACGTAAAACAAGCTGTCCTTTCAAAGTCACTAAAATTCTTCGTACACGATTTCTTTGTAAAAGCCTTCTTAGCTACTAAATTTTTTTTAATCCTTCATTAATAACTTTGCATTACCGTCAACATTTCTACAGTATTTTTAAAAATACAGAAAACACCACTTACCTTTTAAATTGGACGAAATAACGCTCTTGTTTTTTCACGAAGAAAAATAAACTGAAAAATTCTTAGCCAGCAAGGGTTACTTGAAATTGAAATGAAGTCTTTGGTGGAAAATCATGCCCGTTATTTAGAACTGTCTTAAGTTCAGGGATGAAGGTTCGAGTTCGTGTAGGTTCTTCTAATTATAGATACGTAAATGGGGTGCAACCCTGTGGAGGTAAAGGGTGCTAATGGGCGTATCCAATTGAGTGGAAACGAAATTTCGGAATGCCTTTGTAGAGTGAAGTGCCCTTGGTGTTCCACTAGATAAGGTAGGTAAATACTTTGTTGCTCTAGCTGTTGTTCGCGACTTCGGCTGCAAAGTATTCGTTTATCGCTATCCCGCGGGAACTACCCAATTTTCCAGGATAAAAGCCACCCTATGTGTCCAGACTATAATCTATCTATGTTCCAAATGTTATCCAGGTCAGTTCAGCTATTTTGGCGTGAAGGAGTAACACCGGCGATGCAGCTAGCAACCCATCACCTGACTATATTGAGGAGTTCGATCCCCGTTCGGGGCAGATATAACGTATGAAAAATACCAATGTCTGTTACATTGAATGTTGGCAGAAAGCGCCAGTCGTCGCCGTGGTTTGACATTTTTTTTTTTATTTTTTTTTTAATTACTCTATAGGATCACAGAAAAGCTAACGTATGAAAACCTGTACCAGTTCACTCTCAATGCTTGGGGATAAAAAATCAGAGCAGCAAACATTTAAATACATACATACACATAAATCACGTCTAACCCATCACTGTCTTGATTCCTCTTTCCACCTATACGCCCAGAATCATGCTAAGCGTGGCCTTTAGGTTTTGTTACCTTAGGCTCTGTCTACCCCATAAGGGATAAAGACGTGATTCATGTATGTATGTATGTGTATAAATCACGTTTTTATCCCTTACGGGGTAGACAGAGAAAGAAGACCTGAAGGCCACGTTTAGCATGATTTACATTTAAATAGTTCATGGTAATTTATGATATGTACATATCTTTTTTGCTTTCATGGTGGTCTGTGAGCAAAGAAAAAACATAGAATGTACCAGTTGCTTCTCTTCCCGGGCAGATGGTAAAAGCCCATCGAGGGAATGGGCGAAAATCATAGGAATCATGTTATGGGCGATGCGGCTAGCAACCCATATTTTGATTCCATTTTCCATCTATACCTAGCCCCACAATCTTGCTAAACGTGGCCCTTAGGTCTTGTCATCTTGGGCTCTGTCTACCCCGTAAGGGATAAAGACGGGATTTGTGTATTGTGTATTGTATTGTATACTTATCTTTTTAGGGCTTCAAATTTCATTTCCACTTTAACTAATTCAGTAAGTGAAAATGGGGATAGGCAGGTTTCTTGTCACGAAACGAAACAATTGGGAGACCGCGCTATAGCATTCGGCGTGGCAACTTGCGGGTTCCGCACTGCGTGGGGATATTGGCGATTTGGCGACTTACCAACTAACCTTTACATGCACACATACATCACGTCAAGGTTAACTGGAAGAGATCCCTTTTAGGGATACGTTCGCCTTTGTGCATTGGCGTTGTCCCGTATTCATCTTTTTCTCGTGTTTTATGTAGAATAAAGAGATACCTACAGACAGAGCCTAAGGTAACAAAACCTTAAGGCCACGTTCAGCATGATTAAGGGCGTATAGGTGGAAAGGGAAATCCAAATAGTGATAGGTTGCTAGCCGCATCGCCTATAACATGATTCCTAAGACTTTCGCCCATTCCCTCGATGGGCTTTTAGCATCTGCGCGGGAAGAGAAGCAACTGGTAAATTCTGTTTTATTTTTAACTAGCTTCTTCCCGCGACTTCGTCTGCGTAGAATTATACATAAAAATTTTCCTCATGAATCTCTTGAATCTCTGTCTATTTAAAAAATCCGCATCAAAATCCGTTGTGTAGTTTTGAAGATATAAGCATACATAGGGACATAGGGACAGAGAAAGCGACTTTGTTTTATACTATGTAGTGATGATGATGACTAACCTTCTCTTGGTTAAAAAAGTGTTCCAAGTTTTGTGCCACAAAAAACGTTTTGAATGCGTTTTCTTAAGTCTAATTCTACAGGGACGAAGTCGTGGGCAGAGCCTTTACTATCATAACAGTGGAAACTTTTACGTATTAATTGAAGACGTTTACGCGAAAGCGTTCTAGATTTTTTTCTTGTTAAATTTACACTATCGCTCTGTTCTTGTTGACAATGTCCAGCCTCCAAGCCACAGCTTCATATTGGACAGATAAGAGCTTATTTACATTGTCATATCTTTTTCTTTTCCCGTTCAAAGAAATATAAGCGCTGTATAGTTACGCTTCCCTGCCTACCCAAAGCACCCTTTGGCAACTCTTCCCCTTCTTTATCCCTATTGTAAGAATATTTCAACCTCTTATTTATGTATAAGTAATGTCTCCCGGCTTTAGAGAAACAAACGATGTGTTTTTATACAGCTCTTCGGAATTAACACTGCGGAAAGCCTAGAAGGACGTTCCAAGACCAAATAGTAGGTAGACGTTTTGAAAAAAGATTAGGTCAGGAGTACCAGAAACCGACGTGCATGTATGAAGAGATTGATGAATGTGGATAAAGTGGAAGAGGTATTAATGTCAAAGTGACATAAATACAAAATGAATGTTAAATTAACGGTAGTTTCTCTCTTAGAAGTCGACAGTCATAAGTTTTATAATTACGCAACAAATTCAAAATATTTCTCGATAACTTCAGCATTCAAAACACTTCAAACTATGTTTGATTTAGTCACCATTTCTATTTTACAAGACTAGCACAATTCTATAAGTTTAAACCTAAGTCTTGGGATTGTTGTTTCCCACTATCTCCCAATGTAAACCACTCGACGATTAGTGGTCTATGTTCCTCATTACGCGCTCGTTGTCCCACAGAGCAAACAACCTATAGAGTGGAAATGTCATAGATTACAGAAACAAAATGACGGCAAGCCGAAATTGGCGATTACTGCACTCTCATTGGCCAGCTGATGGTCAAACAGGTCACTAGAATTGATCGAGCAGACATTTTGATCGATATGGATTTAGTCGTTTAAATGGTATAGGAATTAATCAATTTGCAAAAATAAATTTTCATTTTCATTTCCAATCTCAATATTTTTTAGGTGCTATCAAATGAGTCAAGAATTTTACTTCTACATTTTTATATTTATTTTTACGGTTGTACCTGCTATGTTCGATTCCCAGCCATAGCTTTACTTTTTGGATTTTTCGTTTCAGTGTCGTTTACAATTTTTTTTTCGATATTTTTTTATACATACATACATACACAAATCACGTCTTCATCCCTTACGGGGTAGACAGAGCCTAAGGTAACAAAACCTACAGGCCACGTTTAGCAAGACACTCTAGCTATATTTTTCTATGGTGTCTTGCTATATTTTTTTATAAAGCCCAAAAAGTGAATTATACTTAATCGATATTCTATTTATTTATATGTATTTGTTCCATACAGAAGATAACGGAAAAACATTTGCAAAAATTAGTGTTAGTAGTAAATGGTGTAAGTGGAAAAAAACTAATCAGGTGCCATAATTGGACAGACCTTATTACCGCTCTATTTAAATCCTCTGTCTACTATTTGCGAAATTTTAATGACAAAGTCAGAGTGCTTTACTTAAGATAGGTAATGTTTTTTTCATTGTGTACACAGATAATAGTGCATTCAACCGTGTCATACTACAATACACTGCTAACGTCTATTTTAGTCAGATAAGAGTAATTATTTTTTAGAATTCTGTTATAACAAGATCTAGAATTTCACATAGAAACAGTGATGCGAATGTTAGTCACGGCTAATTGACGACTTTGTACGTAGATAATTATTTATTTGCACTCTTTTACAGCTAGGCGAGACGAAAGAGAAAGGAAATTAATTTATAACTGTCGCGTTTTTTATAATATTTAGTTAGGTACTTAAATACTTAGGTTAACTGGGAAAATTACTATTCTAGAAAGAACATTATTGTGGCTTTCACTATCTGGAATTTTAAACTCACACTTTGTCGGTCCCTCGTTTAATGCTCTTCTCATTTACTCAAAGGTTAACTGGTATAGATCCCTTAAAGGGATAAGTTCGCCTTTGCGCATATATTAATGTTATTTTTATTTTTTTTGTGAACTGTGTCTGTTTCTTTATATTTGTACAATTAAACATTTACTTACTTACTTACTTACATTATTTTGCATGTCATTGTTAATGTGTCATCCTAAAGTTTCAAGTTTTGATATTGTCTAAGTTTAAGTAAAAAAGTAAGTTTAGCTTTGGTCACAGTTACTATCTAATATTCCTGTAGAACTCTAATTAAGCAACTGACTCACTGCAGACAACCTGTTCATACATAAACAAATCACGCCAATATCCCTTACGGGGTAGACAGAGCCTGAGGTAACAAAACCTGAAGGCCACATTTAGCATGATAGACGTATAGGTGGCAACAGGAATCAGAATAGTGATGGGTTGCTAGCCGCATTGCGTATAACATGATTGCTAAGAATTTCGCCCATTGGCTTGGGCTTTTGCCATCTGCGAGAAGCAAGCGACGAGAAGGAACTGGTACATTCTATGTTTTTCCTTTGCTCCCAGACCAGCATGAAATACAATTTTTGTATAAATGGCGATTCGGAAAAGTTTTCTTTACTGTGATAAGACCTCCTGTTGTCTACGAGTAGAGTCTAGGTATTCTGGTCGTATTATTTGTAAGCAATTCATATTCAATAAGTAACATTAACATAACATATTCCAGCCTGTCCCACAGTGGAGCACAACTCCTGAACGAGAGGACTTGGGCTATAGTTCCCACGCGAGCCCATGCGCATGCGCATTGGTAACACACAGCATTGAATTGCTTCGCGGTATATCTTGATTTCCTCACAATGTTTTTCTTTACAGAAAAACTCATAGTAAATTTGACAATGTAATTCAATATTTGTTACATTGCGTTAAAATTGAAAAACCTAATTTTGACTTTCTGAACAGAACTTTCGCTTCGCAGAACAAACATGCTTACACTGAGACTAATGAAAGGATTGTAATTTAAGTTCATTGACTTCGTTTTTATTGCACAGCGTAAAACAGTCTTGTTTGGTAAACTATAAGTTTTAATATAGGTATAGCAAAACATTTCTTAAATCATTGAAACTTCTCGGTCCGGGTTATCTCTTGCGTATTCTTCTTTTTTGGCCAAATCCTTTACTTTGTTCCTTTGTCTCCTCTTCACTAATAAGTAAATTATTCTGTAAAACAAAAGAAAATCAATAAGTTGATGTCAAATGTTGCAAAAAAAGCATTAACGTAATAATCACACGTTTTCATATTGTTATACAGAGGGTGATGAACTGATGGTGATAATTTAAAATTAAGTCACCTCTTTGACGCCCTCCACGTTGAACTTTGAACATCGACCAATAACATGGGAACATTTTGACAAGCATAAAAGAATACATCATTTATTCGCAATAAACTTGGTGTGATAAAAATTGGTGTACATGAAGAAAGGTAAAATTCACGTGTCTAGTCACAATATGACTGCAAATTTAAAATGAAAGCAGAAAAGACACACACAAGATACGCAAACTTCTAAAAAATATTCTCTAGGGTTGATAGCTACTGGTAATGGATTGTATAAAGATTAAATGGAGGATGATGGAAACATCTAAACATTAAATTATTTAAAAGCAAAAGTATATAACAGTATTTCACACAATTGTAGTTACTTTGGTCTCATTATGCGTAGTGATAAATACGACCTGCTTCAACTCATCATGCAGGGGAAAATCCAGGGAAAGCGACCACCCGGAAGAAGGCGTACTTCGTGGCTTAAGAATCTCCGGACATGGTGCAACTTTAGCACAAGCTCACTGTTCCGAGCTGCTGTGTCGAAATTAAAGATAGCACTGATGATAGCCGACCTCCGGTAGGAGATGGCACCTCAATAAGAAGAAGGTGGCACAAGACAGACTGACTGAAGGTATATGAAAAAAATGCTATTGAAGTATGTCTAGCAAATATAAAATCAAAATCAAAATCAAAATCAAAATCATTTATTTGTTCAACACAGGTAGGTACATGAGGTCTTGCAAATATTTTGTATCACTATGTTGAGCCTTACGGCATACAAATTGTAGGGTCAGTTAACTAAGACACATGCAGTTCTTATTAACTAATTAACATTATTCATATATTCCTTTACTGAATAGAAAGCTTTTTCAGCAAGGAATTTATATAATCCTTTTTTGAACTCAGCCAAATTTTCTATTTTTACTAGCTCATTAGGTAAACTACCAATATACTGAGGATCTCCTTACAGGCACTTACTAACGGTAAAGTGTAGCCACACACATACGCACACACGCACGCACATACTCACACACAGATACACAGACACACACACACACACACAAATTGTTTTGAGCACTTCACTTGGCACTCGCGATACAGACCCAGAGTCTAATGCGAAGGCCGCTGTTTCACTTACCGCATAAAATGTCATCTACCTATCTCTATGTAATAATGTGTCCTAGTTATGCAATTTGTAACTTCTATGGTGAAATAAAGTTTTTTTTATTCTTATTCTTATATACATTGACACGTATCAAAAGTAAAATAGGTCGCAAACCAGCCAGTAGCCAGCAAGGGTGTTCAGTGTTCAATCCAACAAATCCAACAATTTTCTGATGTATGCTGGATTAATTTTAAGGCACGATGTTTACTATAATTATTGTTGTGTATTTGTCAGCTTGTTTGTGAAGTGATTTCCACTGGCGTTCGTGTCGCCACAGTGTATGTGTTTTTGTGTTTAGTTTTATAATTTTATCTGGGTGCCACTGAAAAACAGCGTTGCGGCTAGCCGCAATATTATGCTGAGTGGGGTCCACTTTACACCATATCGGTACTATTCCTTAGTATATTGTATTTCTCCTTGTTTTATATCTACGTGTATCGAATGTGTGTAAATAAATGTTTCTCTCTCTCTCTCTGTCTCTCTGTGTGTCTCTCTCTCTCTCTCTCTCTCTCTCTCTCTATAATTATGTACGCATTACTTACGCAAACAGTCCCAAGGCCACCACAGTGAGTGAAGCGTCGAATAGGTAAAATGCACCGGGAAAATTCTCTATGGATTTCACGTAGATCAAGCTGGAAGTGGGCATGTATATTGAAGGAGCTATGGCCTCGGTCACTCCTATGAGAGAGCTCAACTTAGCTGAAAAAAAGTAACCATAAAGACGTAGATTTAAGGAAACACTTACATGATGAAAGTAGGTTAGTTTATGTTACGTCGTTACGTGCTCGATGTTGAGTGAATATCTTGGAATTTGATGGGCTTTTTCGGATCATGTTTCATTATTTACTAGCTGATGCCCGCGACTTTGCTAATAATTTATTTGTCGCTGTCCCGCGGGAACTATGTGATTTTTCGAGATAAAAACTGTCCTGTTCTTCCCCGGGACTAAAAGTATTTCTATACGATTTGCAACTAAATCGGTTCAGCGGTTTAAAGCGAAAAGGTGACAGACAGACACACTTTCGCATTTATAACATTAGTTAAGAGTTATTTATTTCGGCACATAATGAAACCAATTCTCTTTTCTGCATACGTTCAATGTCAGTCAAATGACATAATTCAAAAATTAAATAGTGATAGTACGGCGAGCTAACAAGGCAGCATTGGGGGGTCTACTGAATTCAACTAACATTACACCGTCCCTTTCACTCTTGTACTTAACACTACAAGTGTGAACGAGACGGGACGATACGCAATACGAATTCCTAATATCGAGATATAAGACCTGATTGCAATCATTATGTTACATAACATCCCATTGTGATGCAACGTTACGTAACACGACCGATGTTGGATCACGGTTAGGTCGTAATGATGAGCAATTTGAGTTCTTTGGACAGGTATTTGTAGGCAAGACACCTATTGCTGGCACACTACGTATATTCGAATATTTTGGCCCAATGTTTGGTCGAATAACCACTCGGTACGTTTGGTAAGCGACCAGCATAGAATACGACTGATTTTCTGTTTGGTCTAGCGCTAGGTATATTTAATCTCATCGAGTCTGATTTTACGTAGCCTACGCCATGAAAAACGGTCGAGTATTTCCAAGATTAGCGTGAACAAAACGACGAATTTGCAGAAACTCTAAAAGCTATTGAAAATTCTGTCAACGTTTCTAATACCCACCGAAATAGTTTTCCCTAAATACTTTGTAAGCACAAACAGATTTTTCTCTACTTTTACCTTGCCGTTTTTGATTCGAAAGCTTGAAAATCGACCAAAGTACTAGCCCTCGAGAGCATCTCTGTAAACCCGGTAGACTGTATACTCTATATTTTAACAATCACTAGCCCATAGACGAAATGCTTAAGCAGTCGAGACCAACAGCTCAAGCAGTCGTTGTTAGGGTGACCACGAGTTCAGTCTCCATACAAAATTCAGAGCACTCGGGTTGAACACGACTCATATTGCACGACTGTCTCGACCGAGTCTTTTAACATACATACACAGATAAATCACGTCTTTATCCCTTAGGGAGTAGATATAGCCTAAGATAACAACACCGAAAGTCCACGTTTAGCATTATAGCATTAGCATGATAGCGTATAGGTGGAAAGGGGAATCAAAATAGTGATGGTTTGCTGCATCGCCTACGACATGATTCTTAAGGTTTCCGCCAATTCCTCGATGTGCTTTTATCGCTGCGGGAAGAGGAGTAACTGGTACAATACCTAACCGGCCGTAAAGATTGCACATCGGTCTTCTCGGCTAATTTCGGCTTCGTAGAGCATTGTCCCGCTCTAACTTACGCGACGCCAATTGTCTCTTTCCAAAGACCGAAGTGCCATCTTTATGGCCGGGTACTGTACCTACATTCTATGTTTTTTCTTAGCTCCCAGACTGGGAATGACACAGTATTTTTACATAATTATTACTAGTACCTTACCAACTTCCTCAGAAGGCACGCTCTTCGTCGCAATAGACCTTATAGCAGTCAAGCCGACTGAACTGAAGATATTGAAAACGGGCGCCGAGTAGTACCACTCCCTGGTAGGTGCAAACGCGAAGACGAAACACGCAGCTATCCTGCTCACACCCGCTATGCCTCCTATAACGCTGTCCTCTACGTGGAACTTCTTGCTCAGCACTGATATGCAGAAGACTGTGCCTGAAATTCAATTAAAATTAGGAGATAAAGTTCTTGATCGCCACTTGGTAAGCAACTAACTATGCAATTCTACGTGATATTTTTTCGCAGATGTATGTTTCAGTTTTAGGATTCAGGGAGGTTTCCATGACGTTACGCGATTCAATTCCGATTCAGTGTAGGTTCACTCACTGTCAGATGCATACTAAAAATGACAGCTAAAACCTGAACTGAGTCGGAATTGAATCGCATTAAGACGTCATGGCAAGGCCCCAGTGTTTATACATACGTTTTCAACACCAGATATTTTTTCCTTTTTTATAATATTATATAAAAAATTGGTTTAATAAAATATGCCAGGCAATGTTTTTCTCTTCACCTGGTATTGTTGAATGAGTAAAGTAGTACCTATTTAGTACCTGCTATGGGTGGTGTAGGGGTATAGCACGCGTCACGGAATGACAAGGATCCGGGTTTGATTCCCTGCCATAGCTTTACTTATTTTTATTTTTTATTTTTTTTTAGTTACACATAAGTCAGGTTCTATCTATTTTACTATTTATTTATTCTATTTGTTTACGTAAAAGTTTATGGATTATATAGTATATTTTATCTGTGTATCGTTTCGTGAGTCATAGACGGTTCTGGCTGAAAATCAGTGTTGCAGGTGTCTAACACCTCAGGGTAATGCTGAGCCAGCGACCGTTTCACTTTTGCGAAGACACACACAACGCTCATGATCTATTTTTCTTGTCTTGATTATTTTCTATAAAATTGTGTATATTCTCTTTTATTTGTGTGTCTTGCAAAAAGGAATAAATGTCTTCTTTCTTTCTTACTTTCGGATTTTTCTGAGTTCTAATTTCAGTGTCGTTTAGAAATTTCGTAGTATTTGTATTAAATATTTTTGTGTTAACAGGTTTTCTTACAATGGGGATCTACGATTACTGTACCTCCCAATTTGCCAGAGCAATAAAAGTTTTAATCAAAGCAACGAGATTATGTTAGGGTCAGAGAAATTTGTTCTGATAAAAAAGTTTGCAAGAATTAAATTTCTTTACCGCGAGCGATAAAGTTTTATTTCCTTTTCGTGAGTCTAAACGAAATAAATCGAGAATATCTTAAAATGATTTAAAAACTATCATTAAGCATAGACATGCACTAATAAAAAAAAAAATGAACAAGTTTTTTCTGTTTAGCTGTTTTAGTATTTGCGTTAGTGGTTCTACCACTATATTTTATATCAAGTTTCAAGTCGATCCGACTCCTAAAAACTTTTTATTGGTAGGTATTATAAAGTTCAGTCACCCGAAAACAACCTGGCTAACATAAAATTTTTTTTGTAACTAATCTTTATACAAAGTTGGATTCGAGCTGCTTTTGATTATAAGTACTTAATTTGCATTTATTCTTTCGCAATTTTTCGTGTGTATTTAAATTCGGAATACATTTTAAAAGAGACCATTAATACCGATAAGGTACTGACAAACTTTTTAATCTTTTACAACTGCGATGCAAAAATTCATAGGTCATGTGGATGCGTTTTTATCAGTTTCCTTGACCTAAGCTACATTGATAACTAAATCTTAAATTTTATGTTGTTTTACAACGTTTTCATTCATATTGCATGACGGTGCGCGCTGTTTGCGAATTTAAAACAAATATTACCGAATTCGTGAAGAACGTGCATTGCGCGACTATTGTTTACATTTTCATTTAAAATGTATGTATGCTAAGTAGTACGATAGGATATAGGTAAAATCTCTATTTTCTTTTTCGAAACATAGGTACGATACATAAATCACGTCTTAATCCCTTTCGAAATAGCTTTATACTAAAGTAAATCATCTACAAATAATTGTTCTACCTATAGTTTTTTTTAGCTAAGTTCGGATTATTTCAAAGTTTTGACTGATTTTTTATTAAGTACTTCACAGAAGATGATAAAAATTGAAGCCAAAAACATATCACGATACATCTCTTTCTTACGCTTGTAATTTGTATAATGTAATAGGTCTTGAAAGGTATCAGAATACAGCCTCAAGTACCTTGACCGTTCTTCGTCATAATACGCCGACCTCCACAGAAATAGCATAATATAACCTAAAAATAACTTATTATACTCCTAATTAACTCACCCACTAAGCCCAGCACTATGTTGATTGTACCATAAACACTGTATTCAACCTCGGTGAAGTGGAATTTTCGTATGGCATACAAGTAAGCCACTTGTGAATCACCTGTAAAAAAAAAACTTGTGAAAACATTTTGTATTGCCGCGTAATGAATCAAACTTTATGATTTTTCTGTTAGAGTTTAAGTTGGTTCGTGTCATCGGATCTCTGTCGCATTGTATTGTTAAGGTCATTTACTTTCAAGCCAATGCCAAGGCGTATTGGATTGGTCATGGTTATATTTTATGTGGCTCATGTACAAGTTGCATTTGTTTAATAAAATACGTGTGAAATTTTAATTTCGTACGTGTTTTGTTTCATGTCTCGTTTGGCTGTAAAGTGAACATATTCTGTGTGTTGCCAAACTTCATTAAAAAAAAACTGAGTCGGTACTGCATTCGTTGCTTAAATTTTAAGAAAAAAAATTGCAAATACGGCCTAACCTTTTATCTCTATTGTCATGAGCCCACTCCTTTTCTACTCTACTCAGTTAAAGGTGTCCTAGTTTTCAAATTATTTTTTATTTGTATTTTCTCAATAAGTAAATTTAATAAATACTTAATTATATTCTATTTTTTACTTGTCTAGTATTTCAGATAGTTGATTTAAAGAACTGTGGTACGTTTCAAAATGTGTATAAACTACAACTATATTTAGCTGATTACCAACTGAGCGTGTATCTACCAAAAGATTATTCCGGTATTCGGGTTAAAATTACAATTTTAGATCAGTAGGATTATGCATGTGCCATTAGTAGCTATTACCATAATTACGAAGTGTTAGCAGCATTGAGTAGTTATAAATGTTGTTACTTAACATTAACACACTTATCAGGATTGCTGCAATTTTTATGAGGTTATAAATTATACTGTATTTGCTTTTCTTAATAAGTATATTTATTTCTTAATTTATCGATATTGTGGTGGCCTGTTAATTTGTTTTGAAGATATTTTGCTGTCTCGAAGTGGTTCCATTTTTTTCAGATTGTCAAAAATGAATGACGGGGAAGAACTAAGATCTCCTACCTTACAAATTTTAATTATTGTAGTTTGAATTCTATTGAGACCAATGGCTCCTATCTTACATTAATCCGAAATTACAAGATAGGAGGCCTTGGTTCTTCACCATCGATTTTAATTATATAATAATTATAATTACTAACACTGTCATATCTTTTGGATTTTATGTACCTACTCAATTAACAGCTGGTTGGACATAAAACTTTTCAAGCTGGGGGATCTCACCAAGCTCGCTCTTCTGAGTTTTTATTTGTATGAAATAACATATTTTGAAATCTACCAGGCCCCTATTTCATAAACGTGACAGCGACAAAGTAACTATGACAATTCGGAATACATCAATGTATTCAGAAATTCCGTCTTCACGTACCGGATTTCACATCACATGCACATAAATACATAAATCACATGTTCCGAACGGGGTAGACAGAGCCTGAGATAACAAAACCTTAAGACCACGTTTAGCATGATTAAGGGAGTATAGCTGGAAAGGGAAATGAAAATAGTGATGGGTTGCTAGCCGCATTGCCTATAACATGATTCCTAAGACTTTCGCCCACTCCCTCGATGGGCTTTTACCATCTGCCCGGGAATAGAAGCAACTGGTAAATTCTATGTTTTTTCTTTACTCTCAGACCCAGCATGGATGGTTGTTCTTACTACGTGTAGTTAATATCCGGGCAATACCAAGAAAAAAAGTTTTCCCATAATATTGTGATTATAAAATTCAGAAAAAGGTAACAAAGTACTGCGTGGGATGTTATTTATAGCTCAGTGAAGGAAAAAAGTGTGGTCCCTGGTAGTAGGTGACATAAAAATCCGGTTTTAAGCATTTGAGTATGAAACGTGCGTTTATTATAAACCAAACAGCATCGAACATCATAAACAAAAATAAAATGTAAAAAGAAATCCTTTGTTAGCCAAATTTGTCTCATTCGTTTGTCGAATTACATATTCTCCGAGCTACCTAGAAAAGGAATTGAAAAGTCTTTAGCCATATTTAAATCTATGTTGAAGGAGCACTATCTGTCATCTTGTGCATGGATCTTGTAGCTGGGTTTTTTTAGGTACCTATGTGTGTTATGTATAATATGTGTCTATTTATATCTCCATTAGTTATAAATGTGTGTTTCATGTAAAATATATTATGTATTTTCAGTACTTAGTATATTAATATAATATTCTAAATTGCACCACCTGCTCAGATCTTTTCTGTTCTCCAGTCCATTAAGGTTGCCTGGTAGAGATCGGTCTTTACCTAGTGATAAGGCCGCCTATTGTTACCTTGTAATATGCTGTATACCTTTTTTCTGTTTTGGTTGTTATATGTGGTGTTCGATAAAGAGTTATTGTATTGTATTGTATTGAAAAACAATGCTAAGTTTACTGAACAAATCATATTAGGAATTGGATTTAAAATAGATCTGGTCTGAGCACGATAAATTATCTTCTTATCTTACTTACTTTTGTCAGAGTCACGTGACAAACCTAAAACCATTAAATTTACGAAATCTTTTTATTAAGAAAAACTGACTGTGACCCGTCTAAAATCCTGTTGGCTGAAAAATGATCATTTGTTCGATTGCAATTTTGATGATTAAAAAATATTGGCTTATCCCGGGAAGCGTGACAAACAACATTAACAACATCGCAACTGATCTACGGGGTGGTCAGTAAGGTTGTGAACACCCTTCAGCAGTCACAGATACGTGAATCAAAAAGGAATTAATCGTGTTGCATTATTAAACAAACATCAATTCTACAATACCCGCGTTTAAAAAAAATGGAAATAGTGACACTGCACAAGGATTCCTTACTAGGGTTTTTTTTATCTTAGCGCACTTGGCCGAATTTTAGCATTCGTTAGTTAGATGATCCCCCTCTAATCTGAAGGCTGGATCCGCGCCTGAAGAACATCGACATTGTATTCAAATAATGTAGCTCAGACTATTTAGTTTTATTGCACTGATTAATTATCAATGAAAAGGCCTTGTTAGACGTAAAATTATTTTTAATTAAAATGTGTACAGAGAGCTAGAGCACGGTAAAAGCAAGAAGAAGGAAGAGGGCGCTAGTGTTGCCACTCTTACGTTTTGTTGGTGTTGCCAACAAATAAAACCGTTCATAACTATTCGAAAGAAGTATTTTTTTATTAATTGAATATTTACTGCCATACTGACCTTCGCAACCGGATAATTATGCTTAGTGGGTAAGTCACTATTATTATGAGTAAATACAATGCTTTAGATACCTAAATCAAACGTACATTTAAAATTACTAGGTTGTAGGTTTTTATAGCAGCTTCTTTATTAGGTTATTTTATTCAAATACACTTATGTTAGGATTTTGTGCAAGCTTTTACGGGATTACTACCATTGTCTGACTCGCTACTCCTGCCGCTAAGCAGCAGGCCTTAGGCTGTTGAATCCCGGCTTGGAGAGTGACGCTGCCTGTTAAATTACTGGGCTCATGAGGTATTTTGCCCTTAACCCTGTTTGCTGATAATGCATCTGTTATTCTCACAGTCACGGTTGTAAAAATAAGTGACTAGAACATTATTACCTAATTCAAAAATAATAAGTTTTCTTAAATGCAGTCATAATCAGAAAACCAATTTAGATAAAATCTGTTTACATTGGATCAATTTGTGATATATGTACAGGATGTAACAAGCACCCCGTGCAATAATTCACTGGGGTATATATAAATAACTATAGAAGAAGAAAAAAATGGTATTTCTTGAACACCATTAATGTACTACGGAACAAAAAATCGAATTCGGTTATTTCATAACCGGTGAAGATATCGCATTTTTTAACTTTAAGTAAGTTAATAAACATTCAGTCAGAATGAGTCCTTTTTGGAAACCGGTTTAAATCAAGTAAAAACTTTACTGTCTCCCGAACGCAACACAATATGATCTTCTAACAATTTTTACGCCAAAATGATAGATAACCAAATGTGTAAATAAAATTTACTTTATTAAAATAACGTCAAACTGCATCAATTAATTCCATCATAAAACAATTCGAAAAAAAAACGAGTATTTTAATATCTTACCGCTCAATGATCTTGAAATGAAGGCCAACGGACGTAGACCCCTCGATATAGGGTTTTGCTGACTTTTATCCGGTTGCATTGTTAAGGAAACGAATAAATTAAATAGGTCACAGTCGCAAGCTAGCACACTGTCTTTAAATTAATTTGGAATTCAGCTGGTGGTCGGGTTACTTTGACCGAACACCCTGTAAATATAATAGGTACAAGCTTTTGGCCGCGACTTCGTTCGCGCAGAATCAAAATTTGCGCTAAAACTTCTTCCTCTTTTTTCGTACTATCTACCTCAACGAAATAAACCAGTTTCTTGCGTGGACACCCACTTCCATTATTTTTTATCCCATCCCTTTGTTCTGTGGGAAATTCGAAAAATCTATTCTTATGACACCTAGGTACGTGATGTTCAAAAAACATGTATACTAAACACAAAGTCTATCTATATTTTATTTTATATATGTATCGTTATTTTATTTTGGGAAAATTGGAAAATCCCAAGAAACTATATCCATATTGGCAAGTCAGTTAGGACTCTATTTACTTATTGCACGGGAATTTCGTAAAATCCTGAAATCAGTTTTCAGACATCATAATTACCTTCTGGTATGCCAAATTTAAAGATTCTAGCAATAATAGTTACGGAGATATGAAAATTTCAAAGTAATAACATAAATCCCTTTTTTCTCCCTATCCCGCGGAAATTTCGAAAAGTCTTGAAATTAATTTTCAGCAATTATGATCCCCTACTTGTGTGCCAAATTTCAAGACTAGTCATGGAGATAGGTTCCGTTTTCAGTGGACTTGTAAACCCCATTTTATTCCCTATCCCGTGGGAATTTTGAATATCCCTCCTTAATGACCAAACGTTGATTTTTGAAGTCGTCAAACAAGTTATCTACTCCATATTGCACTTGCAGAAATGATATTTGTTTATTGAGCTAGAAAATTCTAGACCTAATTATCCTGTTCTCAGTGAGTTGCCTTCTCGTTGGATTGAACGTTGGCATTTATGGCAAAATACCTTGCTTACAGCATATATTCGACCGACTTGTAGTAACCAAGGTTGAACTGCATTTAGTACTAACATACATAGTAGAAAGAACGATAAACCATTTCATTACATGTTACAAGCATTTATTTAACTTGTAACGCATGTATGTAAGTTTGTATCCATGTGTGTGTCCGAGTGGAATCTTGCGACTCAATTTTGAAGCGGATATTTTCAATCGATTGAGCTGAAATTTCCCTGCTTTGTAAGTAGGATGACAATACAATAATCTGGTAGTGGAGTTCTGGCCTCCTAGCCAGGATCGTCTCCGCAGTAGAAAACTCTTCACAAGATTGGTCCGATAGACTTGAAATTTGGTAGACACATAATTATGTAAGACAATGCCAGTACAGTCAGCAGAAAAAGCTTGTAGGTATTAAAAGTGAAATTTTTGACAAAATTTATTTGCTTCCAAAATGTGAGTGTTTCATTTAAACAAGCTACATTTTTTATAAAATGTTATATTTCTTAGAAGTATTTGAATAGCATCTTACGGTTATTAGTTTAAAAAATGATAAGATTTTTTTTACGAATGGCGATGAAAAATTAAGATAACGAAGTTGCTAGCCAGGTCGAGTAGGTAAATCTATTGTAGCAGTTGCTAACTTTTTCCACGGAAAATAATCAGTAATTTTTTTGAACAGCGATTATGATAATAATATGACCTATAAGAATACGGAAAATATAATTTCAAAATAGTATAATTTTTACCTGACTTAGTGTTTTTGGACGTGTGTGTATGTTTATTTTTTTGTCACACTGTTGCCTAAACATCTGACAGGTGTAAACTTTTGATGTGTCATTAGTCATTAATTTGTCTTAGTTATGAAAGTGACAGTTAGAATACGAATGTGTCAAAAACTAAGTTGTGTGTGTTAAAAACTAAGTTTCCAGTTCCATTAAACACAGTAGGTAGTTAGTTTTTTTAGTAGTTAGGTTTTTTGTTTATTTTGATTAAATTGAACTTATTTTGATTCTAGTACCTACCTACTGCTGACTTTCGCCACAAGGGCGCATTTTGATATTTTGTTAATAGTTTTGTTCGCATCTTTCAAGTATATTTTTCTGCGTTTTAAAAGTAAGATATTTTTATAAGTTTTGATCAAACTACTTACCATACAATGGTCCAACCATGATGATGTACAAGCCAAGTATCAGAAATATTTCAGTCCGCCCTCCGAACGCTCTGGGCTTCACCGCTACCAACAAAGTGTTAACAACGAGTCCCAAAACATCACATACTGCTTTTTTAAATCTATTCGTTGGAGCACTGTGTTCGTTACTTTTGTCTTCTACAGCCGCAACATCTTCCAATTTAAGTACACCATACAACAATGAACCACAATGTAACACGAGAAGCAAAGAGAATATACCATAGTATCCTAAAAGCCGCAGAAATATCCCACTTAGTACTGTTCCCATAGGCGTTCCCAAACTGACGCATATTGTTACGATCCCCAAACGGAAAGTCCGGTTTTCCACCGACGTCCTATCTGCCATGAAACTGTACATCCCCATAAATATAATGATATAGCTGCCAGTCAAAGCCGCTGGAAGCGCTTCAATGAGAACGGTCGCCGTCAACGACACTTCATAATAAAAATACGTTGCCAATAGTAATCCTGTATTGGCAATAATTTCTCCAACCATCGGAAATACTATGCATATCTTCCTTTTCTTGTTTTTATCGCTCCATGCGCCGATGAAGAGCACCATTACAGCGGGTATCGCGGTCTGAAGCGGGAACTTCCAAGCGACTACCTTCGCCACTAAAGTTTCTATTTCATTCATTTCCTTTTCCAGCCCCGTAACATTTCTGCGCTGGATTCTGTCACATATTTCTTCGCCATAATTCAAATTAACTCGGCATGCCTTTTCCAAGTGCATATTCTGAACGGCAAACGAGGACAACGCCGTGCAGAGCATGTAAGTAAACAAACATGGTTCCACGGTGATTTCGCGCCATAGATTCTTGATCCTCTTCAGTACTCCCTTCGATGTTTCCCGCCATGACTTGCTAGAGTTGCCTGTGAGACGCGTCTTCGAATTGGTGAGTTCGCCGCAACTGCGTGTATGTTGACTGCTCATGTTACCGCATGACATCCGAAATGGGAGCCAGTAAAAGTGAAACAGTGTCGTTTAATATTGGTACGCACTGCACTGGGTGTCCGACCGGTACGGCGCCGGCACAACGTGAACTAAGATTACTAAGAGTTAATCCGTAGGGTTTTTGGGTGTCACTTACGAAAACCTGAGTTTTAAATGTCAGGTTCTGAATCGAGGCGAGATACGAAAGTGCGTCGACGCGGGCGCTCGCCGCATCTCGTTTACTCCGATAACAGAGGTCTCCCCAACGACACGGCTTATTTATTCGAGCACCGTGCCTTACTCATCCGTCGTCATTTTTCCTTGCTTATCTTCAAAGCGTGCGCGGTTGTGCACTTAATTAAATATAAAATTTGTGAAACTAGTGCAATCTGTTCAAACTCGCTTCGTGACTATTATTGAATTGTTATCGACGAGGATAACTTTGAGTTATTACCACGTATTTTGTCGAACTCGAAAGTTAAACATTGAACATACTCGTAATTGCTTTGATAGTTACGTCGCGGCAATTAATAGGTTGTTAGTATGAACAGGTGTAGTGTATAATATTTGGCCATCGTACTTTGTCAGATTAATTTGTATTCCTCTAGCGTTCTGTACAACAACAGTGTTGTTACATTACTGTCTTGAATCTCAAATTACTGGTATAATTTTCACTTCAAATAGGAATTGAATAGTTAAACACTAACCCCCTTATTCATAGCGCTCTATTCTGCTAACTTAGCAACCATTTGTCTTTATCTGTGAAAGGTAAAATGTTAAAGTGACATAAGGACAAACGATTGCTAGGTTAGCAGAGGCCCACAGAGCGTTTATGAAATGGGGGGGTTAATTACTAAGATCTTAATTTTTATCCGTATCTGGTTGATCGCTTAGGTTTTAATTTTTAATTATGTAAACTAAAGTTGGTTTGCTCCAAGAAACAAGGCTCAGTTGTTTCGAAACTCGTTTATTCTGGAGAAAGTGAAGTCGAAATATTATAATTACACGCAGAATGCCATTGGTCACAATGTTATTTACATAACCCTCGACATGGCAGATACTTAATGACTGTACCTAAAAATTTAAGGATACAAACATTTTTACACCGTAAAATGGAGTGAGTAGGGACAAAATTGAAGTTCAAACCTCGATAAAAAATATTTTCATATGTGGCGAGTAGATTTTTATAAAAAAAAATTGTTCCGATGGCATGAATTTGAGTTTAATAATGATTATTTGTCGTTTAGTTTCGTAGTTTAAACAATAAACACTAAAGTATACACAAATAACTAGAAAAAAGGAGATATAATGTGTCTAAAAGTATAACTAAGCTACTTTTACAGCAAGCCGTGACAGAAATTTTAAGTAGCATGTGAAAACACAAAATATTAGTTCTATCCCTTCTCCCTCGCAATCCTTTCTCACTCTGTTTTACGACATCCTACCGAAAACCAGCGTTGTAGCTCGCCTTAACATTATGCTGAGTGGAGCTGCTGGTGGAGCCTTTTTTTACACCACCTATTCAGTAGGTATGATTTTACTGTCTACAACGTACTAGGTATTTTTCAAATGTAGTATGTATGTATGTATGTAAACTCTTCATTGTGCAAAATAAACAAGGCAAATACAATTGACAAACACTGAGATACATGCACAAAGGCGAACGTATCGCTTTAAGGGA
Organism: Pandemis corylana; assembly: GCA_949127965.1. NCBI lineage: Eukaryota > Metazoa > Arthropoda > Insecta > Lepidoptera > Tortricidae > Pandemis > Pandemis corylana. Next base: position 8,241,440 of record OX421867.1, on the reverse strand, counting down.
TCTCTTCCAGTCAACCTTTGAGTGGATGAAAGGAGTATTATAATATAATATAATACTCCTTTCATCCACTAATACCTAATATTATTAGGGATGGACGAGATGGGATGGAATGGATGTAGTTCTCCCTCCCTCTCTCTCTCTCTTCAAAATCCAAATACCTTATTGCGTGGCTTACGCCGCTTACATGCGGTCAAGTTAGTTACTTTTATAACTTTTCCAAAACACAGTTACAATAAAGCATTTACTTTCTTACTTACGTACTCATCGGCGACAAATGAGGCCCGCATTATGTATGCATTGTACGTAATTTTGTATGGAGACTGGTCCAAATTTTGTGTCGCTGAGTACAAATTTGTTAACGTTTTCTTATATTTTATGTATTGTTTTTAGACTTGGCTGTATAAGATAACTGACTACTTTTTAAGGACAAATGGACTTGCCATGTTTTTACAGGATATTGAAGATTTTGTTGAAAAAACTGAATATGGTAGGTATTGGTGGCACATAGCAGGAAATACTTATATTTTCTTGTGGCCACAGGTGGACACAAAATTAATGACACAGTGTTATCAAACTTATATTTTGTTTGAATAGGCTCACAAAAAACTGACTAAAATTGATTAGGTAGTTGTAAAATTTTTACTTTTGTCACGGTCCACAGGATAGGAGTGAACAAGAAAAATTTTATAAAAACATTTAAGAAATTGTGGTGCTTACAAAAATCGGGAAATTTGATTTGATAAGGATAACAGTTTACTTGACTGTGAAAAGGTTGTGGGCATCGATAATAATAATAATAACATTTGTAACATCTTTTCCAGTTATATGCTTACCTTTGAGCCAAAGTTTTTCTAAATGTCATCATTATAACGGCGATAAAACTTGGGATTTAAGCTGTTTTGAAAATACTTACAAGTATTAAAATTAAGCATATTCTTTGTCATAATACTTAGTAGTCATAGCGCCTTAATAATATTCGGAGACTTGTTTCGTATTAGGGTGTGTGTGCCATTAGCGCCTGAATAAATTATTGTTGTAAAACTAATTGTTGTAGGTATCAGGCGTTACCTACTTTGCAGAGGTCCACGAGGAACTTAAGAACTTATAAAGTTGAATAAGTCCCGGGATGGAAGGTATTTTATGATAGCGATAGAACCATTTTATTTTCAAATGTCTGCGTGATGAATTTAGTTTTGTTACGTTTTCAGAGAGGGACAACCTCTCTGAAATAATCTTTGATCTACGGTGTGTTGCGTAACCGTCATCATCATCAGCCAAATGACGTCCACTGCTGAACAGAGGCCTTCCCCAAAGGGGACCACAAAAGCCAGCCTTGCCCGCCCTCATACAGCGGACCCCCGCAACCTTCACCGGGTTATCAGTCCATCTTCAGGGAGGTTTTGCTACGCTGCGTCTTGCGGGACGTGGTCACCACTTCAGAACCTTCCAGCACCATCGGCCGTTGTCGGTCCTGCGAGCCGCGTGGCTAGCTCATTGCCACTTGAGTGCAGCAATTCTTCGGTCTACGTCGACCACTTTTGTTCTTTGGTGGATCTCATAATTTCTGATAGGTTAACATAGAGCGTTAAGTAGGTATGTAATTATCAAACTATTGGCAGAGCGGTAAAGTTAATAAATACATTTTATTATTTAAATTATTTAAATATCAAATTCATTAATACATTTAACATATGAAATAAATGTCAAGTAAAGATAATTTATAGGTATTAGAGTCGTCAAAAAATAATAAAAATAATTATAAAAGGCAAATAAATGCCAAAAAATGCAATATAAATGCCAAAATGTCAAGTTATTTTATTATATTTGCTGACGTTGAAAAGAGTATTTTTTCCTTTTTGAACAGTGTTCAATCAAAAACTAGTCAAGTAGCGTTAAGGCTGGTGCACCCTGGGCAACTAAATGTGTGGTCATATTGGTCATCCCTAACCCAAGCTTAACTATTTAAATTTTTAAACCGCGATCATGCACTGCAAGTGGGTCTAAAAGGGTAAGCATATTTTTAAATGACTTCGAAAATGGAAAAATAAATTAAAGATTGGATAACCTACAAATTTTATTGACGTATACATTTACGTAATTTTATTAATTTTAATGACGTTTCACCTTAGTAACGACACATTTTTTTATCGTTGGCTAGTTCTAAAATGTTCAGTTTCATGTTTTTTTTTTCAAAGTGCTGTAACACTGTTGTCGTGAGCATACATTTCTTTGACTTTTGGATTCTTCACTATATCCTTCTGCTCTCTTCTGTATAAAACGTAAAGGGCTCTGTGAACAAATGAAATATTCATTAGGTACATTATTACAGCCATTTATACTCTTAATATAATATTGCCTACATTAAGCTCTACAAGCGACTTGAGAATTCGTTTTGCCGCCACACTTTTGAGCGGTGGAAGCGGCTTGAGTATTTAATGACAAATGAATAAGACTTTCATGTAGATTCCTAGATAAATACATATTATTTGAAACAGTTTTCTTACATTTACTGTCTCCACAAAAACTTAGATAACACTTGGATATGTTTAACACGTGTCAGTTCACAGAAAACTATCATTTTAGGCAAGGACTTGTTTTATACGTTTTTAAGGCCATGACATGATTGAGTCGTTTGCCTAATTTTTGACACAGCTGCTTAGATAAACGTAGACACCAGTTTGCTGGTAGACTCATAGCTCAGCCTTTGCTTAGGAACTTGATAAAGTGATGTAAATTGTCCCGTGATGATTATTATTTTATTTATTTAGCTCTATGAGCGACCTCAAAATTTAAGTATTTGTCACGAAAACTTTTGAAATACCTAAATAAAAATCTGTAAAGCCAATAAAATTATATTCAAGTCACTTTTCTCTAAGTAATGAAAGTATTAACTTTTGAGAGAGCGCTTTTTTCGTAAAAGAGCTGAAATTTGATTTTTTTTAAATCAAGTGTGTTGCTAAAGTTACAAAGTTTATTTCTCCTAAATTGTCATCGAAGACATATGGTATGTTTGACTTTTGTTAACTTACCATGAGCATCGAAAAAATATGTCAGTGTGTTGGAAAACCCAATTGATGAGCTGCACTAACAAAAACTGAAGGTCTATCTTGATTATTTTAGCCACTATGACCAAAACTACTTCAACTTCGCAGGTTGGACAGTCACAAAAACATCTTACCTTCTAAAAAATACTCATGGGAATGATTTCCATGTCTTAAGACGCGTCTAGTTTTTAATTATGGAGATCAGTAGCTGATCCATCCTGTATAGAGTTATCAGATTGATTGTCTATCATGAGCTTTTAAAACATAAATGTTGAATCTCTTGAATCTACCAATGGAAGTCAACCTCGACCGGTACTAAGAAGCGGCCATGAACTTTTTAACTGATGACGTATTTAATAGGAAGTTCATTAATAATTTTGTAATAATAAAACACTTGTGAATATTTCCCGCTCGAGCTCTGAGTCTCTTTCATTCTGTTTCTATTAGATAGAGAGGCATATAGTGACAAAAAGATCTGAACGAATGGAACGTTTTGTGATACATTGCACGTGTTGCTATCAAAACGCTTTGCAGATAGTCGCTATCGTTCAATGAACAGTAAATTCGCTTTTGGGCATCATCGTTTCTGCATCATTACATTCTTGGCTTGATGTCTCAATATAAGCATATTAAAAGTGAAGCTTGATTATTTTGATGAAATGCGCATTATATAAGTTAACACTGAATACACTGTCGTGAATAAATAATGGAACACGTCACGTGAAAATTTGTATCAAAAGAACCGTTGGCGTAAGCGTACGCGTAGTTTAAACTCTGTCTTTACTTTTTATTTAGTTTGAAACTAAAACGAACGTAGGGGCCGTAAGGTTCTTGAGTGGCAACCGCGTACCGGAAGGTGAATGCAGGCCTCCCAAGGTGGACGGAAGATTTGGTAAAGATCGCTGGAAGCCATTGGCTGCGGGTAGCACAAGACTGATCATCGTGGACTTATTGGGGAACGCTGATGATGCTAATGATGATAATGTTGACGAACACCAACTTACATAAATATAAAGAATGCCGGAACAGTCATGACGCTTCCTAGCAGATAAAATGCACCCGGTATAGTTGTAAGAGTTATTATATAGAGCTGACTGTACATAGGTGTGTAGATCACAGGCACTACAGCCTCCACGAAGCCTATGAGGGAGCACATCTTGCCTGAAAAAGTACATAGGTGTTAGTAATTACACGTCTTCATTAGCTTACATGGCCCACGTGGGAATTATAGCCAAGGGCGTCGCCACAGGGGAGGACAGGGGAGACCTGTTGCCTCCCCCAGAGAAAGTTTTCACTGCCTTCATAAGCTCACGACTGTACGTACTTTTATCATATACCTATATTACACGGAGGATGGTATATCATATATATACCATCCTCCATTTTTCAACTATATAGCCGGAAGGAGAAAAGTTGGACGAAGGAAGAAATCTTGGCTCCGTAACATCAGGGAGTAGACGGGGATCGCGAGCGCTGCCGAACTGTTCTGCCTCGCTAAAGATAAGGAGAAGTACATGTAGCTAACGGCCAACCTTCACTAGTTGAAGAGGCACTAAAAGAAGAATCCTCTGGTGTTGTGAGTCCATGGGTGATGGTGCTTACTTACCATGTCACAGCCTGTCAGGGCAATATCTCATGTGCCAGTAATTCTACACGCCGGAACACAGCAGCGTAGACACTGCTGCTTTGTAGCAGGGTTAGCGAATGAGTGAGTGGACCTATTATTGCTAGTTTAACAAAAGAGGGGTTTATCCCCTTGAAAAAAAGTCGTGGTAGCCGAGTGGTTGTACCTGTGGCTCCTTAAGCAGAACGCCGTGGGTTCGATTTCTGAGCCCGCACTTCTTGAGTTTTTGTGAAACCTTTGAGAAATTACATTTGGGATAGACCATGAGCTTTTTAGTTGAGGAAAACATCGTGAGAAAACCAGCACACCCCTTGCTATTCAATGGTGTATGAAGTTCCTTAAAATGACGTAGGAAGTATGAAGTGCGGGAACTAAGTATTGCCCAAACCCTCTCATTCTCAGAGAAGGCCTGTACCTAGCAGTGGTACGATACATGGATGAATTCCTAATTACTTCAAACACGTACCGACTTGTTCAGGTTCAACGACCTTAGTGCCCAGTGACCTGATTGCTGTTATTCCCGAGTTGCCAAAGAAGTCGAAAGCCGGGCCGGAGTAGAACCAAGCCTTCGTGGGAGCCAATGCGTATACGCAGCAAGATACCACTTTGCACGCTGTTGCTATGATCCCGATTAAGGCGTCGTGCATTTTCAAGAGCTTACTGAACACTGTGACTGCAACTGCAGTGCCTGTAATATGAAAGCATAAGTTAAACTTAGGAATGAATTTGCGGCTAAGGTTTTTCCTACTTGCTATATAAGACATCAGGGGTGCCTTAAAACGCGAGTGACCAAAATTAAACTCAAAATTAAACTTTATTTTGCAAATAGGACGCCAAGGGCTCTTGTAAATGTCTAAAACTGCCTGCACTTTTCGTAAAATGCCAAGAAGATTGCGCTGCAAGAAACATGGGCAAACATTTTTTTTAAAACAAATACAACTCTTACCTACTTATAATAAGTAAACTGTATACCAGGTGCTTGAAAATCAGACGCGGATACTGTGAGGATCGATTCTTTGGATCGTTGTTAATTACCTAGTTTAAAGCATACTTAATTAATTATAGTATCTAATGTAAGAATTACTATCTTTGGACGGTAATATGGTAATCATTATTTTTGTATGTTGACTCTTAGGATATTAATTACATACCCTGAAAATATCCGCACCTAATTTTCTAGCACCTTATATACCTACTTAACCGCTAATAGGTACATTATCGTAAACTAAATTTACACAGAATTTACAACAGCTATCTACTATATTTTCTGGGATGTACGAGTATGTATAAGGTCCCAAAGTTGAAGTACCTAATATTAAAGTCTGAGAGATGTATAGTAGTCTCTACTGGTTAAAATAAAACAAAACAAAATCTTATCAACGTTCAGTGGAGGTCTACGCCTCTACTGTCAAAACCACTTTTTACATGGGCGTCAATGCGCCAGTAGCCCCAAGTATGCTTAAATGTCCATAAGCGGTGGTGATCATCCAACATTATCAGATTCACTTTGCAGTTTGACGATTTTAGTAAAAAAAAACCTTCTAAAAGCTGAGGCAGACAATTAAACTTGCAAAGCAAACCTACGCTTTGTAACCCAAGACCCTGAACGGACTTTAATAATTTTCTATTATAATAACTCAATTATTACCGTCTGATGTAATGTTGTGGTCAGAGCTAGTTTTTATACAATGAATCTTGAGTGAGGCTCATGTTAAAGACAAGAATGTATTTTACATCCGTAAGCAAACCAATTAGGTACAAACCTCTGTGTAGACGCATATGATTATGTACAAATCAAATCAAAATCAAATCATTTATTGCACAGAAGTGAGTAAGAATAAATAAAGATGTAAAACTAAACATTGGTGCACATCACAACTCGCCAGGTACTGGCATGCAATATTCAAATAAGTAGGTACCTATATTAAACCTTAATTGACATAAGTAATTACATTATTATTTAACAGTCAAACTTACTACTATTAATTAAAGTATCTACAATATCATATTCATGTCAAATTCACTTTATTACTAATCATAATTTCTTGTTATTAATTGAAATAAACTATATATTATTATTATTATTATTATTATTATTATGTCAAACAATTTCCTCATCAATTTCGTGAATCCATTCAAAACTAAGTAGGTATGTTAATATCATTATTATAATATTATCTTCTTCATTCTTCCATGCTGTTCTGGGAGCAAAGAAAAAACATAGAATATACCAGTTGCTTCTCTACCCACGCAGATGGTAAAAGCCCAAAAGAATGGGCGAAAATCATAGAAATCATGTTATAGGCGATGAGGCTAGCAACCCATCACTATTTTGATTTCATTTTTCACCTATACGCCCACAATCTTGCTAAATGTGGCCTACGTATCTGTTACCTCAGGCTTTGTCTACCCCGTAAGGGATAAAGATGCGATTTGTGTATGTGTGTGTGTGTGTGTATGTATTATAATATTATTATGCTATTGGCCACGACCATGTCGACGTGAAATTTGTAAACTTTATAATATTCATGTTAATTTAATGTAGTATTTTTATAAAAGTAGGTAGGTACATTTACGATTTGTGAACTTTATTTTTATCATTTAAAAATGTGAAAATTAATAAACTGCTGTGAACTTTAGTAGTTTTTCTAATTTCAAACGACAAATTGTTCTCTTCGCACATATTATTACCTACATAAATCACGTCTTTATCCCTTACGGGGTAGACAGAGCCTAAGGTAACAAGACCTATAGGCCACGTTTAGCAAGATTGTGAGCGTAAAGGTGGAAAATGGAATCAAAATAGTGATGGGTTGCTAGCCGCATCGCCTATAACATGATCCCTATGATTTTCGCCCATTCCCTCGATGGGCTTTTACCATCTGCGCGGGAAGAGAAGCAACTGGTACATCCTGTGTTTTTCTTTGCTCCCAGACCAGCATGGAAGTACATATTATTCACGGATATACAACATCATTTACCTATATTTTTTACCTATAATAATGTACAGGTGTAGTGAATATAAAGTTTTCCCATGACATTTTGTTGAATTCTATCCGGTTTTAAACTTTAATAACATGATAAGTATTAAAGTCGTATATACACAGTTGTCAGATTAAATTGTTTTATATTTAAGAACCTTATTCAAATAAAATTAAAGTTGAAAACCGCATGAGATTCAACGAAATGTCATGATATTTCCATGGAAAAACTTTTTTCACTACACCTGTAGGCATTTCAAGTCTATATGACACTTAACTAATTAATATACAACCAGCAGATAGAGAGCGAAAATTATCTCTAAAAATAAATTTCTCTTTTTCGTTAAACATACTATAAACCTAACGCTTAAATGAGCCCTCGCCCGCGCGGGTACAGGGGCGCAGGGTAAGACGACAAAGGGAGCAGAGAGCGGTGCGGGCACCATTTTTTTTTTTTTTTTTTTTTTTTTTATATGAATAGGAAGGCAAACGAGCAGGTGGGTCACCTGATGGTAAGTGATCACCACTGCCCATAGACACCCGCAACCCCGGAGGGATTGCAGATGCATTGCCAACCTAGAGGACTAAGATGAATGGCCTCTTGTGCCCGTAATTTCCCCGGCTGTCTTACTCTCCACACCGGAACACAGCAGTGCACTGCTACTTAGCGGCAGGATTAGCGAGTAAGACGGTGGTAGCGATCCGGACGGACCTTGCACAAGGCCCTACCACCCGCAAACCTGCCCCCCGCACCTGTCTCGGGCCCCTTTGTCGCCTGCCCCACGCCACGCCCCTGTGCCGCGCTTGCAAGGAGTTATTTAAGCGGTCGGTCTATACTCCTTGTTATTGTGTACTAAAAATAAGCCAAAATAAACATTACGTGACATATTTTTGGTACCTAACGAAGTATTGTACATTTAAAACTCACCGCACAAACCCAGAAGCACCGAATATGTGAGAAACAGGCTGATTTCGGTATCACTCATATTGTACTTTAGTACAAGATATTGAAACAGCATATTTCCTTCGCCTAGAAAGTGACAACATTGTTTGAACACAAAGTTTTATACATTTGGATTTTAAATAATCTGGAGTACCTATAGGTTGGTTAGACTGGACAGCCCTCTAAATGTCTCAAACAGACAAAAACATAAACAAACAAACATACATTACGTCTTTATCCTTTACGGGGTAGGCAAAGCCTAAAGTAACAAGGCCCAAAGGCCACGTTTACATTATTCCTAAGATTTTTGCCTCAAAGGGTTTTTTAATTGTGGTTGACAAAAATGTTTCTTTACGTGGGTCGATGTTTAAAGTCAAAGAAATGACTTAATTTTGAATTCCAAGTTACAATACAATTAAACAACCCAACTACCTACAGAAATATTCCAGAATAATCAAAAGACACTTTTTATAAGATACCTACTACTTATCCCTATCCCGCGGGAACTAGGTATGCGATTTTCCGGGATAAAAAGTAGGAATATTTCTGTAGGTAGTTGGGTTGTTTAATTGTATTGTAACTTGGAATTCAAAATTAAGTCACTTCTTTGACTTTAAACACCGACCCACATAAAGAAACATTTTTGTCAACCACAATTAAAAAACCCTTTGTGGCAAAAATCTTAGCCCTGTTGTCTACCTTGTATTTTGTTTCTGTATTGTTTTGTACCGATTTGTGGTGTTCACAAAATTTTGATGCGCAGTTTAGAATCTTCCGCTTAGTCACTACGGGATTAATGTAGAACTACTACAAGGTAAACATTTGGTACACAGACTATGTTATTGTAACGCAAGTCAGTGAAATCTGAATCTAGCCTGATAATACTGCATTTTTATGAGTGCTAATTATAGGTACCTATATCGAAATTCAAATCCGTCCAGCCGCCGTGGAAATGGTTGACAATCGACTAGCAGGATCGCATTACATAACACACGATCGCAAATTAAAAATGAAATTAAACGAAATATTTCTACGATTTAACACGAACCAAACCAAAACGTATATTTTGTGTGTAATTTCATCTGTATTTTCCCGTAAAACACCGATCTCAATACTTGACAATATTACTATCAACTCACCAAAAATAGGTCCAACAATAACAACATGAGCCGCAATCACTAAAATGACCTTCACTCTTGCACTCGATTTGAATACAATACAAATTGTATCCCAAACATTTCTTGGATGTAGGAAATTTTTCAACTTGTCTAACCAAGTACCTTCTATTTTAATCGGTTTCACATCATGGATCCTAAAAATTGTATACAGAACACCGAAACAGTAAAGGGTAGTTGTTGTACCAAATACACCGTAGTAACCAAATTCTTCCAATAATATTCCGCTGATTGACGTGCCTGCCGGAGAACCCAATGTCACTATAACAGCAGCTATTCCAATTCTGAAAGTACGTGACTCCACAGACGTGAGGTCTGCAAGGTAACTATAGGACCCCATTAAAGCGATTGACAATCCACCGGACAAGGCACTCGGCAGTGACTCTATAAGCCCAGTCGCCCAGAGCGGCCATTCGTTGAAGAAATATGTGGTCAAGATCAAACCAAACGAGGACACCAATTCACCAAAAATGGGCAGAAGCATGAGAGCTTTTCTGTTCCCCGTGCGGTCGCTCCACGCTCCAACAAATAGTATAAAAATAGCCGGAATGCCACTCTGAAGAGGAATTTGCCACGTCGTCATTTCAGCTACCATTGTCTGTATTTGGATTGTTATATTTCCATCCCATTCATCGCACAACTCTTTCGTGTGGTTCAGGCCAACTCGACAAGCTTTTTCTAAGTTCAACCTCTGAACGGCTATAGATGATATTGAATTTGGTAAAACATAACAAAGTAGAAATGGTTCAATGGTGAAAAAAGCAAACACCGCCTTGACATGATCCACTAAGGATTTCTTTCGAGGTTCCTTGGGCTTGCCTTCGCTGTTTCCATTGTTAGTTACTGCAGTTTGAGACAGTTCAATTCCAGTATCTTTCATGTTTTCTGTTTAACCGACATTTATTTTTATCACTGAATATTTCTGACTACGCTGAGGTCTGTTTATTTGTAAACACGGATCACAACTGACTTCTCGTATTATCAAGCGGCGCGGAGACTCTTAGAAACTTGTTCGAGCTTAATTACATATATCACATGGCGATAGGTTCCCTCCAGGCGTCCTTGAAGATGATTCTAAATAATGCCAAAGTTCATTTGCATTCCTCTGCGGTTATTTTTATCGTATGTGTCATGGCAGCCTACAAATAACATTGTATCTTAATGGTTCTGGTTTATTTACATTTTAAATTAAATTTCTAAGCGACGCTGAAAATTTGGAACACAGAAAAATGCGAAAAGTAAAGCTATGGCCGGGAATCGAACTCGGATCCTCATCATTCCGTGATGCGTGCTATACCGCTCCACCACCCATAGTGGTAGGTACATTATGTATAAAATTTTAACAAGGCTGGCCAAAAATGTAAAAAAATCAATAGCCCGATTATTGATAAGCGCTTGAAAGGCTTATAACATTCATTTTCACGCCACTGCTCGGAAATGTGGCCAAAGATGGTCAGTAATGGGGCCCCAAAACAAAGTATAGTTGTAGGTTGAATAAACAAGCCAACTATGAATTCAAACAGGCCAACAATAACATTGTTGGACAGTTTCAAAGACCAAGTCGTCCAATCACACCGGCATGCTGATCCCTGATTCCACCAATCAGAACACAATTTGTGATGCTATTACACAAAATCGACCAATCAGAACACGTCGTGTGCTTCATATTAAATTTTTTCAAGGTTTATCCCATCAGGGAGAGGCAAAGGAAACTAGGTCCATATAGCCACGTCTGACGTAAATTGTTTTGTCTTTAATGTGTAAGTCCTGTCTTAAAATCAGTCGTCAGTCCGTCCTTGTCACGTCATATTAAAACTATAAGCGATTATGGGTGTGTTTAATAAGTACTTCTAAGCGCTTTGCTTAATAAAATATCATAACAAAAAAAGCCTTTGCGTGACTGGCCACTAGAGGGCTCTCGTGTTTTTTTTTAAGTAAAATTTGGCGGGAGAGTGAAACTTTACTGGTTGTATTTACGCTCATGTTTTTTATTTCTTCGCAGTAGTCGTGAAAAGCACTATGTAATGTCTCGGCCAAAAGTGCAATAGATGGACTGGTCCATCTATTGCTCACTTTCCAGCCTCTACAACAATGTACTATTGTTTGCAAAAGTGCACGCGTTAAACCATTTAAATAGAGTTTATTCTGTAATATCTCGACTCGTTTTTCGAAAGCACATTACTCAAATATACCCACCATTCCAGAGTGCTAAAATTGAAATACGAGTAGAGTCAAAGAAAATTACTGCTCTAATTTATCATTTCAACTACCTGAATGAAAAATTTTACTTTTGTAACTGTCAAGTTATTAAGTGTGTAGTTTAAAAAAAAATGCTAGCCGCTTTGCTTTGTCGAGATAAACTGGTAAGCTGTTGGCTGCGGGCCACAGTTCCCGAGCACTAATGCAACACTTTGAGAAGGCAATACGAACCCTGAACTTAACAGCGTTAGGTTGATAGAGATCCCCTTAATTTAGAAGATTTGTGAGCTGAGAAGTTTCATGTCCTTAGCCGTCGCCACAGACTGTAGTAATTATAGTAAAGTTTGTCTTACGTTGTTACTCGGCTTGCATGTTTACTTTTACAGTAGATATAGTACAGGGGTGGCCAACAGGCCGATCGCGGTCGACCGGTCGATCGCGACTGTTAGTCGAGTCGATCGTGGCAAGGCAAAAAATATAAATACGTAGACCAGACTGCCCAACGTTATCACCAACTGCATATTTAAGGTTTCATGAAGTATGTAATTGGTAGATCGCACAGGGTTTCGTTAGTAAACAGGAGATCTTGGGTCTGATCAAGTTGGCCACCCCTGATATAGTAGGTATCACCGTCTAGATATGCGACCTAGCTAGATATTATTTATTTCTAAATGACACTGAAAATTAGAACACTTAGAAAAATCCGAAAAGTAAAGCTATGGCCGCTAAACGAACCCGGATCCTCGTCATTTCATGACGCGTGCTATACCCCTACACCACCCATATAGCAGATGGGTAACCCTTCGATATTTTGTATCTGTTACTAACTGTCACGTGACCTTGTTACAATGCAAATTTTAGTCGCCAAACGTCATCTGTTTGAATGATGTGTACTACATAATTACCAACTCCCAATCAACAATACAATATCAATTTTACGCTGCCACCGTCATCATCAGCCAAAAGACGTCCACCGCTGAGCATAGGTCACCCCCCCCCATAAAGACCAGTCTTGCGCGGTCCTGATCCAACGTACTCTCGCGTCATTCACCAGGTCATCAGTCCATCTTGAGAGGGTCTTCCTACACTGCGTCTCCTGATACGTGGTCGCCGTTCAGCGCTACTAAAAACCCTTACATTTTAAAACAAATCTTATTAAGCTACATCTTTGCTGCTATAAATTTTAAGGCGCTTGGTTAGCGGTCATTCCCCTTCCTCAAGTAGTAGTGTCAATTTATTTAGTAACTTTCGAGGATTACACAGAACAGATTTTCAACAGAATATAACCTTAAGCCGTGGTGGTCAATATGCATGCAATTGGGAATGAATGATTATTTTAAAAGTGCTTGATGATTTTTCTATTGATAGGAATAACCATTCTTAGCTACAGAAAAAGTTATAGGTTTTTCTGTTGACCCATATATTTTATAAAAATAAAAACATTTTACTCACTCTTGTCGGTCCCATGACGGCTGATACGTCCATAATATCACAAATTAAAAAAATGGCTGCTTGAATCTGTGGTATACAATGACATTTGTCACTGACGTTGATAGCACAGCAGCTAAAAAAGAAGCAACGGCTAAGTGGCGCCGTCTGTAAATAATCGTTGTTACTATTACCATACTTGGGAATTTCAATAAATCATCAAGCATTTTTAAAATAATCATCCATTCTCAATTACGCCCTATAAATTACAAATTAGTGAGCCACGCTCCTCCCGCGACACTTACAACACCGAATACTGCGTGCTATGAGATTTCTAACTACAAAGGTAATTTACAAAAATACTACTACTGAGCAAAGGCCTCTCCTCTAGACTTCCAAAACCTGTCTAGGTCTGCCGCAGCTCCGCTATCCATCCTGGGGCATCCACTGAGTGTAAAAACGTGCTCAAAAGCGCAATATTAAACATTAAAAATTTAAACACCCATATAAGAATGTCATTGTTTTAAGTTCTATTTTTATTGCGTGAATATGTATTGTACCTACTCGAAATAACAGTATTTCTCAAATATTTTCCAAGTACAAAATGTGGCGATGACGTACTCTAAAAATGAAAAGCTAGGTATCGATATCGACCAATTGCAGTTTTCAGTAGATATATTATGTACCTACTTTGAATGAATTTTATAGCTTTCCCCCGTTCCTCTTTAGTCCTTTTTAATAAAAAAACAATAAATTAAAAAGTTTATTTTGCATGTAGCCTGCCAAGAGATCTTTTACATGTTTTTTTTTAACTACGAGTGCTTTCGGAAAGACCATCATAGTCAAGAATAATGCGCCGCAAGAAATTTTGAAGAAAGTCATTTTTTTTAAACAAATACCTATACAATAATGATATTCTACTCAATTCACTATTCTACTACATTTATACTAGACTAAGACCTGTCTCATCACTCTCTGTAAAGTTCCTGATATCTTAAGTGTGAGTTATCTATGATTCTCTCTCTGCTTCTTACCACCTACAAAACCGACGTGAAACAGGCTATAAGTTTAAAAATAATTTACAACAACATTTATCTATTTACCGGGATATGGCCCCCAAGTTAAATTCCTACTTAATATTAAACACACAGAACAAATACGACAATAACAAAGCCATCGTTCTATTAATTATGCGATTTGTCGCCGGGATTTAAGACAAACCCGGGGATCCCGGTTTCCCTAGGATTATGCAAAGACCGAGATGTTAATTAATGCGGCGACTGGGACACGGCCAGCTGCTCTTTCAGAATAAGGTTAAAAGTCAGTTAAATTAATTGTTTTGTATAATTGCAGCGGAGATTGCTTTTCAAAATATAATTTCAGCTGGAGAAATATTTGGCTAAACGATAATTCTGCCAAACATTAGGTACGCTAGAAGAGACAGTGAACCAAAAGCTCACACGATCGTATTCCAACTTCCTAGATTCTGGACATTATGTACTTATTCCCGAAGATGCCGTGCTGGCCTAGTGGTTTGACCTACGACCAGTGCCGTAAATAGTTTTTTCTGCGCCCTGTGCGAGCTTCTATAACTGCGCCCTTACACAAATACGCTCGTGCGCTGCCAAAAAAATGAGCGCGATGTTTTGTCTAATTGAATAGACGTTTTTGATGATCTGGCGTGTAGGTACGTATGTGTTGGAATCGAGCACTAGGTGCGCAGCGGGAACTTCTCAGGAGCAAACCGAAAAATTAATATTCAAGCCTGGTCTGGCCATTTAATTCTTGCGCCCCCCAGAGTCTACGCCCTGTGCCTGGGCACCGGTGGCACCGCCCTATTTACGGCACTGCCTACGACCTCTCAAGCAGAAGTTCGTGGGTTCAAATCCGGGCTAGCTCTGAGTTTGTCAGAATTTGTGCTAACGTTTGAAATATACCATGACCATTTTGGTGAACGAAAACATCTCGTGGAAACCTTCGTTCACCTGCGAAACAATTCAATGGTGTGTGTGAAGTTCTTTAATACTGGGCCCGCCCACGTGCCTAACACGTGCATAGCCTAAGTTTTCAAATTCGGTGTCAAACAGAGGTGTGCAGTTAAACTGACCCGTGGCGAGTGTCCCGGATTAATTTTGAAACTCTGTCTATAAGTCGGGTACGTATTAAAATACATAAAGTTTAAAATGTATAATGGGTTATAAAATACATAATGGTTTATCACTACATAGTATAAAATAAAGTTCGCATAAAATAATGTCCCTATGTCCCTATGTATGCTTATATCTTCAAAACTACACAACGGATTTTGATGCGGTTTTTTTTAATAAATAGAGTGATTCAAGAGGAAGGTTTTTATGTATAATTCTATGCAGACGAAGTCGCGGGCAGAAGCTAGTAATATATAATGCGATTTTCTCAGAAAGTTACAAATTAACAGGATTGTTATAAAACAAACCTAACCTAACCTAAACCAATCTATAGATTACGATATCAAAAAAGTTCATTTAGCTAATAGTTTTACAGAAAATTGCGTTATATATTTTGAACCATTATGTATTTTAACCCATTATACATTTTAAACTTTATGTATTCTGATCCGCTCCCCTATAAGTCTGTAATAATGACAAACTCCGGTGTTGCCATGTATGTGAGGTTATTGCGCGGGAAAACCGATAGTCATCAGTCAATGTTTAAAAGGCACGGTCGCGGGACAATTTCTCATGTCATTGTCTCCTCTTTATTGTACAAAAATAATTGACAAACGATGCGATACCTAAAAGGTGAATTAATCTTGTTAGGGGATCTCTACCAGCCTTTGCGTGTAAAATTTATTTAAGGGCCGATTTAATGGGTCGCATTAAAATTACATCGATGAATACAATGATGCTCACAGAAAAGAAAATGTGATATAAAAGTATCCAAACATTTCACAGAACACGTTTCATAAAATAAATAGTTTGGTAAATACTTCATTTGAGAACCTTTTATTTTCTGCTAATCCGTAAGCTTTTTTTAAAAAATATATTTTAATTGCGTCAGTATTAAAAGACTTCTAAAGAGTTAAATATATGATCAAAATATGTAAAAAAAATTACAATGTTAATTAGGATGGTTCTTTCTCGTCTCTTTATTATCTCAAAAATATAAATCGTTAAAAAAGGATTAGTAAAGAAATAAAGGGATAGGGTAGCTCTTATGACACAACTAATGATATAAGTCTAAAAATCTCATTTTTTAATTTGTCTGTATGTGTATGAACCAATATAAAATGACCTCACATTGCCTACATTTCGGTTAAGAGCAGGGCTCTGCTAACACTGGATATTATAATAACTTGGCGAATTTATACGGAACCCTCGGTGCGGGAGTGTGACTCGCACTTGGTCGGTTTTTTCATACTACCAACAATGCTGGAAAAACTATATCTGCCATTATTGACTTTTTTAAATCTAAACTGAACAATGTTACATTTTACCTACTAATATCAATCAATAGCGTGCACTCCCCAAGATCCATAAAAAAGTTACAGTGAAATAAATATAAGCCTGTGAATGAAATGCATAACAATAAATGACCTTGAATATCAGCAATAGGCATAATAATATGATTAGTCGCCATTCATTCAAGGAATTGATTTGCACGCTGTTAAAAAGTTAGACAAACAGTAACTGGAATCAATGTTTGGAAACGTTTGTGCGTAAGATCACAATAATCAAATAGTACAAGCTAGTACAAATTATGGTACCAGCTGAGGGTTTTCCAAAAAAAAGTCCACATGAATGATGTGATGTTTTTCTTACTCAGAATTACCTTATCGATCCTTATACAAGAAAAAATGTGTCCCACAATTTTCATTCCAGTTCGTCACTTTTTTAATATAGTACGTATGGAACGTGACGAATAGGAAAAAAATCCACAGTAAAATCTGGGATGTCTCTGATGATCTGTATTATGTTATAAGCAGTTGTATAGTATTTTTATTTCATTCAAACTTAGCTGGTGGATACTAATGGTCAGGTCAAGTTTTCCTATTTAGGTACGTACGAGGTAATTTCTTCGAGTTGAGTTTTGTTTTACAGCAATATTTCTCTCTACAAAAATTATTTCGACTTTCTGATTTTTAAGACTTTACCATAAAAGAGCCAGCAACAGTAAATAATATAAATTATTTGTCTCTACATTAATATTGAAGAACGACATTATTCAGCATAACAATGAATGCAGTTGTGAACACAGTAAACTGTTCATATTTTAAACGTGCCAACGGTATCACAACATTTCGTCAATCATTCCATTCGTTATGTAATTAAGTATGAAGCAAATTCAAATATTTCGTGGTCAATTTCTATATCGCACTTCGATTAAACATGCATACTTGCATAAATAAGTCGTTTGCTATGCTCGAGATATAATTATGTGTATAGGGATTGATACAGCTTGAGCACTGTGACTGCTGTAATATCCATAAAATTTCTAACTAAAAGCCACAAAATTGTATGAAGTGAGCTGTCACGGAGCTATATTCAAATCGATTCCACCAAAGTAGGTATCATCTTCTATTTCAAAATCATTCTTTGTTCATCATACTTTCTACTCCATTTTCCACTTTTCCATTCCTTTTCTTACTTTAACTCCATCTATTAATTTAATCTAAATACCTCCGTCCTCTCAGTTGGTCCAAAGAGGCCTACGTTACCTTATAATTTTTAATCTACCAGGGCTGCCTTAAAACTTTTCAAGATTTCAATGTATATGCTCAACAAAGTGGGACATCATTTCAAAGTTTATTTTCACTGTGCATGCACTTCAAAGAACACAGCAGGCGTCCGGGTCCCAACTAATAAAGCATCTTCGCAATTGCTTTCTTAATTTTTAAATATTAATGTCATTGTATACCTATTGTGTTCTCTTCAAATTGTCCACAACACATTATTATTGTGTCTACTCTATCATAAGTACAATGACAATGTTATCATTAACAAACAATATTTGGGGATTCAATTTTGTGTTGTTATGTATCAAATACGTCTAGTGTATCGAAGTCAAGATTTTCAAACGAATGTCCCTAGCTACGTGTTAAGGAGAACCTTGGAAAAATAATTACATTTAAATTTATTAGACTCTATTCAAAGACAAAATAGTTGCCGCTAATGGAATCTAATTCAGATTACGCAATTTTCGTCTTGACCGAGTTATGGGAAAAAATTGGGACGCATGTTGTACGTGACACATTATTACTTTGATTGTCAACGTTGATTCTGTTTTTACATTGACAAGGGTCAGAGACCACGTCATTTTCAGCTGTAATACAGCGTGCAGTCATCGAAGCAGACAGATCTGATTACAGTATGCCTTATAATGCACAGTCGTTACTTTGACGGCATGAAGAAGACATTACTGCGATCGTGATGATTATTATGTCAGTGGAATTGAATAATCTGACCCTAGCCGTACTTATAACGTGCAATTCAGATTAACCGATTAATTATGCGTGGTCAAGTTTTAATTGAAGTTCGAACACGAGAGTAGCCGGCCACGTGATAACATGATAAAGTACAAATTAAACAGTACCAGCAGCCAGCTGATAGCCAGTAGCAGAGGTAGAGTCGAGCGCTGCGCCCGCGCACCTCAATCCACAGCCGCCCGCGCCGCCGACCGCCCGCACGTGCGTTACAATAATAAAACAAACCGTGTTGTAATTTAAAAATAAAATTTAAATTGTCGTTGACTTGGAATGTTAAAAACAAATGCCCCTTAAAGTGAGATTGTCAAAATGACGTTGCGGGTCGATGTGCCCGGGGATAAGGCTGTGAACGTAGAAACATGCGCCTGCAAGCCGTACAACGCCGAACCGACGGAGAAAAAACTAAGCAAAAGATTGAAGGAGTTCCTAAAGAAATCATGGGCTTTCAGGTCGAAAGTAACAGTGGAACCTTTTGTGATATGCTACATCTTGCCCAGTGTGCTAGCCGGGTTAGCGGTACAGAACCTATGTTTAGAAAAGTCATGTCTCGTGAATCTTCAGTACGACGAGAGGACCTGCAGGCATATTATGCAGGGAAGGACTTTAAATTACACAGAGCAAGAGAGAAAAGTGCAGACGATGGTGGCTGAGATGACAGCGTGGAGCTTCCCACTACAGACGGCTCTGCCTGGGATCCTGACCTTGTTCCTTGGGGCATGGAGTGACCGCACCGGGAACAGGAAGGCATTCATGGTACTGCCTATTCTAGGAAAGCTGATATCAGTGATTGGTATTATACTGAGTACTGTTTTTTTCTTCCAAGTTGGCTTGAATGAAACCGCCCTTCTGGAAGGACTGCCGCCTGCATTGGCCGGCGGGCGCGTTGCAATGACCATGGCAGTATACAGCTATATCACGGACATCACCAGCGAAACTGAACGGACGTATCGCTTGGGGATCATCACGGCGATTCTGACGCTCAGCAGGCCCGTCGGGCTCGCCCTTAGCGGTATCATGACGAAGCGTTTCGGGTATTACGGTGTGTTCACGGTCGCGTGCGTGTTCTATTTAATCGGGTTTGTTTACATTGTAATAAGACTAAAAGAGAAGCCTAAGAAGGCGGTGGATAGTGATAAACAAGAGACGATCCTGTCAGTGTTTTCGGCGCAGGATTTTGTGGCGACCGTTAATGTGGCGTTCAAACCGCGCGAAGGATCACGTCGTCTGCAGATTATTCTAATCATGTTTGCGTACATGTTCATCGTTGGACCAGTCTTGGGTAAATATACATTCAATATTAATCTATTTTATCATTTTTTTTCCTCCTTGTATATTATTGCTATAAATGCAACGAGACATGGCAGTTTTGTCCTATCCCGGAACTTAGGATCCGTTAGTAAAACAATACTAGTTGTAGTTTGTCAAACAGGTCTTTGTTTTATTTCTAAGTAGATTATGTTCGATTTTATAGGCTTGCATCTGTAAATTTCGCATAGAATTTTTTACATACTTACGAATCATTTATTGCTAGATTTAATAACAATAATAAAAGTAACAACACACTTTATTAGATCAAAGTGGCTATTAAAATACATAAAATTAATGTGAACGCATGTGCAGAGTTGCGAAGAGGCTTCGCTTCAATTTCATTTTACGACCAAGCGTATTTTTATTTCTTCCTTCATTGACGAAAATAAACAACATCGGGGACATTTTTTACGCCAAAATTTTACAGTTTTACGTTTCAATTATTTTTATTCATGTTAATTGGTTACTCATTATTATTATTCTATTATTCTAGTCAGGTACAATCCGTTATTATTCAATTTACAAAAAACCTTTTTAGAATTTGTTATAGTGGTTAGCGTTAAAATGATTTCATTCTTTTATCGCCATTAGCTATTCTGTTAAACGTGTATGTAATAAATAGAGTTTCAATAAAGAACGTACGCGTTTGTAACTATTGCACACGAAATACTGTTATGCAGAAATTTTATTAGAGATAAAGCGAGCCTTGCAACTACAATAAAATTGTGTAAGTGAAATTTTACCTGAGTTGATATTTTCAGGTTTCTTACTCGGTAATTATATGATTAGAATAAGTGATATTTTTAATTTAACGCGCCCAGTGGCGTAATACTAGGGAAAAGACCACGGGTCCTAGTTTTATTCAGCACTGAAATTACCGGACTTAGACCTAGAGCCTAGAATACAGAAGAGTTGTTATTCGCTACCGTCACATGGGCGTAAGTCATTTATAGGAGAGTTGAGAGGGGCGGTATGACACAAATTTCAAATTTCGAAGTGTATGCGTTCGAGATTTAGAGGAGTACTCCGAAAAGTACTCTCTAAATCTCGAACGCATACACTCCTCTCAAACATTGTCTATCACATTTGTTGTCCTCTGAGGAAATGAGATAGCGAAACTGAGACAATGTACAATAGTTATTTGTGATGCCTATTGTTGCCAAAAACAGGCTAAAATCAGCGATTCTGATTGTACGGCAGAGGATACTGAATTGCGTAGCTCTGTTGAACCTTTCATGAGCAATTTTATTATAATTTATTTGACTCTAGTGGGAGGTCAATGACATTTGCAGCGAAAAGGTTCCAAAGTGCCGTGATTTGCTTCGACTGTACATTTTGGGTCAAAAGGATTTGTTGTAATCAACTATTACTTTACTTCCCGATAAAAGTCTAAAAATACTGGACATAAAAAAATGAATTTTTTTAGTCAAAAGTATCCTATGTTACTTCTAATAACTCCAAAAACATGCGTACAAAATTTCATGATGATCGGTTGAGTAGTTTTCGCGTGAAACCGTAACAAACAAACTTACATTCGCATTTATAATATTAGTAGGAAGTAGGATTTAAATATTAATACCATCATTATTATTTATAGTCATCAGTATTTATAGTCAGCATAAATCCACTCGGACATAACTCTTTTTTGTTTCTTTCATTTTTAATAATGGGAAATATAGGAATTGTAAGGTGGTTTGAAACTGATTCCTTCTTATGTTGGTCCAGTTCATACTTGGCCGGCTTTGTTCTTTAAAAAAATAAACTTCAAACACTTCAATGAAACTCAAAACATTCTGAAAACATGCTTTACGAAAAACTGTACAAATAGTTCAGTCGCACCGCTTAAAAAACCATTATTGAATTCATGTCCGCAAAGTTACTGGGAAGCCGTTTATTAAAAAAAATGGCCAAAAAGAGACGCCGAAATGCCGAAGTAAAAATAAACAAGTCCCGCGTTACAAGCTGGAGTTATGGATTGCGACTCAAACACTTTTAACGCACGTACACGTATGTCTCGATAAAGTTATCGATCTTTTTATTAGGTACAAGCTTTTATTTAACTTGCAATATTAATATATTTACGGAGTTACTAAATCGGGGTGAGAAAGGAATTGAAAAATCTGTCATTTCATATAAGGTGCATTGGGGTAAATTCGAAATTGGGGGAATTTCGAAAATCGTGGATGTCCACTAAACGGGGAACCTTCCATAATCTGGCAACGCTTATCTAGAAGCCAAAGCCATTGGAGCTTCTGGAGGAATTTCAGCCGAATGATAAGCTTGTTATTTTTTGCGTGTCGATGTAATATGTCGCTAATGCACGATTAAATATTAAAAGACGTCTCTAAGCTCGCCAGGAAAATGTACTTTCTATTCCACGAAGTTTTTAGTCGCCCCGATTTGGATCGATAGCAATAACGCGGCAGATGTCAAATGCAGATTTGGTTGCCAGCTGCAGAAAATATGGAGAAACTGGTGGCCGTTTTTCCGTACAAACGTATTCCCTTTCCTCTCTATGTAATCACATTAGAAATAATATTTTATAGCACACGATTTATACCTACCTCAATTTTGCCGCTATGTTTTACATTTTTCAAAATTTTATTAGCTTCATATTAGAGATCTTCGAAAATAAAAAAAAAGACAAATCACGGATTACGGTTCGTTACAGCCAAATATCAGAATAACGAGTTCCTGTAATAATTTTATCAGAATATCAAAACAGATTATTCTCATAATGTTCCCAATATCTGAAAAATAAACAAAACAAAATCGGTTTAGTTTTGAAAGAGGGAACCGGCGGCTACGAAAGACCGTTTTAATCCGTTTTCTGTAGGTAAATATGATCAGTCCAAGCTGCAGTGGTCCCTTTCACCCTCTTTCCGAAGGTATGAAATATGAAATAGATGAAACTTTATTTAAATAACTACGTTTCAAAAGGCACGGCGACCACATTTCGACTTAATGCTCGTCGAAGTTCACGGCTTCGAAACCATTTGCACTGCATAGCTTATAAAAGTATATTTTACGATAAAAATTATCAACATTTTTCTGCTTATACGGTTGCAGTGGTTATTACATTTAAAAAATTGATTTGATTCAATTGGTTCGATATTTTTCTAGGGTCAACGGTAATTAGGTATGTACATACATACATACATATACATACCGTCACGCCTCTTTCCCACAGGGGTAGGCAGAGACTGCTTTATTCCACTTGCTACGATCCTGACATATTTCTTTCGCTTCATCCACAGTCATCAATCTCTTCATACATGCTCGTCGGTTTAGGGTACTCCTGACCTGACCTTTTTCCA
The DNA here is from genome assembly GCA_949127965.1 of Pandemis corylana. Lineage (NCBI taxonomy): Eukaryota > Metazoa > Arthropoda > Insecta > Lepidoptera > Tortricidae > Pandemis > Pandemis corylana. The sequence continues at coordinate 8,217,957 of OX421867.1, read as the reverse complement.
AAACGCCTTCCCCTCCCAACGTAACCATTCACACTCCCCATATAGATCTGTTTAGTTAGTCTACTTTCATCAATCCGCTCTACATGCCCAAACCAACTAAGCATACTTGTTTCTATCCTAGTCACTATATCCTCTTTCACACCAGCACGTTCCTTTATCACACTGTTCCTGGTTCTATCTTTCAGTGATACACCTTCCATACTCCTTAACACGTTCGCTGCGGGGCTCAACTTGAAAGACTTTTGGCTGGTGCGGTTGAGATCGAATCAGCCCAATCTGGAACTCTTTTACAGTGCGGGTGAGGCCGAATCGCTCTCAAATTTCAGTAGTTACTTAGATCCTTCATAACTTTGCCAAGAATAGGACCAGGGTTTTTTTTTTGTGTTGTAGTCATTGCTTAGTAAATATTTTAAATACACTTAGCTTCGCCCTTGGTTCTGACCTCTGGCTTAAGAAAAAATACCTAAAGAATTTTTGAGATCTTTTAGACCTCAAATCGCACTAAATTTTATCTGAGACTAGAGCAGGGAATGGCACTTATAGGTAAATTATCGATAAAAGAATGATCATCTTATCGAACATCTTTAAAGGCGTTTAATTGTGTGTTATAACAAATATTTGTTCCTGGGTCATGGTTGCTTATCTATATAAGTATTTATTTATCTATACATACATTTGTTAATTGCCGCTTAGTAGCAATAGTACAAGCTTTGTTTAGTTTAGAGGTAGGTTTGTATAAATGCTCTATCAGGAAGAAAATAAATTTTGGTTTATATTAAATAAAACCCATTCATTTATAACATTATATAGTGCAGATACTTATATGTATGATAAAAAATAATAATAGAAGGATACACTGAAATAATTATTGGTGCCTTTCACCGAAACATGCCATGCATAAAGCTTGATTACATTCAGAACATCTAGTGAGAATTTTTTTAGTTTTTTTTGCAGCAAGAGTGCCGCTCAGGCATATCCGTAATTTAGAGTAGCAGCCGACGCAATACCTACTAAATATTTACGTAAAACACGCGTGGTTCAGCGTCGATAACTAGCACCGCACTGACGTCAAGCTGTCGACTCCCGCGTCGCCCGCCCCCCGCTCTGTGCGGCCTTGAGGTCAAATTCCTTGAGGCTAAATAAACCTCAACCCGCACTGTGTGAAAAAAATATATGCCCAGTGCGTTCGAGGCTTATTTAGACCTCTAACCTTTTTTCTGTATAAAAGAGTCAGCGTTTGAGAAACATAAAGAAATGTATATTTGTCTTTATCATACGCCTTGTAAGTAAGCGGCAACAGCTCCCGCACGAGAGAGATATCACAACTTTTAGCCCCGCACCGACGTAATGTCGAGCTTGAGGCGGTTTTACCTCAACCCGCAGTGAACGTGTTAACGCTCTCATTTCTACTGCATTTATTCTACTTTCATGCTTCTTTTGCCATACCCAAGTTTCGCTACCGTACATTAATGTTGGAACGAGCCCCCCTCTGTGGACAGCCAGACGCGCCTTTTTCGACACCTTCTCACTGCTCACAAAGGCGCGCAGCGCCCCTTTGACCATATTTCCTGCATTCACTCTTCTTTCAATATCACTTTCGCACTTCCCTTCTTTCGTAAACGCCGATCCCAGATATACAAACTCTTTTACCTGTTCGACTTTCTTACCCGCAATCACAATCTCACATTCAGTCATACTATCGTCTTTTTCAAACACCATTAAAAAAAAATTTGGTACGTTCTCCGACATATTCTCACTTGACAACTCGATGCACGTATGTATAAGCACACGCCCCACCACCGACGATGACTTAAAAGCGAGTAGAGCTAGTTACTTGAAACGCTAAGCAAGAAGCGTTAAGTTCCTAGGGATGTCAACAGTAAAAATAACTTCCATGCTGGTCTGGGTGCAAGGGAAAAACATAGAATGTACCAGTTGCCTCTCGGCATCCAGGGAATGGGCGAAATTCTTAGGAATCATGTTATAGGCCAGTGGTTCTTAACCTTTCAGACACGAGGGACCATTTGACAAAATTTCTGTCTTGCCATGGACCACCTAGTAACTACATATCTAACGAATGGCTTCGATCAGCCCTAGCGGAATTGCACCTTTACGGATTATCTGGTTGTCACTTATCTAATTATTTATTAGATTGGCCCCGCGGACCACTTTAGATGCTTCCAGGGACCACCAGTGGTCCGCGGACCACCGGTTAAGAACCACTGTTATAGGCGATGCGCCTAGCAACCTATCACTATTTCAATTCCTCTTTCCACCTGGCCCACAATCATGCTCAACGTGGCCTTGAGGTTTTGTTACCTTAGGCTCTGTCTACCCCGTAAGGGATAAAAACGTGATATATGTATGTATGTAGTAATGAATTGATCTTTTAACTGTCGTAATCGACATTAGGTTTAATAATAGAGACTTAGCCAGTCGTTTGTAAGCATTTACACTAGTCGATCCAAATAAATACTTTGAGCTCAACTGACTCCCAATCTAAACGCCCAAATTGCTAGGCGAAAACCCATCTCAGGCAAATTAGAGGCTTAACTGTTCTAGTGATGACAGGCAAAGATTTACGTAGCTTTTGAAGCGAAGTTGAAGTAGGTACCTCATAGACAAATCGTGTTAGAGATGGGAAGTTTAACACCTTCAAGGTTTTAGAGGTTGTTTTAAATGACGAAGACGCACTGGTTATAGAGTTAGAAGGAAGTTTCAAGTTATCTTCCATGCTGATCTGGGAGCAAAGAAAAAACAGAATATACCAGTTGCTTCTCATCCCGCGCAAATGGTAAAAGACTATCGAGGGAATGGGCGAAAATCTTAACTCATTTTATAGGCTAGCAACCCATCACTATTTTTATACCCCTATTTGCCCACAATTATGCTAAATGTGGTTTTTAGGTCTGTTACCTTAGGCTTAATCTACCTTGTAAGGACTAAAGACGTGATTTATGTATGTATGTGTGTACGTATAGTCAAAGGCATAAATATATGTACATTTTCAAGACGTCAAAAACATCTATACACTTTTATGTCATATGTTTATGTTTATTTAGTCATTCAGTATAAAATTACATTACTTAAAATTAAATGTCAAGGAATTTATATTGAAATCATCAGCTTAAAATAAAAAATAAAAAATGTCAACGATTAAAAATTAAATACAATTCAATTTAAATACAAATTAAAAATATGTCATAAAATGGAAATTATCATTAAAAGTAACAAAAAATAATAATAACAAATATGGATAAATTAGATAAGTGTCAAATTTTAAAATTCATCTACAGAGTAAAATGGGTTTTCCAACAAAAGGACTTTAAGGCGACGACCAAACGTTTCGTCATCTTGATCACTCTTTAGGTCTGATGGTCATAAACAATAAGGTCTATGACACAATTTGACGAGATGGCTACTGTATCGATATTAATCCCCTTGACTGTAGTACGTATGAGGGGATGATTCTCAATATCGCGGTTGTTTATGATTATTTTTTTTGTTTACTGGGAGATGAACAAAATATACAAGAAAAATTACCTATATTAGTGAAATGTAAAAAAATATTAATAGATTTGCTTATAGCACATGATACAGCGTGGGAATACTGCCTGTGTGATGGGCACGCCAAGGGGACCAAATATAGATAGTTTTAGTTTAATTTACGTTCATATATTTTTACGTTAATTTGAGTTATTAATTTTACGTTACTACAATTTAAAATTATTATTTTTCGAACCAAATTGGGTGTAATAAAGTACAATAAACTAGCCAAATAACAAATTGTCATACTCCGTACCTAAAATTTACTTTCTTTTAATTATCCAAATTAGTTTGTTTAGATTTATAATAATGTCGAACTCGTGTATTTATTAATATCACTAAGTTCACAATGCACTGATAAAGTATTAGACCTTTGGTCCTATTGGCTTTAGTCTAGCGAAGACTAGTTATGTAAGTATACAAAACAAACAATATATTTCACTCAGCATTTTATTATCAGAAAATATTTTGTCTGCGACTTATGTATCGTTACATAATAGTACAACAGTTGAGTAGTTTTGACAAACGGTCAGGTGAAGTGTAGCCTAAACCGACGAGCATGCAAGGAGATTCATGACTGATGAAGCGAAATAATTATTATAGCAAGTGAAACAAAGTAGTCTCTGTCCTACCCCTATTGGAAAGAGGCGTAACGTTACGTATTATATGAATGTAGAGGGAGAAATATATTATGTTGACCAAATGCTTTTTTATTATTATGTCGGTCAGTTTATTTGCTCACGATATTGGACGCGTCTGAACAGACTTTCAATGCGATATTATCTAACCATAGATAAATAAATAAATAAATAAATAAAGATATTTTGTGTTATGAACTAACTACGTTTGATTAGATTGAGGTTGAAACGAGACTGAAAAATTTGACAGTTCTTGGCTTTTTTAAATCTGTCACTGTACTTATTTACATAGATCACGTCTGTATCCCCTACGGGGTAGACGGCCTAAGGTAGCAAGACCTAAAAGCCACGTTTAGTATGTTTGTGGGGTGTCACTGTCACCCTTCTAAAAATGGAAGCAGATGAAGTCTTAGTGCGAATTGCGAACTCCAACTTAAATTTAGTGACCTTTGTGTCTTGTTTTGCGAAGACACACAACGCTGATGATCTATTTTTGATGTCTCTGTTTTTTTTGTTTTACCTTGTTTATTTTCTATAAAATCGTGTATATTATCTTATATTTGTGTCTTGCAAAAAGGAATAAATGTCTTCTTTCTTTCTTTCTTTCTTTGTTACCTTAGGCCCTGTCTAATCCGTAATGGATACAGACGTGATTTATGTATGTATGTATTTATGGCTGATGGACTGTAACGGAGACCAACGAGCTGGCAGCTTCCTCGCACAGAGGATTAGCATAGCAATACAGCGAGGAAATGCTGCGAGGATCTTTGGCTCAATGCCGCGGGGGAGTACGTTTTTAGATTTATTTTAGTCTTAGTTCAATTAATTTATCTATACTAATATTATAAAGAGGAAAATTTTTATTGTTTGTTTGTTTGCATTGAATAGGCACCGAAACTACTGGACCGATTTCAAAAATTCTTCTGCCGTTAGAAAGCTACATTATCACTGAGTAACATAGGCTACTTTTTACTGCGGGAAAATTAATTTATCGCGGGCGAAGCTGCGGACGGAAGGCTAGTCTTGTAATACATTTATATTTTTCTTTTTTTTTCAAATTAATTGTATGCAACTTAAATTTGAATAATAACGAACAGCATGATCAATTGATCACATTACGTGGTGGTGAACAAAACGTGCTATATCACAATCGGTGTGTTTCTCAATTTCACACTAGCCCATGCGTGACGGTCAGACTGTGACGATATGGAAAAGTAGGACTTATCTATGTCACAAGTAATGTAGTAGTAAGATCCCATTACGGAGTTTGAATAGTGATTATTCTCTTAGTCAAGGTCACGAGGTCAACAGTTCAAATTTAAAAAGAATTTTTTGTTGACCCGAGTCAGCGTCAAATAGTTCGTGACAACCAAAGCAGCCAAGAGTTCGCAACACGTCATTTTTGCATCTGAAATACGGTAGTGTTGCTAACTCTTTGGTCACTTTGGGTGTCACCAACTATTTGACGCTGACTGTAGGTACTTTTAGCTGACTGTGCCTACATTGTCATCCATCTTATACAAGTGTATCCAATTTTAGGTTGAAAACGATCCGACCACGATCACAGAAGTAGGCCAAATTTGATTTCCAAGTTGTTTTGATTTGGATATGGGATACTGTTTTTTTAATAGGATACAAAATGGAATTAAAACAAATTAAACTATTAAATTATTTCCTATTTAAATTATTTAACTATTTCCAAGATTGGACCCACAAAAAACCGAAAGTTACCATAAATATGCAAATGACTTAGTAGATTTAAATATTAGGTACTCGATGAAGATCCTTAAACCTATACGATTAAACAAGCCGTATCTTTTACACTACACGCATCACCGACGTGTTTCGTTTCGAACCCTTGACGGGTCCATTATCAAAGTGAGACTATACCGTAAGCAAAGCTACCTAACTTCCATCTCCGTCTACGTCACGCCTATTCAATAAAATAAATAATAATGTAATAGCACTAAGTTTTAACCTCCGACGCAAAAAGATAGAAGTTATAAGTTTGACGTCAATGGCTCTCTCTTTCTCTCTCTCTGTGTATCTGTTGGATGAAGCGATTCCGATGCGGTTTTTTTCATTCGAAAGCCAGTTTCCTTGCGGTGGTTCTTAGCCATGTTCAATAAAAATCGGTCTAGTAGTTTAAAGACTATCAGCTCTTTTCCGAAATGAAATAAGGTAATTTTAGCATTTTTCTTGTATGTTGGTCTGGGAGTAAAGAAATAACATAGAATTTACCAGTTGCTTCTCTCTTCTGCGCAGATGGCAAAATCCCATCGAGGGAATGGGCGAACAGTCTTTCTAAACGTGGCCTTTAGGTCTTGTTACCTTAGGCTCTGTCTACCCCGTGAGGGATAAAGACGTGATTTGTGTATGTGTGTATGTATTTTCAGCATAACATTTTTTTTTAATTTACGTATTACACGATTAATGCGATGGGTTTTCTAAAATGTTAAACTTTTGTTACCTATGTCTGCTATTGTACTTGACAATACAACTCCAAACCTAAACCACAGTATATATATATAAGCTAAAGCAGTAAGGAACCTACGAACAAATCGGTTGAAACGAAACACGCACACAGGCGCGCGTTTTACACGGCCCCTAAGCGGACCTGAGCCTGAGCGGAGTGGACGAGGTCCGCTTAGGGGCCGTGTAAAGCGCGCGCCTGTGTGCGTGTTTCGTTTCAACCGATTTGTTCGTAGTTTCCTTACTGGTTTAGCTTATATATATACTGTGCCTAAACCCACCTTTAAAGCCCTCCGAAGCATTATTAACCGAAACAAAACCTATTACTAAAACAAACATTGTGTAATAGATACAGAGGGTGGAAACACCAGACATTAATTTGATGTAGACATTATGAAGGTCTATCCCTACTAATAAACTATCTTTTAATAGAATTGTGTGTCATTTTACTGTAAAATTTACATCCAGTAACCTAACTCGCTCGCAATCGCCGTCGTTCATTTTGACAGTTCATGTATGGGCAGACAATTGGCATCGGAATCAGCTAGCTGTCACATTCATACAAGAACTGTCAAAATGAACACGATGGCGATTGCGAGCGAGTTAGGTCATAAGCCTACAAGTCATTATCTGTTTTGTTTGATAGCCCAATGACAGCAAGATCTATGGAAGGTGGACTTACCATCAGTCGCCCGTTTTCTACCATATTGTATACATTTACAAAAGAAATTCCTCCGCCATGTCTGTTTGTCTATTCGCAATAAACTCAAAAACTGTTGAACGGATTTTCATTCGATTTTACCAATAAATAAAGCGATTCACAAGGAAGGTTTAGATTTATAATTTGTCAGAATTGTGATGAAATTGGTGTTTTTGTGAATATATACGCTCTAATTATTTTTATTAATTTTAACATTGATGTAATATTATTTTGATCTTGATAATGTTTCAAATTATTTAATGATTGAATGCTATGCTACAGTCCTGTAACATAAATTCATGAATTTAATTTTCATTCCATTAATATCTACGCGTAAAGCTAAAGACAAAACCAAGTGCCATTTTAATATAACATTATAATGCTCATATCAAATTACTTTTTGTTATCCAACGTACACGTACACAAATCTTTATCTCTTACGGGGTAGACAGAGTCTAAGGTGACAACACGTAGGCCACGTTTAGCAAGATTGTGGGTGTAAAGATGTTAAATGGAATCAAAATAGTGATGGGTTGCTAGCCGCATCGCCCATAACATGATGTTTGATGTCCAAACTATCCGTTATTAACTGGGCAAATGGACCGTAAACGGGACAAACATAATTAGTCTGGAGTTAGGATCAAACTCGATGGTTATGTTATATGGATAGTTGTTTGGTTTACTTATGGATTTTTACTCGCAATCTATGGGTAAATAATTGGATAAAAACAAGAAAAAGTTTCTCGTTGAATAAATAACCTTTAGGTACCTTGCTAAAGTAAATAAGCCTTTTGCATCGTGAACACACGATTACTTCCGAATGATGCCGACGTGTATATGAGCCTGACTGTATAGCATGATAAATAACCATACAAATACGAACATTTATGAGACATACGATGGGAAAGGATTTGGCACGACATCTGTACTCCGCATCCTCATTGATACCACGGTGCTTCTTGATATAACAAAGTAGGTAACGCCTGACGCATAAAGTCTTTCGTGTGTGATTCTAGAAGCAAATCAAGTATTCTTCTTCTAACTCGCGATATTCTTGACTTGATAGACTTGCCGTTTCTGTTGTTGTGGATCTAATAAACAACTGCCATACGCTCCGAAGCGTTTCTCCACTACATCATGTAAATTTTCGAAGGCTACTAACAATGCTATAGCGTTGAAGTATGTAGAAAAATAAGAATTTATAACCGTATGCCATTTAGTGGCTTTGAATTGGATGAACAGGACATTGAACAGGCCTTCGAAACATTAATTTTGGGTGCCGTTCTTTTGATCACACATCATCAAATTTGGCACCATTTTTTTTAAAGTAATCTAGATTTCTCTGTCAGCACAGATTCATCTCGCTGTTAATTCTTCGTTAGTAGATGAACCATTTCTAACTTTTTGTACGATGCGGCAACTATTGCAGCGTTTATTTAGGCAGTTCACTCACCTCTGCACTATTGGTACATAAAGAACAGCTGCAAAAAGTTTAAGGCGTAAGGAGACCGTCTATTTGATGATCTCTAGGTGAAAATATATAACCAACGAGCTCGAATGCAATGAATGTCTATTATCTGAAATGTAATCATGGTTTCATCATTGGCAAACGAGATAGGTATCATCTAACTGATACCAAGAGTATAAGTTATGGAGTTTGAACATTAGAGTCCAATGATCTTGGCCTACCATTGACATTTTGCGCCAGTGTGTAAACAAAATTTTACATTTCAAGTCGAGATTCCAATAGCAATTTCACACACGGCTTATTTGTACTGCTTATCAAACTTACACACTTTCGTTCAAGGAAATTGTGTTCTGTTTGTGCGGATTCGGTTACTAACACATCCGCGCATTTCCGCTGCAGAGAAATCGTTTCTAAATAAGTATCTACGTTTATTTCACTAGCTTTGACTTGCGGCTTCCCTCGCGTGAACCTTTAAAAATGGCAGTTGAAAAGTTCCTTAGAGTATTCTTCAAATATTCCATGGGATTTCTCGAAGCTCCTCTCAAGTTATTCATTTGTGTAGCATGAAGAATACCCATTTAAAATATCTTATCTCTAGAATTAGCGATTGTCACTTCCGATCCCGAAACAATAGTCACAGACTTTCATACTTATAATATTATGTAGGAAAGATGCGCTGTATACGCAAGTCTGATTCGGCATGCTCAAGTCCCAAAGCAAACAGTTAAAAAAACACATGGTAGGCGTCGGTCTGTCTCGTGGCTTGATGTCTGAGGATGAACGTAATTCATGTAATTATCCAATACCTGCCTATGCTTCCTAATAAGCTTACTCGTTTCTTAAATGACGTGGGAGCGTCGAGGGGTCACTGTAGGTACTGTGTGTAGTTCGGGGGGCGTCGTCGGCTCGAATCCTCGGGATCCCACGGCGCCTACCTAAACCCGGCGAGTGGACAATGCCGTAGTGTTTTTAGTGGGTATGTTCCCCCCTCCCCTCTCCGCAGGGAGAGAGGACTGGGGAGAGAGCCCCACATAACTGCCCCCCCCGGGCCCGGGGGTACTCGTAAATGAGTTTTCACTACGTTAAAAAAAAAAAGGTACTGTGTGTAGTTGCCAAAGGCATCATGATTGCTCATCGTTCCATTACAAATTCACTAATTATAAAATTTCACAGCTCAATGTGAATTAAACAGAGCAGAAAGAATTAGATTGTAATCAGAAGGAGAGTGGAGTTTCCGATTTGAGCGGGATTACGAAGTTTTGATTGGCATTCCACACGGTCCCTCAGAGTATTTCCGGAATATTTCCGCAGGTGGTTAGGTGAGATCCCCTAGAAGCCTTAAGGGCCCACAGTGCTAGGGGGGGATGACGTGTTCCCGATCCCTCCCTCTCGGAGAGGAGGTACAGCTTGGGTGGCTGGGCCGGCCAGCGGGTGCCGTGGTTCACAGTATGCTCCCATAACACCCGCTGCCTGGCAGCTGAGGGAATACCGGAGGTTTTTTAATCGGTATGCCTCCTCCATGTTGTACCCACTCCAATATCTGTTGAGAGCTCAGTTCTTGAAGTTGTACAAGCACAAGTAGTCCAGTTAGGTAGGTCCGACTTCAAGAAAGAGATCAGTCGCCGAATCCAGCTCGGCTGGGCAGCGTTCGGAAAATTGCGTGATGTCTTCTCGTCCGACATACCTCAGTGCCTCAAGTCGAAAGTATTCGACCAGTGTGTGTTGTGGTGACTTACGGCACTGAAACGTGGTCCCTCACTAAAAGAAAAAAAACATAGAATGTACCAATTGCTTCTCTTCCCGCGCAGATGGTGAAAGTCCATCGAGGGAATGGGCGAAAATCTAAGGAATCATCTTATAGGCTACGCGGCTAGCCCATCACTATTTTGATTCCCCTTTCCACATATTTGCCGACAATCATGCTAAAAGAGGACTTTAGGTCCTGTTGCCTTAGGCTCTGTCTACCCCGTAAGGGATAAAGACGTGATTTATGTATGTATGTATGTTACTTCATCATCATCACAGTATCGTTGTGGTTGATAAATGTTGGCGTTCAATGGACGATGTTAGAAGTGTAGGCGGTCAAAGTTTTCCAAAAAAGTCCACATGTCCTTTTTTTCTAGAATTTCAATATTTTGGATTTTTCTTACTCTGAATCGTTTACCTTAACGATTCTCATACAAGAAAAAATGTGTCCCAGATTTTACTATGGATTTTTTTCTTGTTCGTCACGTTCCATACATACCTATATGTATGAAAAAAAGTTACGACCTTCTGCAATATTCCAGAGTAAGTTTAAGACACCTTATATAAGGCACAATTATTTCTTGATTTCACGATTCGTGCATTAAATTGCTTCTCAATTTGTGTTAGTTTTACGGTTAATGATAACACTCACCATTTGTGGGAACCGGTGCTAAGTGTTAAAAGATTACATTATTTAATAGCACTACGTACATATTTTTTATGTAACGCAAAGCAATAAACAATTTGACGTTTAATTATATAAATAATAACTATATTGCATGAGATAAATGGCTATAACTATGCGACAATTATTTTAACAATTGAAGGCTACAAAGGTGACTACTAAATAAATTTATTTTGAGTCAATAATTATACGGCGAGCTAGCTACTAGATAAAGAAAATTTTGTCTTGGTAAAATATTTGCAGTGCATTTAAAAAACCGAAAATTCCAAGATAGTAAGTCTTCGCAAATATTAACTTTTCTTTAAATTAGTTCCGGTGCGGTGCTTATGGGATTACAAATAATATAACGTAGGCACACTCCGCTCCAAAAACGAGATATTGTCAAAAATACTATTACGGCTTGTAAAGGTCAGGGGCTTTACTATGGGTTAAGACCCACCATACCCTTGGCACTGACCCTGGGTGTAGGTGTTCCTGGGTGGCACTGAACCATACCATCGTAAATTAGGTTAAGGTTAGTTAGGTAGCTCCTTATGCCCGAAGAGCAAACCACCCAGGAAAAATCTGCGCACTACTATAGTTCAGTCCCACCGTACCCCCAGGGATATGGGCTGGGGGGCTAGGGGTCTGGTGGGTCTGAAGGGTTTACCATGGCGTTTTAATGCGATCTGACAGCCAGAGAACCTAAACTGAGTCGCATTAAGACGTTATAGTAAGGCTCCTGGACCCAAAGCAAAGATCACCAAATGTGCCAAATATTTATAGTTAGGTAATTGTTGTTCTTAGCCTTAAGAATTTTTTATTTTAATTTCCAATGTCAACATCTCAGTATTTTTTGAATTGGTTATACTTAAATTATGATGAACCTTGCTGAAAAACCATCGCGATTAAATAAGCTTGCTACAAAAACACGTCCAAATCGGTGCATTCGCTTGAGAGCTACATCACAGACACTACAACACTGCTCAGTTTTGTATGAAGGGTATTTATTGTATGTTAACTTACTATGTTTGTTTGTCGCAGGTGAAGCGCAGATGACGTACTGGTTCACGAGATACAAGTTTAAGTTCACGGAGGTGGACTACAGTTTGTTCCTGACATACTCCGTCCTCGTCGGGAGTGTAGGTAAGTCTACTCCTTCCTATTTACCAATAAACCATGCCACATTGCAGCTCCAATTGCTCTACAGAGATTATAGACTACAAGCCCATAGAAAAAAAACATAAGAAATGAACCAGCGTGAATGAAGCTTAGAAGGCTGTTACTATATCATAAAATAACTCTGAGCGCTATGCCGTCATTTCTGAGCGGTACATTTATGGAATTTCTCAGGTACAAGTGAGGAATTACGACTAATTATTAATTTACGGCGTTTTTATAGCTTATAGATGATTAAAAATAAATGTCGAAAAACCTAGTGCCGCTTTAAAGTGGTGGTGCCGGAAGTTAGTGCAATTTTTTTTTAATGTATGTAAAAAAATCTGTACCGCTCAGAAATGACGACATAGCGCTCAGTTATTTTATGATATAGTAACAGCCTTCTAAGCTTCATTCACGCTGGTTCATTTCACATGTTTTTTTTTGTCCCTGGGCTTGTAGTCTATTACACAAGATCAGCTGCGAATATATGTAATTACTAGTTGATCTGTAAGCTGAGACCTAGCGTGTGTTCAAAAGAAAGTAAACATTACTCAATGGATCATTGTTCAACCCTCACGGCTCTCCCATTAAAAAAGAAGAATTGTAAAAAATCCATGTACTTTAAAAAATCTGCTTACAAAATTTCACTGGAATGGGTTGACAAATACAACCTGGGGCCTTGCCACGACGTTTTAATGCGATTCAATTCCGACTCAGTTCAGTAGGCTTATTACCTAACTCGCTCGCAATCGCCATCGTGTTCATTTTGACAGTTCTTGTATGAATGTGACAGCTAGCCGATTCCGATGCCAATTGTCAGCCCATACGCGAACTGTCAAAATGAACACGATGGCGATTTCGAGCGAGTTAGATAATAAAATAGGTTTTAGCTGCCATTTTTTAGTATGAATCTGACAGCAAGCGAACCTAATGAATCGGAGTCGCTATTCAATTCCAATTCTTTAGCTGACATTTATGACACGTCTTGTATGGATCTGACAGCGTTCGAGTCAACTTTGGCTTGAACTGAATCGCATTAAGACGTTATGAAAAGGCCCCTGTAGAGCCGGACAAATGAAAATGTTATCGCCCTAACTGAAACGCAGACGAACGGTCGGTCCGTCAACTATCGGGACATAATAAATTGATAAAAATTACTTAAGTACTCTTTTACTGTAACTTTAATAAACAAAATTGAGTTATAGTTCTTTTGCTTTTGTCGTTAGAGAAAAATTTGATATGGAATGGATCGTAAGCAAAACACATAACGGCGTGAAATAAGTACACATAGAAAAACTTACATAATACAAACCTATTCTTTTCATTGAATATTTTATTGGAAAATAATTTTCCAATTTGGTTTCTAACCGATGGAGACGTAACAACGGAGAAATGCAACTGAATAGAAAGTCTTAATCCACATGTTGATTAAATATTTCAACACGCGTGTTTGTTCCACCAAAAAACCCACACTAAGCGCTCAGCAAAGTAAATATCAAAACCTTGCGTTTATTCTAATCGTATCCACGTCTTCGCCGCCTTTCTCGTACCGTAGTCGTTTCTGAAATTCGCGTCCGAGCTATGCAGATATGCAGTAACTGGCCGTGGCGAGTTTCCTAAACACTGGAGGTCAAAGTCGTACTAGCGTAATGTTGACTACATTGCACTTTGAATCAGCGTTTCTCTGTTTCGCTGGCGTAAACTGTGATGACTGCGTTAGTTTAATGTCAGGATTAATTTTGATGATTATTTTCAATTAACAAGCTTAGTTTGGATGGAGTTACTAATTGTATGTACCTATTTTAACTATAGCAATGTTGCGTTAAGGTGTCGAAAGCATTTTGTGAATGTATTTATGCTAATGTAGCATTTAGTTGTAACGTAAACATTTGAGTGAATTCAATTGAAATTTATATCGCTATAAGACTGATATTTACTATGGATAGTAGAGTATTGAAGAATTTAGACTCTAGAATAGGGATTATAAAAAGTGACCAAGCTGTGTGCGATCCTGCCATACGGTGATCAACTAAATGGTTAGATAGTTAAAATAGTAGGTATACTGACGATTTACCGCCCGCCTAGTCCGCCTTTCTGCATCTCAGTGTTGGTCAATTGTATTTGTTTTGTGTTTATTTCGCACAATAAACAGTTTCTATACATACATACTTAAAAAATGGCAAAATAAGTGTACCTTAGGTACCAAGTTCTTCTTATTGATTTTTTCTTTTTAGTAAGGTAAAGCAGATTGAACTGATTTTACTTTACTAGGTATACTTATTCAGTATTCTTAGAAAATAATGCACAATTCGCAAAGGTAACACCAGGTTTTTCTTTCCTCTTGCTTTGCATTCCACTCGTTTAATAAATGTAATGATAAGTCTACTTTAATTAAACAATGAATATTCTTTAATTGGCTGGACAAACTGTTTGAGACAGCGGATCCTATAAGCTACAAGCAACCATTTTATATCTAGTTTTCACCAGAGCCTACATAAATTTAAAAGAATAATACCTCCAAGCGGAATAATATTTGTAAAATATTAGTTTACATCCGTTAGAATGTTTGCCGAACGATAACATTTCTCATTATTAAAATATTTCCTCTGCAGTTACTGATGATAAAGCTGGAATAATGTAAACGAAAACTCATGGAAAATTAAACATTGCGCGTATTTTGGGCAATTTTCAGTGAGATTAGATTGCGTGACAGCGTGTGAATTGCGGTTCTGGTGATTACAATATCTGTATAAATTAGTATCCTCTTAGATTGCTCGTGGGCTTTTACTAGGCCCGCGTTTTCCATTTTAGACCACATCTCTGCAACAGACGTGACTGTGGTCAAAGACAGGTCTATTTCACATGCAGATCTCTGCCATTGTATTAGGAAATTCCCAGGGTGTCTTAGCGGCTTACGTAGCGGCAATACGAGTATTAGCAAGTAAGATGATGGTATGATCCGGCTAAACCTTGCGCAAGATTCAACTTCTCGCAAATCAGTAATGAGAGTCAAACCGTTTGGTTCCCTGGCTACATGAAGCACTTTCAAAATAATTTATTGAATCAGGCGTACTTAGCGGAGGCCTATTTCAATTAACAAAAAACTCTGCTACTCTGCTACTAACTCTCACAACTTATTATTTTATTTTAATGTATTATTAATTTTTTCATAGTTATTTTCCTTATCGTGATATTGTAAATGTGTCATTTTCTTTGACAATGTCTACAGAAGGTCACGATTTCTTTTCTCACGCAGTACCTAAGCTTATCTTTGTCTATTATGAAATAGATGTATCCAAAAACAAAACAAAAACGATTTTATAAAAAAAAAAACCTTTGTCCTCCAGGTTCCTTCCTCACGATATACCTCTTCAGCAAGCGTTGGAAGGTAGAGGACAGCATCATCGGCGTCGTGGCGTGTCTGAGCAGGATAGCTGCGAGTTTGGTCTACGCTATGGCTCCGACGAGAACCGTGTATTTCCTGGGCCCACTGCTGGACATGTTCAGCTCGGCGGGTGCCACATCGTTGAGGAGTATTGCTACGAAATTGGTGCATGCGGATGAAGTGGGTAAGGGAATCTTTTTTTCAACCATTTCAATGTTTCGCCAAAAAGATGTTTCATAATTATGTTTTTCAAAATCACGTACAGTCAACCAATTTGTTTCCTACAATACTACTTCCTATCCTTTGTCTTTATTACTTACATTTAAGTCGTCCAATAAAAATTGTCATGGAAGTCAATAAAAATGACTACTTAGTTAAGGTTCTATGGTAACTGGTAGCCCAAAAAATAATTGGATTGCTGTACCGATTGGCATTTAACATAGGAATGTAATAGAAATTCAAACCAAAATTGTCTCTATTGGTAACATTAACTGTCAGTTGTGTCCAATAGATTAAACATTACAGACAAAACAATTATTTGATACCGTCAGCTATCGTGTGTGAAACTAAAATACATAGGTAATTGTCTTATATTTATTGTGATAGTTGCAGCCAACTGCAATCGGTTTTTTATTGGTAAAGCTATTGAAAAAAAAACTATTTACCACCATTCTCGGCACGCAGGTTAAAACGGCGTCACACTCTCATACCGAACAAAACAAAGACAAATAAGAAAGAAAATTCCATTTCAGATATGAACTAAATATGTCGTAGTTGTTTAGCGACTACCGCTAACCAAGTAAACTACGCAATAACACGAAAAATACGTTCAAGTCTTTATCATAGTGTAAACTAGGTACAGCATCATACCTTACGTAGGAAATAGCTACTTCGGTCATCAAACATGTTCATTGCCTTTGCAGATATAATGTTCTAGGAACAAATAACGTAACACAACACAATATTACACTAATTGAAAAATGTAAAGAGGTCCTTTAAAGCACCTTTAAGCTGCGGCTCCACTGAGGCGGAGACGAGCGGAGCGGAAAGGAGACATGTGGGGATCGACCAATCATATTACAGATCGGAGACGAGATGTGGATTTCATGTAATATGAATGTAATATGATTGGTCGATCCCCACACGTCTCCTCTCCGCTCCGCTCGTCTCCGCCTCAGTGGAGCCGCACCCTAAAGTTATTATTTTTATACATTTATTATATCACCTTACTATTGCCAATATATACACAAATCACGTCTTTATTAGGCCACGTTTAGCATGATTGTGGGCGCATAGGTCGAAAGGGGAATCATTATAGTGATAGGTATGATCAGTCCGGGCTGCAGTTGTCACTTTCATGCTCTTTCCAAAGGGATTAGATGCAGGGGACAGCTTTTACTTTCAAAAACCTACTTTTCAAAAGCTTCAGTGACGGATTTCGTCTTAAATGGAAGCTAAGACGCTGACTTCAAAGAATGTTATGACAGTTAAAATATAGATGCTTCTCAATTACATCAAGCAAATATAGATGCTTCTCAATTACATCAAGCAAATAGGAAGTTGTTAGTTATAATAAATACGTGATAACAATACATGATTTAGTCAAATATTGTGTTTAACATAATTAAAACAGACGATTAGCGCTATTATTAATTATCTTACTTCGTTGTATCTCACTTCTAAACAGGTCCCTGACCTATTTGAGTTCATTGGGACCTGAGGCAGATACGAATCGAAGAATCCGGTAAACTGTTGCTAGTAAATTAATAACGTATTGTGACTGAAATCTCTACTAGTATTATAAATGCCAAAGTAACTCTGTCTGTTTGTCTGTCTGTCACGCTTTCACGCCTAAACCGCTGAACCGGTTTTAATGAAATTTGGTAAGAAATAATTTATTCCCGGGGAAGGACATAGCACAGTTCCCGCGGGATAGCGTGGTAGTAGAAGTAGATTAAATAAAAATGAATGCCATTTTTATGAAATCTAAATTCGATGCCATGGTTCCTTCCTACGAAGATATTCCCCTATCTCTTATAGTTTTGGACTTCTCCCTTCGGATCCTTTTGGATTGATCATTCTGTATATAAATTACATCAGACATTTCGATTCGATCTCTGTGATTCTCTAACTATAAACGAGCTCTGTTCGTGGAGTAATCACTGGCAGACACAATCATAACGTGACCCGTTCACTAGCACGCATTATATGGAGCCCCGTGTCCTAAAAATGGTCGTAACTACCTTTTTTTTTAACGGAAAAGAAATCTTTATGGATGCCCTAGGCACGGGGATGCCTAAAGGTTATGTGGGACTCCCCCCGAAGGGGTGTACCCAAACTAAAAACTCTCCGGCGTTGCCTCAATCCGGTGTGATGGGGACGCAGTGGGATGCCACTAGGGTTTCACCACAAACGCCCCTCGGTGGCCCCGGCTTCCGCCAGGACCGCGCCAAGGGGAGGGCCCGTACGCTGGGCCTGTCTTCCCTTAGACGATGAGATCGTGCAATGCAGGTAGGTACCTACTACCCCGTTGACATTCATCGTACCTACGTTGTGTTGACACTGACCAATGTCAAGACGCCTAACTCTGTATAATTAAATTCTCTAAAATAAACTCGCCCACAAAATGATCACTACGCTTGTCACGCAATTATAACTTGAACTGTTCTCTCGTAGGTATTAATATATTATGTCTGGGCAACTGGTCAACGCATGACCAACAACATAAGACTTCTGACTCCGAATAATACCTTCCTGAGAATGGGTCTAGTTACGTTTGCATGTTAAGAAAATTTCGACAAGTTCCTAGAGAATCGAACTCCTGGGCCCCTATTCGGCACTGACTCGCGAGCGATATTACGAACCGTTTGCAGACCCTAACCTTTGCTATTCGGCGTCGCCAAAATTACAGTTTGCTAAGCATAGCTCATAAGAACGCTATGAGGTTCTAAGCTGTTCGGGGAGCTGATCAAATCGAGTGAGCTCTTGTACTCGCACACATGAAGCAACAGTTGGTAGCCTCTTAATAAAACTGAATTTTCTGTCGTCTTTGAGTTCAGCAATAATGCATATATTTATATAAAATTAAGTGTGAAAATTAAATTTATTCATTACGTCACGATGCACCTGTTGTCGTTGATACCAGTATCAGTGACGGCGTGAGACACCTTGTCTTACATGAGATAAGACGTGTCATTGGCTACCGCTATGTTTGTTTGCTTCGCCGCATGGCATCAGAAACAAGTGACAGGAGATGCTAGCGCCAAGGGCATGTGATCAAAGGGCCCCCTAGTGGCGCGTTAGTAGAATGTATTCAAGTATAGAGGAACAGAATGGGAATAGGTAGTTCTTTGTTATACAAGGGTGCAAAGTTGTATTTTACCCGCGAGTGTGGAATCGAAACACGAGCAAGCGAAAGGAATCTATAGTTGAACCAAGAGCGAAGCGAGTGGTTCTAAAATAGAATCCTGAGCGAAGCGACTGTTTAAATAGGTACACAAGAAGTAAAATATATTAGCACCCGTGTGTAACACAATTTTTTTCGCCTCACTGTAGCGAGGAAATGCACACATGCAAAAAACAGCTCATAAAAATAAGTCTTGAGAGATGTGTGATGAGAAAATTTTTGTTGAAAATGTTGACATTTCTGACGATGCGTTTTGAAATTGCATCGAGTCAACTAGTGCGTTGATAATTATATTTGACATCATTTTATAAAAAAAAATGTTTCTTAAGGAATAAATTTGGTATTTTTTTATTAAATTCTCAAACTATTTATCGAGTGGTAATTAATATCGAACTAACCATTGTTAATAGTGGCTCTTAAGAGCGTTTTACGTTTCGTTATCTGTCAAAATCTACTTAAACACGCTCCAAGGTCAAATTACTTTCGCCAAAAGTGGATAAAACGCGTTTTTACCCGCTTGTTTTAAAGGATAAAAGACAGCTTTCCGAGGTAGTGAGGGGAAAAAATATTTACACGAGACAAGAAAAGAGCGCATTTTTTTTTTAATATGATTAGGGGAAATCGAGCAAGTGGGTCGCCTGATGGAAAGTAATCACTGCTGGCCATAGACACTGATAACATAGGGCTTTAAGAGCGTGTTGCCAGAGCCCTAGGCTCGTTTTTTAAAGATCCCTAAGTACGGAACTCTGAACCAGTGTTTAATGAGGGTTTGATGAATCAACTTTATGATGAACACATTCACGTTATCTTTATTCTACATTAGATCCCCTGCCATCTCTCACGTCCACACGATCTCCACTAAAACAGTTTCTTGACATGCTTGTGAATCATTCACGGCGTTAGGCTGAACCGGAGTGTAGATAGCTCCACTTAGAACGCGAACGTGCTCCCTTATCTTTATTTAATATCCAAATAAATAAAATAAAAGTAGCTAGGAGCTTGATATGGTTTACGAAAATTACGGTTAGAGCAGTTAAATAGTACTCCAGATAATTCCAGTTTCAGGCCAAATAATTGGGCTTAAAAAAATCGTAACGCAAGTGACCATAGAGCTGACGCGTGATCGGTGCGTTTTGAGCTAGGGGCCCTTTTTATTCACGGGTCCCAGGGCTGCATCCCAAAAGGCTCTCGTATAGAACCCCCTGGTAATCGGTGTCCGCTTTGTTACGGTGTACTTTAAAACTCATAAGAATTTACCGACCGGGTAGAGGCATATTTTGTCAAAATCAAAATTTGAGAAAACTAAATCACCGTTCTAAGGTAGGTAAAAAAAAAATACTGGAATTTTTTCTCACGTTTTGGAAATTTGGGTTTATTTCTACTCAGAATCAACAACAATACTGATTCTTATACGAGAAAAACTGTGTCCCCAGGTCAGTTTTGTTACTTTGAAACCCGAATGTCGTTCTACGAGCTCAGAACTTTACATACCTACATATGGAGGAAGAAAACCGACAGCAAAAATTACTATATTCAATTATGGACACTGTTTTTGTTGTATAAGAAACAATCGTATTCTTGATCTCGAGCAGAAAAACTCAAAATTTTCAAAATCTGAGAAAAATAAATCTAGCCATTTTTTTAGTTCCTCGGCTACAGCTGTGGACATATCGCTAGGTTAATTCACGGCTATGACTGAAGTGTCTGTAACGTTGCGTTGAACTGGAGTTTGGTCGTATTGTTTCAGGTAAAACAAGCTCTCTAATCAGTATATCAGAAGCGCTGGTGCCTGTGATATACTCGCCGATGTACAGCAAGGTGTATCTCAGCACGTTGACGACGTTCTCCGGCGCCTTCTACCTCATTAGCGCTGCTCTCGCCGTTCCTGCTATTGTTTTATTAATGTAAGTACCTATATTAATTTCGTAGTTGAACGGTTCTCAAAAAAATCACCTTTCTCAATACTTTTTCTACCAATTCCATGCAGTGTCCACTCAAGACTCCATGTTTGGAGGAGAAAAAAATGACTCAAATTATTTAAATTGTTTTGATCTCCTTACCTTGCGGTACGCCAAACAAAGTGTACCTATGGAAAATTGTAACAAAGTGGAAAAAACTTTGGGGTAATTTTTTTGTCCTACTAAGAATTGAATAACTCGGGTTTTTGAGTAGGAGCACATAATATCTAGTAGAAAATAATACATACATACATACATACACAGGTACCTACATAAATCACGTATTTATCCCTTACGGGCGGGTAGACAGAGCCCAAGGTAACTAGACCTAAAGGCCACGTTTAGTATGATTGTGGACGTATAGGTGGAAAGGGGAATCAAAATAGTGATGGGTTGATAGCCGCATCGCCTATAACATGATTCCTATGCCCATTCCCTCGATGGGCTTTTGCCATATGCGCGGGAGAAGCAACTGGTACATTCTATGTTTTCTTTACTCCCAGACGAGCATGGATAATACAATAAAGATAACAATAAATGAGTAGTATTTTCTTACCGACATCCGATTTTGATGAAACAGTGCCTATAAGTTGCTCCAGGCTGAGTTTAATCTACTTATGAAAATGCCATGACGATAACGTTCAACAGTTTTCACGATTAATATTCTCTCAAATCGAAGTTTATTTCTAAAGAAACAAGGCGTAACAAGTTTAAGTTTTAAATATCAGAATGCGTTCTAAACGTTATACCTAATGACGGTGTCCTTGGTGATGATCTGATAACAAATTAAACAAAAGCGAAATAAAACTGATACAATACGACATTTAATTATTTCCCATAATAACAACCTTCTCACACTGCTAAATCATTGTTATTATTGACAATTCTAATTCAAATTCAAAATGAATTGAAAAAGGGAAATAGTTAACATAGCGATCTATTATTATTATCATCGTTCGATTTTTATTTCAAAGATCCTTACATTTTTGTTTAAAAGTATTTAATTAACCAATAGTTTGATGAGATATTATATTTAGTAAAAATATACCAGCTAGTATCTTTTAAAGATAGCTTTATGACAGCGCTTTCTTTGGACAGTCATTGTTCAAAAAATTTAAGAATTACAATGTACATTGAAAAGTTGACACGCTCTAAGCTCACTCGTTTTGTTGGTCGACATTAGTTGCTAGAAATCTTGTGCTAGATTAACTGATTAGGGTTTGTACGTGTTTCGTTGTTGCATAAAACAGCTCGTAATAACGCCGCGTTTTGACATCTAACAAAAAGTAGCCTTGCGGTCGGCTGTCGCCCTTAGCAGTGACAAATTAAATAGATTTCTAACAATTTCAAACCTTGAAATGGCATTTTCTATTTCTGTGTATGTACCTTATGGCCTTTGGCGCAGTTTATTGGCCCTACAGTGCAATTAAAGTTGCGAATTTTTATTCGGAAATATTTTTTTATCAGATGTGAAATTTGCCGGGTCATTGTTACGGACCGTGAAGCCTGTCTTTTTATTGCCACATTTCGAATTTGTTTAGTCTTTTAAACATGCCATTTGATGTTCAGTAGGTTGAGGTAGGCATTGTTGGAATTGGGAACAATAAATACCGAATATTTAGGTTTCTGATGTTCACAATTTAGGCAATAATTATTGGGCTTACAAACCCTTGTCACGTTTCTCAGTTAGGCGATTTCTTAACTATGCAGAGTAAGCTAATAATACTCACTATTCTGGACCGTATTTATATCTTGAACATAGGAAGAAAAAACAAC
Organism: Pandemis corylana; assembly: GCA_949127965.1. Classification (NCBI taxonomy): domain Eukaryota; kingdom Metazoa; phylum Arthropoda; class Insecta; order Lepidoptera; family Tortricidae; genus Pandemis; species Pandemis corylana. Next base: position 8,195,037 of record OX421867.1, on the reverse strand, counting down.
GGAAATGTTTGCTAAGATGACGTTATTTTTTACTACAAATTCGATAACAGTACTGTTAGTCTCTACCCTCGTGAGTCCACGCGTATTTTATAAAGAGCAAACAGTAAGAATAACTGCTAAAAAGAACAAATTATTCAATGAATAACAAACTTGAAATATGCTGAAATAATCTCCAAGATTACCTACTGACTGGTGAACTGGTGAACTTCGTCTAGTCTAGGTCTTAAGCACTATTATGTGTTACAAATGTCGGGACACACACAGACACTAGAGTCTGAGTTTTCAACAAGGGTATTGTAGATTTTAATGAATAGGTAGCTAGTTATCTATCCATTAATTTTCAAGGAAATCACTACATAGTATACCTAAAACAAAGTTGCTTTCTCTATCCCTATGTCCCTATGTATGCTTATATCTTCAAAACTACACAACGGATTTTGATGCGGTTTTTTTAATAGATAGAGTTATTCAAGAGGAAGGTTTTTATGTATAATCCTACGCAGACGAAGTCAAGGGCAGAAGCTAGTAACGTATAATTTATACGAAAAACAAACATTTAAAAGCATCATTATGCTTAATTTTGTTACGGAACACACAGTACCGTGAAACCGTACAACTTTGCCCGCTTTTAGCGGTTTTTTGCATTTTTTCGAGTCAATTAGTCCATATTGTACAACTTTATCTGGAACACTCACAAATTGACATACTCTTCTTTGGGTAGATGAGAACACTACATTAAAAATGAGTTTCCTTACTGTAGAAAACGGGCCTCAAACAGGCGGGCCAAAATATTGAAAAAATTTTGAGATTGCCCACATTTGTTTACATTATCTTATCTTTGGGATTATCAACGTTATGGTCATGATTCTTAAAGTCTAATAATCTAGAATAGACATAGCAACGTTGTATCGTATTAATAGACCTTTAAGTGTTATATTTTACGGCCAAATTCGTGTGGGCAAAGTCGTAAACAAAAAATTGACATCCTTCATGCATCCTTCATACAAAATCCTGGATACGCTAGGGTTGTCAAATTTTTACTAATAGCTTTTATCCGACTACGACGATCAAACAAGGTGTAGTATGATATTAATATTATAATTTGCTCTTAACTGTAAATTAAATTGTGCCTGGATTAAGGTATGTTGCTTAATAAAACCAATTTTACATAATACAACAAATTTAATGCAATGCAATGCGTAGTTACAAACGTTACCTACTAAAGAAAAACTAGATTTAAAAAAAAATAGGATTCAATAATGTACACTTTATAGACCACATTCATTGTTGTCTGAAATAAACGGATTATATTTTATATGATGATAATGATGATGATTTTATTTTATATATCATACTAGTGACAGCCCTAAGAGTAAAATTGTGCTGGGCAAAGCTGTAAAAAGTAATACGTAAAACGTTCATGACATTGCCCACTACCATAATTACGAAATTAACAGAGATAAGGAGTTGTGATTCTGTCTACGTCGTTTTTAAACTGTATATTAGTTACAGTTGAAATTACATAGCTGTAGGACTTTCCTGGCTTGAAATTCACTTAAAGTTTTTTCGACCTGATTGGCCCGCCGAAAAACATACCCGCACTCCAAGCCGGCTCACGCGTGACTGACGATAGATACGCGTCAACCGATAGGTCAGTGTTGTCAGCAATAAGATTAGCTATAAGCCACATATTAGAAATAAAGTGTATTTGTGACCATTTTTGGTAGATTTCGCTTCTACTGAAATGTGACGCGGTGGGCAAAGCTATATGAAAAGGCAAAGTTGTACGGTTTCACGGTACTTGAGTCTAATTCCCACTTTCCGGGTTTTAATGCATAGAATGGTGTTATAATTTTTTATTTATATTTATTTTCAGTGTACTGTACAGTCTACGTAAGGACGACGGCAAGAGCGCGGAAGGCAAACCGAAGGAGCGTGAAGTTACTCGATTTTAAATTGTATTTATTGTTAAGTTTTACTAAAGTTACCTATTACAAGCTAAAAAATCTCAATAAAGTAAGATTTATAAACTGTGTTGATTATTACTCATCGATTTAATCATTATTTAAAAAAATAAATGGCTCAGTTCCCGCCCGCGATCTCGTCTGCGCAGAATTCATTTATCGCAATCCCTTGGGAACTATGCAATTTTCCGGGATAGAAGCCATCCTATGTCCTCCCCCGGGACTAACACAAACTCCATACCTAATAAAGTTTATCAAACCCACACATACGCATCTGAGAAGGGAATCAGCGCGCTGAAATGGCAGTGGGCAGGTCACATTTTTTTTTATGTGAATAGGAAGGCAAACGAGCAAGTGGGTCACCTGATGGTAAGTGATCACCACTGCCCATAGACACCCGCAACCCCAGAGGGATTGCAGATGCGTTGCCAACCTAGAGGACTAAGATGAAATGCCTCTTGTGCCCGTAATTTCCCCGGCTGTCTTACTCTCCACACCGGAACACAGCAGTGCAAGCTCTGCTACTTAGCGGCAGGATTAGCGAGTAAGATGGTGGTAGCGATCCGGACGGACCTTGCACAAGTCTAGGGACCCGCAATGCGCATGCCGCAGAACTGATGACCGTTGGGGCCAACTGGTTCTGGAGTGGAGACCGCGTGTTGGCAAACACATTGTAGGGACTGTTGCTAGATGGGACAATGATATTCGCAAGGCAGCGGGCAAGGATTGGAGAAGAGCTGAAGATCTAGCCCAATAGCGTGCTATGGGAGAGGCCTATGTCTAGCAGTGGACTGATGATGATCTGAGAAGCATTTCAATGGTGTGTGTGAACAGTGGCGGATTTACAAATTTTCAAGGTATAGGCTGAATTTTTGCCGCCCTTGCAAAATCTGTTGCAGACTTCTTAAATTTTTTATTATGAGGTAAAAAAAAAAAAAAAAAAAGGTCGTGCCCCAAATTTGCCGCCCCCAAAATCCCAAATTTGCCGCCCCCAAAATCTGCCGCCCTAGGCTCGAGCCTTCTCAGCCTTATGGTAAATCCGCCACTGTGTGTGAAGTTCTTGATCAGAAGTAGGCTAGCGTGGAAACTACAGCTCAAGTTGAGCTCAACTCTCATTATGAGACCTGTACCCTGCAGGGGGGCGTACATAAACTGGAGCTGATCAAAAGAGATGAGGTAAGTAACGCTAAATCTTTACGTACAAGGCTGCCTGGTGGTTTTATATACATAAATATATAAATCACGTCTTTATCTCTTACAGGGTGGACAAAGCCTAAGGTAACAAAACCCAAAGGCCAAGTTTAACTTGATTGTATGCGTATACTTAGGTGGAAAAGGGAATCCAAATAGTAATGGGTTGCTAGCATCGACTATAACATGATTCTTAAGATTTTCACCCATTCCCTCGATGGGATTTCACCACCTGCGCGGAATGAGAAGCAACTGGTACATTCAATTTTTTTTTTGCTCCCAGACCAGCTTGGAATGAAAAATAAAAACAGCTGATGTGAAATGACTACATGAGACATGTGTGAAGTCAAATAAAAGTTTGTGCATAATGTAGGTTGTTGTAGTGCTCCAACTACGTTGTACGTTTTGCGACCTCCGACCTACTTAAGATTAATATCGCCGAAATTATTATTTTAGTAGGTCATAATCATAATCGTTTGTAGGCCACTCATCTGACGTACATAACCCGCCAAATATGCGACCTACCGCGACTTAGACAAGTTTTCATATGAAAAGGGATTCAAGAAAACAAAACTACATGAGACTCTAATATTAGCTACGTTAAAAGTACATTTAAATTATATATAGAGCCCCTTTTAATCCGTTTCGCTACAATTTCAGTACATTGTGTTTTTTTTGTTTGTAAATTATCGCGTAATTCGGCGTGCCTCATGGCATAGGCCTCCTCCATTTATTAGAGGGTTTGGGCTATAGTTCCCACGCGGGGCCAGTGCGGATTGGGAACAACACACACACACATTGTATTGCTTCGCAGATGTGTATAGGTTCCTCACGATGTTTTCCTTCACCGAAAAGCTCATGGCAAATTTCAAATCTAATTTCGCACATAAATTCCGAAAAACTCAGAGGTGCGAACCCAGGATTCGAACCCACGACCCTCTGCTTGAGAGGTCACAGGTCAAATCACTAGGCTACCGCGGCTTTTTTTAAAATAGGACTTTAATTATTGTAATATGATGAACATTTCAGGTAGAGGAGTTGAATCCAAGTTGAATCCCCAAAAGCCTTCCTTTGCTACCTTTGGGCAATAAGTTATCCGAATTAAATAGGTATAACTAATTTATAACAAAGAAAAAGCACTTAAATAAAAAGTAAAGATAGAAAAAAATTGACCCCATGGAAAATCCCATGGGAATCTCATTAAATCGCTTCTGGACTCGAATGTGTTTGCAGCCCCTAAAAAAAGGTCGAGTATCGCTGGTTTAGTTACGTTTTCTGTCAGTCTGTACCATATATTTATAGTTGATACTCTTCGCCTATATGCGGAAGTAGTTTACTATAATAATTAAATAACCACAAGTAGGTACATACACACGATGACCTGAGAGGCGATTAATAATATTAACAGGAGATAAAGTCAGGTTCGTTGTCTCCTATTTGCACTCGTTTATTTATTTTTGTATATTATTAAGATAATGCCTTGGTTACTAAATATTACTAGTAGTAGATACCTATAGTTCTTGACGTACACAATGTTACTGAACAAGTAGGTACTGTGGAGCTGCTCTAGGTTCCTACCTTTTCAGTTCCGTTACCCTTGTGACCTAACAAGGGTCACGGATTTTACCCCTCACAGACGAGCTTATTCGTTGTTAAGGCAAGGAAATCATCCAGCCAACCAGCTCACGATCCCCGCGAAAAACCAATTTTACCCCCGAGGGGGTAATTACACCCAGGTTAGGAACCCATGACCTAAATCGGTCAGTGTATCAAGTACGGATCACGATACGTCCTAAACAAACTTTAGTTGCTTAAGGCCTAAATACTTGAAATAGAAATGCAATTGTATTACATTAATACTTTGTTTATTCAACTTTGATAAAATTAAAGATTACAGTAGCTATACCAGGGAAACGGTTAGTTCCTGGTCTGCCCTCAAGTTCTAAAACAAAGCCCGAATAAAATCGAACGAGTATTCGATTTATAAAACTTGAGCACAAACACGAACCACAGTCCGTAAACCAGCCAGTCCGTAGACCTATAAAACCTAGCCTAACAGTACAGTCCGTGAGCTCAAAGAATGCTCATCATTAGAGACCGGATTATATGCAACATAAAAATGCATGAAAAATGCTTGAAATATGCACGAAAATTGGCAGAATATGCGAAATTAAATGAAAAATGTCACACAAATAAATAAATAAACTAAACTGCAGATCATGAGCACGCACGTCAAATATGAACAAGTAACAATTTATATGCGTAATAGGTGGAACGACTTTGTAGTAGGCGAGCGCGACGTTCTTCTGTCTCTTTCATTTTATCATCGTAACTGTTCTGTCAAAACAAAAGACGCGCGCGGCTACTGACTGCGTTCCGAAATGCAGTAAAGTCACAATTTATTACTCAATAGCCTTTATATTTTGTGACTGTTATTAAATTTGGTCGCATTTCGGAACGCAGGGTGAGTGAAAAATATTGTAAATGTACCGATAATATGCACCATAACTAGATCTAAGGTAAAATACGCTTATACCTCTGAGAATGGCTGAAATATACAAATTCATATGCGAATATGCAAATGCATATAATCCGGTCTTTACTTATCATGTTCACACGACAAAGGAAACAAAATGTTAGTTGTAACTTCTACAGGTGGGTACAGTTCCCGGCAAACAACTGGAGCCTAACATTGAATGTGCAGACGCGAATTTAACGTCGCTTTGATACATTAAATTAAAAACGCATTAATCGAGTTATTACCCAAACCGTAAAAAAAGACATTTTTTGATAAAAAATGCCTTCCATCACTTTGGAAAAGAGCTGATGTTCTTCAAACTGCTGGACCGATTTTTACCAAACATATCTGAGGACCACCACAAGGAAACTGGCTTTCAAATAAAAAAACCGCATCAAAATCGGTCTATCGGCTTGCGAGCTATGATGCCGGGAGTTCAAAAGCGCATGCGGGAACTTACCCCTTCCACGTCGCCCTAGCTCCAATTTCCAAAGAAAGAAAAGTAAACATCAAAATCACCGCCATCATTGTTCTAAGCATCCCCAAAACTATTGGTAAGACAATTCGTTTGAGATTATTCTTACTATTCGGTATACAAAGTCAATTAATGTCGGCCATAATGAGGCCGTTACAATGCTTTATATAAACAAATGAACGTTTATCAAGCGAGGAACTGTGCTGATGAACTACTAATGTCTTTACTTAGACAAACTGAGCGAAATATTGCATGACCCAGTTTCATAGAGGAAACAACTATACCTAGAGTGGAAATGTCTTACTAATATTAAATGCGAAAGTTTCTGACGATGTGAGTGAGTGTGTATGTTTGTTCCTTCTTCACGCTGAAACGAATGGACGGATTTGGATCAAATTTGGAACGGAGATAGCTGGTACCCTAGATTAAAACATAGGCTACTTTTTATCCCTGAAAATTTAAAAGTTCCCGCGGGATAGCGATAAACATTGTCAATTTCAAATTCTACGCGGATGAAGTCGCGGGCAGGAGTTTTGAGGACTTGAAATTTGGTTCACATTATGTTGGACAGATGGCAGTTCAAGTAAAGTCAACAAAAAGTAGTCAGCAAAAAAGCTTGTATCTAAAATGTTTTTTTTAGGTTAGGTTATTTAAGTACCTACAGGTGTAATGCATAAAGTTTTTCTATGACATTTCGTTGAATTTTATCCGGTTTTCAACTTTAGAGACATATTATTAAACCGTGTATGCAATGCAGCTGTCAAATTAAATTGTTCTATAAATAAGAACCTTATTCAAATGTCGTCAAATTTTTAAACCGCATGAGATTCAACGAAATGTCATGGAAAATCGTTTTGCACTATAGGTGTACCTAGTTTTCTGATACCTACATTTTCGAGGTACAGTAAGGGAAATGTATTCACGTACCACCGCAGAACCCTATCGAGTTAGGGTGACGGCGGCCTGTCAATGGGGACTACCTATAGTTTCTTTGCTCACCAGTTGGCGCCACTGTTGACTAAGGTCCAGAGACTATAAGATCGGAGCCGAAACAAAGTTTTAAATCTTAAGTCTCATTATGTTTATTATTTGTAAATAACTACTTATCATCATATCGAGTAGCTATGCCGCAATGTTGTGCAGTTCTGTTCTGTTAAAAAAAAAACATATTTGCGATAATTATGCGAAATTATAAGTTGCCACGAAGCCTGCCAAAACCGGTGAATAGTGAATGCTATTGGACCTCACGCGACACTAGCGCCTCTTGCGACAGGTTTCTGAATACATTTCTCTCACTGTACCTGCTTAACTTTTAAAATATCGCATTACGATTTCAATTTATACAGAAAAAAAACTAGAAAAATGACAAGGCCCCGTGGAAGTAATTGCAGTGTTCTATTGCGTGAGCACAAATTACTGTCAGTTTGTCCCGTTGACATTAATGGTCAGCTATTATTGGGTGGGTATTCGTAACCATAAAGTAGCCTCTGGTTTGGTTAATATTTCGTCTACATAGCAACTCAGCATATTTTTTGTAAAGGTTAAATGAAAGACTTTGATTTCCGTCTGTGGCCGTTAGGGAAGCAAACAATAGCACAAACACTAATTATGCGATTACAGCCACCATGTCAAATATGTGTCAAAAAGATCTTATTGTTTATGGCATAAAAATGTATAGATGTTTTTGACGTCTTGGTAAACGTACATAATATTAATGCCCTTGACTGTACTATAGAAAAAATATTGCCCGACCCACTGTGAAACCTTTTCGCAATCATTATCAATGACGTTACATTGAATTGTCCAGGAAAATCATCATCTACCTACTGTGAGAACGTTCTGTGGGTCAAAGAATATATTTGATCGACGGTAGTTTAGAGCTCTAGGACTGCAATAGGTACCTACTTAATTTTATCACCCCTGGCTCAATCATTTATTTTGTATTCCGCCTTCACCTTCCCGCTCCGACAAAACAACTTAGGCGAGTAAGTATCTGCTTCAAAATTGAGTAGCAAGATTCCTAGATACATACATACATTGCAAGTTAAATATAAGCTTGTAACATGTAAAAAGTGACAACACACACGCAATTTACACGTTGTGTTCACAACTCTTTCGTAGTCGTCATGAAGATAGCCAATTTTCGATTTTTCAAAAATATCTGATCACGATCGTATTTTCATTCGCGTTCCGTGATCAGATATTTTTAGCTCTGATATATTTGATGGCGATTAATCTCAGATAATACATACATTAATGTTCCTGTAATAAATTCAAAAGGCACATTTAATATGATACTGGAATCAGAAATCGGATATGTAATTGATGTATTTTCAGTGCTGCCATCCAATTAATTCCTACCAAAAATAGGAAAACAAAACAATACTACAGTAATACTGAAAATACCGACGTCGCTTTGACTCAACCTCGTATATTTCGTATAAAACATGTATTATAATTATATACCAGGTTGATTCAACCGGCGATACGTGCCACTCGAAGGTAGACGTTTCAATTAGTGAGTTAAGTGACATTGTTGTACCAAGAATTGTTATTAGATATTCTATTCAATTATTCGTATCTGTTTCGGAAATTGGTTGCGTACTGTGGGCCCTTACCCTTTTCATAAATAGGGTTCACGATATCAGTACGACCGCTACCTTTATGCAGAGCACGAAACAATAAGAGGCGGGTTACCATGGCGTCTTAATGCGATTCAATTCCGATTCAGTTTAGGTTTGCTCAGTCAGATCCATATTAAAAATTACAGCTAAAACCTGAACTGAGTCGGAATTAAGTCGCATAAAAACGTCATGGTAAGGGCCCAGGACTTGATAACACACTTTCGGTCTGTCAAAAAAAAGATTGAAGTATCGTTACAGTCAAGGTCATAAATATCTATACACCCCAAAGTGACAAAAATATGTCATACATAGTGCTAAGATTTGATGTAAGGGTACATATTTTTGCAACATTGCGCAAATCCATATTTATGACCTTGACTGTACAAATTTTGAAACGAGTGTAGAATTTTCTGGAAATAAGAACTTGCAATTAAAAGTACTCTTAAGGGTTATATTTACATTTCTATTTCTTCAAATTCCTACTTAATACAAACTGTTACGTACAAAACGTCTAAAACTTAAGCTTGAAGTCTATCGGAGGTTTTCCAATAGGTTTGACATCTTTTCCATCTATCAGTAGCTGGATGAACTTCCCTTGCTGACTTGAAGGTAGACTTAAACCCAAGACTTTGCAGTTTCGTAGAATCTCAGCGCAGCCTCGCATGTCTCTATTTCTTACTGAAATTGAAAGGATATAGGTGTTTAATTTAATCGAGAAACAAAGCGCTAACGACAACTAAGAAGACCGAGATTAAATTTTTCTATCATTCCTATCACAGAACGAATAAGAGGAGTATAAATGTTACGCGAGCTAAAAATGCGAGCACACACTTATGTCTAAAAAGACATCAGGTATTTTTTCCAGCTCACTGTATTGCTTGTAAGTCTAATTAAGAAAGAAAGAAAGAGAAAGAGAAACATTTATTTACACACATTCAATACACATAGATATTAAACAAGGAGAAATACAATATACTAAGGAATAGTACAGAGTAGTGTGGATGGATTAGTTACTATTAAGTTTTAGTTCTAAGATTATTTTATAATAAATTGCTGTGCCCTTACAGGGTAAATGTTTGAAACTATATACATACCAACATCTTTGCCACAACATTTTTATGCAATAAATAGTTTGAGTTTGAGTTTATGTATTTATGTCTGTGGCAATATTTATTTTTTACCTTTATGCATTCTGTGGCAAATTTACATGCAAACCGGAACTTGCAAAAAGCGTTTCACAATTGTCCTATATAACATGATTATAATTATTGTATTTCATATTCGGTTGGGATAGCTGGATCGAGCACTCCTGTTAAAATGTTGCTGAACAATGTGAAGCATGCTCGGTATACTATTAATTATTTAAATTTCCCTTCTCTTAGTCCTTCAACTTTGTCAGCACGCTTACCCTCACCTTTTTCCATTTACACTCAGAATGAAAAAAAAAAAAAGTTGTTTAACGTCCTGTGCTGTCTGTACCGTGCATAACATGTAATTGATTTTTAGGTTTCCTGTCCGCTTCTCCCTCAAAATCAAAATTACAAAAAACCAAGCAATCTCCTCTCGTGTGTAATGTCACTACGTCGACAGTGGCGAATTACGCTTTGCTAACATAAAGCTAGGGTGCAAGCCACCAAAAAAAGGCGATTTGTCGCACTTCTACTGTATCTCTTTCTTCTATGGTAGTAACCATACCCTTGAATGTGAGAATAGTACTTACATTTATAATTAAATAATATTTGAAGAACCTTCACGTATTCCGTCATCATACTGTACTTGAGCAAAGTCTGCAATAGCCTCACCACAGCATCTTCGTTGAACTCATCCCGTAGAATGCAGATGGTGAAAGCAGTGGCTCTGAAATTCATAATAATAAATGTTAATACAGATTTAACATTCACTTTTATGATTTGCCTTGAAATGACATGATTCAACTGTTGTGAGAGACTAAAAGACTTGTCTGGCCATGCCAATAGTTATGTTTTTGGATCATATCTGGCAGATATATGTGGATGACGAGTAAAGTCAGTTTTTGTGTCAATAACAGGTATAAATTCATGAAATAGAATGACTGGCCTTGTATGTGTGGTGGCTCATGACCAAGTCACTGCAGGCTCCTTTAAAGAGAGCATCATCATTACTTCTATCATGTCTCAGATGGAGAACTTATGATACTAGCTTTTGCCCGCGACTCCGCAGACGCGCAGAATCGTTATCCTGTGGGAACTATGCAATTTTATCGGATAAAACCCATCCTATGTCCTTCCCTGGGACTCACTGTATACCAAATTTCAACTAAATCGGTCCAGCAGTTTAAGCGTGAAAAGGTATCAAACAGACAGACAGACAGAGTTACTTTCACATTTATAGTAAAACTATTGAGTAAATTGCTTTTCTGTTTTAATACCAATCTACTATGATACAACTAAGGATGCAGGCGATTTTTTTTGCTAGATATACTGTCTCATTCATCTACTCTTAGCTACTAAGGGATGCACAAAAATCCATGGCAATTATGATAGTGCAGAACAGTTAAAATACAATTATCATTGAAATTGGAAGTATTAACTCACTTGTCCTTTATAATCTCTTGAAGACCTTTCGATGATTCCAAAAGTTCGTCAGAGAGTACTTGGTCAGAGAACCATGAGCTGGACCAGCACATGTGCCAGAAACAAATAAGTGGGTACATGTCTTCAAATCTCTCACTAAAGTGCAAAACATATTTCTTAAATATAACTAGTGTTGCTTCCGAACGGTTCGACACCGAATCTTGTATCAACTCTTTTAATATCACTCGGTATAAACTACGTAAACTTGTATATTTAGTATACACATCTGTTAGTATTGAAAGGCCTTTATCAGAATTGCCTCTCATACACTGAGCTTTTGCCAAATAGTGTAGAAATTCACCATTCCTTTTGTACAATATAGGATCCACTTTAGCGCAGTAGTTTTGCAAAGCCATAACTGACTCCGGTTTGCCCATTATACTGTAGTTACGAAATAATTTCTTCAATGTTATAATAGGTAAAAATTTCCGATAGTGCAAGCAGTCTTGGATCATTTGTTGGATTTGCTTGTCTTTGTTCTTTGATAGGAGCTCTTGTATACTTGTGTCTAATTGCTCTGTTGTCATTTGTGATACATCATTATTTTCGATTTCTGTAAAATATCTTACATTAAGATTGAAGTCTTTGAGGCCAAAATTGCTGGTTCTTCGCCTTTTACGCTGTCTGTGCAATAGTTCTGATGTAAATAAGTCGAGAGCATCAGCTGACGTCGTATATGGTGTCGTCGTAACACATTTCTGGCCTAACTTTTGTACATTTAGGATAAAACGGATGTAGTTTGAAGCATTTTTGGAAAGTTGCATGGTGATTTTGTTTTATTGAAGAGCGGTGGCTGACCTCTATGAGATCTGAAAACGTAAACATCTAAATATAGTTTCTTGTTGTTCATTAAAGGCAACTATGAAATTAATAGTAATTTACGAACCTTTGATAGTCATTGTTTGATTACAGCATATTAGTATCATCCATTATGAGTAAAATGCCACTAGAAAAGAAACAGGTCCAAACAGTACATTAGAATTGAAAAAAGATCACAAAATCACAAAGTATATTGTGAAAAAACTAGGTCACACTGCACTAATATAATATTGCTTGCTGTTGTCAGAATGACAATGACAGTTTATACTAGTTTTTTTTCCTTCATAAAGAAAAGGCAACAGAAACTAAATCCACACAGCCAAGTCGGATGTTACATAATCAATCTAATCTATCTTCTAATACCATTAAGCTTTTTTATTAAATATATCTCTATCTATAAAATCTGAATCTCGGAAACGGCTCCAACGCTTTTCATGAAATTTGGTGTGCAGGGGGTTGCAGGGGGTTGCAGGGGCGATACAACGATTTACAGCTACCTATACAAAAAAAAACCACTTTATTTTTGTTTCATTAGGTACATTTATTTTAGTAAATTCCTCTAGGTTTCCCATAATTTAATTCATGCTTCTTGCTTATTTCCATTTCATAAGCCGATTTAACAATTTCTTCTGGAGTAAACTGAAGAACATCAAAAGTGAACCTTGGGATATTACATTCCCTAGAAAAATCCAAAATATCTAGAAAGTTTTCAGCTGTGATCGTGTGTAACAACTTCATTGTGCATTTTGTTTCTAGATCATTCATTGAGTAAGACTGGCTAAGCATTATCAAATGGCGTAACTGCAGCCCATCTTCAGGCACAATGCCCAAGTACATGTACTCTTTCAAGTGCTGAAGTGTTTGTGTGGTGACTCCCTTTATGTCTATGTATGATATTTCCTTTGTTTCTTCAGCTATACCACCAAGCATTGTCTTTAAGATATCACTGTGGGCGGCCATAATCGCTTTGTGAAATCTTATGTTGCCATCAGGTGCACATAAGTGGAAGTCAGTGAACTGATCATCATCATGAAGCTTTATTTTAAGTGGATCTTCTGTTTTACTCACTTGGAGACTGACACGTACTTCAAACAATTGTTCGGATAATTTGTATGGTCTTGTGTCAATATCGTTGGTGGTCCAGGATTCTGAACAAGTGAATTCTGCTGGTTCCTCCAAGCCCATAACATACACTTTCATAGTAACTCCTACATCCTTTGCTGACTCATGTTTTCTTATACCAATAATATTCTTAATGTGATATGTGGTTTTTCCATCTGTATTCCTATTTATTTTAGCTCTTTTAAAACACACCATTGCATAATTATCTATGTTACACACTTCACTGATTGATATGCTCTGCTCGTCTATTGAAAATACCAATACTGACCATGAACCATACTGCTTTCTAGAATATCTGTAATAAAAAGAATAATTAATTAAGGCATTTTACAGTCATAAATAAGCTCTTAGAGTGCCGTAGAGTGCGTGTCTTGCTGTCTCACTCATTTTTATGGGTTTCATACTTGAATCGGCCAATGGTACCTACCCGAACCCCGAATGGCATTGTAACTGTATATACCTACCTACAAATCCAAGTGTCTTAAATGTTAAATAAAACGATATTATTAGCTTGAGCTTGAATTGCACTGGAGAAGTCTTGCAACAGACAGAGACGGGGGGAAAGAGGAGAGGCCTTTGCCTAGCAGTGGGACACCAAACAGGCTACAAAAAAAACAAGACTGTACCGGCTGTAGCACCGGCTAGCTTGCTCTCGTGGTATACCGTTCGTGCGCGAAGGCCTGTGGTGACTTTGAGTGAAAATGCAAGACATACTTACGTTAAGAACACAGTTTAATTACGATTATAATAGTCTTACTAGACACATACAAGAATTAACAATAATTGGAACAAATAATCTGTAGCTTGCTTAGAGCTCGTATCGCGGCGTAAGTCGGACTGCGCGGGGCCGGCGGGACCGAATTATTGGTGCGTCCACGCGCGGGGCGCTTTGTTGAGCCGTGATTGGTCGCGTTAATACGGCGGCGTGGGATTCGCTCGCTCCGGTGATTGAGACGGGGCTGTCATTGAAACGGGGTTGCCGTGCTACAAGACAGAAATTTCAGGTCTACGATGTAGGTATGTGGATTATTAGTGTAGGTACTATACGCCCTGATAATCCGTGTCCCCCATTTGACTCTTACACAGTACCTACCTACACAACACACATGCATAGTTAACAGGTCGTCCATTCGAGACCGTAGTCGTAGTTAACCACCTGATGCTCCCCCATTGCTGGGAGTCGCTGTGGTTGACCCCCTTAGGATTTCATTTTAAATAATTCACTTTGGGGTTAGCTTTACAATCTTCGAATTTCGGAGTAACAGGTCAGTTAACTTATTTAAAACTTAAATACGTACGCGTACGTTAACAGTTAAATATAGGTACTTACAATTTCATCGGCATAGTGAAGAACGAAAGGAGTTACAATGCTCAGTACCTAAGTATTATCACACGGTTAATTCCAGTTAGCTCTGGCTTTTGCTAAGAATAAGTACTTATAATGTTCTAATTTAAACGCGATAGTCTAGTATTTTTTATAGAAACATTATTATAGAAGTCTGTCTAAACAGCTTATGAGTATGACTCAACTCACTGCACTATAATGTATTGCTATCGCGTATTCGTTATTATCTAGTGGAAGAGTGTGATAAAATACTAAATGGTGTGCTGTGAGTGGCTAAACAACGACAAACACCGCACCGAAATCACCTAAACAAATGTACCCAGTGTTGCCAACGCATAATTTTGAATTGCTGTGTTCGACAACCGAATTCCCCTGATTTGTGAAACATGGCCTGTCGACTGATGTAGCGAAGAGGAAAGTAAAATAGCACGCTGGTTTATGAAGTAAGAGTGGGGAAAATACGAATCATCCGATAAATGACATTGTCATTTGTGTGTCATGAAATAATAGCGTTATAATAAATGTTGGAGAGTGAATAACAAACTGTTTGTTATTCAGTTTAAAATATTTGGGTATCCGCTGAGCATAGGTCCTTACAGTACACATAAAAAATAGAGTACAGATTTCTTTGCCACTTTAGACATAATTTATGCTCATCATGGAAAAACAACCATTTGTGGTTTTTTTTAGTTGCTTTGTCATTTATTGCCTCGTTTCAGTTTACCTTGCTAATTCGCAACTAATATTCTCATGATCTTTATTATAACGGTCCTGCGAAAAATAACGCCTTATTAAATCAAGGACTATAGATAACTACAACAAAAAAAAACATGCACTTATCTGATAGGACTTACAAATTTAAACGTAACCAGGGCACACTCAAGCGGCGAGTATATTTTTTTTGACTAACAATTACTTAATATGAATTTTCTCCCGAAGGCAGTAAATTTCGAACTATACTTCAGATTAAGACAGTAATTGACACAATTATACGGGAATTGCTATAACGATGCCAACACTGAGATAAGGAAAACACGTAATCAAAGACAAACCAACTTTTTTTTATTTATTACCATAGACAAGCCAACTGGCTAGTTGTGTTGCTAGACCAATTATTTTTATTATTGAATTCGGTCTCGTAGTTGTAGTGTTTGTAGTAAAAAAAGTAAAAAACGTGTCGCAGTAGATTAGTAACTAATACTTAATTATTAATATTATTATTATTAGGTTTTATGTAGTACAGCACTATATTTTTACGGCTGCGCACTGACATAATACGGTGTCACCATTATAATTAAATGAAAAATGCCCAATAAAAGTTTCAAGTTTACTCGTTCTACCACGTGCAAATATAACTTTGTGTGTAGTTCAAAATCACACCGTAGTATTTCTTTAAAAAACCAGGTTATTTTAGTAAGTGGAAAAAATTAAATATGCTACGCGGTCCCTTGGAGCTTTGGAAAAATCAACCATCTAAGTATCACAATCAAAAGATAGTCATTAGAAAAGGTTTCCATACAAAAAAAAATCCCTGCTCCCAAAAATAGGGGGTAATTAGGGGGTAATTCTTCCAGTTGTCCTAGAATTTTGAAATTTAACATGAATATAGCTCTTATAACATCTTATGACAGTCTGTTTATGTAAGTAACCAGTATAAAATGACCTAACACTGCCTACATTTCGCTGAGGGTTCTAACACTGGATTTTATATTACCTGTTGAATATATAGGAACCCTCAGTGCGCGTGTCCGACTTGCACTTGGCCGCTTATTTTATGCTTGTTACATCCTTTGCTGCTTTTATTAAACTTAAATTGTCACTTTGTGGTGGAATCTGGCCACTCAATTGTGAGCCAGATATCTTCAACCGACTGAGCTGCGTACTGGTACTGGTGGCCCGGCCAAGACCGTCTCCGCAGGAGGGATCTCTTCAACAGTTGGTCTGATTGACTTAAAACATTGTTATACATAATGTAGAACGCATGACAACGCAAGTAAAGTCAGAAAAAAACTTGTATTAAAAACTAAATCTTTGACAGAAACTTTTTCATTTCAATCACACTAAGTCCGGATCGGATGAGGGGATTGTTAAGAAATCGAGGTTACTCCTCAATTTTTTTAGGCATCGATAATCGATACTTTTATCGATTTGGATATTCGGGCTTATCTTGCTATCTCACTCAGTCATATGGGTTTCATGCTTGAACCGGTCGAGTAAGGGAGCTACACGAACTCGCGAACTGTACATTTGCTATACGTATATATACCTATACATTTGCTTCATGAAAGCAACACTTGCTCAAATGGAACTAAGGATGAAGATACTTTACATAAAAAAACTTTTTTTTTGTTATTTGTTATAGCGGCAACAGAAATATACATCATCTGTGACAATTTCAAACGGTTTAGCTAGCTACCATGGTTCATAAGACACAGCCTGGTGACAGACAGACGGACAGCGGTGTATTTGTAATAGGGTCCCGTTTTTACCCTTTGGGTACGAAACCCTAAAAACGTTTCTAATGAACCATTTTGTGGGACCAAATTTGGTGAGTGTGAACAATATCTCACTAGACGCTCCCTCTAATTTGAATGTGGCAATTAGTCATATTAAGATGTGATTAACAGTTTCTCGGTGACTGAGACATGTGATGCTCCCGGCCAAAGATCCAGTTTAACCGATTGGTCCCACCAAATTAAAAAGAAACCTCGATTCAGCTATGTCCAAAGCAAAATAGTTCAACAGTTTCACGACGAGGGCTCCTCCTTAAACGGTCGGGAGGTAATTTCTGGTCTAGCCACAATTAAAACGGACCCGCAGGCTCACGGTAAACTCTTTAATCGAATGAGTTATGCTTCGTTTCTTCCGCCATGCATGCAGTTATCATTATTAACCATAATTTCCAGTTAGTTATTAATGAAAATGTTTGCCGCTGTCACCACCCTGTCATTACTACTACAAAGTAACAAAATATAAATTGTCCGTTACGAATCGTAATAAAAACTAATCACACAACAGATCATAAAAGCGGGCAACCGGTTTGGCTCGTGGCGTGGACATCTCACTTCAACTAATTTATTTTTCCGTGAGCAAAGGCAAAGGGATCGATGCTTGTACGTACTTACGTTTATTTTTAAAATTAGACCGATTTATAAATCACCTAAACAAGAATGCGACGCTATTCGTTATTATAAAGTATCTCGGTTCGAAATTCGAATAATGCCTTGTAATGGCCAGCGCGGGCAATATTTAAAGGGTATTGTGACAATTCTATAACGTATATGACTTTAGTCACAATAGTTGCCGGTATCGATAAAATCTGAATGGCTGAATGGTTATCGACGATCGATCGAATACAGCAATGTGTTACCCTTATTGTGCTGTCCTCATCCCTATCATTCGAAGATGCTAAACAGCTAGGCGTGGATTTTGAACAATAGCCATTATTCTATGCCTGTCTAGGACATAATACTATCTCACGTTTCAAAATTTATTTGTGGTGATTTATTTCTTTTGACCTATTTTATAATTATAGCCGGTACAAGTTTGATACACTGTTAGAAATATGAAGACGGTATTTGTCGCTTTCATTTTTTGTGTTTTAACTTAGACAGGGATCCAATTAATCTGCACAGATAAAATTACAAGCAGGCTGCTATGATACGGGAAGTAATGAATTTACTTAATTACCTATTTTTTTTGTTTTGAATTTAAATAAAGAATATTATGTATGTTTGGATCACAATTAAAAATGACGCACAAAACACTATTTATGTAATTTTTACTACACACAAAATATTTAAGTTATAGACAGTTTAGTGCAGTGGCGTACTATCTACTCGTTTTTCCAAATTCAGCATAGTTTTTCATCACTTTGTAGTGGCATTTCCATATTATGTGCTTTCAAAAATCTGGCCCCAGGAAACATCATAATTGTACAAATATTTTGACAGGATAAAACCTAAATAGTTTAAGCCCCAGATTTTGGCACCAGGGTCCTTGGTCATTTAACTGCGCCAACGATCATGACTGTTTGAAAAAAAAACTCGTCTGGGATTTTGGTCAGTACCTATTCCAGAGACATTCATAATTTGATCCATTCACTCGCAGACTTTCAGAATCAGGCATCTTGCCACTTGGCATTTGAATTCAAATCGCAATCTTACTTTTTGATTGACCCCTATCTCTCCTGATGGAAAGTGCAGAAGATTATTTATGCCAAACAACGGATTGACGTCTCACGGGTGTATTCCAAAAGCCGCGATATGTATCGATAGTCGATTCAATCTAGTCCCGATGTCGAACTGTTTCGTTATAGCTCCAAACAGTTCTTATGCTGTGCTCATGCTACTAACACAGGAAATCTTTTAGGAGAAATCTAACAGGTTTAGAATACGTAAATAGGTATATTCTTGAATTTGTATATTGTCATATCGATCAGTCACTTCTGTTCAGCGGAATAACTTTGCTTTCATGATATTCTTAGGCGTTTTGATCACTGACCACGGCGTCTCTAGTTTTAGTTTTAAAACTTTCCCTATAATGAGAAATAATAATCCATATTTAAACAAAACTGAACTTCGAGAAACAGTAAATAAAGTTCACTTAGTAAGGTTTACAGTACTACTTACCTACTACTACTGACCTACTTGTACCTGGTACTTGAAGTAGCAGAGTAGCAAGGTAAATATTTATTGTTCATTGTAAATGAACCTCCGAAAAGTAACGCCTGATTCAATAAAATAGTTATCAAAACCCCATAAATTTACAGTCGACAATCGGTTTCCGGACAGATGCGAAATATTTGTAAACAGAGGATGGACGCCCGAATTTTAAAGTTTGCAACAATGGCGTATGTAGGCTATAAATTTACCGTTTCGAATTCGGGTTCACCAACATAATAAATGAAGATCTGTTGATTTATACGTTAATTTATCTGAATGTTCGATAGTTAACAATTACCTATTCAATTTCTTTTACCTTTTATGCACTTTACTGTAATGAGACATCTGCAATACTCTAGTATTTAGAGCGGAATGGAAGAATACCGAACTTGGTTTTGAACCGTAATAGGTAGAAACTTCATTTAATTTTTTCGAAAAAAAAGTATGCAATAAACTCGAAATGATCTTATAACAAATTTCAAAACTTTATTTTGCAAATAGGCTGCCAAAAGCTCTTTTACGTGTCTTTTCTTGAAACTAGGTAGGTACCATCGCATTCGGAAATACAATCATTGCCAAGAAGAATGCACCGCAAGAAACTTGGCACAAAGAATTTTTTTTTCAGAACAAAATACATTTACTGCAATACTTAAATACAAGCAAGCCAAATTACTGATAGCAAAAGCACCAATTACTCTAGCATTACTATTAATACTGCTACTGTCAGGACACATTATTTCTACGTGGTCCGAAAACTTTAAAACCCACCCACCTGAATTTGACTCATGATAACGACAATACTTTACCACTATTTATAACAAATCAATTGCCGCAGGTGTCCCAATAAAACGTTGTTAACACTCAACCAATCAAGACAAATCAAACAATATGTCATATTAATAGAGTAAGTTGTTCTACAACCAATAAAAGACACCACAGGTGCACAATAAGCCCAAGGCTCTACAAAAATCGCCCGACCTCCATTTCAAATCAAATTACCAATTAAACAAATCAACGCACTGATCATCGTCGCAAATAGTTCCTGTGTAAATTACCAATAGCCATTATGTATATTATCACTGATTTGGTTAGCGCGTCGGGCAGAGATAGCGTCCAAAGACGCCGGTCGCATAAATTGTTTAAGAAAATGGACCGCACACGGACTAAATTTAGTATAGTAGCTAAAATTACGCTCATTTAACAGGCTCGAATAGGCCTTCATTTAGTGCTCTGCTTTTATTGCTGGGACATCCTGCCCGAGTAAAATACTACATTTTATTGCTACAGCTGTCTCCTATTCTCTATTTAACTGTGGAGAGAATGGGTGCCGTCCGCAAGTTTCACATTATCCGATCCGATATGTGTCCGATATCCGATAGCCGATACTATAGTGTTGTACGCCTGTAGGGGCGTTCGATGGCGTCAACAACATATCGGTGTTGGATACGATAAGCTGATAACCAATATTCTTATATCTTATTAGCGCCCGATATCGGATTGGATAATGTGAAAACGCTTTTAGACTCACGGCACAAGCATAATTATTATAATGTTAGAATCTCAGAACATAAGAAGAATGGACTTGTTAATAAGAATTAACTGTACGTGTCAGGATGAGTCTACATTTTAATTACATTTTAATTTAATTACTTAATAATACAATAAATGAAATCCTACTGATTAATAATAATAATAATAAATCTTTATTTCGGACCAATAATTATCAAATAGGAGACGTTTTGGAAAAAGGTCAGGTCAGGAGTACCCGAAACCGACGAGCATGTATGAAGAGATTGATGACTGTGGATGAAGCGAAAGAAATATGTCAGGATCGTAGCAAGTGGAATAAAGTAGTCTCTGCCTACCCCTGTGGGAAAGAGGCGTGACGGTATGTATGTATGTATGTATGTAATTATCCATAGAAATTGTTAGTAATTTACATAAAACTTATAAATGTAAGGTTAGCAAATAAAAGACAGCATTATAATTACTTAAGTACTATTTAACAGCAAACTGAGCCGCACTTTTTATCATCCCATTCCAATATTTAAGTATCGGGCAAGCAAATCCGCCGGCTATCACTTGTACAATTAAAGAAGCTTGCAAAATTTATCTCCAAGCAGTCTGGAAAAGGCTTTACTGGAATAGAAGTACTAGAGGTTGTGTAAATGTAAGGGTAAATAAGATTCATCGAAATAAGTAAAGTCAAGAATTGATACTCCAATAGAATGTCAATGTTCCCTTTTGTTTTACGGATCAACCTTTTGAAATCAAATATATTTTTAAATACAATGCAAATATATATTGCCTAAAAATGATCAAGCTATAGAAAAAACAAACCATGTTAAAGTCTTGTTCGCTAAATAAGATTCAAAAATGAAAGTATAAAGCATATAGAAGAATTCTGTAGTATAATTAAGTAATTTGATTAAAAAAACAGATAGGGAAAGGTGGATTAGGTAGATAAGTATGATCTTAGACTAATATTTTGTAATTTTTTGTGTGTAATAATAATTATTTATGACAAGCAGCATTTTAACGGATTTTCTAAATTTACAGATGACAAGTCTTGCCTACTGTGGAGTAGGTAAAGGCAATCAATTTCCCGTATCGGATTGTGATTGGGTACGAAAAGGTTTATGAGGCCGCCAAATAAGACAGCTGATAAGATTCCCGATATTGCAGTACCCTGCAATTAATTTGCATGTTTTGCATCATAATAGAGCAATGAATTACTTGTTATTGCAATAGTTATTTTAATGATAAGCTCAGTGAATTTGTATTCTTTGGAGAAACACGAGTTGCAACCTTTTTCTTCACACTGCCCTATTTCTATCCCTTTCGCATTGCGACTAGTAGAGACTTATACATCGCTACTATAGACTAATATAATTTAAGGCTCGGGGACCTTATACATCCCTTTTTATAAATTTATTTAATTTAAGTACCATTTAAGTAGCTTAATGACTTTCTACCAAGTTTCTTGCGGCGCATTCTTCTTGACAGTGATGGTCTTTCTGAATGTGCAGGTAGTCTCAAAAAAGACAGGTAAAAAAGCCCTTGACGGCCAATTTGCAAAAATAAATTTTGTTCTTTTTTTTTTTTATTGTTATTTTGTCTGCTTATTATATTGCATTACCAGGATGCCCCACGAAGGAGCCACGAAGTGCTCGCTCTACTCGTTTTTCTTGAAGCGAGAGACAAAGAGAGAGAGAAGATCTCTGAGCACGACGAGTAACATAACGTAAGGTATGTCGAGTAGCATGATGTGTAGCTTGACAAGTATTGCAACTACACCACATCTCCGCTTTTCCTGGCTAATTTCCATGCTACCTACTACTCAACTAACTTAAAACGGTGACGTCGCATGAGTAAGATTTTATTTCATATAGTATACGAGTACATACTTACGAGATAGTGTTTTCAGAAGAGAAGGGCCTTCGTGTTAAAGTAAGTCTACTAAATGTGTGTTTTTAGGCTTTTGCGGCATTGTTTAGGCAGTAAACAAAACGTTCGTGTAAAGATATTGGTAACTTTAATACTGGCAGGTATTTGAAGTCCACTTTATGCGAAGAAAAATCGTGCTGGTGCATTATTTACATTACGTAATGGAGGAGCAAACGAATACTCAAGTGTCCAACGAGCACCGCAGTGTAGCGCCATTTGTACACTGGGCTTTAGCCTTCGTTCAGCTCAGAGGTCTTATTGTAACGTACTCGGATCACAATTGAATTCACCATTTCTTTCTATCACATGGTAATGGATGAGGGTAGAAAAAGATGGTGAATGCAATCGTGAGCGCTTATGCCTCAGATTACACTTTCAAGAAAAAATTTGCAATCCGCATTACATTGCTTCATCGGGTCGACGGAATGAAGCTTGCAGTGGCGTGGCGTCAATAGAACTCGATTCCCACCGGCTTGCCTATTTTAAGGCAGTTGGGCACTTTTATTGTGCAGAATTAAAGGAAAAGGCTAGTTAAATTCCCTTCGGCTTGCCTTCTGATATACTTGCCGCCACGCCACTGGAAGCTTGCATGTCTAAACTGAGCTTTATACCCGTCAAAATATTGCGGAAACTAGAGTCAACTAACAGTTCTAGGGCTTATGATCTGTCGATAAATATTTCCCAGTCTATCTAGGCGTACCCTTATGGACAATAAACAATGTGCACGACCGCCCGCGGCAGGCTCTAGAACAATAGGATATGCCCTCAGTAATACTGAGTTAGATCTCCAAAGGACGGGACGTTTGTAACCTAACTTTCATATTATATTTTCCATATCGATGACATCGTGCGCTTTACTGTTATAAACTCCGAGATGTAGACAGCATACTTCACTAGAAATTATCTGTATTTCATTTGAAATAAATGGTCTACGGTAGGAGGCTAACAAAAGCAGAAATATATTTACTAATAGCTATTGTCCGTGGCTGCACTCACGTTCTGCAATTTCGAAATTTTACTGACTTTGTGAGTATCCGTGAGGATTTGTCGTTTCTGGCTATCACGCGAAAGCTACGCAATTGTCCGGGATAAAACGTTGCCTACGTGATCTTCTAGACTATAATCTGTCTCTGTGCCAAAATTGATCCAGACCGTCACCCAATCGGGCGTGAAAAAGTAACAAACATCCATGCAAACATCCTCACAAGTTTTGGTATGATCAACTACATTCGTGCATTTGATGTCTCCAGATAAAGCCGTCGTCGTAGTACTAGAGTGGCAGCTATTAGCTATGCATGAGTAGTGGCCCATTAACAGCTACGGCATTAGCCTTAAGAATAGCTTTTAATGCGAAATATGTGGTGGCAATCGTATATTCCAGTCGTATTCAGTTAAACTAAACGATCAATTGGCTAAATATAAGGATACGACACGCGTGAGATCACCAATAAAACAGCCTGCGTTGTGTGAAATAGCAACAGTGCGCTTCCGTGTGTTATACGGAGCGAATTAAAATCCAGTAAATAACGGTCGGATTGCAATAAAGCACTTATACCCATTGAGAGTGCATACAGACATACATACCGTCACGCCTCTTTCCCACAAGGGTAGGCAGAGACTACTTTGTTCCACTTGCTACGATCCTGAATCGAAACAGTGATGGGTTGGGGATAGTGGTAGGTAACCGCATCGCCTCCAACATGATTCACACAAATTTCGCCGATTACCTCGAAGGGCTTTTAACATCTGCGCGGGAAGAGAAGCAACTGGTACATTCCGTGTTTTTTCTTTGCTCCCAGACCAGCATGGTAGTTGAGAGTATCCACTTATGTAACCGGTACTTACCCGATAACTTTATTACAATCAAAACCGTAACCTAAGTTTCTTGTCGTATCATCTAAGGCTTCGCGTACCCTAGTCTATCCGAAATATCATCAACATAAAAACCCTGGGTTTTGAGTCAATTTATTTTCTGTACAGGATTCTGTACAATTAAGTTACCTCTTTTACATTGTCGACGTTACGATACAAAAACTCTTTATTGAACACAAAACTATACATGAAGGAACCACAGTCATCAAGAAAATTACAAGGTAACCAATCCATTTATCAAGTACACTTTGAACATCGACGATCGAAAAATAATTACAATGTGATTACCACATACATACACATACACAAATCACGTCTTTATCCCTTATGGGGTCGACAGAGCCTAAGGTATCAGGTACCTCAGGCATGTGATTACTGATCAGTCAAAATTACCTAACTATCTATTAGAACATTCCAGATTCATTTTAAGACAGAGTGTGAAAATAGAAAATAATCCACATCTTAAAGATAGTTGAACTCATTAATCTAATAAATAACGGAAGTATGAAATGGATACGTCTCTACTAGCCAGCTAAAAGAAGAAGTAAAATCGCTTCCTCGCAGTCTAGTGTGACGAGTGTGACGAAAAAGTTGTCACTTCACTATATTTATTTCGTCACAATAATTGATTGTCATTTGATACGAATGCTCGTCTCCGCCTGACGGACCGCCGAGGGTCTGTTCCTCTGTGACCCTGTTTATTTTATTATTAGGTAAGTACGCTTTTTTTTATGAAGTTATAATAGATAAAGCTGGCTTTTTATTCCAAAGATAAGCTCAACAGGAGCATAGAATATTCTAGAGAACGACGGGTTTAACAGGATGGCCTTTGTCCAACTATGTATATTTTACAGATGATGATGATGATGATGTTGATGAAACTTGTTTTCTTTTTTTCCTAAATTTACAGTAGGTATATTTTTTAACCTCCAAGCGTAGGTACCTATCAATATTGAAATTTATTGTGCTCTTTGGCATTGAAAACTAACTAATTAGTAAGTAGCGGTGTAGTAAGGTATATAAATGTTTCTTGTTCATTGAAATGGACCCCCGCAAACGAACGCCTGGAACGTCCGGCCACACGAGTGCATAAAAAACGTCGACAGTGCGTTTACGAAACAAAATGTATGAAGAAACGGTGAGAGAACGTGACGCATGCCACACGTCACTGCGTATACATACGCAGCGGTGTGGTCGCTCCTTAATTGTTTAATTATGAAAGTTTCGTTTCTTTGACGAAAATATTATTTATTAGATTATTTTTACACAAAAAGGATAGACCCACAAAGAGCACACCCTTGTCTAACACGAGTAAAGTAACCCAATAACGCGACTCGGGCGCAGTTCTCACGCCGCCGTTACTGGACGCGCGGTGTCATTTATCATGGCAACACCAAATCCGAGCTGATTAGCTTACGCACTAAGTATAGAGATCAGGGGCCTTATCATGACGTCTTAATGCGATTCAATTCCGATTTAGTTTAAGTTCACTCGTTGTCTTCTTCTTTTTTAATATGGCCCCATCGATCGATGTGATGATTTCACTAATGTCAAAGTAATAAATACAGTATCCAAAAATCTTGTGACAAAAATGTCGGCAACGT
Source organism: Pandemis corylana (assembly GCA_949127965.1). Classification (NCBI taxonomy): domain Eukaryota; kingdom Metazoa; phylum Arthropoda; class Insecta; order Lepidoptera; family Tortricidae; genus Pandemis; species Pandemis corylana. The sequence goes on along the minus strand of OX421867.1, from coordinate 8,168,780 downwards.
TGTACGGTAGAACACGGTCAAAAGACCTCTCCCCCTTGTCGGGCTCTTAGACAACGGATAATGATAACCCTCAAAATGTGCCAAAAACACATTAACAATGTGGGCAGCCTGGGGACTGCACCGGACCAAGCACTGCTCTTCCCATAAGACGGATCCAAAAACGAACCGCAGCTCTCACACGCGGAGGTAACCCGACTCACACCTTAATACGGGTGTAATAACGCACTCGCTGTCAGATCCATACTAAAAATGACAGCTATAACCTGAACTGAGTCGGAATTGAATCACATTAAGACGTCACAGTAAGGCCCTAGCTTGTGACTTGCAGTGGGAGAGGCAAGGGTAGGCGGCGGTAAGGTGACGCACTATAATTTCTATGTGCTACCAACCTTAGTGACCCACCAATTTATGTCTGAGCTGGTTAACTCATTCTGCAGACAAATGCTTGCTCGGCAGGTACCAGCGAAGCAAGAGAGATGATGAAAATACTGGCCCATGAGATTACTCTTATGTTCTTAGTCTTCAATGTTGGCTAAAATCTGCAATCATCTAGCATGGTATCACCAAAACCGAGCTGATTAGTTTGTGCGCTAAGTATAGAGATGAGCCAGTGACCTGCCCTGGGGGAGGCCAGGGCAGGTGGTAGTAAGGTACTGCTGGGAACGGCCGCTGTCTTTTGAAGACGGGGGCCATGAGGAGACAACCTTTATAAAATTCCAAGCAGCACCAGCGGAGGAGGGCGGGCAATTCTCAAACCTGCATTGCACGTGGCCTATATTCGGGATTGGCATGTGATCAACCATTTGTAGAGCTTAACGTTTAATTTGCTATTCGAAGTCACCAAAATGACAGTTTGCCGAGCAACTAGGAACTTATCGCGTTCTCATCGGGAACGCGATGAGTTCCTAGCAGTAAGGTTCGGGGGCGCTTCGTCATTTTTGTTGGGGATTGTTAACAGCTGTCAAAGTGTGACAGAAAAAACAAAAGGGGAATTTTGATAGCATAATTATTTATTTAATGCGATCACATCAGATTCATCTAAATGTATGCCATAATTAAGAAAAACTATAACCCCCGAATCCCCAAGTAAGGGGCCATCCTTACGTCTCACATTTAGGAGGGGGGAGGGGGGGGGGTCCGGAAATTTGTGACACACAAAGTAATCGCAGTCTTTATAGAATACTGTGCGACAAGGGGGGGGGGGGGGGGCTCTAAAAATTCTGAAATTCGTGTGACGTACTTTATGGACGGCTCCTAATCCGCCTTGTTCAGCCTTGTGCTCCTGTAACGCCTCACATACTCATACAACTGAATAGGGAATCCGTGTGGCTTTTAATGGGTATGCCTGCCGTCACGGAAGAGCCCCACATACCCCCGGTAACCCCGTAACAGGCGGATGCATAAAGTGTATTTTCCTATATATAAAAAAGGCAGCTGGTGACTCCACTGCCCGTCCTAGTTATTAATAACAACTGACTCAAACATAGGAATAACTAAGGTTGCAATGATTAACTTCTACCCTGACAATCCTTTAGCCATCCTTACAATTACCAGCGACATTGGAGATATTATTAGTTCACTTGACTCTGTTTGCATCGTATATTGCGACTCACGATGATACTTGTGATGTTTGAAAGAGCCAGCAGCTTCAGAGGTGCCGCCGATGCGACGCCGGCATGTTGCATATAACTGGACAGGAGTGGCGTTGAGACATCTTTATTTTTTACACAGATGAATGACATATGACTGGATACTGTGTTGAGAGAGCAATAAGGAACAACAATTAATACGAGCTATTTTTCTGATAGTTAATCACGTTTTTATTTTATACATAATGGTGTAGACAAAACCTATTCTAGGGTAAGAAGGCCTAAACGCCACCGTTTAGCGTGATTATGAGCGTACCTATAGATGGAAAGATGAATGGAAAGCAGTGTCGCGTTGCTATAATATAATATTAATAACATGATTCCTAAGATTTTTATAAGATAAGTTCGCCTTTGTGCATATATTAATGTCATTTTTATTTTTTTCTGAATTGTATTTGTTTCTTTATATTTGTACGATAAACATTTAATTACTTACTTACCTACTGTCCGTTACCTCAAAAATACTATTTTTTGTTCACAGTTCGTATCCATCGCATTCCCTGTGCTCTCCTTAACGCAAAGTGAGAAGCGGTGACAGCTAATTGTCCTGCACGGGCTATACTATAAATCGTTCACAACAGACCATTACCGTCACAAACATCATTTCCACCCCTGTTTACCAAATCTCCCCACTTCTGTTTACCAAATCCCCCCTACTCCGTTTATAGGTTATAGTTATGAGGCGATGACCTAAAAATCACCTGCTGCGACTGGAGTGCTCTCTTATACCTTTTTTCTTATAGACGCAATTACTGTGCACGTTACAACGTTTGGGAAAAACATTTTGAAAGTGTGCACGAAAACGCATGCGTAATGCGCAACTTAGGATTCATCATCATCATCATCATCAACCTATTCTAATGTAACGATGGACATAGGCCTCTTCCATTACACGCCATTGTGCACGATCCTCGACTACTCTCATCTAGCTTAAAATTCGTAAATGTAATAAATAAATAAATCATTTACTTTTTCTAAAACCATTTTTCACTTTACTGGTTTTACTGCACATTAGTTTACAACCTAACTTGACGTTCAATTATAAAGTCCAGGCATTTTTATTTGTTAACAAGGCGAAAGTTTGTTAAGTTGTAACTTCGACAAATTCCTTATTTCCTTCATTTCTGCCCTCCTATGGAAAAACGCAGTATGTACATATGAGCTGCATGCTGACTTACTGCATTTTTCCTTTGGACGGCAGATTTATGGTGGTCTATTGTAAACCAAGGGTGTGAAATGTATCGATCTTGAACCTATAGCTTCCGTTTTCTTACAAGGCATCCTTTCTATTTGTAAAGTGTCAATACATTATAGTCGTTTCAATTCTGAAGCCATACAATTTTAATTGTAATAAAAAAATCGGCAGTAATTTTAATGGATTGATTCGTAATAGTTACTTATAACTGAAAATGTTTGAGCAGTGATCAAGTCAAATAAAATGTGTTTTTTTGCGTTTTGTTTGAACATAATGAGTTTCACAAATGTTTTCACCATTCGAAGTATCAGCGACATGACTTTGTCTTTATTTAAGCCTCTTGTACATATTATTGGCATAAAAACTTTTCGAACGCGTTCACATAGATTTAATTTACTGTGTGGATTTATTACGATTGTTATAAATGCATGCATACATACATAAATCACGTCCTTATCTTCTAAGGTATCTTCTAAGGTATCAAGACCTAGAGATAGAAGAATGAGCCGTAATCCTTGTTATTCCTGGGATATTGTGGGAGTCCACAGACGGCCGTAATTTGCACATTGACCTGTAGGCTTATTACCTAACTCGCTCGCAATCGCCATCGTGTTTATTTTGACAGTTCATGTATGGGCTGACAATTGGCATCGAAACCAGCTAGCTGTCACATTCATACAAGAACTGTCAAAATGAACACGATGGCGATTGCGAGCGAGTTAGGTAATGAGCCTACTGATTGCTTTTTCCTTCAGTGAAAAACGCCCTGTTTCAAATATGGATGTCGATGATTATTTCCCAAGAATTTTCCTATGAAAAATATTTTTGTGTCGCCAAAAATAGCTAATATTATTACAGCCAAATAAAATCACGTCGCGTCTCGGAAATGATGTGCGACATTGACGAATAGGAGGAAATAGAGACTTCAATCGTTCAAAGATTTTTTTCTGGATATTTTTGTACAATGACAAAATAGAATTTGCTAGAGACCATTCAGAAGTATTTCCATTGACGGAAACTGTAGGTATCATAAAAGTAATGCAGCGTAAATATTTTCCTTTTCACTTTTAAAATAATCAAAAATTGTGTCGCTGCTGTGTATACAAATACTTTAACCATTTATAATTTCATTATTAAAAAAAAAACATATCTATAGTTCTGTTTTCATAACTCACATTACTTTTGTCTGGAAGCGTTATCTAGATTAATGGAAATCAGTTTCAAGAAACAAACTGAATACTCGCGTAAAATTCTTAACATCTCCTGTTATAACCTAGAAAAAAGCCTTTAGCTTCAAATTTCATCTACGGATCAGCTATTTAAGAAGTCGTAGCGAAATTTTAAATCTGGTACGTACATGATTCTCCTATTTCAAATAGAATACAAGCGAGTACAGTAAAATGGTGTGCTAGTTGAACTGTTCCGACTGATATCCGTACAGTGTACAGAGCGTCGCGCGCATGCAAGGACGTGTCATTCGATTTTCAAACGCGCGGGAAAAGATCGCGTCGGAAAACTTTTCGTAAATAATAAAAACAATAGACTAAACAAGCAGCCAGTTACTTTTGACGGATGTTCATGAATAGCACCTCTGTGTTTATGACAGTGAATGTTTTTTTAGTGAGCCGGGATCAATGAGGTTTGTTGTTTTTTGTTTATGGTTCTGTTATTCTTTTAAATTTTCGAAAAGCGCATTGAAATTAATGTAACAAGATTTTTTTGTCAAGAATAAATCATCTTGCTTTCTAAATTACCTATATAAAAGTTTTCACTAACTCACTAAACCAAAAATAACTATGTAGTTACCCTAACTAAAATATTATATTCTTACAAGAAAAGGTAAAACTTAACCATTCCATTAATTAATCACCACTGTCACCTATATAATTTAAAAATGAACTTTTTTTTAATTAAGCACATAATAAAGTTATGGTTAATATTGCTAATATTTGGTTTTTACCAACAAGGTAATTAAACCACAACTCTTTTGCATAGAATGATGGAGTTGATCCCGTTTACGTTCAACTGGTTTTTGGTAGAGATTAACTTTTTGTTAAGCTGTTTTAATTAATAATGATGTTCAGCCGTCTTGTGAACGCGTGGGCTAAGTTGTAGTAAATTTAGGCCCGCTCAGTATCTTTCTTTAATTTTTATATCATATCGGTAGAAATACCGGTATCAGGGGGCCCGTATAGTAAGTCCAGAGGGCTGACATAAAGTATTAGCGACCCATTAAGAACTTTATTATATCTACATCCAGCTTATTTACGTCACACTACAGTGCAAAGGCCTCCTCTCAGAATAAGAAGACTAACACACGACCCGGTGTCACACACACCATTGAATTGCTTTGCAGGTGTATGCAGGTTTCCTCACAATGTTTTCCTTGACTAAAAAGCACATTAATAAATTTAAAATGTAATCTCGCATTTACGAAAAACTCGAGGTGCGAGTCCGGGATTCGAACCCACGACCCTCAGCTTGAGAGACCATAGATCCAGACACTAGAGTACCACGGCTTCTTCAAGGACCTTGGCACTTTTTTTCTAAAACAACTTTTTAGTAAATTTAGTTGTATAGTTAGTCGGGAAAACCACGGCTGGGTTCATCCCACAGTCAAAGCGTTTTAGACGGAGAGCTAGCTACGGAAATAGGTATACAATTTATAGAGCAACTAAATCTCTGTAGTTAGTATGCCATACTATCATTATTAATTAATTCGTGTGCCTGGCAGCTCATCACCTCAGGTGGGTGTGAGAGTGGATGGGCAACAAAGTGGTTGGGAGGGGGGGGGGGGGGGGGGTGGAGTGTCAATTGAAGGTGTGCAATTAATAGAGCTCTGAGTTTGGTGTGACTAATAGCTATTTATTTATTTATTTAATTCGAATATAACATTGCCAGGCGTTTTAATGTAAAAAAAAGGGGAAAAGTAGTGCCAGGTGACATCCAAGTTGCGGAAAAAAGTGCCAAACTCACCCACCGCTTAAAAGCTGCCGGGCGCACGAAATAATTAATAATGATAGTATGGCATACTAACTAGAGGGATTTCGTTGCTCTATAAATTTTATACCTATTTCCGTAGCTAACTCTTACACTATTTATGAGAAAATACTCTTTTGAAACTGTTATTTATTTACCTATCAAATTGGATTTGACTCATTTGCTTACCTAAGTAAAAAATATGTGAAAAAATGAGGAAGGGCAGAAAATTGCAAATCGGTATTAAGATATAGGCTCATCTGTATCTGGAAAATGTGAGTGTTGAAAGATAAAGCGAATGTTAACTTAACAGTGACTAAAAACAGGGTAAAATTATAAGCAAAAGTTGTTGTAGCCGGCATCCCTCGGAAAATTTGGACTCTCTGTCACCCTTTTATTTGTTTAAATATCCAAATAATTCGGTTATTTACGTTTTTCAGATTGTTTCGAAATTGCATTACTCGCCGCAACAGTGTTCTATAGAAAAAACGTCTTCAAGTTTTTATCAATTTAAATACCTACTGCAAAAACGCAATTACCAACTTAATGCCACACTGAGGCATTTCATGATTTCATTTCAGAACTTAGCAGTAAATAATTGAATACTTATTCAATTACATATATACAGTTTATTCAATTCTCTTTTGATTACCCGCAAGTCCCGTAATATAGCCATATAGCCATAATATTTACTGTTTAGGTAGGTACGATAGAAGCAGAAATTAACCTGCGAAAGAATGCAGCAATATTACACCCCATTTCACGAATCTCAACATCCCTACACCAAAACGAAATACTGCATAGATTCTGGCCTCACTCGCGGTCTATCTTAAACTAAATGGATAAAGGTCCGGCCACACCAATGTGTAAAAGACGTCGACGGTGCGTTTATGCAACAAAATGTATGAAACGGTGAGTGAACGTGACGCATGCGACACGTCACTGCGTATACGCAGCGGTGAGATCGCTCCTTAACTTTACATTGTTGCTCCGTGAAATAGTGAGGTCAAAGTATACAATTTTTTATTGTTTTTTTTTTAACTCGCTTCACCTCCGCTACAGTAAATGATGTAAATAAGTAACCAATGCAATCGCACCTAAACCCACAACTGAAACCACCACAATAACAAATAATACTCCGGACAAGTGTTTCACTTCTCTCCCGAGACCAGGATTTTTGACGCTCACTGTCGATCATACAATAAAGTAAACTGGGGTGACATTGAACTACGGGGTGACTTTAAAAAGTAGTTTGATGACGGACTCACTAATGTCTACTCGTATTGAATGCACCCAATATATGCCTTCATCGATTTTCTTTTGTTTAGGTTCAGCTAAACATTGACCTCATGTAGACGATGTCGTTTTCACAATAATTTTAAAACCGTCAAAGTAGACCCAAAATCAAAGTTTAGTATACTAGATTAAAGCTTAGCATACCGAACACTAAATTAACATACACAACAAAATGATAGCACACTTTCTATGACGCAAACCTGGTCATTAACACGGCCGTCATAACGTCGTAAAACTCGATCGTCGAGTATCCTGACACGTCCGATAACGTTATCGGATGCTTTAACGATTCCGATTCGTTCGTGTGACTTTTCCATTGGGTCGGCATGTAGGTCGACGAAGCGATAGTGCCCGGAAAACTGCAGTTTTTACTTGCGTGCATAATTTGTGCGGTATGAATGTAGCTGAATCACGGCACACAATAGTACGAGTAGGAGCTAGTGCCTGGTGGTTTTAACACACCGTTTTGCATGAAGTCGTGTGTTGTAATTGTTAGAAAACGAGTTTTTTTTACTTTGTTTCCTTTTCCACCTTTACGCCCTCTTGTCTTGTTACATGTACATTTTAGGTGTTCTTATATTTTAACTGATGAATAAATGATCAAAATTAGTCGCTTATTGAAAGCAATCGACAGTGGCTCTTTTTTGAAGAGAGCAACACCATCTGATTTTCATAGGCACTCGCGCGCGCTGAGAGGAGTTGATAGGTAGGTATTCTGTAATATTTTTGTGAACGAAACAAGTTAGGCAAAGTCTGATACAAACCAGTGTTTTGATAGCGTGCTGTTCTATCGACATTATGTATAATCCTAGTCTTCTTCTAGTATGGCAACGCATTGGCATTCCTCTGGTTGGTAGGTACTGCGGGTATCGACTCATTTCAAATTAAGTACCAAACTTAGTTCCTAATGATTTGTTAAAGTTAGAGTTGGTTGTTTTTGTTTTCTAAACCGTTAAACGTGTTGATTTTGGAAATTTCGTATCTCGGACACGTGCTCAGGCATGACAGAGTTAGGCAAGAGACGAGTGGGACGAAGAAAGAAATCTTGGCTCCGTAACATAAGGGACTGGACTGACCTCTTCAGCAACTGAATTTTTTAGGCTCGCAGGCAATAGAGGATTCCAAAATCTAATCGCTGACCTTCACTAGTTGGAGAGGCACTTGAAGAAGAAAAAACGTTGATTCACTTCATTGTTTGTCAGAGGGCATTCAAGCCCTGGATTGGTATGAACTGAAAAACAATCGCGATCCGGAGATCCCGGTACATATTACAATCCCGAGATTGAATTCGATGAGAAAGAAAGAAAGAAAGAAGACATTTATTCCTTTTTGCAAGACACACAAATATAAGATAATATACAACATTTTATAGACAATAGACAAGAAAAAAAACAGACATGAAAAAATAGATCATCAGCGTTGTGTGTGTCTTCGCAAAAGTGAAACGGTCGCTGGCTCAGTCCTTTTAAAATCGAGAGCTCCAAACCCAGTACCCGCTCACTATGGTAAAATAACGAATAAATAAATAAATAACTTGGGACAAATTACACCAATTGACCCAGTCCCAAACTAAGCAAAGCTTGTACTATGGGTACCAGGCAACGGATAACATACTTATATAATGTAGATAAATACATAATTAAATACATACAACATCCATGACTCGGGCACAAACATTCATATTCATCATACATCATACATCTGACCCTACCGGGATTCGAACCCGGGACCTCTAGCTTCATAGTCAGGGTCACTAACCACTAGGCTATCCGCTAAGAAACGCTACTCATATTTTTCGTTACATGAACGCGTTAATTAGCGGGGTCACCAAAGCCACGTAACTTAATTTATTTTAATTACCTTCTAACAAACAAACAATACTTAGATGTTTACTACATCAAAGCCTCGCTTACTTCATTGATAAAGTATGTCACACGCTACTAACTGATCTACAAGGAATGTCTTAAAGAGAGCAAATAAGAAACAAGTAAGAGACGAAAGCCAATTAGTTGTCAACATGCCATCTCAAGACGCCTATAATTGAGGACTTTTCTATACATATAATAAAATCGTTGAGACCAAAAAATCTGTACATTGAAGATTAAAAAAAAAAAACCGACCAGGGTGACTTAAAATCGGTAACTGAACATATTAAAACCATTTTTAAAATTTTTGTTTGTTTGTTTGTTTGTTTGTTTGACTGAGCATCACGTAAAAACTACTGAACGGATATTAATGAAATGTTCACAAATCGATTCCAATAAATTCAGAATAGGATATAGGCTACAGAAATTGTGGAAAATTTTGGAAAAAGGGGGTGAAAAGGGGGGTTAAAGTTTGTATGAAAAAAGAAAATTAGATTGTTCTAGAATCATGAAACTCAGAATAAATACTTAGTAATAAAAATAAAGAAATACCTGTTTTAGCATTTTTTTTAATCTCATCCAGAGGCGCAAAAAAGAGGGTTTTGTGTTTAACATTAATTAACTTCATACACCTATACAATAAAAACCAATGAAGCGTAACCTTTTGAAATTGCTAAATAATACTTCCAATTTAATACAGGTAAATATAATTTCTCAGTTTTCTTGAAATTTGATTTTTGAGGTGATTACGCACAAAATAGCGGAACTCAAGAAAATCAGCTTCCTCGGTATAAGTAGTTGGTAATAGTTACAAACAAAATAATACTACGAAGAAAATAGATAGATACAAATGTACATAAGACATAATAGCCGGAAAATCGTGTCAATTTTGAAAAAACATTAATATAATAATTACATGCTGTACAGGCATTTTTTCAACGAAGAGATTTTTGTCGATTCTAAATCAACCTAAATTGGCGTCCTAAATTGTGTTCTTTACCTAACACCTAAAGTTCAATATGCAATACCGTTACTTTTGTTTTTATTTATTGCGCCATTATTAACAACGTGTTCAGTTTTTGAACGCACTCTTATTTGAAAACCTGGTATTAATATGAGGGCGGCGTGAAACGCTTGGCTGTATGTTCTTGGTACCTTTGCCTATAAAAAGCAAAATCAAAGGGCGCGTTTACGCCTGCGCTACGAACATGTCAGAATTTTATTGTGAAAAGTTGGTGCTTTTAGTATAAATCTGACAGCGAGCGAACCTAAACTGAATCGCATTAAGACATCATGGCAACTATGGCAAGGCCCCTGTAGGTAATTAATTTGTAGAATGATAATAAGTGTTAATAATCTGTAATTACGTACCTACTTAAACCAAGAAAATAAATTAAAAAAGCTTCTGCTAGAAAAAATTGAGTCGCAAAATATTAATTAAAACGGATTAGTAAATGAATTGTTAGTTGTAAGGTAAAAACAGGTAAACATTTATGTATTATTTGGTTAGAATAGATTTAATTTTTTAAATTAATCAGGGTACAAATATCGTTAAAGTGAGCGCAGTATTCGCCAATAAGCGTCATAGTTTGGTGAAATTAATAGTGATGTAATTAAAACTGTACTTAGCTTTTTTGAATAAAGAAACTATAAACAAAACTATAAATAAAACTATTTGTAAAATAAAGTATAAATAAATGTGATGAGTCATTAACCAGTTTGCACTTGATTTTTTTTCAAATTTCCGTGTCGCAAATTATTATTTTCATGACGTAATTCAAAAAGTATAGTTTCGTACATACTTTCAGTGGTTCATGTGACGAAGTTAATAGTCATAATAATAATAATTTTGATATCGAGAAAAGCCGTAAGTATTACAAAAACACACGCGGACGAAGTCGCGGGCAACAGCTAGTTCTAAATAAGGATTAAAGATAGCAACATATTGCGGTTTCTCTATTTATTGGCGCCCGTTACTGGCAACACTGTTAGCTATAATGTAGATGGTTGTATTTATCATAAATCAGTAATTTCCGAGTCATATATTGCACTGCTATTAACTAGTTGTACGCAGGCGTCTGTAGCTGCTTTAATGCAGCTTAACATGTCCATTTATCAATATGCTTTTAGATGTCTTTGTATTTTGCAGAGTTTAAAAAGTGAGTTTTTAAGTTATCTGTTTTGTATGTAATTTATAAATAATTGAAATATAGGTTTGTATGTTTGAAAAGAAAAACATAGAATTTACCAGTTGCTTCTCGTCCCACGCAGATGGTAAAAGCCCATAGAGGGAATAGGAGAAATTCTTAGGAATCATCAACCCATCACTATTTTGACTCCTTTTTCCACCTATACGCCTACAATCATGCTAATCGTGGCCTTTAAGTTTTGTTACCTCAGGCCGTCTACCCCGTAAGGGATATAGACATGATTTGTTTATGTATATGTGTAGGTTTGTTTATTAATATGTTTTGAAAGTATTGAGACAATTCAAATTCATCAAGAAGTCTTTATTAGATCCATGGTTTATTTTGCATGTACATTGCAGGTAGAATAATTATCTACTTTGTTGTTCCCTGTAGAGAAATAAGTAGCGCGTTTGAGATGGTGATGTTATAAATAGAGACTCATTTGAAATAGTCACAATATGCGGCGAGTATCAGGTTAAATTATGATTAATGGACTAGTTGAAGGTAAAATAATATCTGCACGGTAATTTAGATACAGGACTGTTTTAAAAACCGGTCAAGTGCGTGTCGGGGCACGCACAATAAGCGGTACATAGGTAACCATCATCTTCAGCCTATAGTCTCACTGTTAGGCCACCTCTTAAAATAAGAGGGATTAGGCTATAGCTCCCACGCGGGCTTTGGGAACTTCAAACACACCATTGAATGGCTTCGCAGGTATGTGCAGGTTTGCTCGCGATGTTTTCTTTCACCGACAAGCTCATGGTAAATTTTGAGCGTAATTTTACACATAAGTAAATTCCAAACTCAGGGGTGCGAGCCCGGGATTTGAACCCACGACCCTCTGCTTGAGAGGCCATAGTTCAAACCACGGCTTCTTTTTTTCCGCGTTCTTTGGTTCATGTGCATTTTCTGCAGAGCTCACCCAAAGGTCCGTTCAATTTCCTCACCAGCTTTGTGTGTTATTTTGAAAATTACCTCTTTGGTTTACTTAACTAAGGTTCACTCAATGAACCTAGTTAGCTAGCATAGTAACATTATACAGTCCATTTAACAGTTAAACGACTGCACGTTTTTCACATCTGTATTCCTATTTACATTTGACAAGCCACAAAAACAATACTTATTTGTATTGTTTACTCCATGTGTGGTCATACACTGGCTCTGTTTTAGACGATTCTAGACAACTAGTCTTAAAACCGTCTTTAAATAGCCGTTATACAGCATATTTTAGTCTGTACGGCAACCAGTTTGTATAAATGCCGTACAAGCGTATTCTGACAGTAATTGGACAGAAGCCAACTACTGTAATTAAAAAAAAGGCGAAACGAAGACTTAATAAAAGAGCCTAAAAAAACTATCGAACTTTTTTGTTCCATATGCATATTTATTACTTCATTGGATCAAACGAGTATTTCGTTAACGTGTTTGATACTTTTGATTGAATGTTTCTTCCTAGAAATAATTTCTGCTTTTTTCAACGAAATTATTATCATAGGTACATTCATAAATCACGTCTTTATCCCATACGGGGTAAACAAGACCTAAAGGCCATGTTTAGCATGATTGTGGGCGTATAGGTGGAAAGGGGAATCAAAATAGTGATGGGTTTAGCCATATCGTGTGGCTGTTACGATCGGCACGGGAAGAGAAGCAAGTGGCACAGTCTAAGTATGTTTTTTCTTTGCTCCCAGACCAGCATGGAAGCAACGTGTAACAACTCTAGTACCCCCATTGCCAGTACTTGCAAAGTTGCAACTAAGTACTCGCTCGTGCGAAAAACCATGCACCGTTATTTTACCGTTTTCATTTTTTTTAACGGAGAGGAAATCTGTGTGGATGCCTAGGGTTATGTGGGACTCCCCCTCGAAGGGGTATATGCAAACTAAAAAAACTCCGGCGTTGCCTCAGTCCGGTGTGACGGGGACGCAGTAGGATGCCACTAGTACCTATTTCACTATAAACGCCCCCTTGGCTACCTATCAGGTCCGTGGTTTACCAGTCACCTAATCTTACCACACACTTACTCCGTGCACTTGTCGGGCCCTAGCTTAATGCAGCTTGTTCTTCGTACGTAACCAAGTTACATTACCAGCACTAGTAAAAGCAACGTAAGATGATGAATTTGGATTAATTTAGGTTTAGGTGCGGCGGGGTGCCCTTGGGCCATCCATAAGCCGCGAACATGTTTGTTTTACTGTAGAAGTAGTTTTTATTTTACCTTAGAATGTCCTAGTAATGTAACTAGGTTATGTATGAAGAACAAGGGCTTAATGCTCCTCTTATCTACTCAAAAGTTTACTGGTACAGATCCCTTATAGGAATAGGTTTGTCTTTGGGCAAATATGTAATCTTTTTTTTTGTGTGTTGTATTTTACATGCATACATCACGTCTTTATCCCTAACGGGGTAGACAGAGCTTAAGGTTACAGGTACTTACAGGCCACGTTTAGCAAGATTGTTGGCGTATAGGAGGAAAATGGAATCAAAATAGTGATGGGTTGCTAGCCTCATCGCCTAAAACATGATTCCAATGATTTTCGCCCATTTACTCGATGGCATTTTACCATATTGCGCGGGTAGAGAAGCAACAGGTATATTCTATGTTTTTTCTTTCCCAGACCAGCATGGAAGATTGCAGATTGAATTTTATTTCAATAAAGCATTTACTCACTCACCTTACCTCACGTAAAAAAAGATACTCTGGCATAACTCGCTCCGTAAAAGCTGGTCTATTTACAAACCTAGCCGTGATAACCCAATTACATTCTGTTATCAGGCCAAATTGTATTAGATATTGTCTTTAGCACGCCGCTCTTACGAAAGATCATGAATGAAGTGTCATGATTACGAACTGCTTTACGAATTTGTAACCTACAACGGTGCTCTGACAGTCGAGTATTCTTCTAGTGGCGCAGTTAGAGTGTGTGGCCTGTTTATTATTATTCGTTGTATAAGTAAATCTAAATTTAAAATGGATACGGCTTGTTTACTATGTGTTAACTTTTTAAAACGTTTTGATGTGCTCTTGAAGAAAATTTCTAATTGTATAGTTTTGCTGTATCGACAAGTAAACTGTGTTGCTTCGTTTATGGAGTTCGTTTACCATCATCCCGCGGGAAAATACAATTTATTCGGAATAACAAGTGCCCTATCAGTTAATCTAATAATAATCTTCTTATATAAAAAGGAGTTCCTGTTCGTTTGTCTCGCCAAAACTCGAGTGTGGCTGTACTGACTTGAATAATTTTAGTTTTGAAACGTTTACGCAAGTCTATGGAAGGTATAAATAGTAGAAAACATTTAAAAAACACGAACAGGGGCGAAGCCGCGGGAAAAAACTGGTAATAAATAAAAAATCTTCAATAGGTAACATTTACCCGAAAGAATAACAATCTATGCATTCATTCTGTCTTTATTACCTTTCGCATTTATAAAGATCGGTAGTAAGAAGATTAGTTAGCATCTCGTCGATAATTACGCACATTTCATTTATGTTCTAACAATTAACCGTAGCATAGTGGTGGTTAGTACCCAGACTATGAAGCTAGAAGTCCCAGGTTTGAATCCCGGTAGAGTTACGCACTTTTATGATGATTATGATTATTTCAATTCTTGTCTTGAATGTTCAAAATTATTAACTAGGTGCTGCTACCCATAGTACAGTTCAGTACATAGATACGTAAATCACGTCTTTATCCCTTACAGGGTAGACAGACCCAAAGGCCACTTTTAGCATGATTGTGGGCGTAAATATAGAAACGGGACTAAGCGAATTATTTGAGTCCCAAAACAAATTTCTGTAGCAAATAGATGGATATATTACAAAATACAATATTGGCATTACATAATGATAAAATTGACAACATTATCATGCATCAATTTCAATGTTTAGCGACATGCGACAAGGATATCGATCTTTGCTGTAATCGGTCACTGATACGACTGACTCACTGTTATGTATTTGCGAAGTGCGCGCGCATGGTTACATGTTTACCTACATTTTCATAATCAGATGTGGATGAAAAAATACACACACGACCCGCTTGAAGACGATCTAGTCATCCTTTTTAAAAGTAAGTTTGATTTCGAAAACCTTGGTTTGACATATTATTATGATCTCCCATGCAGTGGATTCCAACCCCGAATAAACCAGCCAGTGTCCAGTAGTAGAAAGTGTTATGATAGGTACTGGGTATCACGATACTTTTAATATAATTTCTATATCGCGACAATAAGTTTAGTAAAATCTTAATTTCTTTTTTTTAAGAGCATTTTTTTATTACTCTAAAGACGTTTAGCAAAGATTCTTTGCCAACTAATAATCGGTCGAATATTACGCTTAGGTACTAACCACAGCAAAATTGAAAGAGCTCCTTTTTGAGGATTTATCCGCCTTCTTACTAATTTCTCATCATCAACCGCTAGAAAAAACACATTCTTTCAACCATAGGTCTTCATAGAACGATACCTACTGTAGAACATTAAAACAAATGAAACATAATCTAGTCCAATCAACACGTGCTACCCGTCCTTATCCATCTAATAGTACACGAGAAAGGTAATTAATAATGTTATTTTGAATATTTTACTAGTAAATTGGTTCATGGCAGCTCTTATTTGATCAGTTGGTCTAACACATTTCGTTGCTTAGAATGTTCACTGATACAATAAGAATGTGACACCATTCCTTTTAATTCCGGTCATGGTAAACCCACCATTGTACAGTTTTGTGGTAATGTATCAATTTATATGCAAATATTTTATTAATTATGTTACATTAGATTCATTGAACGTTTTAATTAACATGAGGGCCATTTTTTTACGTAATTTATGTTTGAATTTCACTTCAGATTCAGGTTCATTATATTACTTGAAGTCAATGTAAATACAATATAAATACAGCTGATGCAAAGGGTTGCCATTGCAGTTCAAAGAGGCAAACTAAAGGCCACGTTCAGCATGATTGTGGGCGTATAGGTGGAAAAGGGAATCAAAATAGTGATGGGTTGCTAGCCCCATAGCCTATAACATGATTACTAAGATTTTCACCCATTCCCTCGATGCGCTTTTTTCTATCTGCGCAACTGCGTTAACATTTAATGAATTAAAGCTATAAACAAAAACGCATTCAATCACATTCACCTTGACCCTCGACTGGAAAGCATAAAGGTCTGATAAAAAACCAACTTTCAATTACATAATCCCCTAATTCAAACTAATTCGATATGTTATAAATGATATGTCTCTGATACACTCGTCAGTAAAAAACAAGTGAAGATTTATGGTTCTCACAACGACGCATGTTCACCCAATGTCGGGGTGTTGGAAACTATGGAAGAAATTTATTAAGACAAATACTCAAGTGCTTCCGAACTCATAAACAATGTAGGAAGATTAAAAACGTGTCAATAAACAAATTGAAACGTCAGTTACATTGATTTGTAGTCCTGCCTTGAGGTCGGGTTATGGGAGTACTCTATTTAAAACCATGTAAATAAATTGAACCAGATATCTTCCATGGCATCTATGCACTGTTACATTTAAATTCTCTCACTGAAGAGCAGTCGTTCCGTGTTACAATTCTAACAGCATCTACAATATTAATGGCCCTTTGCATGTACATTTTGAATAACATCGTTATTACATTTTGTTTTATCTCAAAGATCGAAAGCAACCAAATAAATTTAGTTTGCCTATTTTGTTACGTTAAATCGTAACAAACTGCAAGTTCATTTCATAACTTAATTAATAAGTATTTCTATATACCGACAAAAAAACAGTCAAAAACGTATGAAACAGCAACTAAAGTAAACATTCTCATATTTGTTAAATTGTTGCTTGTCGCATACAATTTACGTCAAAATTTGACAGTTGCGCAAAAGGGCGCCCTCTATCTTCTAGGTTCAACTCTTTACTGTCCTTTTTTTGTTTTATTTTTAAAAAGAAAATATCTTTCGAGTATCTGTAAGTGTTAAAATCCGTATCTCTAAGTTGAACGGAGTTACATTGTCAATTACACCGAAGTAAATACAGTAAAATCCCAGTAGTCCTAAACGTTAAGCATTATATGTTCTGCTTAAACATCATTCCAACACAATTTGTGGTTAGGTAGTCCTCGACGCTTAGTAGGTAGTGGTAATAGTGGTTTAAAAACAGAGGTTTAAACGAATGTCATTGCGGCCTTAACTACTTTTTATTTCGTTTCTTAAGACATCAATAGCGCATCTGAAATTTCAAACCATACCGCAATCTAAACCAGGTCAGTTTCAAACATGTTAGGCAAAATTTGGTCGCCTACTAGAACAATAAATTGATATTCATTATCACTGCGTAGGAGTTGACAAGCTTGTCGTTTTCATCTTGGCCATTAAATACATTTTATTGTGTCCGTTAAATTCTTCTGCGACCAATTTGGTAAACGTGTCATAAAAATCGTAACGAAATCATATTTATAGTGGCTTATACTATACCAATTAGACAAACATAATGTGGCTTTGATTGTAGCTTGTATTGTTATGTTGATTAAGCATATGTAAGTTGTTAGAATTTAATAATAAATTATGATTTATGTGACTGATTTACCGTCATAAAGTATGGTTTTAGGAGGCGAACAAAGGTATACCGAAGTAAAGCTTTAATTCATAAGGTCACGGAAAAACCTGCGAATTCTTCGGAATTATTAATAATTCTTACTTAAAGACAGCTTAAATCTTTAAGAGGTATTGATAAATCCACCAGGAATAGGTAATATTGCGTAACTTATTTTCAAAGGCTTAATCTCGAGACACAGTAAACGATTGATGATTTTAATAATCCATAAACTGTTTCGTGGCTGGTATGACTTGAAGACAACAATCAGCCTAAACAACCACTAGAGATTTGGTATACATATATTATATACTTACTGGTCTGGGAGCAAAGAAAAAACATAGAATGTACCAGTTGCTTCTCTTCCCGCGCAGATGGTAAAATCCCATCGAGGGAATGGGCGAAAATCATAGGAATCATGTTATAGGCGATGAGGCTAGCAACCCATCACTATTTTGATTCCATTTTCCACCTATACGCCCACAATCTTGCTAAATGTGGCCTGTAGGTACCTGTTACCTTAGGCTCTGTCTACCCCTGAAGGGATAAAGACGTGATTTGTGTATGTATGTATATACTTACTTTTACAATCATAGAGGTGCAACTATAAGGAGGTTTCCGAAATTCTCGGAACACGGAACTAATGTGACACGTGCTATACCCCTACACCACCCATAACGGGTGGGTACTTCGAATTTTTCTATCTCTTACTAGCTGTCACGTGACCTTATTACAATGCGAATTTTTGTCGCCGAGCGCCATTTGTTTAAATGATGTGTCTGTACGACACAATTACAAACTCCCGTGGAACATCTACTGCTTACCAGAGACGAGAGAAGGCGCTGTTTTTCAAATGATAGGTACTACAAATGAATCAAGAATTTTTACTCGCCCACATTTTTTCCCGGCCATAGCTTTACTTTTCGGATTTTTCTGCGGAACTAACCTTTTACTAAGTTTTTCACGGAAGTGAAGTTGCGAATAAAAATGGATAGGTCATAAAATCATAAAAAAGAATCTACTGGACGTTCAAATCATCATCTACCTACTGTAGAATGTTTTCACAGTAACTAACTTCAAAATTATTTCCTTTGTTTTCGAGGATCACTGTAACGTTTGTTGTGAAAAGGTTTCACAGTGTGTCCTGCAACTGGTCCTTATTTTGTTTTTAAATTCTAGTCTGTTAAATATGGCACCAAATCTACGGCAGCGGTCAAGTACAGAAATAACCTTTTCCCAGGGCCGTCCACTTGTCGCAGTCAGCTGTCACAGCGTATCATCTGGCTCATGTCAAAATGACAGGCTAGCCGATCTGCCCTATTGAAGATGCGAAGAAAAATATGCGATGCAAAAGAATTTCATTTCAGTTTTCGGAATTGGGTACGGCAATTTTTTGTTAAAAAATTTAACTTTTAACGCAGAATTTATTTGTTAACTCTGTATTATTATCCCACCACTAGAAGTGGATCAAAGTAAATAAAATAATATGTATAGGTACGAATAAATTTAAGTTATGAAACAATTCTCAAAATTAATTATATTTTTTATGAAACTATTCACGAGTACGTTACAGAAAAAAATATTATAATTACAGCATTCATATTTTATGTGAATATTTCTAATAATGTAGAAGGACTATGTACAGTCGTTAAGTAGCTATCTCATTATGTTTTTTTACAGCTATAAAATGATTGTTAATAAACCAGTAGGCTGCTATTACAATCATTATAAGATCACGTCTTGTCGAAATGACCAATGATTCATTGCGTAAATCGATTGTTATTTTTTTAGTTCCCTAAGTAATAAATTGCTACGTTTTTGCTGCTTTGAATAAATGTGCTACTGTACGCATGCATGATGAATTGATGTTTTATGATCAGTGGTTTGAAGAAAGAATTTAGTGAAATAGTTTAACAATCGTGTTCAGCAATAGATCCGTATTACCTATACCTAGTGGTAGATTAAGTGTAGTTTTGTTTGTCAATGTGATTGTAATCTTATACATATTTTATATGATGTTAATAATATTTGGTAAAAAACTACCAAGAAACATAGACATATTAGGTATCAAATAAAATATTTTATAAATATTTCGACCAAATACGTATTTTTTTTCTCTTTACTGCTGCGCCAGAGCGCAGTTCTCGATTTGCTATCCGTTGGAGCGTTGAAAGAGAAATAATGATATAAGAAAATAACGTTAAATCTGAAATAAGCAAATTAAACCCAATATATAACAGTCACATGAATTAGCTACCTGCTCATTTGAGACATTTACTTTTAATAAAGAAATACACAAAAAATATACGATATCATATACTTAGGTACTTAGATTATACTACTACTAACGTTATAATATTAGATCGGCACTGAAACAAAAGAGAGGAGTTCAAAAAGTTACAGAAGTTGGCGCGTTTTTAAGCAACAAACAAGCATTGCTCCTACTGCAGGGTCCATAGATACCGGCTCATAAACTCTCGCATCACCAGTCCAGCAGTACAACATCTACGGACGATATTGAAACCACTTCAGAACATCTTTCACTTCACGTCTTTATCCCTTACGGGGTAGACGGAGCCTAAGGTAACAAGACCTAAAGCCACGTTTAGCACGATTGTGGACGTATGATGGAAAGAGGTATAAAGTATGATTCCTTGGATTTTCGCCGATTCTTTCGATCGGCTTCTACCATACGCGCGGGAAGAGAAGCCAATTGGTACGTCCTATGGTTTTTCTTTACTTCCAGACCAGCATGGAAGTTCAGCATTAGCCTTAGTATCAAACAATTCGTGCACTTCACCGTTCTATCTTCAACATCTTCCAGATAATGATCTCAACTGTACAAATCCGCTGACAGTAGATACTGGCGGCTACACCCATGCACGATTTTTTAGCGTTCCGTATGCAACAGGGTGTCAACTAAACCATATTGCCTTCCTTGTCTATCCACTTATTCCCAGGGTTTTGCATCGCCTATAACATGATTCCTAAGACTTTCGCCCATTCCCTCGAAGCGAAGTTTTGTGCGAAGTATTTTGACCCATTGTACATTTTAAATTATATTATGTATTATGACTCGCACCCTAGTAATAGATACTTGTAATTTTTACAGGTTGTTATTAAGGGCACAAGTAATTAAAAAATGAAAAGGCAACAAAAGAATCTTCTTCATACAAAAACGTTTTTTTTTCAGCGTTCTTTGAATCAAAATCAAAATCAAAATAATTTATTGCAAATCACATTACAGGCATAAGATGGAATATTTTGATTAGGTCTACATGTGACACCCTGCAAGGGCACGGCAATATCAGAGGGCTCTATTTTTTTTTTGGTACTTATCTACATATTGATTATTTGTTAAATTTTAACAATGGAAATTTGTACAGTGGTGCAGAACCGTTGATGTGCGAGTGGGACTCCCACTTGGCGGGTTTTCAAAAGATTTATAAGCTGTGTTATTTTGTTTCACGTCAAGGTTTGATCGATCATTGGCATTTCTTGAGATTTTTTATTTTTAGATGGGGCCCGCGCACGCGCGCCCAGCCACGATGGTGTTTGAAGTGTAATTCCGCTTTGGGATCCTTTGCTGCTACATTAAATTTTTTAATAATTATAATAAGTTTCACTCAACATCTTTCATAACCTATGTGAACAATGATGAGATGTCTGTGTGTGTGTGTGTAGCATCATAGCTCTCAAGCCCATAGACGGATCTCGCGGTTTTTTTCATACAAAAGCCAGTTTCCTTGCAGTTCTTAGCCATGTTTGGTAAAAATCGGTCCCGCAGTTTGAATTACATCTACTCTTTTAAATTTAGGTATTGAATTAATTTTAACGGTTTGATTTCAACTAAAAATATGTGTAATAAAAAAAGTAGTTCAAAATTTATCAAATTTGTAATTTAACGCCATTAATCGTTTCCATCAAGAGATGCTTGTAATAAATAAAACGCAGTTTAATTTAACCCGATGTCAAGGAGATCAACCAGAAGAAAAAAACGAGACATGTTTTAGACATACTAGACATTCTCCAACCATACTGAGACAGCGACAGCTAAAACATCACTATGTCGATACGCCGTAAGTTATCGCAATCCATTTGAAACGATGCCAGCCTTATCTTTATCGATACGGGATCCCATGCAAAATCTAGGTAACAGCAGGAAAGGCGTTACAACTTAAGCATGTATATTTTGATTAAAATCGATGTTTTTAATATGTATTTTCAATTAAAATACAATTGGCTTATGGATTATTACCCAAATTTCCCTAATAAGCATATTTTTGCAGTAAAGAGTTGTACTACTTGTGGGCGGCGAGTTAATTTTTTCTACCAAAACAAAACTGTCAGTTATTTCAAAACCTTTCGAATGCATTATTCTCTTTTTACCCGTTGCGTGGAACGGTATGGTTTATGCGATTGCGATTGTGATATCTTCCAAATGTGTCAGACCTCCCTCTGGCCTATGGTTTAACTTTAACTTGGTTATGTCTTCCTTGAGATTATTTACGTGCGGATGCAACTATATCTGTGTCTTTTCCGCGCTGCTTTTCCCCAGTGTTTCATTCCAATTCAGGTACTAACATAGATCCTCACTTACAAATTTTTGAACGGAAAACTTACTTACATTCAATACAACCATTGCAAATTAAATTACACCCTGTAAAACAAAATCCATCTCATGATTACCACTTGTTTATACCGCACTATCTATTAAATGACACTTGCTTACCAGTTTTTGCATTATATCGATATCATGAATAATATTCCCATTTCCTTCTATTGCAGATCTCCTGGCTGTCACATAGGGGAAGGAATGAAACTACGTCTACGGGAAAAACAATACGCTTAACTTTTTCTTTAGTTCATTTTGGTGATTGTATAAGTGATATATGAGAAATAAGTGTGCTATGAACAGTTTACACAGTGTGCTTCTGTTTTCATGTCGCTTCAAAATAAGCGAGAACGTGACCCAATTTTAAAACAAACATCTATGCAAATCAAACATTATTAATTCATCGTCCACACTTTTTTCCCCAAGTTTCGCCTCCATATTGAGAGTTAATAAAAACTCAACAGTTTGCCAAAGTTCAATCAACTACAAAGTGCTAAGGCGGTGTATGACTCAGTGTTTCTGACGTGCCATTGAAATAGTGATATTCTGTTATGGTGATACTTTTGTGAAACCGTGCCAGCTCCCAACATGCCTTGCCAAGGGGCCCTTCTTTTCTGCTCCTTTGTAATGTAAGTACCGAAACACATGTTACTTTATACGAGTTCGACGTGAAGTTTTGGCAATGATTTCGACTGCCACATTTAGAAGCAATTAATGGGGGTCATTAGCAGATTTTCAGAGTGAATCTTATAATTTAATGCTTCATTAGTTAACAGTGACTGTAGTAATAACTCTTTATAATAAAGCCGCATCCAGATGGTCCTGAAACTGTGACATAAAGACATAATTGTTTAAGGTAACCTGTTGCTGCTGTTATTAAAATTCGTTTAGTTATTGATAGAAAACATAAATAATCGACGTCACAGTAGTAAATAGTGATTAAATTAATGCTTGTTAGAGTCTACTCGAGGCTTAAATTAAATTACGATTTATAGTCTATGTATATTGTAATAAAATTAGGGTTATCATCGACCGATTGTTAGAGCAGGCGTTTGAAAAATATGTCCCGAGTTTATATTAAAGATTTATTTTATAGCCACACCACTTACGATAATATTTATGCTACATAAGATCATAAAATATTACTTTACGATCCAAATCAGTCTTATTTCATAGGCATTGGTAATATTAGTTTTATACTTTTTTTTTTAATTAGACTATTGCGGTGTCCTACTGCTGGGCAAAGGCTCTCGACCTCCGCAAGTCTCACACTTTTTACTAACGTTAAATTTTTCAAATCTTTCTTTACGTCAACCACAGTCTGCATTCTAAGTACGGGCATATAAGCAAATTTAAACGACGGAAATTTAAATTTGAGTTAGTAATAGTAATTAACCGACTGCGGGAGGAATCAAAATAGTAATTAATGGGTTGCTAGCCACATCGCCTATATTATGATTCCTAAAATTTTTGTCCATTCCCTCCATGGGCTTTACCACTTGCGTGGAAAGAGAAGTAACTGGTACATTCTACGTTTTTCCTTTACTCCTAGACCAGCATGGAAGAATTTTATGGATTTTAATTAATTATATTAGTTTCTGCTCCTTTTTTCATAACTGTACCTACAACTCTATTGTCGGTTCGGTTTCTAACTTTCCGTTGGCTTCCACCATCTTACTCGCTAATCCTGCCGCTAAGTAGCAGTGCTTGCACTGCTGTGTTCCGGTGTGGAGAGTAAGACAGCCGGGGAAATAACGGGCACAAGAGGCATTTCATCTTAGTCCTCTAGGTTGGCAACGCATCTGCAATCCCTCCGGGTTGCGGGTGTCTATGGGCAGTGGTGATCACTTACCATCAGGTGACCCACTTGCTCGTTTGCCTTCCTATTCATATAAAAAAAAAAAAAAAGATCAAAGATCTTATCTAGATCTTCAACTGAATACGCTCTACATCTGCTAACTATTATCCTTATTTATTTATCAGATTAACGTTTTAAACTCTTGCAGTGTTTAAGGCTGTTAATTTAAATTGCATAATTGCGTGGTGATATTTATGAATGGCTCGGACTCGTGTCGTTGTAGGCGATCCGGATCTGAAACGGGTCCAGAATTCCATGTCAACACCAAGAACTTAGAAATTGATGGAGGTAGGAAAATATATAATACTAGCTTCTGCCCGCGACTTCGTCTGCGTAGAATCATACATAAAAACCTTCCTCTTGAATCACTCAATCTATTAAAAAAACCGCATCAAAATCCGTTGTGTAGTTTTGAAGATATAAGCATACAAAGGGACATAGGGACATAGGGTTATGGGGACAGAGAAAGCGACTTTGTTTTATACTATGTAGTGATTCTTCCATGCTGGTCTGGGAGTAAAGAAAAAACATAGAATTTACCAGTTGCTTCTCTTCCCGCGCAACGGTAAAAGCCCATCGAGGGAATGGGCGAAAATCTTAGGAATCATGTTATAGGCTAGCAACCCATCTTTATTTTAATTTCCCTTTCCACCTATACGCCCTTAATCACGCAAAACGTGGCCTTAAGGTTTTGTTACTTTAGACTCTGTCTACCTCTTAAGGGATAAAGACGTGATATATGTATGTATGTATGTATGTAGGAAAATTTATGGTGTTGAATTTCGAACAAGCAAAGACCGACCGTTGGGAAAGCTTTGTTTTTGGCAACATTCATTACAGGCATTATTTATAATTCACTATCCGATTGTCATCATGTCATCAAATGATGGTCGTATTTTATCCAGATCTTTTGATTTTTTTCCAATCTGCCTTTACTACAATACAATACAAATACTCTTTATTGGACACCACAAATCAGAAGGCTTATTACCTAACTCGCTCGCAATCGCCATCGTGTTCATTTTGACAGTTCATGTATGGGCTGACAATTGGCATCGGAATCAGCTAGCTGTCACATTCATACAAGAACTGTCAGAATGAACACGATGGCGATTACGAGCGAGTTAGACAATAAGCCTACAGTACAAAACAACACATTAACAAAGAACAGAGTAGACAATAGGCGGTCTTGCCTTTCTGTTATCTAAAATTGAAACTGTTGTTTTGAAGACTTCCTCTTTTAAATAAAACGACACAGAAATCACTGTGTCGTTTTATTTTTAAAAGGTAAGCTTTACATTAAGTCCTTTCCATTGCTTTTCTAACTCCGCGTTTCATGCTTTCCCAACTTTTACGTCATTGTCGCAGAGGGTGCCAAAGCATTGCTTAAAATATATTTATTGCCCTTGTTAAGTCTATTGCGTAAGATTTAGCCTAAACGCATAAATAATTAGCCGTTTAGATAATCGTTAGTGGATTGCGTCCAAATAGATAATGACAAGGTCTTTGATATTGCAGGCGTCGGTCAAGTTACTTAGTCATGGCTTCTTGTCAATAAACAATTTTCAAAAGCATAGCCTTGACACGCGTCTCTTTATTTTTTTTAATGCAAATCTAGAGATTGTGATGTTACATTCATTCAGTACTCACTTCCAATGTAGTAAAGAATGAGTACCAATTTTTAGGCGGTTAAGATCCACACCCACCCGCATTGTTATCAAATTTAGAGGTTTTTCAAGCACTCACGGCAAATTGAATTGCAATTGCCAAATAGCACAATGACTTGACAAATGACTTGTTCCAGTAACTGTCGCAGCACTACACGTAAGTAGTATGTAATTGATTACATTTCCTGTACATTTTGGGTCCATTGATAAACGTTCATTGTTGAAGTAGGATGGTCTAGTGTCTACTATGGCAGTAGTATTTATACTTTGTGCTACTGTTTGTCAATGGGTGTAGGTAGTTTGGAGTTTTTTTTATCACCAGTCGTAGCCACAACTTATCACTCGATTAGATATGCCAATTTATGGTAGCATTAATTACATTGGGTCAATGAACTTATTAAGCTACAGCATCATTTCGAAAGTAGACCTAAAATTTATAACAGTAAGTATTTAGTTCTCAGGAAGGGAGTGTGTCCCGGTTTTGACTTGGCTAGCTGGCCATAAGTAAGATACAATTAAGTCCTTATTGTGTCATATTTGCGTAGGAATGGCGCCATATTCCAAAACGGCATATATTCCAATACAGATAGAAGAGTGGCATGAATTAGACGGTCAATATTAATGCCATGAATATCGCGATCCATATAACGGAATATTGATGCGCATCGCTGCTAATCCGATTGTTTTGAAATCCACGATCCTATATTGACATACCAGTAGCACGATAATATTGACCGTCTTTTCTACGTTTATGATGTTATTGTCTAAATAGTAGGTAATCTTCGTGACGCATTTGGCATTCGTATGTGATCGATCTCACTATGATCTCACTATATATGTGCGTGTGTATATCTGCATGGATACCTACTAAAATATTAGTAACAACTGCTTCTGTTGTCTTTTAAATAAGTTAATTGACTGTTTTTTTAGCTTATTAGCCGTTGCTCTCAACCTCCACAAATCCCTGTCCAGCGCAACGTTATGCCAATGCTCCATATATACGACTAAAATCAGTCCAAAATGCGTCCAAAACTGGAATTTGATGTAGCTCAATTTTCTGATTTTTATTTTTGCGTTCTTCCGCTTTCTCGTTACAAATTATAAAATTTCATCTCATCACAGAATGGTGAGAAATCGGATTCGATTCCCGCCTTCAGCTTTGTTTTTTTTTAATTTGAAATAAGTGTTTTTTACAGATGACGCGGATCTGGGTTTGATTCCAAATTCCATGTTTAGTTTCTGATTTTTAATTTTGTCCTATTTTCGGTGCGATTTAGAAAAGTTTTGGCAATCTAAAAACAACTACATTTACATGAAATAATAGACCCGTATCGGTTCCTAGTTAATATTTATAAACATTAGAACATTAAATTATCTCGACAATGTGTGTGGTCCACGAATAGGCTCAGGTTCGTCTCATGTCTGCTCTGTGATAGTATTGCAAACAAACGTATTGTTACAATTGCGTCCTATTTGCATGACAAATTGAACTTTCTGGAATTTATTTGCTAAATTATCACGAATCGCCTTGGCCGCCTTAGAGAAGCTTCTACATTACTTGATATACAAATATCGTAGGAAGAATAGCATAATTTTAGGAAAAAAAGTGCTCATGAATACAAATCTACTTTTAGATTTAAGCAGTGGATTGCTTAGATATAACCCATAGAGTACAGTAAGTATTTGTACACTTAGTCTCATAATATAAAACAAGCATGCAAAAAACCGTTGTAATTAATACCAGCAGTTTGATGTTGTCTCTCTCATCGATAATAGTGAATGTTTCAATTTTCAACAGCCAATTGAGACGGGCATTCCGTAAGATAATATCTGCCACAGATAAATCATTCAAAGATAAAGTAATTAACGACAGCGTAGAAAAATCTACGGTTCGCGGTCCGGTTCTTTATCGGAACTCATCGATACGTTTAAGTCAAACGATGGCCATCGATCAATCAGCTAAATAATTATCGATTATCGGCACCTGGCATCGATATTTAGTGATTTGCAACTGTTTTCAGCTTTTTGTTCATTTGTATAATAGTCTTTTTCCCCCTCAAAATGGATAGACTTGGCGAAGGCCGTGAGAGTCCGCGGGAGGGCCGCGCCAGACAGATCTTTTTTCCACGGTGGACGTCTCTCACTCTCACGTCACCCTCGTGAGGTATGATTTACATGAATTTTATTACTGGACTCGCAGTGGGAACGTTTCGCAGCACAGCCTCCTGAATGGCGCAGGTTGGTGGAAGACAAAGTTCGCGATTTAGTTGATCTCGATGCTAAACGTGATGAATAAAAACTTGCCAGTCTGTTGCCAGTCGGTATCATTATGTCAATGGTGTGACCACGTGCCTTCATTGCGCGCGAGGTTTCACTGAACTGAATAGCTGAGGAGTCGAAGTGCCGCGGCCGAAATCGGTTGGAAGGATCATCATCTTAGCCCGGATGCTCCAAGTAGGTACCTACCAGTGACGAGGCGTCCATAGTACTCGATTCCCACTAGCTGGCCTATTTTAAGGCAGTTGGGCACTTTATTGTGCAGAATTAGAGTCAAATGCTAGTTAAATTCCCTTCGGCTTGCCTTCCGGTATACTTGACGCCACGCCACTGGACCTTAATCAATCACCTTAGTGGTTTCATAGTTTAAAAAAAATACTTTCAACTCTACTGACGAATTCCTCCGGAACTCAGAATCATCGTAAAATCAGCAACAAACCTGACGTCTGACGAGCAGAATCATAGATTTTGCGTTGATTATTAGCCATTACCTGTCCGAGACGCAGGCGCCGTCTGAATAGGTGATAAAATTATTAATTACAATTATTAAGCCAATGTACGAGACTTGATTAATGGATTCACGATAAGGCGAGCTAGCTCGGCGTGGACCGTTCATACCGAAAGGCGCCAGCCTACGATGAATTGAGATCGCGATAATAGTATATAGAGTAAGGCCACAAAGCGTCCCAAAGACCGTATCCCGTTTTTTTACCTGATAACGGCCACGGCCTCTCCTTCTCTCTATCCGTCTCCGTCGGAGTCATGCTCCTTCCACATCATTTTATAAGCGCCCTATTAGCTCGCGAATTTCTTTTCCGTATACCTCTGCTTCTATAGTCATCCCACGAAACCCAATTTGTAATTATTTAGGCCCATGGCTGTGACGTGACCAGCCCAATCCCGTTTGAACTTGACGGTCTTGGCTTGGAAGCCAAGCCAACGCAGGTTTTGAAGTGCAATAAAGTTTTTTAATGCGATCAGTTCTACGAAAACCCAGAATACTGCGCTTGATTTCCAGTTGTCAAACTTTAAATTTCACTAGCTTCTGATAACTGGAATAGGTAATAAACTCACCGACGTCGTTGTATTCCGTGTTTTATTAAAATCGACAAATTTTTATGACTTAGAGATTAGTAAGTAAAGGTTCGCAGGAACAAATTTAGAATAACATTCGACTAAAACAGTGGCTATTTTCGACTTGTTTAAGCAAATTAAATCAATGTACATGAAACTTAAAGTTCCGAAAGTGAGTGTTAAATTGCTTCGACACAATGCATGTTTGGTTTATGAACGAGTGACCGATGTATCACATTTTAATCATTATGCCTGTCTTATAAATCTCAAAAACTACTGGTAACTGTGTCACTTTGACTTTAAAAAACAATAAGTTATGAATTTATTTTTTTACGTTTCGAATAAACCCATCCTCGAGTCGGAAGAGATAATAGTGTTAATTTCGTAAACGGCAGCGTTGTTTAATAGCTACAAAGGGTTATGTGTGAGCGCGCCTTTAGCATTTCTTCTTGCTTTTCTATGGCTGATAGTGCTGTAATCCTCGGTAAAGGCGTGTTACATGTTGACGTAATATGTGGTAACGCTGATAGCGGTTAATTAGCCAATGATGTGGATTTTGTATTGTCCAAAAAATGTTAGTCACTTATTTTAGTGAAGCCGCGTATTTTGCTGGTAGAAAGAGATAATAAATTATATTGTGACATGCC
The DNA here is from genome assembly GCA_949127965.1 of Pandemis corylana. Lineage (NCBI taxonomy): Eukaryota > Metazoa > Arthropoda > Insecta > Lepidoptera > Tortricidae > Pandemis > Pandemis corylana. The sequence goes on along the minus strand of OX421867.1, from coordinate 8,138,878 downwards.
TTTACCGATTTAGAAAAATGCGGAGAAAATGAAATGAAACCGGAGAAAAACAAACGAATAAATGTATTGCATTGTTAGTGCTTGAAGCTAAACTTATTTAGTTTTGTCTTTTCAGAATTACCGACCCAAACGTAGCGTGTCCAGCCAAGCTCAAAGAAAAAGAAACTGGTGACAACGCAGCCGTGCGTGTTTGTATTAAACTTATTAACACAAGACAAACTTAGTGTCTATTACATGAATGACAGGGTCGCCTTTTATTACTACTGCTGTTTTTATTATTCTTGGTAGCTATTTTTGTTTTACGACAGTCCCCTTAATTGCTTTATGACTTCCGAATTTTTCAGAGGCGACTCATCTTTCTGTCATCTGACATGAGCTGTAAAAAGTAGCACAGTTTTAATAGATGTCATAAGGTCATAAGTTTACTGCTTTTGTGTGACTGTGGTGTCATTTTTGGACGTTTTTCATTAATTCATGTACCTAAACCTACCTCGTGAATCACTCTGTCTATTGGTAAAAACCACAATAAAATCCGTTCAGAAGTATTTAAGTTCATCGCAAACAGACAGGTTTTTTTTCAATTTTACCTATTTAGTACTCAATTTTGTCTGTGTCTGGCAAAACAACAAGTCAGTGTCACTTATAGAAAAATAGATAAATAAATGTTAACGCAGTGAGATTAGGATAGAGAAAAATGGTGAACGCGACTGCGTGTTAGACAATATGGCTGAACACCATATAGCCGAAACAAATGCCAAAGTCCACGTCAATAATCAATTTTATTGCAAACACGACAGCCGTTGGTCGCTTGGATATAAATCATAGTCAAAATTATACGCTAACCTTTAGTGCTCTCGATACCAAAATAAAGAAGATTCGACACGCTGCCAATAAAGTCACATAATTTACATACCATGCTGTGCTTTAAGCATTACTTTAACATAATTACCTTCCATGGCATTTGAGCTCGGGAATGGAGAATAAATCCTGAACAACTAATAACAATAAAATTCCTTAATGTCGAAGTAAGGTCAGTATTTGTAAGCTATTGCGTTCTACGGCTACGACTAAGCACGACTTGGGGGCAGCAGAAGCGATTTGCTAATACATTGCGTATGCTGCCAGTTATTAGTAGTTAAACGCTGAACGGTGTCCATCTTAACTGCGCAATGGACAGATAAATCGTATGCTGCGCCTGGGCGTTACTATAATTTTTATTTGAAAAGCTGTAGCTCCAAAATGAGCTGACTATGAGATTCTTAGTTTCATTGATTCGATCTACTTACTAGAAAAAAAAAATAGGCTAGCGAATGACCACAATGGGGGAAGATGGGAGTTTGAAAAATGCCGGACTGTAACATTTTGGGAACATAGATGCAGGCTAGTTGTAATTATGATAGATTAATTGTTTTCTTCAATGCTGGGAGCAAAGTAAAAACATAGAATGTACTAGTTGCTCTTCCCTCTCTGATGGTAAAAGCTCATCGTGGGAATGGCTGAAAATCATAGGAATCATGTTATAGGCGATGCGGCTAGCAACCCATCACTATTTTGATTGCTTTTTCAACATTTACGCCCACAATCTTGCTAAACGTGGCCTTAGGTCTTGCCACCTTAGGCTCTGTCTACCCCTTGAGGGATAAAGCCGTGATTTGTGTATGTATCTGTATGTGTCTGTGTAATTGTTTTGTATCTGCAAACCATGCAATGAGGACATAGATTGTAGAGATTCATGATGAGCAGTAAAGGATCAGTTATTTGGCTCAAAAAAAACCCAATAGGATAACAGATGTAAATACAAAGGGTCTTTAATAGCATCGTAATAATTCCAATTACTTTAGCACTCATATAATAGGAAAAGGCACAGAGAAACCCCTTGGGTCAAAACAAAACTGTAGCACCTTTTCTCAATGGATGGCAACGACTTCCTTGGTTGGAATATCCATTTACTGATACCACATGGCTCGCGATTTAAATGTTTGAACTGTATCTAATATTCCAGCCACCCAAGTTTCAATGTCATCAATTGGCATTGCTATAAGGAAGACTCAGCGAGCTGTGTCCCTCAGACTATTGTGTAACTAGAAATAAACTCGAGGGCCAATGAGGCGTGCGAAAATCACTTCTAGATTGATTTTATGGAGTATTTGTTAGAGACCAGACATATTGTGGGAGACATTGAGTGTTGTTTTAAATTATGGTAGGTATAATTTTAGCGTCGATGAGAAGTTAATGTGCGTATTACGATCGACGTGTCGCACCATTTATTGATATTTAGTTTACTTGTAATAAATTTTCTGTATCACTAAATTATCTCTCCTTTTCTCTTCTTCCCGTTCTCGTGCCGTTCATTGTTTCATTCTTATACACACTCTTTGTCATAGGGGTAGGCAGAGACTACTTTGTTCCACTTGCTACGATTTTGACATACCTCTTTCGCTTCATCCACATACATCAATCTCTTCATTTTTTTATATATCCCTATTAAATTGCTTTTTTTATTAGTATACATTCAGTTATTGTGTATTTGCCTATTATCTAACTGTTACCAAAACTTCCAAGGCATAAAGACTAGTTAAAATATGAGTATTAACATGATGCTATATCATTAATTTAATTTTAATTGGTAACAATCCTAAAATAGTAAGAATAGGTACTGTTAAATAGTTTAATTTTTTTATCGTCGATCAGACGAAAGTAAATTTCCAAATGACTATCGTATTTACTGCTGGGAACGCATAATAATAATACGCGGTTTAATTGTTGTCATGATTTGGCATCCATCCACAACAAACTCTCCGTGTCTTACAGATGGTAGCGAAGGCGTTAAATCATAAAATTTGGTTAAATAATTACTTTCTTCGTCTGACTTTCTTTTCTTTTAGATTAACGACGAGATCAAAACAAGAGTAGATTTAATGAATTTTTGTGAGCGAATCTAAATGGGCGGACACATTTCACACAATATACGACTTAAATAAATCAACGCCGAGATTTATTACTCCGAACAAATGCGAATTTAAACGATACTCAAATGATTTTCATCCAAACATCCGTACATTAATGGCTTAGTAAAAAAATAGAAATGTGTCAAATTAATAGAGAAGTGTTGGCGGACGTTGACATGTCAACTTGACACACGTGAGGTTATTGACATATTCTCTGACGTCTGTTGCTATCGTTAATAATGAAAATATCTGGCAAATAAAAGCAAGTGTTTGTGTGTTCGGTTTTTGTTTCTTTAAACAGCCATCTTTTTGTTGGTATCAAAATACATACTACATTATTACAATTAGGTATTATATGCAAAGCATAAGTTCAAGATATTTTGCACACTTATAAAAAAACTTTGTACATTAACCTAACTTGATTATAATGTATACTCGCTTGCCAAAGAAAAACAAACAAATTTCTATGTAACCGTTATCGATCAATGTATGAATTATAATGATCAAACCTTTGTGTAAACCAGTTTGTAATGACGTAACTAACTACTAAGTGTGCGTTAACGCTCTATACAACGAGTAAGTAATGTATTTTAACCGAACGAAGTTCAAGTTTAACCTAAATTAGTGAACAAACATTCATTGTGTCCGATTCGTTCCTTTCCTACATTTTATTACGTGACGGATTGGCGTTAGGGAGGAACAGGCGAAGTGGGTTACTAAAGTAATGTCTTTTAAAAGGTTTATAGGTCTGTACTAAATCGTTTGCAACGTTTATGGTATTTTGAAACTTCAAATTCTTTTTACGCAAAAACAAATTGCACTTGTTAATTGTTTTCAGAACTAACTCTGCTGGCTGCTTAAGTGGTTGGCTTGTATATACCAGTTTTTTATTAACTTTTAGGTATTCTAAATTGAAACTATATGTTTTGCATTATATTCAATATATTACCTTCTCAGGAACAGTTCCGCTATCAAATCTAACCTTAACCAAAGAGTAAACTATCAAAAAAAACTTCCATTTATTTGAATGACATAATTAAATTTTGATCAGTACTGGGAGCTATATAGGCTAGAAATGATGATAATGACACAATTAAATATAACTTATCATTATTATGAGTGAGATAAGGGAACGTGCTGGTGTGAAAAAAGTTAATAGTGACTAGGATAGAAAAAATATGCTTAGTTGGTTTGGTCACGTAGCGATGAAGGAAGAAAGTAGATTAACAACAGATCTATATGGGGAGTGTGAATGGATATACGTTGGGAGCGGAAGGGCTAGAAGAGCTTTCCTGTACCAAATAGATTTTGAAAAATGGTCAGGTCAGGAGAACCCGAAACCGACTAGCATGTATGAATGTGGATGAAGCCACAGAGGTATTTCAGGATCGTAGAGTGGAACAAAGTATTGTCCGGCTAACCCTTGTGAGAAAGAGGCGTGACGGTATTTTGGATAGACTGTTACTTGGTACTATTCTATTTCGCCACTATCGCAATATTCAATTACGTAAAAACAAACATTAGAGGAACTAACAACATCTCAACCATATATTTTCAATGTATTTAGAGAACTAGTCCGCGCACTATTTTCTTGCAGTGCATTTCTCTTTTACTAGGCATATTAAAACTTTATAGACCGACCGCTTAAATGAGTCCTCGCCCGCGCGGCACAGGGGCGCGGGATACAAAGGGGACCGAGAGAGGTGCGGGCGGCAAGGGCACTACCCGCCTTCCCCTTTGTCGTCCCACCCCGTCGGTCTATAGAAATGAACGCTTTCCAGACAAAAGACAAATCAAAATGCGGCTTCTTGTGTCGAAATCGTACGGAGAATTCGTTTGACGCGCACCGCGGGAACTACAAATTTCCGGGATAAAAGTATCCTATCTCCTTCTCAGTCTCGAACTACCTCTATTCCAAATTTTGCCACGATCGGTTGAGATTACGTGTGAAATTGTAACAAACGAGCAAATGTACATTCACATGTAAGGATTAAGATCACTATCTGTAAATCCAAAATTGGTTGTCATAAAAATGACCAAAATAGTAACAGGTAGAAAAAATCGAAGACTACCCACCTGATATGGGTGGTGTGGGGGTTTAATCATCACTACATAGTATAAAACAAAGTCGCTTTCTCTGTCCCCATGTCCCTATGCCCTTATGTCCCTATGTATGCTTATATCTTCAAAACTACACAACGGATTTTGATGCGGTTTTTTTAAATAGATAGAGTGATTCAAGAGGAAGGTTTTTATGTATAATTCTACGCAGACGAAGTCGCGGGCAGAAGCTAGTAAATAATAAAATCCTTTATTTCATGTAACTAAGTGACACATACATGTTGTTAGTACTACTTACACTAAGTAATAGTATATTATTATGGTATAGCACGCGTCACGGAATGACGAGGATCCGGGTTCGATTCCCGGCCATAGCTTTACTTTTCGGATTTTTCTATGTGTCCTAATTTTCACTGTCATTTAGAAATAAAAAAATTACCGTTACTAAAAATGCTTTTTCCTACAATGTGTCCCCAGTTTCCTCTAGTGCATAATGCATGTGCCAGACCTCCTGGCCGCGTAACTAGCGCGACTAATCCATTGTGCCACACGGCTGCAGTGTCATCGATCTTTGCTAGCACACGTCTTCATAGATATATTTGTCGACAGGTTCCAAAAAGTATGAAAATTATGAGTGTCGTAGATTAATTTGTAACCAGCGAAGATGAACGAGTCGTAACGGTAAGTTTTTTGTTACTTGTTTCGGATTTACTCTGTGTTTGTAGGTATTACATACTAGCTGTTGCGCGCGACTTCGTCCGCGCAGAATTAAATATGACACTCACAAATATTGGGGCTACTCGCTTATCGTCGGCGGTAAGGCCAGTACCTTAAACTCTAAATTTTCATGGAAAAATTGGCAGTGCCATCTACCGATGCAAATCGACAACAAACTATTCTCATAGTATTTGTCATCATAATTGCGTAGTACGCGTTTAAAAAGTCGTCACAAAACACCAAAGTTCCTTATTTAAACATGAAACCGCGTTTACACGACTCATTAGGTACACGTTCACTGCGGCATGGGGTTGATCGACCCCCAACCATGTATGGTTAATTACAATTTAAATTTATTGCCGTAGAGAAGGTGGCGATATACAGCACGAGAAATTACAGTTGTTTGTAAAATTATAGTAATAATAGTTAATAATTTACTAATAATACACTTGTTGCGCAAGGCTCTAGTATCCAGTAGTCCACTAAACTTTTTAATGCCGCGGCCATAATTGCGTAAATTCAATTAGTACTGCTCCCGCGCATGCGCGGAGTGACGCGTCTAATAGCCGTGAAGACGCCTTAAATAAATATCCGCTACATTCCATACCTTGCCTACCAGGATTAACACTCCAGCTTATTTCCGTCCCAACTCTTGTCTTTTCTCAGAGAAAATTTTATAGCACAAGAGCGTGATGCGCGGAAAATAGATTACCTGCCTCTTTCTGGAACGAACAATTAGAAAAAGATGGATAGTCTATCTCTAGCCGTGCTGAGGTCCCAGGTGTTGATTGGAGACTTCCCACGCCATTGAATTGCTTTGTAGTTGTGTACTGTTGTGTGTTGTTCGTGCGCAACTCATTTGAATTTTATCATGAGCTTTTCGATAAAGGAAAACGTCGTAATCCAATACCTCTATGAAAATCCGTTTTTTGCCCTTCCGGCAACTGAAGATACCTAACTAACCTAACCTACCTACGTTTCCGAGTAGAACAAATTAGTAGCCACGGGCAATCGGGCAACACATTTTACAGTCAGCGTCACTAACTACTAGGCTAGGGGTCGCCAATTAGTTTTGCTCAGGGTCCGTTTTAAGAAACGAAATGACCATCGCGGTCCGCACATTTTATAGAAATTTTTTTAGCTCGTTTGTTAGCTCATAGCCTCGCCCGGCCCTTTTCAAATTGACGTCAACAAAGATAGTTCGGGGGATTCATTTTTATTAAATTACGTACTCAGTAGTGCAAGTAGCTGTGTTCTCGCGGTCCGTAAAAAATGGTTCGGCGGTCCGGATGCGGACCGCGATCCGCCATTTGGCGACCCCTGCACTAGGCTATCCGGTCGTCAGCAGTCCAACATTTAAGTCATAGCCAACATAATTACTCGTGTAGGTAATGGTAAAGTTGACAAAGACACATTGTGATCGCTGTCGCAACTGGGCGCGACGCGTCGGGTCACCGCCCATCGAAATGGGACACATGTATTCACACTTTACGATCCCCGATCGATGCATTACCAATTTTCCATTCCATTCACGATTGCACTCGTGCGCATGGCCCGTGCGATGCGGTGCTTTGACAGGTGCTTTTGGAATGTGGCTTTTGATCCTGAAAGTACAACGGTATCACAAAAGCTACCATCGTAAATTTTCTGGTCTGGGAGCTAAGAAAAAACGTAGAATGTACAGATGTTTCTTTTCCTGCGCAATGAGAATGTGACTAGTAACCCATCACTATTTTAAGTTCCCTTGCCACCTATTCGCCCACAATCTTCCTAAACGTGGCCTGTAGGTCTTAGGCTCTGTCTACCTCGTAAGGGATAAAGATAATGGCTTCTGTACATTTAGATCTTTTAGGGACCACACAAACCCCCAATGGTACACATTTTAGGAGTCGACACTTCTGTGTTTATTGTACTTTAATTTGTGGTTGCCTCTGCTACCCGCTCGTATATTGTTACCAAATATATCTAAATGCAAGCAACCATTCATAAAGATGTCTGTGCCCTAATTACAAAGCATAATCACAAAATTAAGTCATAAAATTAACATCGCCAATCATAAACAGCGTCTAATTACGGGGCCTACGAGTTTATTCCACAGGCACTGTCGAAGTGATATTGATATCTCGCTTTTACTTGAATTTAATAAAGCGTGTGGGTGAGACAAAAATCGGTTTGCGTGTCGCCAACGATATCACTTAGAGAATGTTATAATACTGATCGTAAAAGTTTTATATGCATACATACATACTAATTACGTATTTATTCCTTACAGAGAGAGCCTAGGGTAGGAAGACCTACGTGGCCTACGTTTAGCGTGATTGTAGGCCTATAGGTGGGAAGGAGAATTAACACTACAACGTTGCCGACATTTTGTCACAAGATTTTTTAATTACATTTTTGTTATTTTGACATTGGCAAAGTTATCGTCGCTATAACGACTTGATGAATGACGCCACAAATATGAAGAAAAAGAAGAAGAAGAATTAACATATTCCTAAGATTTTTGCCCATTCCTTCGATGGGCATTTAATTACATTTTTGTTATTTTGACATTGGCAAAGTTATCGTCGCTATAACGACTTGATGAATGACGCCACAAATAAGAAGAAAAAGAAGAAGAAGAATTAACATTATTCCTAAGATTTTTGCCCATTCCTTCGATGGGCATTTACGATCTGCGCGGGAAGATAAGCAGCTGTTGGCTACTGTAAAAGCATGCATTACCATTTACCACACCTGTCCCTATGTCATTATCAAGTTTGAATTTAACAAGCAGTAAGAGCTGTAAGGGTCGATCATTACAGACTTACTACATTCTGACAGCGCCATGACTGCCGTCTACCCACATATTTACTATTGCAGCTATTACACTACGAAAAACTGCTCGTTCTTCTTCTTCTTCTTCTTATTTGTGGCGTATCAAGTCGTTATAGCGACGACAACTTCGCCAATGTCAAAGTAACAAAAATATAATTAAAAAATCTGGTGACAAAATATCGGCAACGTTGTATGGCAGTGGTCAGAGACCCCCCTTCCCCCCCTCCCCGTCGGGCTCTTCGCCAACGATATCCCTCAGAAACTGCCAGGAAATCATTAGCCGATGCTCCATGCAGGGTGCGCCGGACCAAGCACTGCTCTTCCCCCCGGACGGACCCAAAAACGAACCGCAGCTCTTGACCACACGCGGAGGTAACCCGACTCGCACCCCGAACTGCTAGTTAACTGCAATCAAAACGTACGAACAGGCGGCAGCTATGTACCTGTAATGAGCCTATTAGTTGCTGCTACTTCGTAAACCACAACACAATTCAATTTGCCCTTCAAACTACAATTTCTCCTTGTAATTGTCTCGTATTTTAATATAGATCTTGCCAGACCAATTATCTTAATGGCAAACTGGAAACGGGCTAAGCCTCTGATTACATTCCGCAGTGGTGGTGTTACATAATTAAATGTCGGCTATGAATCTTATTGCCAATTTATAGCGAATACTTACTCAAGGATGTTGGTAAGTTAATACATGTAATAACTCTAACAATTTGTTTAGAGCTAACATCAAATGTAAAGCCATAGCGTAATAATAATAACTAGTGAGATTACCCGGCCGATTAAATAGTGCAACTACGCGAGACCAATGCCCCAATCCGTCCGCTTTTCCGTACGCGGGAACTCGACCAATTTGTAAGCAGTTAGCGCCTGAGATTACGGATTGCTCACTATTTTAAATTGTTACACTATGGTGTGCTATCAGAGAGGTGTAAAACAGTGATTATATTTGAACAGTTTTCTTAAATGTATTGTCAGGATTCTTACAACAGGAGAAGTAAAGATACAGAACTAGACGAAGTTTCAATAGTGTTTAATAAAATACAACTTCTTACTTGACACGTGCTAAGTTGTCTTCAAGTTCAAGTAATTAGTAGTATAATCCGCTTAGCTTTATAAACAAGACGGATAAGGATACTAAGCTATGATTGATCGTTGACAGACTTGACATTGTGAATGGTTGGAGAATACGGCGCTTGCGCTGTGGACCAAAATAAGAGTTGAAGCGACAATAGTATTCAATCGTATTTCTTCGGACACGTTCCGTGATGGGCTCCTCGCGCCAATGCTCAAGCCCGCGGACATACTGATTGCAAGACATTTGTTTATTATATAGTGCTCCATTTTTTTTAAATTTTAAATTGTAAGTGGTTGTGACAAAAAATGACATACTTAAAATAATGATAAAATTGACATGTTATAGCTATAATTCTTATGAATAAACGAGTATGCGTGTGAGTGTGAATATGATTCTTGGTAGGTATGCATTTTTTACCCTTGCTAATAAACTGCTCGTATGAGTTTTTATTTCAATTGCCAACTTAGTCTTGCTAAACGTGGCCTATAGGTCTTGTTACCTTAGGCTCTGTCTACCCCGTAAGGGATTTGTGTGTATGTGTATGCCGTGCCAACTTAAGTAATTCCACAATATTTTTTCAGTTTTTTTTGTCAAATATTTTATTTTTACAGAAAACCTATTTAAATCTAAGATATCATTCGGCTTCTCACTTAAACCCCATCTGAGTATTGCACAAGCAACTTCACACATGATAAGCGGTAAAATGTGTCGCTCAAGTACGTTTTGTATTTGAACTTTGATCATGAACGCGCGAAGAAATCAAATCTATAAAGGTCGGACCATTACAATTCAATTTAAAATGATAACAGTGTTAGCGTTAAATTTAAAATGTCGTTTTTTAATAAGTGAACAAAAAATACTTACCCTGCTACTCTACTACTACGTGCGAAATATATATGTTTTTACATGGGAGATGATCTATGCCCAGCAGTGGAACTAATGTCCAGGCTAATAATAAAACTACCCGAGTCATAGATGTTGCATGTAAGTAGGTAAAGAACTGCTTAATTGTACAAATATAAAGAAACAGACACAATTCACAAAAAAAAAACATTAAAGTATGCATCTAAAGAAGTTATACAATTAAGTATAAACATTCGTTTCCTAGCACACATAATAGGTACAAGTTTTGATTCATCAACTAAGGTAAATTGCCTCGTAATTATTTATTTATTTTATTTATTAGAAATTAAATAATTAGCAGTCATTTCCTTTGAAAGTGCCAGAGTCGAAGAAGCCAAGGGAGCTACTTAAAAATTCGAAATCAGAAGTTCATAACTTACATTCTCGCTCATACTTATAGTCATTTATATGAGTGAGGGAGACAGCAAATTCCCACGTACCTACTTGACTTCAATATTCCTATCATAATGTAAGCAAAAGGAATTTCCGTAAAGGTTTTGCAGTATTTATATTTCAACTTTCGAAGCCAAGTACCAAGAACATCCATGTACAACATTCCAACAACTGAAGGGATGTTTGCTGATTTACAGAGAACAAGGCAGAAAACATTTCCGACAAACAAGACTCTGTTAGAGGAACATCGGAAACTAAAACAAATGTATTTGTGCGTACAGGAAAAGTGGTGACAGATAAATTCTTGGGTTTGCCTGAAAACGTCTTACTTGGCGTGACCATTGCGTTTAAAATAAGATACCGGGTTGATCGATTTATTGTTGAGATATGCCTAACATGTGTTGAACTGATCACTACCCATCATCATCATCATTTTTGTACGCCACTTGTGACACACGTAGATTTTAAACGTAATGGAGCTCATGTAGGTAACAAGTATCCTTTCTTTGATTTTGCTAAGCGTTAGTAGTAAGTATTTAAATATGTAATTGTAGGCGACGCGCCTATTTAGGCAGCTACGTGTTACATACAGCCTTTTTAAAAAATAATCCTATTTTGGCACTGGCCGCAAATAAACTGAATTGAAAAAAAAAAGAAAGCAGTCGTGTCATTGCTCTTGTCAGCGCTGCGTGCGAACTTTCAGTAAAATTTAAATTGTTTTATTTTATTCGTTTTTATCGTCTACAGTAATTATCAATATAAACCAAATTTTTAAACCTACTTTAAATCAGATTCATTGTTCTGCTCTATTCCGTATAATTATCATTCATGAATCGGTTACTAATATTACTACTGATACCATTCATTGATAAAACATGAACTCGGTAGAAAGGCAGCGTAAGAATGACGTACATAATTAGAATGCAAATGGAAACCACGTGATGTTGAGGTCACCACGCCGCTGAATGAACCGCATAATGGTTTACTTACCTTAGGCTCGGTTTAATACTATTTATAGTCGTAATGCACTTGGGATTGAATCTGTGGTCAAGTTAGTTTTAATAATAATAATAATAATAAGATACAGAAGGCGGTACTCCTGGACACGGCTCGGATAGTCAGGAGGTTCCTTTCTCTGTCGCCCTGACCACCGGTAGCTTATGCCTCGCCTCGCTGCCGGCGGTACCCTAGGTTAGGTTTTTATAATGTTTTTATATTTTGTATTAATATTGTTTTATTACTTTTTATATGAATATTGTAAAAACCTAACTTGAGACAAAAATAAATATACAGAAGAATAATAATAATAAAGATATTTATTGCCACAACACAAAAAAGACATGATACATATTTATCCAAAAAATGCATACAATAATAATTTTGGAAAAAAAAGAACAGCAATATATATACATAACACAATTACACAAAAACAATACACAACAGTTGGTGGCAACAGGCTCAGGCTCAGCATGAGCTGCCAGTTTAGATTAAAAAAAAACTAGCAGTGCTGGTTTTCAGCCTGCGCCCTTCCTCGTTTTAGTTATGTCTGGGCAAATGAGTGCAATCTTGACTAGTACGCGTATTAAAGTGTACGCTAATATTTGCATAGCAGTTCTTTCGTGATCACCGTCAGACTAAAAAAAAAATGTTTTATATTTATGTTGTCTCCTAATCATGACTTGGTCAAATTTAATCTATGAAAGTGATTTTCGAGCTTTTTAATAAAATTCAAGCTGGCTTACTTCCATGCTGGTCTGATAGCGTAGAAAACATAGAATGTACCAGTTGCTTCTCTGCCCGCGCGGATGGTAGAAACCCATCGAGCGAATGGGCGAAAATCTTAGGAATCATGTTATAGGCCATGTGGCTAGCAACCCATGACTATTTTGATTAACCTTTCAATCCATACACCCACATTAATGCTAAACGGGGTCTTAAGGTCTAGTTACCTTAGGCTCTGTCTACCCCGTAAGGAATAAAGACGTGATTCATGTATGTATGTATTCAAGCTGACAGTTTTTTTGGAAAAACAAATAGTTGTTTAACATAGATAAGTATATTTCGCAGTTAAAATTCTAGTCAACATGCCAATTTTACGATTAGCGAGAGGAAGTGGCTATTATAGCGAATATTGATAAGTAAAAAGTATGAACTATGTGTAATCTACTATAGGAAGTTTAATAACCTTAACTTCCTTGGTATAACGAACAAGCATCAATCGAAAACAACCTACAGTAGAACAACGTCTTTCCTGAACATGTGAAGCAATCGCCTACATAATCTCTAGTTCGATCTTTTTATTTTCTTTGGAGATCATTGCTTCACCTATAATAATTCAGAAATTCGGTTGTACGTACCATCGGCCGAATTTGTGGTCGGCCACCCTATGGTCGAAAATACGTCGCTGAGACATGATTGTCAACTTGGAATTCGGACTTTAGCGACAAAAACGAAAAGTGATACCTTATTATTTGGCCGACCGTACGCTCTTTAATAATTCTTTGACGTGGGAAAGCATTACACTGTAAAATCAAAACGAGAGTGCAAAAACATTTGCTCATTAAAAGAGAGGCGTTTATGCTCGAGAATAAGGCGTTTGCACACAGCGGGCCGCCTGCCTGACTTTAATGGTTAGCGAATCAAATGAGTATTTACAAACCTAACATTATGTTTAGTCTCAGTACTTCCGAGCGTGTCATTGTGGAAATGCTTGTTGCCGCATGCTTTTGTTTTCATAAGTTAAATGGATGATATTTTTAATTTACATACACACATGCATACATACACAAATCGCGTCTTTATCCCAGGGTAGACAACATAAGGTAACAAGACATACAGGCCACGTTTAGCAAGACACTGAGGGCGTAGAGGTGGAAAGTGGAATCAAAATAGTGATGGGTCGCTAGCCGCATCGCCTATATCATGATTAAGATTTTTGCCCACTCCCTCGATGGGCTTTTACCATCTGCGCGGGAATAGAAGCAACTGGTACATTCTAAGATTTTTCTTTGCTCCGAAACCAGCATGGAAGTAAAATAATAAAAATGTTACATCAGTGTCTACTTTCTGCAACATTATAATTTTATACCTAATTCACTTATGCATAGGTATGTAGGATGGGATTATTTTATTATTAGGGTCATTTTCATTTCACTATCGTACAAACCAGAATATAAAATTCCAGATGTTTCCTTTTTATTATCTTTGTTTCACGAAAATGTGCGTCTTTAGTTCTTATTTCGATTGATTGATTTTTGAACAATAAGTAGTTTACGGTTGCATAAATCTCATGTTAGAAAGGTTTTATTGAAGTAATTATAGCTCGAGACTTCGTTTTCGTTCGTCGCTTAAGGACCTTTTCAAAGTAACGCCTGACTCAATCAGTTATTATTTCAAATACCTACTTACATTGGCAATGTTAGAGAGCATTTGCGGCACTAAGTAACCGAATGTGGTGAGAAAAGAAACGTCGTTCAAATCAAACATCTTTCCCTTCAAGGAAGTTTCGCCGGAGCTTTATATCTTCCTGCCCGAATTCTTTTATTTTTATTACATAAACAATGTCTCGTGTGTCCGGGTTCTGGCCGCCATTTGATCTTAATAACTACGCAAACATAGCAAGTGGCTGGTGTACCGTTTAATTGAATCCTTTGGTATAAATACGTTCAAGTTACTCGGCAATGTGTGAAGGAATGTTCATGAGAGCTGTTTGTTTAGTGTCAGCAGTTACACTAGTAACTGCATCAAAACTGTAAACCGACCGTGCAGTCCGCTTGCAGTTGCCGTGCAGTCCTGTCAACCACACACCGACTGCAAGCAGGTCTTAATGCAGTCCTGTTGCAGTTGGAACGATTCCAATAGGTATAACTGTAGTCAAGAAACTGCCGGTTTGATATAGTTACACCAACTGCATCAGAACTGCATTTGAACTGTTATTTTGCAGTTGGGATGAAGTTGAAATGCTGTCCGTCTGTACCGGCCCATACGTTTCGAGTACTAAAACGAGTGTTAAAATGTCAAATACTATGAGAGCTGTTTTAGACTTTACTTTTAGACTTTATGTCTGTAGTTTTATTTTGCCAATTTGAATGCTGTATCGCAGCGATGTTAATGTTATACCTACTCATGAGATAACCTTCCATCCTCAATTACAGAATCATTAAAAATAAATAAGTAATCATCATAAAAAATATTTTACATGCAAATTTTAATAAAGAAGCAGTCATCATAATTAAGACATGCAATGGTTACGAGTAATGAAGCGTGTCATACACAAAGAAAGCTTTGTGTGTTTTACATCTACAATACTTTATGTCTAAGAATTTGAAATGTCTTTATGAATATCAAGGTTCCGTGTTCTGTGTTCGATCGGCAAAACATCGAGATCGTTGTATTGATACGTCATATTTGAAAGCGAACAGTTCTGTGGTTGTGAGATAATCTAGTATTTATACAACCTAGACGATCGGATAATCTAGGTCTAGGTGTTAAAAAAACCTTACTTTAAGCTTGAAGACTGGGTTTCGATCCCCTATCCATTTAATAAGGCAGAAGAGGAACGAAAGTCTGTAACAGAACATAGAAAAATAAATTGTCTTGGGTTACTTAGAAACGATAACAGAACACGTATCAACAATTTTTAGAATTTTTGTCTGTTTGTCTGTATATTTGCGAACTGAAAACGGCTGAACGGATTTTAATGCAAACTTTACTAATTTGTTGAGAAAATCACCGGCCAGCTTATAGGCTACTTTTTATCCCGGAAAATTGCATAGTTCCTGCGAGATAGCGATAAACATGTCAATGGCTGATTCTACGCGAACAAATATCTTCTGCCCCGACCTGGGATCGAAGGTACCTCAGCTTTTTTCCGGAATATTTCTGCATTTGGTTAAGCTAGTTCGACTAAATTTTGATTAAAAATTTAGTCTCGCTCTTGACCTCACTTAGGACATCATCAATGTGACTAAGTGGAAAGGGGGAATCCAAATAGTGATGGGTTGCTAGCCGCATTGCCTATAACACGATTCCAAAGAATTTCGCCCATTCCCTCGATGGGCTTTTACCGTCTGCGCGGGACGAGAAGTAACTGGTACATTCTATGTTTTTCCTTTGCTCCCAGACCAGCATGGAAGTATTACACAATACAAGTTATTTGACGGATAAAATAGCAATGTAACAAACATTATTTTCACGTAAATTTTTAGATCCAAATATTCAACAAAAAATAAATGAAGTTACCTCATGATCCATTTTCTAGTGTACTGTATCTTAACTTTATCTATCCTATCTAAAGATAGCGAGTATGTAGACCATTGTTTGTAAGGGCCATCTTCTGCATTGAGTAATATTTGCATTGTTGTGTCTTTAGCAAGTTCTGTGACAAAGGTATCTCTTAGTAAAAACGTGCCGTTATGGTTTGATTGTTTTAATAATCTGTGTCTATTTTCGTCTACGTAACACCTTATTATGTATCAATACTATGTTCAACTACCTATGTGACTGTTTGTTGCCTAAATAAAAAAAAAATACACCCCCTCGCAAAAAATCGGGCACCTATGGTTCTCCACGTTTTTAGGCATTAAAGCTTAGAAAGCAAGCTTTTATGCATGTAAAATACAAAACCATGGGTGCCCGTTTTTTTGCAAGGGGGTGTAGGTCAATTTGTATGATCATATTTAAAATAAAAAATTACCACAACATAAACAGATTGAAGTTAAGTTGACAACAGACAAGACTAGAGAAAAAAAAAACGAGATAAACTAGGCGATTTATGTTCCGCCAACGGGTACCAGTCTCAGCATGTGCTGGGCTACATGAACCCAGCGCTGGTTTTCAGTCAGGTCCCTTTAGCCGAGGCTAGTTGTAACAGAGAGACGATTAAAAATTAATTTAAAGGGTGTTTTTTTTAAGTTGCAGCATGTGCATGTTTCGCATTTTGGTTGCCGCAAATTTAAAACCTCTGAACGACGCGGTCCTATGCCGCGGTACCGTAAGTTTCGTTTCCCTATGACTCCTCAGCGGCCTCGTTTTATGTATGAATTCGTAATATTATGTATGGAAAAAAATATTCGCTATGAATTTTCATTTTGGTTTTCGATCATTTATTCTATATTTACATCATTTGCCTTTCACCATTCTTTTGCCGGTAAACAATTGGTGTTACACACACACACACACACACACACACACACACACACACACACACACACACACACACACACACACACATTTAGCAAGATTGTGGGCGTATAGGTGGAAAATGGAATCAAAATAGTGTTGGGTTGCTAGCCTCATCGCCTATAACATGATTCCTATTATAATCGCCCATTTCCTCGATGGGCTTTTACCATCTGCGCGGGTAGGGAAGCAACTGGTACATTCTATGTTTTTTCTTTGCTCCCAGACCAGCATGGTGTTATATCCTGAGCATTAATTATCGATTGGTTAAGTACAAGAAACTTGGTACCGAAACCGTATTAAACACATTGATATACCTACATCTATTGTGGTTAAAATAGTTAAGTACACATTCTGGGTCTATGTGTGAATTTTAGCTTCGTATACTTTAGAGACAAAAAACTACGAAAGGTCAAAGACCTTTACATCACGTCAAATCAGATGCGAAATTAATAAAAAACAGTTTCAATTATACATTATGAGGTCTATTCTTATTAAGAAGTTATGTCATACGTTACAGTGTATCTAATACTCGACTCGAGATTCCAGTCCAAATGAAGCAAGTCGTTAATTTTGTCAAATCACTTTTTCGTCTCCACTCAGACGCGACCTCTTCGTGTTAGTACAGTGGACACCAACCTTTGTGTCTAATATTTACACTGTGTGATTGAAATGCCGAAAAGAAATATTATTTCGTATTTATATCTACGTTATACATATTATAATATTATGTAGATAGGTAGACACTAGACATAGTTAACAGGAAGATTTCTGAAATTTATGGCTGTCAGAATGTACCTACTTAACCAATAGCAGCAGGGTTATATCTAAGTTCAATTTTCCATGCTTATCTGGGAGTAATGAAAAAATAAAGAATATACCAGTTGCGTCTCTACCCGCGTAGATGGTAAAAGCCCGTCGAGGGAATGGGTGAAAGTCTTAGGAATCATTTTATAGGCGATGCGGCTAGCAACTCATCACTATTTTGATTTTCTTTTTCACCTATACGTCCTTAATCAAGCTAAACGTGGCCTTAAGGCTTTGTTACCTTAGAATGTCTACCCCGTAAGGGATAAAGATGTGATATATGTATGTATGCTTATTTTGATATATATCATATTGATTACCGTATGGTTTGACACGTGGTGTTCAATAATTTATCAAGAGTTATTTCTTATAAACAGTTCTAGGGACATAATAATTATGAGCCTCGATGTAAAAGGTCTGAATTTTCCATTTGCGTAAAAGCATGCTGTGCCTTGAAAAGAGATAAAAGGGCGAGTGATAGTTCATAAGAATTTAGCGGTCTACACGCCCTTGCCTAAGTGGCTTAAGTGCTCTCAGGCCTGTAGTTTATGAGGTGTCATAAAAATCTACATGACATGATGGAAAATTGACATTCAGTGCATTTTCAACTTATGACGTGAATTAAAACGGCAAACACGCCAAAATTTTTTCGCTTCAATTTGATGAAGTCTGTGAATGGCATAGTTTTAAAAAGGTTCACGCTCCCTGCCCTAGTTGTAAAACAATTACTAGGCACCATATATCTCTCGCACATATGAATTTTATAGCTTAACAAATTAACAGTAGCTGTTATAGATTGCGTTGAGATAGCAAAAATAACATGACTTGTTCGCACTAGGTAATTACTTCTGCATACATACATACATACATACACAAATCACGGCCTTACGGGGTAGACAGAGCCTAAGGTAACAATTAAGGCCTAAAGGCCACGTTTAGCATGATTGTGGGGGTATAGCTGAACAGGGGAATCAAAATAGTGATGGGTTGCCAGCCGCATCGCCTATTTATTCCTAAGATTTTCGCCCACTCCCTCGATGGCCTTTTACCATCTGCGCGGGAAGAGAAGCAACTGGAGCATTCTATGTTTTTTCTTTACTCCCAGACCAGCATGGAAGAACTACTCACTAACACTTGATGTAATACATATATAGGTATAACAGTTTAACTACCTACAAGAAAGCAATTAAAAAAAGCAATGACAGAGTAACAGTTCTGTATGAACAGGCTACTGTAATTCCATCGTTAATCCTTAGATTAATTATGAATCAAAGAGTAATTTCCGTAGTGAATCTCTGTATCTCTGCAGTGATGATGGAAAAATATATCTAAATTAAATTCTTAATTAAGTATAAGCGCCAAATAACTCTCTTGTTGAAGGAAAGTATGTAATTGGGAAAATGACCTATTGTGATTTATCTTTAGTTTATTTTTTGTTATTTTTTTTTAGTAGTGAGCCCTAGGGTGCGTTCAGTTTGATTACCCGACGACGCCCGACGACGCACTGGCCCGTTCAGTAAGTCAGTGCGATCATCGGACGATCACACCAAGTCGTTCAGTAACATCGTCGGGCGTCGTCGGGCGATCGCACCGGTCACCCCGTAAAATAGATGGGTAAAAAACGCACAGACGTCACTTTGACAGTTGATATGAGGCAAAATTTATAATTCGAACGCTGGGGGTAATAATAATATTACGAATACGAAATCATACTTCAATTGACACTTTTGACAGAAGAACGCCCCAAGTCGTTCAGTAAGTGTGTTCATGATCGGACGATTTTCACCCGACGATAATCACACTGACACTTTAGTTACTGAACGTAGCCCTAATGTTGTTATGGTTGCTATGTATGTATGTATGTATGTAAACTCTTTATTGTGCAAAATAAACAAGACAAATACAATTGACAAACACTGAGATACATGCACAAAGGCGGACTTATCCCTTTAACGGATCTCTTCCAGTCAACCTTTGAGTGAATGAAAGGAGTATTATATTATACTTATTACTATGTATAAGATAAGTTTTTGTAAAATTCGCAGGCTACTCTTGAGTAAGATTATTTTGGTTTGAGTTTTTGGTACCCATTGTTAACCATTGCCACATCTACCACAAACTCTTAGTGGGAATTGGTTTAGGGTACAGGCTATGTTTGCTGCACTACGTTCTTAATAGTTTTTTTTTTAAATTGTGTCTGCATCTGTTTTTTCCCCAATAAAGAAAAGAAAATAAAATAAAATGCCTTTATTGTAATCACGGCAAGCTCGTCTGAAAAAAGTGTTACGCGCTTCGAACGACAAAAACTGACGCGGAAAATGGAAAAGTGACGTGAGGGGATACGACGACATTATATCGGTAGATAAGTATTATATACAGCTTGTATAATAAACTAGCTTCTGCCCGCGACTTCGTCTGCGTAGAATTATTCATAAAACCTTCCTCTTGAATCACTCTATCTACTAAAAAAAACCGCATCAAAATCCGTTATATAGTTTTGAAGATATAAGCATACAACGGGTCATAGGGACATAAGCACAGAGAAAGCGACTTTGTTTTATACTATGTAGTGAAGATCCAGACGAAATCCTATACGAACTAAGAGTTGCTATTTACCGAGATATTTATGCGCCGGAAGGTTCTTGAGTGGCTACAACGTAACGGAAGAGGCAGCCTAGGAAGGTCTCCCTCCAGATAGACTGATGACCTGGAGAAATAAGGTCTCAGATCTCTGAGCACCGAGTGGAGAAAGACTGTGTATGACATTTGAGGTAATGATTATGTTATCTCTCATTGGGACACTGAGTGAAAAGAGATTAGGGAAATAGAGAATTATCCAATAGAACTACCGGTAATAAAACGTTTTAGACTAAATCTCGAAGCGTTTTAGCCATCGTAGCTTCTTATTTACTATAATATCGACGAAAATGCGCATAAACTAAAAAAAATTACCAAGTTACTACAAATTTTAAAAACCTCACGCATTAATCCAGTGTCTACATCATACGTAAATAAAAAAAATGCCTTTTTGAAAAAGAGCTGATACTCTTCAAACAGCTAGACCAATTTTTACCAAACATGGCTAAGAACCACTACAAGAAAACTGGCTTTCGAATGAAAAGAACCGCATTCAAATCGGTCCATCCGCTTGAGAGCTACGATGCCACAGACAGATACACACACACACACACACACGAGAGAGAGAGAGAGAGAGAGAGAGAGAGTGAGAGAGAGATCGACGTTAAACTTATAACACCGCGTCGGGGGTTACAAAACTGTTGAAACGCTGCCTACCCTTAAATTTTGTAGAAAGTGTAACAATGCGTTTGTCATTGGTGCCTCACTTAGATTGCATAGGACAAATTGGAAATTGCAATAAAATAGATGAGCTATCTGTACCCCACTGAAACGCTTATAACGGCTTTAAAAAGCACGTAGCGCTATAAAGCGCTGGCTGGCGCCACTTATGCAGCGATCTGAATGCAATATCTATACGAATCGATGGATTTATTATTGTAATTATTTGCGACGAGTGCACTTGCATTTTCTAAATTGCGCACTGCATTTGTAGAATATTAAGCTTTGTTTGAAATTACGAGTATAGAGGCGTGTAAACATTACTAATGCCGGAAAAATAGGTTTCATTTATTTTCCATTTTAATAATATTTATGACTTTTTTGAGAAGAGGTCTGTGCCCAGCGTGGGACGTATACAGGGTGTCCCAGAAACCGACGATAACCCGTTAAGGGCTGATAGACCTACTAATTACCTACCAAAATATCATATTTTAGGTTTAGTAAATATCTTTTAGTTTTCGAGATATTGTAATTTTTGCAAAAATCAATTTTTTTCTCCCTCAGTTGAGTTTTTTTTCTGCCACAGCCTCAAATGACCGAATTTAGTAAATCTGATTACTGATAAATATTGCGGAAAACATGGGCTTTTAAACGTGATATTATTTTATTTTATTATTCAGTCAAACTTGGAGGAAAAACGACTTAAGAGACAGTTTTTAGATATTTTACTGTTTCATCCCTTAACTTTGGTCCTCCATGGTATAAAATAAAATAACTACGCTAAAGTGGCACTGCATATTAAAAACATGTCTACCTAATGTAGTTTACAAAATGGTATAACACTTACTTATTTGTTTAATAATTTCAAATTTATTGCTATTTTCATTACAGAAGAAGCTCAAATAAAATTGAAGTCACTACCAACTACAAATTAAAATAAGATGAAATATTTTTAGCAACCCAATTTTACACAGGCATTTTGTCACAGAAAATGTTCGAATTGCCTGCCACCAGCCCTAATACACGCATAACATCTTCTTGAAAATGCCCGGGAGATGCGTCGAGCACTATTAGATACATTTTCTTGAGCTACTGCCGTAATGCGTTCTTTGAGGTCTATTAGACTTTCTACTGGTTTTGCGTACCCTTTTTCTTTTAGATAGGCCCAGTAATTAAAATCCAAAGTATTTAAATCCGGTGACCGTGGAGGCCACAAGATAGGTCCAAGACGTATCCATGTTTTTGGATACCTAAGTCTTGTTTAAGTAATTACGCACGAATTCGAATTTAATTTTTTTAAACTTTATTCGAAATTTGAATTCAACTTTACCAGCCTTATTTAAAAACAACAATTCTGCGGTCCTCAGACTAAATGGTGGCTCACTTGATTGGCTTCTTCAGTAATGAAAATAGCAATAAATTTGAAATTATTAAACAAATAAGTAAGTGTTATACCATTTTGTAAACTACATTAGCTAGACATGTTTTTAATATGCAGTGCCACTTTAGCGTAGTTATTTTTTTTTATACCATGGAGGACCAAAGTTAAGGGATGAAACAGTAAAATATCTAAAAACTGTCTCTTAAGTCGTTTTTCCTCCAAGTTTAACTGAATAATAAAATAAAATAATATCACGTTTAAAAGCCCATGTTTTCCGCAATATTTATCAGTAATCAGATTTACTAAATTCGGTCATTTGAGGCTGTGGTAGACGAAAAACTCAACTGAGGAAGAAAATTCGAGATTTTTTTCAAAAATGACAATATCTCGAAAACTAAAAGATTTTTACTATGCTTAAAATATGATATTCTGGTAGGTAATTAGTACGCCTATAAGTCTTTAACGGGTTATCGTCGGTTTCTGGGACACCCTGTATATAGATTGAAGATGATGTTTTTTTTAAGAGTTCACTATCCTGTGTATTTTTTCCTTCAAAAGAAATTAACAAGAAAACTTTATTATTAAGTACTTCTTGTAGTAAAAATACGCGAAAGTGTCGGTTGGAGCTCAAAACTACCATTTACCACCAGTTGTTGCTAATTGTTCGAAAAACTTCGCTCTTGTGACAAATAATTAACCATACAAATTGTTAGAAAATAGTTCACAAGTTATACTAGCTATTATACCTACAATCTTACAGTGTTATTTCTACCTCACAGGCATGCAAACATTCAAACTAAGTAATTAAGTATCGCTTTACTGGGCCTAAGCTAATTCAATTACATACATTTTACAAAAATAGTTAGGTCTCCAGAGCTAAAGCCGACCGACGGTCAAACCTGAAAATCGAGAGATTAAATTGGAATCACTTGATCTCACATCGCACGCGTATAAATATAGTTACTTACTTTATAATAAACTATATTTGTGTATGTATCTCGTCCCATTCTGGACCAGATCTTGTTAATTGCTAGCCTGGCCTGCTCACCGTTACTCACTTAGTACTAAAGACACGCACTATTAGAATTGACGTGGCGGTTTTCTCGGGTGTCTTTTAAATTTAAATTTTGAAAGCCATATTTTTTTTAGCTTATAACTAAGTACACCATGAATCCTGTAGACTACCTGTGATGGAAAGAACCTAAAACATGTTTTGTTTCAAATTGGACTAATTTTTTTTTTGATAAACCCGGTTAGAGATTCTTTGGTTAGAAAAGAACTAAAAAATAGTAGGTGCCATACATTATAACAAAGCTGAAGTGGGTCGAAAGTCTATACATGGAATACTAAAAAAAAATGGCTAGGGAGACTTAGGATCAATAACAGAACACGTTCCAACAGTTTTTAGAATTTTGTCTGTTTGTCTGTTTACTTATCTGGTACCTAATCAGAAACTTCTTGCGCCCGTTAGGATTCGTTTACGTTGCATAACAGCTGTCAGATGACAGACCAAATTTTTATTTTACTTTTTCTAGGCTGTAATGGAGCAAAACCTAATCTTCCGATGTAGCATGATTTGGCGCGAAAAAAAAACAATTTTATACGCACAATTAAAGAAACTTCTGAAAAATTTGTTTTTTTGTTGATGAAGAAGGTTAATGATGTCCATAATAAAAATTTCAAGACACTTTTAAAATGTTTAGACATTGCTGATTTCAGTGGTCAGTAAAACGCTTCACAAAACTGCATCAAATATTTACCACAGTGCGTGTTAAGAATCTCTCGGAGATAGGTAGCCGCGCTAATCGTCGATCCCTTGTTATTGCTCTGAAATTAGTTGGTACTGGGTCAGCCTATTACGCCGATGGAGATGTATAGCAAACACGTCATCTAGATGTAGATTATTTAATTTAAGCTTTAATGGAGCTCGCTGAGTTACGGTTATTGTTAAGTGGAAGGAAGTTTCGTTACTTTCGTTTGACAATAAATAAGATCCTGACTAAACTTGTGGATGCATTTATACTTACTTTCTTCTTAGCGAAACCTTTTTTGAGGATTTCCTCTTCAATGTTTCTTTTTTTTACTTAGATTTCTTGATAATATAGGTAAATGAACATAATTTGTAAAAAAAGCGTCAATAGTTTTTCAACCGTAAAATATGCACATAAAAGAAGCAAATCTATCCATTCGAGTTTTTGCACAAACGTGCTACAGTTTATTTTGTAGACTTTATGTATACCGACGCAGTTTTCAGTGCAATTAATCTATTATCCATTCATAATATGAAACGATAAAAAGTCTAGAAAATAACAATCTAGATTACGACGAAGTTTCAAAGAATCTAGGCACGCTATTACGAATTCAACATCAAAATCATCGTAGACTAAATAATATTAAAGTTTCATGATCAATAAATTCCATTTGGGTTCAAACATATTACATTTAGCGCTAATTCCAACAGAAATGTAAGATCTATCTGAATTACAAAAACAAAAACTTTTCAAATTACCGATAAAACATATATGAAGGCCATAATCTTTGCCGGTGACTATAATGTTTATTTATCCGTTGTCAAGTCATCCAAGCTTTGCTTAGTTTATGACTGGGACTATTGGCGTAAAATTTTCCGACGATATTTATTTACCTATTTATTTATTCCTTTCATTGTATTACGTTGTGAGTTGTTCAACAAACAACTATTAATTAAAATGCAACGGCTAAATACGAACGCACAATAGCTACCCTTGGTTCATAAAAGCATATCTTAATAACAGTAATTAGTATTAAGACAATGGTGCGCGTTACTGACCGATTTCAAGTCAGTCATTACTCTAGGAGTGGTCTTTCGCGGTAACACTTCGGCACACCCGGTTGCGTCATGCAGTTTTGGAGTTTGACAACAGTTTTATGAATGACATGGCACCATAATATCATCTTTCTCCATTCCAATGCATTTTAACGCCTTATTCCCATACAATCGCTCGTTATAGATTGCAATTAGGATTTCACATCTTTTTATACCAACAATTATACTTAGGAGGATTTGTTTGTTTATAAAAGCGTTAGAATTGATTCAAATGATCTATAAATGCTACACTGTGGTCGTCTTTGCATACAAATGAACTTAAATTAAAAAAAATCGAATGTAATCTTGCAGATGCAATTACAACCGAAGTTTTTTTTACGTTGCATTTCTTTATTTATTGTTTCTTTTCTTTATTGCGTAGAGGGTCTTTATTTAACGTTTTTATCTCGCTCGGTAGTCGATACTAATTTGACAGACTATTTATTACATTTTGTTTTACCTTTTAAAAATTAATTAAAAAGAAAGCAATGGATACTTTGTCACAGCACTTTATTGTTCTAAGCCTTCGAGCATGTCGCTATGAATAAATTATGTATTTAGCAGCGTTTGAAGAGTCAAAACGACTCAAAGGTTTGTTTACTTTGTTCACAACGTCCTCAACCTCATGTGCACACTTTAAGTGATCTTCATCTCCATTTAATTGGCATTATCCAGGTGCAACTAAAAAGCTACCATCCCGACAAAAACTGTTAACCATTATAGGCTAATGGTTTAATACACGCTTTGATGCCCGCTGTAACCCCAATTTTACAACACCGATTGAGACGAATTACACCAATTACTTTTATGGGCGTTTACAAAGGGCTCTTATCTGGTGTGTAAACAAATTATTAATTCTTCCAAACTGGCTTCCGAACATTTGCATTAACCGATCGTTATTTTTTGGTCACGGTTGTGAACAGTTTATCTGTGCAATTAATAGTAACAGTAATTATGGGGCAGTATTCGTGCTTCCTCGTGTTAGGGTTATTTACGCTTTTTTGGTGTCGTTACAAATTGGACACGCACATACACACACACATAAATCTCGTCTTTATCCTTCACGGGATAGACAGAGCCTAAGACCTGAAGGCCACGTTTAGCTTGATTGTGGGCGTATGAAAGGGGAATCAAAATAGTGATGGGTTGCTAGCCGCATCGCCTATAACATGATGCCTATGCCCATTACCCCGATGGGCTTTTACTATCTGCACGGGAAGAGAAGCAGCTGGTACATTCTGTGTATTTTCTTTATATCCAGAGCAGCATGGAACAACAAATTCGAGATGGTAGTTATTTGAGAACTAAATAAATAGGCACTGGCTTACGGTGGAAACATTAGTAGGTATAATAAAAGTCATCTTAAAAACTATAATACAAACATAAATCATGTCTTTATCCCTTACGGGGTAGACAGAGCCTAAGGTAACAAGACCTAAAAACCATAAACAATAACAGAGAGGTAAAAAACTTTTATACACGTTGTGCAGTTTTGCACAGTAGTACAATAGGTGTTAATACTTTTTACCTATATACAACTACTTAACTATTATACGTTGAATTATTGAGAATGTTTTACCATAAAATCCTTGCCCAAGATTTTGCACAAACGTGTTGCATACGCTTATTTAAATCCAGGAATTGCTGAGAATGTAGCAGTGGTGTGGCGTCAAGTATTTATAATTTAAGGCTCGGGGACCTTCTACATCCCTGTTATAAATGTATTTAATTTAAGTAGAATTTAAGTATTCTTACTGTATTTAATTTTGAAAAAATGACTTTCTGCCAAGTTTCTTGCGGCGCATTCTTCTTGGCAATGATGGTCTTTCCGAATGCGCTGGTAGTTTCAAAAAGACGTAAAAGAGCCCTTGGCGGCCAATTTGCAAAAATAAATTTTCATTTTCATTTTCATTTTCAGTATATCAGAAGGCAAGCCAAAAGGAATTTAACTAGCCTTTTCCTCTAATTCTGCACAATAAAAGTCTCCAACTGCCTTAAAGTAGGCAAGAGGTGGGAATCGAGTTCTATGGACCCCACGCCACTGGAAGGGAGATTCAAAAATATTGTCTTAGTTAAATATAGTAAGAAGGATACAGAGGTTTAGTGCGAGTTTTTAAGACAAAGAGTCACTAACGCATTTGAGAGTTTTGATGGCAAATAGCACGAAAAAGCCATTCACTTTTCAAATCACTACATAGTATAAAATAAAGTCGCTTTCTCTGCCCCTGTGTCCCTATGTCCCTATGTATGCTTATATCTTCAAAACCACACAACGGATTTTGATGCGGTTTTTTTTAATAGATAGAGTAATTCAAGAGGAAGGTTTGTATGTATAATACATGCATAATATACCGTGCGAAGCTGGGGCGGGTCGCTAGTTTTATTATATTTCTTCAATTAATAGACCTTATTACAACTCACTAGTTAGGTACTCTTTATACTGACATAAACGTAATACAAAAGCAAAACGGGTGGTAGGGCCTTGTGCAAGGTCCGTCCGGATCGCTACCACCATCTTACTCGCTAATCCTGCCGCTAAGTAGCAGTGCTTGCACTGCTGTGTTCCGGTGTGGAGAGTAAGACAGCCGGGGAAATTACGGGCACAAGAGGCATTGCATCTTAGTCCTCTAGGTTGGCAACGCATCTGCAATTCCTCCGGGGTTGCGGGTGTCTATGGGCCGTGGTGATCACTTACCATCAGGTGACCCACTTGCTCGTTTGCCTTCCTATTCATATAAAAAAAAAAAAAAAAAATGAACAGTCGGACATAGAACCTTCGCCTTTTTTTAAATCGATTAAAAATACGGAGTTTCCATAGCAACAAATTTATTAAACAAATGCACGATGCATCTAATTAAACGGAACAATGCGGTCGCCGGCGGCATTCTGTATATAATCGGCTTGTTTTAGTCGATTCCTCAAAATAAATCAACGGGAGACAGTAAAACCACGGAAATCGACTGTGTGGTCACCACAGCTAAGAAACAACGGTGCATTATTATATCTCTATGAACAAAAAATATTTATGATGCTACTCCGCTACTCAAATCACTCACTAGCTAGTAGCGGAGTAGCAAGGTTTTTTGATTATTAAATCAGCTCAATAATTATTATTTTATTTTTATTTGAATTCCGATATTGCTTCTGTCTTAGAAATAAAATCAATTATTGAGGGTTCCTTAAAATGTCAAACCAAAAATGACATTTATAAATCAAAAAAATAGAGACCTAATCTGTTTCTACTGTAGCTAGTAATCTGTGCCGCACGTTTATTGGTTGTTAACACCGTGCGCCGGCGCCGACCGTCCGTTTACCTTTGAACTAGATGATACGAACTTGAACTTCTAATGTTACAAGACTTTTGCATTTAGCGATACCGCTTGTGAATGTTTAATGCAAATATTGGAATCGAAATGGGAACATATCACGTCTTCCCATTTAGATTAAAAGGTATTATCGACTCGTTCACGTGATCTATTGGCATAACCTCAAAAAGGTGACATGTTGAGTATAAAAATGTGGGTTGGATTGTCGTGGTTTCGTGTAAGCTATGACATTTAATGTTATTATATTACCTACCTGTTTAGACGACATCGAACCAATTTATAGATTTAAGCAGAGTTCCATATCAATGAACGGAGAAGCGATTTTTGCCCTCCTTAGACTTATTATTTATTCGTAGCCTCTTTACCATCCTAGCAATTGGAAGATGTTCAATGTAAAGCATCCCTTAAGGAGCCCCAGCACGATGGCCAATGGCTTCCCGTGATCTGACCAGATGCCAGAGGCCTGCCAATGTCTTGCCTCCCTTTGGAACCTTACCGCAGCGGCCATCAGTTCTACGAGCAATGTATCCCGCCCACTGCCACTTAATGAGTTAATCAATGATAATCCAAGCTTGGTTCTATCCATTGCTCTGTGAGTGACCTTGAGCCTTTATGAGGCCTATTCTAAAACTACGACTCAGTTCCATTAGTGGTGGTGGCGATATTTCTGCCAGGGATTCTTGGCACCTCTTTTCCTTCCGCTACAATGGCTGGGAATAACAGAACTACCTGGGATAGGGGGTCGATTTTAGAGGCGATTATGAGGTATTCGTATTGTGGAGAAATTACCGAGTTCGCTACTTTTGCCAGGCGGATTGGCGACCGTGTTTTAATTAATGATGCTGGACTCCATCTTCCCTTAGTTGCTTTGTATGCCACCCATGGAAAGAAAAGAAGTGGTAAAATGGCACCTCACGGTGTTATGTATTTGCTCCGTTGTCTTTGTACACCATTTAACGCTAGAATTACTCTCTCGCTTCTCAATTTTTCCCATTATCGTTTATCTTACGTTATTGAAAACATCCATATTTACTTTAAGTATATGAAAAAATTTAAGAAGTTGTGAAATTAGTACGATACACATCGATAGCAAATCCGAAGTAATAAATTGTAAACAACTCTTTAAAGCTGTCTTTGATCTACAAGATTTTCATAATCGAAAAAAACTTATAATAAAAACCAAGAGATTGCCCAAGCGATTATAGAATTTACTGTATCGATATGAAACATTTTGTGAAGCAATTTAATTTGGCTTATTCAGAAACTGGCCCTTTCAGAACTTTGCGCTAGCATGATTACGTCTGAGTTATCTGTTTAAGTAAAATACAAATAACTAGAGTATTGTCACTGGTGAATAGAAGATTTCGATTGCTTTTCTTCTTCAGATGATTCGATTCATGTAGTGTACCGTAAAACGGGGTGAGAAGCGTGGGGAGAAGGGATAGAACTAATAATAATATGTTGTGTTTTCCCTTGCTAGTTAAATTCCTGGCTCAGCTTGCTCACAAATATAAAGATCGTTAGTTACAAGTATATTTATCTATCTAGATATTCGTCGCGTAAGAAGAAAACTATCTTTCAATTGCAAAACATGCCTAAACGCATTTGATATTATTATTACATATTAATTAAAAAAATACCGTTATGAAAGGATCTTAAATTACTTGATCGCGTATGGTTTATGTCTTAATTACAGACATCAACTCGTGGTTATATTTACGCCGTTATCCCACTATTTAAATAAGACAAAGTAAACATCCAACAATAGGTATATATAGCGAGAATGGCGGCGCGAACATGCATGTAACAATACGCTCTTGGGAAAATATTTCTAATACAAACACGTATCAAATGCGGACTTGTTGTGCTCAAACATCACAGCTGTCAAATCAAGCAGATCAGCCGAACGAAATGCTAAAAAACAACTGACGGGCGTGAGGTGAAATAGCGTGTTGTGAGTTCTGTACGTAGTTGTCTATATACAATAAAATATATCTGGTTGCTTGCTTTGAAAACGAACTATGTATAGGTTCGAAACTCGTCTGGCATACCTCACATTTTGGACTAAACTTAATAGTAACCCGTTTTGTAATTTAATAATAACTATTAATGTAATGAATTTTTGCTTTTATCAATTACAAAAAAAAATTTATAACCTAAAAGCTCTACGAGCATACAATTCCTAGATTAATATAGGGTGTTTTTTTTTATAAAAGTGTGCGTGTAATGTTTTGAAGTAGGTATCCATCCATTTCTAAAACAATTGAAAAAGTTAAAGACAGTTTCATGCCATGGTTTTTCTAACATAATGTTTTGACTCTTTTAATTTCTATAATCCCATAAATGATAGAAATCTTTGATGACCGTGTAACGAAGAAGTAACATGCAAGGGTGCGTTAAAATGTACACTGGCGAGAATAACGGGTCGCCTTCCATACAAAGCTGTATGAAGAGTGACCCATTACTTTTGCTCGTTAGTATAGATTGGGTGTGATAAGTGGTTTTCATATAAATAAAAAGCGGTATATTGTTGCAGTCTTAAATAAAATCAGTCCATTGAACCCTAAAGGCGCTACATAATATACCAATGCCAATATTAGCAGGCAATTAAGAAACATCTAAAAAAATATAAAGTCTAAAACATGATTTTTGTCGACACTGGTTTTCAATACAAATTATCTTCACATTTGGACTTTTTGCATTGTCATGCTGTATGTTAGGTGCCGTAATTTGGTCATCATTATTGTAGGCAAAAAATAGCGTATTTAAGTGTATTGAATTCGCGTTAAATTTCAAAAATCTAAGGTGCTTTTGATCCCAGTCAATTGAAATGTTTAAAACTAGGATTTTAACTATCAATTTTTCTAATTTTGAATTTTATTTTAATATTAGTCTAGTGTTTGTGTTTTAATTTGTACATTAATACATTTGTAACACTTAGACTGGGCCCGATAAAATTCCTATATACACGTACACAAATCACGTCTTTATCCCTTACGGGGTAGACAGAGCCTAAGGTAACAAGACCTAAAGGCCACGTTTAGCATAATTGTGGGCGTATATAAGATTGACTTTAAATTTGATGTACATAATTGTCTAAATTAGACGACAATGTTAATGCACGGACAGTCAAAAAAGTACAGTCAGCAAAATATAAACACGTGTATTTTTTTTATCAAAAACTTTTTTTATATACACTCATATCATTAGTGCTCTGAAATGCGTTCAGAAACCGTAGGAAATGACCAACATTATTTCACCCTTAAAAAATCTATACCAACTGTAATACATTACAGTACAAAAATCTGTACTATAATGTTATTACAGTTCAGATTTTACCATAACCTTAATACAAAAATCTATACTGTAATAACATTAAAGTACCGATTTTATCTGCTACCACAGACAAGAAAGTATCTACATAAATTACGTCTTAATCCCTTACGGGGTAGACGGAACCTAGTATAATTGGTTGTAATAATGCTGGTCATACTGCTACTGAACCCATCTTAGAGTGCTTGTGATATGTGTGTAGAGAAAGTAATGTATGCAACTACCTAATTAGGTCTTATCACTCGTGTGACCTTTTTTGAAACTCGCTGAGGCTCGTTTCAAAAACCACACTCGTGTTTTAAGGACCCTCATTATGTAACGGTTGCATAAAATACTATTACTCTACAGAAAGGCGTATTCTCGCTCCAATGACACTGTAAACACAAATGTCACCACATGTCTTTGTTTGTAACTGAACCACGCGAATCGGCACGAACGATTAAATTAGTCCAATTAGATCCGTCTATCATCCCGGTCCGATTGGACCGTGATCTCATTCCGATCCAGAAACCGAGTGATTTATCGTCAGATTACTCTGTGTCGATGGTGACGCAACTGGGCAACCGGCCGTGACGGCGAGCACTCCTTGATGACTTATATACTCCTGGTACCAATGCCCTAATTTTGTTAGGGTTCCTTTGATAAAAACAACAAATGAAATGATTACACTCATGATTATAAGTCGAGGACGATCCAACGACAACGTTTGTTAGATTTTGCACTTCTACAATCTTAACTGATCTTTATTAGATTTAGGCACAATTAAAAATGATTTAACTTACTTCATTTCGTATACTAGTTTAAAAATGTCAAGGATTGTAAGTTGCGAAGTAAAATCAAATTAAGTTTTGTATTAAACTGCGGAATATTAAGCAAAGGACCCAAACATTAACGCCTTTTGATATAATCACGAGTATTTCTATTAAAATTCTGACTCTAAAATAGCTTGGGATTAGCACTCTTTACCAATTATCAAATTCAAGAAGTCTCAAAAAACCATTACTACACATTAAAGTAGTTATTCCGTTAACTCTAGCTTCCATTTTCTTTCACCGTTCGCCCAAAATCCAACCCGATCAAATCTAGCCAATATAATTTTATTATTATCTTCAGGCGACGCATTCAGTCAGATAAAAATGTAGCCGGGATAATTATATTAGTCCAGCTTCTAAGCTGGCCCTCTAGACCTCTAAGTCTGAATAAATGTGCCAAATTTCATGTATGTTAAATAGGTTTCGAGTTGTGAAGGGGTCAAAAGTAGCTCAAAATGGTTCGTGTAAATATACACACAGCTGCGTCGCCAGTTCCTTTTACTTTGAACTTGGGTGACACGCTGGCGCGTGTCTACATTTCTAACCATAGGTGCATTAAACATAACAAAGTCTTAAATTGTCTTAATTTGTGTTGTTGCAAATGTGAAACGGAACCCCAGACGTTCAAATTTGTCAGTAAACATTTGAGTGATATTTTTGTAGATGCCAGTGTGAATTGAAAAATGCCAAAGCGTCGTCCCGTGGGGCCGCGATTTGTCTCACATCGTATTTCATCACGTAATCATGCATTGTTTACCAACCTATTTCTAAGCGTTTCACAAAGACTTTCTGTTTATTTCAGAGCTTTATTTGTTCACGTGTGAATTACTGCTGCGGGTGACGGCAAATCTATCTTATAATCTCTTAGAGCGTTTTAGTAGGCATTTTATTGAATCAGGCGTTACTTTGCGGAGGTCCATTTCAATGAACCTAAAATATTTACCTTGCTACTTGAGGAGGGTGAGTAGCGGAGTAGCAAGGTAAATATTTTTTGTCCGTTTTAGTAGGCTTCTGATTTGATAATGTTGGCAGTGGTCACGAGTGTACCTACATTTAAAGTGAAGTTTAACTGCAATTGTAAAGTATTTAAGAGGACTAGGTAAAATGCGCATTATAAGATCGAAACAATAAGTTAGGAAAATCTTTGAGGAGCTTAAACAATTATCTAGTCCCAGATGCTAAAAAACATAGAGAATAATTGTGAAAAAGGTATGTGGATGCAATCAGTAGGTCATCGTGCCCGGATTTATTTCATAATGCCTCTTAAATTTTAATCTAATTTATTGATTGCGTTGTTTATTATAACCAGGAAAAGTGAATTTCTGATGAATAAAACCCCTTGTTCTTCGTACATAACCAAGTTACATGACTAGGACATTCTAAGGTAAAATGAAGACTATTTCTAAAGTAAAACTGGTCTAAATAAAATGTCGGCCTCGCACACCACGTGTACCTAACGTATCTAGTTCAAAACTAAAAAAATGATAACTATTGGGACAGGAAAGAGTTGCACGTGTGGCCATTGATTACCGGAAAGGAAGACGAGGACGATCCTTCAAGGGCAGATTAGACCTTTGATACTTATAGTGAAATCATCAGGATAGTGGCTCACTTCGAAATATTTTTACAGGTGTAATTCTGTGGCTTAGATTAATTTAAATTGGTAGTGAAAGTATCTGATAGAGATATTTTCGCCTTTGTACATATCTATACATATCTGTCTTATCATTTTCTGTCAATTGTGTTTGCTTACTTTCACCTTTTTTCGTGACTACAATTGCCGTCTATTTTTCAATTACTTGATCTCATTTTTAATTTAAAAGCAACATTTTAAAGATATCGAGATACCTTGTGTAACAATCAGAATCTTTACATATTGTTAGACTGTAGTAACAATATTTATCTTATCTTTTGAAGGAATCCGCTATCGATTTAGTTTGAATGCAACGCGGAAGGTGCTCCTATATTCAAATGAGGACATTACGAGCAGATAACCACAAATTTAATGATCCAACGGATGCTGTAACAAAGGATACCTTTAAAGTAAATCCATTTTAGAGTAGTAAAGAAACATTTATGAGAGGCTGAATAGAAGGTTGATATAAATTTAATTGATTATCACTTTATTTGTGTTATGCTAAATAACTAAAGTGAAACTGTATTACGCCGTTCTTGTAAAGATCTGATAAAAGAAAAGACAGTAGAAGCAGTTAAAGAAATAAAGGTACCTAAACATTGCGTTCTTAACGTTGACGAGACGAATAAAGACAGCGATGAATGTGTTGAAAATACTAACAAATGAACGGAAGAAAAACATAAAAGGACAACCACAATAACGCAACATAAACGCACTATTAATATAAATGAAAGTTTTGGTATCACAAACAGTAGGTATTCGCACAAGATTCGATTTAGAAAAACTAAAGTTCAGTATTGCGCGTGAATAGAAAATTGTTATTCTGATTGCAGTGGTTTATAAAACAGCAAAGCGCTATTCTATTAAAGTGAGGCGGTCAATTAATATTTCAAAGTATTAGGGCCCTTCGATGATGTTATCTAGTAGTTTGTATGCAAAGGGCACGACGCCCTACGCCAAGGCGCTATCCATGACGGAAATGCTAATCGCACACGTATTTGACACTTACAAAACAATGACGAATTTGCAATATTATGACTTCAAGATAATGATTTAATTCGTATGAGGTCTTTTAGATAGGAAATAAGAATTAACGAGTGTGCCGCGTTATCGCAATTTTGAGATTTAGCCTCAACAATTGAAGTACATACTTGGGTTTGCCACAGTGTAAATTCACTTGTTTATAAATTAACAGTATTTTCACTCATAGTTACTTTGTCTACCAGAACTTAATCAAATGAAAATATTTTTTATTACCACTACGTTTCTAGCGCAATTAATGACAGGACAATATTTTAAATGTTTCAGATTTAATTTTAAATTGCGAAATGTTTGTATTTGATTAGGTTCCATTTAAATGTTTCTCAAGATGCATTGTTCTTTGAAATCACCTTGCGCCTTAAGCCAAAGCCACATAACATGTTGTATATAACTTGTATTGGAATCTTAAAAGCAATTTTCACCACGATTGCTTACACAACTAAAGCCTCACAAAAACACTGATCACTTTCCTTTGTCCCGTTGAAAGACTATCAAAAACATCGCAAGTCAAACGTTCAGTGGCGCTTCATAAATCATACATGATGTACAAGACATTGCACAAAGGATTTTAAGATAAATGTATACTTGTTATTTCAGATCGCTTGCAGTCTGCGAAACATTGGCGCAAGCACAGTTAACGAGCACTGAAGCCATAAGGCCGGTAAGTCAGCTAAGGATCATATCTCTGGTATATCTGAAAAGATTATTGGTTGAATCCTTGTTATAATAAACAAATGAGTTAATATTTCACTTGTATTAGCTGCAGTATTACTTTGCCGTGAACCAGTAGGATTAAAATGTAAATATAAAGTCTTCAGATTTAATATGCCCAATTTTATGTCCCTACATACCTGATACTCAGAGTATGTAAGTCCTATATAATTCACGTAAGAGCACGATGGTGCAGACACAATATAGATATAGTACATCACTGAATAAATAGTTAAAATAGTGAAACTTGTTATCGTTCCAAATGAGTTACCCAACATCTCACTTTGCGAATGTAGTTTGATAAAAAATTATAAATTGATACTGTTCTTTCACTACTAATTAGTGATCATGAAATATAAACAGCAATGTCCTATTTCTATAAATTGTAACGGCAGTTGACAAGTATTGACTTCCAATCATTGCCAACGGAATATTTAGAACAACGGCATGCATCAATCAATGAAGGCGATCAATGAAATTTGTATGCAACTAGTTGTTACTAGAAGTAATTTGTGACGCGCAATTTGTTTTACGATTCAGTGTAGTTATTGGGACATCTTAGCATTGCAGTAAAGTCATGCTAGAGAAGCATTACATTTTATATAACATGCATTGATGTTATTTCTAAAGCAGCTTGGTGCAACTCGTACTAAAAAAAACAATAATATTTACATTGATGACTGTATAGCGTGGTGGTTAGAGAAGCCGACTATGAAGCTTGAGGTCCTGAGATCGAACCCCGGTCGTGGCGGATGTTATATATGAAAAATACCAAGCTTTTTTTCGAATCCTACTAATATTATAAATGTGAAAGTTTGTGAGTATGTTTGGATGTTTGTTACTCTTTCACGCCAAAACGGCTATATAGATCTGGATGAAATTTGGAACATAGATAGATTATGATCTGGAATAGCACATAGACTACTTTTTATCCCGGAAAATTGCGTAATTCCTGCGGGATAGCGATATACGAATTCTATGCAGACGAAGTTGCGGGCAACAGCTAGTCTTGAATATTTACTATGTATAACGATAAGCTGTTTCTGATTGCCTATTCGGGATATTCCAGGTGTCCCGAACGACAGAAGCGACCCGAACGAATGGCACGGCGTTTGCGTGGAGTGCCTGGGGCTCTTGGAGCGCCTGTTCGCGCTCCTGCGGCGGTGGCGTGGCCGTCCAGGAGCGCCATTGTCTCCCCAGGGATCCCACCAGGTAATAGAATTCCCTCATCGGTAAGCGTTTCTATTATCGTATCAATTGGTGTAATTGTCCTATTCTATTATATCTATTTATTTATTCACTAGCCGACCCGGAAAACATTATTTCGTCTCAGAATCAGTTTCTGTCGTGACATCAGAGATGGCGTTGGATGCGATATATTTATTTTTTACTAGCTTTTGCCCGCGGCTTCGCACGCGTGAACCATGAGCATTTCAAAGAAGCAAGCAATCAAGCAAGCGAGCAAGCAAACCTGCAAGCTTTCAAGCAAGCATGCAAGCTTGTAAGTATGCAAGCAAGCATGCAAGCAGGCATGCAAGCAGCAGGCATGAAAGCAGGCAAGCAAGCATGCAAGCAAGCATGCAAGGAAGCGTGCGAGCAAGCACTCAGCGAGAATGCATGAACCTGAACATGAAGCAATCAAGCAAGCGAGCAACCAAACCTGCAAGCTTTCAAGCATGCATGCAAGCATGTAAGTATGCAAGCAGGCATGCAAGCAGGCATGCAAGCGAGCAAGCGAACCTGCAAGCTTTCAAGCAAGCATGCAAGCATTTAAGTATGCAAGCAGGCATGAAAGCAGGCAAGCAAGCCTGCATGCAAGCAGGCAAGCATGCAAGCAAGCATGCAAGCAAGCGTGCAAGCAAGCACTCAGCGAGAATGCATGAACCTGAACATGAAGCAATCAAGCAAGCGAGCAACCAAACCTGCAAGCTTTCAAGCATGCATGCAAGCATGTAAGTATGCAAGCAGGCATGCAAGCAGGCATGCAAGCGAGCAAGCGAACCTGCAAGCTTTCAAGCAAGCATGTAAGCATGTAAGTAAGCAAGCAGGCATGAAAGCAGGCAAGCAAGCATGCATGCAAGTAAGCAAGCATGCAAGCAAGCGTGCAAGCAAGCACTCAGCGAGAATGCATGAACCTGAACATGAAGCAATAAAGCAAGCGAGCAACCAAACCTGCAAGCTTTCAAGCATGCATGCAAGCATGTAAGTATGCAAGCAGGCATGAAAGCTAAAGCTAGCTTTTGCCCGCGGCTTCGCACGCGTGAACCATGAGCATTTCAAAGAAGCAAGCAAGCATGCAAGCATGTAAGTATGCAAGCAGGCATGCAAGCAGCAGGCATGAAAGCAGGCAAGCAAGCATGCAAGCAAGCATGCAAGCAAGCATGCAAGCAAGCATGCAAGCAAGCATGCAAGCAAGCGTGCAAGCAAGCACTCAGCGAGAATGCATGAACCTGAACATGAAGCAATCAAGCAAGCGAGCAACCAAACCTGCAAGCTTTCAAGCATGCATGCAAGCATGTAAGTATGCAAGCAGGCATGCAAGCAGGCATGCAAGCGAGCAAGCGAACCTGCAAGCTTTCAAGCAAGCATGTAAGCATGTAAGTAAGCAAGCAGGCATGAAAGCAGGCAAGCAAGCATGCATGCAAGTAAGCAAGCATGCAAGCAAGCGTGCAAGCAAGCACTCAGCGAGAATGCATGAACCTGAACATGAAGCAATCAAGCAAGCGAGCAACCAAACCTGCAAGCTTTCAAGCATGCATGCAAGCATGTAAGTATGCAAGCAGGCATGCAAGCAGGCATGCAAGCGAGCAAGCGAACCTGCAAGCTTTCAAGCAAGCATGCAAGCATGTAAGTAAGCAAGCAGGCATGAAAGCAGGCAAGCAAGCATGCAAGCAAGCACCCAGCGAGAATGCATGAACCTGAACATGAAGCAATCAAGCAAGCGAGCAACCAAACCTGCAAGCTTTCAAGCATGCATGCAAGCATGTAAGTTTGCAAGCAGGCATGCAAGCAGGCATGCAAACAGCCATGCAAGCGAGCAAGCGAACCTGCAAGCTTTCAAGCAAGCATGCAATCATGTAAGTATGCAAGCAGGCATGCAAGCAGGCATGCAAGCAGGCATGCAAGCAGGCATGCAAGCAGGCATGAAAGCAGGCAAGCAAACATGCAAGCAAACATGCAAGCAAGCGAGCAACCAAACCTGCAAGCTTTCAAGCATGCATGCAAGCATGTAAGTATGTAAGCAGGCATGCAAGCAGGCAAGCAAGCATGCAAGCAAGCGTGCAAGCAAGCACGCAAGCATCCATGCATGCAAGTAAGCATGCAAGCATGCAAGCATGCATGAAAGCAAGTATGCAATCAAGCATGCAAAGCAAGGACTCAAGTAAACATGCAAGCAAGCCCCCCGCATTGCCCCGCTGCCTTAATTTTTCTGAAACTAAATATTGCAGGATTTTTATAAAACAAACCCAACCTAACCTATAGGGCTGTCCTAAAATATATCCTAAATAGCTTTATCTTGCTTTATCTTTATCGCTATCCCGCAGGAATTACGTAATTTTCCGGAATAAGAAAGAAAGAAATTAGCCATGTGTTATTCCAGACTATAATCTATCTATGTTCCAAATTTCATCCAGATCTGTCCGGCCGTTTTGGCGTGAAAGAGTAACAAATATCCAAACATCCATACAAACTTTCACAATTATAATATTAGTAGGACATATTTTACTAATAATTTGATTTCTTACCTGCAATCACAAATCTCAACGTAATAAATAGTAGTAATAGTACCCACTTAGTAGTAATATATTCATCATCATCATCATCATATATCCCTCGCAAACCGTTCATTTTTCTGGGATAAAAAGTAGGCTGTGTGTTATTCCAGACTATAATCTATCTATGTTTCAAATTTCATCCAGATCTGTCCAGCCGTTCTGACGTGAAAGAGTAACAAATATCCAAACTCACAAACTTTCACATTTATAATATTAGTAGGATGTTATTCCAGACTATAATCTATCTATGTTCCAAATTTCATCCAGATCTGGCCAGCCGTTCTGGCGTGAAAGAGGAACAAATATCCAAACATCCTTACAAACTTTCACAATTATAATATTAGTAGGACATATTTTACTAATTTTACTAATAATTTGATTTCTTACCTGCAATCACAAATCTCAACGTAATAAATAGTAGTAATAGTACCCACTTAGTAGTAATATATTCATCATCATCATCATCATATATCCCTCGGGAACCGTTCATTTTTCTGGGATAAAAAGTAGCCTATGTGTTATTCCAGACTATAATCTATCTATGTTCCAAATTTCATCCAGATCTGTCCAGCCGTTCTGACGTGAAAGAGTAACAAACATCCAAACTCACAAACTTTCACATTTATAATATTATAGTAGGATATATTTTTCTTTAGTTAAGCTCAGGAAGTTTAGCTCAGGAATAGAGACAAATCCAACAAATCAACGATCATATGTATTGCTCTAACCGTTCTTGAGTTATAAATGCTGTAATAACCCGACTTTGTTTTATATAATGTCTCATTTATTATGTAAAAGTGTGACATACTCGTATATTTAGATCTACGATGGAACATTTTGTATGTAGCTCTTTGATTTTAAATTTAAACGTAATAAACTTTACGTACCTTAATCAGTATAAGTAATTCAATCGTATAATCATTTCAAAAGATAGCGTAAATTAAGCAACCGTTTTCATTCCACTGGAAACCCTACAAATGCTGTATCAAATACGGACCTGTAACAGATCCCAATTTCATAGGGATAATTAGCCACGAATGAGGAAGACCTACGTTATTACTGCCGTGTGGTGAAGATAAATACGGTTTAACAAAATTACCATACTATTATGGAGTTTATGTTAAGTTTAAATAGTATTTCTTTACGATTATTTTATCTGTGCCTATACCTATGATGGCAATAAAAGATTTTTTATATATAGAATAATGTCTGTAAATTTAACGTCATTTTTGTCTTTGTGCCGTAGGTACATTTATCTTAAACATTCGACGGCGAAACTAACGCGATGGGTAAAGCTTTTGTCCAACAGTGGAAGTCTTACGCTGATAACGATGATGATGAAGATGAGGATAAGAAGAATAAAAGCATTTCAACTATCGTAATATTCTGCATTACCAAAACTAAAGAATATTACATGTATTGTAAAGGAATTAACATAGAATAATTTTCTAGGAAGACGACCACACACGCCTATAGCGAAGAAGAAAGATTCAATAGAAATTGGCATTACTTTGATCCTGAATGTATGTAATCGTCGTTTTTGAAAACAGAACATAAAATATGTATTTAAATTGTTATTTTAACTTTATGCCATTTCCTTTAATGTATTGGTGTGTGTCTATGATGCCTTACAACACAATTACGTGTACTTAGCTGCAATGTCTTAAAGTAGCCAATTGATTTAGAATTAGGCATTTATTTATTACACGTATCCCGGCGTGCTGATTGCCGATAGCTCTGTTCTCACCAACGTCTTTAGTCGTATAAATGTACACTGACGAGCAAAACTAACGGGCCACTTTTCACACAACTCTGTGTGGGAACTGACTCGCTTTTTTTGCTCGTTAGTGTATTAGGCATTAGGTCACATTCCTGAGCAAACTTGGCTTCACAGACGAAGCAGGTCCGAATATCTTTGTTCCGTACCTAATTTATGCGGCTACAATATGGCATAGAAAAGTACCTACAGAGTAATACCTACTTAGAATATAGGGACCTACTTGTTTCTAGTGTTGCTTCCTTTATAATATGAGGTCATTAATGTGCTACGAATTATTTCAGCTCCAATTCATTATTCAGTTATGAACTGAAGTTATTGATGGCGGTTCCTGTCTTGTCTATGTATGAAATTAGACGTTCCTTAAACATTATTGTATAGGTATTTTGTAGTTTGTAGTGACACATAAAGTAACAAAGTAACAAAATGTTGTAGTTAGAAAACAAAAAATAAAGACGTGTAAATAGGTATATTTAAATCAACACAATTTCGACACAAACGCAAAAAAAAATTCGTTACGCTTTAGATGACACAAAAGACAAAAATTATAATAACGCTTTGAATCAACAGAGTTGATAATAAGGGCATCGAATTGTGCAAAAAAACATCATTCAGCAAGATGCTGCGGCAAAGCGCGGCACTGGAATGTGACCATTTATGTCAGACCAAGCTTAAAACTAAGTAAAACTAACTTCAATAACTGTTAACTTGTACAAGACTAAGGACCTCGTAAGTATCCAATACTACGTGTAAGCGCGTAAATCAAAAAGTATCTGTGATAACGAATCACCACAATATCAACGGGACAATCTCAACAGTTGATAACGATGAAGAAGACAACGTTATTATCCCAATAGCCTATAACATTTACCCAAACGGATGAAGGGTGTTGATAACGCGGAGTTATCATTTCCTTGGTCCAATAATTCTGTTACTTAAAAACGCATTTCGTGTATCAAACAAGCAAGTAGACGTGAGGAAGATTAACATGAAGTATTCTCAGTGTTTTTTCCTTTTGTTCGTAGACGTATTGTCTTAATTGTTACGGTTTAAGGGTTGGTACAAGTTCGACGAGGTATCCAGATATTGATTAGTCAAGACTGAATTGTCTATGATTTTATTGAACCCTTTATTTATTTTCCATTATGTGTGAGTAACGGTACGGTATATTCTTCTTATAATGATGTTTTAGCAATAATTTTACTCTTTTGTCTTAATTATAACTTAAGTTTCTAACTGGTTTTAAAAAATAGGAGGACGCATATTGCATGTATTTTTAAGAAACGGTCCCAAATATTGTATACGTATTTAGCTTGCAACGTTCTTATTTACATAAAATTGTCTTCAACTAAACAATT
The DNA here is from genome assembly GCA_949127965.1 of Pandemis corylana. Lineage (NCBI taxonomy): Eukaryota > Metazoa > Arthropoda > Insecta > Lepidoptera > Tortricidae > Pandemis > Pandemis corylana. The sequence continues at coordinate 8,095,672 of OX421867.1, read as the reverse complement.
CTTCAGTCCAGTTGAATAAACATTTTGAGCGATTACTGAATGGATAACAATACGAGTAGTTTACAATTAGATCAATTTTTTTGTTAAAGATTTAAATACAAGCTTTTTTGCTGGCATTACTTTGTGCTGACTGCACCAGCATGAGTATCATCCGTTCTACATTATGCGTACCAAATTTCATGTTGAAGAGTTCCCTCCTGCGGAGATGATCCTGGCCGGGCCACCAGAATACTAGTTACTACCAGATTAGTGTATTGTTATTCGGGCTCCAACATTTGCAACGCCAATAAAGCAAGTAAAAACAAACCTATTTTATTCGATAGAACTTTTATTTTATTCATATTTAAGGTCGGTTAGCTGGTTAATGCATATTTTTTACTACATGAAACTCCCGGCTCCAAATTTATGTGTGTCAACCCTACTACTGCGCTCGATCATAGATCACAATGATATCTAATGATACGGCGCGTGATCGATAAAGGAGGCTGGCCACCGCGGGAGAGCCTTCGCCGCGTGCCTTACACGGTGCCGATAGACCCTACCATGAGCTCAGGACTTTTGTTACAACCATAAGGTCTTTTATTTTTGTACATATTGTACATAAGTTACGTCTTTAACCCTTACGGGGTAAACAGAGCCTAGGGTAACAAGACCTACAGGCCATGCTTAGCATAATCGGTTGGCGTATAACTAAAAAGGGGGGTCAAAATAGTGATGGGTGGCTGTGGCTAGCCGCATCACCTATAACATAATTCCTGAGATTTACGGCCATTTACCATATGCGCAGGAAGAGAAGCAACTGGTTAATTCTATACACTAACCACCAAAACAATTACAACGAAGAGGAATGCTCCGTAAGAAACTTGGCGTAAGTCTTCCCACTTGGTACGATCGCATTGCGAGAGTATCTCCCGCAGGTGTTTTGATCACTGATTCCCTTAGTAGGGCCTCGGAAACGGGAACGCGTCGCAGGCGCAGCCCCTTTCGAATCTCAACATCATAATTTAGGCACCACTTGTTATTCCGCGCTGGGAACGTTTAACAAATTGACCTGCACCAAACAATAAGATTTTATGAGTTTTATTGCGTGTAATATGAACGTATGCGATTTTAATATTGTCCTGTTGATCTTGAATGTAGCGTTATGATTTGGACACATTTATGTTCATAACTGTATATTTTAGGTTTGTTGGAGCTGAGGCTTGCGCTCATGATTTTTAAAGAATTTGTGTTCTTCAGTTTAGACGTCAAAGAAGACATTAAGAAAATTTTATTTACCATGAAATTTTCGATGAAAGAAGGTATACCGAGGAAAGAAGGCCGCAGAAGGATGAAAATCAGTAGTCTATACTAATATTATAAAGAGGTAAGTTTGTGAAGGTAAAGCTTACTTTTCTGAATGGGAGGTGTGAAAATTATCCTATTTAAACCCGGAATGAAGAAAAATGTGGAGAAACTTTGAGTAATATTGTATTATTTTCCAGACGTTTTAGTTATCTTTAATGTCTACCGCTTAACAAATACGCAGGACAAAATATACACCTTATACATTTGCAAGCGATTTGCAAACCATTAGAAGCACAGAACATTTCTCATGAATGTAGCTTAATGATGCCGACTAAAGAAAGGTCAAATAAGACCAACTCATGAACACAACCTAGGATAGGACGGGACTTAGAGATAAATTATGCTCATCACATAAAAGCTCACAAAGTGGTTCTTTCTTTAATGCACATTTAGTAATGAGGTCAACTTCTTGCTCAGGAGTTATTCAGTAGTGTTTTGTTATTAGAATTAAACAACATTTGCTCCAAGATTACCATCTGTAAGGGATTTCAGCCTAGTAAGTGTAGGATTACTTGGAAGAGGCGTAGAGACATGTAACATCGACGGTTCTCAATTGGTTGGTACAAATGAAATCCAGGTGTCATTTTTATGAGATATGATATGAGAGTATGGATAGAGATTTTTATGGGTCACCTAATATTACAAGGAGAACTAAGCGAGACGTGGATTCCGAGTAACCTAATGTGATTCTGCTGGCCTGCTGCATCTAACAATAATTGTCAAAAGTAAGAAATCGTTTTCGTGGTCAGTTGCATCGCAGTCTGATTGTCAAGACAATCAACGAGAAATGCCAAATTATATTTCACGGGCGTCCGAGTGAGACGTAAGATTCGACACGATTGTCGCTCTCACGCAATCGACCCTCCAGCGAGACACTTGCCATAGTAACATATACATACACATACTTTAAAGGTACTTGTTACCATTTATAAGGTCTCGTGGCCAAAAGGTGACCAAGACCAAGAGTAATAGATATCACTAAAGTTTCTTCTGTTTGTTTCAGGGCTGTATTTCTGCGTTGTTAGTTTCTTGGCAATAGCTTATACGTTCACTATCATCAAACAATACTTGTCAGTGCAGTTTCCTTAAGAGCAATATGACCTTCTGACGCGACACAGTGTTTACATATTTTCTCTTTTGTTTGATACAATCTCAGCCCTTTCCTACCTCTTTTTCCTTCATTATTTCTTTTTTTTTTGTATTAGATAGTCTTTTCGTATATTTTTTCACATCTATTTTCAAGAACCTGTCATTAGTCTCTTTCTCGGCGATGTCTTCTTTTTCGAGCCACTTACCAGCCAGTCATGTATTACCATCTCTTTCAAGTGAATCGAATGCATCTCTTATCTTATAAAACGCTTCTCCACTAGCTGCTATATTCTCAAAATTTTAAAGAATGATCTAAACTAGTTATGTCATTGTAAAAACAACCGTCACCTTTGTAGTTTATACCCAAATTGTTTATTTCGCCACACACCAAGTCAAAGGCTAAATGTGTATAATATTGACCCCAGCCGCCCTTTTCTCATCGAACACGCCAAATTAAGGTAATATTGAACATAAAAGTTGGAACAAGCGAGACTGTTCGACGCAACGGAACTCGAACTGATTGACGTACAATTTGGAGCTCTTTCGCTCACAATGGATTGTTATCATTATGTTAACATACTCTTTAATCTTGTGTTCGACTAGTATTTAGAGTTAAGTGCACTTTGTTATATTAATAAGTAGGTAGATAATATTTTTATTTTAGACGATTTTCCCCGAAAGTATTTTGAGGTACATAATGTACTGTTTAGTGTTTTATAACGGCAGGAATTTTTCATAATTTCAACATAGACCCTTGTTTTCTTTCAGCCGTGTAAACGGATCGCTTTTTTCAGCTCAAATGATATTTTTATTCCTTTTATAATCAGATCTGTGTAAGTATTCTATAGTAAAAACAAAGTCATATTTTATTCTTTTCAATTTTCGCCAAGTATATTAATAGTCATGAAAAGCATTTATTTGTTAAAGGTTGGCTGGATACAAACATGTGGATAAACTTGACGTTACATTCTCCAATTTACTTCTACATTTCTTGGTCATAAATACCTTCTTAAATACCGTGTGAAAAAGAGGTCTTCAAAAACCGCCAAGTCAGCGAGTATTTCACAATAGTATACGTGTTAACAAGTTCGCTTGTGTACGAACAAATTGCACGTTTAAATGCTGTCTAGTTCTAATCATTATTGTTTAATAGTGGATTTTGATGGTTACCAATTCGGCTTTATGAGCCACACCAACTGTTCGGCCAGTTTTACAATTTTACGACGTTTGATTGAATGCGTGCGTCATATGATAATTGTTTGTGGTGATGACATGATCAGGAGTGCGGATAACTAAACGGACTTCTTCCGTAGAATCGTTGCTGCAATCGGCAGACAATTAAATTAAATTAATAATTTATTTTTATTTTATTCTGGCTGAAGGCAACTGTTTGCTGACACCTTCGCACGAAGTTCTAAATTTCCCAAGACGCCATGTAGAAAACCATCCAACGGAGATTTCGACAGAAACAGAAGACACCTTAGATATCCCATATTTGAGTAGTGACAAACGGTTGAAGAACCAAAGAATCGTCCCTGTCGATATGTCAATCAATAAATGAGATTTAACATGTGACGTAAAATAAACCGCGTGCTAGTTTTTCCGGTGTCTGACTGTGGTTACTGGTCAGGGATTTCTCTGTGCTAGTGGCCTGCCAACGGTAGTCGGGTGATTGCCTCTTGTTCCGTATAACCTAACGTATCAAATGTACGACCTTTCGATACGATACGATACCTGTTTCCATTGTTAACGCGACCACACACTTATACCAGACGCCGTTCAAGGCCTAGCCGTCCATGCAGGAGCTGTGGGGTTTCCTTGTTTGCTCTTGCATGATGCAAAGCCGTGGTAGTCTGATGGTTTGACCTATGGCATCTGTAACAGACGGTCGTGAGTTCGAGTTACTCCTTTGAATTTTTCATAATTTTGCGAAATCTCATTTGAATTACCGTGACTTCTTCAGTGAAGAAAAGTATTGTGGCGCAACCTACCACAACTACGAACTAATTGAATTGTGTGTATTAAGTTCTCTGTCTGCTCAGGGTTGGCGTGGAAAGTATAAGTATAGAACTATGTACGTCCTCTCTCTCTGAGAGGAGGCGTGTGTCTATCAGTAGGACTTAAATGGGCTGGACCTACTTGCCTTGCTAACCAATGGAAAAGGATTTTTTGCCTGTTGTTATGTCAGAACTATTTTTAATAGGAGGCTTGAACGAAGTACAGATTGCATTTCAGATAAAGGTTCTATGTATCGCTGTCAGTACGAGATTTGGATCTGATACGAGCCGATGTTTGATTATCAAAGTAACGTCTTGTCATTCTGTAATGAGTATTATTCAAAGTAAACATTGAATATCAAGAGTGAAATTTGTTCCAGTAGGTCATAACATAGGAAGTGGTAGATGGGAGTTTGAAAAGTGCTTACTCAATGTGTATTTAGAGGATCTGTATTCAAATTAATGCCGCCGGTCTATTTTGTGTGTTAATTTTTTTGATCAAGTTGAGATTGCCTTTTAAATCGTCTTTAGAAAAAAAAGTATTAGAATTAGTGTTAGGTAATGGAATGTCTCAAAAATCGATTAAGTGCGTGTCAGACTAGACTATGATACGAAATCCAAAACAGGTGAACTTTTTTGCAGCCAATTCTTCAAATTGTCAGTTTTACTAAGCCGGGATGAGAAAGCGATTGAAAAATCTATCGCCTAAGGTAACAAGACCTAAATGCCTTAGGCTCTGTCTACCCCGTAAAGGATAAAGACGTGATTTATGTATGTATGTATGTATTTCTCATCACGGTTTACTAACACATGGGTAATGAAGAATTACCTGAAGATTAAAGTGCAATAAAGAATTTGATACAAGTAAAATAAAAATAAGTTCTATGTACAATTGCCTGTACGTCAGCATACGCAATACTCTCTAGTCTTTATAACAAAACTGTATTGTTTCTGTTCATCAGTACGTCTCTACGGGGGTCACATATTACTTTTGTGCGGTAATTAAAATTATGAAACTATGAGCGTGTGGGCTATAAGACGCCTACGAATAATTGGTTTTGATATCGATCTTCTTGGTCATGATAGGTGCATTTCATTGCGGGTGTGTTTTTTTTAATCAAGGGCTTTTATGAGATGAAAGTTTTATAGATTCTACGCACGATTTTAACGGCGATATTCTGCTATTTTTGAGACATTGCACTTAGAAATGAAAATTCATCAACTTTTACAAGTACTGCTTAACTAAGAGGTATCTTGTGACCGAAAACATACGCTAAACATACCATAATTTACTGCACTGGATATTTAAATATTGAGACTGTAATGTTTGTAAATTTAATCGTTTTATGTTTGTAGTTTACGACGTCGTTTGTTTTAGTAGCAACTATTTCGGGTACCGAGACAAATTGACGTACCTAATGGGTTTCCTTGGCCTAGCCGATTGAGCTAAATAATTGATTTTTAAAGTGCGCATTAAATTTTTTTTCTTATTAATTTTGAAATTTTTTGTGCTTAGAATGTCGGTAAGCTTAGATATTATTAAAACATTATTAGATGGTCGTTTTTGAACCAACAAAATCAAAACAAGGTTCATAAGTTTAAATTTTTATTGACTTTTAAATGCGTTTTAAACGACGAAACTTTGCAAATTATGCGATCGGTTTTTTGAGTCAGGTAGGTAAGTGGAGAGGATCCCGTATAAGTTGAGACATACATACTCGTATATAAAATAGGTATCTTAACAAATAACGCCCCCACGGATTTAACTGTAGAACCACGGCGTGCTAAGAAATGTTGGTCTTAGCTCCGCATATAAAGTGTCTGAGAAACCCGACTCGTTTTCATCGCTCTGTATTTTTAACTGGTTATACCTATTTAAAGCTCGAATATCTTTTGATTCCAGAATGCGCCGTAGCAGGAAAAGAAGGAAATTGGTCCGTAGTACGGAGCGGCTGCGGAGGGCACGCGACATACCCAATGGGGACCCGGACTGCCCTGGGTTGGCCAGGCGGTATCACGAGTGCAATACTGCGGTAGGCTTTGCCAATTTTTATTGAATAATTTATCGATTCAGGCGTTACCTTAAAGAGGTCTATGTCAACGAACAATAAACATTTACCTCGGTCCTTTAGTACCACTAAGTGGTAGCGGTAACTCTAAAAACTGCCACCGTTCTACTCCGCATTATCTAAAGCGAATACGCTGCATAGCTAGCACGAGAGCGCGCGAGAGCTGTGCTGGCCTTATACTCCGAAATTCGATTTTCGAACTTCGTGTCATACCGTCCCTTTCACTCTCAAATTAATGACTGTTAGTGTGAGCGGAACGGAACGAAACGAACTTCGAAAATCGAATTTCGGAGTAGCCCCTCTGCGCTCGAGATAAACTACCTATCTCTTTTTAGAAGGAACATTAGGATAAAGACGGGTGGTCTTTCTCATGCGCCGCACAGAAAGTTGTGAGCAGAAAGAGCTCATGCTAGCCGTACTGGAGGTTAGCCATGATCAGATTGACTATAAATTTTTGACGTTTCTTATGTCAAATGTGATCAAATTGCGAGAATGAAAATTTAGTCTTATGGTTCAAATTCTTTCTCCAGATTGTTGTGGCCAACGGCCCGCATTTCGCTGAACTAAGAAAATGTCTAATTGGATTCATGCTTAATCAACTTTTTTATTATAATTTTCAGCCGTGCTCCGGCCCAGTACGCGACTCCCGCGCCGAACAGTGTGCGGTCTACGATCGACGCCCGTTTCGCGGCCGGTTTTACACCTGGGTGCCCTATGTTGATGGTAAATACTATCTTAATTTGTAAAATTGAATACTGACTGATGATGTTCAACACGTAAGAAATGATTACGTAAAATGTCCACGGGGTTAGGTTTAAAACGGGAATGAAACCGCAGGAAGCTGATATTTTATATTTTATATCGGTTTACTAACCAAAATTAATGTCGGTTAGTGCTAACGAACGGCTTCGCCATCGCTGATTTTCGCAAATTCGGTACCTACATATTCCTTTTTCACCAAAAAAAACATCTTTATAGGTCCAAGGGTTTGGACTGGGCATTAATGGTTCAATCAGTCAGTCAGGACTCTTCGTTTTAATGTGAATACTTCTTATTTACTGATTATAAAGGCACTTTTAAAGAAGTATCGTATGTCTGGGCCGGGCATACCTATGCCAGCAAGATGATAATAATTATCACTCAAGTTAATGATTGAGGAAAGAGCCTTATAACTAAATATTTTGTTTATCTGTGATGTCACGGTGTCATTCAAAATTATACCAAAAATTCACCGCCCGCGCTAAATGCCTGAGCGTGCGCTGGTTCACAGGACTTGGTTAGCAGTGGTTTTAAGTAAAAAAGCCAGAAACTACAAGAGTGATCCATGTTGTTTAAATTCGTTTGTCCGTTTTCAGGCAACTCTCCTTGCACACTGAACTGTCGGCCGCGCGGGCAGCAGTTCTATGCATCACTAGCTCTCGTGGCTGACGGCACATCCTGCACCAAGCCTGGTTTCCGAGCTATCTGCGTCCAAGGCTCTTGCAAGGTACGCTCTCTCTATAATTCTCAGCTAGTCTCCTTCCTTATCTACCTCCCGCCTATCCAATCAACGCGTTTTCAAAATCAGTGCCCTAAGCGAGGCTGAGCTATCTGCGTGCAAGACTCCTACAAGGTAAGCTCTCTGGATAATTCTCAGCTAGGTACTTTCTTATCAGCCTGCCCTCTATCCGTGCGATAAGCGAGGCTTTGGAGCTATCTACGTGCAAAACACCTGTAAGGTAAGCTCTCTGGATTTTCAGCTGGCTCTCTTATCAACCTGGCACTTATCCACTCAATGATCAGGCCAGTAGATTAGACAAAACTTTCGAGCTTTCTGTGTCCAAGGCACCTTCAAGGTTAAATCTCTTTGTTGTTCTTAGCTAGTCTTAGTTTTAGCTCTCCTTGCTTATCAACCGCGGTCTATTCGCTCAATATGTCTCTAACGCCAATGCACAAATGCAAAATGCAAAGGCTGTCCAGCTGTCTACATACAAGTCCCTTGCAAGGTAAGACGCGTTCTGTTTCGTAGCCAGAAAGGCGAACTTGAATTTGAAAGACGAACTGGAAAATTAAAGATGAATTAATCCAATCATGTGAAAAACGGCGAAAAAAACGCTTTAAGGTAAACAGTAAGCTTTACGGACTTTTCTACAATAAATAGCAGTGGCGGATTTGCAGCCTCGGCCGCCCTAGGCCCCAAGCCATCAGCCGCCCCTTTCTCACCATCCACCATATAGACTACGTAATGCCCGCCATACGCCATAATAAGTTTTTTTGACACGATTGGGGCCGCCCCTAAATCTGGCCGGGCCTACCTAGGGTAAATCCGCCACTGATAAATAGAGATATTTATTCAAGAAAAGTCCGTATATACTCACAAGCTATCGAAGCGTGCTGCCGCCGTAAATATATTCTATAATTTGATTACCTAATTGGTAAAAAAACGATGCCGTGCCTTACCGTTTAAAAGCCGGGTAACTGCCCTATAATTAGTTGTCAGTAAAAAATGGACCGTGATGGTGTCGATTTGACAAATTAACTTTAACGTGTAGGGGTGCACCGCAGGAGTCCAACAGGTAAGTGACATCCTTTTTTATAACACGAGGCTAGCCTTTTTTTGGTCGTATAGAACTACTGTAGAATCCTACTAACATTATAAATGCGTAAGTTTGTGAGTATGGATGTATGGATCAATGAATATTGTTACTCTTTCACGCCAGAATGGCTGGAAAGATCTGGATCATTATTTGGCACACGTTAGAAATCGTTTTACTTGCTATGGGCGGTGTAGCGGTATAGCACGCACCACGGAACGATAAGGATCCAAGTTCGATTCCCGATTCCGATTTACTTTTCGGATTTTTCTGTGTGTTGAAATAACTAATAGGCTACTTTTTTTATTCCGGAAAATTGCGTAGTTCCTGCGGGATAGCGATTAATGAAATTCTTTGCAGATGAAGTGTCGGGCAAAGCCAGTCTTGAATGTATGGAATAATTATTCGAACGTGTTTTAGTCGTTATTTGTATCAATATTGATGTATTTGATGTTAAACAAATGATTATTTACTATGCGACTTAGTATATCTTTCTGTTTTTACTATTATTAATTTTTTAGTTCCGCTACTCAACAACAGATGGCGCTATGAGTGTTACAATGTAGACGTAACGACTGTCATGAGTAGTAGCGATACGCTAGTTTCCAGAGACACTAGTAAACTTTATAAAAGAAAACGTAATAGTATTAAAATACCACTAATAATGTGTGATAATTTTTAACAGACTTCAACCTACCTACCTATCAACTACGGGAAATCACCGACATTGACGGACTGTCTGAGGACAAAGAAATATTGTTTGCACTGATAAGTAAAAAGAATATCAAATTTCTCATTGGTGTTGTGTATTTGCCTCCAAATTATAATCAATTTCAATTTTTAAATGTATTAGAATGTCTTGAAAATGCTGTGTGTAAATTTCCTTCACTGGAAATTGTAATTATGGGCGACTTTAACCTTAAGTCTTTTGGATCGCAAGTCACTGATGGATTCGATAATTTTGTTAATTTCACCCAGTTGTCTCAGTGTAATACAGTGGAAAACGGATATGGTGGTATCTTGGATCTCGTTTTGACGAGTGTTCCTTTTGATTTCACTGCTGTCTCTGAGTGCATTGACCCGTTGGTCCCATTGGACGCTTATCATCCTGCTCTCGAGGTGTCTGTTCGTGTACAGAGTTTGAATGCTGAAACCGTAGAGCCAACAACAACCGGGCCTGGTACCTCTCCTCCACCGCGTGATTTTCTCTGGAATTTTCGGAAAGCCGATCTTTTTGGTCTGTATAGTTACTTAGCCGGGATGGACTGGTCCCCCGTGTTTAGGTTGAAGAGCGTGGACGCATCAGTGGCCATGTTCTATAATATGCTTAATGACAGCCTGACCCTCCATGTGCCAAAAAAGTTGTCATCTAATGTGCCCAGTCGCTATAAGTACCCATCCTGGTACACGCCTGAAATTATTAATAATATTAAACAAAAGCATTTCCACCATGTTAAGTTTAAGAGGTTTGGCTTAGAATTTAATAGGCAACTGTTTCGGTATTATAGAACCCGTGTAAAGGAGCTTGTTAGTTCTGCGCACCGGGAACACTTGAGGCGAATTGGGTCTAATATTACTCAAGAGCCAACAGTGTTTTGGAAGCATGTTCGTGATCTGAAGAGCCGTCGATCGCCAGTTGGTACTTACTCCCATTATGGAAAAACAGTGGCTGGTATGGAGGCAGTAGATCTCTTTGCAGATTACTTCAGTTCCGTGTTTCACAACAATATCCCTGTTCTGGATGCTTCTAACGCTAGTTTGTATGAAACTCCTCTGCAAAATGTGAATATTTCACTAAATACAATTACGCCTAATGAACTGCGTCAAGTGGTGCGCCGGTTGAAGGCTTCCTCTTCCCCGGGACCTGACGGTATACCCACATTTCTGGTCAAGGACTGCGTTTCGGCTTTCGAGGAGCCCTTGCTCTACTTGTACAATTTGTCTCTACTTGAGATGAGCTACCCTTCGGTATGGAAAGTTTCAAGAGTAACGCCAGTACCCAAGGAAGGCTCTTCTACTGAACTGTCATCTCATAGGCCTATCGCTATATTGTCGGTTTTCGGAAAGATTTTTGAGGGGTTGGTTAATCGTCAAATCACAGCCCAGATATCGCCTTACTTAACGGACTCGCAGCATGGCTTCCGGGCTGGGAGATCAACGGTCACTAATAACATTAACTTTGCTGACTATGTCCTCCAGAATCTGGATAGATCCGGTCAAGTGGACGCGGCCTATTTCGACCTCAAAAAGGCATTCGACCTCGTTGACAACGACATTTTGCTGCGGAAGCTCTCAGCCTTTGGTTTCAGTAAGCATCTCTTGGCGTTTTTCGCCAGCTACCTGAAGGACCGAAGACAATTTGTCCAAATACGAGGCTTCTCATCTAGGGAGTACTATACTCGGTCCGGGGTGAGTCAAGGAAGTACACTGGGTCCTACCCTGTTTCTTATAATGATTGATGATCTTCCGGCCGTTGTCAGTAACTCTGAGTGCCTGTTGTTTGCTGATGATTTGAAGATGTTTTCGGCTATAAACGATGACTCAGATTGTGGTGCGTTGCAGTCGGATATAAACGCTGTGTCTGACTGGGCGTGTGTCAACAGGTTATCGTTTAACGTTGGGAAGTGTAAAATAATATCTTTTTCACGCTCCCATGAAACTTTCCACTATCCCTACAGTTTGGAGGGCAGCCCGATGGACAGGGTTCTGAGCGTTAGGGACTTGGGACTGATCGTTGATGATAAACTTGACTTCCATCTGCATATCGTCAGTACCTGCAAGAGTGCCAGCAAAGCCTTAGGCTTCATCATGCGCGCGGCCTCACAATTTCAGAGTGTAGCTGTCCCTATTGTCCTGTACAACGCCTTTGTACGCAGTAAACTCGAATACAATTGCGTTGTCTGGGACCCTCTAGAGTCTAAATATGATTTGGCGATAGAAAGAGTTCAGCGGAAGTTTGCTCGATATTTGTACAAGAGGATTTACGGCTACTACCCATTCTTGTTTCCATCTCTCTTTGTATCGGGTATGGTGGGACTGGAGACACTGAGCCATCGGCGAAAATTACACTTACTAGTGCATTACTGCTCTCTGTTGCAGAATAAATTAAATAATCCTCTGGCACTACGGCAAATAACTCTATTCGTCCCACAGCAATACGTACGAACGGGAGCGCGACGCCGCCATCACTTGTTCGCCGCTTTGGTGGGACTAAGAACACGTAGAGCCCGGAACTGTCCGACGGCCAGGGTGATAGCGCTACTTAATGCATTTCTAACTGAGATCCAAGATGCTGACGTGTTCGCTGATGGTTGGGGAGCACTTTTATGTAAAATAATTCTATTTGTATTTCGTAATTAACAGGCTAGGTGTGTTGGTCTTAACTGTAAGCCTTTCCTTGTATTTTTAAACAAATAAATAAATAAATAAATAAAAAAGGGAGAAGTTTCTCAATTCGGTTGTTTTTGATAGTGTCTCAACTTATTTCACTAAAGTATAAAATCATTGCGTGTATCTACATCGCGTGCGTGACGGTTTTTTTGACTTACAAAATCCAGAAAGAAAAATAAAACATACGAGATCTATAAAGTGTAGAAACAGAAAAAAAAACATAATCACATTGCACACCTCAAACTGAATTTTTAGGTACTGTATTGAGAACAAAATGACACACAAGAAAACCTGCCAGTTATATTTTACCGTAAATGTGATATCTTTATCAAATTACATTATGCCAGAGGCATTTTAGGTTGCTAGAATTCGCGCCAACAGTCTAGTCTGTTATAGTATGTTTAGGGTTGCCAACCATCCTATGCATATTTAAATGTAACTATTGTTAATTACCGCCTTTGTGTTTCCAAAACAATGACAAACTTGATTAATTCTTGTGGACATAAAACTAAGAAATAATTGCTGAGCAAATAGTTAGAAACACTCGCACTCAGAATGACAATCGCTTGCGCTTCTTTCTTTCAAAAATTAAAGGATGTGGGTAGAAAGACATAGTAAAATGCGAATGGAAGCGCTAGCGCATTAGGCAATAATGACCGCTTGACTTTAATTATTGAGCATACCAGACCTACAATAGAACATTGGCATAGTGAGTGCGTGTTACAATCGTATCGTAAGGCCTAAGTCGTTCTCAACCGCCACGCGCGGCGGGTAGCGTCCCGTCGCTTTTGGCGTTTATATGCTGTGTTAGTAATTTTGCAGGAGTGGTCGTTCTCGCTCGCCATTTTTTTTAAATATATTACAAGGAAGGCAAACGAGCAAGGGGGTTACCTGATGGCAAGTGAGCACCACCACCCATGGACACCCGCAACACTAGAGGATTGCAGATGCGTTGCCAGCCTAAAGGGCGAGGATAGAATACCTATTGTGCCAGTAATTTTACCGGCGGTCTTACTCTCCACGCCGGAACACAGCAGTGCCACCACTGCTGCTTGGTGGTAAGAGTAGCGAGTAAGACGGTGGTAGCAATCCGGACGGACCTTGCACAAGGTCCTACCGTGTGCAGCGTCAAAAACGCAGCGGGCGAGAACTACCGCTCCCAAACATTTAGGTACTGCCCGCCGCGGGTGGCGGTTGAGAACGACCAAGGCCTTCGTGTTTACGATCGCGTTGCTAGTTGTTGGCAATGTTAATATGACAGCGTTCCACATTAGCTTAACAATTAATTGTAGTAATCGAATCAAACGCTCGCGTTGAAGTGTCAAATATCCTCCATGACCTCGTGGCATTGCTCATTTCTGATAGCTACTGCAATGTGCTTCCAAGCTTCATGTTATTGGAGGGTGTAGCAGCACTACCAAAACTGAATTAAACTTGCGGGTATTAGCGAGAAGATGGGAATCTTGGTGTTCGGATGGCCTATCGTTTTGTTATTAATAAAATTATTTCCATAAATTATTATTTTAAGCTCTAGAATACTCAATTTACAGTTAGATTTGCACGACTGCGTGCACAGGCGGCTGGACAGATAATGCTACACACAAAAACACTTGTTTCTCATTATTTGAAATTTAACATTGCCATTGCCTGCCAGTTAGTTTGTATATACAAACTCTTGCATATAAAAACTCCTACAGTACAGTTTGACAACAAAAATAATGCTCCACGATGTACCTGCGCAGTATACCAATTTTAGTAGCGCGGGAAACTGGCGCTGTTATTGGTCGATCGATTTCGTACCAACAATGGCAAAATCGTGTAAGCGGGACAGAGCTAAGAATGCAAAGCAAGCAATACTCTGCCAGTTGCGCTTGCAAATAAAGTTCAATATAGATTATTTACACTTTCGACTACCATCGGAAACTGGTCTGCGCTTCTCTGCGCAAACGAATACTGCCGATGTGCATTATATTTGTTGTCAAACTGTACCTAATTGAGATTATTTGAGACATTACCCGAAAGGCTTCTAGATATTTCTTTTTGTTTTGATTACGAACTGTTTCTTACACAACCTAACACCATGTTTAATAGAAATTGGGTTGCCAACCTTAAATTTCGTACCCCACAGCGCTGATCCATCACTGGCCCCACACAATAGTAATGGTAGTGACCCTAACTTGGCTAAAATGAATAGGCACCGGTTGTGTAGGAGAGGCTTTGTAAGGAAGAGGTCAGGATACACCGGGTACTTGTGCTTGATGCCAATCGTATGTTAGTGGGAACCTTCTGGTAACTGTGCTTGTCGATTGTTGGTGAAGTATGTAAAAGCAGGATTTTGTATTTTTGCCGCTAAGTAGCAGTGCTTGCACTGCTGTGTTCCGGTGTGGAGAGTAAGACAGCCGGGGAAATTACGGGCACAAGAGGCATTGCATCTTAGTCCTCTAGGTTGGCAACGCATCTGCAATCCCTCCGGGGTTGCGGGTGTCTATGGGCAGTGGTGATCACTTACCATCAGGTGACCCACTTGCTCGTTTGCCTTCCTATTCATATAAAAAAAAAAAGAATCCGGGTCCGTTCCGGCTTTGTACGGTCTCAAAACTATTAAAGATCCGACAATATAATCATTAAAAAAATATACTAGTCGTTTCCTACGGCTTCGCCCGTTCCAGTTTTTTTAATTATTATAGTATGATACAAACCTTTTTTTGTAATCCTACTAATATTATAAACGCGAAACTTTGTAAGCATGGATGGATGGCTGGATGGATGGATGTTTGTTACTCTTTCACGTAAAAACTATTGAATTGATTTGGATAAAATTTGGAACGGAGATAGCTGATACTCCATAGGCTATTTTTTGCAGACGAAGTCGCGGGCAGCGACTATTAGCAAATAATTAGTGAAGTCGGTAACGCGTAATGCCGTGACCAAGAGAAACAGGGATTAATTTTTGCGTATGTTGATATAGATAACATTAGTAGGTACTAATACAATATTAATTTCCCAATGATAGTTCCTGGAACTTCCAGCTTCGCAGTGAGCTACTCTAACCATTAGCTCACGAAGCAGCCTATCTAAGCAACCACTTTATCCCTGACACTATGGTAGTTTATACGGTGATACTAATTTAATACGTTACTTCCGCCAGAAATGGTTGGCCACACCTGACTGAGGCTGCAGGCGGTAACGGCAGTTCGGTTGTTATTGTCTGACAGTAAATTGTTGTCGATCGCTGGCTTGCGAACATACATCGCGAACCTAGATCTCGAAAGTCGTAGGTAAAATACGTTATTTGCTAGTAAAGCAAATTATTCCACTTTACGGTTGAGAATTGGAGCAATTTTGTGTCAAGTTAGACTTTTTCCTAATTTACTAGTCGTAGGTTTCTTAAAATAATGGTATTAGTCAATACCATAACGTTATCATTGAGAATCAAGCATTTTGTTTATTTTTCTTAGGTTTCTAAATGGTAAATAGTTACCAAAGAAAGCTACAATTTAAGAGTACTAATCCTCCTTTAAACTTTTCAAACTTTTTACTTTAAACACTTTTTTTAATTTAAAATTTGGTCATGTAACAAAACATCCTCTAAAGTAATTCTCCTTTTGTCTAAAAAATAACCGTTAACTTTAAAATTTATATATAGGTCACGAGAAAACCCCATTCTATGTTTTTACAGCTGCGAAGTATAGCGTCAAGCAAAAAGTGAACACCATAAACATAACTTGCCAGGTACCACTTATTACAGGAGTTACCATTAGCATATACATTATTTTCTACAGCTTTTTGCAGAGAGCGAGGTATGCATCTATAACAAAAATCTACAGGACGTAACATACGCTGTGCGATAATTCAATGGGGTATATGGACATTAAAAAAATGAAGGAACGGAACGAAAGTTACAAATAACTGTTACGAGAACACATAATAATTAAGGCCTGCTACCCACCTCCTACGATACGTGGTGTCGTAAATCACGTATCAGAGATTGACGAGGACCCAAGTTCGATTCTCGGCCATAGCTTCCCTTTCGAATTTTTATATTCTAGTTTTCAATATCATTTCGAAATATGTCATTCTTGTCAAAAGACGTGAAAGTGCACGTTGTCGTCTCCTGTCGTAAAGCGCTTCGTGTCATATACACGTGAAATATCAAAAATTGAGTGGATCAAAACAGGACGTATGCGCGCACGCATACCATGGAATAGGGCGCATATGGAGAGTTAGCTGAGTGGGCTGACTCACGGAGAGCCTGGAACGTTTATCATCGTAATTAACGACCAAATTAAGATAATATTAGCAAAACGTTGCAGCTGTTTTGATGACTTAATTTCTCGAAGGGAAGAGATGTAACAATGCAGCGCCATGAAATATAATAATAAATTAGTTTGTTGCCCCTTATTAAGAATCTGGGGGGCCTTACAAGCTTCGCAAAATTCGGGATGACGCGTTTTCCTAGAGACGAATAGCATAGTATAGGGTAGTATGATCCACAGAGAATTGAAAAGATTTAAAAATATTTGTATTACTAAAATACATACAAACATAAATCACGTCTTT
This sequence comes from Pandemis corylana, assembly GCA_949127965.1. Classification (NCBI taxonomy): domain Eukaryota; kingdom Metazoa; phylum Arthropoda; class Insecta; order Lepidoptera; family Tortricidae; genus Pandemis; species Pandemis corylana. The sequence continues at coordinate 8,078,647 of OX421867.1, read as the reverse complement.
ATCCCTTACGGAGTAGACAGAGCATAGGGTAACAAGAAAAAGGCCAGATTTAGCGTATTTACTGCTAAAATATTTGTTTAAAACACTTAGGGCCTGTCTTACTAATCTCTGTTAAGATCGAGTTATCTATAATGACGTTTTGTCTGTTTCGTAGTAAGACGGAATTATAAATCTATATATATAAAAGAAAGTCGTGTTAGTTACACTATTTATAACTCGAGAACGGCTGAACCGATTTGGCTGAAAATTGGCAGGGAGGTAGCTTAGAACCAGGAGACGGACATAGGATACTTTTTATCCCGATTTTCCCACGGGATTGGAAAATTCCGAAATGTTGTACTAATAAAGCTAGACATTAAATTTAGCATGCCTACACATTATTCCTTGATTAGTATAAAGATGCACTTACAAAGGAATTTTTCAAATTTCCCACGGGATAAAAACACAAGGTAAGTAATTAAGACTATAATTAGTAGATTAGATCCTAGAGGCTCTGTAAGTGCTCTAAGAAGGGATTTTCCGAATTTCCCACGGGATAGGCAATAAAAACCTTATACTTTGAGACATGAGTGGGTGTATGAGGTGTGTCGTCACTCTGACGTTATGTGCGCGGACGAAGTCGCGGGGAAAAGCTAGTAACTGATACTTAAGACTGGAACTCCTTAATTAACTTTACCCTGTGGTTACTTGCAGAATTTAACAAACTTTATAAACATTGTACCTAAAACTGTAAGTACTGGTACGTATGTGTAAGTATGACATACTACACATTGTGTAGAATGCTGCACCAGTTAATGCAGGTCGGCACCAAGCTCAATGGGAATTCTCTTAGTAGGTACTCTACGAATTTGGTTTCAAATATTGTTATATTTGTTTAATTTCTTTAAGTTTTGGTTGATATTGACTTCAAAATTTGTTAACATCTTCAGTTGCTGTTATCTTTTTTAATAAAACAATTGTGTCATTTTACTCATCTTAAATAATTGAAGTATTGGCCACAATCGAACCTCTCTACCGATTAATCGCAACACAAGTTGCTACACAAGTCTGCGCCACAACGACAAATTAATCGATCCCGTAATGACAAGTTATTGCTTGATATAAACGTTGTATACAGTTATTTGCCACGTCTGTCTGTATATTACGCGAGAGGCAAGTTTCAGCGCCATTTTATTATACGTTTTGAGATTCTAGTGCATAATTATTAGAGACGTTTCCTTGAATTTAGATCAGTAATTTCTTGCCATACGACATTTAATTGCATTAACATAATATCCTGGTAGCTCCTTACAGATGTAACATAGGTCTATAACATTGTAAGACCTCGATCGTTCTCACTAGCACGTCCAGCAGAACGTCCCCGTGGCGTTTTAAATCTTTGTCCGTAAATGTACGGGAGTAGCCGTTCTCGCCCGCTACACGCAACATCAAAATCACGGTGGACGAGATCGATCGCTCTTGAGCATTACGAATACAGCATTCAGACGCCACGGGCGACGGGTCGCTGCCCACCGCGTGTGGCGGGTAAGAACGGTCGAGGCCTAAGTGGTGTTATTAAAGGTACTCAATAAATTATTAATTTCTTACATAAGTAACACATTTAGTCTAGGTATTATTAGTTTTAAGTTCAACGCCGAAATGTATAGAAACATAACTGATTACTGACTATTCAAATCCAAAAACATGTGTGAAATTACAAAAAAATCTGTTGTCATCGTCGATAAAGTAAAATAGGTACACAAATTCCATAAAAATGCAGAATATACGCAAGATATTGTTCACGCATATACACATCTATATTCAATAACTGTATAAAATAATCCGTGCCAAACTAATATAACCTTTATTCGAAGACACGATAAGATATAAAGTTGCCATCGCTTTCTCAATTTAATTACATATTTTGCTACTGACATAATTTCTTATTTGCAGAGCTGTAGCAATTGCAAAGTAAATATTTATTTTGATATGAATAGCTTTCTGTTTCATTACAGACTACTTGAATACGTTTAATGCGTTACAATAAAATTGTTTAGTAAAAAGGTCACTTCTGATTCATTACACCGGCCGCCATTTTGTTAGAGATTTCTACTCGTAACTGTGAAGTTCTGTTTTTTAACCCCCGACGTAAAAGGAAGGGTGTTATGAGTTTGACGTCGATTTCTGTCTCTCTCTCTCTCTATGTGGGTGTGTGTCTGTCTGTAGCATCTTAGCTCTCAAGCGGATGGACCGATTTTGATGCGGTTTTTTTGCATTTTTAGCCATGTTTAGTAAAAATCGGTCCAGCAGTTTGAATAATATCAGCTCTTTTCCAAAGTGATGTCAGGCATTTTTGACAAAAAATTTGACTATTATTTTAATTTACGGTTTGATTACTCGATTAATGCGGGGAGGTTTTTTTTTAATTTAGTGTTATTAAACAGACATTTGCGAATAGAATCCCCCTATCTATTGTGGTGACGAAAATTCTGAAAATTTACAGATACTCGTATGTATTTTGCAGGCAGAAAGATGTGTCTGAATTTAATAGGCAAAAATGTATGAAAAGTTTATTTTATTCAATTATTTTAATAAGCTGGAGACGATGATTAACTCATAACTGCCTCAAGCGTTTGACTGGTAATTCCATAATATTGTAAACAAACTTCTCTGCGAAAGTAATTCGCTAACTCCCAATTAGTAGTTGGACGTAGAAATCGTGTTGCTAGACGTAGCTGTATAATTTCCCTGATAGCCAACCCGCCAGGTAAACTCTGGTTTCCACAGCACTAGTAAAACTATCCCAGTACGCAATGCGGGCAATATTGCCTGCTCCCGAAGTAGTTTCGAACTGTTGGATCATTTAAGCGCCGCAATGTATACTGCTCAGATTTTTATACTCGTACTTAAAACACAGGTTTAAAGTGGCTTGCGTCGCTTCGTGCATAATTGAAAGCCGCGACCGGCGACTTATATTGTATCCGGTATTTTAGTCGCAGTTGAGATAGTGACGGTGCAATCAATCCTGTTCAGACATGCATTTGTCGAGATAGCATCCTCGGACTTGCTGCGGTCCTAGTACTTATTCGGGTGGTAGGACCTTGTGTAAAGGTGCTTTTCCACTAGAGGCAGCCTTGGGTCTAGCGGCTGCCTCGGTTCGAGGCAGCCTATAGTGAATAAGCACCTTAAGGTCTCGTTAACTTGCTGCCAAGCAGCAGTGCTCGCGCTACAGACAATCGGTGAAATTACTGGCACATGGGGTATTCCATCTTAGCCATCATGCCTGGCAACGCATCTGAAATTTTCTGGTGTTGTGGGTGTCCGTGGTGGTAGTGCTCACTTACAGGTGTCCCACTTGTTTGATTGTCAACACAAAAAGAACTTCATCTCGATTCTTAAAGAAATGATTGGGTGAAATGTCATCATTACTAGAATGATATGACCTAGTTATTAACGAAGTATGTCGGATATTTTTTCTGAAAAATGCAGTAATTACTTCGACAGGAAAGAAATCGCAAGTTTTAGTTGCATTGCTCGAATACCAAGCGACAAATTCTTGGGAATTGAAGCTTCTGAGAAAGTCGGAATATTATTATTGAACGGTCTAATAGTGAAGAGCCTTGACCATCACCTTAAAAGGCTCTCGCTAGGTGGTTGGGTCAAGGGTCAGATACAGAAGGTGGTACTCCTGGACACGGCTCGGATAGTCAGGAGGTTCCTCTCTGTCGCTCTAACCTCGCTGCCGGCGGCACCCTAGGTTAGGTTTTTATAATGTTTTTATATTTTGTATTACCTAATATTGTTTTATTGCTTTTTATATGAATATTTTAGAAACCTAACTTGAGATAAAAATAAATAGGTATAGAGATAAATAATAATTTAATTTTATCCCAAAATGCCTTTCATCATTTTGTAAATGAGTTGATTCTCTTCAAACTAGTACTGGACCGATTTATATCGAACATGGCTAAAGACCAGCGCAAGGAAACTGGCTTTCCAATACAAAACGCATCGAAATCGGTGCGAGTGGAGAGCAACAATGCCACAGATAGATACATACACACACACACACACACCCTCTTTTTGCATCGGGGGTTAAAAAAAAATCCTGACAGAGAGGGCGACTAAAAAAAAATCCAGTCCATACCTTTAGAACCACGAAGCTGAAATTTTGCATTACGGGTCCCATTCATGATACTACGGGATAGAAAGTTCCAGAAAGAGGACAAAGTCGCGGGCGTGAGCTAGACTTTTGTAGTCAAGTTTGAAAGTTAATAAAGGTGTCTAACACCGTTTACGTTTACGTTACCGGAGACGTTTTGGAAAAAGGTCAGGTCAGGAGTACCCGAAACCGACGAGCATGTATGAAGAGATTGATGACTGTGGATGAAGCGAAAGAAATATGTCAGGATCGTAGCAAGTGGAATAAAGTAGTCTCTGCCTACCCCTGTGGGAAAGAGGCGTGACGGTATGTATGTATGTATGTATGTATGTATGTATGTATGTGTCTAACACCTCAGCGTAATGCTGAGCCAGCGACCGTTTCACTTTTGCGAAGACACACACAACGCTCTTGATCTATTTTTCATGTCTTGTTTATTTTCTATAAAATTGTCTATGTTCTCTTATATTTGTGTGTTTTGCAAAAAGGAATAAAATGTCCTCTTTCTTTCTTTCTTTAATATTAGCGTCAAATGCTGTCTCCATAAAACAAATATCCAATAGCCATCTGGCAACCGAGAAAAGCATAATGTTAGCCTGTCCATGCCTGACAGATGATTGTAAAGTGATTAAGTTATTAAACCCTAGATTTATAACTAAATAACTCCTTCGCGGTCCAGATTACGTCTGTTATTTCTAGGAGATACATCACTTTCTTGCTGGGTTATATCAGAATACTGAACATTTTGACAGGTCGATTAAAGTCGCTTATTAAACCCTATCCAACGCAAATAGTTCCTTATAGCTAACCCAGTTTGAACTTGCTGCTTTAAATTTCTAAATGTCAGTGAAAATTAGAACACATAGAAAAATCCGAAAAGTAAAACTATGGCCGGGAATCGAACCCGGATCCTCGTCATTCCGTGACGCGTGCTATACCCCTACACCACCCATAGCAGGTGGGTAGTCTTCGAAATTTTCTACCTGTTACTTAGATGTATCTACTTTAGTATTTAAATGCTCTGCTTTGAATTGAATTTTGATTTAAATGTTCTGCTTTAGTATTTAAATGTTGTTGTTGTTGTTGTTGTTGTTGTTGTTGTTGTTGGAGCGAGCAGTATGTGTTCCGGCTGAAAAACAGCGCTGAAGTGTCGGTCGTGGCGAGCTGGCACTGGCAGCATTTGCTGACGCCGAACCATTTACCACTAATCCTTTTATTTTTGTTTATGTGTTTTGATGTTTTTTTTATGGTTTTTAGTGGTAATAAATATTTTTTTCTTTCTTTCTTTCTAAATGCTTATTTAGGAAGAAAAAGTTTAACAATACAACAACACTCTGCTTGAACCTTTTCGCCGCCACGTCAAATATACAAGAGACGTCACCCATACGCCAGACTTCTGTATTGCGATGCCTTAAGTTGCACCTAAACCCAATGGAACGAAGTTTGCTTTTGCATTGAAGTATAATCACTACATAGTATAAAATAAAGTCGCTCTCTCTGTCCCTATGTCCCTATGTATGCTTATATCTTCAAAACTACACAACGGATTTGGATGCGGTTTTTTTCAATAGATAGAGTGATTCAAGAGGAAGGTTTTTATGTATAATTCTACGCAGACGAAGTCGCGGGCAGAAGCTAGTGGACGTATATAATATAGGTCGTTGGCGTTGAACATGTTTGTGCTGATATGTACACACAGCAAAATAATGCGGTTAGCACAGCCACGCACACGTCTATGCGTGTTGAGTATCGACATGAACGTTAAGTAGAATCTATGACATGTGAATGTGTGAGTGAGTTCGATCATAAAATCTACCCCCTAAGTACAGATTTTTTAGCAACAAGATGAATGAGCAATATCGCTGTAAATTACCTGTTTATTGAATAAACTACAACTAACTATAAAATAACAATGAAGAAAGTTACAACTATTTAAGTTAGTTTATAATAAATTAAGTAAAAAATAATTACAAATTAAATGAAAATAATCCCCCCCGGTATTGTGTCACACTCAAAGGCTGAAAATGCAATATCTCCGGTTTCAGTTACTTCTACAAAAATAATGTAAAAGTATTTTTTTTATTTAGACTGTCCTAAAAATATTTTACCTAATCTTACATTGGATATTGTCATCCCCAGTGTAAGCGAGAGAACCGAATCGAAGCTTCCTTCGACCTTGAATCTTCAAATTTATGCAATCCCACGCATTGAACTATTATTACTAGCGAAGAGTAGTTACCATCTCACTGATGCGACGATGTTATATTATTATTTCTCAACAAGTCTGAGATTCCAATTCCAAAGCAATATTCCTCACAACCAGCATGGCCATTGAAATAACATCCAAAAATGACATTTTATTATTACTATTTTATATTCCGTTTTCTTCGGATACGAACCCGGTTCACTAAAGCAGAAGTCAAATCTTCGACCTGTCTTTGACCGCTAGGCCACCGAGGTATGCAAGTTACATGGTGAATTTATGAATTATCTTCAATCTGCGACTACTGTATTGCAATTTGTGTAAATAGCTGTTTTATGAGCTTTGAAATAAGGTTGAAATTATAATTTATTTTTTTCCGTAACTATTTAATTTTATGGTGGTTGCAGTCTGTTGTATGTTTAATTTTACTCTTATATAATATGTTAAAAACGCAAACGCATTGTGTTTTCTTTTAATATAATTATTAATAGGTATGACTCTTTTTACTGGAGTTTAAAAGTTGCTAGCTGATAGCTAATTTGGTCGTTATCGTCTTAAACAATATAAAATGTTTTCTACCCTCAAATTTCTAATAATATGATTTTGTGAACAAACAACTGTCACCGCTGGCAGCCATTATTAGCTGCGGGATGAACCGTGTGTTATACTTACGAACTGTTTAATTTTGCCTTTCGAATACCTTGTGATTTGCAAAACATGGATTTTCATTTATCTTTGTTGAAAAGAGCAAAACAATATAACTATTTATATAAGGAATCGCTAGGCGTTTTTGGATATGGGTAAGTAGACAAACGGTGTTAAAAACAATGACTTATTATTTTATCGGTAATGTTTTAAACAACTTTCTTTGACGAAAAATGTTTTTATTTAAACTTCATTTATTTTGCAGCGGAAGACTGTGCAATTATGGATTCACCCTTACGCAGACTTCGGACACGATAAAAATATTCGTTCTGGGCCTAAACCTGAAGCCTCATCTCCTGCCATTTGGTTTGGACATTGTAGTTGCCGCACCCGCTAGTGACCCATTTCACAGCAACAAGACACAATGCTACGTAGCAACCTGTGCGAAACCATCTGCATGCTGCAGGATTGCATTGCCGTAGACCAGCAAAAAACATGCTTTAACGGACCAGCATAGAAGAAACCTTTGCTCGTGAATATCTTGACTTTGATTATTACATCAATCAAAATCAAATGTAGTGATTTTTAGTGATGAAGACGAAATATATTAACTTTTAACTTAATTAAATATATAAACACAGTAATGTTTCACAGTGCAGAACGAGTGGCAGTGTTACTTTAGGCTATGGGGTTGGATGTCATCGATGGGCCCTGGTGTCCAAATCCAAACCAAATCGAGATAGGTAGCTTAATCGCTTCAAAGTGGAGATTATAACCCAGTGTGAAATGATGTTATTGTTAATGGCTGACATTTAACATGTCTATTCATTTCACCACTGACTTACACGTCCGCAAATAAAACGTTTCGTTCATCTTTATCAGACTTAAACCTAATAAACCAGAATTTAAGATATTAATTATGTGTCATCTTAAAAATAGCCCTATTATGGTTGTGTATTCAATTTGCAAGATAATTATTATGTTAGTGACATAAGACTTTTTAGTAAACATAAAATCATACTGGCCTCTAAAGTGTGTGTTATTTTATGAATATTATTCTATAAGGAAAAGTGTGCAGTTTTATTTAGCTAATTTAATTACTTTTGGTAATAATAATAATAACACAAATAGAGGCTAATACAATAAAAATTAAATGTTGCAATAAACAATTTGAACCAATAATTGCATTTTATTGTTTTATTCTTTTACGTCCTTTTTTTCTTGTTTTAGGTAAACACGAGTTTATTTTGAGATTAGTAATTTAAAATTGAAAACAAAAAAGATACACACTTGTGCAGGATTCGAACCCGGTTCTTTAGGTTTCATAACTCTAGGTCAATACACCTGAGCCATCACGCTTATAATACTGGTGGCAAAATTATGCTTCCATTGAACAAAATACCAGCAGGTTTGAATAACTATGCGTGAAGGTAGTCAGAAAACACAATTAGCACAGATAGGGCATTTTGTTGTGTGCGTAAAAAGGCAGCGGATAAGTGCGGATGTGTGTATAGAATGACACACGTGGATAACTAGGGTGCTCACCGATTCGCTTTGCTGTGTGTACCTATGTTGTTGGCGTCGAAAAGGTTGAATACTGCACATATTAAATTCATTTTGTTACGTACCTATAATATAAGTCAAATTCTGATATTTTGTTAAAAAACTTTGTGAAGAGCTATGATATTTTAAATTACTCGCAAGAATTAGGCGTTGAGGTTTAGAAACTTAGCTACTGTGCAACTACACGTACAAAACAGCTGAGTCTGTGCGACACGTACATTACGTTTTCATCCAAGAAACCAGTGGACGTGAGATTGGTGGCTTTGGTTTGAGTTGATTTTGAGAAGGAATTTAAAGAATTACCGACTCTATATCTATGTAATGTGCAATTGAATTTGTTACAAGAAAAGAGCGTGAAATACCCACTGCTAAACAGAATAATGGCCACAAAAGGCCAAGAGCGTGAAGCGTGATTGTTCGATCAGAGTGACTAATTGGTAAATTGCAGAGACTCCAATTTTCCACCATTCCAAGCCTTTGCGATAGTGCATTACGGTACAGAAGATTTTACTTAATGTTCTATTAATTCCATTAAAAAACACCCCTTAATCTTGCCAGTAGGTTAATTCTAGGAACTCAACAACAAATTTGCATTTTTTTCAAATATTTCGTTACTATAAAGAAAATATAAATGATATTCAATTTCTTCCTTAGCAATAATGTACATTTTTCGAAAATGCTGGTGAAATAGTTAAATAAAAAATTGCGAAAGAGCAGCCTGTATAAATTTGCAAAAAAATACGTCAGCGAGAAAAATACTTGTCAAAGTTTAAACATTCGTCAGAAGGCAAAAAAGCACAATGTATTTTTTTCTTGACAGCTTTGATTGCAGGTAACGCTAGCAATGGCAACTAGGTATTTAATTTTATTGGCATACTGTAGGTTTGCAGTTTTTACGGCTTATCTACCTCACACACGCCGCCGTCACTAAACTAGCAAACAACACAATGCTTAATGGTTTGCTTGGTCGCTTTTGCGTTCGAAATGTTTTACATTTGCCACATTACGTGGTGCATGTAGTGCATGATCTTAGGTTTTATTTCACAAAGTAAGTTAAGTCATTTCATGGATTCTAAGTTCTCATGGATTTTATGTAACATTTTTTATTTTTCTTTTAGGTTTTAATTTAAATTTGTTTGTTAATTCGCGGCGAATTGTATCCTTTTTTCTATGTGTCAAATTGTAATAAATGTAATTGCAAAATACCAATGAAATAACGAGCTTCGATTACAAAGTAACTGTCATTGTGGCATTTAATATTTCTATTTGACGGTAGGTAATTTGATTTCCTTTTTTTCGCTTCATGAAAAAGGTAAGATCTTGACATTTGATTTTTACCGAACATTATAATTATTCTTGGGATAATACACAGTATTTTATTTGTGTTCACAATTCTTTCCCGATGCAACTCAAAGATAACAAGATGTTTTTATTTATTCTGTTTTTTTTATTTGTTCACACATTGCAACTGAAGCAACATAATAACTTACCTAACATTTGTTCCCTTGCAAATGATGTCATAAATGTCAACGCTCCTTTATGCGGCGAATGGTGATGACGTGACAGTTATGAGCCTGTCTTCAGTATTACGCTGGTCATTTGTCATTGTTTATAGGTTTTAACTTAATATGTATTTAAATAGCAAAAGTTATTTCAAAAGGGTTGACACAAGACCTCAGGGTCAATTTGCTATACCAACACACACCAATTGGCTACAAAAGTAAATATGTCTCTATTTTGACCTTTATCATTACCATTCCCGTCGTTTGTCGACTTTTCTACTCTGTAAATCCTGATTAAAGCGAATGAATGATTCACTACCGGAAAATTGATAATCGGATAGTTGAGTGCTTAGGGAACCTGACTTTGAGTCAATCTCCGGAATAGAATGTTTGTTCTCGAGTGTTCGATAATTTATATTATTATGTATTTAAGTATTTATTGTTATATACGCACATTATAGAATGTTCATCCGTGGCTTAGTAAGTGTCCACATGTTAATAATTGAGACTAATAATAGGTATATTTTGTAAGTGTGAAATTGTTGCAAAATATTTATTTAAGTTATTTATTGCTGCTGGCATGGTTTTACTAATTATATAAACTGCAACCCTTAAACTAAAATCTAAATTCATGGTTTGCACGAGTTAGCATTAAATATTCCATCTTAAATCTCAAAGCTGCATTATGGTCTATAAATTCGAGCTTTATTAAAGAGCATAGAGCTTGCACTCGAAACGACCCACGAGTCTGTTATTAAGGTGCGAACAGCGACATTATACCGCAAAGGCGATAAAATTGCAATAAAAACCATAAAATTGTACCGAACTAATTTTCTATAATCTATTTAATAACTGTTATTACCAATTTACTTGTTAAAAACGGAACAGGGAAGGTGCATACGGAGTTTTAAACTCTAAATTTAATATAAAATTATAAGAAACGAAACTGTAAACTACCTTTTGTTTGCATTGAAATTTTGCTATAGTCAGTATAAATTCGTAAGATTCTGTACATCCTAAAATGTTTCAATCGGTCTCCTGCGCTTGTTATAGGTACAACATATAAGTAATTAAAAGGGTATGCCATGGCCGGAGATGAGTGGAAGGAAGCAGAAAAGGCCTTTACTCGTAACAGTGGGACATAATTCTGAAAAATAACTCACTATTACAAAAACGCGAGTACTTGTGGGTTTCTGCAAGGTCCGTCCACATAGATGCCACCAATTTACTCGCTTAGTCATCAACCAGGAGAATCTTACTGTGCTTAAGTGAAGCTTCTAGAACTCTGGGCTGGCTACGCCTGTGCAATGCCTCGGTATTCCAGAACGCAGATGTCCATAGGCAGTTGTGATTGCTTGCCATCAAATAACATTGCTGGAACTCTTCCTTGTCGTATATAAAAAAGGTTTTGTTAATAATTTTATCTGAAAAAAAAATTGTGTGAGAAATCCCACAACACAAAGTTAGGTGCCTTCACCAGCGTTTAGTGCAAAAACTATTGACAGCCGTTTAGCTGTTTACATGCCTTGGCAACAGCAATCAATCATTGTAATGTGCCTTCAAACTTCGACATTATCGCCTCGGACAGGTAATATCGTTTCTTATATAGCCAGTAATAGTGTCTTTTGTGTGCCATTAATTTAACATTGCAAAATAATAGACGTGCGTTTACGCTAGTTTATTATTATGCCTACTATTGATTGGATATTTATGAGATAAAACACCTAACACCTATAATTCTTGTTACGTTAAACCAATTTAATACCAATTAGCCTGTATGTGGTACAACCTTTGTTTCTGATATTTCTTTCATGAGTATATATTCTGCTAAATCCGTTATCATTTGTTTTTTCACATAATATGTTATATATCATGTATGTACTCGTATGTATGTATAGATGTGTATTAGGTATATCTATACATATAAAATTCAAAGTCCTGACTGACTGACTGACTGACTTAACTATATATCAACGCACAGCCCAAACCACTGGACTTAGAGACTTGAAATTTTGCACATAGATACCTTATACAATGTAGGCATCCACTAAGGAAGGATTTTTGAAAATTCCCACGGGATAAGGAAAAAACGGGAATTATATATTCGACTCCAAGTGACGCTCAGTAACTGTAATAACTAGACTCTTCAAATTTGATAAAAAAAGTAGGTGATTACAAAACGAAGAAACTAATTTCAGGATTTTTGGAAATTCCCACGGGATAAGGAAAAAAACGGGATTTATATATTCAGTTAAACGAAATCCTATGAACTATAATTACTAGACTGTTCAAATTTGGCATAGAAGTAGGTGATTATAATAGTAAAATAATGTCTTAATGATATTTGGAAATTCCCACGGGATAAGGAAAAAAACGGGATTTATATTTTCAGTTCTACGGGATCTATTTTTCGTTTTACTGGTCGTATAAAACTGAAATTTGGCCTTCAAGTTCCCTTGGGGAGTGTAAACAATAAAAAAAGGATTTCCCGAAATTCCCACGGGAACCGGAAAAACGGGACTTTTCGTTTTACTGGTTGCAGAAAGCTGAAATTCGGCATGTAGGTTGCTTCGGGAGTGCAGAGGAGCATTAAGAGAGTACTTTCCCAAATTCCCACGGGAACGGGAAAAATATTTGTTTACAAAGAAATACTGCGGTAGGCATAATATGGCTAGAAACTTGAAATTTGGCACACATATACCTTGAGTATCCTAGAGGTGCACTAAGAAGGTATTTTTCGAAATTCCCACGGGATAGGGAAAAAACGGGATTTTTTGTTTTACTGGTCGTAGAAATTGGTAAGAACCTTCCTTGATGAGTGTATGGGAGCACTAAGAAAGGGTTTCCAGAAATTCCCACGAGAACAGGAAAAACGGGGTTTTTCGTTTTACTGGTTATAGAAAGATGAAATTTAGCATTTAGCATTTAACTTCCTTAGGGAGTGTAAGGAAGCATTAACAAAGGATTTCCTAACATTTTTACGGGAACGGGAAAAACCGGGATTTTACGTTTCCAGACGAAACAGCGGAAGAAAGAGACTTAACATTTATAACGTGTGTTTCTTTAAAGGCTTTAAGTGTACTCCGAAAGCACTCCCCAAAATTTTCACGGGAACGGGAAAAAACTTATTTTGTCGTTTTACATCTTAGCGCGTACGAAGTCGCGGGCAAAAGCTATTTGGGGTAGGTATATTTTAGGACAGCCCTTTAGGTTAGGTTAGGTTTGTTTTATAAAAATCCTGTAATATTTACAGTTTCAGAAAAATTAGGGCAGCGGGGCAATGCGGGGGCTTGCTTGCATGCTTGCTTGAGTCCTTGCTTTGCATGCTTGATTGCATACTTGCTTTCATGCATGCTTGCTTACATGCATGCATGCTTGCGTGCTTACTTGCATGCATGCTTGCTTGCATGCTTGCTTGCCTGCTTGCATGCCTGCTTGCATAGGTTTGGGTGTTCGCTTGCTTGATTGCTAGCTTCTTTGAAATGCTCATGGTTCACGCGTGCGAAGCCGCGGGCAAAAGCTAGTCATAAAATAAACATCTAAGCAAATCAGCTTTTTAGATGCAAAGGTTTGAGCTGACAGGTGATATTATTGAGTCAGTTATTATGTTTACATGTTTCAGAATTTTGACTTTATTTTTTTTTGAGTGATGATATTATGGCTGGAAGGGCTCTAGCAGTTGAAATGAAAGTAATGAGTAAGTATAGCAAATTATCACGTAACGTGCAAGCCTTCATAATTTCATGTTATTAAGGAATAATATGCCAGAAGCTGACAGATCCCTGCCGCGATGCAAATGATGTTATCACGACTAGGCTGGCGTAACTGCCCTTAGGGATATTTGAGTTGGCCAATTAAAGTCCACGGCGCTTGCGAAAATCAACATTTAAGCAAGAAAACTGCAGCTTGTTTGAGTAAGAGCAATCGTGTTCACCAACATCTGGGTTTCTATTATGATATGTTACTTTCAACTATGTATGACCTTCACAAACGCCATAGGCAGGATGTTCTTTGTTTTTCTAGCCTTCCGTAGTTCCCTTAGCTGAGCTGATTAACAAACTCGCTTTTGTATCCTGCTTTATCGTATGCTAGCTGTAGCAGTAAGAATATAGGCCATTCGACAACGTTTATTCGAATCTATTTTCCCAAAATACATGTAAAAATTCTGTGCCTGAGGCTATATTTGCACAAATTATCTCTAAATTAAATCAAAAATAATCACACATTCCTAAAAAGTAACAAAAAAGGTTTTTATTTCAAGTATGGCGGCAGCAAATGCATTACATTTCAGGCCACTGGCCTTATTGTTTTGGCGACAATGCCTCATCTACTATTTGCCCAAGCGAGACGTGCACCGATTAGATAAGACACATCAGCTTCACTTCAACGAACGTGCAATTAAATACACATTCTCTACATACCTTAGCGTTTTCAGTTTGGAAATTTTATCTGACTTTTTTACCAAAATCTTCATAATTTAATTTTCCATTACTGTGAACTTCTGATTTGACTCAGTGTCATCAAAGTGTCCTTCATACAGCTTAATCAACCTCATGTACTGTAATAATCTCAAAAATCTGACAAAAATATTGCCACATGCACAATAAAATGTTATGACCAATGTTTATTTACTTTGTTAGATTGACATTTTAATGTCATTACCGTTTAGGCCGATATTTCTCGATTGTTTGTGAGTTTTGAATGCATTCAATGTCAATTAAGTTCCTTAATTAGCGAAAGCACAAGAGATCAAGCGTCTCCGCTTCAGCTTGAGCAAAAATAATGTCAAATATTGTGTAGATTTAGGCGTTACTACATGCATCGTTTCCGACATTCATGAAAATATGAAATTTTGCTAGGATCGTTAATTATGATATTGTTTTTTTTTGTCCATACAATTTTTTTTTCTATAAGAATTACATTAAATTTCAGCCATTTTGAAACCTGAACTCCGAGTTGCTAGATCTACAGTACTTAAAGCTAGTACTTACTTATTTTAGTAAATTTCAAAATTGCGTAACAATTACACGAACAAACTTTGTTTACGAAGACGATGACTGTGCGCTGCCTCGAGGGACTATTGACTTACGGCCGTAGTGCCTAATGCCTAGTAGCAACATCGGCGCCAAGTGTTAGCGCATTGACCGAATAAAATCCTTACGAGATGATCAGCTGAATCATCGTGCGTATTAGTGGTGGGAAACAGTTTTATACTGCGATGGTAATGAGTATTTTTGAAGCACATTACTACTATTGCCTACTCCTGGTGGTAGTGAATATTTTTTTAAGTATTTTACTATACTTTGATTGTAGAAGATCTTATTTTGCTAATACGATAAATAGGTATATAAGTATGCAATAACTTTAAAGTTTGATAATAAATTAAAAAATATTAAAACCAATGACCAAATAAATCTTTTTGTAAACAAAATGTTTTATTGAATCAGGCGTTACTTTGCGGAGGTCCATTTCAATGAACAAAAAACGTTCAAATACCTTGCTACTCCAAGCATAACACATGCCTGGAGAGAGTCGTCACTATTGTGACCCCTCTCCACACTATTAACTATAACTAACTTACCTTGTATCTTACTAAGTCTTTTCACCGGTACTTCTACGTGTATTTCAAAAGCGAACCAAGTATGAAATACTACATCGTAGTCCCGTCACTGACCGCACGCGCATGCGGTGTTACTTAACATTCCTGGTGGATGCTAATCACATAATTACTTCAATAAATTATTTGAAGCTAGGATATAAATGGGCTCTATTATTATTTTTGACGTAACCGATGTTAGTCATAGTAGAACGTGTTAATCTTAGTTCAGCTTGTGGTTTTATAACTGAACTGAAAACAATTGGTTAGGCCAATCAAATAAGTTATGACTAATTATTTATAGTTATTCGTGTCTATTTGTGTTCTACTTTAGACATAGTTTTACATAAATTACTTAACAATTAAATCATATTATTATTATTGCATGGCTCAACTCCAGAAACGGTTGAACTATTTTATTCTTCTCAGAAAAGCTTTTTCAGGCAAGTGACACGAGAAATTTAATTTTTAGCTACTATTATTATTAAGTCAAAATGTATACGCGTAAAAGCTTAAATAATGTTTACCTAGATCTTTTACGTTTATTGGTTTATTTGTTTCACTCGTAAACGGAAACACAGGGTTGATTCTAATTTTACACATAGAAATATCATTACCGGTAAAGGGAAATAAGGTACAGTACCTATTTGTCAAAAGTCAGGATTATATAATGAATTTATTATTTCTTCATAAATGCGATTGTGTTTTTCAGTTATCGTTGTCATGTTTGTTTATATAGAGCTGTGAATTTAATACACATTAGTACATAATTTTACCCATTACTCAATTTATGCTCATTCTTAGTCCACCGCTTCGAACGTTTCAATGTTTTTATGAACTTAAGCTTATGATGTTAGCTTTAGGTCATCGCCAGAATTTTCTCCAAGCCTGCTTCTACCTACTGCTTGTGACTCACCACCATAAAAACAAACGCATTTTACATTACTCACTATTCAAATTGCACAGTGAATCGACATCAGCGTTTGTTATTGTTCAGACTGTAGTTAAAAGCCATTAAATTTGCATTTTTGCGAATTCCATTATCATTTCGCATGATATATTGATTTTGGGCATAACTTGAATATTATTTCATATATTTTTCATCGGTTTATTTTTCACAGTCACAGAGAAACAATGTCCTCCGCCGCGTCTATCGATCTGTCTGTCTCAAAAAGTACCAAACTGATTTTCTTACGGATTTCTCCAACAGACAAAGTGATACACAAGGAAGGTTGGGTGTATAAATTGTATTTTTTTTTGTAAATTGATTGAAATATAACGATAATTGTTGAAAATGTCGGGTAGTTTCTGAAACTGAACTACCTAATATTTAAAAATTCTTTAACCGATTACAAGCTATACTATCATAATTATAATAGGATACTTTTGACATAAAGAAAGCGAGTTCCCACGAGATGTAATTAAAATTACGCGCTAGAATAATAACATCTGTAAGAATGTAAAAAAATAGATAGTATTCGCAAACAACTAATTAAGGCGAACTCACAGCTGATTTCTGTTTACGTTTTCCTAAAGTTTACTCTCGACATTCCGAAGTCGAAGGAATGTGAAAAGATAATTTTCCTATCTTCTGTCCGAAGAAAAATGAAGCATTGTGCGCAGGAAGTTATAGTGAGATAAGCTCTAAACAAATTTATGCTCGGCGTCACGTGTAAATTTGGTTAAATTCGTTAGGCTATTTTCGACCAAGGTCTGAGTTCAATGCGCTGCCGTATAGGGCCGATACCGGCATGGTTAGCTCACTAGATGTGGTAATGGTGATGAGATAAAATCTTCCATTGTTTTGGTAGTTTTTATTAAAAAAAACCTGAAAATATTGTGTTTTTTCCTATTTAAGGTGAAAAATGCTTTATTCAAATGTTTGTATGGTACAGCATTGTATAGTAAAAAATAATGCATTTGCTTGCTTATTTTTGTAGTAATTAAATTTGTCCTTCTACTATAAAATATGGTTAGCTGGAAGAGATCCCTTTTTAGGGATAAGTTTGCTTTTGTACTTCTTTCTGTTTTTAAGCAATGATTTTGTGATTTAGCGTTCAAATTACTGCAAAAGAAAGTAGGAGTCACAATAACGCGTATTTACAAGCGTTCCTGGAAGTGAATGCTTTAAGCATGTCGACCGCTCTCATATCCATACAATTCCGTAATTTTTGGCTAGAAATCGCATAGTAATGACATCTGTCACAGTCCTCTCCCTCTCTCTCTCTCTCTCGCGCATCTCTTTGATCCCGTATCAGAGAAAATATAAAAACAAAGTCACTTCCAGGTTCTCTTTAGCTCGCGTTCACGAAAACGTTTGAATTACGTTGACAGCGGATGATTTATGAGAAGAAATGACAGTGTGTCAGCCAATTACGTGAAATCTTTTCTTTACATACGTGTATGGTTTCAATAAGCCCGACATAGTCAGGTATTAAGACATCGCACCTTATGGGTGACGATGGTTGCTGTGATTTTGGACACGATTCGCTGAATGAATGTTTCTGAAATGCATGTTCTTTTGTTCAGTTATTTGTAAAGTTGGGTTGGGTATAAAGTCTGTGGTCCAAGCGAAAGCATTTAAAAAATTATGTACTCATAATATGAACTGAAATGTTTAATTCTTGCTGACTTTTAAAAATGTGGAAAATCCCTTAAATTATGTAGGTATGTACATAGATTGTTAATTATTTAGCTGTTTTCAAGCAAGCTTATCGTGCACATCCGGTGATCAATTTACTATGAATTTATTTTTTCCTACTCGTAACAGTTGACAGAGGCTCACAGGGAAAACGGTTTTCACTCACTTAGAAAGTTTTAATATCTCAATTTCACAAGAACTAGTTATAAACACGTATGCAAAAGGAAACCAAGACATAAAAAACGAAATTGCAATGAAATGAAATGAGCCTGATACGAGAAACAATTCTTCGTTAACTTCGTTTTCATCCAATGCAAGCGTGACTGTAATCCCACCGTCAACGCGGTATGCACTCGCCAAATAACATTATCAGTTGGTTCAACATTGCATAATGTGTTTTGCAAAGATTTTCGCAAATTAGTACCAATCAAAATCGCGAATGTGGCCGATTTTGTTCGAAATTCCGCGCATATTCGTGGTCTTGATATATTAGCAAGACAACCTAAGGTGTTGTCTTGGCCTTGTTCGCACATTTGTGATATTGAGATGTTATTTTTATAAGGATACGTAGGCTCGCGAAGGTGACGCCATTTTTTTTGTTACTCGTCCATTGACATTCTTATGTAAAATTTGGCATGTCAATAAATTTCTATGGTAGCGATTTCCTTTTATCTGGAGCTTTAATGAATGCCTTGAAGACTGGTTTTTACATATCGTAGTAGTCATCGATTCTAAACAAAAAATAAACTTGGGTTATTAAAATTGTTACAAACTATTATACGAGTTGTATATTAATTGATTCAGGGTTCATTAGTTACCTACTTTAAATATGTTTTCTACGGGATACACCGCGATTACCTTCGATGAGCTGTTTTTTTTTTCTTTTTTAATTTAAATGCTCAAGCTGGTAAAACATGCTCTTAACTTGAAAAAGAAAACTAAAGTCTTAAAATATTTTTAATCAAACCCTGCTGTGAACATGTGAACATTTTATTTTATTGAGCACGTTAAATATATCTAAGTAAAACTACTGTTTTGCATTCCCTCTTAGCTTTACCGCTTAGCTGGGCAAGCATAGTGCATCGATTACTTGCGCAACACTTACAGTTCAAAGCACAATTAAAACAAGAAGAGTAGGTAGCTGTCAAACAATTTACACTAGTAGGTTTGACCTCACAAAATTTTGGATAAAAGTTTTTTAGACAAAAATTTGCTTCGGATAGGTACCTAACAAAAAAGTTACATGCAATTTTTTTTCGAAGTAATTAAACATCTTTATTATTATCGAACCTGCTCACAAAGTTTCACGAGAATTGCAGAAATACGACCTGTAGGAAGCTGGTTATACATTTGACAGCAGTTTTGCCTAAACGTCTCCGTTTCAGACGCTGAGTTTGCGCTTCGCGCTCGTACGCTCATATAAGGCCTTTTTTACTACCCCTAGTACCTAATTGTAGAACATGCCAACTGTGCTAGCCCCGTACTAATCGGGAAGGGCAGAGTTGTTTACTTCGCCCTATCGCTATCACAAGGCTAATTACACCTGTCCGTCACATCGATATCGTGCATTTACCCGGTTAAGATGTATGCCTGTTACATCAGGCTTAAGGGAAATCACCCACGGCGACATTATGTAGCAAGGTAAACGCGTGTTCCACGAACTCTCTACCACAACACTACTTATAGTATAACACCGTTTTTATTTCATTTCACGGGAACGTCGTAGATTTAATGAAGAAATGAGCGTATATAAGAAAGGTAAAGTCGTTTTATTTTGCCTATCCGGCACGAGTAGACACCACGCCGATATTGCGTCTTTACCCGGTTAAGACAGCCTTCAATAGCAGGCTTGGATAAATTAAAAAAAAGTTTTTTCATTTTGTATGTTTATAAATTACAGTATTAAATATAAAATAAAATAAAGTAAAATATAGTATTAGTACATTGTCTATGTTTATTATTATCTACGTTTATAATATGCGTATCAGTAGGCTTATTACCTGACTCGCTCGCAATCGCCATCGTGTTCATTTTGACAGTTCATGTATGAGCTGACAATTGGCATCGGAATCAGCTAGCTATCACATGCATACAAGAACTGTCAAAATGAAAACGATGGCGATTGCGAGCGAGTTAGACAATAAGCCTACTGGTCTGTTTGAACCTCTCATGTGTCGCGGCTAACCCAAGAGTTGACCCAAGAGGTCGTAGCATCGGATTGTTTTCCATACAAATATGTCTCTAGTTTATACTTCTCAAATCATGTCGGTTTGCACTTTTGTGATAATTACGAATAGACAATAACTGAAAATTTTAAAATATTGGATCACCCTTTGAGATGTGACATAAATTTTAATCTGTTGAAATTAATAAGCTCAATAAATTTCACTAAAAATTCTTATTATTAACTTACGCTATGTTTGTTTGTAAATAAATTATTATGTTTCTCCTTAACAGGCAATCGATGCACTAGTTCACAATAATTGCTTACGTTTTCTCTTCAGTCAGATAGATAATGCTTAAATAAATTATCCTAGGCTTTTCCCGACTTCGTGCCCTAGGAAGTACTGTTACATATGGCTCTACGTAATATGTCCATTTGGGGTAAGTACCTATGTATCATACAATAACATGTATACATACATACATACATACATATATCACGTCTTTATCCCTTACGGGGTAGACAGAGCCTAAGATAACAAAACCTTAAGGCCACGTTTAGCATGATTGTGGGCGCATAGGTGGCAAGAAGAATCAAAATAGTGATGGGTTGCTAGCCGCATCGCCTATAACATGATTCCAAAGATTTTCGCCATCTGTGCGGGAAGAGAAGCATCCGGTACGTTCTGGTAGGTAGGTACGTATCCCACAGCATGGAAGAAAAAAATATCTATTCCTACCGGGATTCACCTCTGAGGTCATCAAAAAAACTTTATAGGGAACTACACATACATACTCATACACAAATCACGTCTTTATCCCTTACGGGGTAGACAGAGCCTAAGTGGCAAGACCTAGGCCACGATTAGCAAGATTAGCATGAGAAACTAGCATGTGTTCGTGTTATCGGCTCTTGAAAATCTTAACACTCTTTTCTTAAAGAACTCCATACCTACTGTAGTCCCAAGGAAAATCTCGGCAGAGTTTGCGAGATGAATACATAAACCACGTCTTTGTCCGTTACCTACGGAGTAGACAGAGCCTAGGGTAACAGGACCCAAAGTGGGTGTAGGCGTACAGGTGGACGTATAACTGGAAATAGTCATGGGTTTCGTTACTAGCCGCATCGCTAGCATGGGTTATTGACGTTTAAAAACGCAGCCTTGTGATAAATGTTCAGACAGATAGCGAAGGGTAAGAGTTCCCTTTGGGTACGGCAGTAAGCTTTTCCACGCTCCGTTCAGCACTCACGCGAACGGCAAAGGCACTGTAAAACCTATCAGTGTAATGTGTGTACAATGTACAATAGTGGACCATGTGATACGCGTTTTTGCGTGACGCCTCGCAAGCAGCACAGTATCGAGGCGAGAGCGCGCGCGCGCGACCGTACACCGCACCGGGAAATTGGCGCGAAAATGACGAACTGTCAAAACTTTTTTCGACTGTGACAAGTGTTTCTGTTGAGGTGCTTGATTGTTTTCTGAATGATAATGTCTGTATAGTGAAAAAAAATCGAAGGTGCATGCTAAGTAATGGCGGAAAATTGCTGGCACGATTTTTTTTATCAATTTCGTAACTGTTTTTAAAATTACAACAATTAAATAAATGAGGTATATGAAACAGTAAATGAAACGTCGAACGTTTATGATGAAATTTTCGAGAATTAAAGATGAAAACGCCGTAAATATAGTTATGTTTTGACTGTTTTAGATTGTTTCTCCTGTCACCGTTGTTCTTAATACGAGTGAGTAATGCCGTGAAATGAGAATGTTATGAAACTTATGAAATATTAGCTAATTTATATTCTTGTGTGCGGCATTACCATGCCCCATTTATCTTAGATGCTGGAAATTTGTATCAATAAAGATTTTAACGTTAAAAGTTCGCGTCAAACTGATAAATAAAAAATTTATTACTTTTCGGGGCTTTTTCCTCATTATAAAAAAGTTTTAACTTCATTTTTTGTACTTAATTATGAAACTTTACTTTAACAAGTGCCGTGATTAAGAGCTACTTGCACAAAAAAATTAACCCCAGGATAAGTCGTTAAACTTGGGTTGTTGACAGCTCCATACATTTTGTGTGTTTGCAATCAACTCTAATTAGTAAATTAAAAAAAATGGTGTCAATTAAAAAATATATAGCTATTTTTGAGCACCTAGGTGCACTTAACTGTGTTTTAGTACAGTAAAATTAACTAAGTAGCTTAGTAGTAAGGGTTTTCCATCATTCTTACGACAAAAAAACAATAATAATTGATTGTCACTTTGACTTGTAAACGATAATCGTTTGTGATGTTAACATAAAATATGAAATACAAAAATTATAGCACTTATAAATCCATTTCAATTTTAATTTATCATTCCACTGGCAACATTATAACATTAAGCATCGTATTTTAACAGACACATTTAACATCGTACTTGGCTCAAGTTCCATGAATTCATCCTTGTCATGAAAATTCATTAACACATTAAAATAACTCCGATTCCTATACATTCTTCTTAGGTTTTTCAATTTGTAACACTTAATAACCAGTGTTAGTGTATCGTGAAACTTTATAAATGAGTTCTGTCGCATAATCTTGTGCTCGCAATAAATTTAACAATTTTTATCTACTTAATTTAGAGCTGCCCGAGGCCCATCGTTTTGCAAACCACTTTAGCACATTGTTATACTAATTTACAAGGTGGTGTGAATAACATAATTGAGAATTTGACTGTGGTTTAACCTGTCGGGCCGCGAAGTCGACTTTTTATTTATTAGTATGGCGGTTTCGATTTGCGAATATATGCAACGCAAATAAATTGTTAAATTATGTAATTAGTTTTTTTATACTTATAATATTTTAACTGCCTTCTTCATAAAGGTTAGCTTGCAAACTACACTGAGTATTAATATGTATAGAGACTTATCTTGGTTAGTACCTTAGAATTATACCTCCAAACACAAAAATATGTACGGGTTTCAAAGCAAAGTGTTAGTACACTGACTTGACTTGACTATTGACTATATCATTTTGCAAGACGCCATGTAATTTCTTTTTACCCTATGTCAATTTAGAATATTTAATGCAAACAGAAGATATCTAAAGAAATTTCCAATAATAACTTTTGTCCTGAATCTTCACTCATAGGTTTTATTGTCTAATTATAGGCAAATGTTAATAAAAACCGTAGGTAGCCAGCAAAAACTTTGCATTTTATAGATTAGCAAAACGTCCTTAATGATTTTCTAGTGTAGTAAAATAAATTTGTATTTATGAAGCTACTTCAATACACGAAACGTATAATATTGAATACAAATGACTGTTCGCGATGGTGTAGATAAGTGATAATACGGAATGAATATATCTTATAGACTTTTTATGATTATTACGTTTTTATGGCTCATGTTTAAATTATTTCGGACGTTCACATATGTTTACCTCCTTTTAGCTAAGGAAATTTTATACCCAATTTATGTATACATTTCACATGTACATTTTATAGAGAATCACAATACTATAATAATATTAGAAGTTTATTCTGATGTCACTCATCTCAAAGAATTATAAATAATACTTCATCACTGGATTGAGTACCTAATACAAAAAAAAAACATTAACAACTAACAACTTTAAGTCTAATTTAGTATTTTTGGTATAAACTCGTAGACAGAAATATGTTAAACAAAATATTAATGTATTACTTACATACTTAGTACCGTCGATTTGCAAAAGTTAAGTCTCAATTTCTAGCTTTAATTGGGATTTAGTTATTAAATCGAAATTTAATTGTTCCTGCAAGAGCCCATTTAGGAAACCTACACCAGAAAAAGCTATAAAGCAAAATCCAAGAACCAAAATCAGATGACCACTTCGATGATGTGTATTCAATCATTTCCCGACTCTTACAGAATTCAGAAAGCTGTCGAGTATTTATAAAAATAACCGTGTACTTTGACGTCAGAAAAACTGTTACGGCGAGAGACCGCACAACTGGACGAACAAATTCTGACAGATATTAATAATAACAAAATTGGCCCTAATACTTTTGAAAGTGGAACTTATCGTTAACATAGACGTCCTGTTTAAAGTCCGCTGAAAACGTAAAGATATACATATCCTTACTGATCGATATCAAATAGATTGAAGCGATAGACAAAACGATCGAAATTAATCCAGTCTAGACGAGGGCATCAATAATTTATCTTAGTCTTAAAAAAATTCAAAAGCAAAATAAATAAAAAGGGTTTTTGCTTCCAAAAAGCAATCAAAAAAGTCGGTTGCTCTTTCTCATTATCGACCAATGAAAAAGTAAAAAGGAATGAAAACCCCCAAAAAAGTAAAAAAAAATTATTGCCTACAAGATCACGAAGAATATTTTGCTTCCTTCGTAATATTTTGTATTCTAAATCACAACCATGGTACACAACGGTAATCTATTTGCGCTGGCATAAAACAAAAGCGTAATCGTCATAAATTAAAAACGTAGTAAGATTTCAGAAAAAATGTCGCCCAAGGTCGGGTCCCAATGTCATCGTAGGTAAGGTTGTTATCACTTATCTACCTATTCTTATCAGTCCAGCTTGTATGTAGGCCGCGCGAGCTAGCTAAAGGGCTATTAAGAGAAGGCGGTTGTGAAACTTTAAAGTAAAGATGCGAGATTGTTTGAGATAACTGCCGTGATTCTGTTTTATATTAAAAGGAAGGTAAGCAGGGAAGTAGGTCACCTGTTGGTAAGAAACTGTTTCCCATGGAAACTCAATTCAATGCATGAAAGAGGTTGTTGATGTTGATACATTTTCCATCTGTAAGGCCAAAATAGAACGTCTCCTCTTCGTTCTGATTATTTTCTCCTGTCATCTCAAAATATTAATTGAACTTGGGTTCCTTAATTGAACAAGTATTATTTAACTTTGACTGTCGTTTGGTGGTATATGCTTGTCAAGTGTATTGTTCAGTGTGTTAACTGTTTAGTATGATACATTGCATAGGAAAAATCTGGAACAATAATGTATTCATGGATGAATTCTATGGTTTACTTGCTTATAGCAACGCCACGAAGTAGGGTCATGTTTTAAGCATTATAGGCCCATTTGCAAAAAAACGGGCACTCAAAACTTTTCATGCCACGAAGAATGCAGTGGTTATTTCAGTCAGAGGAGGCCACACTCGATTTTATTTTTATTTTATTGTCTGTAACTTTTACTAAATAAAGGAAAAACTCAATTGAAGTTACCTTTTTTTACCAAAATGAGTAATTTCCTAAAAATTTAAATAAAGCAAAGTGCCCGATTATTTTGCAAAGAAATTGTAGGTTTAACGTTTCGATTAGACTACTTGTCTGGCTTTAACACAACATAATTCTTTCAATTTATTTAAACTAAACAGAAGCTGCTGATTGTGTTCACAAAAAAAGTTGGACGTCACGTTAATTTAAATAAGCGACAAGGTGTAACAGAGATACGGCGTGTCGCAACCTCCAGATATGCATAATGGGGGCACTTACAAAATATAATAAATATTGCAAAAGTTAACAGTATACACCTTCCTAACATAACAGTTTGTTCGCCCTAAATGGATGAAAGGGACCGGATTTTATCTCCTTATGTCAATCCTGAAGCTCGTTCTAAGTAACGTTTGAAGCTTGGTTTAGATTTTAGAGCTCACGTAGCTATAAACTTATTTTTGCAGGGTAGACTGCAATTACCTTTGATAACGCTTATTGATGAGGGTAGGCAGCTCAGTGTAGACAATACCAATATCCCTCCGCATTTTGTTCTCGAAACGCAACTGCCTCGAAATATCGAGAGCTCGTCGTATGGAATCGCGATCTGTCTACATCCCGTAAAAAATAATGTTGAATGATGTAGTTAATTTAACCGTGATTTGTTTAATTAGCAAACTTAATAAAATTAAGCTTTGGACGTGTATATACTCGAATAGAGCCTGAAAAGGAAAACAACATAAGCTCGATAGTCAAACGTAATTTATTTGTCTTGAGACTTCATTGTACAATGGTGATAATTAGAATTACACTACGTTAGGGTACCACGACGTCTTTTTTTTTAATTGGTCCCTTTTTTTACTCATATTCCTAGACTAAACTCTACCAGCTCTACTTCACTACATAGTATAAAACGAAGTCGCTTTCCATTGTCTGTCCCTATGTATTGCTTATAACTTTTAAACTACGCAACAGATTTTAATGCGGTTTTTTTAATACATAGAGGGGTTCAAGAGGAAGGTTTATATGTATAATTCTACGGAGATGAAGTATTAAACTAAAATGCATAATTATTTCTTTGCAACTCTGCAAAATAGTGAGGTCAAGTCATACAAAGTAACCGCGCTCACGTTGAATTTTTAAAATATAATTTTAACGCAAAATTACCAACACTGCCACCACAACATTCGTGGGTAGGTACTCTGGACACTTTTTTCACTTCTCTCCAAAGCATCCTCAACAGCCCTCTGCTTTCAAAATCTATACATCTATAAATATAATAAATCAGTACATTAAATAAATTCATCAAAAATAGAGTGCTGACGATTAGGAAAGAGTAGTAATAAAACACAAAAAAGTTGATTTTATAGGTAATTTTTGACAGTCTGTATGTATGTATGGATGTGTTCATTAACCTAATGTCTGTGTTCGCTAATCTCCAAAACTGTTGGGCCGATTTAAATAAAATGTCCTTAATCCCTGGTCAATATTTTAGATACTTTTAATCCCGGAAAAAGAGTTCCCGTGGGATAGTTAAAAAACTATAACAACTATTGCAGCTTAATACACAACAACCTAACACCTTATATTGCCGCGGTTACATTGGACATACATACATAATTAGTTAAAATTTGAATTTTCAGTTCCAGGGTCGGACATAGGATACCTAGTTTTTATCCCAGAAAACGGAATAGTTCGCGCGAGATAGCAATAAGCGAATTCTGCGCGGACGGAATCGCGGGTAACAGCTAGTCTGAAATATAATAACAGCCCGCTCGTGTCAAAGCCTACTGTTATCCGGAATGGAGACAGGGTGCCGTTGGAAGCGACACGATTTTTTCCCTGAAGCTATAAATGTTTATTTTATAAGTTGCATCTCATTAATTTTACAGCAAAATGATAACGTCGCTTTTTATCGCGTATAATTAAAACTTTATTAAGTGTTTAACTTGCGCTACTGCTGGGTTTAATGGCCATAATCATAATGTGAAATGTATGTTCGGATCATGCGTAGGTAGATCAGAGTAATTGAATAAAAAAAAAAACGCACAAAACATGTAAATTCCACTTCTCCGAAGTATAATCTGTGGCACTTATAATTAAGGACCACGAAATTGAAAGATTCTTGTCAATTCATTAAATCAAAATTATGTCTAAGCCACTTTTTAGACAAAGCTGTTTTCCCCTTGAGAGTATTTTAACGCTTAAAACAACTTTTAACCGACTATAAAAAAACATGTTTACTACAAACTTTTCGCTAACTATATTGGACCTAGTGGACGAAATAAGACTTGAAAGATTTGATCAAAAAACCAAAAAAAAAAAAATATATATATATTTTTAAAAATTGGCCACCAAGGGCTCTTTTACATGTATTTTTTAAACTACTAGCGCATTCGGAAATACCATCATTGCTAAGAAAAATGCGCCGCAAGAAACTGGGCAGAAAGACATTTTTTTCAAAAGAAAATACAGTGAGATTACTTAAATTCTACTTAAATTATATACATTTATAAAAGAGATGTAAAAGGTCCCCGAGCCTTAAATTATATTAGTCTATAGTAGAGATATATTAAGTCTCGACTAGTCAAAGTAAAACAAAGTTATAGATATGTAAAAAAAAGAAAAGAAAAAAAAAGATCCAAACGTAATAATAACCAACACCATGGCAACCTAGTCGAAACCCTTAACATAATTGAGCTCACGTCAGTAATCCGTCTAATATTACACCTTGTTTAAGTCTTGGCATCGTTCTGATTTCTTAAACATTATTTTAATTTATTCTCCAGCGCATATCCAAGATTTACGCCTACCATTCACAAATCGTTTAAACTGTCATTACGACACCAGCACAATATATCGTGCGTCTATTTATCCGGTTCGAGGCTTGAGGATCTCGTTCATAAATTTTATTGAGAATAAATCCGAACTTTATTGCTGATAGACCACACCTATCAGCATCAGTGGACTGATAATTAAGACGCCACTAATCCAATTTGTGGATCAAAAAACCGGGCAAGTGTGAAGTGGCTCAATTTACAACGGTTCCGTATGTTAATGGTAACCATCGTGTTTCTATAAATTTAAAGGCGATTTGGTAATGTTTCTTCGGCAGTTCGCGCTGGCGTAAGTTAGATTGAGGTGCGAAAATTACATCGATTTATATTAGAGCTTTTAAATAATAAGGTAAAATATCCTATGACCTATTTATTTATTTATTTATTCATTGTCAAGTCATGTACATACATATGAAGATGTTAACATTGTTCTAAGTTAGTCCATGACGCCCTGCAAGGGCACACAATAGTAGTTAACCTATCCTATCCTACGACTACACGCACACACCCATATACAAATCACGTCTTTATCCCTTACGGGGTAGACAGAGCCGAAGGTAAGAAGGCCATACGTTTAGCATGATTGTGGGGTTATAGATGGCAACACGACTAGCTTCCTGAAATCTCTATGTCAAGCAGTAGCGTGGCGTTCAAAGAACTCAATTCCCACCGGTTTTCAAAGCAATGTGAGTGTCCTCTTCCTACGTGTATTGGCAGAAAGTAGCCCCAATTCTCTTCGGTTTGCCTAAAGCTGTGTTTGGCGACACGCTACTGATGTCAAGATGCAGAATTTCAACTTTCTAGGACTAAGAGTTTGGGCATAGCATTGATGAACCTGTCAATCTGAATTTTTCTTTATATACATAATATTATTATGTATTTAAAAAAAGTACAATCCGTCCAGATTACTAATAAATTATCATAAAATACTTATAAATTGAGAATAAAATTACAAGGGGTCGCGTTGCCTTACAAACCGCCCGAAAATATTGTAAGGGAAAAAACAATCGATAGTCGCTTTAGAATCAAATAGCTACTGTCTTCGTGTTATCTGCAATCTATCGCTTTTATTTTTCAAAGATGAATTCGGCAGCGGAACCCCGAAAAAGGTATTTTATAGACCATGGTTTCGTTATCAAAACAATCGGTCCCTCCGTCGGCTTCCGTGCGCTATGAAAATGTTTCTCTTCGTTCTTGACCTGGTTTTTAGTAGCATTGTTGACATATTCGTTACATTCCAATATTTTCTGGCAGAGGTGTACCTAATTGAATTCCTTTAGTTGTAGAATGTTTAGAATAAATAATAAATTTGAATGTTAAATAATTATAGTTACGAGTGGCTTAGTGAGGTGCAGACATGGCGAGTTTTGTTCATTTTTCGAAATTGGTGAAAATTTATTATGATGTTTTTATATTTTAAGCCTCTCCGGCTCCGCCTTTTTTAAAAAGTTTCTTAAAAAATCCATATGAGTATTTAATTGCCAAACCGGAACCCAAAATGCGACTTATAGACGTGAATATAGGCTAGACGTACAGCCAAATACTAAATCATTATCGCCCGAGCTGGGTGCTACACTGAAATCCGATTTTCGAAGTTGGTGTCATACCATCTCTCTCACTCACGACTTAAACACTATTAGTATGAGCGGAACGACACGAAACTAATCTCCAAAATTTAATTTCGCAGTATGAAGCCTGAAACGGAGACGCTTCGCGCTAGCTCGGTCAATGAAATGTTTAATACTTTATTGTTATAAATTGTATCCAATCGCCGTCAACGTTAAAATAAATATCAACCTCATAAAATGTCATGACAGATTTAAATGCGCTAGACAAGTATTTTGGCAAACTTTTCCTGCTACATTTGACGTTTCATCACTCAATTTCTTAGCGCGCACGAAGCTAGCGAAAACAACACAATCCTCACTTTTATTACGACAAGAATTCCAATGAAAGTATTTCACATTTTTAATAGCAAACCAAAATATCTGGCGATGTTAACAACCACACCATTGTTTACGACGGCAGTATTAAAATGGAGGAGTTACAAACATTTTAACGCGCTGATTTATAGATTTTGGTAAGAATCCGCTTAAAAACAAAGAGATTTACTAATAGCGTTGTAAAGTATTAGAACAAAGTGATCGGTTTCGCTGGCCCATTGCCAGCCGCGGGCGTCCATTCAACGCCGTCATTCATACCAAAGATCTCAATACCTGAGCTTAATAAAAAGGGAAATACAATATCTTCATCGCGCTTAATTGAATACAACGTTAGACTGTATAAAAAAGGATACGCAGTAATGGAATTACGAAAGATTTTATAATGATTGAAGGTTCCGAGCCTAGCCTTTTGATTAGCTTGATGGGCTAAAACCTTTTTACGTAAAAATTAGAATTTATATACGTACGTTTAGAATCAGCCAGTATTTATTTCGCTTCTTCTTCTTAAACTTAAAGGGCTAGGTTCATGGTCCTTTCCCTGGAAAGTATACGAAGTATTCAAAGTATAAGATATAGTCAGTATACGACACGATTTCTACTTTCTCATTTTTATTTCGCAATTTAAAAAAATATCAAAAGATGCAGATATTTGTGGAACAGTCCGCTCTTGTTCCGAGCAATTAGGGTTTGGGTTTCATTCATCTTATCAAACATACTATTATATCCGTTTAGAATAATTTAATTACCTCATTTTCGTAATTACGAAATTATTCTACAAAGATAAGTAAGTGGTTGTTTAAATAAAACACACCCAGCCATCGATTCGTCGGAACTCGCGCGGGTTGGTGTTAGTATGAAATGATTATATGTATATTCAGCAACAAGGCTTTCATTTTGCACTAACCAAATAAGTGCTATTTGGTGTGGACAATATTATAACAAATGATAGAGTTCTGTCTAGTAGTTTGAAATAAAATAAAATGAAAACACACACACACAACACAGCATCACGCGTGAACGGTTGTTTGTTATTGTTAGGAGAAGGTTCTTATAAAACAAAATCTTTAGAAATGAAAAAAAAACCTGTAAACGGCAAAGGCGCGGACAACAGCTAGTGCTTGATAAAAAATGAGGACGCAAGAGGGGTAGCACTGGTCCATCGTAAATAGAACATTGAATTGTTTACTCAAATATTAAGAGCAGTTGCACAAGACATATTCTAACGAGTAGTTCAAATACTGCCCTTTGACGTCACAACTCAATGAAGTCTATAAAAACGAAACCAATACAGATGTATATCTATTTCCAGATGTTATAAAACTTGTTTGCTTTTAACTATCGCCCTTGGGAGGGTTTAGCTCACTGACACGAGATAATCGTAAATTATTTACGGTTTAACATATATATAGCGCGTACCTAGCGTAAAAATTTGATTTGTGGCCAATAAGAAGTTGTTATTTGATTGATGTTCGTTATTTTTGTTCTCAATGGGTGTAAAATTGTTTTTAATTTGCGAAAGTAGTACAGGGACGCGGTAAACGTAGGTGGCGCCTGTATCAAGAGTTGTAACTATTATCTCCCGTGTTTACCTTACCATCTGATACTGGCGACTGATTCCGTTTGTCTGTTTGCTAACGTTGTTGCTTTCATTTAAATAATGTTAACTTCTAACCTATTCTGTAGTTGTTTTTGCCGTTAACTAGCCAAGATTTGTGTTCGAAAAACTTAAACCTATTTAGTACTTTTATATTCTTTTAGAAACTGAAATAGCAAATGCAAATGACTTAAATACCTGCAAAAACTCCAGCCATAGATACCTATTTAAAGTAAACCCTGACATAATTGAGCAAAACTGTGACAGTAAAGCCAAAACAATTCATAGAAAGATAGAAATAAGTGTTTATTCGTCATAAAAAAACAAAGGCGATATGGCTGACATCTCCGCAATGCTATACTATGGAATCCCACTGCGCTGATTTTTAGCTCTTTTTATATTTTTAAACGATACTGAAAACTAGAATACGTACAAAAATCCGAAAACTAAAGCTATGGACTGGAATCGAACCCGGATCCTCATCATTCCGTAATGCGTGCTTTTATCCCTACACCGTACCAGCTGTCATGTGACTTTACTAAGCGATTTTTTGTCGCTAAGCGCGATCTGTTTGAATTATGAGTCTGTACGACAATTATTATTATTTTTTTCTCTTTTTACGTAGGTAATAGAAATAAAATAATTAAGATAAATACGTACTAAAAAAGACTAAGTTCTCTACTAATTTGTACCTTATTTGACATGACAAAGATGCTCCAGCGCTAGTCAATTTTTAATGATGGCGTAAGCGATGTCAATAAGCGTTACGTAATGGGTGCGATGAACTATAACAACGTTTTTACCGACCCGTTTGTATCCATTGCTGTTTTGCCGGTGTTTAATTGTGTTGATAAGAACGCATATTTGTATCTAAGGCTGATCGTACACTATGTCTTTGAGATATTATAAACTTCGTACCGTTGTCACTAAAATTACGAATATCAAATTGAAGAATCTTTATGGAATTGGAATTCTTGGAAAAGGATATGGAACTTAATGGTGAAAGTTACGGAAGTTGATATATACCTATCTGGAATGAAACAAAAATATGGGGCTGCTTTTTAAGTTTTCATTTAAGTACTTTTTAGCTCTACTTAGCTTCTGCAATTGTTTTAAATAACTACCTTGAAGATAGCGTTAATAAACTTGAACTTAGATAGGTATTAAATTTCAAAACGATACTGAAAATTAGAACTCAGAAAAATCCGAAAAGTAAAGCTTTGACTGGGAACTACTATTTTTCGCATTTTTCTGTGTTTTCTAGTTTTGAAATCGTTAAGAACCGTAAAAATAAATATAAAAAATCAATAAGTATTCTTGATTTATTTGATAGTAGGTACCTTAGATAGCTATTTTTTAGCTTGTGCTTTCATTTTTATTTTAATCTAATATTATAAAATTGATAACACGGCTATTAATGGCGCGCGTAACATTGTAAGAAGGAAGTTTACGTTATTATAGTGCACTAAAATAAAATTGTTTTATGATACGAATACGATGTTTCCGCCAGCCGAAACAATTGAAGAACAAAACAATTTTCAAGTCATATTGACGTCAGCCGTATTATTTTTTGTCCGATTACTTGGTGATTAAATTATTGATACACATTATTTTAATGTATTGTAGGACATGTCAATTTATTGTTCTAAATCCATCCTTTTCCTAAATTGTAAACATCAAAGTAAAGAAACAAGCATTATTCTTTGACAGAGCCGCCTTTGAAAAAGAGTTACTTCCTCGACTTTCCATCTAGGTAGACTTCACTTTATGATTGACCTCCATAACATTGGAATCATCTTTTTCTTAAGGGTATTCTTTGTAATAATAAATAAATATCATGGACCAAATTGCACTAGGCAACGAATAAACATACTTATATAATGTATGTACATACATACGTACAAACAGTAACCACTTGGCTATCGGGTCATCCTTCACGTTAGCCTTCGATCCCACTTCACCATTCTTGATCCAAATCTAAAAATCTAAAATTTCACTTCAAACTGATCAATTTTCGCAGATATATTTAGTTGCTATAACTACTAATATATACTGAATCAATGGAACCGTTATGCTTGCTTATCGGCCAATGTCGAACTCGATGCAATGGTCTTTGCAATTTCCAGATTTACTGATATCGGACGTAACTGTAGCTGTTTAGAACTATTTTATCTAGGATATCATACCTACGTTGACCCATATTAGTCGCCAATATAAACTGAACGGCTGGCACAATGCGCGCGAGATTTTTGTCGCGCGCGAGAAAGAATATTCGTCTTTTTCTTAATGTACGTTCTAGAAAGAAACGGGTAGTCTATCTCGCGCGCTCTTGAGCTAGCCGTGTTGATAATTTTATAGACGACATATTAATTGCTAAAATGCTATACTGGTGCTGTGTCAGATGAAGACCTCGCGTCGCGATGTTTATAGAATGAAAAACTGTTATGTCAGAAAGCATATATATAAGAAAGCATTTATATCCAAGCTGAAACTAAAGCTTGGTTCGAGTTTTTGGTCAATAAACAATTAAGTTGATATTTCATTTGAAACTAGTCATGTTTTCCATTTGATACAATTGACATCAAAGCAGAAAAGTGAATTTCTTGATCGATCTGAACAAAAATTTACAGACAAATTATAACTTTATAATAGAGAAGCCACTACATTTTGAATGTTTTACTAACAATTTCTCATAAAAATATTATTTTTCACGGGATGTAGACCGCGGTTACCTTTAAGCTTCAGATTTTAATGTAGACACATTAACCAATAATCATTTAAAACGAAATCTACTTAAAATATTTATAAAGTTTTTTTTGAACCCGGAAAATAAGTGTGACATCGCCTACTTCCGCACAATTTAGGTCTAAAACCTTCATAAAAATTATCAATGCCCGCATATCTTGCTCCGTGGGATAAAGTGCTGCCCCACACACTCACATGTTTACATATTGGATCAGCGGTGAAAACTATATTAGCTGATCAAACACATCGAAACTAGGTTATCATGCTCTATTAAATCATAAACATACTTATCTTTATTATTTTTTATTAATTTTGCGTAGTTGGTTCTTCTGTTTGTGGCAGCAATTTAAATGTTTAAAAAAACATATTATTTAAAATATACTACGGGAAAGATTGAGGATGCAAGAGAGAGAGAGAGCGACGTAATACGCGTACGAGAGAGTGAATTAGATGGACGAAACTATTTTTCTTTCACGCTTCGACCCTGAATGAAACAAAGGATACTCTGTAACTAAACAAATAAAGCTTTTTTTTTCTCGGACTTCAGTAACTCATAAAAAATAAATAGATCATTTGAAAGATACTTTCACATTTGGTCAGGAGATTCATTAAATGTAAGAATTAGTTAATTAAGGTGTTACCATGCGCTCTTTTATTTCAGTTTTTGGTGAAAAAAACATTAGAAATACGATGATAAATTTAACAGTTGCGTGTGTTTAAATAGTTTTCGAGATATATCATTCAGATAACAATTGTTTTATTGAAATCGTGTACCTTACAGATCAACGGTTTATTATGATAATATAAACATTTTTATCTTTTGTCTTGAAAAGGATAGCAAAGATAAAATAATACTAGAGACGATACGAACAATTCTTTACTGACAAATAAACATTTGTTTGGTGTAAGAAGTGAGTGAAGTATTACGAACTGAAAATGGTGTGTTTTAAAGTGGTTTGGACAATAGTGCTACTGACGGTAAGTCCTTTCCAGTTATATTTTTAGTTATGTTACCTCTACAAAGCAGTCAATTTTCTTCCTGACAATGTGACATAGTTCACGGATGGGTTTTGGCACTATAGCCCAAGGCCTCTCACTCTGAGAGGAGACATGTGGGACGTAGTTATATAGCCTGGTGATGATGATGATAATGATTTATATTTTTAACGTCTACATTTGTTATTTTTGGACTCAGTTTTTTTTTCAATCTTTGAGGTTGTTTTGTGGTTTTTAACGTTATCTGTTTTTGTGACTCAAGTTTTGTGGTTACACGAATTATGCGGTGTGTAATTAGGTACTGAGGATAATTTTGCGTGGGTCTAAACATTTCACCAGTAAATCATGCAATGACGAAATGTAGGCCTTTGTTATTATTTTCATTCCAACTGCACAACTATTATTTTAGTGCGTTCTAGTTCTTTGATTTGATATGCCGCCTGTAACGCCTGAATCAATATTTTTCATTATAAATAGGACTCACCTTAAACATAACACAAGACCGTAACATTTGTTCTGTTTTGCCTTTTCTGTCAGGTGTTTTCGGACAAAAACTGTTCTAATGACTCCTTTCCTCAGAACGATCGCTGAACGTACAACAGGCAAGTTAAGAACAGTCATTAGTTTTGAAAGCTTCCTAACAAACCTAATTTTTAACAAAGCTAAAGTCATAAACCATCATTGGCTAGGTGTCAATGCAAATTGTACCGTCTAGACGTTCAATTTTAAAGATTGTGGCCACTCGATTAGAAAATTCGTGCACATCAATTCAGGTCACTTCAAACTATTTATTGCGGTTACTTATCGATCTTTATCACTTTACTTGCTATTTGAGTCTACTTTTTTGCAAGTGATAATCAAATTTACCTAGTAAACATTTCACAAATATGTACATTAGATAAATCGCTCTATAGGCTTTTGCTAACTTAGCAATCGTTTGTCCTTATCTGTGAAAGGTAAATGTCAAAGTGACAGATAAGGACAAACGATTTAGTGCGTTTATGAATAAGGGTGATACCTTACAACTTTGCCAATAGAGTTCGGCAATCAGCATGTTTTGACTTTCATTTCAGTGTTTTATTACTTCTTCTCAATTGTTCCCTCGTTGCCAAAGATCGTGGCTGCGTTTCAGCCCGTCAAAACTGCGATTTGCCATTGGTTACGATCAGCTGGAGCCGGTGGAGTGTGGAGCTGATTGGTTGGCATGGTCAGTCCAACGCCTTGCGCTTCTGCCTCTGGGCCTTTTACCCTCAACTAACATGTTATTGCTTGACTTCCAAAATAAATTAGGGTACCATTCTAATTTATATTTCACTAGCTTCTGCCCACGACTTCGTCTGCTTATTATACATATACACCTTCCATAAAATCTGTGGCGCAGTTTTAAAGATCTAAGCAAACATAGGGACAGACAGACAGCGGAAAGCGACTTTGTTTTATACAGTGTAGTGATTGGCTCGCTGAACGATTAAATAAATAAAGAAAAAAAACATTTATTCGCTTTTGTAGGACACAAATATAAGAGCATACACACAATTATATAGAAAAGAAAGAAAAAACACAGACTTACAATTAAATCATAAGTGTAGTGAAATGAAGGTAAAGTGCCAAATTTTGGATTCCTAAAAACACCTCTAAAGCAGAAAACGGACAGACGGGTGCTAAACTTAAAGTATTACATTTTCTGAAAATTGCATCATCATTACAAATATGTACTTTCTTACATTATTTCTTTAAACATTGAATATGCAGCGTGCATCTGGTTTTAGTTGACAGTGTGTTAAGTGAAAATATCTGGACAAAAACACGTATTACTATGGTTTTGTTTGCTTTGGCGTACTATTTGATACTGAGTTAGAGATGTACTATTCCTAAGAATTCGTGCGTCAGAGGCCGTATTGTATTATGCTCATATAACCTTCTCTTTCTACCCTCATCCTTTATCGTTTGACGAAAAGGATCGGTGAAAGAGATTGTGATTCCAAGGGAGTTAGATAAGTAGTAAGAAGGCCAAGTCTAATCCCAAGCCACTGATATCTGACTGGTACTAAATAATTGCGCGAGTTTTCCAGAACCACATTGCTTTGGCTTTAATAAAAATAAAAAAATTACATCAAATGACCTAGTCATAAACTAAGCAAAACTTTTACTATGGGAACTAGGCGAAGTATAGACGTACGTCAGTATCGCCTGCCTCTACCGGGATTCGAACCTGGAACCACTAGCTTCATAGTCAAAGTCAGTAACCACTAGACTATCTGGTCGTCATTACGCGGACGCTGCTTTGTTTTTGTGATAGTGTTTCGGAGCAACTTTGAACAATAGCGTTAACCAAACAATTTATTTCATACGTGCAATGTAGTGCCGTATGGCGGTCAAAAGTGCCAGAAATGCAATGTCACAGCTCCACCCACGCCGTGGCGCCATTAGCGTCATGCCTGACGATTAACTATTAAATTAGAACTTTTAAAAGCCTGTGTTAAATATAACCGAGTTGCTTCACTTGCTCATAAAACCTGACATTGGAACTGTTGGTACAGTTTTACAACCCGGAAATACCGCTGTCGTCATGCCGGGTCCACCGGTCCCGACATTGCCAATAATTATTTTATGAGCCCGTATTTCACTAGGAATGTGGTGTATTTATTTAGGGGTCTTCTGAGTTGAAAAAGCAGTGGTCAGTTGGTAATTCCACGAATCTATGACGTTCTGTACTGTCACCATGACACGGGTAAATAGCAACACGTCTTTCTCTCCGCGAATTTTGATGGTTAATTTGTAGTTTTTGGACTAAGCATAGGGAAAGTTCATTTCATTTCTTAATTTACGTTGCGGAGGGGATTGCAAACCATCCAGATCTTTCCTTTGTTGTTGTACTGCAAACGCTCTGTCATAAGATCAACTTCTGCACTTTCGTTTTATTTGTATCTGCAGATGTTTTGGCAAGGATACTATAACGCCCGGCAATCTATGTCGTCTTAGGATATAACTCTTTAAGGAGGACAATAACTTCATAAAGAAGGCGTTATGCGCGAAATAAAGATAAAGCATCAAATGAAACCCTATTGTTCCGCAAAAATGGTTTATTCTAACGAATTTGGTTTAACGAATTATTTATCTTAAGAGAAAACCATGGCGACAAGCGGTTTAGTTTGCGTTTGTAAAATGTAACATCCCTATTTAGGTAACATAAATAGACCTAGACGCCAGTCATGCGTATGTTCTGGCCTCCCTTCGAGTAGAAGAATGTTTCCTATAACATTAATAGCCTATAAACAAACGGAAAATAATGTTATCATTCGTTGAGGAAAATTTTTGCTGTGAATTATTATGAGTGGGTGCCAAACTCGCACTTC
This sequence comes from Pandemis corylana, assembly GCA_949127965.1. Lineage (NCBI taxonomy): Eukaryota > Metazoa > Arthropoda > Insecta > Lepidoptera > Tortricidae > Pandemis > Pandemis corylana. The sequence continues at coordinate 8,039,512 of OX421867.1, read as the reverse complement.
ACTATTTTGTATAAATACCTAAAGAATCTTGGCGCCATCCTCAGCGATTCTCTCGGGCGTAGCCTCTAAGCAAACAAACTGTACGCACACGATTTTTAAGTTTACCTATGCCTATTAGTAAATGGCAAACATGTAAATATTACCATGGCAGTGGACAATGAACGCTAGCCGGAAAGAGAATATATTATATGAGTAAATTTAAATGCAATAAAAATGTAAACCAATGACAATGATATTTCATATCTATAAGTCGGTATCTATTAATGTAACGTTGCAAGCGAATATTATAATTCGCAGGATAAATACAAAGTGACCCAGATCGGGCATGCTCATGGGTGTTTGCATAGTCGCTTCGTCGCACTCCCTACCACCTTTGTTTTACTCACCGACCGTCTGAATGGCTAATTTAGAATCCTATTTATCTGATTCAGTTGTTCAGTCGACCTGAATTTTCGGCTTCATAAATTCCATGTCCACGTCATAACTAAGCACCGCATTGTCCTTGCTCCAGACGATATCGATCTTACATTGACTACGAATAAGAGATAAAACGTCCTCAACCAGAACTGATATACCGAGGATCAGTCAACGTAAAGTTATTTTAATGGTGATGCTTAGCAGAGATAACCGATACGTTCCGATGGACAGATATAAACCACCAGGCCCTGCGGAGTTTACCAACTAATCCTCAACCTTAATTTGATATTGGCATGTTAATGAAAATTGCAAACTCTGCGTCAATTAGGAGCTGGGTGTGGAATGAAATGCCCCGCGGCAGAGTCAGATGAGCTAATAAATTTATAATTTCTAACGAACCTCATCGCGTATGATAATGGAAAGTCAACTGGTCTACTTAGAATAATGAAGCAGCCTTCGCCTGCATTAGCTATAACAGTTTCTATTAATATCGAAGGATGCCAGTGAAAACTAGGATATATAGGCCAGGGTCGATACCTTTGAAAATGATAAAAAGTAAAATAAAATTATAGTAGGATGAAACCCATTAGAAAAGGTAGAGAATATTACAAACATTAAAGGAAAAATAAATTACGGTCGATCTGAGGTCGGGAAGGGGGGGGGGGTGAGTTTTTAAGGGTGAAAGACGGTTTATCTCGATTTCCGGCGAAACTACAAGTCTTATGAAAAAAAGTTGAATGGCAAAAATGTAGGTAATAAAAAGATATACAACTTTTGTTTTTACACTTTTTTCACATAACCTCAAAATTTATGTGAAAAATTCAAATAACCAAGTTTTTGGTTTTTAATTTTTATCTTTTGCAAAAATAATAATTTTTTCACGAAACTTGGTGAAAACTTACCTTTTTATGTCCCGAACTTACAGTATTTTTTTTTATTTAAAAGATTCATTTTTTCACCTTATTTTGACTTAATATCGAAAAAGCACCCTAATTTTCAATCGAAAATTCTCACGTCAAAATATCTGTTTTTTTTAAAAAGTCGGTGGCTTTTTTGTTTGTTGAAATCTCTACTTTCCGATGGTATAAAAAATATATACATTACAATGGTAATTTTTGTCAGAAAATGCAAATAAAGGAAAAAATCATTATGTTGAATTTTGAGCTATTTATTTAAAATTTACACCTTAATTACTCGTTAAACGTAAGATTACATGTTACATTGATAAACAAAAAAATTACGAATCCATAAAACATAAAGATTGGAAAAAACATGCGAAAATAATTGTTCCAAATATTAAAAAAATAGGATTTAAAGGAGATTTCATCTAAAAAATGTGACTGTTGCAATATTTTTCAGTAATAAAGTTGATTTATTAAATTCTAATTACATTTATGTCATAGAAAATCTCATCTTACTAATATTATAAATGTGAAAGTTTGTTACTCTTTCACGCCAGAACGGCTGAACAGATCGGGATGAAATTTGGAACATATATAGATTATAGTCTGGAATAACACATAGGCCACTTTTTATCCCGGAAAATTGCGCTATTCCCGTGGGATAGCGATAAACGAATTCTATGCAGACGAAGTTGCGCGCAACAGCTAGTAATATATAAATATACATGTAAATCGTACTATTGAATTTCGATACTTTATACTGATTACGTTATTCATAATAATTTTCTTAAATACAATAAAAATAGGATTTGAATCCTATTTTTAAATATTTAGAACAACTATTTTCGCATGTTTTTTGCAATCTTTATGTTTTATGGATTCATATTTTTTTTGTTTATCAATGTAACATGTAATCTTACGTTTAACGAGTAATTAAGGTGTAAATTTTAAATAAATAGCTCAAAATTGAACATAATGTTTTTTTCCTTTATTTGCATTTTCTGACAAAAATTACCATTGTAATGTATATATTTTTTTATACCATCAGAAAGTAGAGATTTCAACGAACAAAAAGGCCACCGACTTTTAAAAAAAAACAGATATCTTAACGTGAGAATTTTCGATTGAAAATTAGGGTGCTTTTTCGATATTAAGTCAAAATAAGGTGAAAAAATGAATCTTTTAAATCAAAAAAAATACTGTAAGTTCGGGACATAAAAAGTTAAGTTTTCACCAAGTTTCGTGAAAAAATCATTATTTTTGCAAAAGATAAAAATAAAAAACCAAAAACTTGGTTATTTGAATTTTTCACATAAATTTTGAGGTTATGTGAAAAAAGTGTTGAAACAAAAGTTGTAGATCTTTTTATTACCTACAACTTTGCCATTCAACTTTTTTTCATAAGACTTGTAGTTTCGCCGGAAATCGAGATAAACCGTTTTTCACCCTTAAAAACTCACCCCCCCCCCCCCCTTCCCGACCTCAGATCGACCGTAATTTATTTTTCCTTTAATTTCTGTAATATTCTCTACCTTTTCTAATGGGTTTCATCCTACTATAATTTTATTTTGTCTCAAAAATTATCGACCCTGGCCTAATATGTTTTGCTCTATAGTTGTCTTAGACCTGCGTCACCATTGCCCTAGTTTCCTACACATGCAACGAATTGCATACCCTAAACGTTTTGGCCTTGGTGCCAGTGAGGCTGCTACCATAAACGACAAACAATTGAAAGTAATAAAGTAACATGTAGGTACGTTGATTGTGGTCACAGTTACGACGTCAAAGGAGATAGCGCGATTGTAACAGCAAGAGTAATTTCTGACCATACGTGCAAATGGCAGCCTTGGTTTCATTACAAAGAACATTGTCACAGTGACAATCTTGTAAATGGTCAACATTTTCGTATCTAGCCTCGAGACCAACATGATTAATTTGTCACTATACTTATTTTAAAATATTTCGGAATCCAAATTATCATAAATAAATACATAATTGTCATGCATGTAAAAAAGTGTGTCGTTCTGGTGTTAAATGTGTGATTCAGCAGCTGCATGACAAATTACTTTATTAGGTTTATTAGCATAGTAATCAATGAAAATTTTCAGTGACACAGATCAATTTGAAATGATCAGTTTTGAAAGGAATTTATGTCGAATCGAATGTTTGTTAGCTTAAACCAAATCCGAAGTAAACATTGGCCCTATTGAAGAATTAATTGAATTTGGCTTGTTACCTAAATTGGTGATGACTGGTGAAGAATTTTTATTGGAATGCCGGTCGGCTTGAAGTTGTTATAAAACAATCTGACAAGGTTCATATTTTAAGCATTTAACTAAACTGGATCCGGCTGATGTGAACAATAATGAGTGGGCTTTGTAGGAGGCGTATAATGCTCCTGGTTACTTAAACGTTTCATTCGTTAGGAACTGGTTCCGCGACTTAGTGAAATTGACCTTCGTTAACTGCATAAAGTAATTAAAGACAATGTCAATGCGCGGCATCTGTTTATTGCTCATTGACTTAAGTTTGTTGTATTTCGAGTCATACGAGTTTCAGGACTTCTTTTAAAACCACCATTTATTTTTTAATTGCTTATCATACAAGTTGTCACTAGCAAACTAGGCATGATTGCAATCGTTGAAGTCGAAGATAAAGAAGTATTTGGTGAAGTACAGAATTGTCCCACAGGTGCGACCGAAAAGGTAGAAAGTGAAGACTGGATTGATAAAATGATAAACAATAATGCAATATGCAATTATATAGTCGGCAGTAGTGCTAACTGTAACCGCTGACTCAGTTTATGGCTCGATAAAACACCTAATAAAATCATTAACAACGCTATTCGACGTTAGTAGTCGCACAAAAAAGACTGCGGTTAATTCAATTATGATTCATATCAAAGTTTCTGGCGCCAGATTTTACAACGTTTATAAGTGAGTTGTTGCACGAACAATGTTAATGTTGTTAATGGGATCGAAAGCTATGCGTGAGTACTAACGTACCGAATGAATTTTGTTTGAGATTACAAGTGTTATTTACCTTATTCAAATGGATTGACTGATTTCATCCAAACGAAGAAATTGACTTACTGTCTTGTCAGTCTATCCGGACCTGAATAATTTTAAAAATACTCAATTTACCGGTATTTTTTTAATCTTAAGAAAGTGTTTGAAATTGGCAATTAAAAAAGAAATGAAAACGTTAAGTTAAATGCTGATATTGAATTGCAAAAAATATGTATCGTACGTTTTAAATCTCAATTGTGTTTTGAACTTGTGACATATTTCGCTCAGTTACCAAATTTAAATGGAATAGTAAATTATCTATTCACGGGCTTCTCGGCGCCTCCTTTATCTCACGGGATCGTAAAAGGGACATTACTGCCGCTAATGCCCGCCACGCATTAGCGTCGCTAAGTGTTACGAAACTGCGTACGGGCCATGTGGACGCTATTATAAAATAGATTTAAGGGTTTTGCACTGCAATTTGGTTCGTGTGAACGCACTGGTTTATAAACAAAAAATTGTGCGAAAGTCGTGATGATACTGGCGTCAAGAACTGCGTTTGTTCAGTTATAACAAAATGTTCAAACACATCATTTTGCTGAGACAGGCTTGCGTGTCCAAGAGTTAAAAGATAATATAGTTTCTAACCGAGGCTTAAGTATCATCATAAGTAAGGAACTGCCAAGCCTACCGATGTATAATGATTTAAGGACCGACCACACTGCTGCTTATACAGACGTCACGTATACAAATACCATTGGTTGCGTAAACGCATCGTCAACGCTTTTTACGTCTTGGTGTGGTCGGTCCTTTATTTTTAAAATTCCAGACCACTTCATTTTCTACACTATGCAATGAAGTTAAAATAATTCGATGTATAAACAAATTCGAGTTTTAATCAACCAAAAACTAATTCTCTCTCTGTATATTTTATAGCAAATGCTACGCTTACGTCGCGCTATTTGTCGTCAAATTAAAAATAAGACATCTCTTTCAACAATTTATTGCCATCTCTTGTTGTTAGTTACGCGGGCACCGTATAATTTGTCTATTAGATACGCATATAAAATCGATAAAATCAAATTATAACACTAATGTTTTACGCTTATAGCAGCCAGTTAACGAGTTATTGTGGCCATGAAGCTTTTTTTATAAACGATTGGTGTATTCGCTATGTAAGTTATGATTTCAGACCATTTACACGGAAAAACGGAAAGAAAGAAAGATTGAAGATCCTGTAACTGAAAAACATTCGGCATACGCGTTTGACCTATTGTCATATTCAACTCTAATTTTTTTAAATGAAAGTCGATCGAAGATCTACTGTTAGGGTTGTGGTAGATATCAGAACACTCGGAGCAACACTAATTTACAAAGAAATGTTAGTGCTAAATTCCATGAGTTATTGTTACCATTTTTGCAAAAGCTGCTAGTGCGTATCACAGCACAAAGCTCTGGTCAATTTGCTTCGCTCATACCAAGAACTTGCTCCAATTTTCACGAACAACTAATCACATTCCTGACTTGTTAATTTTTAATAGTCCAAAAGCTGTCATTAGCACCATTCTCGTTCCGCGGACCGTATCACAATTAATGCTTACTTCGACGAAATTATTAAAATTAATACCTCAATCATTTTTATGACTGTTTCATCTGGGTTACGGTTTTGTATCGTAACATCGTAGACCGGAGATTGAGGTCTTTTAATGACACCACTTTGTGCAATAAAAACTGAATGGAAACTAATTGATTTCTACGTTGTTGCTTTAGCACTTCCTCTTCTTGTTAATGGTCGTTATTTGACAGAGTCGCGATTATTATGTGGTTGTTGGTCAAAAATTTGCCACTTACTTTCTGTCTTTGTCGTTCTGTATGATTCCATTACTCTTATTACCGCTGCATTTAATCTGATGTTCGGTTTAACTTAAATTCCGATATCCCTATCGTTTATAAAGATAATAATTATGTTTGATGACTCAGATATTTACGAGGTTAAGTTCGAGAGCGAGCAACGACTGCTTTGTCTCGGCTGACAGAGAAATTACGCGATTATCTTCTTGAAATAATAAAGTGTGGTATTTACAATCGGATTTAGCCCGTATTTCACCATGGATCACATCAAGTTCGGATGAGAACGCTGGCTACGCTTCATTACTGTGATTTGGATTTATTTTGCTACTCGCCTAAGATTTTTCTTTGAGATTTTGCTTTACTGGCACATAAGGTATCTCAGCCCTCTAGGCTGGCAATGCAACTGCATCCTGTGGTATTGAGGATGTCTTGTGGTTCTCACTTACCATCAGATGACCCACGTGCTCGTTTGCCGGTATTGTTATATACAAAACTGACTTTTGAAGGTTAGTATAGATTTATAACTCTTTATTGTACACATACGTAAACAGTTTGTCATCTCTTTCTCACATACGTTGGGTGCGGCTGGAGAAAATTATTGTACATTTTCCAGTTTATCTTCAAAGCAGGCACATGCAGGCACTTTTTATATGCCAAGATCATGTCTACCATACCATAACTCCTGCCGTTATTACCTATTTCCTTAGTATAAATATTCCATTAAAATCTTCGCAAATAACGAAGTTAACGGTTCATTAGTGCCTTCAAGTAAGACAGTTATTCTACATGTAATATTACGTATGCTCTCTGCGAGATCTTTAAATACTTGTTTAAAGTAGAAGCACATTGAATCCAGCATTCCTTTCTGAAATTATACGCCCGTCGACCTCCCAGGTCTAGTGCATGCGTGAAATGTTCTGACAACTTAATCCTCGGCTTGCACGGAAGATCATACATTATTTAAACGAATTTGCGAGACTAATTTCTGGTTCGTTGAGGTAAATCCACACGTACTTACATTATATTAAGAGGAAAGATTTGATTGTTTGTTTGCATTGAATATAGGCTCCAAAACTCCTGGATCGATTCGAAAAATTCTTTCACCATTAGAATCGCACATTGTCTCTGATGAAAAAAGCTACCTATGTTATTTAATTCTGCGCATGCGAAGTCGCGGGCAACAGCTAGTTACTATTACTTTTTAATATCAGAAATATTGTTCAACGGTACGTGTCTTATGTTATAAAACATCTTTTTACAGGTCGTGGGCCGGGAAGGAGTTTTGGCGTCAACGACGACGAGAGAAGTGCGATGTGGCCGAAGGCTGGTATCCGGCCTGTTTTCTCGCCCGCGTCTACCACTGGGCTACTCCTACGTAGCGACGGTACCGCGCGGCGCCTGCCGACTCAACATCTCAGAAATTGTCTCCAGCGACAATTACATAGGTAATCAAAGCAATAGTCGTAAAATAAAGTGCAGCCATAAAATTGCTAAATGAAAAAGGCCAAAATTATTAGGCGCTATCGATTTTTTATTCGCATTGATCAATACTACAAAAATTTATTACAAAATAGTAGGTCACAAGGAGAGATCTTAATCGAGAGATGAAGTGTTCGTTGGTGCAAAGATCGATGTCGAATCGATTAATTGAAATTGCACACGCGCACCGCCACCGCAGTCTTCAATAGACGCGCCTACGCTGCAAATTGTGAGATAAATGGAAGTCGCCTTCACAATTGGCGGTTAATTATTTGCATGACGCAGCCCGTTACAACTTTGTGTTGGGACAATTCGTTAAATGATACCGCTGTGTTTTAGTTTTTGTCTGAGAGTCCCGACTCGACTATGAATTTATTTGCATTCGCTCTTTCAAAGCGCCGTTCTGCATGATTGCCTGTACAACTATTTATTAAACGGTTATATTTGAAGAAATCAGTTAGCTTTTCAAAGAACGCTAATTAAATTTGATATAAAGTTGTTTATCCAGTGTACATTTTGAAAACTACCCTCTCAGGACGTTAACGCTCCAAAAAGAACCTACAGTCAAAATTTCAGCTTTTTAGACTTATATTTTTGGATTCGCGTTGGTAGTGCATAGATCAGTGAAGAAAAATGATTTTGTATAAATATAGGTTAGATTTTTTTAATGAATTTGTCCGTTGTCATCAGCTCTGAAAGTGACCAATGGCTCGTACATAATGAACGGCGAGTTCGCCGTGAGCGCACCCGGCACGTACGAGGCTGCGGGCGCGAGGTTTATCTACTCGCGCGCAGCAGGTCTCGACGCCGTCTTTGCCCATGGCCCACTTCACCATCCTATTGACATAATGGTAACTCTTCAATATTCCACCAATACTACAATTGCTTCGAAGCACACAAACTAAAATTATCTGTGATCTTTTCAGATTCTGTACACTCAGCCGAATCCCAACATCAAATATGAGTACTTAACAGACTCAGAAGACGAGACAAGTAACGATATACCCACGGCTAATCCTCCACCACAACACCACCAAGCACCAAGGCATCATAGGCATCACAGCGCGGAATCCCACACAAGAGCTTTGGAATATCCTTCTGAGCCATCGTTGTCTCGGCCAGATCAAAACCCGAACACCTTTGACAACCGTGTCGCAAATACAGGAGAGAGAAAGTTCACGTGGAAAATTCTTTCGTTCAATCAGTGCTCACGAACTTGTGGTGGAGGTCTCCAAATTGGGAAGTTCAGATGTGTTGAGATCGTAGGGAAGGAAGATAGGGAGGTTTCGGCAGTGCATTGTTCTGGGAATCCGCCACCGTCGCGTCGACGACGATGTGGGCTTAATCCTTGTCCTCCGAGGTGGAGAGCGGCTCCTTGGGGAACCTGTCCTGTTTGCGGGCCAGCTTACCGCACGAGAATTGTGGGATGCGTTCAGGACCATGCTCGAGGAATTACAAAAGTAAGATATTTATAAACCTAATTAAAAAAATTACAAACGTATCCCGTTGAAAGAATTTAACCACCACAAAATGTATGATGTTCGTTAACTTGTGGAATCACGTAATGAGTCCAATAGCAGTAATGAAGCCACTTTAAGAAAAGTTTCAATTATAAAAGAAGGTCGAGTGCTGACTGTACAGCATCAGAAGTTGATATGATCTACACACGACTCTATCGCTAAGGTAATAAGAGGATGTGAAGATCATTTTGATCTCTTCGACTGTTTATTAACTTCTGATTCTGACTGTAACAGTAGAACTGAGAGTCACAACTACTTTATTTGTCTCAATATGCCTTCTATAACTATATCATCTAACTTTTACAGATCAGTGATCAGACATGCCCTCTACCCATGCCGCCGAGCAAAGAGCTCTGTGACATTCCCAATTGCGATGGTACAGTTACCACAGAGGCCCCTCGTCCTGATGCCAGACGGCAAGTGCGACCAAGGGACAGGACAGATACCTTCCGTGAAGGACCGGTTATATCACTCACTCGAAATGTAACAGACAATGAAATCGGCCCGACCCTGAGTCAGCAGTCGTTCAGTCATACTGGTGCTGGTGGATGGTTATATACTGAATGGTCTGAGGTATAAAACTTAATCTTCTCTTATTTACTGTATCATCGATCCCATAGGGAATAAATATAAATAATGCTAATTATGATCGCAAGTCATATTCCAAAGTCTTTTGAAGAAGTCTAGAGCAAATTGAAAAAGTTAACCCCCGTATTTTATTTGAAAGACTTGATTAATCTACTAGGCTAACTGGTCAGTGATGTAATGGTTTTCTATATACTACGAGTAATCGTAGGTATTTAAAGATGTTGTTTTGAAACTATCATTCTGTTCCGGTTTCGAGATCTGGTAAAAAACAAAACACAACGAATAGAGGAAGAAGGCGTTGTTACTTTTCATCCGTACGTAACTATTGATCTCCTTTACACCTTTCTAAGCAGTAAGACTTGTTTCAGTGTGTGGGTTGGTGCGTCGGAGGCGGAGTTCAGTCTAGAGGAGTCCGGTGTGCTGATCCAGCTGGTTGTGCTGCTCATCGCGCGCCGACTTCATCACAGACCTGTGCTTTAAGGAAACAGTGTGACGCTCAATGGTTTACTGGTACGTACAAAATATTTCTGCGAAAATAGTTACTGAGCTTGTGCTGCTTGCAGTAATAATTCCCCTAATTTCAACAGATTTTGTAAAAAAATCATAGAAACGTGTTCTTTACCAGATGGAAGTACTTACCTATGTAGTAAACTGAAAGATTGTAATCAATATTTCGCTACAACAATTCGCTACAGGTACACTATCATGTTACGCTGCTTTGTTTGCTGTTATTCTAAGGTCCAAACCAAGTTTAGTTCTCAAAAACAATTGCCTTAATTTAGTAGCATTAACGATTATTTGTTACGTGTACTTATTTTTTTCTTCGGCTTTGAAATGAAATGAAATGAAATGAGTTTATTTTGCTGGAACATACACAGGTGTTACTTATACATGTCAGTTGGACGCAGTTACATGAATGCATGCTCCGCCACAATATGGCACGCAAAAGTCTTAACCTAAATTATTATAATATAATCAGTTTATTCATATAATTTGTCAAAATATTCTTTTAGACTGTCTTCTCTTTGGCATCCTTAATTTGCCTGGTTTTTACGATTACTAGCCCTATGCCTTATCATAATTGGATTTGTGCTGTCTGTTTTCAGGTGACTGGTCGCCCTGCTCAGCATCGTGTAGTGGACGTCAAGTACGTGGGGTCATCTGCATTGGAGGCAATGGACGGCGACTTAGAGACGGCTCGTGCCGTGCCCCCAAACCAGAGGCTGAACGGGCCTGCGGGGGAACCTGTGCGCCTAGCTGGTATCTTAGTGATTGGAGTGAGGTTCGTGGAGAAATTGTTGACTTTAGTCGCTTTGATATGCAACACATTAGTGTATTTATTATTCTAAGGCTCAGACTCTACCTTAAGAGATCTGGTTGTAACAAGTAACGGTTAAACAAAGCGGTAGTTATGTAAGAACCTATTCAAGATGTCCTAGCGATACGGTTTGGCTTGTAGACTTGCGCTACTTTATTCCGGCGTGGAGAGTAAGACAAGACAGCCGGTGAAATAACTGACTCATGAGGTATTTTATCTTAGCTCTCTAGGCTGGCAACGCATCTGTAATTATCTAGTGTTGCAGATATTTATGAGCACAGGTGATCACTTAACATCAGGTGACCCACTTGCTCGTTTTCCTTCCTATAAAACAGACTAAGCGTTAAAATTCACAATCTCCTTGTTTAGTGTCAAGGCCCGTGCGAGGCTGGGATCCAAACCAGAACAGTGTGGTGCGCACGCGGCGGCGTTGAAGGTGCAGAAGGTGCCGCTCGCGATGCCGAGTGCCACAGCACGAGGCCGCTCGCTCGTCGGACTTGTGTGCCTGCGCGTTGCTCAACCAGTTGGCCCCAGGCTAATAGGCCTGCTGTCAATCCACCTGCAGGTTAGCTGTAACAATGTATTCGTAGCATGCCATACCATATGGTGGTATGCTGGTTATAGAAAACCAGACCACCTCCATGTGGTGTAATTATGACTTCTGGGGCCTGTATAATAGAAGTGCACCGTCTCTTCTGTGCTAGAGCCTAGAGGCCAAGCGAGTTCGGGGCTCCGCAGAGTTAGGACCCGCGGCAGTTTGCCAGTACTACCAAACTATAATTACGCCGCGGAACTCCAAACAATCCAGAAGCAGTCAATGGAGGAGAAGTTCTCGTCTATTTATTGCAACCGACAACTTGAAGTAATTTTAACCATAACTTCATCTGTTCATCCTCTTACGTACATAATTACAGTGATTAAAGCGATATCTTCAGTTTCAGATCCACAACAGCGAGTGACGAGACACCAAAGCCCGAATACGCAAAATGTTAAAAATAGGCCGTTCAATAACGGTAATCTAAACAACTCTATTACTACCGTAGAGCAGGGTGACTTTGAAAAAAATGGGGTGTCTGTGATAATTTTAAAATTCCTATAATGAGCACGAGTTGGGTTTTCCACATTTTGCAAAAAAAAAACAATGAAAAAGAGAGAATTCCTTGTTAACTACTTTTTAAAGCCGCCCCGTTCAATGGTACTCAATTCATTTTGATCACGTTGCAAATTAATTAGCTCTATATAAATATTTTCTTGGCAAGTCTAATGAGCAAATTCTGCCACAGTGTTACGAAGTAAGTCATCTTCAATAATAGATTGTTACTTTCAGGGCAATGTGCTGACAAGCTGAGCAACTGCGCATTGGCTGTGCAGGCCCGGCTCTGCCATTACCCGTACTACGCTGACTATTGCTGTCACTCGTGCCATGGAGGACGGTAGATTGTGGTATGTATCTCTTACTCTACAGGTGTACTGGCGTATTTCTGCTTCTTCATTCCAATTACAGAACTTCCTATGTCAAGTTTTAGGAAACGGGCATGCTCAAATTCAACAAATACTTAATTTTTGTGATCGCACAGAAATTGTTTCCTTATCAAATGACACAGCAATTAACTGTATTCCTTTTTTTTGCAGGTAACGCGAACAATAGTCTCAGGCGCTATGACACAGTATTGTGATAATTAAATAGACGCTAAGTGAGAATACGTAATCTATAACATATTGTAAATTTGCAATACTACCCGTGTGCACACTTAATCTCAACAAAATATTGCATTGAAGTGATGGCTTACACCCGTGAGGAGTTTCTGTACTGCTGTACTATCTTATTGTTTTATTTAGGACGACAGTTTATTTGTGTAAATATAATAATTGTGAAGGGCGCTAAAGATCAATGAAAACGTAAAATTTCTTAACCCTGCAATCTTTATCTGTACCTAACCATTTTAAATGAAAGACGAGCATATAAATTAATATTTAGATTGATGTTTACTTACACCTTCATTTAGCGTTCCTTTTGGAGCTCTAATCAAAAACGTATCTATCATGCTTTATTAAAATTGTATTTCAATCAAGCCTTGATACCACAAAACTAATATGAATGATGTGAATATTTGAAGGACCTCCGCAAAGTAACTCCTGGTTTAACTAAATTTTATTCTCTCGTAAACGCGTAGATTATACGCCTATTCATTTCAATCTTCACAATAAACTCCTTAATTCAACACTGTCTGACATCACTTTCAAAAATTTGGGAATAGAATCTGCTTAGGATCCATTATAATTACTGGACATCTCTGAACACAATAGTAGGTACTAATGTGTCACCAATGTCATCATCATCATCATCTCCAGCTTATATACTTCTCACTGCTGGAGACAGGTCTCCTCTAAGAATGTACCTATGTATAGATTATTTTATTGATTCGCCACAGCTAGCGACCTCTTCTCTCAACAACACTGAGGTGTCTAAGTGATTGACATCCTAGGCTATCTACGGCGTGTGTATAATGTTAATGAATGTAGGTTCGCAGTTTGAATCTGTTTAGACGTACCACAGGGAAAGGTTATCTGGTGGCAATATGCCAGACCTAGATTCTGCTTTGGGCCTTCCCGAAAATTTCAATAAAAATGGTGCCATATTTACTGAGTCAACGTATCGTAGTTTATTAGGTATTCCTACCACTTGACAAGACGTGTTGCTGTATGATTCTCTCAGTTGCAGATTTTGGCTATGACTTATTTCTTAGAAGGCCACATACAAACTTTAATAGCAATTTTTCATTCTAATGTGCGCGGAGGACGGATTAAGTATTAAGTATTAGTAGTATTGTGATCTCCAATGTTTAGAGTTGAAGTCGATCTGTGGGGAAAGGAATATATATCTTACGCACTTATCGTCGTATCCTACGAGTAGAGCCACAATTACAAAATGCTTACTTTTCAGGAGAAGCATTTTTGTGTTTCTTTCAAAAGATAACTAACAAATTGATACTTTTGCAATTAAATAATGTACATTAGTATTTTGGGGTTCTGCTAAAACAAATTTTATATTCTTAATGATATATTTTAGATCGATTTTGTCCTTTAAATCCTTTTTCGTCGGACTAAATTAGTATAAATGGGCCATAAGCGACGTTGTGCCTTTTATCGTTGCAAAATTTGGGGCCACAACTACCTTTATGGCCAAATTGAAGTTGTTAAAATAATTGCTTTTGAAAAAAAAAATTAAGAACACAGTTTAAAAAAAAACTTCTTGTAGTACTGAAAGAAGTAGAAAATAAGAAGAATATTTTGTTTATTTTCTAAGATTTATTAAAACATAAAACGTACATACCCACAGTAATTTCCTGACATAAAACAAATCCCTTTTTTAGGAAACAAGTGAACCTAAAAACTTCTTAATTGCATAATAAAAAAAAATATAACTTCTGAAACTTGTACTTATCTTCCCAACGCTCTTATAAAAATATTATTTAATCAGTCTTCAGTATTCATTGCAGATCTTTTCTTATTCTTCCTCATGGTCTGTATCACCCGCAGTACCAACACCTCCTCCCTCATGAGGTAACGACATAAAAAAGTCATGAAATTCTTCAGGAATTATTTTTGACTGACACGAAGACACAAGATCTTTGTACTTGTCTTTATTCAGTTTTATAGGGTCTGTGCTAGTAACTACACTTCTTGTCCCTCTTGTCACCTTTTTTAAATTCGTTATTGTTTTCGAGTCTTCGCAAATATCGTATTTATATTTAATAACATGTACGTCATCTTTGGCTATTTGCACTTCTTTGACCCTACTCCATGCGATTTTTTCACCCTCATCATTCTTTGTCCCATTTTTATGCCATTCAGTAGAGTACGAAAATGTAATATGTCTTCCAACTTCATTTCTTTCACTCTACGGTACTACACTGGTCTATAATATTTTTTCTATACACTTTTTCAGACAGTTGCATGGCGATTTAATTTTTTTCTCAGGTACCGACTCGCCCTTCTTATTTATAAAGGCTTTATCAGAATTTTTAAGTTTTTAAATTTTTCCATTCTGTTATACGTACGTACGTGCGTACGGATTTTTCCAGGTCCTCGTATTTTACTACAGTTGCGGGTAGAAGGGGAAGCTACAGGTGAATTTACAGCTGACGATTGTGGAGTTGGAATTGTAAAACTGGATGTCAGACTATTTAAAATTATATCAGCCATAGACACAGACATGTTTTCATTCTGAGTTGTACGCACTGCATCTTCACGATTATCAATAATTGATTCATCAGTAATTTCTTCTATTTGCCCTGACACGGAATTGAGGTAGACTCCAAAATCTGCTCTATAATCATTTCACATCCTACATTTTCGTCAATTGTTTCTGCGTCGGTGATATTGTTTCTTCTTGAAGCTTCGGTCTGGCTCCGAGAAAGTTTCCAAAATTATATCAACAACATTTTTTGCTGCTTTTTTATGCATCTGAGATTGATTAGAAATTCGGTGGTCACCAATTTGTCTTCTATTTATGTTTCCTAGCTCTGACAAATATCTACGATTAACTTGGTTTCCTTCAACATCAAGCTCGCTGTTGTTGTCGGTAACAGTCTGTAAATAGTAAAAAAATTGTGAAATAAATGATGTCTTTAAAAAAATGTTCTTAGTTAATTTTTATTTTCTTAGCGTACACTGACCAAAATTTGATCCATATTATTAAACAAATAATCTACTTCTTGCTCGTTCCCAGGTGGTACGGGAAACTCCTCGCTTTTTCTTTTCTCTGAAATACAAATGATAAGTGCAGACAACGCACTGGCATCGCGTAAAGTGCTGCGGGTGTCTATGGACAGTGGTGATCATTTACCATCAGGTGACCCACTAGTTTGTTTGTTTAGCCTATCTAACATAAAAAAGACAAAGCATTGTTAATAATAAAAGAGAAATCATCCCGAATGTTATAAGAAACCATAAGAGAATAAATATTCGTGCCTATATTGACAGACTGACAACAAATTAGAAGGTAAATCGAAGTAATAATGCCAAAATCATTTTTTTTTTCAAAATGTAATGCTGCTATATACAGCGAAAAAAGCCTCAAGCACCATAAGAACCTAAAAATAAGACATGCAAAATCACACGTTCAAAATAATTATTGTTATCAAAAAACAATTATGTTCATTCCATGGAGCCACATTATTAATAAGCCACCAAAATTTATCTTTAAATAGCGAATATTTAAGCAATAATTTAACAAAACATAATTCGTACGTAGAAAAAGGACACTGTCGAAATTGTGGCCACACACTCGCTGTACAAATACAATTGAGCTATTCCGCGGAATAAGACTGCAGTTGCCGTTCGGGCTTTATTCCAGGTAACACTAACCACTTCATTAAATTATGTAAATTGATTCATTATATAGTGTAAACATGTAAATAAGCAAACTTAAAAAATAAATAATAAAAAGTAAACCTAACAGAAGTAATAAATAGGATCTGAATAATCGAAAATCTTCGTAAATAAATTTGGCTTAACTTACTTGGTATTTTCTTCTTTCGTTCAGCGTCGTCCTTTGTAACCATTTTCACTAATCTATGTCCTCGACGATTTATTTTGTTGTTTTCATTGACAAATAACGAAAAAAAGACAATCTTACAAATTAAATAACAATATCAAAAGCATGCCATAATTCCGCCGAGTACTGCAGAAACGGCGCTTGCGCCCAATCCTCCCGCTCGCGCCGCTCATTTTTGCACGGCGAAAAAGGACAGCAGCATACTTCTGGCTTTACTCCGCGTCAGAAGTGAGACATACGTAATTGTGGCTTATTAAAATTATTTTTTTACTATTTAATAAAAAAATATATAAATTATTATTTAAAGTTACAAACATGTATCTTGACTTGTAGATTCCAATTTTACAATAAAAACTAAAAGCCCCTATGGGGATAGTGGCTCTTATCGTAGGATACGACGTTATATGTACGTGTTTGGCACCTTACATGCTTGGATAACCTGAGATTGTATCAGTAATGTAAAAAGTTTTAGATTTAGTTAATTTTGTAAGTTAGATCGATGTTAGAATGCGTTCCAAGATTGATTTTCTAGGCAACTACACCTAAACCTCTAGCCAAGATGAGCTTATTCGCCAAACGAACTGAGTAAAGTATAACAATATAGTGACCGCCGGTAGTTTGAGCCCTGTCCCGTTACCGGTGCACCCTAGGTTAGGTTTTTATAATGTTTTATATTTTGTATTATTTTCATTAATTTTATATAAATATTATAAAAATCTAGCTTATAGAACGAAATAAATATACATTTTTAATAATAATAATTTCCCTAGCTTCATGTGGCGATACTCTTTTGGGCGTGTCATCTGGGGGCATTAAATTCATTTGTAAACTCATTAAGGTTTGCATTCATGTCAATACACTCTGAACGTACAACTTTAAATCCATTGAAATGACGTTTGACTTAACAGCTCTTAATGTGTACAATTTAGTTGAGATTTCGGGTAAATATGTGAAAATAATAGTTAATCGAGGCATTTACCCCGGTTACAATTTAGTTTACGTCTATAAGATGCTGCCGTTTTTGGAATTGTCGAATATTCTTTTAAGTTAAGTACATTTTGGCATTGTACTCAAAGCATTGTTTTCACAATGTAAAGCTTAGGCTATGATAGTATAAGTGAAGCAGAACTATACCTAGTATTTTTTGTATTTATAATGAACATAGATAAAATGTGTACGCTGATTTCTGTAAACACGTTCAAAGTTATTATATAAATTCGAATCAAAAACTGCTGGTTGTTCGGTTATTTTTAGTACGTATGGCGTTTAGCTTTGTGTTCATAAATATAATTTATTTATGTCAGTTTTACTGTCAAAGAGTTTCGCTCTGTTAGTCATAGAGGAAATATTATGTAAATAGAACTTTTATATGTATAGTGCATTTACTTACTGGCTGTTAAGTATTTATGTATTGTGTATTCTTAGTTAGGATAAACTTACATTTCATTGATATAGTGAGAGGGGTCGCCTTGTTTTTTATTACTGAAGAAGGGGTCACTGCCCTTTGTGATTGTACTTAGAAATATGTAGCAGCGAGCCACATACATACTTAATTCTTCGAAATGTATTCGGGCATTGCCTAGTAACATTATGTAATTTGGTCTCGCATTAAGTGCCTAACTGCAGCTTACCATTTTAATCGAGGTTTATCCTGTAATTACTAATGTTGCGTAAAATAACAATGTACAAAAATTAAAAAGCTTAGAAACTTAACATATTTTATTTACCTTTTTTAACGATAAGAACGTGAAAGGAAACGAAATAGAAACAAAACAGCAGAATGACCAATAACCACCATCTCTAACTGATATTAGTCTTCGACCGTACCACAGGCACCGACCAAGTTTATTTTGAGACTACACCAGTGGCATAAATTACTATTTTTCTAATCAAAGAGGTAGAAAACCAGCAAGAGGATTAAACACTAACATCCATTGACAATCGTAACACAGAAAACCAGAGAATAGCAGATGTGTTGCTAGCCTAAAAGGGCTACAGATAGAATAAATCATATTATGTCCGTAATTTCACCGGTTCACAAGTCATCAATTTAACTGGGGAACACAGCGGTACCAGTACCACTAATTGACGACATCATTAGCTAGCAAGATGATAGCGGTCGAGTATCACGATGGACCTTGATCTCTCTAAATTCCCAAATGATAACCCCCAACGCAAAAAAAAGGTGTTATGACCCACCATACCCCTGGCACTACCCCTGGGAGTACGCTGGGACTGAACTACAGCACCGTAGTGCTGTAAGCTACGGGCATTAGGTAGGTTAGGTAAGATAGGTAGCAGGAATAGGAGCCCCGTCGTTTTTTTTCAATTTCTCAAATCCCAGCACTACTGTGGTGGTATGGTTCAGTCCCACCCTACCCCCAGGGGTAGTGCCAGGGGTATGGTGGGTCTGAAGCAGGGATGTAACGGAGGTAGTTTTATCGGAACCGAAGGCGGAGTCGGAGTTTTTAATTTTGCTTTATCGAAGTCGGAATCGGAGTCGGAGGCAGGGTCGGATAATTGATGATAGAGTGCACGTAGTGGGAGTCGGGGGGATTCCCCGCGCGACATGTATGAACCTGTTCATAACAGTCAACACAGGCCGCCGCCGCCGCTATGTTATGCTTCGACCTCCGATTAAAACCTTCAATTTAAAAGTGTCGGAGCCGAAGTCGGAACCGAATTATTACAATAATCGGAAGTTCCGACTTAACGGAACCGGAGTCGAAGCTCCTTAACATCCCTGCTGAAGGGCAAAAAGGTCTCTATCTCTCTCTCTCTCTCTTTCTCTCTCTCTCTCGGTGTGAGTGATTGTATATGTCTGTGGCATCGTAGCTCTAAGCCGATAGGGCGATTTCGATGCGGTTTTTTTCATTCGGAAGCCTTGCGGTGGTTTTTTATTTATGCATTTGAGGGGGGACCTGGTTTATGTACAAAAGCATTAAAATAGAATGGAATGGACTATACACAGCCCCTGCCACTACTATCTAAACGAAAAGACAAACAAACCGATTAACTCTTAAGGAAGTGATGTAACTAATTGTTCACCACAATATCAGTAAGCTAATTCATAAATATAATTATTTCTTCCGCATAATTTGTTAACAGCATGTTCCAAATTGTTGACACATCCTTTATAGTATTCGTCTGGGTCATACCCTATCGCCAGATAATAAATATCACTTTGAGATAAGATAACTCAGGAAATGAGCAAAACACTAAAAGCTTGAAAATATTCATTGATTTTTGGTAATACCATCTGGTACACTCCGTGAGCTCTTGGAATTCCATTTGGATCTGTATTGCTGTCTCACTCACGCTTATGGGTTTGACACTTGAATCGGATGATATCTGAAGCCCGAATGGCATTGACTACCTGACGGTAGTTTGAAATTATGGTACATACAATGGCTTAAAGGACAATAATAATCAAGTACCTTCAAAAAAAAGCTGATGTACTGTTTTCTTTGTCCTCCAAATTAAAAACTTAGGTAGGTTTTATAAAGAGTACCATTAGAATTATGACCTACTGTAGAAAATTGACACAGTAAATGTATACAGAATGTAACCAATATGGCAGAGCTCTGTAAGCTTTGTTTAAAAGAAGCTACAATGTAAAGCCAGAAAGAACAGGTCACCGCCCGGATCGTCCTAAATGGAAAGTTTTGCTTAGCCATAATTGAGCCTTTCGCTGAGCAATAATATTTTGTCCTTAATCAGTGATGAAAGGATGCAATGATGATAATAAATACACATATATATATTATATACAGTAACAGTTCCACTCCGACACAGCGATGTCATTAAGCAAAGTTCTGCGATGGATTACGAGATAGGCCAATGTAATTAAATATTGATTACAATGACTTCTGTTAGCAAAACAACCCTCTAACCTTTTATGAAACCTATAGTCTGTGACGATCAGCGAAATTATCAGCAGACGTGTCAACAACCATGAAGAGCCACTCCAATACTAAGTTTGTTGAACGAAACTACGTGTGAAGAGGTAAACCTCTCCAAACACTGTTTTATTTTAAACAATGGAAAGGAATTCTAACATTAATTGGACCAAGAAACTCGGAGAAAGACGTTGTGAAAACTATCAATATGCCAGATAATATCGTCAAATATAATTCAGTAAATGAAAATGTTTGGCTTTGTACTTTAAGATTATCTTTAAATTTGTTGTCTCATGTTTTGATCTCCTTGGTCGTGCTAGTCTGTATTTGGTACTCTTGTCGATCTTCGAAATTGAGTATTATGGAATTACACATTTTATTCTGTGTTTTAGGGGTAAGTGTAAAGAGTTAGTTTTCGTGTTGGCATTAATGTAACACACCTCTAAAATGTACTTCTACAATATTTTTCATAGAAGGCCGGAATTTTTATTTTAAAATTTTATCACACAACCGTGGCCATAATTATAAAATTAGTTATTTTGGTGAATATTTTGTCAATGGACTTCTCAGCACAAAATTAAATATCAAACTCAAAACTTATTTAACTGTGATTTTGATGATTATTCTTCAGTATCAACTCTTCATGTGCCAAGGTATATTAGTACTAACCAAGTTTAATAGTTGGTCATTGTACTTGAAGCGACGCCATAGAAGGAGTCTCCATTGGCTCTTGGAAATAATCGGAACCATACTGATCCTCGTCGGTTCTGTTCTAATTATTAGAGACAAACCCGTCAACTTTAATACCACTCACGGAATCTTAGGTAAGAACTGCCTACATATTTACGCTACTATACCTCTATATCGTTCTGTAGTCATCGGTAACATTATCTGATTGAGGATCTGATGTCATGTCTATAGAACTGGAAGTTCCGGGATCAAACTATAAATATTTATTCTAAACTTAATTGCTCTGATAGTGTTCGGCAACGTTTTACCTACTGCCGATCTCTACAAATTTTGCCTTCAATCATAAAATAGGATTTTCCAGCGATAAGATTACAGTAACACCGCAGGTTATCTGTAATTTGTTAAATAACAGGGATTCATAAGGTTTATAATCAATCAAAACAAATTTCTAGATTAATTAAAAATAGTTCTTTTTTCTACCACAGGTCTGTGCGCATTAATTACTACATTGTCGAGCGTATTGAATGGAATGTTGACGTCACTTGCTTCAAAATTTACCTGTCCTGCAAACTTCCTGACTGGCACCAAATGGGTTCATGGAGTCACTGGAGTCGCAACTCTATTTCTATCTGCTGGCTGTCTCCATTACGGCTATGACAAGCAGTCGTTCAAGAAATGGATAGACAGTGAAAACTTCATCATTGTTCTGAAGATCTTCACCTGGCTATTCACCATATTTGTTGCAGTAGAGTTCTGGATGATCATGGCTCAAAGGATCAGTCATAAGATGAACTTATGTACACAGAGATCCTAAATATTTACTCAAGATTTACAAATACATACTTATAATAAATAATATTTTAAACTTTCTTCGGTAAAATGAGAACGTTCTCAATTCATTTGTCTTATTTTGTAATGCTACATGATTAAATGATATCTATGAATTGAACAAACTAAACTTATTTATCTAGTAATCGATTGATAATATTAATATTACCTATGTAACGAACTGACGAGCAGTTACGCAGTGACTTTATGAAACGCTCCACATATTGATAGTTATAAAAGTGAAAACAATATAAGTGTTTGGTGTATAAAGTTAACAAAATATAAAAGCAAAATGCCACGCAATACAGATTCCAGTAATTTCATGTTGGTCATGAATGTGACCAACACAGTAACGCATTTGATGCTTGGAGCAGTTGCAATTAGTGCCATTATTTTTGCAAGTCTCTACAGTTCAATATCACTTAATTTGTCACAACATATTTATTTGTGTGTTACTGGCGTAAGTACAGAATTTTATTCCGTTTTCCTGCAAACATGACCGAATTAAGATTTTCATTCAATATTCTTTACTATTTTTTGTGCGCGCCCATTAAAAAAAACAAAAGTTAAATATCTCCAAAAAAGTCTCCAAGTCGTTCTTTATATCCCAAAGAAAGACAAATTTTGTTTCTTATTCTAAGTTTGACTCTTTTCACATTCTACATCATAATGAACAAATATAATTACCTTGCTACTCCTTTTTGTTCATTAATGCAATACAATACAAATACTCTTTATTGAACACCACAAATCAGTACAAAACAATACAGAAACAAAGAACAAAGTAGACAATAGGCGGTCTTATCACTTAATAGGGATCTCTACCAGGCAACCAATACGAGAAATAAGTTAATATTGACCTCCACAAAATAATCCTGATTCAATAAATTGCTCTACAGATTTGACTGAATCCACTATTTTCCCAAGTCCTTTAGCATGCTCCCCTATATTCTTCTTTTATTTTCAGTATGTGATCATGATGACTCAAGCCGTCCTTACCTTCAGTCCTCATAACGGATGGTCCGTGTCATTGAGTTACCAGGATAAGAAGGTTTTCCACTGGGTGATGCAGGTCGTCGGAGCCATACTGGCGATTACAGGCACCAGCATCAGGATCAATAACATTAACAACAATTTCCAGAATGCTCACGGAATATTCGGTATGTGGATCATGCTAAAAATTCATATTCTGATCTTCAACTCTTTGAAGCTGATGGAAAGAGGCTACCAATTGTGCTGTAACATTTATATGAGAGAGATGATTTACCTACCACCGTACCTTTTTTAAATTAAACTTGCGCATACCACTGACTTGCGCTCTATGACTCAAGTCACAGACGTTGGTAAAAGGCGGCAAAGCAGAAATGAGACTGACACATTCAATGTCGTGAACCGTATCTAATAACAGCCTTTTATTTGTTCCAGGCCTCATCGCGCTGATCCTTACCTCGCTCAGCCTTTTCGGAGGCCTCATCAACTTATACACGGAGAGAACCACCATTACAAACCTCATACACTCTTGTGTAGGGAGTTTGACCCTCGTATCCGCCTTCATTTGTCTCTGTTTAGGTTTTGATAAAACTATCTTCAGACTCGCTATGGGTCAAACCGGTGCCAATTTGCTAATCGCCTTAGCGGTATTCGCTTTGTTCGGAACACTATTAACAGCCTCTACTTCCAATAGTAAAAGGTTGTTGAGACGCTAAATATTTCACAAGTTGACATTGCAATAACTCCAATCAATGCGTCACTTAGATATTTAACTTTATTGAGAGCTGGGACTTCCATCCCCTTCATTACACTACGCTCCTCGCACACCTCCTGTCTCACTTCAAGACAATGCTGCAATAAACAATGTAATCAGTAATCATTATGCTTTCTTTCACAACTTTTCCTTGTGTCTCTAACAGATCATGACGAGAGAGACAAAGACTGAAATAGAGCCCTAGGGGCTTACCACGACGTCTTAATGCGATTCAATTACGATTCAGTTAAGGTTCGCTCGTTGTCAGATCTATACTAAACATTACAGCTGAAATCTGAATTGGGGATCTTGGCTGTTGTTTCCAACTGAGCCCAGTGTGAAGTGGGAACTAATTCTCACACCACATTTAATTGCTTCGCAGGTGTGTGCAGGAAAAGCTCACGAAGTTATTGTTTCTATCAACGTTTAAATGTTTTTGATTGAAGGTTTTCACGAGTTAGCTTACTTAATTATAAGTTAAGTATTGACCGAATATGTATCAGCTATGAGCTATCAACTACGTATCAGCGTCATTACTTTAGTGTCGTTACTTAAACTAGCTTATTTTTTTATTGTTTTATCTTCCATCGTCACGAAAATTTACTATAAGTGCTTAATCCTTATCATATCTCACTTAAGAATCAATTCATTCAAATGGAATCATTATCTTGTGTTACATCATTTTACTAAATAGGAAAATGAATATATTTAATACTAATCCGTACTCTTAAATAAACTTATATTTACTTCAGAAAAAACAATACTACTTTTTCATTTTTATTTCATACCTTCGTTTGTAAAACGCCATGTATTTCACGCGTTAGCAAATCCTTTAAGATTACGACTTCGTTACTAAAATTCTGGGTTTTCTCAAGTAAAATCCGTTTTACACCATTATGGAATACATGGTTTTTTTAATAAAAGAAAAATATTTTTATTAATTACATGCACACTTATCGCACAAAATTGTTAAATTATAACGTGCTAAATGTACATGGTCAATAAATATATTTTTCACAGCTCATCAAGTAAGTCAAACTTTAATTACAATCAACGAAGTTTATTTACTCTATCAATTCTATTAAAAACCCTCGGATCACGATTGAAATGAAACAATTTCATGCTTAGTTGGTAATCAGTAAGTAATTATTACCAAGCACAAAAAAATTGTATGAAGAGATTGATGACAGTGGATGCAGCGAAAGAGGTATGTCAGAATCGTAGCAAGTGGAACAAAGTAGTCTCTGCCTAACCCTATGGAAAAGAGGCGTGACAGTATGTACTTATGTATGTACAAAAAAAATTAAACGTGGCCTTTAGGTAATGTTACCTTAGGCCATGTCTACCCCGTAATGGATAAGATTAATTTGTATGTATTTAAACTTGATAAATTGAATAGCTCATATTATGGTAACGTTTTTTTCCTTCCATGGTACGGAACTCTAGAAAGACATACTCTATCAATCGAACGAATTTATCTAAAAATCAAAAGATAAGTGACCTACCTAACTTTCGTATTTAGTCATACGTAACAAGCGTTTTTCATAAACGCTGCTCATATCGGCACTTCCAAAACTGGCTCCGACATAAGTAGCCGTCGTATATATCAAGAGCGAAAGCTTTATCGTGTTCGTTTTTATATTTCCGAAGTATATATACTTCAGCGAAATGCATCGCGAAACGGGCGAACCTTCGCCTTTCATGCGTTTTATGAATGTGACCAATACGTTGACGCATTTGGTTCTTGGTGCGGTTGCATTTAGTGCTTTTAGTTTTGCAATAATTTTCCCGGGATCGAATCATTTGCTGCAACATATTTATTTGTGTGTGACTGGTGTAAGTACATTTTTTAAATTCGATTTCTTCGTAGCAAAAATATTTATCGAGGGAATGGACGAAATTCCTAGGAATCATGTTATAGGCGATGCTAGCAACCCATCACTATTTTGATTCCTTGTTCCACCTTTATGCCTACAATTATGCTAAACATGGCCTTTAAGTTTTGTTACCTCAGGCTATGTCTACCCCGTAAGGGATATAGACGTGGTTTGTGTACATACACATGTATGTATGTAAAAATATTTACATGCCTGTAGCTGTTTTTTTTCACAGTTTTCTGTGAAAATAATTTAGCAAACCTGCTTTAAAAATCTTCGGATACAATCCCTACTAATATTAAAAATAAGAAAGTAATTCTTACTGTGTGTCTATCTGCCTGTCTGTACTACGCTTTCACGCTTAAACCACTGTCCCGATTTTTATAAAATTTCGTACTGAGATGTTTTCAGTCTCGAGGAGGAGACGCACACTCTTCGCATCCAATTGTTAACACAGACTGATGACTGCAACTAAATTGTTACCCATTTTACTAAAGATACTGGCTTACTTTGCGTCTTCATCATTTTCTGTCCTAACACTAGAACCTTAGGAACTATCATCGGGCCTTTACATGGCAATGTTTTTGTAAAACTTGACTATCGGTACGTCTACTAGAATAGTACCTCTACATGCTTTCTCTTTACTTTCTTCACTTCTTCAATAAATAATCCCAACTCGTTCAAAACTATTCTCAAACTGATCAGAAAAGTCTAGCATATTGTGTTTGCTTTTGCAGTACGTGATTATGATGGCCCAGTCAATCCTTACCTTTAGTCCTCACAATGGTTGGTCAATATCCATGGCCTACCGGGACAAAAAGGTTGTTCACTGGGTGATGCAGGTCATCGGAGCTATCCTGGCTATCACCGGCAGTATCATCAGGATCACCAATATCAGTAACAATTTCCACTCTCCTCATGGAATATTGGGTATGTATTATGCTCGAAAAATTATTAGTAAGTAGGACTTGTACATCCAACGCCAGTAACTCCAGATAAATACATGTACCCGTATTATATTGAGGTGGTTAAAGGCATAACTACACTAAAACTTCGGACGGAAAATTTGTGTTCGCAATAAGCGATGTTAAAAGGTGATCATGAAGATCAGTATTCTCACGAATGTTAAATACGTATGAACACAACCATTATATTCTAGCGAACGTTCTAGAAAATGGAAGTCCATTTTATTTGATCCAAGCTTTCTGCCTACATGTATTCTGATTGTCCTCTTGTGATGTTTCGTGTGATTATGTTGATGAGTAAGTGAATGATTTATTGTGACAATTATACTTAAGCCTTTAACAAAATTCAAATCGAAAGGATCAAGAGTAATGAAAATAAAAAATATGGAGCTTCCGTATATCTGATCAATATTGTTCGTCATTCGATATAAATAAATAAAAAGTCGTAACAAAATGGCTGATTGGCTCAACAATATCGAGTTCATACTATTGGACTTATAGGAATACAATTTAGTAAACAGGCAAGGAATAGGAAAGGCTTTAAAAAAAATCTTGTGAATGGGGAATTCTTTAAACCAGCCGAAGCGACAAAGACTAAAACTAACGGAGTGCGTAACGCTCATTCATGGTAAACACGAGAATTATCTTAGTTCAGCGAGAAACACACTTCATTATCAATAGCGACACGATGGCTATCAATGTATAACTCCTTAAGTTAGCTCTGGCAGTATTATCTAAAGGCATTACCTTCAAAAAACCCAGTTTTAGATAAAAATGCATCGGAACATTAAATAATAATATGCAATACTCAATACTCATTACTTCATACATAATTTTTTTTTATGGTAGGTACTATAGTTTCCTATCAAATGTATCAAGAATTTTTACTTCTTGATT
Organism: Pandemis corylana; assembly: GCA_949127965.1. Classification (NCBI taxonomy): domain Eukaryota; kingdom Metazoa; phylum Arthropoda; class Insecta; order Lepidoptera; family Tortricidae; genus Pandemis; species Pandemis corylana. The sequence goes on along the minus strand of OX421867.1, from coordinate 8,011,969 downwards.
TTTTATGTTTACTTTTACGTTTTTACCGTTAGAAATTTAATTTCTCCATTGAGAAATATCCAGTATCATTATACTGAAAATTAGAACACAGAAAAATCCGAAACCTGCTGGAGTTTACCTGCTATGGGTGGTGTAGGGGTATAGCACGCGTCACGGAACGACGAGGATCCAGGTTCGATTCCCGGCCATAGCTTTACTTTTCGGATTTTTCTATGTGTTCTAATTTTCAATGTCGTTAAGAAATACCATAGTTTCTTTCCAAAACGTGTCAAGTACTTTACAAGACAAACGGAATCAATTAATGTTAAAGGTCAATTTTGTTTTCAGGACTCATTGCGATGATCATGACCTTCATCAGCCTCGTAGGAGGTGTCATCAACTTGTACACGAAGAAAACCGTCTTCATCAAGATCGTCCACTCTTGCGCAGGATCGTTGACCTTAGCCGCAGCGTTCCTTTGTCTCTGTCTAGGTTTCGATACATTCATCTTCAGAAATACATTCAACAATACAGTTGCTAATCTGTCTATTGCGTTGACGGCGATTGGGTTAGTGGGTACTGTCATGTCGGCTTCTATTTCTAATGTTAACAGATTGTTCAGACGGTAAATGTTATCGTTTTACACTGCCTTGGATCAAAATAAAGCTATGTCATCTGAATTGTAAAAAAAATTGACTGACCCTGTTCTAATCTCAGATTTAAAATTGTTGATTTGGGATTAAGACCAAAGTAGAAGGACTGGTCAGTTCTGTATATCTGTTCGAATAATATATTTAGGTATTAAGAATAGTATATGAATCAATTTATTTATTTTACGCTTTATTCTGAGCAGGCAGTGGTGTAAACGAAGACTTTATAGTAGAATATTAAGTATTTTTAATTTAAATGTTAGTAGCTGTCTTGTTATTTAAGTGTACCTATAATTTTATATAGCCGTTACACCAAAGCTTCAAATAAACGAAAGTGCAGACTTCTGAAAGTGAAAAAAATGTAGACACTTATTTATGTAGGTACGGAGAAAAAAAACACGTTTGTATGGAGAAACGTACTCCTTTGTTTCCTCTCTGGATAATCACAATGCAAATTTTCGTACCAGATTTGGAATTTTATTGTTCTTCTAGCTAACGAATGTTAAGGTACATGTGTTTTGGTCTTCACTGTATTATAATATATCGTATTTTTAAAGTTATATGTAAACACGAATCTTTACAGGCGTTTATATACCGACTAACCTGATAAGTTCCTAAAATATCATTAAGGATTTATGACGTCCACTATAAATAAACTATACAATCAATTCGAATAAGATAAACAGTGGATACTTATTATCAAGATAAGAAGCACAATAAAATATCTAAATCTCCAAAGTGTTTTTTTATATCTTACTCTTGGTATGTGGATCTGGAGTTCCTAGTAAGAAGAAGTGGCAGTAACTAATAGTAGCAAAACAACAGCAGTAGCAGGATCAGCAGCAGCAGCAGCGGTAATAGTAGTGGTAGACTACTAAGTAGTAATAGTATTCGTAGTTTTAATCATTATTAATGAAGTATTATTACGTTGTTAAGTCATCATCGCTTGAAAATAATCTATTAATTCGGTCCTTGGACGTCTCGCACTATCAAAAGCAGTACAGCTAGATACGTACAGATTTATCTTGGCAAAATCAATGATAACCATGCGCGTCTCAAATAACTTTTCCGTAATCGCTCCGCATGTACAATAAGGCAAGTGTATTCGATAAAAGTGGTCGCACTAATTCGGATAAGTTACAGTGATCATCACATTATTGTCAAATCAAATATAATTATATCACTTATTTCATTAAAATGAGATATCCCAACGAATTTGTGGCGCCGCCTCCGCCACCGCCACCAACGTCAGCCTTTATGGTGCTCATAAACATTACAAACACAATCACGCATTTAATTCTGGGTGCAGTTGCAGCTTGCGCATTTATTTTTACTATCGTCGCGGATTGGATACCCTTTAACAATCATCTAACGAATCACGTTTATTTATGTGTGTTTGGGGTAAGTACCTGCTAAGTTTAAATTAGGTATTTAATTGTCTTAGTGAAATGCCACTGTATCTGAGTGTTGTCCATCTGATTTCTGTGTATTTGTTATCTTTCTCTCTCTGACGTCTTTGGATTAACACAAGGCTACTTATTATCCCAATATTCCCAATATATTGAGATTTACCCAAGCAAAATTCCAAAATCTTAATTAAAGATTAGATAGGTACATAAAAATGATCAACAATGTTCATGCAACATACGTGAAAATTACTGTGATTTTATGGAAATTCTCATGATTAAATAAAATAACACCGGGTGTAACTTTGACGAATAGATTTGAGGTGCAGGCGAGAGCAGCTGCGCGTAAAACCAATTCTTTTAGAAGCTTCGGGTCGAATAATATGGAATGACATGTTATAATGAATGATGTTGTACTTCTCGCATTTGACAAGTCTAAATATTTTTTGCACTTGAAATGTCATGTGATAATAGTGACGGTATTCCTTAAGATAAAACTGCTTAGTAATCCATTTATACAATACATAGTATCGAAACCGAATGAAAGTATTGTGAAATAAGTAAATGTTATCGGTTTAGTTAGATACCAATCAAAGAATTTAACTGAATAGCGCAAATGGATAAAAAACGGCGAAGTGCGTATCATTTAACAAATATTGAAGAATAAAGACTAACCTAACCGGAAAGACGTTAATTTGAGTTAGGTGACATAAAGCTAAAAAGTCTTAAGGAAAAAAAGTCTATTTGAAGTGTAATCTTCTAAAACCATAACATAACTCAAAAAGTAACAAAAAAACGGCCAAAATAGACTTCTTGATACATTAATACGATACGACAATGTTAGAATATAACAGTATTCTTAAATACAAAGCGATTGTAAGTACATCTACGAACTTAATTAGTACCTATGTGCATTAATTGAAGGTGATCTTGAAGACTTCTTTTCTTTTTTTTCTTTCCTCCTCTCTTACTCTTCAATTTGTTTTCATAAGTATGGCCATTTTTGATAGTTACTTGAATATATTGTTTATTTAGTGTTGTTTTTGGTTTAGCCTGTTTATATTTTTTGTATCTGTCTAAAATCGTTGCCTGGATGAGATCTATTTTAAACGATAATTTCGCCGATTAATTACCCTGTTCAAATTATTTGTAAGCTCACTGTATATTCTATTCTATTCAATAAAGAATATTGTATTGTATGGTATCTTTCAGTACGTTCTGATGATGGCGCAAGGAGTGCTCGCCTTCAGTTCTCACACAGGTTGGGCCATATCGTTGAGATACGAAGACAAGAGGATTGTTCACCTTGTGATGCAGGTTGTCGGAGCCGTACTGGCACTTGTTGGCGGTGTCATGAGGATCACAGACTCAGATCAAAAATTTCAGACGGCCCATGGAATTTTGGGTAAGAATCTATTCATAAAAAAACATAACACTTTATAAGTAAATGGCACAATCGTAAACTAAGGAAAAAAAATCATTATGATTTTAACATCCAAGAACTCTCTGTCTCGACCTAGGAATCCAACCCGAGGCCAGAAGCTCTGCAAAAGTTCGAATATTACGTAGATATATTCGTTATCCTAATACATAATCTCGAACATTCTGATTTGATATGGAAGTGCTTTTTCTGGGTTCAATCTCAATAATGATAGTAATTAAGGGTTTCAAAATCTTTTCGTATTGCACGAACAATCACCTGATGAGACATTACCGTAAAACGGGGTGAGTAGGGACAAATTTGAAGTTCAAACCTCGATAAAAATACTATCATATGTGGCAAGTTGATTTTTATAGATAAAAAATGTTCCGGCGTTATCAATTTTAGTTTATAGTGATTACCTGTCGATTAGTTTCATAGTTTAATCAATAAACATTAAAATATAGGCAAGTCCCAGCTCACCCCGTAGTGGGGTCAGAAGGGATAGGAAGAAATAAAAAAAAATACCTACGAAAATATTACCAGAATAAAGGAGATATAATATATGTAAAAATATAACTACCTAAACTTTTAGAGCAAGCTGAGCCAGAATTTTAAAGTAGCAAGTGTAATCACAAAATTTTAGTTATATCTCTTCTCCCCCCGCAATCCCTTCTCACCCCGTTTTACGGTAATCGGCTATTAAATACTATGTTCTTAATATTTACAACCCCACTATTCAGAAATAAAGATAAACCTTTCATTAAAATATTTTTTATAATTACGCATTCTTGTTCTTTTTCAGGTCTCGTGGCTATGATCCTGACTGTCATCAGCCTCGTAGGCGGCGTTGCCAACCTCTACTTGAGATCAACCGTCTTCACTAAAGTTGTCCACTCATGCGTAGGGTCATTGACCATCTTGTTTGCATTCCTAAGCCTATGTTTAGGTTTTGATACAGCTATCTATAGATGGATAATGGGTGACGAAGTGGCAAATCTGGCTATTGCATTTACTGTGATAGGCTTGATGGGAGTTTTATTTTCTGCTGTTCTTTCTAATATAAAAAGGATCAATAACCGATAAAATTAGAAACGAAACAGATCTAGGATTAAAATGTAAGAATTTATCGTAAGCTAATTTATTTTCCATGTCTAATCGTAAAACCGATGCGTGGAGATATAATATTTGTGTCTGTTTACACATAAACTGGATAATGCTAATTTGAGCATATGACTCTCTTCAAATGGAATATTAAATTTATTTTTATGAAACATAGGTTATTGCTGAAAATAACATTATTGTTTTATGAATTGAATAAATAACAAACACAAAATGGAATGTAGAGCTGTCATGGTAACGGGCTATATCTTTTTTGACATTTCAAAATAGATAGTAGATCAAGACATTTTTCATTTCACATTTCTTTTCGAATGAGCTATAGCTACTAGTCTCAGATGGCTTGATAGCTTGCCGGAAAGATCCTTCCATCCAGCAGTAAAACCATCCGATTGAAAATACCAAGTTACTTTCAATTTAAAAGTCTTTATCCTTGACGGGGTAGACAGAGCCTAAGGTAACGACTTAAGACCACGTTTAGCATGATTGTAGGCGTATAGGTGGAAAAAGGAATCAAAATAGTAATGGGTTGCTAGCCGCATCGCCTATAATAATGATTCCTACGATTTTCGCCGCTTCCCTCGATGGGCTTTTACCATCTGCACGGGATTTAATATTGTTCTTAATTATTGTGTTTATTGATAAATAAGTTTCATTCTAAAATTAAGATATGGCTTTAAATGCAAGTAGATTTGTTTCATTCGAAATAAATTCAGATATTATCATCGATTGTGTAATATATTACATTTATAATAGCTTATTTGGATTGTCATTCAATGTCCTAAGAAGTGATAAATGAAATCATTTAGAGATAATTGATAACATGAATTTTCTAGCATAATGATTAGTCGGCAAATAAATATATGAAACACGGACATTGTTCTTATTTAGTCATTATCTTAATATGCTTTTGTGTTGGGACGAAAAAATAACGTCGCTTTTTAATTCTTACATTCTTTATTTAATAGCCTAAAAATTACTATGTACAATAATACTAATGAATACTTGTTCCAACGAATCTTCAGTTTTGGGTATGTGTTAAATATCTATAAATACAATTGTATAATACTTAATAATTAACTTAGTAAGTACGAACTTATTTGTAACTTTTTGAACGTCAACAATAATTAATGTTTATTTTTAAATCAGTAAATATCACACCAATTCTATAATTACCAGAATGCAAAAGAAACGACATTCGAAGCAGAAAAGAACAATTTTAGATGTAAAATATATAATAAGTGAAAATTAAAAAATCCTTGCAAGATGCCGTTACATTTCAAGTTAATTATATTTTCGACTTAACAGCGACCATAATATTGCTTAGATTGGGTACAGATTGTGTCCATAATTAAACAAAAATACTGTGAATATAAAAGTAAACTGACAATCTTAAGTATTTATTATTTCTGCCAATCAAAAACATGTGAATAAAGTTTTAAGCGATACTTTTTACTGCCCAATAATAAATACTTACGTTTCTGGCATTAAACGTTATATTTCACCGTCCTTTGCAGGAATGACAGCAGTTGTGAGTATAATACTTGTAGTGGCAAAGACGGGCTTGGACGGCTAGAGCGCAATTGTTCAATTTGTCCTTACAGTCTGAAAATCATTAAGAAAAGTTAAACAACACTCAGTAGGTACCTATCTTCATAATTAATGTTATGAGATCTGAGACACTGATCAGGTAACTATAAATATATCAATGCGGGGCATGCTACAAGTAGATGCTAGCAAAAAATAACAATTAATTTTCGAGATAGATTTCAAAACAAGGTTAGACAAACACCCAGCTACTATTTAGCTAAGTAATTATTATACCTTTTAATTCAGTGTGTTGAGTTGTGGTACTAGTGGTGCCTTCTGTGGTTGTTGTTGTCGTGGTAGTTGTTGTTTCAATTTTGGCTATCTTTTGAGATTCTGAAAATGAAAATTATAAGTAAATCACTCATAGCGTTTCACAGCTCAGTCAACATAACGCTATTTGAATTCATAAGGAAACAAAGAAAAATATAAATAAAGTGTACAGCTAATAAATATAATAATTTTTTTTAGGTAGTTAGTTATGCTAGCTATGCCCGCGTTGGACACACAGTTGCCAAAATTTATTCACAGATATACAACTCTTAAAATACAAAACAAGACTTAATAAAAATGCGATTTTTAAGAGGAGAAGGAATTGAATACTGTTGCTTTTCAACACGGCAACACAAGAGCGTGCGAGATTGACTGCCTGACTCTTTCTAGAACAAACAGTATGATAAAGACGGGTAGCCTTTCTCGCACACGACGTAGCTCTCCAGCCAGCCAGCCAGGCTTTACCTATAAACTCGGGGGCTACTGTAACGGCACACTGCGGTACACATGGCCGCTGTGCCGGCGGCTTTTCCCTCTCGCCCTGACACTCGTCGTCACCTGCGCCGCCCGCGCCGCGCGCGCACCACACGGTCCGTCGCTGGATACCCGCGTTGGATGAACAGTTCCCTGTACACTGTGGGAATAACATAAAATTAAAAAAAAACCCCACGCCTTCATCGAGTAATCATAGGTAAATAAAAAATAATTCAATTATATGCTAAAAATGCTTTACATCATTTTGGAAAAGAGCTGATATTCTTCTAACTGCTGGACCGATTTTTACCAAACGTGGCTAAAACTACCGCAAGATAACTGGCTGAAAGGTTCGTGCTATTCAAGGTTGTCTGTTACCTAGGAATGTGGTTACATTTCAACATCAAATTGATGTTTTGGAATGGCAACTCTAAATAAGTCGTTGCAGTAGCCTTACCTGCCCCCACTCGCTGTAGTACCACATCGGCGAGCACTGCTCCTCACAGGCTCTCTCCTGCTCTGGCCGCGGCGGCTTGCAAGCAGAATCCCGCAGATGCCTGCCGCTGCCGCCAATGCAAAGCACTCCTCGGATTTGTCTGCCATTGCAGGACGAAGAACATGTGGACCATTGTCCTGTTGATAGAGAAAATAGGGAGAAGTTGAAACCTAATATCTAGATAGAAAACTAAGTAGTAATACTAATTAAAAAAAGTACCACAGCGAGGGCAAAATATTCCTTTCCGATACGCAAGCCTCACCCATTTACTTGGGATATAATTTCGTCCTGTGTCATTTAGCTTCAACGCTTATATAAGACTTTCATTACAAATTCTAAAAACTTTATAAATGCAAGAGTTTCGATTGCGCAACATTGCTATAAGGAATGGATGGAAGATGATGATAATACATAAAGGTACCTCTTGAAGGTATGAGTTAGTTACCAGTAAACCAATGTCCTTCATGCGGTTCACAAGAAGTTTTTGGTATGCATGTTCGCGATTCTTCAGGAGATTTTCTTGGAGCACAGCCGGAAGGATCCGCGCATCGTATTTTGCGTGTTTGCAAGCCACCGCCGACGCACCAACCGACACACTGATGACAAAATTATATTACATATTATCTGGGTTCGGCGGGACGCCCATCGAAGTGTAGGCAGACCGAAAAGGAGACAGCGGGACTTGGATAATTATCAGTTAGAGCGGCAGGAGCATGCCCTCGACCGGAGCGAGTGGCGGAAAAGATGGAAGGCCTTTGCTCAGCAGCGAGACACTCCAATAGGCTAAAGTTATAAGCCACTAAAACTATGAAGAATTCATTAAAAAAAACCTACCTCTGACCATTCTGTGAATAACCAACCAGCAGCAGCATTATTAAAACTGTACTCCGGCCCGATTTCATTCCCAGTGAAATTAACAGCGACAGAGTAAACCGGTCCATCATGGAAAGAGTCGGTATGCTCTCTTGGCCGTTTGATGCGCCTTGTCTCTATTTGCTTGACGCCATCAGAACAGCTAGGAATATCACAAGGTTCGTTTGTAGAAGGTTTTGGCGCTGGACATTTTTGGTCACTAACCTGCACATAACACATTATTATTAATTGACTAGCTTTTGCCCGCGGCTTCGCACGCGTGAACCATGAGCATTTCAAAGAAGCTAGCAATTAAGCAACCGAGCAACCAAACCTGCAAGCTTTCAAGCATACATGCAAGTATGCAAGCAGGCATGCAAGCCTTCAAGCATGTAAGTATGCAAGCAGGCATGCAAGCAGGCATGCAAGCAGGCAAGCAAGCATGCAAGCAAGCGTGCAAGCAAGCATGCATGCAAGTAAGCACCCATGCAAGCAAGCATGCATGCAAGCAGGCAAGCAAGCATGCAAGCAAGTGTGCAAGCAAGCATGCATGCAAGTAAGGACCCATGCAAGCAAGCATGCAAGCATGCATGCAAGCAAGCGTGCAAGCAAGCATGCATGCAAGTAAGCACCCATGCAAGCAAGCATGCATGCAAGCAGGCATGCAAGCAGGCAAGCAAGCATGCAAGCAAGTGTGCAAGCAAGCATGCATGCAAGTAAGCACCCATGCAAGCAAGCATGCAAGCATGCATGCAAGCAAGCGTGCAAGCAAGCATGCATGCAAGTAAGCACCCATGCAAGCAAGCATGCAAGCATGCATGAAAGCAAGCATGCATGAAAGCAAGTATGCAATCAAGCATGCAAAGCAAGGACTCAAGCAAGCATGCAAGCCAGCCCCCGCATTGCCCCGCTGCCTTAATTTTTCTGAAACTGTAAATATTGCAGGATTTTTATAAAACAAACCTAACCTAACCTATAGGGCTGTCCTAAAATACATCCTAAATAGCTTTTGCCCGCGACTTCGTACGCGCTAAGATGTAAAATGAAAAAATAAGTTTTTTCCCGTTCCCGTGGAAATTTTGGGGAGTGCTTTCGGAGTACACTTAAAGCCTTTAAAGAAACACACGTTATAAATGTTAAGTCTCTTTCTTCCGCTGTTTCGTCTGGAAACGTAAAATCCGGTTTTTTCCCGTCCTTGTGGGCGTTTCGGAAAATCCTTTCTTAGTGTTCCCCTACGCTCCCGAATAAACCTACGTGACAAATTTCAACTTTCCCCCGCTTTTCGTTTTTCCCGTTTCCGTAAGAATTTCGCCAAATAAAGCATTTCCCGAAATTCTTACGGGAACGAAGAAGAAGAATTTTGGGAAATTATCTCATAATGCTCCCCTACACTCCCCAAGGAACCCACTTGCCAAATTTCAGCTTTCTACGACCAGTAAAACGTAAAATCCTGTTTTTTTCCCGTTCCCGTGGGAATTTTGGAAAGTACTCTCTTAATGCTCCTCTACATTCCCGAAACAACCTACATGCCGAATTTCAGCTTTCTGCAACCAGAAAACGAAAAGTCCCGTTTTTCCCGTTCCCGTGGGAATTTCGGGAAATCTTTTTGTAGCGCTCCCCTACACTCCCCAAGGGAAATTGAAGGCCAAATTTCAATTTTATACGACCAGTAAAACGAAAAATCGATCCCGTAGAACTGAATACATAAATCCCGTTTTTATCCCGTGGGAATTTCCAAAAAGCATTAAAACATTATTTTACTATTATAATCACCTACTTCTATGCCAAATTTGAAGAGTCTAGTAATTATAGTTCATAGGATTTCGTTAAACTGAATATATAAATCCTGTTTTTTTCCTTATCCCGTGGGAATTTCCAAAAATCCTGAAATGAGTTTCTTAGTTTTGTAATCACCTACTTTTGTATCAAATTTGAAGAGTCTACTTATTATAGTTACTGAGATAGTGTCACTCGGAATCGAATATATAATTCCCGTTTTTTCCTTATCCCGTGGGAATTTCCAAAAATCCTTTCTTAGCGGATGCTTACGTCATAAGATCTACCTGCATGCCAAATTTCAGCCCGATCCGTCCAGTGGTTTGAGCTGTGCGTTGATAGATCACTATGTCAGTCAGTCAGTCAGTCAGTCAGTCAGTCACCTTTGAGTTTTATATATATAGATAAGTGACAAGTCGAAAATAAGAGACAGCGGTCAGAAAACTTACTTTCGTGATGCCTCTTGAATGATCTTGGACACAACCGACGATTCTTGTCTTAGTTGCAGGACCACAAGCGGGGCACTGCGACCAAGCAGCTGATCTCCATCTGGGTGGGCAAGGAACGTTGCCACACCGCCGCCTTTTACTGGCAGGAGATGACCCTGAGCAGTGTATCGGAGCCACATCCCGGTCTCCGTTAATGCTAGTTTCAACGCAGCGATATTTGCCTACCTAAAATCAATATACAGAGTTTCTTAAATTTGTTCGAAAATATTTTCGCAGGTAGGTGGCTGGGCCAGTCTGATCTAATAGACTTGTAAATGTTTTTCAGGGTTTTTTTAATCATAGTTGACCAAATGTTTCCATACATTGACTATTCCATGCTGGTCTGGGAGCAAAGAAAACACATAGAATGTACCAGTTGCTTCACTTCCCGCGCAGATGGTAACACCCCATGGAGGGAATGGGCGAAAATCTTAGGAATCATTTCATAGGCGATGCGGCTAGCAAGCCCTCACTATATTGATTCCCCTTTCCACCTATATGCCCACAATCATGCTAAACGTGGCCTTTAGGTCTTGTTATCTTAGGCTCTGTCTACCTCGTATGAGAATAGATAAAGACGTGATTTATGTATGTACCTGAAGAAATATTCCGGGAAAAATCTGAGAGATTTCATGTATTTAGTACCTATGCATAATATCAAAATTCAAAACCAAGTAATCGATGAAAAAGTTGTCATACCTGTAAACCACCACCACAACTTCTAGAGCATTGGGTGTATGATAGTATTTTCCAAATAAATCTTCTGTCTCCGACGATATTTTCCTCAAATTCCTCTTCAGAATTGAACGTTTCTTTCGAAATTCCATTCATACTCGAAAACCTTGGTATATTAACAGTCCTAGGGTAATCCAAACTGTGATGTCTCCGAGTGTGTTTTGGCGAAAACGTCGAAGGAATCTCGGGAATACTAGATCTCGTAATCGATTCAACTTCTATCTCACCTTGTGATTCTGTGTAGTATTCATACTTTATGCTCGGATTAGGTTGTGTGTAAAGAATCTAGAACAGTTATTAACAGTTTATTACTACGAAAACTTAGCTTAACTTAAGGTTTTCTCTATTCTACTATTACACACCATTATGTCGATAGGATGCTGAATAGGTCCATGAGCAAAGACAGCGTCTAAGCCTACGGGTCGCGAGTACACGAACCTTGTTCCAACAGCTTCGTAAGTGCCAGGAGCGCTTACAGCAAACTCTCCATTCATTATATACGACCCATTTGTTATCTTCAACGCTGAAAGTATCAAACTACGTCACAAACAGTCCATTAGTAGATAAGGATCAAAACTATTAGCTGTAACCTATTATTAGTGAAATCACAAATTGATTTGGTACACTTCAATAGCAAAGGTAACTAGCCGACTATTCAGCACAAACAACGTCATCGCATTGTAAGCGATTGCAAATGATTTAGAGTCAGTGGACAATATTGATTGATCAGTAAACGACCAACCTCACGTTTGCGGCCCATTTGCCTTCATCAAAGGACCATTCAGACTGACTGTCGTGTAACAGATTACTATTTCGGAGAGTTGCGTTGTCTTTTGTTTTGTTACTTTGAATCCAGTTGGTCTGTGTTATCTACGGGATTCAGAACACGATTACCTTTAAGAAGCTCCTCATGATTTTTAATAATCTCACGGTAACTTCTTTAAAGGTACTTTAATCGCGATCTATATTGTACCTATGTAGGTACAACTAGTAGAAAATATGTCTAGAACTGATCTATGACTCATACGTCTTGTATTGGACGTGTAAATTGTATACTCGTACCTACACATAGCTGAAAACGATCAAGGAGGATCTTTATTTGAACACTAGCTGTTACATGCAACTAAGTTTGCTTTCCGTGGAGATATTTCACTTTTCCATGACCAAAAATAGAATTTTAGTTAGGATTATAGTAAACTTCTATAAATGAATGATCTCTGGAGTTTGTGCTCTCGTCAGCCTAACTAGCTCTCTGAAAATACACTCAATCCTCGCCGTGTAAGCCGATACTTGTATCAGAAGAATATTAGAGCATGCTTGTGTTTTCGGTCACAATACCTAAATCTTTTTGCGATAAAATGTCAAACTTCTCAGTTTGTTCCAATTTTTCCATAGCAATTGAAACATTGAACGTGAACGCGTTCAAGACTTATTTTGAGAGAAAGAAAGAAACGTTTATTTACACACATTCGTTACACGTAGGAAAAAGGAAGGAATACAATATACTCAAGAATAGTAGCGATAAGGTATGGTATAGTTATATGGTTTGTATGAAAAATTACACTAGATGCTTCGTACTGACCGATATAATTTTCGCTAGACACTATTTCAGTCACGTTAAGACGGCAGGCACCACGCGGCACCGTGGTCACGTAAGAGTAGCCGAGGGGCAGGCGAGGTCGGGAAAACAGTCCGGATACCAGCCTGCGGCCACATCGCATTTCTTGGAGGTTGTTCCCTGCCAGCACCGCATCTCGGCCTACGACCTGTAAAACAATTGAATTTTATTAGCAACATGCGTTTCGCCTTTTTAATGCAATGAAAACAAAAGACGTCGACATTACCAATTTTCGATTTCAAATTCATGTGAATTATGTATTCAGATGTCAAGAGCATAAATATTATGTACCTACGTTACTAAGACGCCCAAAAACACATATATTTGACACGATGGCTGTATCGATATTAATGCCATCGACTGTATATAGGTAGATATTCAAAACGTGAATAAAAAACTCATTTTTAATGGTTACATCTCGTTTGTTGCATCATTAACCTGCAGCAAAACTTCCTCTCATTCCAAATTTACAACCTTAAACCACAATACCTATAGTTACGGAATATTCTGGGGTTTAGCCTGTCATGCCATTTGTTACCACAATTGGTTAAACGGAAAAAAAGTCTTACCTGTTCGGTGTAACTACCCCGTAATTCTAGGCATCCATACCTTTTACTTAGTAGGAATACTGAGATTGAAATGAACCCCCTTTTCACAGATAAAGTCACCACTCCCAGTATTCAAATGATTTTCAACAGGAACAGCTTATAATCTGAACCAATTACAACCTGGCGTACAGTTTCATAAACTCAAGAGCTAAACGTTCCTGCGCGCCTTACACTGACTAGTAACAATAGCTACCGTTAAAATTTACGAGGCGATACCGGTAACAACTGACGACAGGACAACAATGCTCTATACTCGTAATATGGTCCACGATGCATTGTTACAGACGTCTGGTGACATAATGATGCAGTTTCTGAGGACAATTTAGAGTTAGGTTTAGAGAAGATTGCAGGGAGCCTTTTGGAACGTAGCGGTTAGGTGGTTGTTAGTTATAGGCACTTGTGAATTTGATGGTCATTGACTTCATAAAACTGGCATAAGTAGTCTTGATGTACATATTATAATTTTAATTTTAGGTGAACATTAATTTTTGGGTGGTAGGTAGATTGTGCAAGGTTCATCGGGCATCACCGCTTGCGTTGCTATGTTCAGTACGCTTATTATCTAATTTGTTTGCAATCGCCATCGTGTTCATTTTGACAGTTCATGTATGGGCTGACAATTGGCATCGGAATCAGCTAGCTGTCACATTCATACAAGAAATGTCAAAATGAACACAATGGCGATTGCGGGCGAGTAAGACAATAACCCTACTGGTGTGAAAATTTTACCAAGACCAATCATACACACAGTCACGTACAGGGTTAGTGAAATAAAACCACGATAAAATTGTGAAGCTCGAAGCTCACGCGATTTTGGCATATTTTTAGCTATGTTAAACGCAACCCTTCCTCAATATACTACAGTAAATATTGCAAGTATGCGCCGGCGGATGGCTGTGGATGGGATTAAGTCGTCGACAGGCGCGCGTGCGCTGTCAGCTGTTGCCGACGCGAAATGCGGAGTTATGATCACGGGACATGGAGGAAGGAAAGGTATAGAGTGGAAATGTCACACAATTCTTGTCTATACACATCCCACTGCTGACACAGGCTTCCTCTAAGAATGAGGGTTCGGGGCATAGTTCCCGCGCGGATGTAGTACGGATTAGGATGACACACCATTGAATTGCTTCGCAGATGTGTTGTGTAGGTTCCCTCACAATGTTTGCCTTCACCGAAAAGTTTTTAGTGCAAACATTATTTCGTATCGCAAACAAATTCCGAAAAACTCATAGGTGCGAGCTCAAGTTCGAACCACAACCAACTAGGCTGACCACAGTCACAAAATTTAATTAAAAATAAAACACAAACTATAGTGAATGCTACACTGATTAGTCGATCCAAGCTCAAGTGCACTAGAGCTAAGCAAGCATAATATCATTATTATGATCGTGACCGATATCAATCAGTATTTTTTTATGTGGCATACTGAACAAAAGAAAGTCACTTGGTTTTAACTAAATAACTTAAATTCTTCATTCCGTGTATGAGAAAGAAAGGAAAACAGTCGCAGGCAGTATAATTATGGAGTCGTAATGTTGTCAGTATTGGGCGGTATACTATTGGTTTATTCCTCTATGCCACGGGAATTTCCGAATGGGGATTGCGAACACAAATTGTTTGTGATGGAATTCATGTAGTTGGTTCGGATGAGTATTAATAGATATGAAGTTGTTGAACGCTTGGATAGATAGTTTTTAACCCCCCACACAAAAAGAGGGGTGTCAAAAGTTTGACGTCAATATCTCTCTCTCTCTCCCTCCCTCTTTCTCTCTCTCTCTGTGTGTGTGTGTGTGTGTGTGTGTGTGTGTGTGTGCGTGTCGGTTCTGCAGTTTGAACAGTGGTGCCAGTTCTTTTCCAAAATGATGTAAGGCGTTTTTGGCATTAAATTGATTATTTTTTAATAATTACTCGATTAATACGTGGGTTTTTTTTAGTTTCACGTTATTATTGCCGTGTTTCACGAACTGTCAAAGTTTTGAGCTTTCAGTAAAATAAATAAACGAAGTACATTGATGCTTATTACAAGAGGTAAACAAAAAACACGTATCTTAACAAAGCAGCGAGTGAAGAAAAAGCTAGAGAGAGAACGTAGAAAAACCCAGAGGAAATTGAGTGTCACTTTATAGGTAAAAAGAGCATCTGGAAAGTTTAAACTACCTACTACTTGAGCACCTAAGATGAAAACTGCAAAATGCAAACAATCGTTCTCCACCCTATACATACATACATACATAAATCACGTCTATATTCCATACGGGGAAGATAGAGCCTACGTTGACAAGACCTCAAGGCCACGTTGAGCATGATTGTGGGCGTTTAGGTGAAAAGGGGAACCCGAATAGTGATGGGTTGTTGCCCTTTCCCTTGATGAACCCTATAGATGCGAGAATTATATAAACTCATCAAATCATTTTACTACTAGTCTTTAAATTAAATAGGTACTAAACTCTTTGAACGTGCGCAAGAAAAGTTAAAATAAAAGTCCAGAAAAAATACATACCTATATACTCATACCGATACATTATAGTCACTTAAACTTATAGTCGTACCGATAAACTGTCATATTAATCGCATGTACCTACAAGATAACATTATATTTTGCACAGAACTTAGTGACACTGGACTTGCTAAATGCTGGTCTAAAAATGTTGGTTTCGCATATGAAAATCATAAACAAACATTGAGTCAAACATGTAAAGGTTAACGCTTTGCTCAACGCTTTAACATAGCAAATGAGGTATAATATTCACATATTTACAAACCAAGACACAGGATACTTAGCAAGTTTAAATTCTAGAACTACGAAATATAAATACTTATACGTAGATATAATGTAACGTTGAATAAATTGATTCCTGACCCAGTGGAACCCTCGCACAGTAAATGTCATAGTGACGTTACATTGAATTGACAAGAAAAATCATGCGACTTTCACTGTGAGAACGTTCTAAAGTGGATTAGGAATCATAATTATGTTTCGATTGTACCTAACTACTCATAAGGGTCCCTATAACTAGAGAAAATACCAGCGTTCAAATTTAAGATTATGAGTTGCAATATAGCAAGAAATTTATTACAGTTTTGCGTTCGTTGTACTTTTACAATGCAAACCAAAGTACCAATACGTACCAAGACCAGAAGATAATATTCTCATAGTATTTAAACAACTCATAGCAAACGCGTTCGAGACGCGTGCTACGAAAAAAATACGCTAATCAAATGGATCATTTTGTTACAAAATTTCGGTCATCGGGGTACTAGCAACTAAAACCGTAATCAAAAAGTTTCCTTTTAACAACTATAATAGATACATAGATACTACGAAGTCAACTAAGTATACACGGGAAAGCAAACTACATTGTAAAACATTTTACGCAAATACTGCTCTGCTCTCACATTATGACCATTTCAACCGCTTATAGCACATGATATCACAAAGTTAACAATTTTACCACGTTTGTTTGAATATTTAAAACACTCAACAACCAATGTCTTCATTTGCATTTTTAGTGTCAAGAATCCTTGCGTATCTGTTGAAGTACCTGCCTACACATAATGCTTCAAAACGAACTTTAAATTCATGATAAAGTTACTTTACTTAAACGATTGGTGTAATGTGTATATTACAATGTTACAGATGCTAGTCTGGTTTAATCTGGATTACTTTTTGAACTTAACTACGCACATAACTGAGTCCAATTGGCTAAAGCACTCAGTCTCATTAGAATAGGTTTTAGATGAGGGTAGAAGGAGATATTGAATGCAATTGCAAGTGCCTGCAAGTCAGACAATGCTCTCCGGTTTTTTTGATCGTGCTCTATGCCCATAAATCCATACTGCATCAATCTGTTCTGGCATCGCGTAAAGCGTTGCGGGTGTCTATGGACAGTGGTGATCATTTACCATCAGGTGACCCACTAGTTCGTTTGTCTGGCCTCTCTAACATAATAATAAATCCATACACTACTGTTTTTGTCCGGGGGGGAATCTGATATCAAATACCCCATTAGCACGGGGAGGCTCTTTGGGATTTTAACTCAATAAAACTCCCAGGGTTTTCCTACTAGGTTTTAGAAGGTTACTATACTCTACATAACTCAGCGCCTCCATTAGGGTAATGTAATGAGCCTCTTAGCAAAGATTTCCTCTAAAAAAAGGGTGTTCCTACCAATAAAACACCTTAGCTCTAGTAATTTCATCAAAAGTTGGGGCACACAGGTTCACAGCTTACATAGGTGTAGATGTTCAGGTGAAAGGAACAAGTGGATTCACGTTTCGTTTGCTTCTATAGCCCTAAGATAACGGTGAACACAACCAAGGCGCGATTAAACCTTCCTGTATTCTTTAGAACGCAATAAAACATGTAATATTTATGCTGGAGCATTATAAGCGCTCATCATTACAGTACAATTTAGAGCCGTACAGAAGTGCACAACTTAGATAAACGCTTACAGTATGATAGTAAGTGCGGAATACTTTGTAAATGGACGTTATCTAGCCGGCTAGCATGAGAGCGCACGAGATAGATTATCCTTCTCTTTCTAGAACGTACAGTATGAAAAAGACGGGCAATCTATCTCGCGCGCGACGCGACTCATCGCCAAATAATCTATGTGCGATAATTTCACGAAGGAGATCACTTTTAGCTTGACATTACAACGGACCAGGAGTTGTGGAGGTCGCGTACTTAATTACGTTTTTGATATATTATTTTTGATACATTACTGTCTAGGCCAGCAATGCTATTCTGGCCGAGGCAAGTGTAGTGCTTTTCTCAAAAATTTTAAAAAAAACAACAACAAAAATAAATGAAAATGTAATTGACATAAAATTACTAATTATTTTTGCTTTGCCGCCTTTTTCTATCAATGACATTTGAAGAGAGTATTTTTCTACCCAGAACATCTAAAGCTATTTCAGACACAGATAAACACGTTGTCGTATACTAGCGTTTTTTTTTAATTTGGTGTTTTAAGTCTTGTGCCTTTATTTTTTATAACGGTGATTTGCATTTTTAAAAAGTTAATAACTAGACAGTAATG
The DNA here is from genome assembly GCA_949127965.1 of Pandemis corylana. Classification (NCBI taxonomy): domain Eukaryota; kingdom Metazoa; phylum Arthropoda; class Insecta; order Lepidoptera; family Tortricidae; genus Pandemis; species Pandemis corylana. Next base: position 7,993,443 of record OX421867.1, on the reverse strand, counting down.
GAATTTGTATGTAACATTACTGGAGAGTTTAGCGCTACAGTAATGTTTTTTTTTATTTTGGACTGACCGGCAACAATTAACTTCCTGTTCTGATATGGAGTTAACAATGACGACTTTAACGGTCATTTTCGAGAAAACAATATTTAGCCTTTTTGTTTCAGTGTAACCAGAAAAACATGCGAGGGAATAAGGATTCTCATTAAAATACTGTTTAAGTGATATGCTCTAGTTCAGAGCATTTTTCTTAGCACTTAAACCGAACTATCCAAGCTTATCTTTAATACGTGTCCAAAGATTAAATCCTAAAGAACACGACTTTTATGGCGCTCTCTGTTTGTCACCGATAACTTAATAATAAAACGATGGCCTGTTAATGGCTTCCAAGGACCCGTATATGCGTCGTCGCATTTTTTATTTACCTTTTATGACTTTATTCGAATGTAAATGGGTTTTAATTCGTATTAACTCAAGAAACGGCGCCAGCTCCATATGCGAATGTTGTATTCATTGGCGCTTTACAACTTTTCAAATACGTAATTTAAAAACTAGTTTACGTTTTGCCCCGTTGCAGAACAACCTATTACTACGCGGGAATTTCTCAAAATCGTCAACATCATAAAGAAAATCTTTCTGCGTACATTGATTCTACTTTCTTAATGAACCTAATAGAAAAATTACATTATCTGGGATGCAGTGTTGCCGTTTGGTTCCGTTTCTTCCGTTTTTCGGAACTTTTGACACCCCCGCGGAACTTTTCAGAACTTTTCGGAACTTTTAAGGTCCCGGCAAAAGATAATTTTTTCCTGTTATTAACATGCACTATAAACAAAAATATTATTCCTAATTCCTATGATGAAGTAAAAAAAAAAAAAAAAACGTTCCCGAAGATTTAAATGAAAATGGAACTTTTCTACCAAAAATGGAACTTTTTAGGGATGCCAATGTGATTTTCAAGGGAAGCGACCTGGCAACACTGCTGCGATGAGAGCGAGTAGTTCGGACAGAGTGATAGGTACTCGTTGCAGCTGTTGCACTTGCTCTTGATCTTACTTATAATAACATTATTTTTCATTCACGTTTATTCATAACACGGCAACTGTCAAATACATTAAGAATTAAGCAGAAATTTGTCGCATTTGGCGTCGAGACACTCGGTCCGTGGGGCGAGGGCGCACGTGGGCTCTACAAAGATGTAAGCAAACGCCTGAGGGAGGCAACAGACGACCCTCGCACGGGCAGCTTTCTCGCACAAAGGTTCGCAATTGCGATACAACGCGGGAATGCTGCCTGCGTGATGGGCTGCCTTTTTTTAAAGGTAGCATTAGTTTATATTTTAATGAATACTTTTGTAATCATTTACAAAATAAAATAACATTAAGAAACTAATTTAAGCTTTATAAGTCTAAGGGTTAGGGCTAGGCGTGGTGAATTAATCGCCAGCCCAGCTAGCACGATAGTGCACAAGAATCAAGAAGACAACCCGTCTCTTTCTAGAACGAACAGTAAGAAAAAGACGGACAATCTATCTCGCGCGGTCTCGTGCTAGACATGCAGACAATCAGTATTCTCCATAATAATATGTTCTCTTAATATGCTTTAATGGTTTAGAAAAAGAACAAGAGCTATTAAAACGTCAGATAGATCGTAATACAATTAAATGGTGAAGAAACTGTATTCCATTTTTGATACAATATTTGTTAAATATTCACCCGTTCTTGATAGTATTCGCCTGTAAATATGCGTCAAAAAATTCTGCTTTAGTAACGTATACAATCCACTCCACTAGCAGCTATTTAATAAGAAAGGTAAAATTGAATAACAACCAATAAATTACCAGACCACGTTTTAACACGGCCTTTACTATCTCAATCGTTAACATTGACCTGCACAATTAATAGGCATAAGAGCATTAATAACTCTAATCTGATCACAATGATCTCACCCGTTTATCAGCAAATACTTAAAGTATGGGTCTATAAATCTCGCGCAGTGGTAATTGAAAACGTCTGTTAATAGACTATTAATTAGGATTATAGTGAGTTAACAAATTACCTGTCTCGAGGCGTGAGTTTGCCGCAGACATGATTTGTGACACGCGCCATGTTTAGTTCTCAATAGATTTTTTGCTACATTTGAAATTCTAATTGGGCTGATGATATATTTGTTCAGTTTGTTTTGATTTGAGCTAAGCGCCACAATAAATTGCATTAAACGAATTGAGATTGAGTGTTAGTTTCATTGGAAAAGTAATTGATATAATGTTTAATCTTTAATTTAATTTAGTTTAAGCGACACAAAGTGATAAAAATAGCTTCAGAAATGGTGCCATTTTCCTAAACCAGTATGGCTTTTTACTTTCTATCAACAGTCTTGATGTTACCAAAACATTCGTTGTTATCACAATGCAATCAGCGTCCGAGAAAGGCGTTGTATTAATTGATTTATAAGAACCTATTATACCCAATCAAAGCTTTCTGACCAATAACACGGTCGTGTCGCTTACGTTAACTATAAACGAACCATTCAGTATTAACTGCGGCCTTTCGCTTCACAAATCAAAACATATTCCATTAATTGTACAATTAACCTAATAGGAGCTGATTCTATTAGTTTTTGGGCGTGCGACACTTTGATATATGATTAATTTAATTCGACTTAAGTTATGGGTTTTTAACTACTTTTTAAATTTATTTTTTCTTATATCGGACTAAAGCTGTGCGATAACGTGTATCTCTACATAATGACGTACTTAGAGACAATCAATACATTGTTAACCATGTTGCATGGGAAAATAGCAATACACTAAGAATACCTATGAATCAAACAGTATAGTGAAATATGTTATTAATCATAATATTGGTGTCCAAGATTACTTATGAATACGAGTTTAGCAGGACGAACCAAACACTGAAGTAAACATTTTGACCTTATTTTTGATCAATATTGACCTCTGACAAGGATTTTTTATCCTATATTTTAACACGAGCGAAAATGAAGCTAAAGTGTCATGGTCTCTTTATTTAGGTTAATGAAGCAACAACATTATGATTAAATTCGTTAAAACATCTTAATGTTTACACTAAAAGTACTTACGAAAATCAGGAGGACGGCGAGAAGACAGGAAGCCACCATCTTGCAGCGTTGTGTACTCTAGATTATCTTCAGATAGTGTTCTCAATTCTGAAGTTAATTTTCAGTATCTCTTGAACCTCTGTCATTTTTTCCTAAGACAAAGCTGTTCTCATTTAGAGTTTATTTGTTGGTAAGAAAATGGGAAAACTGTCTAGAATTTAGTGGAGATATAATAGAAATAATTTCACCTAATAATTCAATGGCAGACAGATATACGATTTGCTTTACGACGGTTGGTTGAAATCTCTATTAAATTTATCGCCTATTTATAACCGGCTAAGCCAAACACCGGTACATTGGCTCGTTACTATTTATGACAATCAATATGCGTAAAATAAATGGAACAGAACAATATGCGTCATAAATAAGATTAATATTGGCGAAGGTTAAAATGTGAGACGAGCCAAACACAGTTGATTTAACAGCCGTTACGTTCAAAAGGTACTTTATTGGAGTGATGGGGATTACTTTAGTGTTTGTAAGAGATGCCAAAGCGATGGCTTTGATGTAGCCAGATTCTGCCAGATGTAATGTGCGTGAGCATCGAACGCAAATCCCTATTGAAGTCTTTATGGTATCCCGTCTAGTGTCTTGACAATATGTGCACAGCATTTGCAGCACTGGTTGCAGGGCGCGTGTTTCAGTGCACGTAAAATATTGCCTGATTATAAAGCTTGAATAGCAAACATTTTGCCACGTTAACATGATTTATCGAATCGATAAATTTACAGTAAATAAATACGGGCTGAATGAGATTTTGCTGCTTCGCTCAATAGAATACGAGTGTAGCGCGTATTTGAGTTTAATATGGGTACTTAAGTAATACACAAAGGTTAACAGGATAGATTTTGAGTTTTTAAGACATTAAATATTTGTACATAAAACATACCAAAGTCATCAATAAATATAGCATTCAAATTGTATTTCCGAGTTAATAGTCCGCGTGAGATTCGAGCCAAAGTATTTGTGCATTCATTGAACTAATTGCAGTGCAAACGCGTTGTTAATTCCAAATTTTACTGATACGTTTACGTTAAATATGCGCATTGCACCATATAAAATATCTAAGTAACGAAACACAAACGTTAACATAGAAATTTAAACGATCGCGACTTAATACAGACGTTGAATGGCGGAATATAAATACTACAGCGCCCGGTCCTGTAATAATTTGTCAGACACAGGCGCCAGAAGGAGTAATATTAGTGGAAACATATGAACAAGTATTCAAAACTTAAATGTAGGTAATTAAAATAGGGTTTGACTAAAAACCTGCATGGTGGTGTAGGTTTGCTTGTTAAATTATTTATTGGATTCATTGTATGATCCACCTGGTTATTTGATAAGAAAATGCTTTCTCAAAATTCTAATAAACAAAATGAAATAAATTTGAGAAAACTATATTTTATTTTAAATTTCTACCTATTCTGCATTCTTAAGTGAATTTTCAGCTTTAATTTAAAGTTGTAACGTGCATTTATTTTTATTCTACCACATCCCTTTACTTATTTACGCTGCCTCCGCTGCACTCATAACTCTAACTGTAACCTTTTAAATAATAAGTACCGACAAAAAAAACAAATTTATTCTGGCGATGTTAGACACCTCTTGCTCATTTATCATTGTAAAATAGGGTCCCTTTTAACCTCGATTCGTTCGCGTGGCACCACTAAACATGTCAATTATTGTTATTATGATATCCCGACCGGCCTAGCGTCGCCTTACAAAATTTAGGGCCACGTTTAAGATATATGGATAAATGAACAGATCGAATTTATAACGTTGTTTTTGTGATAACACGGCTATTTTCAAGGAGTTTCTTGTTGTAGTCTTCAAAATTGAAGGCACCGCTTAAATGAATTACCAAAAGGAATACGTAACTAAATTACAAAATTATGCTTTTGTTTTCAATTCTGTACGTATTTATATTTTTACTCGAGAGTTTTTTATTCAAATATAACAATGAAAACAATAAAGAGTGCATTGCATTTGACAGGTTACTTAGTTTAAATAATTTTGAAGAAGGCGTGCCACATTTTTGACATCTGCTTGTACAAAATTAAAATCCATTAGAACAAATAAATACCGATATTGGCAGAGTTCCAAGCACTAATTATTCTAGCTCCACATTTTCACAAAATGACATCAGCACAACTACAATGTGCGGAAAGTGCACTGCATTATTTGCATAAACGCCAATTTTAATGACATTATTAATGCAATAAAGCTTTGTTTCACAATTTTTATGAAATTCGAAATAATATTGCCAGAGTGCTGCATGAAAGCGTAGTTGAATTATTAATTAGACTAGCTGTTGCCCGCGACTTCGTCCGCGTGTGTTTTTGTGATACTTACGGCTTTTCTCGATATCAAAATTATTATTATTATGACTATTAACTTCGTCACATGAACCGCTGAAAGTATGTACGAAACTATACTTTTAGAATTACGTCATGAAAATAATAATTTGCGACACGGAATCTTGAAAAAAAATCAAGTGCAAACTGGTTAATGACTCATCACATTTATTTATACTTTATTTTACAAATAGTTTTATTTATAGTTTCTTTATTCAAAAAAGCTAAGTACAGTTTTAATTACATCACTATTAATTTCGCCAAACTATGACGCTTATTGGCGAATACTGCGCTCACTTTAACGATATTTGTACCCTGATTAATTTAAAAAATTAAATCTATTCTAACCAAATAATACATAAATGTTTACCTGTTTTTACCTTACAACTAACAATTCATTTACTAATCCGTTTTAATTAATATTTTGCGACTCAATTTTTTCTAGCAGAAGCTTTTTTAATTTATTTTCTTGGTTTAAGTAGGTACGTAATTACAGATTATTAACACTTATCATTCTACAAATTAATTACCTACAGGGGCCTTGCCATAGTTGCCATGATGTCTTAATGCGATTCAGTTTAGGTTCGCTCGCTGTCAGATTTATACTAAAAGCACCAACTTTTCACAATAAAATTCTGACATGTTCGTAGCGCAGGCGTAAACGCGCCCTTTGATTTTGCTTTTTATAGGCAAAGGTACCAAGAACATACAGCCAAGCGTTTCACGCCGCCCTCATATTAATATCAGGTTTTCAAATAAGAGTGCGTTCAAAAACCGAACACGTTGTTAATAATGGCGCAATAAATAAAAACAAAAGTAACGGTATTGCATATTGAACTTTAGGTGTTAGGTAAAGAACACAATTTAGGACGCCAATTTAGGTTGATTTAGGATCGACAAAAATCTCTTCGTTGAAAAAATGCCTGTACAGCATGTAATTATTATATTAATGTTTTTTCAAAATTGACACGCTTTTCCGGCTATTATGTCTTATGTACATTTGTATCTATCTATTTTCTTCGTAGTATTATTTTGTTTGTAACTATTACCAACTACTTATACCGAGGAAGCTGATTTTCTTGAGTTCCGCTATTTTGTGCGTAATCACCTCAAAAATCAAATTTCAAGAAAACTGAGAAATCATATTTACCTGTATTAAATTGGAAGTATTATTTAGCAATTTCAAAAGGTTACGCTTCATTGGTTTTTATTGTATAGGTGTATGAAGTTAATTAATTTTAAACACAAAACCCTCTTTTTTGCGCCTCTGGATGAGATTTAAAAAAAATGCTAAAACAGGTATTTCTTTATTTTTATTACTAAGTATTTATTCTGAGTTTCATGATTCTAGAACAATCTAATTTTCTTTTTTCATACTAACTTTAACCCCCCTTTTCACCCCCTTTTTCCAAAATTTTCCACAATTTCTGTAGCCTATATCCTATTCTGAATTTATTGGAATCGATTTGTGAACATTTCATTAATATCCGTTCAGTAGTTTTTACGTGATGCTCAGTCAAACAAACAAACAAACAAACAAAAATTTAAAAAATGGTTTTAATATGTTCAGTTACCGATTTTAAGTCACCCTGGTCGGTTTTTTTTTTTAAATCTTCAATGTACAGATTTTTTGGTCTCAACGATTTTATTATATGTATAGATACATTAATTATTTACTGGCATACAAATATAGTTTGACAACTTTACCTGGATCCACAATGATCTACTTAAATAAATAAATAAATATTAGGGAACAATTCACACAAGAAACAACCATCTTTGGAACAATTATTTTCTTACGTTTCAAACCTGAAAAACCAACTTTTGAAAGATCAACTTGTTACTCTTTACAGCTTTAATAACAATAAAACTCAATTCATAACTTCGTAATATAATAAGTACGTTTCGACGTTATATTTAAATCCCAGCGTGTTCATTGATTTGTTATAATGATCTCTTGAAGAAGCATTTACTCTTATTTCAAAACAAATCACCGTCAAAGCTGCAATTGTTCCAGCTAAAAGCATGATTCTCCGAGTGAAGACATTACTCAATACTCCAGCTTTAATGGCACTAACTACAATATCGCTCGATCTGCGCTCACGCATGTCGCTCAGCTGTCGGCTACCGGCTCATTGTTTGTCTGTCCGACGCTATCACCTACGGTAAATATTGATTTTGAGATGAAATATCGTAATTTAGATCGGGAAGGCTATTATGGATAATGAGGCTGTCAATTTGGATTAATGGTTGGTGATTCTGTAAGATACTTTATGAAAAGTTTACTAAGTAACGCGCTTGTAGCCTTTGCTGTGATTAACGTGGACAAAGTTCTAGGGGATACTAATAGTAGTAGTTTATGTGACCGCATCATAATGAAGGGCATTAAAATACAAATGTAAGTTTATGAAACGACCCTAAGGGAATTTTTTAATTCACACACAATTGAATCTTCACCGAAAAGCTCATATTTAATTTCATAGCCTTATAGCCTACTCTGTAATAATTTAGTTAAAATTAGAAGTTTCTAGTTTATTAATACTGATATTATCATAATTCACACTAATCATAAATATCTTACGCGTATGCTAAATGCCAATGATCGGATATATCTAAAGAACAATTAACATCATGACAAACACACACCGTAGCAAATTTCGAACAATTGAATGATGATTAATGGCGATAAGTCGAAATTAAGATGTCCTCTAACACTCGTATAGACTCTTAGGGTTAGCAATACATTACAATTTGCATCATTTGTGGAAAAAAGGCCTAAGTCCCAATAGGGCATAAGAATGATGACTTACGCTTTTCTTCCTCGAATGGAGCGTATTGCATGAATTACCATCTGTTGGCCGATACTTGGTTTGCATCCCTTAGAATAAAAACGAACTGCTGCCCGCGATTTCATCCGAACACTATTCATATTTGTATCCCAAGCAGCTTGATTTTCTCGACATTTCAAACAATTATGTTGCGGGATTTCATTGGAACTAATTTATTACTAAACTGCTATGTAAATCAAGATAATACCGATAATAACACCCTCTTGACAATAGACATTATCATAATTTTATTAATGGTTTACTTTTTAACTAAATATTTTTAAATTTGGTAAAAATATTTTTTTTAAATCGAAACAGTTAACAACTGTATTTTGGCAACCCTAAAACACATGTAGCTATTGAGACCTTCTAGCCGCAATTTGTTGATTACAATTTGTAAAGCTTTTATAGCGGTCTGCTAATAGACTCTTAACGAAAATTAGCACAAGCCACTGTCATCAATGACGGTGGCACAAAAATTCACTGTTGATTAGTGAGCCGACAAAACAGCGGATGCGATGACGAAGTTAAAATTTGTAGAAATGACTTATTTCTTAGTTTTTTGGTCCTTTAAAAATGAAAAAGGACGAGAAATAAACATAAGATTACAGATAGAAAGTAAAAACATATTAGAAACTACACTAAAACAAATCTTAAAATAAAACAATTAAAAGAGGAAATTAAAAAAAAAAACAGTTTAAATCAAGCTTTTTGTTGGCTGTTATTTTATGTATTTCTAGTCAATATAACAATTGGAAGTATTCGAAAATTATTTAAAATTTTTGAAAACAACTTACCAACAAACGATTATTCAAGTTACATTTGCAAAAGTTTGTTAAAACTTACATTTTCAAAGAGACAATATTAAACAAGACAAAATCAATATACGTGAATCGAATAATAGACGATATCCAAATTGCATTTTACTTGGTTCCTCAATGAAAAATATGATTATTTCGGGATAAAATATAGGTAAAAGATGTCACATACCAGTACTAAGTTTTCCACTAAAAATGAAAGAAGCTTGTACCAACCAGTGGCTGGCAAAGATATTTTTGTATAAGACGATAAATATTTTTAAATGTGAACACAGAATCGAATTTTTAAAGGTTTGGAAAACAACATTTTGATCAGTTAATCAAATACAAGACATATTGCTGTAGATGATCGTACCTACACTCCAAATGCGTCATTGACTTTGTAGAATGGCCAGAACTATTCCCGGCCTATGACTAAATCCATATAAACACTGTGTCATTTCTTCAAAGGTATTTCAATAGGTAGTTGTTCAGATAATACGCAAGATTGTCCACAAAACTTATGGAAATGGAAGAGGATATTCAACTTCTGATGCTAATTTTAACAGAAGCGCTTACAATACGCGATTTACTTTACATTTGCTATTCATTACAATGAAAGCCATCCAATGTAATACAAATGACTGATTGAAGATTTCAAGTGATTTGCTAATGTTTTAAACTACATACGCGACAAAAACTGGATAACGGTGAAACTAGTAATCCATTACGTTTCTCGAGAAAATGAGTATTCACATAGTCAATTTACATGCAAGGTGTTGTGAGAAATATGCACAGGTATATTAAATCTAATGGATCGTCATTAACCTTAAGGTTTACTTAAGGTTGTGTTAATTTTTTGTTTGCGGACATATTATTTAATGTTATTGGTGTTAAGGTCCATTGTAGAGTGGAGTTTGGTTTGTTGAATTAACATGTGATTGTCATGGGCCTAAGTTACATCATTTAGCACCTTAGAGTATTAATTGTTAGGAGATAAGAGACGTTTAACGGTACTTAAGAGGTTTTATGTGTAGGGCTCATACTCAACTATTTAACCTTTATATACGAAAAATCAACGTGATTAACATTGCCAAATATATCCATTCGCACTTAACAAACTTGTTTTTTTTTCGGTGGTGTAACCTTTTTTTTCACCACGATGACTTGGTCACTGGCCACTAATAAAACGAACAAAAGCGTATAAGCAAGAATTGAATTCGATTTTCGAATTTGTTTTTTTTTTCGGAACGTAGCGAATGCGCTGCCAGTGTCGCGCCGCGGTGTGCACTACTGGTGTAGAGCGCACGCGCCGACTCCCATTGATATGTGGAAAACTGAACTGACGTAGTGAACGCACCGGGAGAACGGGTTACAGGAACTTATTTAACCTACTTCAATAGAATTAAGAATTAAATATAAAGATTTAAAAAATAGTTACTTCTTTGTCTAGCTATTAGTATGTCTATTTGTATATCAAAATTCGATATAATTATGTTTGACGGTTCAAAATATTACTGTCAATTTTTTTTTTCTGTCAGAACTTTATTTATTTAGCGTAATACTATTTATAACCCGTAGATCTGCGGTTGAAGTAATCACGAACCATTTAATCACCTAATCAACATTTTATATCCTTACTGTTATGAAAAAACCGACGCATTCAGTAGCAAATAGTAAAAAAAAATACCTACACTTAATTTTTTTTCAATTGAATTTTTAAACATACCAACATTTTTATTTACTTCGACGCTGGTCTGGGAGCAAAGGAAAACACAGAATGTACCAGTTGCTTCTCGTCCCGCGCAGATGTAAAAAGCCCATCGAGGGAATGGGCGAAATTCTTAGGAATCGTGTTATAGGCGATGCGTCTAGCAACCCATCACTATTTTGATTCCTTTTTCCACCTATACGCCTACAATCATGCTAAACGTGGCCTTTAGGTTTTGTTACCTCAGGCTCTGTCTACCCCGTAAGGGATATAGACGTGGTTTGTGTATGTATGTATGTGTGTAATTTTTATTTTGAATATCTCGCTCCCAGTGCATCTTTAGCCCACTAATGCATCAAACATCGCGTCAGATACTGTTACGTAAAGCGATGGAATCGAATGATTTATTCAATTAATTGACGCTGAATCAAACGCATCGGAAATAACTTCAGCTAGCGAATGAGAGCTGCATTCGGAGTAGAAATAACTATACGTATTACTAGTTTTTTTAACACCAGCAAACGTTTTATCACTCTCCATGAAAAGACTTCATTGTATCAAAAAAAACCGCCTACAAAAAAGTTTTAAATTTTAAGCCAACGTTACTCTACGACTATTAGTATGTACTAGAAAGCTATTATTTGGAAAGAGTGTACAAATGTACATAATAAAACAATAATCACGCCGACAATGTGAGAGACTATTTTTTTATGTATGTGTTTCGTCCCAAACACGATAGTAGTGATGCTTTTTTATTCATCTACCCGATGATATGACGTTGGGCAAAAATTTCAAAATTTTCGAAGAACATACATACATACCGTCACGCCTCTTTCCCACAGGGGTAGGCAGAGACTACTTTGTTCCACTTGCTACGATCCTGACATCCTTCTTTCGCTTCATCCACATTCATCAATCTCTTCATACATGCACGTCGGTTTCGGGTACTCCTGACCTGACCTTTTTCCAAAACGTCTCCTATTTGGTCTCGAAACGTCCTTCTAGGCCTTCCCCTCCCAACGTTACCATTCACTTTCCCCATATAGATCTGTTTAGTTAGTCTATTTTCATCCATCCGCTCTACGTGACCAAACCAACTAAGCATACTTTTTTCTATCCTAGTCACTATATCCTCTTTCACACCAGCACTTTTCGAAGAAGATGAAAGGAAATAGGCTTATAAAGGCTTTGTAATTTAATGAGTAATAGTAAAATAAAACTTAATTTTGAATATTTGCCGCACTTTAGCATTTAACCCTTAGCGTGTCCTTACTACAGAAGCGTTGTCCTCTTGTATTAAATCCCTTAGAAAAATGTCACGTAACATTTGCAATACAGCGGGGAAACGCTGCCAGCATCTTTGGCTCAATGCTGCGGTGGAGTACATTTTTAGATTTATTTTAGTTTTAGTTTAATTAATTTATCTTGTAAGTTGTAATAGATAGGTACGTAATATTAGATACAGTTAGATCTTCCATGCTGGTCTGGGAGTAAAGAAAAGACATAGAATTTACCAGCTGCTTCTCTTCCCGCGCAGATGGTAAAAGCCCATCGAGGGAATGGGAGAAAGTCTTAGGAATCATGTTATAGCCGATGCGCCTAGCAACCCATCACTTAGTTTAGGCTCTGTTAAAAAAAAAATGTCTACCGCGGAAGGAATATAGACGTGATATATGTATGTATATATGTATTAGTTACAGTGTGAGTACATAATGTAACTCCTGCAATAAATTATATGTCAAGGTCACCAACTGGAATAAACATTTCCAAAGCACGAACGCGTCATTAAACGACTTACTGAATATTATTTACTGTGGACCATAAAATCGTGTATTCCAAGTCATTGACACACATACAAATAGGAACACTTGGAATTGTTTCTCAAAATAGTCAAGTGAAGTGAAGATAACGTTTACTGCTGAATAATTGCGAATATTTTCACCTATCTATTTCTAATCCAATAGTTCATTCACAATAAACCATGTTCTCGAAGTAGAGCATTCCAAAGTTGAAGTGTATGGTAATGGAATAGAGGATCCTTCTAATCCTATAGATTCTGATGATGACGATCTCGTTGGAGAATCTGATACCGTATTGTCTAACGCACTTGAAACTACCGTCACATTTCCATAAAACATTGTAAGATAAGGATAGAAAGGAGATTATTCACAGAACTATTAATTTCAAGTTATAATTATGTTTAATCCTCCGATTTTAGAAATTTTTGTATGGATTTTCTCATGATCAATCGATTAATGGCGTAAAAATGTACTCAGTTTTTCCTAGAAAAATTAGTGTCGGTTTTGACACCTTCAAACATTAAATGTATGAAAAGTAACAGAAGCATGTTATAGGCGATGCGGCTAGCAACCCATCACTATTTTGATATTCCTTTCCACCTATGCGCCCTTAGTCATGCTAAACGTGGCCTTAAGGATTTGTTACCCTAGGCTCTGATATATGTATATGTATGCAACTAAACTGAACTCAGAAAACATTTTTCCCCTATATAGAATCGCTAGTGCTATTGATTCTAAGTAGATCTATGCAAAAAAAAATCTAAAAAAAAGAGCGTTATACCCTATTTTTGAAATTCCCCATTATAGTGTTTGCGGTAGTGAGCGGATTCCCGTAAAACAAAAAAAACACAAAAAGTTTTTAAATCTAAAAGATGTCTTTTAGAATCTCGCAAACGGCATAAACAATCACGTTGACTTGAGAACCACCTCTGTTTTCTTTCATCAGCTAAAAACAAGTAAGTACTTAAAAATAGCTAAAAACCAGTCAAGCCTAGGTCGTCTAAATCATAAAGCAAAGGAAGCAGACCCAGACAACAATATGCGAGTTCGTTCAACGTTAGCGGTATGTCAGTTCAGTATATCAATTCAATTAAAAAGTGTAACATCCATTCAACTACTTTATAAGTAGAACTACGAAATGTAAACACCATGGCGAAATAAACACTTTAAAAGTAGTAAAATAGTCGTAAAATGAAGCACTTCTTATTAATGTTGTAAGACAATCAAGGTTTGTATCGTGGGTCGGTGATATGTATTGTGTTTTATTTGTTATTTGACATGTAGAGTCGATTGTTTCGTGACCACAAAGGTTACTACCAGTCCTCGGTCTACACACCTATCTTCTCTTAAGGTTCGTTTCAGCACTCTCTACTAAGTTCTTGATAATATATATTCATTGTCCGTGAAATCCGCTTTGTTTGCTTCTAAAACAAAAAGCGACGGTCTCTTAAATATTTGTCGCTTATCTTTTTTTATTTAATATTGGGAAAACGAGTAAGTGAATTGCCTGATGGAAAGTATTCATACCCATGGACACGTAGGGAGGCTAAAGGGTGCGTTGCCGGCCTTTTGAGAAAAAAACAGACTCGCAAGTCGTACCTGTCCGGAAAATCTAAAGCCAACAACTGATTTCCAGAGGGTGTCATTATCCTAAGAAACCGCACAGTTCCTTTGGAACACAGACATAGTTGCCGGCAATAGTCACAACATACTATAAAACAAAGCCCTCCGCTGCGTCTGTCTGTACCCGGTAAAGTCAAAAACTATTGATCATATTTTCATGCGGTTTCCAGCAATAGATAGTTTGGACAAAAAAAGTTTAGATACATAATTTTCAAGGTTTGGTTTAACATAAATCACGTCTTTAACCCTTACGGGGTAGACAGAGCCTAAGGCAACAAAACCTAAAGACCACGCTTAGCATGATTGTGGACGTATGGATGGAAAGGGGAATCAAAATTAATAGACATCTCGCAGTATGGACAATGATATGTACTCCGTTATTGTCGTGTATATCAGACTAATGTACCAATTAACAGTTGGGTGTGGATGTACTGAATAAATAAATAAATAAAAAACAGTGATGGATTGGTAGCCACATCGCCTACATAAACATGATCCCTAAGATTTGGTTTAAAATTGTAATAATTGTTGGAAGTGTCGGAAAAAATTAAGCTGCCTGGTATACAAATTTTAATTCTTTGCGGACGAAATCGTGGGCAACAGCAAATAAGTAAAAAAAAAATACGCTATTTAAACCTTTTATTTACATTCACAGCTTTCATGTTTAATGTTCATGCCCTTTTCCTCAGCGGATACTATAAAAACCGAGTCTCAAAATGGAAATGAAACCATTACGATGATCTCGGATTCCAAGCAGTAACTCGATCAAATTTGTCAATTCCACTTCATGCAAATTGCTCAATAAATAAGAGGGAAAGATTAATTATTACTAGGTCACGTTGAGAAATTTATAGTAGGTCCAAGTGACGGTTAAGAATCCTCTGGTTCTACGTAAAAGGTTGAAGAATGTCCGATTTTACATGATGCTGGGGTATTCTGGATATCTTCAGGCCATTTGCATTGCATTAGACTTTAACTAGCTTGGTCGATCAAAACAGGAATTTGTTGTGGTGTCTCTATGATGTAATTTTTTATAAAGTGGAGTGAGTATGTTTTACGAGAGTATTGTAAAAGATAACAAGTATTATAAATATAATTTTAATCAACCTGATGAAAAATACACTGAAATAAAACCAAATTTAAATCTAACAAAGAGTAAATTAAAAATTTGCTACACATTCAAGATGTGCGTGATCATTGCGAGAAATTTTAACAGTGCATTCCTGAGGTCACAAGGAATAAAAATGTTACATAAACCTCTGTCGAATAATGCGTTTTTAAATTTCATTTTGTATGGGCATTATCATAATAATTATTGAATACCTTCACAGCACAGTGTAACTCCATCTGAACTACTGAGAATAATCGCAGTAATGAAAGAAAATATTTAAAAATATTTGTTTCTTCCCACTAATATAAATGCGTAAGTTTGTGACGGTGAGAGTGAGTGTGTATGTTTGTTCCTTCTTCACGCTAAAATTACTGGACGGATTTGGATACAATTGGGAAAGCTAACACTCCTGATTAAAACATAGGCATTACCCCGACAAATTGCATAGTACCTGCGAGATAGCGATAATCATATCAAAGGTCGTAGCTGCCTAGAGTCACAACGTAAAAAAATATTGCAGAATATAATGCCAACATCAGCTCTTAAGCCTAATTCCACGCAGATGAAGTCGCGAGCAGAAGCTAGTCTATGTACAAAAAAGAAAAATCGAATAAAAAAATTTTATGCCCAAATGTTTGTTTGCTTCGCCGTAATCGAGAAAAAAATATATTTTTAAGAAGTTTTGTGCCACTCTAATTGTAATATTCGCTACATACAAGTAATAATTACTTCTCCCACAATTTGTTTAGGACAGCATAAATGAATATACAACGGAATCACGACAAACAAGATTCCGAAGCCACCTCCTAGCCCTGTTCAGAATAGGATCACCGCCGCGGGCGCCTCGTAATCGAGCATCTCTCGCGGCGCCGGCGCTGCTAACAACCCGTCTACATACTAACACAGCTGATTAATCTAACTTGTTTGACGGATTTTCCCTAGCTTTCAGAAAATGGCATACAATTTGCATGTCATTTGGAGATTTGTGAAGCAAATAAAGTTAATCGAAGCAAATGGGAAGGCTATAAATTCTAAGTGTCTAACTAATTATCTATCACTTTCAATGTTTCTACCCCCATTATTATGACGTTTGAAAGAAATAAATAGTGATAACGACAATGATTTCGAATGTTTACAACATGGTCCTTTTTTTTGTCAATAGAATGATAAAATGAGGGTAGAAAGAGATGACGAATACGATTGCGTGCGCCCGCTCGTTGGACAGCAACATTTATATTTAAAATAATCATTATTTTAATAATTAATGTGCGAGTCTGCTGAAAATCTTGTCAATTGCTCGAAAGTTTTCAAGAAATTATCATTCGAAACAAATACATACATACATACACAAATCACGTCTTTATCCCCTTCAAAACAAAGCTTTCTATCAATGGCTAAAAAGCGTGTTCCGGTATAATTTGGTTACTGGCGTAACGATACATTAAATATATTATATTTGATGTTGAATTGCTGACTATACCCACATATATAATTTGATCTCTGGTAGCTACGATGTATTTGACACTGAATTTAGTTACACTTTTTATACAAACTCTCTACCGAAACAAAGCAAAAAGTAGCATAAAAACACGAAAAATATAAATAGGAAAATTTGACAGTTAAGCATTCAGTGATCTTTACATGGTTTTTTTGGTATCAAAAAGTGTCATAATCATTTGTTTTATTTGACTTATTTTATCAGTAACCTCTTCACTTCACTATCGTTTATCTATAACTATGTTGTACATTGATTTGTCTTCTCTCTTTGTACTATTCCTGTAAGAACATAAACTTTACAATTGACAAGAACGGTTAGTTTCCCGCAAAGTGAAACAAATAGTTGCGCGCAAGCAATTACAACAGCATTTAGTCGTATAAGGCTTGCGCGGTCATGGGTGGCGCCAAACGCTGAATTTACTTGCCATTTAGTTGCCACAATACGTGTTGGATTGTGCTTTATAGGAGCCCTTATACAGCTTTCCGTGGCTGTGGTTTAGTTTGGGTGCGAATAAACTAGACGTTTAGTTGTTCCTACGATTATATGGGTCAGTTTTGTAGGAAAACTTTGTGGGAGTTAACTGAAATATTGTCTATTTTCTAGGTTAGGTTAGGTGAACTTAGCTTGAAGCTTTCTCTTTGAGCTAAAGTGGAATTATAGATACACATACATACATAAATAACGTCTTTATCCCTTACGGGGTAGACAGAGCTTAAGGTAACATAACCCCAAAGCCACGTTTAGCATGATTGTGGGCGTGTGGATGGAAAGGGGAATCAAAATAGTGATGGGTTGGTAGCCGCATCGCCTAAACATGATTCCTAAGATTGTCGCGGGAGCGGATCAGAATACATAAAGTTTAAAATGTATAATGGGTTAAAATACATAATGGTTCAAAATACATAACGCAATTTTCTGTAAAACTATTAGCTAAATGAACTTTTTTGATATCGTAATCTATAGATTGGTTTAGGTTAGGTTAGGTTTGTTTTATAACAATCCTGTTAATTTGTAACTTTCTGAGAAAATCGCATTATATATTATAAACCATTATGTATTTTAACCCATTATACATTTTAAACTTTATGTATTTTAATACGTACCCGATTGTTGCCCGTTCCCTCGATGTACATGTCGCGTGGGATGTGTCGCACAGTTTACAAAATCTTATTAAGATGGCATTAAGATGGTCTGCATAACGTATGCTCATGATACCGTCGTCCGATGGGGAGTGGGAGTTCTTAAATGATGACCACTGACATGAGTCGCGACATAGGTAAAATATCGTTATGGAACTATGATCATTTTTTGTGAGACATTGTTTCGAGAAAACTTTAATACCGATATGTTTAGGTCACTTCCATGCTGGTCTGGGAGCAAAGAAAAAACAAAGAATGTACCAGTTGCTTCTCTTCCCGCGCAGATGGGAAAAACACATCGAGGGAATGGGCGAAAATCATAGGAATCATGTCATAGGCAATGCGGCCAGCAACCTATCACTATTTGATTCCACTTTCCACCTATACGCCCAGTGTCTTACTAAATGTAGCCTGCAGGTGTTGTTACGCCGTAAGGGATGAAGACGTGATTTGTGATTGTGTATGTGTGTGTGTTTAGGTCCCTTTAAGAAGTTTCTACTGACGGTTAAGAAGTTAATCATTATTCTAAATCCAACTAGTCTAACTTCTTTTAGGAACCCCATTTTGAGTCATAATGTAGCTTAAAGATATACAAAGAAGTTACAAAGTAAATACGTATCAATAACAGTGTTTTAAATGTCTTCCGTCGAGACGAAGATCGTTTGGAGTAGAATGAATAAGCTAAACAACATACATATATCATACATACATATATAACGACCGGATAGCCTAGTGGTTAGTGACCCTGACTATGAAGCTAGAGGTCCCGGGTTCGAATCCCGGTAGGGGCAGACAGTTGTATGATGAATACGAATGTTTGAGCCCGAGTCATGGATGTTGTATGTATGTATTTAATTATGTATTTATCTACATTATATAAGTATGTTTATCCGTTGCCTGGTACCCATAGCACAAGCTTTGCTTAGTTTGGGACTAGGTCAATTGGTGTAATTTGTCCCAAGATATTTATTTATTTATTTATTTATATATCACGTCTTTATCCCTTACGGGGTAGACAGAGCCTAAGGTAACAAAACCTTAAGGCCACGTTTAGCATGATTGTGGGCGTATAGGTGGAAAGGGGAATCAAAATAGTGATGGGTTGCTAGCCGCATCGCCTATTAGACGATCACGAGCTAAACAATAGTTTCAATAAACTTACGATAACGAGCCGCATGTCCTTGCCGATACATTGCAACGGTACATTTCATAGAGCGAATATAAAGGACGAATGTAGCTTACTTTTGCGGCTAGAGCGCTTGCAATTTGGTAGCTTGTAGCTTTGGTAGTTACACAGACACAAATATCACGTCTCCCTTACGGGGTAGACAGAGCCTAAGGTGGCATGACCTAGGCAACGATTAGCAAGATTGTGGACGTTTAGATGGCAAAAAATGAAATCAAAGTATGGGTTGCTAGTAGCTATATGTATAGGCGATGCGGCTAGCAACACATCACTAGGTATTTTGATTTCATTTTTTGCCATGTATACGCCCACAATCGTGCTAATCCTGGCCTAGGTCTTGCCATCTTAGGCTCTGTCTACCCCTACCTACTCCTGTGACTTTCGCCCATTCCTAGCATAAAAACATAGAATCTACCAGTTGCTTCTCTTCCCGCGCAGATGGTAAAAGCCCATCGAGGGAATGGGCGACAATCGTAGGAATCATGTTATAGGCGATGCAGCTAGCAACCCATCACTATTTTGATTCCCCTTTCCATCCATACGCCCACATACATGCCAAACGTGGCCTTTAGGTCTTGTTACCTTAGGCTCTGTCTACCCTGTAAGGGATAAAGACGTGATATATGTATGTAGAAAATGGATTAAAGCGATTTGTAAATTGAATTCCTCATTTGCCGATTATTTAAAGGATGCCTACATTCACGAAATATAAGCGTATGATCGTTTTCCTAAGTGGGCTAGCTGCAGCCACAACAAGCTGTAAATTTAGTCAATCGTCCATTCATGACGTTTTATTGCACCGAATAATAGGCCACAATCGAACGCAAATAATGATTTGCGAATAGGCAATGGCCTAAGATGTCACCTGAGGCATGTGACTAGTTTAGGAAGTTTCAGCATAGACAATGAAAACAAATAATTCACTCAAACTCTTTAGTTTTTTAGTAAAATAAAACTTACCTCGCACACGTGCGTTTAATTGATACCCGGTTAGAAAAGAAATTATCTCAAAATGAAAAAAAAAACATTCTGGTACAAGTTTTGTTTTGCTGTCGGTACTTTCATTATTAAAATAAAAATGTAAACAAACATTGCACAAAGCTCTCCATCAGCAACCAGAGAAAAAGACAGGTAGGAATTCTTCCCTGAAGGACTGCAAATAAAAATGCACGGACCTGGAATCCAAGAAAGCTTACCTTGCAAAATCGGACGCCAGGCCTAGTACAAGATGCCCCGTCAACGACCAAGGAGAGAAACGGGTAGAAATGCTTTCCTAGAAGCCTGCAGTTAAGAGAACACGGAGAAGTACATAGGAACAATAGTGCTTACCTTGCAAGCTCCCTGGACGCAGATGGCTCGGAAACCAGGCGTAGCCCCGTCCCGTCCCGTCAGCGACCAAGGAGAGAGACGCGTAGAAATGCTTTCCTAGAGGCCTGCAGTTAAGAGCACACGGAGAATTACATAGGGACAATAGTGCTTACCTTGCAAGCTCCCTGGACGCAGATGGCTCGGAAGCCACGCCTAGTGCATAGCGTCCCATCAGCGACTAAGGAGAGAGACATGTATAAATGCTTTCCTAGAGGCCTGCAGTTAAGAGCACATGGATAAACACAGCAATAATAGTGCTTACCTTGCAAACTCCCTGGACACAGATGGCACGGAAGCCAGGCCACCAGGCCTGTACCAACAAGATGTCACCAGGGAGAGAGACACGTATAAATGATTTCCAAGAGGCCTGCAAGAGTGCACAGAAAATCACCTGGGAACAAGAATGCTTACCTTGCAAGCTCCCTGGACGCAGATGGCTCGGAAACCAGGCCTAGTGCATGGCGTTCCGTCAGCGACTAAGGAGAGAGACGCGTAGAAATGCTTTCCCAGAGGCCTGCAGTTGAGAGTGCACGGAGAATCACCTGGGAATAAGTTTAGGATATAAAATTGTATAGATGTTATCAATCACAACGGTTTTTTACATACATACATGCATACATAAATCACGTCTTCATCCCTAACGTGGTTGAAAAAGCCTAAGGTAACAAGAACTTAAGGCCACGTTTAGTGATTAGCATGATTGTGGGCGTATAGATGGAAAGGGGAATCAAAATTATGGTTGCTAGCCACATCGCCTAAAACATGGTTTTTATTAATTGCAAAGATTTATTTTTTCTTAGACCAAGCCGGTCTGGAATACGTTTCAAGTGGTCATACTTTATTAACAAAATGTTATTCCGCAGTCACTGTCAAAAAACTTGTGTGATACCGTTCGATTTTTATACCCAGTGTAGAAAAAAATGTGTTGAAAAAAATTTATCAGGACAGAGTTTTTAAATGGTTGAAATCTGGCCAATCTGTAAGTTTTAAAACTAATCTGCTTAATCGAATTATTCCTTTCAAAATCAATGTAATAGAGTATTAACTAAGACGAAAACAGCGTGTTCAAGCTTTTTTCATCTGATTAGACATTATTTTAACGGACTTCACGAAAAGGAGGTTTTAAATACGTCGGAATCTGCTTTATACGGGATAAATATTGACCATTATTAGAACCTTTGACGAACTTCCGATACTTTGACGCAGTTATGCTCATGCCTAAAGAAATTGCGGGTGGCGTTAATGTTCTGAATACCAGAGACTCGTGTTTGTTCGTCGACTGTGTAGGTACTCAAAATATAAGTGATCCCAGTTAATATCTCGTAGAAATTATGGTGCTACGTAAATATAAGCATTACATTATCATCATGAGGGTTAAATATGCTATTTACCATCGATGTAAGGGACCCAAGTGTAGAATCGTCCCCGAAACGGCCTGTGGTCGTACGCCGAACACTGCTCCGCTCGCATATCGGCCACACCGCCGACGCACGGCTGCAACAAATAGAACATTAGATATATGTAAGTATACTAAAGTTCATGCTACCCTTGTGAAGGAATCATTGAAATTGAGCGGGTAGTTCCCGAAAAAATCACGCGCAACGTACACAAATTTTACTAAAGAAATAAGCTAAAAGTAAGGCCACGCGTGTGACAGAAAAATATCACATGGTGGTTGTGATAGGTCTTTTCACCTCGTCTGGCTTTATTTTCATTAGCCAAGCTAATCCTAAAATTGTAGAAAACATTGAAAATAATGCGTAGACATTTCAGTGGATAAAGCTACTATCCTGGCGCCCTACCATGACGTCTTAATCTTAATGTGATTCAATCCGACTCAGTTCAGGTTTTAGCTGTCATTTTCAGTATGGATCTGACAGCGAGCAAACCTAAACTGAATCGGAATTAAATCGTATTAAGACGTCATGATAAAGCCCCAAATACTTTTTTTTCAACGTATTCTTGCGTTGAATAATTCAAGCTTAAATTTTATTGCACCGAATCTCTATGAAAAATAAGCAAAGTCCGTAGCTGAAAAACGGTAGCTAATAAAATATGCCTACACCTACGCAAATATTTTACGTAGTCGCATAGTGAAATCAAGGGCGACCATAAAGTGTTGGATAGTTGGCACTCTAGTTGACGAATGACAATGACGAAGATGCATTCCGACGTAACGTTGCATCACTCAGTTCGGGTTTAAATGTGACGTACAAACACCGCGATGTCAACTTTTGAATGCAGTATTACTGTCAGTAAAAACAAACACATAACAAAGCAGTTATAATGTTAAATTCTCAAGGATAAAGGAACGAGTAAAAACAGAAAGGATGCGTCAGATTCCAAATCTGTTAAAAGAAGGTTAGTTACAGTCCGTCCAACGGGTTTCAGGTACCATGGGCCGATTCAAGTATCAAGCCCATAAGAGTGAATAAGACAGAAGATAAACCAGAATGGCATTCTAAGAATTGTGTGCTAGAAAAAATTTGAAATTAAATAAGAAACAGAGATTTTAGACATCTCTGTTTCTTTTCCGTAGTTACTTATTCTGGAAAATGACTGACATCAAGGAAACTGAATCAAGATCAGGGGGTTACCACAATCGCTTAATGCGTGCCAAGTTTATTCAGCGTAAGGGAAAGAGCTATATAGCTGCATAGCTGTGTCCCTTACCCTGTTACCCTAAATAGAAATGGCATGCATCAAACAATTGTGGTAACCCCACAACTTGGTTATTTGACTATGTTGATTAAACGCAAAAAAAGGACGATCGAGTACTAATCTACTTCTGGCAAAATGAGATGGATTGAACTGTAGTCAAACCTGCTACGTCATAACGAAACCAAGCTAATTACAAGCATAATGGGAAACTTCTAACTGTACCTGGAATG
Organism: Pandemis corylana; assembly: GCA_949127965.1. NCBI lineage: Eukaryota > Metazoa > Arthropoda > Insecta > Lepidoptera > Tortricidae > Pandemis > Pandemis corylana. Next base: position 7,970,003 of record OX421867.1, on the reverse strand, counting down.
AATAAGCGCAAAACAGCAGCTCGTTAAATTAAACAATACTAATTAATAGGCGTACTTAATCAGTCAAGCGTCGAATTGTAGGCCTGAAAATCAAGGTAAAAGTGAAATTGAACTAATTACTGCACTTTATTGCAGCCATTGGCAGAGTGCCGTGAGAACGCAACCTTATACCTACTTCTTTTCTTATTTAGCTTTGATAATAATACATAGTACAGTCCACATCAAAGAAACATGCTAATACGCGAATAACTAGTAAACTTAAGGCGGTTGCTCTTCCATACAAACCTTCCGTGCAGCTGCATTTCGTCCACAGGCTTAATTTCAATGCGGTTTTTTGAGGATAGTTAGCTATGGATATATTGTCTGCGCAAATTACAAAACAGAGTGCATTTATCATACCTAAATTGCAGTATGATGCAGTAAATTTCGATGCATTTTACAACAGTGTGAGTAGCTAGTGTCAAATAAAACATGTTGTAAAAACCAATCGGCTATTTCGAGCTGTCACGTGACCTCCAATCTGGCTCAGTGGTCGTGACTTAAAGAACTGAATAGTTAGTGACCAAGTTCAAATCTCGAGGCCGTGAGCGATTCTTTTTTAATTTTATAAACATTGTTTTTAATAACTTACTTACTTAGTAATACGATATGGACCTAAATGTTGTCCGAAATAAATGTTTTTTTTTTAATACTATCTCGATGAGATGTAGAAAACTTTATGGTAAATTCAATATTTTTCTTGTCAAATCAAACCAAAGAAAGTACTACCTAAGTGGTTATTAAACAACCACAAGCTTACCCTAATTAGATTTTACTGTTTACGATAAATGGTCTATACCATCAATTAGTTGAAAATAAAATATACTTGTGATGGTAAACTTATTCTAGCCAAGATTTTTTTTTAAACTAACACATAGTTTCGTTTTTTTTTTTGTATAACCTTGTAGCAGTGAGTCATCGCCGATTTGAATGGTTTAGCGGGTGGCATTGCCAGTCCTAAACTTGGCAAAGCTTTCATGCCTAGTAAGTTCTCTAGTATTAGGATCACACGTGCTTATTAATTTGGCATAGATGGTGGCGCCCCCCAGTCATATTGCCGCCTTAAAAACACGTTTTGCCTTATATATTTAAAAAAAAGTACTCGACCACGTTTCGTAGTTTAGCACGTCTCTGTTCCCTGTTTCACTGGTCGACACGCGTATAGTACAGACGCTATTGCTGCACGACGCTAGCTAAATTCTATGTCATTTTTATGCACACGATTTGTGCCTAAATGTATGACGCTTTTGTCCTGGGCCTACTCTATATTATGGACTACTAGTTGCGCCATTAGGAATTTCACTCCACCGTAAGATTGACGGCGGGGTTCCTATTTCTATTCGGTTTGCCCTTCGGGCATTTGAAGATGCCTAAGTGTACCTAACCTAATTTTACTATCTCTAATGAGAATTTTTATTTTTATAAGCCCGAAATTCCTATTGGCACAACCAGTTGTGCATATAGAGTTGTCCATGCGCTGATACAATTCGCGTCGAGCTGCAAATTTTTATTTTTCGCGTGTGGACTAGACACCGTGAGAATCTGCTTTATCCCACTGTTGGTAACGCTACTCAAAACCATCGATGGATGAAGTTCGACTTTTGTGGAAGTAAGTATCAGTAAGTAAAAGTGAGTTCAGATGGATTCAATTTGTTTTGGAGTTGTCATTATTCATTTGTTGTACCTGCCTATTGCAAAGTCATCATAATTATCTAATATTATTTTTCCTTTTATGCGATGTACCATGAATTAGTGATATGAATTATGAAGACATAACATAAAAAGGCAGGTCGCAACTCCGGAACAAATATCTAACCGAAAACCACCTGTCTAGCTCACCTGGGTGGACCACGGGCAATTTTTCTTGCCAATGGTCCACTTCAGTACACCTAGGTGAACCATGGGCACTTTTTGGACCATGACCCATAGTCATTTGCCCGTGGTTCACCTAGGTGTTCTAAGGTGGAACATCGGCAAGAAAATGTGCCACCCAGGTGAACTAGGCAGGTGGCCCACGACCGATGACTACCGAAATCCCTAGCCAAGAAGCAGTCAGACGTAGTCCCTACGCGCTATGCGTTATTATTTAATTTCCTTTATGTGATCCTATACTCCAATGCATTTTGGTGAAAGGAAAGGATCCGAATGGCTAGCACGAATGACTTCGTCTCATTGTTGTAAGCAGGCTGATTCTCAAGTTACCTGTTTACGAAAGCCTATGACGCGAAACGACAATACCTATAGTACAGCGCTAGTTGTTTAGATGCCCCAGACGAAACGTTTGTAATGCAATGCAGAGTATTAATAAAATGTCAGACGATGGTGATGATGATGTCTCTACGTGTGAGCGAATATCAGATATGAATCGCGGGTTCCTACATACTAAATACTCAAAGACATTTCAAGATACTAGCAATGACGGCACATGAATTCGCCGCTAGAGGCGCTATTGCAACTTGAGGTATTATAAATAAACGTAAAATTAGTACTACCTACAAGTTGCATATTCCGGCTTTACTTTACATTGTTTCCGAATATTTTCGCAGACATACGACAGGTTTATTAAAATGTTAAAAGAAAAGCTATGAAAAGTAGGAGCCAAACTAAGAAGGCAAATAAAATGACAGCTAATTTAGAGGATAAACGGGACTGTGCAACACTGTGGGTAATAAATAGCTTGCTATTAAAGATAAATTAAAAGAAATCCTGAATAATCTGATATGATATACCTTACGCTACAGTGGCGCCAACTAGTGAGTGCAAATACGATAGCCCTCTATCTAACAAAGTACAAAAAATTACTCCCTAATATTCAAAAAGGGTTGAAGGTGGCATTGATTCACATGTTTGCATCTGCTAGACTCATATATAATATTATTCTGTATTTGTAACTAGCCGAGCTGGCAAAAAATATTCCGCCTTAAAGTTAGTTTTTGTCAGAGATGGCGCTGTATACGAAAAATTAAAGAGTTTTTTTTTTGTGCATTTTTCATATTTATGTTAATATATTTGGCTATTCGAGGAAGAGAGAAAGCTAACAAATCAAAAATCATAAAAATCCGTGCAGCCATTCCAAAGTTATAAATGGTTGAAATAATACGATTTAAGTTTTGTACGTATAGATTTGTAAAATTTCTGGTAAAAGTAAAGTTGATATAAAAACGTAAATATAACGTGAAAAATTACGCTAACAGCTTAGCAAGGTGTTGCAATATTTTTCCGCCAGTTGCCGCCTCCTATTTGCATGTGTGTGTAAGACTAGTATCTGTATAGGGCCGTTAGTGACACCAGCGTTTGTGCAGCTATTCTCCGAATTGGTGCACTGTTACCTTCTGAGTGTAGTCTCAAAAAATCGGCCGTATTAAACTGTGTGCGCAAATCAATTGATAATCTATAAGTGTTCTAAGAATCTTCTAAAAACTACAAAAAACACACATCATTGATTACAGCGCCATCTAACGGGACTTCTTCAATGAGCTGACGCGAGCATCCGCCTTAAATGGCATAAGTATCGGAAATCCATTTACTTACACTTAAAAAAAAAACAATTTCTTTGTTTTTGTTTATCCGTTCGCTGCCTAATAAATTAGTAAAGCATTATAAAAAAAAAACCGACGGAGTTTTGCTTTTAGCCTCAGACCGCTTTTACAGCTTACCGGAGAAATGGCGAGCTACCAGACGGGCAGCTCAGCAAGGGGTTTGACTTAGCGTGCCAAAGGGTCCTCATATTGAGCCGACCTCGGACTTTGGACGCTAAGGGAGACTTATGCAAGCAAACGGATTATAATACTACCATCGTTTCGGAAGGACTACGTTAAGCCTGATTGAGAAGAAACGACATGAACCTCAGGTTGTGGTCAGATTGGAGTGATGTGGTCAGATAGGAAGTATCATAAAAAAAATATTTTGAAATTAGTACGTCAAATACTCGCCGATTCCTGTTGCCGTTTAGGTGCTTAGCACTTTGACATCTACGTGTCTCTAATTTAACCTAACCTACCAAAATAAGGCTCTTTAATTGACCTGCAATTTAAGGCTTATTAGGGCTCATTCGATAGATTTATTTAAAACAATTCTATTTTCATAGTAATGCGTACACTAAAAATCAAAAACAAGGATGTTTGACGAATAATCATGAAGTATCAGTATTCATTTGTTTGGTGATTTGATTTTAACCGTTTAATATATTTTTAGGTCTTAAAATATTTAGATATAATACACATAGTTTTAGTGCACTTCACTGCCTCTGACGCATATGCGTTTTCGCCCAGTGCCGTTGTCACAATTTTACAGGCATTTGAGCGCACATGTGCGTCTGAGACAGTACAATACAAGGTTCTCACAGCTGTATTGCATTCGTGGTATCTCTTGGAGACGCCGATGCAGTCGGCACTCCGAGCATGGCGGCTGACCCGCACCGTGATCACCGGCGTCGGCAGAGTCGTGTTGGGGACGGAGCCGTGAGACCTGGAACAACGAGCAAGAGTATTAAAACTGGCCGAGGGATCTGTACAAATTTGGCAAGTGAATGTAAAATCCAATGTTAGCAGAGTTGCTTGCTGGGAAAAATGTAGGCAGTGTGAGGTCACTTTATATTGGTTCTTTCACAGCAGACTGACATAAAAATATTCGGTTTTCAGTATTTGTTTTTTATGCATACACACACACATACACAAATCACGTCTTTATCCCTTACGGTATCTTAAGGTAACAAGACCTACTGGCGCGACGCTTAGCAAGATTGTGAGCGTATAGGTGGAAAACGGAATCAAAATAGTGATGAGTTGCTAGCATCGCCTATAACATGATTCCTGAGAATTTCGCCCATTCCCTCAATGGGCTTTTACCATCTGCGCGGGAAGAGAAGCAACTGGTATATTCCATGTTTTTCTTTGCTCCCAGACCGGCATGGAAATTTGTTTTTATAGCGGCAACAAAAGTGCATTATCTGTGAAAATTTAAACTGTCGGGCTGTCAGAGTTCCTGAGATATAGCCTGGTGAAAGAAAGACATACGGACAATGGAGTCTTAGTAATAGGGTCCTGGAGGAAGTTTTATGTTCGACTGTATGCGCGCTGGGCGAAGAAAGGAATTGTGGCTGCGGAAGATCTGAAAGTTGACCGGCATTGCCTCCATCGAAGAGATGTTCCAGCTGAAGCTGACGGCCCACCTTCAAGATTAAATAACTAAAAGAAGAAGAAGAATAAAGCGCTAAAAATATCAGCGGATTGGCTTTAATGCAACCTATGTCAGCCACCTCAGAGGAAAGGTAGGCTTTGGTGCGCTGCCAACGTAAGAAAGACGTGCGGATTTATCCATTTATCAAAATGTATGCCAGTTCATCACGTTATAAGGGGAAAGGGCCAGTGGTGGATATGGACTAACGTACAGGTATTGTAATGTAAATCATATAAATACTGTGCGGTCCATACTGAAATGTGAAGTGTTAGAAAAATGTGAAGATCACTGCTTTAACCGAAGCTTTTTAGTCCTGCTTACACTTATGTGTATGACCCATAAATCCCATTGTAATTACACTTCATAATAATTCACTGTTCTACAACAAAAAGTGAACTAAACCGAGCGGTACCACAAAGAGCTCGTAATGAAATCAACGACGTAACAAATAGCTTTAAATACGTTAATCTAATTTACTATAGTAAAAAAAGGTTGAAACTCACGAATGTTATAATGCCTTTAATTTACTTTTCATTATTATTTAAGATCAATCAAATTAATCAATACAATGTTTAAAATGTGCCCCCAAAAATTATGGAACTGGGATGTCGTTGTGAATCTGAATTCTAAACATAAACTTTTGCCAAACATAAACTAGAGCTGCAAGCGAATGACGGTTGCTTATATTTAGAAGTTTCTCTTTGAACGATTTTTTTTTATTTCATTCTCCTACGTTTATCTAGTTTGTCGATCGTCTGGCATTAAACAAGACTGCTGAAGCTGACTTTGTTAAGAAATTATCCTCGTTCTAGGACATAAACTCATTAATATTCATAGTCACGAACCCTCAACTTATTACAATAGCTCACTGTACTCTGTCATTTAATTTTATGACTGAAATGTCTATGTTCTTCTCATTGGGATGGATTTACATACATACATACATATACAAATCAAGTCTATATCCCTTACGGGGAGGTAACAAGACCAAAGGCCGCGTTTAGCATGATTGTGGGCGCATAGGTGGAAATAGCAATCATAAAAATAGTGATGGGTTAGCCACATCACCTATAACATGATTCCTAAGATTTTCGCCCATTCCTTGGACGTGACAAGAAGCAACTAGTGCATTCTGGTTTTTTTGCTCCCAGACCATGGAATATGGATGGATTTAAACAAGAAAATAGCTCTTAGAACTTTCCGAGATTTTGACTTTAAAAACTTTGCGAGTGAATCAAATATCTCAGGCAATTCACGTAGGTTAACTAAGCTGCATTCTGAATCTAGGAGTAATTTAACAATGTTTATTCTATGTATAATGTGTGCAATTAATATGTCACTATTGTAAATTGTAAGGCTTAACGATTCAAATCTTCGTGTCCTTACATCAAAATTCCTTGCACAGGATTGGAGCCATAACTCATCCGTGGTTATTACCCGCCTAATTTTAATGTGTGCTCTGCCTATACACGCTGCATGACAAATGGACCCTATTCTAATTTGTCTAAGACGTTGTCCGGCACGCTATCAGCAGGAACTCGTAATAGTAATTTGAAAGAATTTATGTCGTAGATTTCTGTCGTGCCTAATTGTGAGATGTGTACGCTCTGTGATTGAGGATACGATACTTTTAATTAAGAATTGGAATATTTGTCAATTAAGAGTTTGAGGAACCTCACGTCGCGATTTTGCTGTTGCTTCATGGCAAAATTTTATTGGGATTTCTTTTAAACTGGTTTAAACTTTACATACATACATCACGTCTTTATCCCTTATGGGGTAGGCAGAGCTTAAGGTAACAAAACCTTAAGGCCACGTTTAGCATCATTGTGGGTGTAGGTGGAAAGGGGAATCAAAATAGTGATGGGTTGCTAGCCGCATCGCCTGTAACATGATTCCCTCGATGAGTTTTTACCATCTGCCTACATGGTACATTCTATGTTTTTTCTTTACTCCCAGACCAGCATGTTAGAAACTTTAAATATAGATTTTTACAATGGTACATCATTAGGAGTATTGTTTATTGTGCAGTTTTTGTTTTTTTTTTATATAAGAGGGGGCAAACGAGCAGACGGGTCACCTAATGAAAAGTAATCACCATCGCCCAGGGTCACCTGCAAGACTTGGTATGCTTGGTGGCTTGACCTGTTATGGTTAGGTTTGCGTTGATTATTTGATTTTTTAGGGAAAGCGGAATATCAGCATGAATTAAAAATCAAAGCGAGCGCGGCTATTACTTCATAACTCAACCTCACTATTTCGCAAAGTGGTAAAGTACGGTTAAGCATTCTGTTTCAACAGGTAACTTGATTAATCTAAACAAAATTGCAGTCTTATCTCCCGGCAGGATGGCACCGTGTTAACAACAGTCATCAGTCCTGGTGACCGCAGGCCCTCTAATTAAGAGTGAAGGCATTTTGATTACCTACTTATCATACTAACAGGACCTCATATCGTAGGTATTAATCCTGTGGAAGGACGTCAAAGCTATCTCATCCTAACGGGACTTATATTAATGATTTAAGACTGCACGGCAATTAGAGGTTATTTCGTATGGATAATAAATAAGAATTAGTGTGTTTTGTTTTGGTCCTGATTAGTTCCAAGGCGTGATTAGTTAAATGAATAACGGGAGCGATTGATTGATAAAGTTTAAACTACAGTTCGTCTATATTCCTTACGGGGTAGACAATAGGTACCAACGGAAACAATACCTAAAGGCGACGTTTAGCATGATTATGGGCGTATAGGTGGAAATAAGAATCAAAATAGTGATGGGTTGCTTGCCGCCGTCGCCTATAACAAGATTCCTCAGATTTTTGCCCATTCCCTCGATGGGGCGAGAAGCAACTGGTACATTCTATAAATCGCAAATCTGTCGTAGGTACCTCTAAAAAGGACCGTTGGAATGTATAAGAAGTCCAGACACCAAGAAATCAGAAACTAAACTGTGTTTTTATATATTACATACAACTTCTTAAGCATAAGTCAACCACATAAAATACCCAGCAAATTCATGACTGCACTTCGGCAAGCGATAAATTATCTTATTATAGTCACATTCAGGATTAACGCAAACGAATTTACTTGTGAACATACTTCGAAATTACCAAACTTGGACGTGGATGTACAAATATACGAGAAAAGATTTTTAAAGAAATTACAAAGAGGCTAGGTTGACGTCACGAGGAACCGAAGAGCTGGCTGCTTCGGGCAAAGAATAAGCCTAGACATCCAAAGAGGGACTGCTGCCAGCATCTTTACCACCATGCCAAGGCGGTTGGCCCTTAATAATATTTTTAGTCTTAGTATTTTTTTATTAATAGTTTACGATACCTACGTATTTCTTTTAATGTTTCGTTTCTTTTCAAAAACTCGAGTCACAGATATGGGAACAAAGGCCGCTAGGCTTAAATGGAATTGGGCTGGCAGAGCGATGGACCTTAATCGCTACCCGTTGGGTTCTGCAGGATGGCCATCGAAGAGTAGGTAGACCGAAAAGAAGATGACGGGATGACTTGAACGCTAATGTACTCATACATAATATAAAATTTTCAAGTATAACAATCCTACATTGCAAGTGTGTGCGTGCGGCGTGCGTGCGCACCGGCGCGCACACATTAAGCCTCGCGACGTAGCTTTGTTCACAGACTCGTTCTACTCTGGTAGTGGCGCCTCTGTGCGCGGCAAAGTTAAGTTTGTGGCATTATAATCATTTGCTCATTAGGGCCCATCGACTGTGATGCACGTCAATCATGGCCCCAATCAATGCACAATAACAGCTTGTTACAAGCTTAGCGCTACGGGGTTTCCATTACCTTCGTTTAGCGGTTAAAGCGGCGGGTCGCGAAGGCATGTTTAACCTGTGAACTCTGAGATCGTTTACACTTTACGTTTTTTAGTTGAGGAATATTTTGCGAAAGTTGGGACCTACAAAGTGGGAATGTTTTCAATGGGATGAAGTGTTTTCTTTGCGGGGCAATTAGTGAAACATTTCTAAAACAAAGCTCCAAATGAATACATTTCTCATTTTAAAAATTGCAGACCATAGAGGAAACCCAAAAGGGTGTAAGTAACAAATCTTGATCTTGTTGGATAGAATGCACACACTATTTTATACGTAAAAAGCATTACATTTCATTCATTGAGAAACGCATTCTGAAATAGCGACACTGTATAAGGTGGTCTTTGAAGAATAATCCTAGTCTCTTTTTTTAATCAAAAAATAAAAATAAGAACATGAACAATCACTTCACTTTTAAAAAAAAACCGTGCGTCGGAACAGCCAGTAATTTAAACTTATTGCAATTATCTGATGGTGTAAAGAGGCTTTTATAAGCGAATTACCGCAATGGGCTTGTAAACGGGCGATGTTTACAATTTTTGCTTTTATGTTGGACACTAACATCGCACTGAGGAAATTAACTGACGCCTAGCCTTGTTCGGGAATTAGTACCTTGTCACTTTGTTTGGTCGGTGAAACCGTAAAAGAATTATACGCGGCTGTTGGACAAAATTAATATGCGTTAGCGTAGGTGACTATAATTAACGGATAAAATTTTTGAAGGATTAAATAATGTGCCTACAATATGGCGATTATGAGTTTACAAACACAATGAAAAAGGTCTCGTGTAGTTTGTAAATATGGAGCCATTTCTTCTCACGTCGCCTATGAAAGTAAAAGAAAAACTTTTGTCATCACGACTATTGCTTCTCACGAAAAATGACCGAATTTGGATTAGTGGGGCATGCTGCCGGATTATAGCGCCTGCGCTACACTGTGAACGAGCATGAGAAGTGGCGAGAAAAAGAGACAGACGGTGTGGTTACGTTACTATTCTACATGTATGATAGTCATCCTCTCTTTCTCTATTCCTCACTCGAAATGATCGGTAAGAAGGCTACTACGTCGTTCATCGAACAGGGGTTTGACTCTATAGACTGGCAACAGTGGCATCTTTGATGTTGTAAACGTCCATGGGTGACGGAGCTCACTAACCATTAGTTAAACCACCAGCTGATTTAAATATTTATGTATTTTACAAGCTTTATATTCTTCTTCTTCTTCTTCTTCTTTAGCCGTTCTCAACCTCTAAGGTGTAGGCCTCCTTCAGCTTATGCCATCCCTCTCGGTCTTGAGCAGTCTCCAACCACTTTGTTCCCGCCAGTCTTTTGATGTCGTCGTACCAACGCATCTGCGGTCTTCCTCTCGGGCGTTTCTCGCCCCACGGTCTCCATTCAACCACTGCCTTGCACCACGAGCCATGCTTGCGGGCGACATGGCCAGCCCACTCCCACTTCAATTTGGCAACCCGTTTAGTCACATCGCTCACTTTACTATGCTCTCTGACCCATTCGTTTCTTTTACGGTCTCTCAGCGTAACTCCCACCAGTTTTCTCTCTATTGCCCTTTGAGCCACCTGAAGTTTGTGGAGGATCTCCTTAGTAAAAACCCAGGTCTCAGCCCCATACGTAAGCACTGGCAAGATGCACTGGTCGTGAATACGGGCTTTTTGTTCAGCACTGATCTTCATGTTGAATGCGAACCTGAGTTTGGAGTAAGCTGCCCACGCCAGTCTTATGCGTCTGTCAATTTCGTTAGCCTGATTGTCTTTTCCCATTACCACCTCTTGACCAAGATACACGTACTTATCTACTCTTTCGATGAGAGTGCCATTTACGCTGATGTTTGCGGTACTATTTTCGATGTTGGTCATTATCTTGGTTTTGTCGAGGTTCATTTCTAAACCACACTGCTCAGATGCTTGGTTGAGTTCCTGTATCATAGCTTGAAGGTCGCTAGGGTTGTCTGAGAACAATACTATGTCATCCGCAAATCGTAGGTTACTCAGTCTCTTGCCCTCTATATTAATGCCACGCTCTTCCCAATCCAACTTCTTGAAAATGTCCTCCAGTACGAGGGTGAACAGTTTTGGGGAAAGTGTATCTCCCTGTCTAACTCCTCTCCGAATCTGGACAGGTTGAGTTTCTGGTGGTAAGTTAACCTTTAAAGTTGCATTGTTGTAGATATTTTTAGTGAGATTAGTGTAGCGATGATCAATACGGGCATTCTGAAGGGACTGAACTACTGCCCAGGTTTCGATGCTATCAAAGGCCTTCTTGTAGTCTATAAATGCGATCCACAGTGGTAATTGATATTCGGTGGTTTTCTCAATAATGATTCGCATAGTTAATATATGATCCATAGTGCTAAAACCACTTCTGAAACCGGCTTGCTCGATTGGTTGATAGTAGTCAAGTTTTTTAGTCAAACGAATGGTGATAATTTTCGTAAACAATTTATACAGCTGTGATAATAGACTGATGGGACGGTAGTTGTTAAGGTCTAATTTGTTCCCCTTTTTGAGTAGTAGAATGATTATAGCGCTTTCCCATTTTTCCGGTATTCGGCATTCTTCTAGGCACTTATTAAAGAGTTTAAGGAGGAACTGTAAGACCACTTCTCCACCTTCTTTGACCATTTCTACGATGATATCATCTTCGCCAGGGGCCTTGTCGTTTGACATCTTGGATAGGGCGGCCCGTATTTCAGCTATTGTTATCTCTGGTACATCCTCAGATCCAACATTTGTTACTTTTCGGGTCGCGATATTTACTGGTTTAGGATTCCTAGAACTATAGAGTAGCTGGTAGTATTCCTCTATAACTTTCAGTATTTTATTCTGCTCAGTAACCAAGTTTCCATCTTTGTCGCATAGCTTTGTTATTTGTTGAGTACCAGGTTTCAGAACCTTCGTGAACACTTTTGGACCACTATGTTTCTTAATGATGTTTTGCACGGTTTTTTCACGATATGCATCAATATCCCTCTCAAGATGCCGGCGTGCTTCCTTACAAACTAGTTTAAACTCAGCTGTGTGGCTTTTCCCTTGGTTGATTAGGGTCCTCCTTTCTTCCAGTAATGCCTTTGTTTCACCCTGTAGCTTGCGTGTTGGACCGGTCGTATTTTTTAATGCAACACTTTTAGCCGCCTTACAGAGCGAACTGCTTAGATGGTCGAGGAGTTCATTTACATCAGATGTATCAGCGTCGATGGAATTCAACTGATCCTTTACTTTGTCCTGATATATATATCTGTAAGCTTTATATTAACTTGCAATATATGTGAAATCTTACGACTTAATTTTGAAGCAGATATCTTCATTTGATTGAGCTGAAATTTTGCATACTTGTGTAAGTCAGATGACAATACAACAATCCGGTAGTAATATTCTGGTGGTCTAGACAGGACCGTCTCCGCAGGAGGGAACTCTTCAACGGTTGGTCCGATTGACTTGAAATTTGGTTCACACATGTAAGACGGATGACAATGTAAGTACAGACAGCAAAAACAGCATGTAAGTATACATTTTTTTTAGGTTAGGTTACTTAAGCCAATGTGAAAATATTCAGCAAAAACTTAAGATTTTAAACAAAGGAATACTTTTCCGAGTGCCGAACAGGATTTGAACTCACGCTTCATGTCTGTACCCGCGATAGCTTTCCCAATTCGACCACCGGGACTTCTTACAAGCCTCCAAAAATCCTCATCGCTTGCGTATTCCATTAGTAGCGAGTGGTGACATCTATCGCAACTCGTTCACAGGTCACTATTCCGACGTTCCAAATTACATTGGAAAGGCGTAAGAAATGAAATGACGCACCACGTCTGTTTTTAGGGTTCCGTATCCAAAGGGTAAAAACGGGACCCTATTACTAAGACTTCGTTGTCCGTCCGTCCGTCTGTCACCAGGCGGTATCTCATGGTCCGTGATAGCTCGACAGTTAAAATTTTCACAGATGTATTTCTGTTGCCACTATAAGAACAAAATACTAAAAATAAAATTAATATTTAAGGGGGGCTCCCATACAACAGACATGATTTTTTGCCGTTTTTATAGATAATGATCCGAGATCCCAAAGAGTCCGACTCGAACTTGGCCGATTTTTTTTTTCGCTAGCTCTTTTCTCACCCTGTTTCTTAAGAGTGGTCTAATGTTACCTCGGCAAGCACTCCCGCGCTTGCACGGCGACGCCTCCGCCGCAGCTGCGCGAGCACGCGCTCCAGCCGCCCCACGCGCTCCATGCGTACGCGCCGCTCAGCTCCTCAGACACCTACAATCAGGGCAACGCGTATTAAGGCAACTATAAATAATAAATATGCATGTTTTTCTTAATTGCTTTGATAAAAGCTCATTGTATGTATCAAAGAAAAAAAAACCAAACATCCTATCCTACTAATATTATAAATGTGAAAGCTTGTGAGTATGGATGTTTGGATGTTTGTTACTCTTTCACGCCGGAACGGCTGGACAAATCTGGAGGAAATTTGGAACATAGATAGACTATGGTGTGGAATAACACATAGGCTACTTTTTATCCCGGAAAATTGCGTAATTCCTGCGGGATAGCGATAAACGAATTCTATGCAGACGAAGTTGCGGGTAACAGCTAATGTTAAAATAAAATTAATATCTAAGTAATAATGCTTTGTACCTGAGCTACAGTTGTATTTGTCGCTGATGTATACATCACAAATTGTATGATAGCAGCCACCCTGAAATAAGAAATACAGTTAAAAATTACAGATTGCAATTTAATAAATAAAAACAACGGGTTGCAATCCGGGAGTGCCGGCAGAAGTGGAAACTACACTCGCGCAAGCGCCCAGCGCCGCTTAAACGACCCAGCAACAACTCTCTTAGTCTCCGTGTCCTGACGGTCACGTGACCTGACGCGAGTTTAACATTTTTTACCATTCCCAAAAATTCTTACGCATTTTCGATCTTATTACCTAACTCGCTCGCAGTCGCCATCGTGTTCATTTTGACAGTTCTTGTATGAATGTGACAGCTAGCTGATTCCGATGCCAATTGTCAGCCCATACATGAACTGTCAAAGTGAATGTGATGGCGATTGCGAGCGAGTTAGATAATAATACAGGTCACGTATCCTGACGGTCACGTGACCTGACGCGAGTTTAACATTTTTTGCCCATGCCAAGAAGAGCACAACGACGCTAAAAAAGTTTTCACTTCAAAAATCTCCGAAGTCTCAGACAGACCTAACCAATAGTTTCGTGAACGGTAAAATGAGACCAATGTAAACTATGCCTCGGCGTCTACGTACACGGTTGCGCGTACAGTTAAACTTCGCCAAGCAAACTTTTTTTTTATACGACATGGAAGGCAAACGAGCAAGTGGGTCACCTGATGATAAGCGAGCGCCACCACCCATGGACACCCGCAACACTAGTGGGTGGCCAGCCTAGAGAATACCTTTTGTGCCAGTAACTTCACCGGTCATTCTCCACGCAAAACACAGCAGTGCAAGTACTGCTGCTTGGCGGCAGGATTAGCGAGTAAGACGGTGGTAGCGATCTGGACGGACCCTGCACGAGGTCCTAAAACCCACACTACTAACTAGTTGAGTTACACACACGGACTCGAGGCGAGGCGTAGTTTGAACCGGCCTCACTGTGGCATTCGTGGAACTATGTCTTTTCTTTTTATTTGCTCTGTGTAGTAGAATTCCTTAACTACATATTAAGCTACTAACTCAAGAGTACCCGAAACCGACGAGCAAGTACGAAGAGATCGATGAATGTGGATGAAGCGAAATATGCTTGTCAAGATCGTAGCAAGTGGAACAAAGTGGTATCTGCCTACCCCTATGGGAAAGAGGGGTGACGGTATGTATGTATGCATTAACTACATTGTAAACACTGTTGCGCCAGTTTTAATACCTCCTTAGGAACAATTTTTCTTCGAATTTATTTTGTTCGGTATTTTCGGTTTGAACGATATTATTATATTATAGTAAAAGGATATTTTATTGTTAGATTATATCGGGCCAGTTCGATCTTTTTTTTTAATATAAATATCCTAAAAAATGCTATTCCGATTATTAACACACTAACGAGCAGAAATAACGGACTATTTTTGTTGCAACTTCCTATATGAGAATCGAGCGGTTATTTTAGCACGTCAGTATAATAATTTTTGAAACTGTATAGATTCAGGCGTTACTTTGCTTAGGTCCATGTCAAAAATAAATGGATAACTTTACTTTGCTACTCCGCGATATAGTGAGGTCAAATCATGCACAACAATCACGCTCCCGTCAAATGCCATTCATGCAGTCAATGTTCGAGAAAACAACGACAACACAAAACAAAAAACAACCGAAATGACAGTCAGAAGCACCACTACACAATTTTTTACACTTTCACAAAATTAAACACCAAATAACATTCGCAGTTGCCAGCTTCAAGCATGATAATTATCCATATTGTGTGAACGCATCAACTATTATAATCTGTTAATTCTTACAAAAAATGGTCAAAACACATCAGTGTTGTTATGGATATCCAAATCCGTAACTGAAACTATCGGATATCCGAAATAAAAAAATATCCGTAACCGTAACCGAATCCGATATAAAGGTTTTGGATAGTTTCGGGTAGGGCGGAGTCTAACTAAATACTACTTAGTAAATATGACACGTCGTGACAAGACCCCGGCAGACCAGCCACGCGCGCGGTTAGTCGTATTGTATTTCATTTTACAGTTCCTTAAAAAATGTTATATCCGTAACCGAAACTATCGGATAATCCGAAATAATTTAATATCCGTAACCGAAACCGATATTATATTTTACCAATATCCATATCCATATCCGGATCCGAAATTATATATCCGTAACATCCCTGAAACACATTCAAAGTGCTCCATACTGCATCACGGGACTCAATGACTATCGCCTACTTGGTATTCATCGCATCCATGCACTATGTACACAGTAAAGACTTTGCTTCCCTTCAGCGTAAATCCAATTAGTACAATTGACATGTTTATCTTTTAGTAAAGGAAAGCAATCGCCTACCGCTAATTACCTTGGTTTATTTTCAATCGCCTCTTTGTTTGTGAGCCTGTTGATACGTGGATTCTAACTGTGATGTGAAAAGCTACACATTTAAAGGGTTATAAATTTGGTACAGACAGGAAATTATGTAATCTTGCGGAAGGTGTAACACTGGAAGCTGTATGATTTGTCTTACTGCTTTTACGAGTACTTTTTTGTACCGTTTGCTTGATTAAATATACATTGGTTAAACCAGGGGACATGCGGAGATACATACATATACGTATGCACCAATCACGTCTTTATGCCTTACGGGGTAGACAGAGCCTGAGATGTCAAGACCTACAGGCCACGTTTAGTAAGATTGTGGGCGTATAGGATGGAAAACGGAATCAAAATAGCGATGGGTTGCTAGCCACATCGCCTATAACATGATTCCTATGATTTTCGCCCATTCCATCGATATGGATATGGATTTGCGGAGACTCTTATCTTTATTGAATAAGGTATAAAAATGTTGACAACTCATATAATAACGAAATATAACAAAGACGAAAGACGAAAATATAATAATGATTTTTATCGAAATATAAAAATGTCGACATATCTTTTCGTCTATTTCCCCGTTCGACAGTATAATGTGATACAGATTTGGTTTTTTAGGGTTATTGGTAATATTTATGGGTGGGCACCAGTGCTGGTCGGCATTTTTATACCTCGTAATTTTTCAACAAAGGCATTAGTCGCCCAATTTTTTTTATTACATTATTCTACTTCGTAATGTATCGGCATTATTAGTACTTGTCATTTTTATGTTTTAAAATCGACATTCGTCATTTTTCTATTTCGTCAATATTATTAATCGACATAATTATTATTTATACTTTGACATTTTATATTTGGAAAATCGGTATTTTTATATCTCGTCATTATTCAATAAAGACATTAGTCGCCCAACTCAACAAAATATTACACTCGTCGATTTGCTTTAGATACAGTAAATTTAGTTGAGCTCTGTGTCGATGATGTACTCATAGTAGCTTTTTTAAGTCATCTGCCGAAGATAAAGTTATTTATTTTAATGATGAAGGACAAAAATTACAATAGAAAAAGGTCTTCAGAGCCAGTTCTATGCACTGACGGACAACGAGATAGATGATCCTACAAGAGCTCTAATTTTTTTTTATGTTCGTAACCTTTATACGCAAAACATGAGTCAACCAACTCTTATTAAAAAAAAGTATCGTCTCCAAAAATGAGCCATAATCGCGAAGACACAGGCAATAAATAAAATATTCTCATAGGACAGACGAGAGTGAAGTGATTTCAACATAAAAATATCGGCTATCGCCACTTTATAAACCACTCAAGATGTTCATTAGAGCGTTCCTCGGTCGTTTGATCGTTTTAATGTGCGATGCAGTAGTGGATGCAGGCGCTTGTCGAAAATGTAACGTGGCTCACGTCTAATGGAGATGTTGGATTGCGCAACGTGGAGATGCGTGGGCGCAGGGCTGGTGGTCGCGGCTTAAAAAGCATGGGACAACTTACGCCAATTGGCATTGTTCATTTTTTTAAGCTGTGCTTTTAATTTGAATATTATGCTTTTACGTAGCTTTGTTAATTAATAATAAATATTTTTTCGCTGTTTAATAATTTGTGAATTTAGACAGAAACCCAATCGCCTTCGTTCGACTGGCTATAAAAAAACGGCTTTGTCTATGGTTTTGTTAGATTTGACAGTGACACGTGACAGTTGCCATAGCCAAACTTTTTTTTTTCATTTTTGTGGCAAACATTCGATGCTGGATTCTGTCTAAAAACCCGGTCGTTCGGTCAAACAAAGGTTCAAAGTACTTTTACAAAAATATCTGCAATCATAAAGTATTTTTGAAATCGGACAAGATAAATCGGATAATTGATGGTTTTCCTGGAAATGGTTTTCGAATTGGAGCATACTAAAAAAAATGAACAATGCCAATTGACGTAGTCCCAAACAAAGTTAAGTTTGAAAACTGTATAGATTCAGGCGTTACTTTGCGGAGGTCCATGCCAAAATAAATGGATAACAAATAAAAACGACAACATGTACTGAAATTGTAGTGAATTTGGAATAAAATATAGGCTTTTTTATTATTGTATGTACGTTTTTACATCTGCTGAGGATGCCTTGTGTCTGGAATATTGTATATGTATGTGGTGGAGGTTCAAATGTCTAGTATGTTAACTAGTAGAGACTTTATACATGTCTACTATAAACTAATATAATTTATTAAGTTAACTTTATTTATTAACTTATTTTTAAGGTAGCCTTAGTTTATATTTTAATTAATACTTTTGTAATCATTTACAAAATAAAATAAATTTCTACATAATTTAGGACTCGGGGACCTTATACATCCCTTTTATAAATTAATTGTATTTAATTTAAGTAGCATTTAAGTATTCTTACTGTATTTTATTTAGAAAAGATGACTTTCTGCCAAGTTTCTTGCGACGCATTCTTCTTGGCAATGATGGTCTTTCCGGATGCGCAGGTAGTTTAAAAAAGGACATGTAAAAGAGACCTTGCAGGCCAATTTGGAAAAATAAAATTACTTTTCAGTTAGGTACTTTTTCGTTGATTATTGTTTTATGTTGTCGTTGTTTTGTCGAACATTGACTGCATGAATGGGATTCGACGGGAGCATGGCTGTTTTGCATGATTTGACCTCACTATATCGCGGAGTAGCAAAGTAATGTTATCTATTTATTTTAAGTAAAGTTTGGACTGCGGCTATAATGGACAACGAATATAATTTCCATTTGCGACTAGATAAGTTCAAAATCAATCCAAGTAATATCTTACAATATCCATTCAAAAATTCCACGTAAAAATTTCTATTTGTGACTAGATAAGTGCAAACTCAATCCACGCAAACAAGAATAAAGAAAATAATTAATTAAGAAAAAATCTAATGATGGGCGAAAATATTAGAAATCGTGTTATAGACGATACGCCTAGCAACCCATCGCTATTTTGGTTCCCCTTTCCATAGTGGTGTGATTTTTGTATGTAATCAAGAAAATAAAAACAAAAGAAATAAACAAGGTTGAATGAGGGTTGGTCGGTAATCTGTCTGTATAAAAGGCATCCGTGACTGACTGATCGATCATCGTACAGCTCAAAGCACTGAACGGATTGCGCTGGAATTAAGCACGCGGATAGTTATTATACTTATTGTGACGTAGGCAACCACTGATAAAGAATTTCACGACAGGGCAGATTAAGGTGGTAGATTTTCAATTATGTGTGGCAGCCAGTCTAAAATAAAATCAAAGTTTGCTTGAAAATTATAACCAACCGTGTTCAACCCTCAAACAGTGGCCAAATCGGGAAAGTAAAGTAAATCAAGACAAAGTGAATCCGTGTCATAGCGAGCACCCACGGGTTATCCGATAACTGATTGTTAACACACTCGCTTCTTGTTTAAGCGAAGACCAGTGCTTGTTACAAGTAATCTAAGTGGTTGTTGTTAGCTCTTTACCTACAGCATACAGACATTGTGGGTACGTAGGTATCACGTTTCTCCTAGAGTGGCCTTCGGGGTTATTAGGTAAAGAAACTGTTAGAATTTTTAAATGATTCTCCGTTAATTACATTATGTACATATATACACACAATTCACGTCTTTATCCCTTACGTGGTAGACAGAGCCTAAGGTAACAAGACCTTTCGGGCCACGTTTAGCTAGACTGTGGGCGTATAGGTGGAAAGTGAAATCAAAATAGTGATGGGTTGCTAGCCGCAACGCCTACAACATGATTCCTATGATTTTCCACCATTCCCTCGATGGGCTTTTACTGCGCGGGAAGAGAAGCAACTGGTACATTCTATGTCTTTTCTTTGCTCCCAGACCAGCATGGAAGTCAAGTCAGCAAGGAATTACGTTATGTACCTGGATGAATCAACTATTTCTTGTTGTTATTATGTCCCGAACAAAAGAACAAAGAAGTACCGTTTATTATGTATGGTGGTACTGGCACTACTGGCTTACTGTGTGTCAAGTTCTATTCAGCGTAAGGGACACAGTTATGCAGCCATATAGCCCTATCCCTTACGCTCCCAGATGATCCACCTGCCCGTTTATCACACATACATACATACATACCGTCACTCCTCTTTCCCACAGGGGTAGGCAGAGACTACTTTATTCCACTTACTACGATCCTGACATATTTCTTTCGCTTCATCCACAGTCATCAATCTCTTCATACATGCTCGTCGGTTTCGGGTACTCCTGACCTGACCTTTTTCCAAAACGTGATCTCGGAACGTCCGTCTAGGCCTTCCCCTCCCAACGTAACCATTCACATTTCCCATTTAGATCTGTTTAGTTAGTCTACTTTCATCCATCCGCTCTACATGCCCAAACCAACCCACCCAATATCATAATAAAAAAGGTATATTTATCTACCTAAATGTTTTCTATCTGTGTTTATCTCACCCTCTTATTAGTAGTATCAGTTATTTCATTATCACTTAATTACAGTGCTATGGGAGTGGACCTCGACGCTTCGACTATTTAAAAATAACTTGTTAACAAAATCATACGGCTCAATAGGTTCAATTAGCAAACCACGGTTTAAAATTACAGTTAACTCTATTATTAATCAATTTACGGTTATTACTGCTTACATTTTAGCATCAATATTAATAACATGTACCTAGGTACTACTTACTTTCCTTGATCCAATGAACCTGATATCTGATTAAAGGATAATTTTGATTTGTCTTTTTGCGGGTTGTAGGACATTTAAGGCCCATGCGATCACTACCACTATCTTATTCTCTAATCCTGCCGCTGAGCAGCAGTGCTTGCGCTGTTGTGTACCAACTTGAAGGATAAGACAACCAGTGAAATTACCGGTATATGAGGTATTCTAGCTCACTTGGCTGGCAACGCATCTTCAATCCTTTAGCCGCTTAATTAATAATAAGTAATTGTCACTTTTCCCTTTCTCTCGCCAGCTTTTTGACCTCTACCTATCTCCTTTTAATTGCTGGACGCTGTCATGTTCCTTTATTCGGTGGAGTCACTTACCGTCAGGCGACCAAATTTATAAAAAAAGGATGTCCATGAGGACATCGCACTCCGAGCCTTGATCTTGGCCTCATTTTTTAAATCCTGACTCAGCGCGTGCGCTCATCATGAATGGACCGTATAATTTTTGTTTACTTTTACTCTCGAAGGAGTCTCAAGTAGCAACAGAAAAAAGCCTCACCGTTTGAGTTCATATGATAATATTTATCATGGACAAATCTCAAATGTTTCTGTAGCGGGCACTGCATCAAATTAGTAAGTGGGTGCTTTGTTTACTTCATTACGCTGTTTGTATTAAGCCGAAGACGCATTTCATTGACATGATTTTTTGAGTAAAGAGAGTTTTGGAAATGTATTTTTTCTGTAGAAATTTGACGGATCCGTTACTTTATGTAACTGCGCTCAGTCTTGTACAGTTGACCACGAAAGTTTTTTTTAACAGTCAGTACATCAAATAAAAGCTATAAGGCTGACTGTCACATTGACTTGTAGATGTGTAGATGCGCCTTCTGAGGCTCCGTAGAATGACAGCACTGGATAGGGCCGGTTGGCAGATGTTCCGACGCTAGACTGCCAGCGCGCTTAACCGACTGCGTCCAGGGGGGTAATGAATGTATCTGGTCGTTTCAGATGAAAACAGGCTTTCATGGTTTGTACCGTATAAAATGACGTTAAACCGTAGTGTTATTAATGTTTGTCGTCATCAGATACAGTCCGTGAGCTTCTAACGCGACATTCTTTATGGGTTTGATACTAGAATCGACCGATGGTACCCAAAACCCGATTGTCGTTTTAAGAGCACACGGACTATATTAGGGTCAGGTCAGCAGCTCTGCCTAGGCATAGCAATCGCTTTGACTATTTCAGCACAATCGTTTTGTTCTGAGAGACCATCATTTTCAATAATAACGCACCACAAGAAATTTGCGTAAGTTATGAACCTTCGCAAAGTAACGCATAATTGCAATGCCATCAATTATAAGATTTATTCCAATAAAAGCGAAGCAGGACAGTAGCGCCAAAGATGCCCGTTATTCCCGTATTGCGTCCAAAAATAAGTTTTGGCATATGGTGAAAGTTCGAGCAAGTTCAAATCTGTTTATAATAACTGATGTTTAGGCGCATTCTTGTCTTCCTGTTTAAAATACCAGCTACCAACACACGTTTTTGTCTACCTGCGAACCGTTAAAATGAGATAGTGCCGGCGTACGCGAAACTCGTAAAATTCAAACGATGATTTATTGAGTAGCGCCAGTTTTTAGTCGGGGCTTTATCAGCGCAGAATTCGTGGCAAGAAATAAAGAGATAACCCGCACTCAAACACGTATATTAACATCCCAATGAACTATCCAATGTGACATTTTTAATATACAACCCTAACTACATAAGTCTTCGTCGTAAACAACTGTTACTAAGCAGGCAATAACGACCTAAGACCACTTGATTCATTCTTTACTTGGGAATCTTGCAGAGGAATAAAAACTATCTAATGTCCTTATTTGGATCATGCAAAATATCATTCAATATTGTTTACCCGTGATTAAGAACTATTTACAAACCGCCAAGCTTACAAACTTTCACATACATAATATTTGAAGGATTGAGCTATTATTGTACGTACAATTGCGCGGAAAATGCTTTCATTCAACCTAAACCTTATTCATAGAAAGTTACAGTAATTCTGAGATGTGTTATACATTTTAGAGTAGGTATTTGAAACACTGTTAAATTTATACAATGTTTCCTATATGATATTTAAACAGAAAAACACAAGGACCTGGTTGTAGAGTTGGGCTTAATCGAACCTTTACTTATCCTCATCATCAGCATCATCATCATACCTTACTTTCTCCATCAACTGACTTATGTTGCGTCGAAATGAGCTGGATTTTTAATTATACTTATTTATTTTTAGCTACTAATACCAAGATCAAATATTCCGTGTAAAATTACAACGTGACACAATTTTTTTTATGAAATTTTAGTCTTAATACATCGGGCTTCTATTTGGCTTAAAATATTCAACAAAAATGTATAAACCGGTTTTGGCCCACTGAGTTTGTGTGTTAAAATATCATACTTTTTACATTAGGGTAAAACCAGGATAGATGCCCCACTTTTTGAAATTACTTTATATCTCTTTGTACAAAAAGCAAGATTCTTTATTTGTAAAACGGGTAGGTACTTTGGTTTATTATCTTCAAATTTATGAAAGGAATAAACATTATCTTTGATATTTCCAGAGTATTAGCGATTTTTGCAGACCTCTAAATTTTGGGACAACTATCCCATATAGGGGATAGTTGCCTAAACCATGTAAATTACGTTTAGGATAGTTGCCTTGTTGAGAAAGAGGACATTTACCCCGCTAAAACTTTGATCGCACCTAGGCGTCTCGTGCAATCGCACAGAGACATGAAACACGGTCAACTTAGTTGTAGTTGAAGAGTCTCTCGATAGATAAATAAAATAACATGTGTTTCATTCGCGAAAGTAGAGTAATTGCAATCAAGGCAACTATACCCTTGGGAAGACTATCCGGGTTTTACCCTACCCCAAGTGGTAAGGTAACCTAATCTAAAATGTCTTTCAGCTCTTGGACTTGCAGTCTGCGTCTGGCATACACAAATATCAACATCTCAGATATCGACAGACGAATGTTTCAGTAACATAAATCTAACAAGCCTTTGAATAAAGGGGCCAGTTGCTCATAATTTATGAGCCGTAAAACTAAAGTTAAGATCAGTAAGAACCTGCAAGGTGTGTGTAAATGGTTCTATGTGTACTTGTGACCAAAAGCAACGGGGTAGCGAAGAAAATACTCCTACCAGTATACATATAGTTATTTTTATCAGACTTAGTAATAACGGGATCTTATTGCAGTGATTACAAGTCGCATGGCGCCTAAGCTTGCAGTTTATGGTTAATTAAATGGTATCCCATCCGCTTAAATACAGTTTCAGCATAACTTATACTGTAGTCCGTGCATATTGTGTGATTTTACAAGGTTTTATATAGCTAGGAATGTATGTACGAACTAGGAATTATTAGATTCCAATCTTGCAAGCCAAATTTGATCTACTTGTAGTGGTCGGATTGTCTTGAAATTTGGTACACATTATGTGGGATGGATATGCAAGTTGAGTGAATTGATAAAAAAGCTTGTTGTTTTAAAAACGTTGTTGTCGTTAAGGTACTTCACTAGCGGTTATTTGTTTGAGTTTCATATGAAAAAGGTTTCAAATAGACTATTATTACTAAGGCACTGGTTAGTCAGTCGGTATGTTTGTCACAGGGCATCTTATGAACCAAAATAAGTTGACTCTTTAAATTTTACAACGAGTGTAACCAGCCGATTTAACATTATTAAAATTACAAATCAATTTTAAATTAAAAGGGATCATCTGAACACAGCATAGATTAGATTGGATTAGATTATTTATTCAGTCAATATAAAATTACATCATAAATTGTACGATGTCAAGTTACGAGAACTTAACATTAAATTAAATTAACATTAAATATAATAAATATGTTTTTCAGCGCTCTGTTTTGTTTTTAATAACGGCATTTGTATGTATGTATGTAAACTCTTTATTGTGCAAAATAAACAAGACAAATACAATTGACAAACACTGAGATACATGCACAAAGGCGGACTTATCCCTATTATATTATTTGTATTGCGATACAGAACTTGTTTTTATAAACATTTTAGGACGTGGCTCAGGATGAACACTGGATCCTTTACCGAGCTCCGGAAGTAGGAGATAGCACTGCAAGAACGTTTGTTTCCAACTTTAGGGATACCTAATACCAGATGACACTTGCTCGTTGCTAACTGACCTGTAAAAACATGTAGTTTACGTACCTAAGGAACTCTATCCGCGTGGCTCTTCCCATTTTTGGACGTCACTTGTATCCAGCGCACTTCTTGTCCATTATGTCGAGATCAACGGATCTGCGCGGGAGTGCGGTAGTCATGGCCGATCATGCTCACGTCACTCCGCGGATCATTGTGGGACGCTGAATCAAAACTTGTTGCGAGAACTGGCTGAGGCTTCGGTCATGTCCTGCAACAAAATTTTATTAAAATTAGGAATTTGTTAAAAAAAAATTAAAGAAGTTGTTTTGCTTACTGCTTTTTGTTAGCTGTCTTGCATTGTCATCCATGTTAGTTCCGTCTAGCTAGCTACATTAGGGCTCATGATAGAAAGTTGTTGTAAATATAGAAAAAAATTAATACATTGCAAATTAATTAAAAGCTTTTAAAAACCAAACAGCTATAATGAAATCACTTTGTCTCAGTCATTTTATCGGCCGTCTTACTCTCTATCCCGGAACACAACAGTTCGCAGTTGCATACCATGCATCAACTGTGTTACTTTACCATTGACATGTCGGGCAAGGCTCACCATACAAAGTTGTGCACTTGACATGTTTATTATTTTGCATGGTCTACTATGACTTTTTTTAAATCGTAGACTTTCTTACTGCAATTGAAGGGAAGGTTGAAGGGAAGCGGAAGAGAGGAAGGCCAAGAAGAACATTTATGGACCAGATGAAAGAGAGAGTAAAAGTCGTGTCGTATCAGGAAGTCAAAGAAAAGGCTATGGAAAGGACCACATAGAAATTGCTCCACCGACAAGATTGACTCTTAAGTTTAAGAAGAGAGACTTTCGTACAATTTTAGCATTTCCAGATTTCTTACTTTACTTACTATGGGTAGTGTAGGGTTTAAAGCACGCATCATGGAATGATGAGGTTCAGAGTTCGATTTCTGGCCATAGCTTTACTTTTCGGACTTTCCTATGTGTTCTAGTTTTCAGTATCGTTTAGAAATATAATTTCTAACGGGTAAACCGTAAAAATAGATACAAAAATCGTGAAGTAAGAAAATCTTGATTCATTGATAGTATTTCAGATTCGTTAAAATTTTCTAATACCTACTGTGTCCTACATTCATACAATCCAGTTTGTCCAAAAAAGCGCATAATCTAGACACTACAAGTTAGATTCTTTGTGTTATTTTAGATGTCAGAATAACAAATCACCATTAACATACAATAGGAGCCCCGCCATGCAAAGCTCCGTCGACATGGTGGTTGAAGATAGATTTGTACGAACGTGGAAAACATTTAAAGACAAAACTCAATCATTCATGAATCGTAAAATTGCGTAAATCGTATTAAAGTGCTCGCACTTTTCATCAATTTCAAACAGAAAACTTCATCCGACGCAACCAGACAAATGTTAAAATAAAGTAAAGACAAATGCGCTGGTTCGTTTTGTGGCGCTCTTCATTTGTTTTGGAAATTAGTCGTAAAATGTCATCACGGCAAAACTGGTACGGTTTCCCAAGCTACCTGACGCGTCAGATAAGGCAACAAACACGGAACAAACAGTATGTGAGAAATACTGACTCACATAGCGAAACTAGGGCGAGCAGTTAAATTAACAATGCCCATGTGATTCGATTTGGAACTTCTGAAAGAAATTGGGCTGATATCAATTTTATAGGAGTTCGAGTCTGGAGTATTTATCAATGAACGCTTGGTTACAATTTGCGGCAATTTGGTTACAATTCAAGAAGCAATCTTTAGCTAAAGTATGGATAAACGAGCATTTAAGATTGAGTACTTTCACTTTTTAACTAAATTTCAGTCTAGGAGTATAACTGCCAAACAACTGCACCGGATTGGATAATTCCTTTTTAGTTGTGTTTGTTACTGTTTGGACAAGGTTAGTACACAATTATTTTTTTTAATTACTGGAATTTATAAGATTTGACCAACATAATATGGCAACAATAATTCGAACAATATTTCGCATAATTCGAAGATAAAAATATTAAAAAAAAAATACCACAACGGCTCCTTTCTGAAGATATGCTTCATTCATTTTCTGCGCTTATCATCTCGTTCTCACACTTCTTGATAATAAATCGGAGAGTAAATATCCCGCGTTACCAAATGATTACAACACTGCACCGTGTCAGTGTGCTAAAGTGTGTTATCAACGCTGATTAGATACACATAAAACTTTATGCAACTATGTAATTAGTAATTACAGAGACAATAGAAATAAAAATGCTAGAACAAACTTTATAATTTTCTCCCAGACACAGACGCCTAGAAGTAACAAGTTAAACCTTTAATTTTACTCAATATAAGTACCTATCTGCTGGTCTGGGAGTAAAGAAACAACATAGAATATACCAGTTGCTTCTCTTCCCGCGCAGATGGTAAAAGTCCGTCGAGGGAATGGGCGAAACGAAAATCTTATGAATCATGTTTTTGGCGACGCGGCTAGCCCATCACTATTTTGATTCCCCTTTCCACCTGTACGCCCACAATCATGCTAAACGTGGCCTTTTGGTCTTGTCACCTGTCTACTCCGTAAGGGATAAAGACGTAATGTATGTATCTATGTATGTAAGTAGATTTTAATTAATACACCGAGCTAAATTAGTTGTGAGTAACTCTATACCATAGCGAATGAGTGTAACACTTGAGTTGCGTCTACATTAGTATGGTAAATAAAGCGAACATGTAAAATAGGTCGAGATACCTATAGCGGCTTCACTTTCAACAATACCTATCACGTGGAAATTACATACATACATACATATAACACGTCTTTATCCCTTACGGGGTAGACAGAGCTTAAGGTAATAAAACCTTCAGGCCGCGTATAGCATGATTAAGGGCGTATAGGTGGAAAGTGGAATCAAATAGTGATGGGTTGCTAGCCGCATCGCCTGTAACATGATTCCTAAGACTTTTGCCCAACATGGAAAATACAACTACATTATTATTACACTCTGTGGTACTTATACCTTCATTGTTTTATTTTGAGATTAGTTTTAATTTCGTTTTAATTTGTTTTCAATTTAATTACAGATAATTAGTTCTAACTTTCTATTTTTAATGTTAAAAAACATAGAATATACCAGTTGCTTCTCTTTCCGCGCAGATGGTAAAAGCCCGTCGAGGGAATGGGTGAAAATCTTAGAAATCATGTTATTAGGCGATGTCGCTAGCAACCCATCACTAATTTGATTCCCATTTCCACCTATACGCTCACAATCATACGAAACGTGGCCTTTAAATCTTGTCACTTTAGGCTCTGTCTAGCCCGTAAAGGATGAAGACGTGATTTATGTATGTGTGTGTATTTAATGTTATGTTTATTCCACAAAATTAATCCAAATTACTTCAGTGGTTGTATTAATTTGTAAATGTTTATAAGGATTTTTTATATGCGATTGACGAAATATACTTATTGGTGTGCTTAAAATGTACGGCGTCAAAAGGGATGACAATTTTGAATTCGAAACATTGACGATGATTATTTTCACAACAGTTCTGATATATATTCTGGTATATTGCAACAGATACAACGTTATTACAAACGTAAAAGGTAAGGAAGGAGGTGGAGACAGGAGAAATTATGTCGACTGAGCGAAGACGACAGTTTAGTATATTGTATTTTATATAAAAAAAATGAATTTGCTATCCATCCTTTAATTCCAAAAAGTAAAAAAATAATGATCGAGATAACACTTTGCTGTTATCTCTGTGGAGGGAAAATCAAACATTAAAATTTTGATGTTACAAAAATCAGAAGAAATGATTAGAGAACTTCTGAAGCCTCGTAACAAAGTATCACTTTTTACAGTAAAGAGTAACGATATTTCTTACAAACGAATGTACAAAAGAAAGTAAAATTGTTTTAAACGGAAGAGCTCGTGCTTTCTGCGTACTCTCTCAAAACTAGCAATCACATTATAACTTACGAGTATTGAACCTTCAACTTGTTAAATAAAACGTATAGGTATTAAACTGTATATATATATTTGATAACTTACCCAACTTTATGAAATTAAACGATCCTTATTTTTTAATTGCAGAAAAACGCCAAAAGTAAAAAAAAAAAACAAACTGTCAATCACAAATTAAGTGAACAGTTACTTTAAGGTAAACAAACTAAACTTATGCAATAAATGTCTCACCGACGAAAAGAACGTCTTTCGGTAACAAATTCAAATTCAAAATTCGATTTTGCCGCGTACCGCAAAGGGCATGCGCGCCCGTATGCCCGTGTATGTTGCCTTTAGCAGACTGGACGCATCCATGCCTTCTAACGTGGAATGTACCAAGCAGGTTATAATTAATAATGCCAGGAAACTAGAGCTGGCTGGTTAGGCTTAGGTATCGCCTGCTCATTCAACAATAAATAAAATTATTAGGCGGATATTTAAACGAATTCCAAGTGTGGAGCTATTTACACTTCTATTAGCTAGGTCATTGGTCTAGTATCGGCAGTAAATTTTTTATCGCCAATAAAAATCGATGTAGCGAATGATCGAACATCGATTTTATTGCAGTACATCATTTATCATTTAATATTTTGGGACGTTGACGTTGGTATCAATCAAAATTTGCTTGGAATATTACTAGTAAGTTTGACGGAGTAAGTACTAATGAAACTAGATTTATTGACTACCTTATCACTAAACAAACACATCCATAAAAACTGAATTAAAGAGAAAAATGGTAGTCAAAACAATGAATTATCTATGCATTTTCAAAACATGCCCGGTAGGTACCGACATAAAAGCTCAAACAGAAGCATCCAGAATATTTAACAGCTAAGGTTAAAATAATTAAAGTTAAAAGGGAACCCATGTGATCTTCTAAATAAATAGCAGGCAATTAATTGCGCCTTCTTATTATTTTTATTGTTCACGTCACAGTCATCACTCGGGCACCTTAGCAACATGGGCGTCTTAATAAACATTCTTCACATTCTTGTATTTAAGGAGAGTTTGAATGTAGAATTGTAACTGGCCACTTATGATTTGACTTTTTGATGTTTTAAAAAAATCATTAGATACTGGCTGGTTGAAAAGTACGATTACAGACGTGTTATTGTTTCTTTTTAATGATCGCTTGCTCTGCAAGACTTTTATTTAGACCAAGATTATTATTATGTCGTTAATTCGTTAATTAAAAGTGGAATTATTATTTGGATATACTAACTTAGATTCTGAAAAATTTATGGACAGCGTTCAGTCACACCACAAATAATTTAACGCATATCAAAGAGATGGCTTGAATTAAGTGTATAACGTATTCACATGAGGATTATTTTGTCTTCAATGAATGTGACAAATGTTCATATTTGTAGTACTGTAATAATCTTAGTTCGCGGAAGTGCGCTCCGTCGAATTCTATGGCGACCATAAATTGTAGAGTTCCTTACTTTTGTCACCGCTGTGTACTTATTTAAGACTAACTGTACTCATAACACTACTTTTATTAATAAGACAGGATGATGTTTCTGATTTGTAATATGCAAGCATTTTTCATTTAAATCTGTGCTAAAATTTATGTTTACAACCATTAATTCTAATAAAAACTAACAGTGAAATTTCCGTTTACATAACATGAAAAAAAAAAAAAAGAATTAAAGCCTCACAACAATAAAGGATAATATCCATAATTCTCTGATATTGATTTCTAGCGAGAATGTTATAGGTGATGCGGCTAAGAACCCATCACTTTGATCCCCCTTTCTATCTATACGCCCACAATCATGCTAAACGTGGCCTTTAGGTCCTGATATCTCAGGCTCTGTCTGCCCTGTAAGGTATAAAAAAGTGATTTATGTGTCTTTTATTTATATTTTTCCACTGAAAAAAAAATTAGCACGTAAGTCAATTTTTATAGTCAAATGAACAATCTGTTGCTAAATGAGCATTAAAAAAAATGATGCTTGTTGACTTTTTAAGCGGCTTCCCTTTAACGTATGTCGTCAATCCGTCCAATATATCGAGCACCTTAAATATATCGCCAGGGTGGTCTAGGGCACACTTTTCATTACCACAAAACATTACAGTCGTTAACGTCCCGATAACATTTTATTGTCCTCAAGTGCACAATGTCCTATTTCTACCTCCATTAAAGAAATAAATAGACCTCAAATTATGGGTGATTCCACTCACAAACAGTATCTTGAGGACTTTGTCGACAAAGCGTGTCCTGTGATTTAGATTGAGAAGTCGCTTTAGATAAAAGAGAAAGGACTTCGACTTCATTTATTGGAATGGGAAATCTATTTGGAACAATAAGTTGTTTGGAAATGTAGTGCAGATGGAGGCATCTGACGTATGCACAATGCATACCGAAGCTTCTTTCCAAGTTTGATTTTAACCTGGTTTGGTGGGATAGTGACTTTTAGACTTCATTTCATCTCATCATCCCACTGAACAGGCCACCTTTCAGAATTTTAGACTATTTTTTTAAATTATTTGAATTCAAAATTTTCTTCATTTACTTTCAATTTTTTTAGCAATTCAAAATAATACTGTTTTTTGAAATTGTGACATTTTTTTATTAAATTTTATGTTGTTCTTATTCAAAATCTGAGTTCTTTCGATCCCAATGTAACAAAAACTACACATTCTCCTACCTTTTAAATAGATACCGATAATTTCCCCACTTCTGATTGATAAATAAAATTGCCACATTTTCACGCATTTTTAAGAACCCAATAATAGTGACATCTCACAATCCCTTTGTAATCTCAAACACATACTCAAGGCCCTTAAGATACCTTTTCACAACAAATGTCCCAATAACTGGTGACCCAAGCTTTGGTATACCACTTTCAAATTTACTGTGGTAAGGTGCTACAATGGCTCTTTGTGCGTGACAAAAGCCGACATTTTTATGCAACAATCCAACAAAATCGACATGTGATGATGGCTCGTAACTGTTTACACAAACACACAGAATTAGAGGCATGAGTGCAACTTAGGGCTCAATTAGCGACGTTAGCGAGGTCGCTGACCTTTGACTCCGTCGATACACTGACCTACATGCCGACAGCTTTCAAAGTGCATGGGCAAAAGGGAGCTTGTTAGTAAGTTTTTTTTTAACGTAGTAAAAGTAAACCAGAATTCGTGCGGCCAGGAATTACTAACGTACGCTTCGCGTCCGTAATGTTGGCAATATGATGAAGTCTATCGAAAGATTACTTATTTAATTTGCTACTTAAACAAATGACAGTCATAATCGTGTTTACTATGGATAAGATATAAGTTTTGAAGCATACAACTTACATACACAGACAGAGCTAACTAAATCAAAGCTTATAAATGAGTACGGCAATCCATTTGCACTACCTACCTCCCTACCCTACTCTAGTAGACATATATATATTTTTTTTTAAAGACATGTCCCTTCACCTTAACCTGCCAGTCACTCAGTGTCAGTAGTAGGCAAGTTAACACTGGCCACTAAAATGTTTGTTTTTAATTACTAAAACGACATTGTGCTAAAGTAGCAAATCCATAATACGAGTATGAATAGCAACACGTCAAACCAAATAGCAGCCTGTGATGGTAGTACAAGACCCCGACAACCACACATCACCCGCTGTATACTAAAGCTAGTGACACACGCTCGTTTTTCTCGCGGTTTTCAGTAAAAGTTTGACCGCAAGTGCGCAACCCGCTTGGTTATTTAGTCATATGTTTTATGACTCTCGGCACTTCATTTTCGAATGAACATAGTTGACCGGTGAAATGGAAACGGCTGTTTTCCATTGTGTCTGTGTATGAAGGTAATGATGTGTTGCCTATTCGGCTTATTATGTAGCGTATTATTAGCGGAAATTGTAGTCTTGTCTGTTGGCGATAATCGAGACACAAGGAAGGAATAACAAGTTAACTTAGCTAATATCAAATTAATTAAAAAAGAACTTGATTTGGAACCTTAATTAGGGTCCCTGGTTTTACCCGTTAGAAATTAAATATCTAAGCGATAGTAAAGCTATGGGCGGGAATAGCTCCCCGGCTATAGCTCTACTTTTCGGATTTTTCTGTGTTCTAGTTTTCAGTATCGTTTAGAAATTAAGTCAACTTATTCAAAGATCCAAAAAATAGGATAACTACTTTTTTGCTCGTGGTAAAGATTGCACAGGAAATGGTCATGACTGTACTTGAACTGTCACCTAATACATACAAAATTTCTAGTAAATCCGATCGCTAAAATCGGATGGAACATACAATATAATTACAAGGTTAAAGAAGTGGAGTTAAAAAAACGTATAATAAAACAGAACTTTTTATGTCCACTGCATGCTAACGTGCTTCGTAATAAATACGCCTATATGAAAACGCCTTTACATTCGTAACAATTTTTTTAATGACGCAACACGGTTTAACTCAATTACTGGCAGGATAAAAAAACTGTCAGTGTGAAGTCTTCTTTACCACGTCAGCACAAAAAGCCGCGACTCCCGCGCACAATCTATTGCCATTAATCAGGAATGCGCCGGCGCATGTTTGTGTTTACTTTGACTTCACTTGCCGTAATCAAAGCGTTTTTATTTTGTAGTAAATCTTTTTCCTGTTCAAACATTTGCTTTGGTGATGTAAAAGGATCTCATTTCAGTGAACAAATAAATACTTTTTCGGAAACCCTAACATATACTGATTTTCGGTCACAAAATTCGTCTAGAACGCGTTTGCGTAATGTCAAATATATGTATTATATTTCGTCGTTTCATTCTTCAGATATAACATATAACCAGGTAGTCCTTTAAACCTACAGGCGACTTGCACAGTGTTAAGAGACAATCAATTGACTATTTAACGAACTTTTAGTTCACTCGTTCGTTCAATCTACCCTTCCAGTCAATCCTCCATTCCTTAGACCTCATTCTTTTTTCGTGCACGGCGACGAGCGCACGCGCCCTCAAGTAGTTCCTGCTTACGACACGGCAATTAGCATGTCGAAACGCAGAAACGAAGAAAATATTAAGTATTACCATCAACACGATCAACAGCGTTGGTCGAGAATTATTTACTCATCATTATCTGAAAATGAGGGTAAGTTCAGCCATTTTATACATATTTTTTTGTATTTGGAAGTGTTTTATTTAACGAGCTTACATAGGAACTGACTGCGAGTCAGTGACTATGATTATAAGACATCGGGGTTGACTGCGAGTCTCCAACGATGATGTAACTTTTACATACGTGTTACTCCAGTAGAAATACACGTTTACATGGGTACTGACTGCGAGTCAGTGACTATGATTATAACACATCGGGGTTGACTGCGAGTCTCCAACGATGATGTAACTTTTACATACGTGTTACTCCAGTAGAAATACACGTTTACATGGGTACTGACTGCGAGTCAGTATCCTATGATTATAACACATCGGGGTTGACTGCGAGTCTCCAACGATGGTGTAACTTTTACATACGTGTTACTCCAGTAGAAATACACGTTTACATGGAGACTGACTGCGAGTCAGTATCCTATAATTATAACATATCGGGGTTGACTGCGAGTCTCCAACGATGGTGTAACTTTTACATACGTGTTACTCCAGTAGAAATACACGTTTAC
Source organism: Pandemis corylana (assembly GCA_949127965.1). NCBI lineage: Eukaryota > Metazoa > Arthropoda > Insecta > Lepidoptera > Tortricidae > Pandemis > Pandemis corylana. The sequence continues at coordinate 7,935,409 of OX421867.1, read as the reverse complement.
ATGGAGACTGACTGCGAGTCAGTATCCTATGATTATAACACATCGGGGTTGACTGCGAGTCTCCAACGATGATGTAACTTTTACATACGTGTTACTTCAGTAGAAATACACGTTCACAATATGGAGACTGACTGCGAGTCAGTATCCTATGATTAAAACACATCGGGGTTGACTGCGAGTCTCCAACGATGATGTAACTTTTACATACGTGTTTCTCCAGTAGAAATACACGTTCACATGGAGACTGACTGCGAGTCAGTAACTTATGATTAAAATACATCGGGGTTGACTGCGAGTCTCCAACGATGATGTAACTTTTACATACGTGTTCCTCCAGTAGATATACACGTCCACATGGAAACTGACTGCGAGTCAGTATCCTACGATTAAAATACACCGGGGTTGACTGCGAGTCCCCAACGATGATGTTACTTTTACATACGTGTTTCTCCAGTAGAAATACACGTTCACATGGAGAATGACAGCGAGTCAGTATCCTATGATTAAAACACATCGGGGTTGACTGCGAGTCCCCAACGATGATGTTACTTTTACATACGTGTTTCTCCAGTAGAAATACACGTTCACACGGAGACTGACTGCGAGTCAGTATCCTATGATTAAAATACATCGGGGTTGACTGCGAGTCTCCAACGATGCATCTAAAGCTGTACATACGTGCTTTCTCCAAAAGAAATACACGTTAACATGGGGACTGACTGCGAGCCAGTAGTTATGATTAAAACACATCGGGGTTGACTGCGAGTACCCAATGATGATATTAAGCTTCACATACGTATACAAGCTCACACGGGACTGACTGCGAGTCAGTAACATGATTATAGCACATCGGGTTTAACTGCGGGTCTCCAACGATGATGCATAGCTTTTCATACGGGAATTTTGAATAGAAAATCGTTAACTTTTTATTTTTCGAACTACCCACAAAAAAAAAAAAAAAAAAGGGTACGTTAACGGCAAAGAGAATCCAGAAGGAATATCTCATTCCCGATAATTGTCGCTTGTTGCAAGCCCCAAGAATAAACGCGGAAATTCCGACTGCTGTCCCCGACATGGTCCGGAACAGAGACAAAAATTTAGCGGCTATGCAGCAACAGCTGGGCTCGGTTACCGCTGTCAATAGAGCTATGGATGTTTTACTAAAAGGCTTCGATGCCGATAAAATCCAAGCTCTGAAACATCTCAGCAACGGCTGACGCATATTGTGTGATCTTCATGCTGAAAACGTCCTTACATATAATTCAAGAGGTCGGACGTAACGAAACATTATTCGGGACTAACCTGTCCGAGAAAGTTAAGGCCACGAAGACTATAGAAAAGCAAGGACTTCTCAGTCTACGTACAAGCGAGCGCCTAAACACGGGAAACTGGCCAGCACCTCCTTGGTACACAAAGCACAGGGGGCGCGCGGGGGAACCCGCAGGCCGCCACCAGCCGCCCGGCGACCGCAGGCAGCTCCACAGCCGGCCAGGACGGCGCAGCCGCCCAAACCACGCGTACAGCAAGCACAGTAGCACAGGTACATGCCGGTCGACACTTCCATTTTTATGATTGTTGGCTTAAAATAACCTCAAACGATTTGATCCTAGATTGGATCAGATATGGCTACTCGGTTTCTTTCAACGCGAAATTAAAACAAATAACTGTACCAAAAAACACCTTCTCACAGAGCGAAGAAGACGACATAGAATTAGAGATACAAAAACTATTCGATCTAGGAGTCATATCAGTATACTCAGATCAAAGATCAATTTATTTCTAAATTTTTTCTCGCACCAGCACGGCTAGCACGACAAGGCGCGACTTGCGCGAGAGCGACATAGAAGCGCGACATAATGCTATGTCGCGAACCGGTAGCACGACGTGTAGCGAGATAGCTTGTCGCGTCGCGATTATTTGTCATGGCTGTCAAATGACAGCCAAGTGCGAGATACTCTCAAAAAGCGTAGCACGACGGTGTTTATTGCGACAAATTCGTCGCGATTAAATGTCAATATGCGAGATATATGTCTTCGCGGCTTTAGATGCGCGACTTGAGCGCGACTCCATAAAATATGTTTATGTTTTAAAATTATCAACGCGTATTAATAGCATTTATACGTAAAATAACACTAATAATGTTCTCAAGTAACAATACATTGTTTCAAATGGCTTACTTCTAAATATTAGGCCTAGAAAATGGACCCACCGAGCCCATCGAGGGAATGGGTGAAAATCGTAGGAATCATGTTATATGTAGGCGATGCGGCTAGCAACCCATCGCTATTTTGACTACCCTTTCTACCTATACGCCCACATTCATGCTAAACGTGGGCTTTAAGTTTTGTTGCCTTTGGCTCTGTCTACTCCATAAGGGATAAAGACGTGATTTACGATAGAAAATGAAACTGAACATTTTTACACAAGTTTAGGCGACTACTAAACACTCCCGATACACTCCATTTTTTCTAACACCACCAACGGAATTAATAAAGCGGCTTCCAACTAAATAAGATCATCATCCTGTTTCTAGCGTTTGTGCCGGCATTTTAAGTCCGCTTGGCAGCCTAAACCCAGGAGTTGGCGTAGGCACTAGTTTTACTAAAATGAGATGAAAGTTAAAAATAGCTCAAGTAATATTTTTTAGTTTGAATGTTTATTCAACTATGTAGGTACTTACACAATAAAATGCAGAACATAATCATAATCACTCGGCACGGTATTCAGCTTTTGAGCACCGAGTGGACCGACTTACAGTACCCGGCCATAAAGATTGCGCTTCGGTCTTTGGAAGGAGACAATTTTGGCGTCACGTGAATTAGAGCAAGGCAAAGCTCTACGAAACCATAATCAGCCGAGAAGACCGATGTGCAATCTTTATGGCTGAGTACTGTATTGCGCAGCGGCAGACAAAATATTTACAGACACATGACGGGGCACCCGTGAGACCCGCCGACATTATGCCTTTGGCCGGGAATCAGTGGCGTAGCTACCAAGGGACTAGGCGGGGCAGTGCCCTGGGGCCCTAAAGCTCAGAGGGCCCTCGAATCCTAACCAGAAAATCTCGATCGATCTATTATTATTAAAACGTAACCAGTTTAGATAGTAGTGGGGCCCCATTTTTTGAATCGAACCCAGCTGGGAGGGTTGGGAGTAAGCTCAGGCTGATAGGCTTCAAGAGATGATGTAAATAACGGTTTATATTTATAATACTGAAAGGATTTATTAACATGCAACAACATACACGGTTGCCTGAAGGGCGTCTTACAATCTATCTGCACTTGGTATGCTACAACGCCTCAGTTACGCTTACGATGTAGGTACTCTACAAGTTTTCTAGTTCTCTGAAGGGGCGGTTCAGCGTAAGGGCCGCGGAAGGGTGGTTCGCGTGGTGACCATCACGGGCGGTCAGTAGGATACCCTAGGGTCCTACCGGGGCTTCTTTCTTTCTGCTCTCGGGCTTCTGCTGTGGTACGGGGGCGGAGGGCTCGCGTGCTCGTCTCCCGCAGCGCTAGCGTCGACGGGCAGGTGGGCATCGTCCGTCGTTGACTTCTGCCATAGTGACTACGGAGCGTTACTGGCTTGCGCGCCTTAGTGCTAGCAGTCCGATTTCGGGCTTTCCGTTTAAACGCTGAACGCCGGACGTCACCGCAATCGTGGATGTTAATGGATCGTTACAGGGGCTCATCAGGGCCTTTGGCAGATCTTCAATCATTTTCAATTTATCACAGTGATATGGGGCGATACGCGAGCCGAGCGCTATGTACTGCGGGTAACGCGCAGCAGCGCCTATGTCTGTGCCACGTCGTTGCTCGTCGCAGCGCAGACATGTAGTTTACAAATAATTTAATCGCTTCTTACTCTGAAATTTTATAAGTTTCGTAAGTTTTCATCATAATAACACAAGTACTTGAGTACATCAAAATCATTACTCACTGCTTTTGAAGCAAACTGAAGCATAGTAAGTATAAGTCATAAGTCATAAGTCATTTATTTGCAGAAAATAGTGTAATTAATGAGACCAAATGATAATAAAATCTTAAGTAAGTCATGAATATCGTTAAAAAGAGAAATTTAATTTAAATAACTTACGCGTTTTCCCTCAAGGCGCCTGCCATGTCATTTGATTTGTTTTGACATTTTTGACAAAATCTTTCAGATCATAGACAAGCTTGTCTTTTATCGAGCAAAAACTTCACTCAAAGAACGAACGAAATGGTGTCGCACTATTACCGATTCGGTGTTGTCACGAAAGAATAAAACACTTGGCCAAATTTTTTATACACATGGCATCACCGGTATGTCGCCCGCGACTTTACCAACTCGCGGCGACAAATTTTGTCGCGGTGTCACATCGTGCTACGCAAAGCGAGATAATTGACAGCCGCGGGAGAGATTTGTCGAGTCGCGAGTCGCGTCGCGCGTGTACCTCGTGCTAGAGGTGCCGCACGTCTAGCACGAGGTACACACGCGACGCGACTCGCGACTCGACAAATCTCTCCCGCGGCTGTCAATTATCTCGCTTTGCGTAGCACGATGTGACACCGCGACAAAACTTGTCGCCGCGAGTTGGTAAAGTCGCGGGCGATATACCGGTGATGCCATGTGTATAAAAGATTTGGCCAAGTGTTTTATTCTTTCGTGACAACACCGAATCGGTAATAGTGCGACACCATTTCGTTCGTTCTTTGAGTGAAGTTTTTGCTCGATAAAAGACAAGCTTGTCTATGATCTGAAAGATTTTGTCAAAAATGTCAAAACAAATCAAATGACATGGCAGGCGCCTAGAGATAAAACGTAAGTTATTTAAATTAAATTTCTCTTTTTAACGATATTCATGACTTACTTAAGATTTTATTATCATTTGGTATCATTATAATTACCTGCTTGCTTCAAAAGCAGTGAGTAATGATTTTGATGTACCTAAGTAGGCACTTGTGTTATTATGATGAAAACTTACGGAACTTATAAAATTTCAGACTAAGAAGCGATGAAATTATTTGTAAAATACATGTCTGCGCTGCGACGAGCAACGACGCGGCACGGACGTATAGGCGCTGCCGCGCGTTACTCGCAGTACATAGCGCTCGGCTCGCGTATCGCCCCATACCACTGTGATAAAATGAAAATGATTGAAGATCTGCCAAAGACCCTGATGAGCCCCCGTAACGATCCGTTAACATTCACGATTGCGGTGACGTCCGGCGTTCAGCGCTTAAACGGAAAGCCCGAAACCGGACTGCTATAGCACTAAGGTGCGCAAGCCAGCAACGCTCCGTAGTCACTATGGCAGAAGCCAACGACAGATGATGCCCACCTGCCCGTCGATACTAGCGCTGCGGGAGACGAGCACGCGAGCCCTCCGCCCCCCTACCACAGCAGAAGCCCGAGAGCAGAAAGAAAGAAGCCCCGGTAGGACCCTAGGGTGTCCTACTGACCGCCCGTGATGGTCACTACGCGAACCACCCATCCGCGGCCCTTAAGCTGAACCGCCCCTTCAGAGAACTAGAAAACCTGTAGAGTACCTATACATCGTAAGCGTAACTGAGGCGTTGTAGCATACCAAGTGCAGATAGATTGTAAGACGCCCTTCAGGCAACCGTGTATGTTGTTGCATGTCAATAAATCCTTTCAGTATTATAAATATAAACCGTTATTTACATCATCTCTTGAAGCCTATCAGCCTGAGCTTACTCCCAACCCTCCCAGCTGGGTTCGATTCCCGGCCAAAAGCATAATGTCGGCGGGTCTCGGGGGTGCCCCGTCACGTGTCTGTAAATCTTTTGTCTGCCTTGCTCTAACTCACGTGACGCCAAAATTGTCTCCTTCCAAAGACCGAAGCGCAATCTTTATGGCCGGGTACTGTAAGTCGGTCCACTCGGTGCTCAAAAGCTGAATGCCGTGCCGAGTGATTATGATTATGTTCCGCATTTTATTGTGGAGGCACATAGTTTGAATAAACATTCAAACAAAAAAATATTACTTGAGCTATTTTTAACTTTCATCTCGTTTTAGTAAAACTAGTGCCTACGCCAACTCCTGGGTTTAGGCTGCCAAGTGGACTTAAAATGCCGGCACAAACGCTAGAAACAGGATGATGATCTTATTTAGTTGGAAGCCGCTTTATAAATTCCGTGAAAAAATGGAGTGTATCGGGAGTGTTTAGTAGTCGCCTAAACTTGTGTAAAAATGTTCAGTTTCATTTTCTATCGTAAATCACATCTTTATCCCTTACGGAGTAGACAGAGCCTAAGGCAACAAGACTTAAAGACCACGTTTAGCATGAATGTGGGCGTAAAGGTAGAAAGGGTAGTCAAAATAGCGATGGGTTGCTAGCCGCATCGCCACATATAACATCATTCCTACAATTTTCACCCATTCCCTCGATGGGCTCGGTGGGTCCATTTTCTAGGTCTAATATTTAGAAGTAAGCCATTTAAAAAGAAGTATTGTTAGTTGTGAACATAATAGTGTTATTTTACGTATAAATGCTATTAATACGCGTTGATAATTTTAAAACATAAACATATTTTACGCAGTCGCGCTCAAGTCGCGCATCTAAAGCCGCGAAGACATATATCTCGCATATTGACATTTAATCGCGACGAATTTGTCGCAATAAACACCGTCGTGCTACGCTTTTTGAGAGTATCTCGCACTTGGCTGTCATTTGACAGCCATGACAAATAATCGCGACGCGACAAGCTATCTCGCTACACGTCGTGCTACCGGTTCGCGACATAGCTTTATGTCGCGCTTCTATGTCGCTCTCGCGCAAGTCGCGCCTTGTCGTGCTAGCCGTGCAGAACCTAACGGGAGTAAACGTTTTATCCTTAATTTAAAAGGTCTTAATAAATTTATAAGGCCCGGTAATTTCAAGATAGAGGATCTTCGCACCGCGTCAAAACGTATTCCTCTAAACGGCTATTTAGCCACAATAGACCTAAAAGAAGCCTATCTCCTTGTCCCAAAAAAAAAAAAAAAAAAAAAACATGACCGAAAATTCTTACGGTTTCAATACGGTGATCTTACCTATGAGGTTACAGCTTTACCGTACGGTGTTTCCGTGGCCCCTAGAGTATTTACCAAAATAATGAAAGAATTTGTGATAGCTAACTTAAGATCCCATGGACATTAGATGATATTTTATGCATAGCAGATAGCTTTCAGGAATGCCTTGATAATATACCTACTCATACTCATACTCATACTCATTTATTCGTAATAATTATAGTTATTACATGTCATTTTTATCATTATTTTATGTCATTTCATGTCAAGAACAACTTATGAAATTTAAAAAACAATTACAATAAACACAACACTAAAGCTATTGCAATGTGTTGGGTTTGTAACTAATTACAACAAAAGTTCATTACATCCGAAACAGACTAGTAAATTTTTAGCCCCTGATTTCGAAACTGAAATGCTAACCGTTACTGTTCCCTTACCGGAAGATAAACCAGACAAAATAGCACAGCTGGTTCGCAAATTCTTAAGTCTCCCTAGGTGTACCATTAGAGAATTCGCACAGCTTATCGGTGTTTTAGTGTCGGCTTGTCCCGACGTCAATTATGATTGGGTTTATACGAAGTTTTTAGATAGACAAAAATATCTTGAACTGTCAAAAAAAAAAAAAAACGATAACTATCACACCAAAATCAAACCTTCACATGTTATTCTCGAAGACTTGAAATGGTGGTTAAACAATATTCTTAGTATTCTTACATCAAAATTTGATGTAAGAATACTAAGAATATTGTTTAACCAGAGGTCTATTTAATTTATTTAAGTTATTTAATAACTTGATGAGACCTCCCGCTTATACGGACGCATCTAGGCCCGGCTGGGGCGCCGCTTGCGGCAAGAATAAGGTTAACGGTACGTGGAAATCGTCCGAAAGGGAGTCTCATATTAATTATTTAGAATTACTAGCTGTACACCTGGGCTTGAAGAGTTTTACTAGAAATATGACAAGTGGTGCAATTTTGTTGCGTGTTGATAATACAACCGCCATAAGTTATGTGAACCGTATGGGCGTTATCCAGTTTCCTCATTTAAACGAGTTATCTCGTCTCATTCGGCAGTGGTGCGAGAAGCGAAACATATGGAGTTACGCGTCTTATGTAAATACGAAAGTAAACGAATTGTCAGACAAAGCGTTTGAAACTATTTTACAGCGTTTTGGAAAACCTGAGATAGACTTATTCGCTTCTCGTTCCAATGCAAAATGCTCGAACTTCATATCCTGGAAACTAGATCCGGACGCCTTGACTGTAGACGCGTTTACAACCAGCTGGCGTTCAATACTTTTTGACGCTTTCCCGCTTTTCGCGTTAATTTTAAAAAACGCCTCCGAAAGATTATAGATGACCAAGCAAAAGGAATTCCAGTATTTCCGTACTGGCCATCACAACCGTGGTTCCCCCCATTATAGAGCTTATAACGTAACATATAAGCCCTGGTGGCAATTTCGCACCTTAAATGATATCAGTGTTTTGATTTGATCCCCCTAACGCAGTAAAGTTGACCTTTTTAGCAAACAATTTAATCAAAATTGTGCATATTGCACACTCAACTTGTTATTAGGCAATAGCATTGGTTTAGACGTCTGCGTAAAACGCCTCCTAAAAGGAGCGTATAAAAAAAAAAAAAAGAAAAACCGAATGCCCCAAAAATATAAGGTCTTTCTGAACCACATCTCTCATTGGTACCCGAATACAAGCCTAATATAACAAAGAAAGTAGTTACGTTACTGGCTGTATGTACAGCAAATAGGGTTCAAACGTTAGCGTTGATTAAAATCGAGAATATTATCACCACAAATAATGGCATCAAAATCGGTATCACAGATGTCACCAAAAAGTCTGCTGCTGAACGAGAACAACCGGTTCTCTTCCTACCACTCTTTAGAGAAAACGTTACCATCTGTCCTGCTACAACTCTCAGAGACTATATTTTTGTGACAAAAAATAAGAGAGCTGATAGCATAGGAAACCTTTTACTGACATATAAATTGCCACACAGAGCTGCTACTTCCCAAACCATCAGTAGATGGATTAAGAATGTGCTGTCGGGAAGTGGTATAGACGTGGCGGTGTTATTTACCTAAACCAATTTGTGCCAGGAAAGAAAAATTATAAACACTTGATGTTTTGTAATATTTCTGTTTTATTTGATTATGAAGCAGCACGGCTAGCACGACAAGGCGCGAGTTGCGCGAGAGCGACATAGAAGCGCGACATAATGCTGTGTCGCGAACCGGTAGCACGACGCGTAGCGAGATAGCTTGTCGCGCCGCGATTATTTGTCATGGCTGCCAAATGACAGCCAAGTGCGAGATACTCTCAAAAAGCGTAGCACGACGGTGTTTATTGCGACAAATTCGTCGCGATTAAATGTCAATATGCGAGATATATGTCTTCGCGGCTTTAGATGCGCGACTCGAGCGCGACTTCATAAAATATGTTTATGTTTTAAAATTATCAACGCGTATTAATAGCATTTATACGTAAAATAACACTATTATGTTCACAAGTAACAATTCATTGTTTTAAATAGCTTTCTTCTAAATATTAGACCTAGAAAATAGACCCATCGAGCCCATCGAGGGAATGAGTGAAAATTGTAGGGATCAGAATATTATAAATGTAGGCGATGCGGCTAGCTATCACTATTTTGATTACCCTTTGTACCTATACGCTCACATTCATGCTAAACGTGGGCTTTAAGTCTTGTTGCCTTAGGCTCTGTCTACTCCGTATTGGATAAAGACGTGATTTAGGATAGAAAATGAAACTGAACATTTTTACACAAGCTTAGGCGACTACTAAACACCTCCGGTACACTCAATTTTTTCTAACACCACCAATGGAATTTATAAAGCGGCTTCCAATCCAACTAAATAAGATCATCATCGTGTTTTTAGCGTTTGTGCCGCGGCATGTTAAGTCCGCTTGGCAGCCTAAACCCAGGAATTGGCGTGGGAACTAGTTTTACTAAAATGAGATGAAAGTTAAACTTTTAAAAGCTCAAGTAATATTTTTTTGTTTGAATGTTTATTCAACTATAATATGTACCTACACAATAAAATGCAGAACATAATCACTAGATAGTATTACAAAGTCGCTTTCCGCTGTCGATCTGTCTCTGTCTGTCCCTATGTAGGTATGCTTAGAATCTAATACCTAAGCCTTAGATCTTTAAAACCGCGCAACGAATTTTTTTTTATACAAAAGTGATTCTAGAGGAAGGTTTATATATATTTTATAATTCTATGCAGACGAAGTCCCGAGCTATAGTAGTATAATATAATACTTAGGTATATGCTTCCACTAGGCAATACTTTTTCGGGCCCAGACTCCGCTAGCAGTTGCTGAAGGAGGGTTCACTCGGCACGGCATTCAGCCTTTGAGCACCGAGTGGACCGACTTACAGTACCCGGCCATAAAGATTGCACTTCGGTCTTTGGAAGGAGACAATTTTGGCGTCACGTGAGTTAGAGCAAGGCAGACAAAAGATTTACAGACACGTGACGGGGCACCCGCGAGACCCGCCGACATTATGCTTTTGGCCGGGAATCGAACCCAGCTGGGAGGGTTGGGAGTAAGCTCAGGCTGATAGGCTTCAAGAGATGATGTAAATAACGGTTTATATTTATAATACTAAAAGGATTTATTTACATGCAACAACATACACGGTTGCCTGAAGGGCGTCGTACAATCTATCTGCACTTGGTATGCTACAACGCCGCAGCTACGCTTACGATGTAGGTACTCTACAGGTTTTCTAGTTCTCTGAAGGGGCGGTTCAGCTTAAGGGCCGGGGCCGCGGAATGGTTCCGGAAGGGTGGTTCGCGTGGTGACCATCACGGGCGGTCAGGCTTCTTTCTTTCTGCTCTCGGGCTTCTGCTGTGGTACGGGGGCGGAGGGCTCGCGTGCTCGTCTCCCGCAGCGCTAGCGTCAACGGGCAGGTGGGCATCGTCCGTCGTTGGCTTCTGCCATAGTGACTACGGACCGTTGCTGGCTTGCGCGCCTTATGTCGCCTTATGCGCCGGACGTCACCGCAATCGTGGATGTTAACGGATCGTTACGGGGGCTCATGAGGGTCTTTGGCAGATCTTCAATCATTTTCAATTTATCACAGTGATATGGGGCGATACGCGAGCCGAGCGCTGTGTACTGCGGGTAACGCGCGGCAGCGCCTATGTCCGTGCCGCGTCGTTGCTCGTCGCAGCGCAGACATGTAGTTTACAAATAATTTAATCGCTTCTTACTCTGAAATTTTATAAGTTTCGTAAGTTTTCAACATAACACAAGTACTTGGGTACATCAAAATCATTACTCACTGCTTTTGAAGCAAACTGAAGCATAGTAATGATACCAAATGATAATAAAATCTTAAGTAAGTCATGAATATCGTTAAAAAGAGAAATTTAATTTCTTCTTCTTCTTCTTTTCTAATATGGCCCCATCGAACCATGCGATGATTTCGCCAATGTCAAGGTAATAAATACAGTATTCAAAAATCTTGTGACAAAAATGTCGGCAACGTTGTACGGTAGAACATGGTCATAAGACCCCCCCCCCCCCCCCCCCTGTCGGGCTCTTAGCCAACGGATAATGATATCCCTCGGAGACCGCCAGGAAATCATTATCCGGTGCCCAGGGTGCACCGGAACAAGCACTGCACTTCCCCTCGGACGGATCCAAAAACGAACCGCAGCTCTTGATCACACGTGGAGGTAACCCGACTCGCACCCCAGAAATTTAATTTAAATAACTTACGTTTTCCCTCTAGGCGCCTGCCATGTCATTTGATTTGTTTTGACATTTTTGACAAAATCTTTCAGATCATAGACAAACTTGTCTTTTATCGAGCAAAAACTTCACTCAAAGAACGAACGAAATGGGATCGCACTATTACCGATTCGGTGTTGTCACGAAAGAATAAAACACTTGGCCAAATTTTTTATACACATGGCATCACCGGTATGTCGCCCGCGACTTTACCAACTCGCGGCGACAAGTTTTGTCGCGGTGTCACATCGTGCTACGCAAAGCGAGATAATTGACAGCCGCGGGAGAGATTTGTCGAGTCGCGAGTCGCGTCGCGTGTGTACCTCGTGCTAGACGTGCAGAAGCTGAAGCAAAACTTTTAAAGCTCTGAACGTCTACCTGGTTATATGTTATATCTGAAGAATGAAACGACGAAATATAATAGATGATCAAACGAACTTCTCAAGCGAAGTTCGATCATTATTATATGAGTCGTTTCATTCGAAGATATAAGCACCCTCCCACCCAAATTAATCCCCAAAAAGTTTTGCACCTCTCAAAAGAATGAGGTCTAAGGAATGGAGGATTGACTGGAAGGGTAGATTGAACGAACGAGTGAACTAAAAGTTCGTTAAATAGTCAATTGATTGTCTCTTAACACTGTGCAAGTCGCCTGTAGGTTTAAAGGACTACCTGGTTATATGTTATATCTTCGAATGAAACGACTCATATAATAATGATCGAACTTCGCTTGAGAAGTTCGTTTGATCATCTATTATGAGAAAAAATGTGGTTATGACAGTCAAGAGATGAGTCATCTGGGGTATCTTTTTACGAGTAGGTACAGTTTTCAAAATCACACCTGGACAATACCATTTCAGTACGGAACGAGCACGAGTAAAGTGGTACAAAATTACAGTGGTTATTAATTTTGTCAACTGTAGCACTCTGTCACAACACTCGTATTTTTTTGTAATAAACCAAGATAGATTCCAACACAAAAGAGAAGAAAAAGGGAGTAAATAATTTCCATTGAAAATGCATGAAATCATTTTTCATTAAAATATGCCAGTTACGTAGGCCTTGGAATAGTCTCTACACTTTTAAACATTCTGTTCGAAATACGATAAGTATCATCAGAGAAAAAAGTTTCTGAACGTCTACTTAGTATCATCAATGAGCACTCTCCTTACAACCTAGAACTTTTTAATAGATACCAAGACCTAACATGAAATAAACAAAGCGATTACATTGATTGCACCCCAGTGTCATTGACTCTGAAATCACGGGTGTCCAATAGTTATATAATTACACTGTAGCCGCAGACTATTGGCTGTTGACCTATCAAGTAGACAGTATCTATTTATCGTTCGCTTCAATTATTTCTTTCTGGCCTTGCGGCGACGATTTGCAAGTCGTAAAACTATATTTTTGGCGCTATTATTTAGCTGTTGGGTCCTGGTGTTGATGACGCCATTCGATCTATTTTGCGTGTCAATAATGCGACATAACGTAGATGTTTTTGGAAAAGATGAGTTTGCTATATTTTTGTTTGTGCGGTCCCCAACTGCACTGGGTCAGCGTGATATTGCCCAAGCTCTCTCATTCTGACAGGTCCGTGCCCAACGGTGGGATATATAAGGTTGAAAGTTATGTTGTTGAGTTTGTTTGCAAATCTGACTACCAAATAATTCAAATACAGGCAGCCGAGAGTGAAGATATTTTCAATAAAAACATTCCGTTGGCGTAGAAATTGTTGACCTTGGTTCCCGTAAATTTCACCGTAATTACGCCAAAAGAAAGTCAGTTGACTATAATTTTGGTCTAAGTAAAAAACAATAATTTAAAAAACAGAATAATCGAAATAAAGAGTGTACACAAAATAGTTTGTGTACAACTTTTAACACATTTTTGACGAACTTAAGTACTTTTTAAACGTGATTAATATCTGTTACGGTGCTCGACTCTATCTAATCCACATTAGCAGCATCCCGTCTAGTAACTACAATCAAGATTGTGTAAGATTACACAGATTATAAAAGTGCAGCAGACGACACCGTAAAAATAGCCAGTGTCTGCTTTGTGACGTCATATCCGTGCAGCACCGTAGTGCGCGAAGAATCTTGCTTACTGCTACACGGTAGTTCCAATGTTCCAACATATTTTTGGTCACAAAATACGTCTCGAAAGCAAAAATAAATGGATAACTTTACTTTGCTACTACACGATATAGTGAGGTCAAAATCATGCACAACAGTCACGCTTCCGTCAAATCCTATTCATGCAGTCAATGTTTGAGAAAACAACGACAACACGGAACTAAAAATCGAGCACCTGATGATAGGTAAGCGATCACCGCCACCCATGAGAACCAGCATCCACAGGAGATGCCAGTCCGTTGCCGGCCTTTAGGGGAGCAGTAAACTCTTTTTTCAAGGTCCTGATGTCGTAATCAGTTGGAAACACCGCTGGTGGGAGCCGATTCCACATCCTCACAGTGCGAGGCCAGGAATATCGCAGAAAACGGACTGTTGTAGAACGTCCTTTATCAAGGTGCTGACGATGAAACTCTAATTTACGGCGAGAGGTGCGAAAGTCGAAAAGAAATTAATGTACTTTAACTAAAGTCATTTTCTCCCCCTATATTCCTCTTAAGGCGTAGGCAAATATACCTTCATTTTCGCTTGACCTGTTATTTTTGATATTATTGCTCGAAGTACACCATAGACTACTTCCAACCATGTAGGCTAAGGTGATTAAGTGGCAGATGTTAAAGGAAAACTAAAGGGAACAATAAATTCCGACATTCCTTAATGACGCAATACGTATTGACTGTCAAACGCTGTTAAGCAGGGCGATATGGAAAAACTGTTAATCATTTTCTATGAGTTTTGTTTTAAAAATTATGTAGCTCTAATGTCAGTTGTGAAGGTTGTCTCGATAGAATGAGGCAGAGGTTAATAGCGGCGAGCAAGTAGTAAAAGCCGGGAGAGTGAATTCCGTACTTAATACAAATTGGTATAAAAAGTAACAGCTGTCCGCGAGGTCGTCTGCGTAGAATGAGTTTATCGTGCCCCCGCGGGAACTATACAATTTTCCAGGATGAAACTATCCTATGCTCTTAATATGAATAATTGATCGGCAAATATACAATACCACAACTTCTCAAAACTATGTCCACGCCAAATCTTATCAGGATTAGTTGAGTAGTTCATGCATGAAATTGTAACAAACAAATACTTTGTCATTCGCATTAATAATAATTATTGAGTTAAGAAGTTAGTATTGGTACTCGCAAGTTTCTGTCTGAGAATTTGTTCAAAACTTTATGTATAAATGCCAAAAATATCTTGTTTTTGGAAGTGTTTTCGTCAGTTATGATATGGATTTATACACTACAAATAACGAGTTTATTTGGATACAATGATAACAGATGGAATTCGCTGTCATATCTCAGTTAAAATTAATTATCATAATCTAAACTAAGCTTCCTAATCTATCTAACAATAATACAATACAATACAATACAAATACTCTTTATTGAAAACCACAAATCAGTACAAAACAATACAGAAACAAAGAACAAAGTAGACAATAGGCGAAAGTAGGCAATAATTAGGAAAGCATAGGCAAAAAATATAACGTATACAACAATGATACGCACTACATTACATGGTTTCCATCCATCCTCTTATAACTTGAATATAGGTAAGAGATTTCTTTATTTAATATTTGATCGGCAAAGTTCAATAGTTGTTTGTTTTACAATACAACCTCTTTTGTTATGCAGTGGCGGCCTCATAAATTTAGACCCAGCATAAACTATGGCAACACTGGTCTTATATTTTGAAATTCGAAGTTTATTTCGTGCTGTTCCGCTCATCCTAACAATCATTAATATAAGAGTAAAAGGGACGGGTTGATACGAATTTCGTGGACCCTTCATGATTTAAATTTTAATGTTTTGGGTCATTTCGTGATACAACTCACAAAAAGCGACAGAACAAAGCATTTAAATGGCACCTATTTAGCATTTTAATATGGAATTGAGTGTCGCCATTAAAAGTTTAAAATCGTTTTTACGGTAACGGTTAACGTAATTCTTTTATTAGCACAATTGTGCAATGGGTCATTGAACAATCCAATTTGGTGTCATCCGGGGAAATTTGGAGTTTTTGTTATCTTCATTGGCTTTGGATTTATTACGCGTAAAGATAGTATTACATACTTTCACCACCTGAAAACGTAATTGTATTGGATTGTCTGGTATTGTTACCTACCTAGGACTAAAAAAGTTCATCTTGGTCATCACATTTTGGTCCGATTGGACTTATTTTCTATAAAATTGTGTATATTCTCTTTTATTTGTGTGTCAATTAGCTATGTTGAAACAAATTTAATAGAAATATCAAATAGTTCTTAAAATCTTAATGTCACTGCGTCTTTTTAAGTTGACACAAATTCACGGATTAAATTCAAATAGAGAGATTAACATTAATAATAACTTACTTGGAGATTGAGTTAATAAAGCTGTAATCCGTTGTACCGGCAACAAATAATAGGATTAAAGCTGTTCTCTGAATGTCATTTTGATTCTACAATAGTTTTAAATCGGTTTAAAATTACATCACTTTCAACACACAGGTATATGATACATTTTAGGGTTCCGGACTTCAAAAGAAATAACGGAAAATCAATACGATTACTCCTTTGTTTTTCTGTCCACTAGCTTCTGCCCGCGGCTTCGTCTGCGTAGAATTATACATAAAAACCTTTCTTTTGAATCACTCTATCTATTAAAAAAAACCGCATCAAAATCCGTTGCGTAGTTTTGAAGATATAAGCATACATAGGGACGTAGGGACAGAGAAAGCGACTTTGTTTTATACTATGTAGTGATGATGATCTCATAGCCAATTTGATCCAAATTTACGGAATCGATCAAGTTATAAATGGGCACACCCATTTCTGTAACTCGAACTCAGACATATTAAGTACGATAGTAAATTGTTTTTTATGTGTGGAATACCTTTGGGGGGAAAGGGCAAATTTCAAAATTGAAATAAAAAGTCTTGCCAACTGTTTGAACAGTGAGACATACCAGCCTTGTGTTTTTACGTAACATTCTAAAATATACCTAGGTATTATTATAAATTATCAAATCAATTTATTCTCTGTGTCTCCGAATCCGCAAACTTTAAAATAATTTAAAGGAAACGTTTTCAAAATGTGCCGTGACATGTCACCATGAAAAAGACCCTAATGAAAGTCTTATTTTTTTTTATCACTGGTATTTTTTCAAAGACGTGGAACAAGGCGTAGCCTACAAAGCTTGTATAATACGACATGGGTGTAAAAAGACCTTTCTACCTTTAAAGATAAACCGTTAACCGCAAATCACTTTCTAATTCGACCATAAAAAAATTTAGAGCCCCCAAATCCTTTTTTAACCAGTTCGATACTTAGATACCAATTAACTTAATCAAAACACACCGAGCTATATAATAATCGTATAAATAATTAAATTATCGGGCCAACCCAGAGGAATGCAGCCACAAACCAGAACTGCTGTCGGAGGTATTAAACCTTAACTTCAATATTTTCTATGACATATCTACAGCCAGACCTCTGAGATTTTTTATAAAAAATAAAAGATTAACGGTAGCAAAAAAATGTTGCAATAGACTTTCATCGAAATCTCTTTTTTTATTACTATGCCATCTAACAAAATTCTTATTCATACACCTAGACATTTACCAACGTAAAATATGAGAATAATTATATATTTTACTTAAATGCTTTTTATAGTCACATCATTGGAGAAGTATAGTATTAACGGGTAACAAAATTAAATACACTAATAACTAAATGTATTTCAACATAAATTTAAACAGTCTATTTACACTTAGTTCTTTAAATATTATGTTAAACAATAAACACTAACAGCGAGTCCATTATTAGACCCGTTACAAAAAAAAGCTTTAAAAAATGTAGAAAAAGTCTCTATCTCTAAAAAGTGAAAAAAAATAATGTTTCTTTATTATTTTAACTTCTTTCAATATTCCAGTGTTTTAAGATGAACGTCGCCGCTTTTGTGCACCGCTAAAACACAATTCAATCCTGTTTTTATTTGTATTGTGGTATGGTAGTATGGTTTCATTTTATTTATTACTAGCTTCTGCCCGCGACTTCGTCTGCGTAGAATTATACATAAAAACCTTCCTCTTGAATCACTCTATCTATTAAAAAAAACCGCATCAAAATCCGTTGTGTAGTTTTGAAGATATAAGCATACATAGGGACATAGGGACATAGGGACAGAGAAAGCGACTTTGTTTTATACTATGTAGTGAAGTTTACTGATTCACAAACTCCCTGTAGACGTGCTTGGTATACGGCGGTCGCCAGCGGCCCAAAATCACTTTACTATCGTATCTATATGTAAATAAATTTAATTTTACAGCGTGTCTTACATTAATCGGCTGGCAGGAACAGGGTGATCGGTGTTACGAAACATTCAGCTGTAGTTCGCTTCAATAAACTTTAGGAAGCTTCGAGTGAACGATCGACACAAAAACAATTTGTTTTAAAAAGAAACCTAAATTTTATTTACCTATATAAACTTGTAACTGTACTTGACTGAACAGATTGACAGGATGAATTACCGATAAGGAAGATTGAGAGGGGGGAATGAATGGAGGAACAAAGTAGCTACACGTAGGTATAAAAGGTTATAATTTAGTTTTTTTGTGTTTTATCAAGAAACAAAGCTATAGAAGAAGTGAGAGTTATAATTGTCAATGGCGATGTTACCCTATTATACATAAGACAAAGGTATTAAATATAACATTATTGGAATTCAATTGCCAAAAAATTATAATTAGAAAAATAAAAAAGGAAAAATACTAAAGTGAACTAAGTTTTCATTCGCTGCGTATTCAGACCAAAGAATGCTGGCATCATTTCCTCCTTGTATAACAATGCCAATTTAAACAAGATCTCTCACTTCGTTCCAGCGCATATAGTAACATAATATTGCAAAATGTCACCCGCGATTCCTAAGGATACCTCAAAATAACCTAAGGAGAATAATCTCCGGCCTAGGTAACCCAATCACCGAGTTAATACGCGGCCATTACGAGCGTATCGGGTTCTCTTCCTGCGTGTGCGCACTGCGAAGCTATGGGCAGCATAAGGGTAGGGTTGGGTCTGTTATAATATGCATAGGTACAACATAATTACAGCTTTAAATGCGTAAGTTTTAGTAAAAGAAACTATAAAAATATTTTTTGCTGACTGTAATATTCAAAATTCAAAATTCATTTTTGCAAATTGGTCGCCAATGCGCCGCAAGAAACTTGGCGAAAGTCATTTTTTCAAAATAAAATACATTAAGCTACGACAATACTTAAATTCAACTTAAATTAAATACATTTATAAAAGGGATGTATAAGATCCCCAAGCCTTAAATTATATTAGTCTATAGTAGATACATATAAAGTCTCTAGGTACTAGTCAATCCCCTTCCGTCCCACCTATGTATATGTATATTTATGCCTGTTACCTTAGACTCTGTCTACCCCGTAAGGGATAAAGGCGTGATTTATGTATTTATGCACTTTTTCCTCAGGTATGCGTGTTAAGGCCGGGTATTCCTGCGAAAGTAGGCATTTGGCGCTGTCAAGACCGCGCGTCAAATACATCGCGCGGGCTCAGCGGCTGTGAACTCTCATGACCCGGCAGCGTCACAGTAAAGAAATAAAACTTTATTTTGACTTTAGTAACGCATTTATTATGATCAATTTTTAGTAACTACCTAATTAATATGAATTTGAATAAATAGGTAATAAAAGAATAATTAATAGTCAAACTTACAGTAGAATGCATTATAATTAAAACCGCAGAATTACAAAAACCCTGAAAAATCCTTATTTAATTAGATATTTTGTTACTATGGGCCTCAAATGCCTGAAATAATTGGTAGGTACATTATTATTTATCTATGAAACAACCAATATTGAACTAAAGAAACATGTGTCTCAATACATACCTAGGGTGCTTTGGGGTAATTGCGAAATTGGGTATATTCCGAAAGTTTATAATAAATACCAAACGCCGCGATATTCTCTTACTGGCTACATTGCTTTAAACGCCATTGTCGCCGATAGGCTTTGATGCTCCAATCGCCGTTCGTCGCTGCTAGCGTGTGTGAGCAACGTGTCATCTCGACAGACAAGTGGTTTTCGCGCCTTTTTGGGTGATTCGCAATAACCCCAACACTCTTTTCTCGGAACCCAGGTAAGTTATTAAAATAATTGTTTTTTAGTATTATAGATTATCGTTTTTTACTAATGATTGCAGGGAACACGAAGTCCGAGTGATGTTTTTTATTTAGTTTCGGAAATACCCCTCTGGGGTTATTACGATATACATATAACCCAATCTAATATTTTCATAGAAATGGCCAGTGGTTCTCAAACTAGGTATTTAGGACAAAGAAATATTAAAATATGTCAGGTCCATATTTTCTTGCAATATTCAATCTTAAGGTGTTAAAATGACAATTCAAATTTTCTTCTATGCACTGTGTTAAAATCGTCGGTATTCTCATTCATTCTTTCAACTTAATCCATCCATCCATACGTAATAGTAGGGCATTTCACATTAAGGTCACTTAGGCGAATGCCAAATTTAGTGTATAATATTGTACCAAATTAATCACCAGCGGCTTCTTTTTCAGAGTCATTGTGCCTCGAATGTATGCCAGAAAAAGAATAAAAATATAAACGTCTCAAGATTTGGCTACAGCCGTGGTTCTATTACGTTTAAGTTTTTTGTAAAACATTAAAGTTATTTCTCAGTTTAATGAGATTTTTTATAACTTTAAATAATACATAATCTGTATTAAATGTTGAGAATCACTTCCTTGTACCGGGGTAAATCCGAAGTAATCTATCCGAAATGACCGTAAAAGCGAAACTATTACAAAGTTACAAATATTACAGTAAGGGGCAATTACAAATGAAAAATAATTATAAACCATCAGTTTATAAGTGTAGTAAGGTCTACTTTTCAACTTTTTCGGAATTACCCGGCCATATCTCGTATTTCCGCCAAATGTTCGAAAACGGGACACATTACAATAAATATGCATAAACAACACACAACAGCGTATTTCTGTGTGTAATGTCTACTAACCATAAGTATTTTCAAGAGTTACGAAAATAAAGGCAGCAAAATTGATGTCGTATACTCAACTTGTCAAAATTTGTATCGTAATTACCCCAATGCACCTTATTTAGTTCATTACGGTGAAACTAAAGCACACACGTACGGGTAACAATAATTCGAATAACAAACTTAGAGTACCTACATAAGTGGCGCGCAAAACTAGATCTAGGGTTTGTCTTCGTCATCTACACCCTGTATAAATATAACACAAATTAGATAGAAATTAGCATGATGTCTTAAACAAATCGAGTAAGGTGCATTGGGGTAATTACGATAGAAATTTTGACGAGTTTAGTACACGACATCATTTCAGTGAAAAAATCATTCTATTTTTAAATTTTCTGCCTTTATTTTCGTAACTTGAAAATTGGTGAACAAAAAAAATACGCTCTTGTTTCTTTTTTATGCATATTTATTGTCATGTCTCCCGTTTTTGGACATTTGGGGGAAATACGAAATATGGCCGGGTAATTCCGAAATAGTTGAAAAGTAGACATTACTACTTATAAACTGATGGTTTATACTTATTTTTCATTTTGTAATTACCCCTTACTTGTAATATTTGTAACTTTGTTAATAGTTTCGCTTTTACGGTTATTTCGAATAGATTACTTCGGATTTACCCCGGTAAAAGGAAGTGGTTCTCAACATTTCGTACAGATACGTATTATTTTAAGTAATAAAAAAACTCATTTAACTGAGAAATAACTTTATTGTTTTACAAAAAACTTAAACGTAATAGAACCACGGCCGTAGCCAAATCTTGAGACGTACAGTGTGTATGACAAGATCGTGACCGGCATAATTTTAATTTTTAAAATGCCACACTATAAAAAAAGGTATTGGCTGAATAGCCTGATCTATTACGTACAATGCTCTGTAAAAATATGAAAAAAAAACTTGACCGTCTCCCGCCAAAAGCATATTTTCCAAAATGAGTGCCGCGTATGCTACACGATACGAAGCAGTGTTCCTATGTACACAACCGAAAGGACCCAAAATGACTCGTGATCGGGCCGCTAAGTACATGAATAAGTCGAAGGCGTTTGTAAACTAGCGGGTAAAGAGATACACGGAAACAAAAAACGTCGACGACGTACCAGAACGCGGGAAAACAAAATCAACCTCCTCTGCAGAGAATAAGCGGATTTTACAAATATTTATGAAAAATCCACTGTTATCTTTGCGTTCTGGGCAAGAAAAGTTGCAGAAAAATGGTTTATCTATATCTATAGATACAATACGGAAACGTTTGATGGAAAATGGATTTAAATTTCGAAGTACGATGAAGAAACCGCTCCTTATAGGAAAACACACGGGAAAGAGACTGTCATGGGCGAGTGAAAACAAAAACCGGGATTGGAATAATATAATGTTTTCAGATGAAGATTCATTTCGGTCTGCTAATTACTCGACTAGGGCTTGGCCTATGGCTGATAACAGATTGCTCGTGCGGACCGTGAAACACCCAGTAAAGGTGCCTGTTTGGGGATGCTTCTCAAAGCAGGGTTTCGGCCTTTTGCACTTGTTCACTGGTACGCTAGATGCCCTTAAAATGGCCAAAATTTATGAAAAGGCATTGTTACCTTCCGCTAAGACGATGTTCCCAAGGCATAATGCTTCATGGATCCTGCAAGAGGATAATGACCCTAAACACCGAAGTCGGGTTTGTACTGCGTGGAGGGCTGAAAATGGCATCGATGTCGTGGATTGGCCCTCACAATCACCCGATGCCAAACCAATAGAAAATGTATGGGCGTGGATGAAGCTAAAATTGCGAGGAAAAAATACGGTTAGCGTCGCCAATCTATCTCGAGAACTGAAGTTCATATGGAGGTCTTTACCCTGCAGTTTCGCTGAAAACTTAGTTGAAAGTATGCCTCAGATATGCCATGCGATTATAGAAAATTCGGGAGACTAGACACCTTATTAAAAATAAAGCATGAAAGTGTAATAAAATAACTGTTAAATTAGAGAATTTCGCATGATAAATCTTTTCTTTTTAGAAGTTTAACCGGTCACGCTTTTATCGTACATAGTGTATATATAATAATAATAATAATAATATAGCCTTTTTATTCCGAATTCGCTACAATTTCTTTTTTTTTTGTTGTTGTTTTATTATTAAATTGTCGCGTAATTCGGCGTGCCTCATGGCATAGGCCTCCTCCGTGTATTGGAGGGTTTGGGCTATAGTTCCCACGCGCGCCCAGTGCGGATTGGGAACTTAGCACACGCCATTGAATTTCTTCGCTGATGTGTGCAAGGTTTCCTCACGATGTTTTCCTTCACCGAAAAGCTCATAGCAAATTTCAAATGTAATTTTCGCACATAAATTCCGAAAAACTCAGAGGTGCGCGCCCGGGATTTGAACCCACGACACTCTGCTTGAGAGGCCACAGGTTAAACCACTAGGCTAACACGACGTATATATATTGTTATTCTATTTGTGACATACATTCGAGGCATAATGACCCTGAAAAAGAAGCCGCTGGTGATTAATTTGGTACAATATTATACACTAAATTTAGCCCGCGCATTCGCCTATGTGACTTTATGTGAAATGTCCTACTATTATGTATGGATGGATTAAGTTGAAAGAATGAATGAGAATAACGACGATTTTAATACAGTACTATGTACATAGAAGAAAATTTAAATTGTCATTATAATACCTTAAGATTGAATATTGCTAGAAAATATGGACCTCACATATTGAAATATTTCTTTATCCTAAATACCTAGTTCGAGAACCACTGGCCATTTCTATGAAAATATTAGGTTGGGTTATATGTGTATCGTAATAACCCCAGAGGGGTATTTCCGAAACTAAATAAAAAACATCACTCGACTTCGTGTTCCCTGCAATCAATAGTAAAAAACGATAATCTATAATACCTACTAAAAAACTATTATTTTTATAACTTACCTGGGTTCCAAGAAAAGAGTGTTGGGGTTATTGCGAATCACCCAAAAAGGCGCGAAAATCACTTGTCTATCGAGATGGCATGTCGGTCACACGCGTTAGCAGCGACGAACGGCGATTGGAGCATCAAAGCCAATCGGCGACAATGGCGTTTAAACCAATGTAGCCAGTAAGAGAATATCGCGGCGTTTGGTATTTATTATTATAAACTTTCGGAATATACCCAATTTCGCAATTACCTACCCCAAAGCACCCTATATCGTTTCAGTCTTCGTCATCGCGTTAAATATACCTACCCGGTATATTTGGGTTGTTTATTACAGCGGCAATGTCCTTGTCTGTTTCTTGAGGTTGCCCCAGTGACCTACACTAAAAAGTAAATGGAGTAATTGTATTTACTTACATAGTTACTTTACGTTTTCAAACGGCAGGCAGAGGTACCGATAGAGACAAAATATGCATTGTCAAAAATCGTAGCGATCTTCAGTTGTTATACTGATATTTTTATACTATGGCACTATGACCGTAATTTTAAGCATAATATTTTTATAAATTATCTACCAATCAGAAATGGAGATAAAATGAAATATAATTTAACTTATTCAATTTCGATATGTTGTCGACAAAATTATATTAATATTTACTTCGTCACATAATCTTTGGAGTGCATTCTTTTTATTTGTTATTTTTATAGCTTTGCACGACTTTTTTCGTTTGCGTTGTTTATTGCCCATCATAAATAACTTTCAACAATTATATAAATTCGTCAAAAACTGCGTCTTTGGTGCACGAAACTGTCGCGGATAAAACTGACACAGGTCCGTCGTCCGCAAGCGCCAGCGCGCGACTGATCGGGCTTGCCGAGGCTCCGCGCTCGCACATTTTGTAGGTATTTGGACATAGTAATTAAGATAATCATTTTATCTGTTCAAACTCTGCGATTTTGTCTACAAATATGTAATGGCTTTAGTTTAGTACAAAATTTTAATTAAAAATGTCAATAGTTTAGTCATAATATTGAAAATGCTTTACGAAAAGAGGTAACTTTGGATTTTTTTTCTATCGAGTCAAGTTCATTAGATCGTGTAACTGAATGCGACTTTGTCTATACTATATCCTTAAGTAATACATATATTTTTTTCAGATTTTTAAACCCTATTTTCTACGTCTGAGATGGTTTTTAAAAACTCTAAAACGCGGCCTCTGTTGGACTACCTAGCCTTAACGACACATGCGCGCACTACGGTACGTTGGGAACGCACTCACTCATGGTGAAGGTTTTGCGATACGACCGAAACTAGAAGAATCAATCCCGGCTTATAATCGTAAGGTAAATC
Source organism: Pandemis corylana (assembly GCA_949127965.1). Classification (NCBI taxonomy): domain Eukaryota; kingdom Metazoa; phylum Arthropoda; class Insecta; order Lepidoptera; family Tortricidae; genus Pandemis; species Pandemis corylana. Next base: position 7,910,138 of record OX421867.1, on the reverse strand, counting down.
GATATAGAGTACAGAGTAAGTGTAAAAGCCGCATATTAATTCATAAAGGATTATAATAAGGATTCGTTGAGAGCCTGCGTTTAGGCAGTGAATTTAATTATGCAAAAATACTTGTTTTGAGTTAGCAGGATGTGGTTGGATGCTATTCTGCAGCGGATAAGCCTATTTTATAACTATTAATGACACTTACATAATTCATGCATAAGCAGAGCTATTATCATTTAAAAAAACAGTGTAACTTTTACACCTAAAAAAAGCAGTGTTGCAGATTTTTTCTTTGTTTTATTTTTGATAGTAGTCGCAAGGCATGAGAAACTATAATATCATCCATGTAAACTAATCAAAGTGGGGTAATAAATGGATTTAGAAACCAACGGGAGCACCGTTTTTGTACTTCATCGATGTAAAAATGGTAGGGTACCTACATGTCATTGTATCGGTCGACTTTATTCGTTTTAATTTCATGGAATCTAGTTCAGTGTTTCTTATCTGTGGTCCTCGGACCCCCAGTGTACAATGGTCATCTCGGGATCCACCAAGTCTCATGATTGCTACGCTTCGATTTCTTTTTATAATGCGGTCCTTTAAAATTGAGGATGATTTCCTAGGGTTTCGTGACTGAAAAAGGTTAAGAAATTCAGATTTAGTTCATAAAATAACGCCTGATTCAATCAATTATAGTTTATGTATACTTGCATATTATATTTTACAAAATTGACATGTTACTTTACCGTATTTTCTAAATAATGACACTCGAAGTGAGATAGCAACGTGTCGAGACTATGTAATATTATTGTGTACTTAATAAGCGTCCTGCCCGCCGGTCATAATCCAATCTGACATCAATTACAGGTAGAACTTTAAGACTGCAACATAGTGATATTATAACCTAACCTAAAAAATCATTTTTAATACAAGTTTTTTGCTGACTGTCCTTTTTGTTGCTTCCAATGCTGGTCTGGGAGAAAAGAAAAACATAGAATGTACCAGTTGCGTCTCTTCCCGCGCAGATGGTAAGAGTCCATCGAAGGAATGGGCGAAAATCTTAGGCATTATGTTATAGGCGATGCGGCTGTCAACCCATCACTATTTTGATTACCTTTTCAACCTATACGCCCACAATTATGCTAAACGTGGCTAAGGTCTTGTTACCTGAGGCTCTGTCTACCCGTTCCCGCGGGAACCAGCTACTTGGGGTCGATGCCTGTGGCGGAATATTTTGACAACACTTTATAGTTTTATAATTAGTAGTAGTTTTAGTTTTAGTATTAGTCTGTTTTAAAAAATATATTAGTTTATTTCAAAGACATTACATATAACAGGAATTTTGTTTATCCTATCTAGCATCTATATATACGTAACTTGTCTAACATTAATCTCTTCACTAGATTCCGCATAAAAAACATTGAAGCACTTTACAATGTTAACTCTTACCAATCAGACTCCATCGTTCCCTCCAGCAATCCTGGCTACTGGCTATGCAAATATACAATGTCCTGATACTGATCTGAGCGAAGCGAGTACAGCGCGTTTATGCGAGTGATGTCAGATTGGACGACGTTGGTGGCTGAGGACTGACGTGAAACAGATTCTATGCTATTGGTTGGCAGGGGCGGATTTAGGGGGGGCACGGGGGCGCCTACCCCCCGCCAGACCGTATTTTTGCGTACTGTGGACAGTACATACTTCAAGTATATTTCTAACAGTTATTGTTTTCTTTGCCCGTTGTCCCCTTGACCTGGATCCGCCCTTGTTGGTTGGTTCATACTAATAAGGGTAAAAACATTGGAAGCTGATCTGCACGACTAGCAAAAGTGCGCGTGAGAGATAGACTACCCTTTGTTTTGCTGTTAGTTCAAGAAAGAGACGGCTAGTCTATCTCTATCGCTTTTGTGCTCACCGTGCAGGCGGGCTTCAGATTCACTTGACTACCGAACGTGAAATTCAGTCAAGTGCTCTAACTTACAAGCCCTAGTAATCTAGTGATGTTCAGTGTTGCCATGTTGATTTTTTAAATGCGGAAACTTGGATTTTTTTGTTTTTTTAAATAATGCAACACGATTAAGGTGGCCATGACCTACTTTAACGCCCCGTAGATTCACCGTAAAAGTCATTGGTTACTTACTTGAAACAAAAGCAGGTGTCAAGCGCAGAGCTAAATTTATTGTAGAGATGTAAAATCGTCAACACCCTATTTCTCTATTTCTACGTTGCCACTCAACTTTATTATTAAAAAATCCTTTGAGCAGAATTGTAAAAATGTATTTTCTTTTTTTTTGTCTTATTTTTTCTTTTTGTTTTGTTTTTATATTTTCGTTCAATAAAGCATTTACTTACTTTTGTTTTTCGCTATATGCGGCACTATAGCGCTGCCCTAAGGCGGAATAACCTATTATCGTGCACGTGGTGCATCTCAGTGCAAACACGGTCGATGCAGCGCGCTAAGGGACAGACTGGCCACTGTCTGCCTACTGAATATTATATTCTCATTGCAGGGCTCAGGCCTCCTCTCAGAACGAGAGGGCTTGGGTTACCTTTACCTTTGGGCTAACTTTACACATATCATTGAAGTTCTTCGCAGGTGTGTGCAGGTTTCCTCGCGATGGTTTCCTTCACCGGAAAAAAAAAAAAAAAAAAACTAAACGACACAACCCGGTGAACCCGGATCCTCATCATCCGTGATGCGTGCTATTACCCCTACACCACCCATAGCAGGTCACCAAAAGCTCATGGTAAATTTCAAATATTTATAATTTTTTCATAGATCATAGGTCACTTGAGAGGTCCGAAGTTGATTACAAACTACTAGGCTACCACGACATCCATGTGTATTATCTTTAAAAAGGTTTATTTACGTTTTCAATAATTTCTAACCGTGTTAACTTCAGAACGCTGTGGCAAAGTGACGCATCTTTTCATTAATAATCTGTGTTCACGATCTGCAGGGAACTACACTATCGCTGTACAGATTATAGATAGTTCGCTGAACTAACGGCAGCGTGAACCGCGGGGTGACAGATCCGTTTGTTACTATTTATAATCTGTACTAGCAGAGATACAGGGCTTATACTCCGAAATTCAATTGTAGAAGTTCGTTTGGTCCCGCCCATACTAATAGTCACTAACTTGAAAGTGAGAGAGACAATATGTCACGAATTTCGAAAATCGAATTCCAGATTATAGCTCTATTTTTTTTTTTTAGCCAATTGTGGTGTCCTTTTGCTGGGCGAAGGCCTCTCTTCTCGACCTCCACAACTCTCGGTCCGATGCAATATCAGGCCATTTCTCCATATACGCGTCCAAATCACGTTATGGTATAACATTTTATATCTGTACTAGCATAGTATTTGTATCTGTACTAGTATAGTTCAATACAGAGATAAATAAGATACTATTTTTTTAATAGGGTGGTCACCTTACGGTATGTGAAACCACAATCCATGGAAACCAATCTGTTTTTGTCTTTGACCAATTTCAAAGTAAACGCACACGAACAGAGTCCTAGGATCAATCACGTATGAATTGTCATATACGAGTACGCGTCTGATCCTTGGACTGTCTTTGAATATCTATGATTAATTGTTAAGTTATTCATCGTCACAATAATTATACTTAATTATTAAAATTTTCCCATGCTGATCTGGGAGTAAAGAAAAAACATGGAATGTACCAGTTGCTTCTCTTCTCGCGCAGATGGTAAAAGTCCATCGAGGGAATGGGTGAAAATCTTAGGAATCATGTCATAGGCAATGCGGCTAGCAACCCATCACTATTTTTAGTCCCCTTTCGTGGCCAGGTCTTGTAAACTTAGGCTCTGTCTACCCTGTATGGGATATGTATATTAATATCAACCTTATTTTACTTAGATATAAAATAGTAATACTTACCTACTTGAAATAATCGATCATAAATACCTCGTGTTTTATGCTAGTCCACTAAAACTGAAGAAACAATGGGAACAACTATGAAAATTGTTCCTTGTAACCAAACTTTCGGATTATTTTTCAAATGTTTTTATTTTTATTTTTGTTTTTAAAAATAATTCGCCTTTTTAATCGCGTTTACAAAGTGAGCTTGCACACAATTTCTCTGCGCATGCGGCGCGGTTGCGCAGCGGCTTTCAACTGTTTGAAAAAGGGCTCGGCATGGTTTGGAAAGTAAAAATCATTATGAGTAAAAGTTACTAATTGCTGTCGCATATCGGTGGAGGTTAGTAGTATTGGTAAGTCCATTGATGACAATGTTAGGTAAATAGCCAGTGATTATGTGACTTAGTTACCTGTGGTGTGGCGTCAAGTATATCAGAAGGCAAGCCGAAGGGCATTTACCTAGCCTTTTCCTTTAACTCTGCAATAAAAGTGCCCAACTGCCTTAAAATAGGCAAGCCGGTGGGAATCGAGTTCTATGGACGCCACGGCACTGGTAGCTTATGTACAGGCATTAGCGTCATAGAGATGATGATTTCAGGATTTAATTATACGCAAAAAGAGAGGAACAAAATAAATATGAACTAAGTAAAATTCTAAAAAAAACTAAAATGGATAGTGTATGATTAATTGTTAAGCTATTCATTGTCACAATAAATATACTTAATTATTAAATTATAAAAATTCTTCCATACTGATCTGAGAGTACGGAAAAAACATAGAATGTACCAGTTGCTTCTCTTCCCGTGCCGATGGCAAAAGCCCATTGAGCGAATGAGCGATTTTTTTTGGAATCATGTTATAGGCGATGTGGCTAGCAACCCATCACTAATTTGATTCCCCTTTCCATCCATACACCCACAATAATGCTAAACGTGGTTTTTAGGTCTTGTTACCTTAGGCTCTGTCTACCCCGTAAGGGATAAAGACGTTATGTATGTATGTACTAATACTACAACTGACTAGGTAGCTTAGTGGTTAGTGCCGTTGAATTATAATGCTTGAGGTTCCATGAAGGTTCAAATCATGAAAAAAGAAAGCAATAGCGTTGCTGAGATTGGAACTAGATCAATAGAACGTTTCCTTCTTGTTCCTGTTTTGTTTTTAGTTTGCTTGAGCACGACTGCTAAGTATTTCAAATGTTTAACCACGTCTAAGCTCACTACTTGGTCAACTTGCAGACAATAATATCCGACTCATCCATAGGTATCACTACAGTATAAAACAAAGTCGCTTTCTCTGTCCCCATGTCCTTATGTCCTTATGTCCCTACATCCCTTTGTATGCTTATATCTTCAAAACTACACAACGGATTTTGATGCGGTTTTTTTTAATAGATAGAGTGATTCAAGAGGAAGGTTTTATGTATAATTTTACGCAGACGAAGTCGCGGGCAGAAGCTAGTTTACAATAAATTACTATAGTATACAAATATATTTTTGTTATGAATATAACATCAGGAAATCAGCTTATTTAACACGTACCTACCATCAGCAGAAGTTGATAACCAGTCAAAGAGCACAAAATGATCTAAACACCCTCTTATTCCCAAGTCCAGCATACGCTGAGACTCGGACCCATTGTCCCAACTTTTTGTTGCTGGGCACCATATTTAAGTTTATCAATGTCTAGTTTTATTATAAGCTGTGGCAATAAAGATTTATTATTATTATTTGTATATTTATTTTCATCTTAAGTTAGGTTCTTACAATATTCATATAAAAAGTGGTAAAACAATATTAATACAAAATATAAGAACATTATAAAAGTCTAACCTAGGGTACCGCCGGCAGCGAGGCGAGGCCTAAGTTGCCGGTGGTCAGGGCGACTGAGAGACGAACCTCCTGACTATCCGAGCCGTGTCCAGGAGTACCGCCTTCTGTATCAGGCTCTTATTATTATTATTATTATTATCTTGGCGATAGCGTCGTGTGTAGATCATTTCGAACACTTCGGCTGTTTATCAACTTTTGATGCCGACTGTACATTACCTTTCCTCAAAAGTTATGAAAGTGTCAACCAAGTAATTTTACCTGATTTATAACCCTTACTTACAGCAAAAACTATAATTTTCCTTGCCCCGGGTTCCTGCTACACTTTCTAATTCGTTGCGCATCCTGGGCGGATAGCAAGTCTGTCGTTTCCTCGTCTGTCACTCGATGCGTCCCTTTCGCTTGACACCAGCTTGAAAAGGACACAGCTATAATTGCCTTCAAGCACCACATGGTTCATCAGTTCGTTTATGTACAGACAAAGACAAGCTGGATTAGAATCTATAGATTCGATTTTAATGACGTTTCTTTGAGCGGGTTGTGGAACCAGGAAGTACACTCAGACCAAACTTATTACAAGTTGTGGTAGCCTATTGGTTTGCCCTGTAACTTCTCAAGCAGAGAGTCGTGTGTTCGAATCCCTGAGTTTCTTAAATTTATGTGCATTAACATGTGAAATTTCAAGTGCTTTTTGGTGATGGGAAACGTCATGAGGAAACCTACATTCACCTGTCAAGTAATAGGTGTTTGTGAAGTTCTCAATCTGCATAGGGCACGAGTGGGATCTATAGCCAATGTATCTTATTCGAAGAGGCCTGTGCCCAACAGAGACGCGTATACAGGCTGAAGATGAAACTTATTACAGTGACAATTGTGTAATTTTGTAATTTTTTTAACGCTATAACAACACAATACGGGTCATAATACGATGTTGATTTGGCACAAGACTATAACAGAGTATATGATTGTGTATAATAAAGACACTCAGAAGCCAATTATAAAAAATTAGCTATAAAAGCAAAAACCTCTGAAGAAAAAAGCGTTTGTTAATGAATGCCCTCCTACTATTTTTTCCAATAACTTAAGTGCCTACAAGTTAATAACTGCTTTTGTTTTACAATTATCTCAAAAATCAACAAGTTGTTAAGCAATTAAGTTAGCATGATGCATTTGGGTCACGAAGACAATTATAAACGCGGTGGGTTCCGAGCTAGATTATAAATAATGCCTTAATACGGTATTGATGGACTCGGATACTTAGAACAGGCCAAGATTGTTATCGATAAGATTTTTCCCATGAATTATTTCTATTGGGAGTTGGCATAGACCCGCTTAAATGAGTTTTTGCCCGCGCGGGTACAGGGACGCGCGGTAGACGACAAAGGGGACCGAGAGAGGTGCGGGCGGCAGCCACACTACACGCCCGCACCTCTCTCATTCCCCTTTGTCGTCCCACCCCGCGTCCCTGTACCCGCGCGAGCAAGGAATCACTTAAGTGGTCGGTCTATAGAACCTTGAGTAAAGTCTAAAGTAGAGAGTTGGAAGCTATAAGTCTTTGGGGTTTGTATTTCTATAAATTTTCTAGTGTTGTTACTAGAAACTTACAGAGCTTCGTTTAGAACAAATACAAACGCTAAGTTCATTCCATTCTACGCAAACTACCTATATAGTACCGTAAATAATAATAAAGGCACTAAATACTAGTTCCAACAAGGATCAATATGTCGAACGAATTTATCGATATCCGCCATCCTTAGCGGCTGACGGTTGGAGGGACCACACATACCGTGGTCTAAGCTATCCGCTGTTCCAACCAAAAGGGCCTAAGTCACCCAGAGTCACAGGCGCTTACGACCATTCTAATCCAAGCGACGTCTTATCCCACCCCCGTATATCCAAGGTCTATAATCTCTATTACTTTCTTATTAAGATATTTAACTACTGGCCACAAACGCAATATTAATGGCGATGGCTGTTCGGTGGCTTTGTAAGTTTGCTTTCCTGCTTCCATTTTGTGGTTGGAGTTGTTTAGTCCTGTCATTTAGTACACAGTATTAAATTAGTCTAGTATACTTTAGCAGACGCTTGGGCGAGTATTGCTTAACATATTGTATTGGTCGAAATGATAAAAAGATGACATAGTTTCAAATCTGAAGTTACGAACCTTATAATCTAGCAACGCTTACCTAGAAGCTCGAATGTCTTTGGCTTCTAGATACGCGTTGCCAGGTTATGGAATTGTTCCCCGTTTAGTCCACGATTTTCGAAATTCCCCCAATTTCGAATCTACCCCAATGCACCTTAACAGCTTATAGTTACCTACCTCAACAGGAGTATCCTAGTAAACTATTAACCTGGTAAAATACTCCATAATATTTTTAAGGCACTTATAATTACAGGGTTTAGTTATGCATTCGGAGATACTTTGACTTAGCGTGATAATTAATTCAATAGAGCTCGGACCATGCAAAAAAACTCGTTTTCACGGAGATGAAACCTAGCTAGATTGATTTTTCATCCGAAGAACTCGACTGCTATCAAATTCTATCAAAATCAAGAATTCAAACATAGTAAAAACATGTCCAAGACGTTAATGTTCATGCTCATTGAATAGGAGAAATGTCTCAAGCAAATACTCCGCTGGACTACATTCAAAATAATCAAAATAATCTTTATTAACACTGTAAATTGGTCCATTGTATTCTTAACACATTTCATAAGCTCTAGTATAAAAAGCTATACTTCAATCGAAACGTGGCAACGTTAAACACATTGTGCCCAAAGCGTATCCATAGCGATAAATCTAACGATAATAATCGAATCTACCACATCACTATACCATCTCACCACTTATATCCCTGTCTTTTACAATTACCTTGCGTCTGACAGAGACGGCGAGATGTTGCAGTGTAGTTGGTCCGGTTAGTTGGGTTCAGCGTCGGTTTATGGTCGCGTACTGCATCGATTTATAATAATTAACAAGCACGAGAAGACGCGAGGCGTGCATTTGTGTTTTAGTTCTAGGCTCTCCGTTTTCACATAATTTGTATTTGCTACGATGAGAGCGAATTAGGTGCATCAATTTTATCCATAGTCACTTGTTTTCGTTGTTTTACCTACACAGACGAGCAAAAATAAAGGATCACTTCCCATAAGAAGTTGTATGAAGACTTACCCGTTATTTTTGCGCGTCTATGTATTCAAATTATAATTTTATCTGAATTCTTTATGAATATGGAACCAATTTTCTTTTTCCTCATACACTAAACTTGTTGAAATATCTTCGGTGTCGCTTACGATTTTATTACATAATGTGCAGTTAATTTCGTAAAGTTATATGAAGTCTACCACGTCGTTTTGTTCTGGATCATGATTATTTAAATTATTATTATTGGGCCCGAAAGATGGGGCTGGATTTAAGATCCGTAGTGTGAACGGTTTTACTGTAAACATCGTAGATCAATATCTGTGACATTATATGTGTTTTTTTAATTTTGAAATAAACAAAATAATTCAGTAAGAAAAATATTTTTACTCACTTCAAAGTCATGTAGGATTTTTATACTTAGCAAAAAAAATACGAGTTTCGTGAAACGGAACGCTGACTCAAAGTCTGTTTTGTCTGTTGGATCAAAGTCTTACAATTTACCATTTAATTATATACAAGCTTCTTAATTAGTCAGAGATCAATTTATTTTACTCATTTATGGATTAAGGATGGTGTAATTCCGCTTAATTAAGTGCAACTTTTGTAAGCAAAGCGGAAAAAACAAACATTTTAACAAAAAAAAACCGACTTCACTACGCACTAAAAAGAAAAAAATAATTGCATAATATTCTTCTACAACTTAATAATTAACTTACTTTTTCTACTTATCAATATATAGGTACGATCTAATGTTGTTACAATTATTGTTATTTCTGGAGTCGGTGTCAGCCAACGTACGCTTGTAACTACATACATAGTTACAGGTGAGATGTGCTTGTGTATAAAAGGGGTACGTATTAAAATACATAAAGTTTAAAATGTATAATGGGTTAAAATACATAATGGTTTATAATATATAATGCGTTTTTCTCAGAAAGTTACAAATTAACAGGATTGTTATAAAACAAACCTAACCTAACCTAAACCAATCTATAGATTACGATATCAAAAAAGTTCATTTAGCTAATAGTTTTACAGAAAATTGCGTTATACATTTTGAACCATTATGTATTTTAACCCATTATACATTTTAAACTTTATATATTCTGATCCGCTCCCGTATAAAAGTTAATTTGTGAAAAAGTATTTGTTAAAGTATTCTCGTATTATTGTTGCTGGGTATATTGTAGTGTTTCCTTGGCTGACACCGACTGCAAAAATAACAATAATTGTACCAACATTAGATCGTACCTATATATTGATAAGTAGAAAAAGTAAGTTAATTATTAAGTTGTAGAAGAATATTATGCAATTATTTTTTTCTTTTTAGTGCGTAGTGGAGTCGGTTTTTTTTTTGTTAAAATGTTTGTTTATTTTTTTAATTTTTAGTGAATCTGAAGAACACTTAACACTTTTTTCTCAATATGGGTAGACCTACTAAACGTGCTGCCATTTCAATTTGGTCCAGTTCTGACAATGGCACCCCTGAAAAACCGTATAAGTCTGAAATTAGCATTATTAAGTATCTATGTGTGCGACAAATCGTCCGTTTCATTTAAACGGCGCTGTCATATAAGCAGCACGTTTAGTAGGTCTACCCATATTTAGAAAAAAATGTTAGTGTACTTCAGATTCACTAAAAATGTATCAAATATTATAAATAATATAAGTCGGTTTTTTTTGTTAAAATTTTTGTTTATTTTTTGATTTTTAGTGAATCTGAAGTACACTAACATTTTTTTCTGAATATGGGTAGACCTACTAAACGTGCTGCTCATATGACAGCGCCGTTTAAATGAAACTGACGATTTGTCGCACACATACTTAATGCTAAATGGAGGTCTAAAGGAGAGGCCTACGTCCAGCAGTGGACTTGTAATGGCTGAGATGATGATGATGACTTAATGCTAATTTCAGACTTATATGGTTTTCTCATGGGTGCCATTGTCAGAACTGGACTAAATTGAAATGGGACCACACCGTAAGCACCAGCTTTCAAATAAAAAAAGAATCATTAAAATCGCTTCGCCCAGTCGAAAGTTATGAGGTAACAAACATAAAAAAAATAAAAATACAGACGAATTGAGAACCTCCTCCTTTTTTTGAAGTCGGTTAAAAAGAAATTGCAGTTGTTCACACACCGACTTATTTTATATATTTGCTTAGCGTCTGTGGCAAATGCGCAAACTGTATGAGCCTATGTAATATTAAAAAAAAACCGCGCGCCCATTTGATAAGCTATCAGAGATAACGATGAAAAATACTTAGATGTGCACTCGTAATAAATGTCAGCAAGTGTTGAAAATATAGTACCTCATTAAATTCCTTCCATTCTTCTTTCATTAACTGAGTGTGTACTTTTCAGATTAGATGTTGTCTAGGTTTGGACACTAGTGTAGTAAATATTTATTACAAAGTTTTGACAGTTAGTAGCTACATAATTGTGTTTTCTCTGCACCCTTGGACAAAATGTATTACTCGGAAGACATAGCGGTTAATACCCATCTTTTGGAAAAGAACGGCCTCCTTGACGATGTTTACAAAGCTTTAAGCACCATGGATATGTCGGCTGCAGTTCTGGCTGCATTGGATGGTATGCGCCGCGTTGGATCTTTATTATTTATTCCAAAAACAAGAAAAAATTCAGACCTGTCACGTAAGTATCGGACCGAAGGAAACCAACATTACACTAGTCAGCGTTACCAAAATGCATTAGAATGCTACAACAAAGCCTTAGTTTACGCTCCTCAACATTCCACAGAGCTATTGCATGCTTATAGCAACAGATCACAACTACTCCTCAAATTGACAGCCTATTCAGCTGCTTTAAATGACATAGAAACATGTTTGAAACTACCATGCGAGGAAGACCTATTTAAAAAGTTAAATAAGAGGAAAGAAGAATGTCTAAAGAATCAGTGGCAAGAAAATTTTAAAAACGACCAATTAATAAAGGGATTTCCAGAGGAGTTTTTCAAGTTTAATCAAAAGAAACATCCAGAGGTACCTTGCCTGAGTGCTGACGTAGATATAGTTTCTGTATCAGGTGAAAAAAGGGTTGTAGCTGCAAAAGATATCGCGGTGGGTTCTGTAATAGCACTAGAAACAGCATTTACTACATACTCTGGAAGCAACAAATCACAAGTAGCATGTTACTATTGTCAAAAAATGACATTCAATCTGATGCCGTGTGACAACTGCTGCTTTGCCCTGTTCTGTAGTAAAGAATGTAGAAAACGTTGTATAATTCAGCATCATGATATAGAATGTCAAATCATGGACGTACTGGAAACATTGAATATGGGGCATAGATTTCGTTTGACCATCAAAACGGTACTGAAGTTAAAAAGTAAATGCAAACGGTGGAGCAACTTGATTGAAGAATCCAATAATATTGGAGCTAGCAGGATAAATAGCAGTTCTGTGAGCCAGATGTACGACGTGAAACAATTTTCTTCCGTTTTGTGCTTCAAAGAAGACGTGAATTTGATTCACGGACGTTTGTACAATTCCTGTTTTAAGTATGCTACAGTACTCCATTACCTCGAAAATATCTCCGGGTTCTTTCCTGAATCATCGGTAGATAGTTTGGAGGCAAAAAAATGTTTTGCAAAACTTTGCATGACTTTAGATAACATGTGCCCTTATATCACGGAGATATTTGACACGATTGAAAAACTTTCCGCCAAAGAACTGTGGAACCTCAATAGGCCTGGTCATTTTGGTTGGTTTTCGTTCACTGGGAAAGTGAAACATTCCTGTGATCCCAATGTCCTTATTTTTGGACTCAACAACCGAGTGGCATTGGTAGCTGTTCAACCTATCAAGAAAATGTCAGAAATAACAGTCTCATACGTGTAAGTTACTTATTTGCATTACAGTCCTCTAAGCTGGACCCTTTGGACAGCTGGACATGCTTTGTCCTCGTTGGCACTATCCTTTCATAAACTAGATACAAATATGATCCGAAGAGACTGAAACAATCGACGATCCATATCCCTGCGAGAATTTCGCCTTTCTTATTTCGTGTCTACTGACCAATGTTTTGGTCTGATTCGGATGTCAGTAATTCTAATTTAAGAACAAAATTAGTTCTTCAATCCATTTTAGCTTCGAAGCCATTAATTAAACTAGAATATTGTTTACTATTTACAGGGACCACTTCTATGATCACACGTATGGTGCGAAACAGAGTCGGCAAACCAAGCTTTATCAATCGACTCTGAAAATATGCAATTGCCGCGTATGCGAGGAGTCTTGGGGCATAAATTTTTACAATAGAATAATGAACCCTAAGCAGAAAGAGGCCTATATGGCTTGGGAATCCATGAAACGCAGCCAGATGTTACATTTGCAGCGTAATCTGATGTTTCAAGTGACTTGCAACGCGCTGACTGAACTGAACGAATTTGCTAATACCAAGGAGCACATTGCTCTGTACGCTGAACTCCGTTCTCTACTCAGTGTTTGTCAGCATGCTGTCACTCGCAATGCTGTGGCATAGCGGAGCTACTCCGAAATTCGATTTTCGAAGTTCGTATAGTACCGTCCCTCTCACTCTCAAATTAAAAAAAAATAGTATGAGTGGAGCGGCACCAAAAGAAATTCGAAGATCGAATTTCAGAGTATGAGGCTAGACCATAGATTGGCAAGGCAATAAAAAATGACTGATTATTAATGTTAGAGTAAGATAAGGACCTAGTAACACGAAAAGAATAAAACCAACTTTTCTCGCACACGCGCTGGTAACAACTTTGATTTTTTTAGATGGTCTATTCTCACTCCGTTATTAAAAAAACGTAATGATCCGCTAAACTTAATAGTCTTCAAATTGGAAACGCTTTTATATTTGTAACAAAAATTGATTGATTGATTGATTGATTGAAGCAAAATGTAGTTGCAAGTCTGTGTTAATTACTATACCTACCTAATAGTAACTGTAATATAAATAAAACAATAGCCATACTCTATGTTCCAGGGTAAAATCAAAAAAGGATAAGCAAAAGTGCCTTTTTCCTGGTTATACTAAATAAATATTTCGATAATGATTTTGTTCTTTTATATATAAGTAAGGTAAGTGTATACTATTCCGGCATAGTACATGAAACCGTAAGTTTTTAATTAAACCTCTATAATAAGAAAACCTTAAATAATATCGAGTTTTTGTACCATACCATATAAACTAGAACTAAAATGTAACCAGAAAAATATAATATCAATATATACTAATTTAAAAAACGTTTTTTTTTCACCAAGAATCGATTTCGAAATTTATTTCTCCAATTGAAGTTATACTATCCCTGACTAGCATACGAAACGTAGGTGAATTTGCAGGCGGAAACAAGTGTAAAAAAGGGGCTGTTGAACCTGACGTTTCTTGAGAATGAACAACGGAAAGAGGTAAATTATCGTTTTACAGTTTGACAACAAATATAATGCGCATCGGCAGTATTCGTTTGCGCAGAGAAGCGCAGACCAGTTTCCGATGGTAGCCGAACGTGTAAATAATCTATGGCGGCATAGGCGCACGGCCCGGCCGACATGTTGGTACGAAATCGATCGACCAATAACAGCGCCAGAGTTTAGCGCGCGTAGAATTCTATTTTATCATTGGTGTATCGTAATTTCCCGCGCTACTAAAATTGGTTTACTGCGCAGGTACATCGTGGAGCATTATTTTTGTTGTCAAACTGTACCTTTGACTTTAAAAATCACAAACCTCCGTCGCTAAGCCCTTCCGTCTGTTCCAGTAAAACCATAATACATATAGCCATATAAAAAAAACGACCAAGTGCGAGTCGGAGTCGCGCACCCAGGGTTCCGTACAAATTCGGCAAGTGAATACAAAATCCGTGTTAACAGATCCCTACTTTTAAGCAAAATATACACAGTGTGAGATCATTTCATATTTGTCATTTACATAGACAGAGATTAAACATATCAGATTTTTAGATTTATTTATTTATTTATTGCATTATAATCATGTCGTACATTTAGGTCTTACAAATACAAATACTTATCAATTTCAGACATGAACCCTGGCAGGGCACAGCAATTTTCTATGTCTAACTACCTATGATATAAGAGATAACATTACATAATAATATTATTTTTTTAAATACAAAGTCAAAAGGAACAAAATACATAATAAATACATTTTTAATTTTATAGTGACATGTCATTTAAGAATTCGTCTATTGAGTAATAACATTTTTCAATTAATAATTGTCTTAACTTCTGTTTAAATATGTCATCTTTCACTTCCTCTTTTATATGGTCTGGTATTTGGTTCGCTATTTTTATACATCGGTAATAAGGTCCATTTTTGTACATTTAATTATTTGTGTTGTGAGAACTACCTTCACACCAAATTCAAATGTCTAGATCAACGGAAACTACCCTATTAGTTTTGGAAATACGACATAACGGCCATTTCTTTTGATTGCGTTAACTTAAAGGTTTGATTTTTTCACAACTTTAAGAGATTGGTAGATCTCAGTATTTGGTATCAATTTAAATTTTATATCTCTGCGCGTTTAGAACAAAAAGGGTTGCGATCGACAGACCAACGAAGTGGGGGTTCTTTTTTCCTTTAGAGATACGGAACACTAAAAAAGACGTCCATCCTCGGTGCTATAAATCAGAATCGAATCGACCATAATCGATACACGACCGGCATCGATTCATAATCGCCGGCGAGTGTAATGTTCCATGCTATGCGAGTAATGACCGACTGAAGATTCTACGTCTAGTGGACGTCAGTCTTAAGTTATCTTAGGTCGTAAGGTAATTGCGTAGTAACATTATTTTAGTCAATAATGTGGCATATTTTGCAGAGAAAGCGTAATAAAAACAGCTAGTGAGGTAACTGCGCGGTTTGATGCTGGGTAACCCATCCCCGACCCAAATTCACCTGCCCTCGTATTTTTAGACTTAGGTTTGCACAAACTAAAATAGTAATAAAATAAGTTAAGCTTTTTGCCACTAACCGATTTTTGACCTATGCTGTCTGATAAACTATTAATAAAATAAAGCAATAAAAAAATAACATGTAATTTGTCTATGGCGTGCGTCACTAATCTGATTCACAGCATTACCAAAACATCTGATCTCAACGTTCCACAAAAAAGTCTTTATCGAATCATCTGGTGACAAATGGGCCCCGCCTCGCCTCCGGGCCATCAGGTAGAAATTCATTACCCCTTATTAATTGGGGGGCGGGCCTTCCCCCTAATAGCGGTGTGATAAAGGTTTTTACCGCACGATAATTAATAGTCGGTGGTGTTATTGAAGTTACATGAGACTAAATGCTGCGGTGGTCTTTGACAGCTAGCTTCATTTGTGAAACTATAGTGTGTGTAATATGAATATGGTGTTTCACGTAATTTCTAGTTCTAAAAATTAAAAATTAATAAAGGTAAAGCCTGACCGCAAAACCGCACTAAGTCTAAATCGTACGCACAAGACATTGTAATTTTATTATTAAACTAGCTAAGAGTTACTTTCGCATTTATAACATTATTAGGGATACCTGCTAACTTTTGAGGCACTCTTGTAAAACGCAATAGTAGAGTCGAATTACTTTATTTTCATTGCCGTACACAGAACTGCTTCGGCTACTGCCATCTAGTGACGGAGAGTAGAACTCCACAATACCGTACGATAAACCGCCACCTAGCGAAAAGTATTAGAAGTTATCTTTTAGCGTCGATGTCGTGACGTATTTCTAAGTCAAGTAAAGTAAAGCGCAGATGTAACCAAACGTCTAACTCACTGGTTAACAGTTAACCTTATTTAGAAAAAGTTACGGACCTGTTATTATAAAATGAATGTTTTATTATGTATTTTTGGGAAAGAAAAATGTTGAAGTCAACAAACGAATGTTGAACAAACTGAAACTTAATAACTAATTAACTTTTTAAACTGGAGTTTTTTTAGCAATCGGCTATCATTCATGCCATAAACCGTATTACTCACGAATTAAAAAAACATTAGCTAAATGTTAAGTTTAGGTTCGTTTCTCAGCCGAATCCGTTGATGACACATCAGCCTATAAAGCCCCATACAGGGGTGCGCCAAATCTACATGATGCTACTAAAACCGCCTGTCAATGAGCGATCTATCATAGATCAATAATGATGAATGACCTAACCAGACTAATGACATACGAGAGCAACCATGTAAACTTTCAACATGAAACTACCGTGAGACTCGATCATAATTACACCAACGATAACGGACTAGTTCGAAACAGACGAGCATCACTCGAATTTTATACGTGAGATATCCGTTTGTGTAATTGTAGCAACATATAAAGTTTATTTAATTTATATCATCTGCGGCCGTAGGTAACTGATTACTATGCTTAGAAATGTGTGCCATTAAATTCGGCGAATTGTCCAAACACTTCTTCAGAAGCCTTAGGAATTTCAACATTGCACAAAATGTGAGCGAGATTAACCTAATCAATCGAATAGGTACATCTCGTATTATCGGAGTTGCACAAGCGGCTAATCTCAAAACTGTCAATTCGAGAACGATAGCTCAACAATCCATCGAACTCTTATGTTATCAAGACTATCGCTATCTGAGAAAAGATCTTATAGACTTTAGTACGTAGCTCGCTAGGAGTCCATGTGACCGTATTTCGGCGGACGTACTGCTAAAAACGGTTCGACAGGTCTATTCTGTATCTAGAATAGTCAAGATGGATAGACCTGGTACGAGCCAGCAGTCTGTGGAGAAGCTGGAGGTGTACCGGCCTAGTACCAGCCATGAATCCGTTGGGAAGGTTGAGATGTTCGAGGTCAGGGAACACGTGCCTTACCAGGCGGAGGTGACGCGAGCACCAGGGGCATATGACGCGGAAAGTGGTGACGTCTATACGAACTCCTGGGACTCCGCGTGGCTGGCCATCTGCCAGTTCATCAACCTCCTCCACCATATGCAGGTGGCCATTGTGGTGTTCTGTTTGTGGCACTTCGCATTGACTGTGGAGACCAATGGTGCCATCACCAATCTGCAGCTGCATATTATTTTCGCGGGAACAGGCGTACGTATTGTGATTGTGGTGTCTTAGACTTGTTAGATTTTAGGTTTTGTGTAGCACAACGATCTGAATTGGTAATTATACTAACGGAATTTATGTTCATCATAAATAAAATAGAGGAGGTCTGTGCCCAGCAGTGGGACGTATATATAGGCTGAAGATGACGATGATGATGATGATGATGATAAATAAAATTACTCTATAAATTTTAAAAGAAAAAAAAACTAATAAATCTCTTCTTACATGTTGAAAAAGCACCTACATTCATTACATTAGCAATTAAATCGGTATTGCATATTGCTCCATATTAAATTGAAGGCAACTAGCTCGGTTTTTAGTAATGCTACTAAAAACCGAGCTAGAATAATTTCATTCAAATGAAACTTAGTTAACTTGAAAGTGTAACAGATACTACAGTTACGGATTATAGTTTTAACAAATATTATAGTAATGTCGTTAAATCTTTCTTTCTATTCAACGATGCTATCCTTTTTAGGTTATTGATCCCATTGCTTTTAACGACTTGAATTATGATTAGGTATTCATCTCGTTTTTTAGTACCAACTGTTCCTTGTGGAAGCAGTCCTGACTCTCCACCGCCACAACTCCTGGTCTTTCCAACTATCTCAGGACGGTAAACGCATAGTCCACGGCTGCCTGCAACTTATTGGATCTGTGCTTGTCATAGCTGGTTCCTTCCTCGCATTGTCCGAAACTCAAATGGTTATAAGCACACCCCATGGATACTGCGGTAAGTTGAAGATATCAAATAATGATCAATTGTTTTTGAATGAAGATCGATCTAATTGTTAATTCAAGTTGGAGTCTTCTTTCTACGTCTTCTCCTATGCTAATGTTGTTACTTGTTAATGCCCCAAATTTACGATTTTTTGAATTGTAACTCCTCGTACTGATCCAGAATCATCTGGGGATCGTTTTCGAAATGTCATCTGTGAAAATGCTAGTTACTTGAAAGTGTTTTTTTTTCGACTAGGTGACGAAGCTATATAGAACTTTATTTTTCTACTAAGTATCTCTACTTGTGTTACACAGGTGTGGTATTTTCACAGATACTATGTGATTTCAAAACTGGGTCACTTGCCGATTTAGACATTATTTACATTACTGTTAACAGCAATAAAATTTACTATGATTCAATCAATGAGAATTCATGCGTCACATTTCGGGACAGTGTATACAACTGCAACAATCTACACTTTGCTTGTTTTAACTATCAGGGCACTTATCTTATAACTTATCAATTTCAGGTGTTATCGCACTGGCATTCTCTCTGGCAAGTTTTGTCTCCGGTATCATAGCGCTTTTCTCCTCAAAAGTACGTCTGATGATCAAAAGCGGTCCAATCAAGATACTGCACGTCTCTCTCGGTCTGATTTCCCTCGCCATGGGACTCATAACGATGGCTATAGGCTTCAACATGCCTTATTTCAGCGCCGACAACCCTGGTTTATCCACAGCTCTCATTGTCTTTGTGACGATGATTTTATTCTACATCGTGATTCAGCCTGTTATCAACTTGGTTTCGACGACTCGGAAAACGATTTGACTTAACCAAAGCATAGCAGGGTCAACTGATGATCAGAGTGTAGCTTAAGTAGCCAAATAGGATAAGGAATTTGCAGGGCTTTAAAAATAACTCAAAATATAATGTTTCAGTAGATCAGAATTTAATATGAACTATATCTACTATAGTTATAACTAATATATTTGTTATAACCAGAATACCAGATGAAGTTAAACTCAACCAGGTTTTTTGTGATGATTCCATTAAAGCCATTGAAATAAATGTTATAGGGTGTTGTTGAACAGTAAAGTTGTGTCAAACAAAAGACGAGTGGTAGTAAAATTGAAATTGTGGTAGGTAGTTAAGTATGTTTTTTTTTTAATTTTGCAGCAAGCGGCATAATCTGTCAGAAAAATTCAATATGGAGTTACTATTTCTTGCAAATAGAGTAAAGCCCTGTAAAATTAGTAATTAGTATTTGTATGTACATAAATTTGTAACGAAAGTTAACGAAACAAGTATATGTCAGGTACCTAACATACACAATTCCAAGCAGTTAATTTCTAATTTTATTATGATTAATTTGTATTTTGGTTTTTTATTTTATTATTTAACGCACTAAAATACCCAAAAACAATGCAAAGTGAACTCGTGTGAGTAAATGTTTGTTTTGAATTTTTACGCGTAAATTTTAATGTTACGTATAAAAATGTTTAATTTATGGCTTCATCTTATCAGAATCTTCTTTTTTTTAATCACCATTAGGTTATTTTTGTTTCCTTTATTACTTTTTGTTCCATTCAAATTAGGCTATGTGACTTTCGGATACGGTTTTTCATTAAAAACAATGTTTTTTTTTTAATTATAATGTTTTAGACGTGATTGTTACTTGTATTGTTATTGTGAGTATAATAATATTAAGTAGATGTGTATGTTCGTTTATGTATGAATGTAATAAAAAGCATTTACGGTTTTATAATAAAAAGTGTTTTATTTCACATCCGACTTACTTAGCATTCTTAAGGCACTACATTTTATAGTTAAGTACATTTTATACTTAATGATATTACTCTAGTATCACAAATACATGAATAGAGTGACACTAAATTGATTCAATACAATTAACCCTTAACCAGGCAACGAGGGTTTTATTGAGTAAAATTTATGAAATTCAGGAATTAGTTTATATATGGCAAAAGCAAGTAAACCAGATTTTTTATTTATTTTTTTATTTATTATTAAAGAAAAAAAACCTTGTGGTCCCTGTGAGTACCTTGTATGAGCAAGTAAAAAACATGTGGTCCATATGAGTACCTTGCCCAATACGGTAAAAATCTTAAAGTAATTGTTTTTTGACTTATTACAAATTATGAGGCTCGTGAGGCAAATGGAACCTTGCAAAACATGGTTCCATGCATAGTGGAACTTTACACATATTGCACTCTATTTGCGACATTTTGGGATTAGTTCTAGAGCTGCAGAAACGGCACCGAGGTTTGGTTCCTGCATTAGGCAAATGAACACCAATTGACTAGTCGCACCTCGTCAGGGATTCCATATACACCTCCTTTTTTAATTTTCAATATTGTTGCACACGCTTTGCGGTAAGTGAAGTTATTGACTAGCCCTCTTGCTGTACCAGAGAATACGTCGAGTAAGTCATCTGTAGTACTATTTTGTAATTCATCTAGCCTTTGGTTGATATTGTCGAAAAAATCTACTTGAAAATCGTCATCGTCGGTATCCTCATCTTCTGATGAGACCAATCTTTGCAACAGTACTTCGATATATCTGTCTTTTAGCGGTCGAGGCTAAAAACAAAAAACCTCATCAATATACCTACCGATAATTTTGAATGCGTACCGGACAATGATCGTATATGGACCACATAATTCAAATTATCATTACAAGTACGAAACCATTTGTTATGAAACATAAAATACATTCAGATAACGCAAAAACTCTCAAATATATGCTTAAAATCAACAAACAGTACTCACCGGATTTTTTTTTGGCATTTTCGGCTATTAACTTCACAGTACCCAACAAAAACGGCCCTTGTTTACGGAAAAGTTTCAACTGTAGAAACTTTTTTTTTTTTTTTTGGTGCGATCCGTTTCACGCAAATACTGATCAAACACAAGAGGTGTTTCTTATCTATGAGTGTTTGACATATTGTGGTCCTCAGGGACACATTGCTCGATAAAAAAAAACAAACACAATGTGGTCCTATATAGTACATAGCCTGGTTAAGGGTTAACAAATGATATGGCATGTAAAAACATTATCATATCAGCCGTAGGACGTCCACTGTTGGACATGGGCCTCCCCCATAGACCTCCCGTTGCCTTGGTTAGAAGCGGCTTGAATCCACCGTGAACCCGCGACTTAAACCAAGTCATACCATTGTCGAACTATAATTGAACAATAATGACTAAACTCCAAACAGGATAGTTTTAGGTAACTATTATAAATACAACACAAAAGTGCTATAATTCATTTGAGTATGAATTATAACACTTTTGTGTAGGTATACCTAGTCGATCAAGGAGTTATTTCCCTGTATCGATCCTATGTCTAATATACCTTTATCCCTAATGTTATCTAGATTTTATATTTCGATTACAATAATAATTAATATATCTATTATCACATACGCTAATCAAAAGTAGTTCTTCTGAAGCTAGCTAACTAAGCATTGTGTTATAACCACCTAAATAAACATCCATGTCTTACGAAATATGAAAAAAAAGATGTAGGTACCATAGGTACGTTTTCTTAAAGAACTTCAGTATTTACACTGGCTATTTTACTGTCGATATACTCACCAGCAGTGAACATTCCAAAAGAAAGCAAAACGCATACATGCAAATGTCACGCAAACGACCTTCTGTGTAAATGGAACTAACAAAGGTGAAGGTCAAATATCCAAGGTTAAGGTTTGGTTTGAAGGCGGGTCTAGCACAACCTTAAAGCTAACAGTGTATCCATTACCCTGATTAAATCTTGAACACCCTGGATTTATTTGATGTATAGAGCGACTTATAAACAGACTACAACGTTGAATTGTATTTTTTTCCGCGCTGCGTGCATTTTAAATTTATTTTCGGCCAGGATTTTTTTTTACCTTTTTCAAGTTTAGGCAAATGCATTATTTATTACATATACAGCCAGTACAACCTTTAGACATTTTTTTTAATCTTTATTAATAAGCTTTGATCATTTAAGAATGAACATGTCAGCTCCAAAGGCCTATTGTAAAAACCACGACAACCACAAAATAATATGTTTTAACTTAAAAACACCTTTAGAGATGTATCTAGTCGTTTACGGCCACCGCCGCTGGTGTGTAAATATTAAGTTATGTCCTTTTTACACTGATTAAAGTCACGTCATCCAAGTCAAACACTCACTGATTTACGAGAACGACTAGCTTTCTATGACACATTAGGTACTGTAAAGACTCCTTCCTTACTCCTTATCGAATTCTAAGCTTGAATTTTTAACAGCTAAAATTAAAAAAAAAAAACGATACAAGAAGAAAGTCAGAGTCGGCTTAGAGCTTCCACTGGAAGCATAATGTATTTGATTTTAATGAGTTAAAATAAAACGGAATATATCGAAGTATCAAAGTAATGAGCACTTTTTTTTTTAATTATGAGCTACACCGTCCCGTTTTAGAGTAAGTACCTCCTCCAAAATGTACAGCATACATTTTTCA
This sequence comes from Pandemis corylana, assembly GCA_949127965.1. Classification (NCBI taxonomy): domain Eukaryota; kingdom Metazoa; phylum Arthropoda; class Insecta; order Lepidoptera; family Tortricidae; genus Pandemis; species Pandemis corylana. Next base: position 7,886,997 of record OX421867.1, on the reverse strand, counting down.
AGTAACCGTCGCTGGCGCTCACGATCATGGACCTCCAGAAGTCCCGAAACATGTTCAGCTAGTGACAACAGTGGCATTCGCGAGTAATCTATTGTTTTCAGTAATAAATTTAATTCCTGATTCATTCTTCTATCAGCAATGTTCTATCTTGATCTCGATTTACCAATGTCTTGTAATACAGAGCCTCAGCGATACTGAAACAACGGCATGACGTCAAGAAAAATTGAAAGTTACAGTAAAAATGCAAGTGTTTTCTGCGTCATTGAATTAAGAACTTCCATGCGGTCTGGGAGCAAAGAAAAAACATAGAATGCACCAGTTGTTTCTCTTCCCGCGCAGATGGTAGAAGTCCATAGAAGGAATCGGCGAAAATCGAAGAAATCATGCGGCTAGCAGCCCATCACTATTTTGATTCCCCCTTCCACCTATACGCCCACAATCATACTAAGCGTAGCCTTTGGGTTTTGTTACCTTAGCAAGATTTAGCGAGTAATAAGTTAGTTAGACTTTGCACAAAGCCCTTCCAGCCGCTGAGCAAAATGTATTTACATCGTCCCGGACAATGCCCTCTACGCAAGTGGAAATTTCCACTTCCTGGCCAGGGGAAGACGTAAAATTGTGTACACACGTTGGGCGGTGATAAAGAAAGCCTCAGATCGCATGTTTATCACCCTCGCCTTTGGCTCGTTGCTACAAGCTCCGGCGATCTGAGACAATCTTTATTTCACCAATCTCGGGGTTTTAATGTATTAATAGATACTTACGAAACAAATACAAGGCACACAGTAAACAGGCCCGCAGATATGACATAAACAGCTCCAGGATAATAGGCCAACGTCGCAAAGTATACAGTGTTGAATAATATAGGCGAAAATATAGGCACTATCGCTTCTATACAGGACACCAAGGCGTATAACTTCGATACTTCGTCACCTGGCACTACTTTGGTTATCTGAGACCGGATCAGCGGTGGCGACAAGCTTCCCAACATGGACATTATGCCAGCTGAAACCAAAAAGAGCTGGTCAATTTTAATGATAATTTTGAGAGAGACAAACAGAGAGACGGAAAAGGAAATATCCAGGCGATTTTTTCCTGTTGTAATACCACTATATGTATGAATTACTGGCTGTTCCCCGTGGCTTGGACCCTGTTCAATTTATTTTCTAAGAATTTTACTTTTTATTTTTTCTCCATAAAAACTTCCGCGTGCCATAAGGAACATACTACGAATTGGTCCAGACGTTCGTGAGTTTTGCGCTTAGCAACACTCACTTTATTTATTTAGACAAAATAGATTATGGAATATTAGGTAGGTACGCTAAATTATTACCGTTATGTTACAGGAAAATGAATATTTCCGAAACCTTGTAGTAATAATAATTAGGTAAATTCATTGTAATCATTATGTTAATTCTAGAACTAAATAAGGATTCAGAAACAAAAACACTAAGTAGCAATTAAGTAAAAAATGTATAACGAAAGAAAAGCGACGAGGGAAAACAAATGACTAATAAGTTAACAAGATAAACTTCAAACAGCTCATAGCAGAAAATCCCAAGTATTCTTTAACAGATAGCTAAGTAACGCAAAAGTAGTGATAAAACTAGATTGCCTTATCAGTTAAGAACGTTATACGTACGGTAAAAAATAGATAACGTTTCAAATTTTATGCTACATAAAATGAAAAATCTCTTAATCTGCTTTTGCTTTAATTTTCAAAATTAATTATCAATGGAGTTGGACTCTCGCACTGAAAGTTTTGTAACAATTTAAGAAAAGGTTTTAAAATTTCTTCATTTTGGTATGTAGATAACTTTTCTTGTACAACTTATAGAAAATAATTTTCTTCTCTATTACAGAGGTCATTCATCCAGTTTCAAGATATTTAGTTACATAGTTTGAGTAGCACAGGCTATAGATCGACTGATATTTCCCACGAGAAAATCTATGACAAAACCAATTAAACTTACCGACATACATATGCCATGACTTCTCAGACAAACTCCGCACCACAGCATCAGATATAGACGATACATAAGCCAATATTAACAGAACACCGTCCGTCATTTTAAAAACTGATTGAAAGAACGACATTCCCAAAAACATTCCGAGCAGAGCTATTATAGTATTGGCAGCACTGAATATAGAATATTCCTTCAAAAGCCACTGGAATTTCTGTCTGGTAAATAAATAGTCGACTGTTCCGATGCCAATGACGCAGATAGTCGTGATTCCATAAGAAGCTATCAGAAGAGTCAAAATGGAAGCGACTAAAACACCACGCTTCTTGAAACAAGTGCGGCCCATATCTTTCAAAAGGGCACAGTTGAATATCTTAGTTAGTCCTCCCTGAAATCAAATAAGAACAGTAGTTATTACTTAATGGAAATCACATAACCTATTTTAAAAAATAACATTATCACATTGTTCAATTTGAGTCGTTGAATCTCTATCTGAAACTCCATTTTAAATTCCGTTTTTCTAGACAGAGACAAATCTTAAGAAGCGTATACATCCGTTATAATTTTTTATATTGTTTGTTAGGTACGTAGATGACCTTTTAAAGCTTTGAGCTTTTATATTCCCTATTGCCTGTTGCTATGAACAGTCTCTTGTGCAACTGAACTAGTAAGAGAAAGACGGAATATACCTCGGTATAGAACAGATTAGACACTTTGTCTATAGACATTTGTCGTGTCATAAGAACTTTGACAAATACAAATGATACGTACCGTCTCAGCCGTCTCGACAGTCTCACGAACGAACACAAGTGCATACAAAAAGGTAAGCACATATATCGTAGTTGAAAAGGTGAACAAGGGGACATAGCCCACTGCATCATATACGTAGCTAGATGATACAGTTCCTACTAACACGCCTGCAAAACCTGAGCCTTGTAGCAAAGCCAGTCTGAAAGCAATAGGTAAATAATTAGTCTATAAAGATTCCAATTTGATTAGTACTGTTATAGAGTCGGTGCTTCTGTTTTAAACGCCATGAACAGTAGGCTTATTGCCTAACTCGCTCGCAATCGCGATCGTGTTCATTTTGACAGTTCTTGTATGAATGTGACAGCTAGCTGATTCCGATGCCAATTGTCAGCCCATACAGGAATTGTCAAAATGAACACGATAGCGATTGCGAGCGAGTTAGGTAATAAGTGGCTGAGGCAAACCGCAAGGTTAATGTAAACAATTACCCACAAAATGAAATAAATTATAATGAACTAGCCTTCCGTCCGCAGCTTCGCCCGCGGTAAATTAATTTTCCCGTAGGAAAAGGTATTTTCCCGCGGTAAAGAGTAGCCTGTGTCACTCAGTGATAATGTAGCTTTCTAACGGCAAAAGAATTTTTGAAATCTGTCCAGTAGTTTCAGAGCCTATTCAATGCAAACAAACAAACAATCAAATTTTTCCTCTTTATAATATTAGTATAGACTATTGGGTAGCATTGTAAGTAGCGTTATTTTATAGGTATAATGATCGGCTTATAGAAAGATACTGCTACTGCTGGCGATACTGATGGTATTATATAAATTATTTCGATGGTCCAGCTATATTTCTGGTTGCCTGGTAGAGATCGCTCTGTGCCACATAGTGTTAACTACCTTCTAATATTCTGTATACCTTTTTTCTGTTTTCGTTATTATATTATGTGGTGTTCAATAAAAAGTTATTGTATTGTATTGTATTCCAGCAATTCTAAGCCGGTCACGGATATACTCTATTATTATGCGTTTACTGAGTCCTGTGAGCGAGTGAGGAAGTCCTGCATATAGTATGTATATAATATTTATTAAATTTATAAAAAAATCATATAAATAAAAAACATACTAATCTAAATTGTTAACAACATTTCCATTTTTATATTTTAAAAAACCCCCTTTCCACCTATATGTATATTTAATCATGGTAAACGTAGCCTTTAGGTCTTGTTACCTTTGGCTCTGTCCACCCCACAAGGGATATAGAGACTTTATCAAAATTGATGTGTTTTGAATATTTCTACTAGTCTCTTACGAAGATGATTATTTATCATTGTATTCGTATGTATGTGTAGGTATAGTTCTAATTTTTAATTCAAAACTAAATCTATTCATAGATTGTTACATACAAAACACTTATTTAACTTGATGTGTAATTAGTAATTACTTAAATATAAAAATGTAAATGTGTAACAAGATAAATGAATTGAACTAAAACTAAAATAAATCTAAAAACATTACTCCCCCACGGCATTGAGCCAGAGATGCTGGCAGCATTTCCCCGCTGTATTGCAAATATTGCAATACTAATTAGCTCTTTTTTTAATTTACCTAAACGACCTATTGTCGTCGTTGGTGACATCAGTGACGATCAGGTTGGCTCCCAACAAAATGGCACTGCTCCCACCCAGCATAGCAAACGGAAGAGCGCACAGGACAAAATAATACGCGCTTAGCGACGATATCGCACTGAATACCACGGTAAGCACTGCTGTTACAAGCTGTCCTGAAAATAAATAATTTCAGCTATAGTTATCGATATACTGGATTTTCTGTCGAAATACTTAGTAAAATTATGGGACACTTGGTTGCGCTGTAAGCACAGTACCCGGCCATAAAGATTGCACATTGGTTTTTTCGGCTTATTTCGGCGTCGTAGAGCGTTATCTCGCTCTAACTTAAGTCACACCAATTGTCTCTTTCCAAAGACCGAAGTGCAAAGTTTATGGCCGGGTACTATTATGATAAACTGATGCCGTTTACGAATTTAAGTATAGACATTTAGAAATATTTAATATCAATGAATAAAATAACATAAAATGATTAATAACCTCAAATACGGCGCTTTATAGATATCCACCAAAATATAAAAAATTGGGTATTATATTTAGTAAAAATATAAAACTATACAATTTTGCAGAATTTATTCTCTGAATTAATTGCACGTTAAATGATTTTCCAGAACCAATGCTACATCACAGAATAATTAAGTAGGTACCTAATTTATTAGTTGCATTGTTCTTTTATTATATAGGTACATCGGTTTAAATTACTTTTAATCAGTTAGGTAGATGCTTCAAATTAAATTGTTATAAATCTTTAATCAGAAAAGACAGTGTCATTTATCAATTTTGCCTTTCGGCACAAAACAAAAAAACATGCTATGTAACGATGACTTTAAGTAACAGTCACGACACATGGTATATTATATTCTAGGAACTTAATTAGTAAACGTGTGAATCACAAAAAATCACTTATTTGCTGTTAGTGTCGCCGCCAATTTTTCCCTAATAATTGATAAGCGAACGCGGCAATCGAAACGCCCGTCTTAAACCAGGGGGGCTACTCCGAAATTCGATTTTCGAAATTCGTGTCGTACCGTCGCTCTCACTCTCAATTTAAAGACTATTAGTAGGTATTATCAGAACGACACCAAACGAAAATCAACTATTCGATTTTGAATTTCTCAGTAGTTTTGAAGCCAATCTGTGTGAAGATCGAGATCATATTTCTATCTCAAATACCTATTCTTCTTCGTCACTCCATGTGTTTCTAAGCCACGACTTCTCTTTTTTCCCTTATCTCAAATAGTTATAATAAATTGAAACCTTCCTTAGCTTTAACCTTAGCTCAGCCTTCTAAAGCTGTTTATACACTAGAGTCGAACCGATGCCGCGCAAGTGGAGACGCTGTCTCAACGCTGCCTCAACGTCTTAAGGCAGCGTCTCCACTTGCGCGGCCTCTGCTCGAGGTAGCCACTCGACCCGAGGTTGCCTCTAGTGAGGTACTGGACTACCTTAAACGATATCAAAAACGTCGCGAGCAAAGACGCAGACAACAGCTATTGAGGAGCTCTTACCAAAAAGGGGCCACACTATCAATGCCTTCCTTCCATACTTGTCAGACCAGGAGCCAAGAAACACCGACAGTATAGCGGGCATGATGCTGCTGAAGATTGAAAGCGTCATTACGAGGAAGGAGGTCTCTGACTGCACGACCGTCTCCAGTTCTTTGGCTTCTCCGGTTTTGTTCAGGATGTTGAGTAGGGAACATTTTTTGGCGTCGTACTCAAGGTCCACTGTACAGGTTCGGTAGAGGAGAAGGTTTAGTGTTACGCCATCTGGAAAAACATATTTGGTATTAACTTAAGACGTCTTCGACAAACCTCAACGCTTGTATAAACAGCGTGTCTTGATGTGCTCTCTCTACGATTGTGCTTTTATGAGGTAACACAATATGTTTTTAACCCCGATGCAAAAAAGGCGTGTTATAAATTTGACGTCGATGTCTGTGTGTGTATGTCTGCTGTGGCATGTAACTCTCAAACGGATGGACCGCTATTGATGTGGTTTCTTTCATTCGAATCGAAAGCCAGTTTCCTTGCGGTGGTTCTTAGCCATGTAGTTTGAGGATTATCAGCTGTTTTCCAAAATGACGTAAAGCGTTTTTGGCATGAAATAGAATTAATTTTTTGTTTACATACATGATTACTCGAGTATAGCGTGGGAGTCTCTTAATTTTTTTAAATTAAGGGTTTGATCGTTGCTGAATTTGTCAGTCGTAATATATTTATTAAATCCATATTTATTATAGGTACCTACATGTCACCCTGATTCCCAATCAACAAAATTTTAAGTGGTTACAAAAGATTTATTAAAAGGCTGCGCATTTCTGATCAGATGAAGCGATTGATGCGCGAGCAAAATGCACCAATGGAATTAACAACAAATTCCAACATGTATTTTTTTTATTCAGGCGCTATATTGCGAAGATACTAATAAACAAAGAATAACCTTGCTATTGTGTTCGCTATGGTGGCGTAGTACCAAGGTAGGTTAGGTAGGATTTGTAAACAACTAATTCCCCCCAAGTTCAGTTATAATTGAAATATAATAATCATAGTATTATTATTATAAAATGTCGTGAGTATGATCCTTCAACATTCCGGTGGATGTGATTCTAATCGCGCACAATGAGTGATTGTGCGGGAATTTGGATGAAATATGTATGTATGTATATGTATATCTAACTCTTTATTGGACACTAGCCTTCCGTCCGCAGCTTCGCCCGCGATAAATTGATTTTCCCGTAGGAATAGGTATTTTCCCGCCGTAAAAAGTAGCCTATGTCACTCAGTGATAATGTAGTTTTCTAACGGCAAAAGGTTTTTAAAATCGGTCCAGTAGTTTCGGAGCCTATTCAATGCAAACAAACAAACAAATCTAATTTTTCCTCTTTATAATATTAGTATAGATAAATCACAAGAAAAAGATGAATACAGGACAACACACATGCACAAAGGCGAACTGTGGGGCGATGTCTGTTTACAAATGCGTTAAATACATTGAAATGGAGAATAAAATGTTTTTTATTTCTATAGATTTTCTAGCTTCGCTCAACGCTGCTTTCCTATGTCTTACTAATGATTAGTCTTTTATAAAGGACCAGTAATTCAAGAGGATAAATCTATTTCGGTTCAACAGATTTCCTCATGTATCTCAGTGTTTGTCAGTTCTACCTATTTGTCTTGTTTATTTTGCACAATAAAGGGTTTACATACATACAGATTAGTTAAGATGAGACAAAAGTTAGTAGCTTGTTCAAGTTGTAATTTGCTTTGTTATTATGTACACGGCAATATAATCAGGTAAGCACCTACGCACGCTCGCGCCGTATCTATCCTGCTTACCGAATAGCTTTGCTGTGTGTACATTGCATTGTTACTGTGCAAGCCGTTCAATCTAGACGCAGCTGCAATGATATCTAATTATGTCAGTGCAATCCATCCGCAAGGCAAGGGCATCTTGTTTGCCAGATAAAGACAAAAAATGCTGATTTAATGCGATTGTAGCAACCGGTTAAACACTAACTAGTGTTAAACTGACGAGCAGAAATATCGGGTTACTTTCTGTACAAATTTGTATGAATAGCGACCTGTTATTTTTACACGTCAGTATAAATTAATGTACCTAGCTGTCGTAGATTTTGATCTTAAGCGTGAAAAATATGTATTACACAAACTTATAGGTACATAACTATGGTACCATACGGCATATCATATTAACTAAAGTAGGTAGGTTTAGGTAGCTACATTATAATAAAAAGGTAAGGAGAAAATAACGTAAATAGGTACAAGATTTTTGGGGATAAACTACTGGAGTGTTTGTTGAACATATTGAAAAACAAAATATCATGAAACTTTAAAAGGAAATCCACGCAGATTTCTTTTATTTTGATTTTTAGGATTCATATTGACAAAAACGTAGTAAACTTCAATTGACTTTCTCTTTTATTTTATAAAAGTTATAAACAATTGAAAAAATATGTTGAGTGTGGCCTCCTCTGGCTGAAAATTAAGAAGTGATTTCGTGGCATGAAAAGTTTTGGGTCCCCGTTTTTGTTTTCAAGTGGTTGTATATTATTTCCCTATTAGCAAGCCTATGTACCTACTCGTACATTGCATTGTATACTAGATATAAACAGAGATTACAAGGTATTTCCCAGTATTCTTTAAAATCTACAAACTCGAGTTTATAGATCTACAGATAGCCAAATAATGTAGAGTCACTATTTAAACATGAGTTTCTCAGGAATCAATAACGGTTTTATTGTTTAAAGTGCATCGGCGTAATAAATACAATCCGGGTTTTCAATGAGTTAAAATAAAATACTAAGGAGTAAGTTGCTATGGGTAGGTTACATCTTACTCAGTATTGTTTTTTTTTTATTTACTCAAAGGGTGCCGAAGTTTGTATCTATAGAGAATTTTGTTTTGCATTAACAAACATTTTTGTAAATAAAAATAGGTAGATTAATGGTGCTTGGATACTTAATTCCCAAAAATCTGTTACTATTAGTTATTAGACTAGTCTACATACATAAATCACGTCTTTATCCCTTACGGGGTTGGCAGAGTCTAAGGTAACAAGACCTAAAGGCCACTTTTAGCATGATTGTGGGCGTATAGGCGGAAAGAGGAATCAAAATACTATTAGTAACGAACTATAATATATTTATATGCCTCGGTTATCCTACCTGTGAGTGCAGAAGAGAATAAAGCCAAGAAAACCGGTATTTCCACCGTCAACCAAAAAGAACGCCTGGGCGCAATCGTGTCCTCAGGCCTTATAAGCACCTCCAACTCCTCATTGCTATCTTCGTTTTCCGACATCATCCTTACTGGCCAGTTACATTAATCCTATAAACACTAGGTAAACACTTATTTTTATTTGTTGTACTTCTGGCAGATTATACGTCACTCCATGCCGGTACAATTTTTTTTTTATTTTATCGTTTTTTTATCATATTTTAATTTTATATTCAGAACGGTATTTGGTTTCAATCATAGTTTTTTCGCGGCTGTTGCGTTTGTAGTCAAGTCAACACAACTTGTATTTAGAGTCAGCTGTTGTGAACTGATCGTTTTCGGCGTGGTAGCGCAGACGTCACGTCATCGTTTTTGACCTTGACTGTTACGTTTTTATCGGTTTATATATTTGTTTGAACAAAGAGTACCTAACGTAATAGGACATAACTTTTAATCGTGCCATGATTTTTTTACCTAATTTGAAGGTAAAATTTAAAACTTTTAACCGCAACCTTTACGTTACATACAACATAAATCACGTCTTTATCCCTTACGGGGCAGGCAGAGTCTAAGGTAACAAGTTATGTGTTAGTTATGTTCAAACTTTTGTTCATTACTTCTCAAGACGTCGAAAAGGTGAATATAAATAAAACCGCGTCGTTTACAGTTGATCTCCCAAAGTTCTTAAGTCACGTACCCAAATTTGAAAAACTCACCTGGGGCCCGATTTTTGAAAGCACATTGTGTGAAAATACCACACGAAAGTGGTGAAATTGCTGGATTTGAAATACGAGTAGCATAGAAGACAATCACAGCTCTCATTAATCTTGTGAACTAGTCAAAACTTTGATTAGAGCTCAGTGGCGTAGGTAACTATAACGTCTGGGGCCCGCGGCAAATTCGTCAGACGGGGCTCCTTCCTCAATATAAAGAAGTGCATCAGCGTCCTTTCTGTGCTCTAAACCAAGCCAGTTGGGGGGTCCGTAGTGCTAGGGACCCCTGGCATTTTGCCACCCCTGCACCCTATAGTTACCTACGCCACTGTTGGAGCTGTAGTTTTGGTGATATAAGCTTATTTATACCACTTTCGAGTGTTTTGCTTTCAAAAATCGTGCCCCTGCAATTTTTTTTATAAGGTACCATCAGCCAGATTTGTGGTCCACCACCCTAAGGTCAAAATTCTTTGCACGTCACAATATGGAGCGTGGCTATCCAATACGAGCAAAGAATTAAACCACTAGGCTTATCACCTAACTCGCTCGTAATCGCCATCGTTTTTATTTTGACAGTTCATGTATGGGCTGACAATTGGCATCGGAATCACCTAGCTGTCACATTCATACAAGAACTGTCAAAATGAACATGATGGCGATTGCGAGCGGGTTAGGTAATAAGCCTACAGACATAGGGATTAGTGGCGTAATTATTAATTAACAGCATATTTTAAGTTACACTTAATTGAAAGCCAGTAATTAAATAGCCATGCTGGTCTGGGAGTAAAGAAAAAACGTAGAATGTACCAGTTGCTTTTCTTACCGCGCAGACGGTAGGTAAAAGTCCATCGAGGGAAAATCGAGTGAGCGAAAATCTTAGGAATCATGTTATAGGCGTTGCGGCTGGCAACCCATCACTATTTTGATTCCGCTTTCCACCTATACCTACGCCCACAATCATACTAAATGTGGCCTTTAGATCTTGTTTACCTTAGGCTCTGGCTACCCCGTAAGGGATGAAGACGTGATTTATGTATGTATGTAATTAAATAAAAGAGAAACTTCTGGTCAGCCGAGACTAGTCCGCCTTTGTGCATGTATCTCAGTGTTTGTCAATTGTATTTTGTCTTGTTTATTTTGCACAATAAAGAGTTTACATACATACATACATACTAGTTGATGATCAGCTTTAACTTACATTAGGTACCTACTACAAGTACTAGTACTTCCATGATGGTCTGGAAGCAAAGAAAAAAGTTCCAGTTAGAATGTTCCAGTGACTTTTCTTTCCGCGCAGATGATAAATTGAGGGAATTGGCGAATATATTAGAAATCACGTTATAGGCGATTCCCCTTTTTACCTTTACGCCCAATCATGCTAAACGTGCCCTTTAAGTATTGCTATCGTAGACTCTGTCTACCCCGTAAGGGATATAGGTATATAGGAAGGGCGTATAGGTGGAAAGGGGAATAAAAATAGTGATGGGTTTGCCAGCCGCATCGCCTGTATGATTCCTATGCCCATTCCCTCGATGGGCTTTTACCATCTGCGCGGGAGGAGAAGCAACTGGTACTCTATGTTTTTTCTTTACTCCCAGACCAGCATGGAAGCAAAAGTTTAAACAAAATGGAAAACGGATGCATAAGGAATGTACTAGCTTTTGAATAGTAAAGGTGAAATTTGCAATTGAATAGTGTTTTTTTTTAATGGAACTTAGTGTTGTTGTAACGCCATCTTTTGATAAAGAACTACATTAACATGATATAGTCGACAAACATACTTAGCAGATGGCGCAAATAATGCTCTGATCGTTTAATAAAAGTATTGGTAATTTTGAATATTTTATCAGAAGCTTGAAATAAATAAAGTAAAATTAACATTCCTTTAGATATATAAAAAATACATAATATAAATAGTGGCAGAATGCTTTCGGTTTCATGAACGTCATGAAGCATCAGTCAATTTAAAAAAAAAGAACAAAATGTTAGCTGTCATCGTCCGGTAAAAAAATAGTTTTGTTACAAGAATTCTGTCGTTGAAAGTTATATTATTGAATCAGAGTGGTTTTAATACTTAATTGAAACAAATTTAAACGACAGCGAAGCTATCTCATAATCATGGTACGTTATAAATCTCGTAATATACAAAACCGATTAGGTTAACAACTTGCTTGGTCATTCTTCGTATAAACAGTTTTTCGTTTTATTTTCAGGCTCGTCGTTATGATACACGTACCACAATATTCTCGCCGGAAGGTAAATACCTATAACGACTTAAATTTAACCAAAACGAGAATATTCACTTTGTAATACTTATTTCATTTTCTTTTTCGTAGGTCGGCTCTATCAGGTTGAATATGCCATGGAAGCCATCAGTCACGCTGGTACTTCACTGGGTATTTTAGCTACAGACGGCATTCTACTAGCAGCTGAGCGAAGAAACACCAATAAGTTGCTTGATGAAGTGTTTTCGTCGGAGAAAATTTACAAACTTAATGATGACATGGTTTGTTCCGTGGCGGGAATCACGTCTGATGCCAACGTGCTGACAAACGAGCTCAGATTGATTGCCCAGAGATATTTACTGCAGTATGGAGAATCTATCCCATGTGAGCAGCTGGTATCCTGGCTCTGTGATGTCAAACAGGCTTACACTCAGTATGGAGGTGAGGATAAATGTTTTTTTTTTTTCTATTAGAATGCCATGACAGCTATGACTACACGTGAAACTAAGATTGGTTACACACATTCAGCCACAAAAAAGAAGACACTGAATCTCGTAAGTTTTTTCCTGGTGCTATTAGCCACAAGTTTGGTTTTACATTAACTTACTTTATTGGAAATGTGGGTTGTTTACAAATGAAACATGGTGTCCCCAGGTAAAAGGCCTTTTGGTGTGTCCATCCTGTACATGGGCTGGGACAAGCATTACGGCTACCAGCTGTACCAGTCGGACCCCAGTGGCAACTACGGTGGGTGGAAGGCCACCTGCATCGGTAACAACAGTGCTGTAAGTATTGTTACAATTTTTGCGCTATGAGAATAGTTCAGAAAGTCTCACTTACACTGTATTACAGAAAGTATTTACATAATTAACATGAATTTAGATTTGCACCACATAATGTCAACACAAAAGCACAATGCTCAGAAGAAACACAATATATCAGTGACTTCTATCACAACCTAGTCTTGACAGCTTCTGCCCGCGACTTTGTCTGTGTAGAATCATACATAAAAACCTTCCTCTTGAATCACTCCATCTATTAAAAAAAACCGCATCAAAATCCGTTGTGTAGTTTTGAACATATAAGCATACAAAGGGACATAGGGACATGGGGACAGAGAAAGCGACTTTGTTTTATACTATGTAGTGATATTTTTTTATAGGCTGCTGTGTCGAGTCTGAAACAGGAATATAAGGAGAAGGAGACCACACTCGCTGAGGCTCAAGCCCTTGCTGTAAAAGTGCTCAGCAAGACTCTTGACATGACCAAGCTGACACCAGAAAAAGGTATTATATTTTTAAATACTTTGCATTTTTCCAGCCAGGCAAATAATTAAGTAGCCAAACGACATAGACATATTTAAAGCAATGAAATCCTACACTATGGTATTGGTGAATTTTAGTAATAGCTTTAGTAATTAATTGTAATTTTGCTGCCATGTCAGTCAAGTAAATGATGAACAGAATAAAATATTGTTCTGGACAGAACTGACCATTCATTTCTAAACTTAAAATTTAATCTGCCATTTGATTTCAGTTGAGATGGCAACTCTAACTCGCAAAGACAACAAGACAATCATCAGAGTGCTCACAAATGCTGAGGTGGAAGTCCTGATTGCTAACTTTGAGAAGAGTGAAGCTGAAGCCGAAGCTGCCAAGAAGCAGCCTTCTAAATCTTAATTATTTTCTATATTTTGTTTTAATACCTTTTTGCTGGTCCATTAAAAGATTTGCAATATATTTGTTTATTATTTGTGGATGAAGAGGATTTAATTAGATACGTATTTGATGCCATGAAAACTTAATAATAGACCGATAGCTTATTTTACAAAGTGCACTGCTTTACAACTAGCTTTTTTTTGGCTCGCTATTGTTTCAGGGTAAGAAAAGAAATAATTGAGAGGGGAGGAGCATTTCATAATATAATTCCCTCTCTGTCTTATATTTGATAAAAAAAACTCGATGATTATAGCTACAAGTTATTTTATACGTTTATTTCCTTTTTATGCTTGTTATTGTAGAACCAGATTTTAGTATTGTAAAATTGGGCAAATTCTAATTAACTGGGTACTAGCGTTTTAAAAAATAGCTCAAATTGACAATGTGGTCCGTTACACGCAAAGAAAAGCTGATGAAGCACTCAGATATTTTGTGCAATGGAACGTTTTGTCGAATATCTGACCTGACGTGACGTTTGACGTTTGAATTGAATGTGAATGTGAAAACGAAATTTTGGACGTGGAGTTTTGTATACTTTTTATTCCACGATCGTAGTGTTATTTACAATCGTATAGTAATATTTAATATAGTCTGCCTAATTATACAGGCATTATGGCTATAGATAAAATAAAACCCAGTTCCGAAGTCGCATCAAAGAAGTCCAGATTAGAAATGAACGTGAGGCAGCTTTTAAATAAATGCGAGCTAATAGCTAAACAAGAAGTGGTGGAAGGTAACTGGAGGCTCAAGAAATACGTCGATTCATTGGGTGAAATGATAACTGAGCTCAAAACAGGCCCAGAGTAAGCTACACAAGTACCCACTACGCCTCATTGGCACATAAAAATACCTTTAAAGGGATAAATTGTGGTTTAATAATTTAGTTGTGTTGTTTTCAGCAAGCCTTCAAAAGATGTGTTGTCAGAATATACTAAAAGGGCCGGCTTCTTAAAAGGTTTGATCCAAACGGCAACATTGAATAGTCCCACGGAAAAGGTGAGAAATTAACCATTTATTAACTTGTATTTGTAGTATGTTTGTGCTGCAAAAATTACAGCAATAAAAAATGTTAAGATGTGAATTAGTAAAGTTTTATGAGACCACTGCTTGGAAAATTGAGAAACACACTCTTGAGTACAAATAGTATTTATTTGGTAATTATTAAATTGTTTTTAGCTAGAAGCTGTTCAATTGTTGTCCCATGGCGCTGCAACATTGTGCACCGACGCATCAGCTCAAGAAATTCACCAAAAAACTGTTGCTAAATATGGCAATGAACTGAGATCTGAACTCTTTGGACTTGGTACGCCCATGCCATTTGTTTAATTTTGGACCTTTTTAATTTTAACTCCTTACCATCTAATTGAAGTACTGCTTTAATGTTTTACTTTCAATATCAATTGACAAACCTGCATACACTGTGTCAATGAATTTTATAATGTTTGAGACTCACTCGAGTATATATTTATACAAGTACCATTAATGTTCCATGAAAATAAAAGAACGGGTTGCGCTCCGGGAGTGCCGGCAGAAATGAAAACTACACACAGGCACACTCGCGCAAGCGCCCGGTGCTGCAGCCCAGCAGCAACTCTCCCTCCGTCTTACGGTCACCCATTCTCGATCAGGGTCACGTGACCTGACGTGAGTTTAGCATTTTTTACCCACCCTAACAAAGTGGACAATGCCACTAAAGAAGTTTTCACCTCAATAATTAGGGACCCCGGCCCAAGAAAAACGAAAATTTCAAATAATCATAGTGAAATTTATTTTTTTCATCATTTTTTTTTTCAGAAGACAATGATGACCCCCTGCGAAAGCGCAACATTATCAAAGCGCCTAACTTTACAAGCACCAGTAGCAGCCAGGAGGACATGGATTCCCTGCTGAAGTACCACCAGAATATGCAAGAGAAGGTGGCTGAGAATATGGTCCTACTCACAAAGAGCCTGAAGGAGCAATCACAGATTGCTAGCACTATTATAAAGGGTGATACTGAGGTGTGTAACATGTTTTGTTTGAATATGAATCAGAATCACTCTTTTTGAAAATCTTTTTATCCAAATTCAAATGTTCAAATACTTTTCGTGCAGCTTTGGAAATCTTTTTTTACTTGTAATCAAAAAGTACTTGTTGCCAGCAAGACAAATTAGTAACTCCTATTGAAAATTCGTAACATGGCGAGGGCCAAATAGGTAGATGTTAGGATACGTTACATTCATACTTATGTTTTCGCATTTCTTGACACTTCAGGCTCTGAAGAAATCATCAGACCTGACGGACCGCAACGTGGACTCACTGAAAGTGGAATCGGAGAGGCTGCAGGAGCACAGCCGGAGCGCGTGGAAATGCTGGCTCTGGATAATGCTGGCATTGGTCATGGTTATATTTATAAGTGAGTACATTTTCAACTGTGAAATTCCAACATTAGCTAAATGAAATACATGGGTCACACATAATATTAGCATGTAGTTAGGCAAATGAGAAATACATTAATACAGTGTGTGAGATCTTAGAACAAGTGGAGGAGGGGCTAAAGATTACCAAAATTAGTAGTAAGTATAGATTTATGGATGGTGTCTATGTTATTGGCTGGGTTATACGTGTCTATGAAAGAGATGGTACTATTTTTATGCAGGTGATAGTATTTATAGTATTTTTTAAGCTGGATAACATACTTTAAAAGAGGTGTCATTATAAAGCAGTCAACATCAGATAATCTCCGCAGAGAAGTCTGTACTTAATTTTAAATAATTTTGATTGTTGCAGATATGGTGTTATTCATGAAAGTAATGAAGAAAAGAAAAATTGAACTGTAACATGATGTAAGTAAGATCAATTGTAATTTATTTTATATTAAGTTTAAAACGCAGTTATCTATTTATTAACTTGTCATGTGCAATGTAAACTGAAATAAATATTATAGTACCTGTAATAAAAGCTATCAATTTTTATGTCCTATCATACTACCAGGTACCAGCTGAATAAAAACACGTTTTGGTCTGGGTTTCCGTAAATGAAAGATAACAATATTATTTCATGTTTATTACATTACTTTAAAATCTACTGAACTTTTAGATTTTATATAATTTAGAAGATGTGGTTACACCAATTTAACTACCAAATCCAGGTTTGGTCCATTTTCGTTAAGATTTAAATGGGGTTAAGTTTTTTTATGAAAGCATAATAGTTTTTCGTAAGTATTTTGCTTCACTTTAGCGTTAACGAGATGTTTTGAAATAAAAACGTGATATTAAATAATTAATTAAACTGCCAATTTACGATTGAGTATTAACAATTTGTCAGTTGTCATTTTACTTCAAAGACATTAGGACCTTATTTAATAAAAAAATATCTCATAGTATCAGACCGTTGTCTACTGAAGTATTATGAAACATACAGAGAAAGAGACGGAATGACGCAACCGAGCGGTGTGCGAGTGCGAGCATGACGAAGTATCGCTCCGTCTGCCCGTTTCTGTTACTAGTGTCATTTATGCAAACTTGCTAACAAAATACAATCAATCGGAATTTATTCCCCAACCTTCCACTATTTTATTTTTAGACCCGAATAGACTATGACACAAATGTCAGACACTGATGTCTCTTCCGGTCAAATATAAGGCTGTGCGCAGAAAGTGGCGACCAAACAGAGACACTCGAGTGTTTGCCTGAATGTATACACCAAAGTATCGTAGTCAGACCATGGTGGCCTAAACCTACCTTTAGGTATGTAACATAATGAGATTAAAAATATGATTCTTCGATGAAAGGTTACGGAGTTAACTTATAGATGGATTAAGTCTATTCTAGCTGGGAGACATTTAAGAGGGAAGCCTTTTAAATAGTGTGTTCCTTTGGAACAGTAACTCTTAAGTATATACGCCTTACCTACGTATAGACTATAAAATACTTTCAGTTTATGAAATATCGAATTCTGTGCGTAATTTCGTCGAACCTAGTTCGAACGCGAATATCTTTTATTTATATATCTACTACATATACAAAGCCAGCTGGCCGTCCGTCTGGCCGTGCGAAAGGCTCAACTTCACTTTAGTACCTACCTGGTAAGTACTGGATTAAAATAAGACAGTATAGTTAGTTAGTCGTAACTTGTCTAAACAAAAAATATTTATTCCAGTTATAAAGATAAACACTATTTGGAGACAAAAAGTGGTATTTTAGGTGATATCTTCTTTACATTTTGACAAGTTAGGATTAATTGATTTTAGAGTCGTTTTCGTCATCATCACCTAGTTAAGGGCCTTAATTTAAAAAAAGTAATTGATTCCTTTGTGTAACGACCTTTTCACCCTTATTGCAATGGAATAAAGGTGAAACGGTCGTAACACAAAGGAATCAATTAGTTTTTGTTGTGATAAAGCCCTTAACTATGTACATTTTTTTTAAAACGACTCTTTATTCTTTAAATGATAGAGGTATCACACAGCTCAAGTTTCTAGGTTCAAAAATGCCTAATTTAAAAATAATAATATTACATTACACATAGGTACTACAGGAAATTAAAGGTAGAAGCGAATAAATAAGTATATTCTATTTAAAAACATGACAAAACAAAATTTCAAAACTTATAAAAATTATTATAACCTTAGTGATAAATATGTAGGTATTCAATAATACTGATGAATGTGATAAATTTCTAAATTTGAATTAAATACTAAACTAACTCATAAACTAACCTGCTTATTTTTTTATTGCTCTGGCAAATATCAAAATCACAGAAAAATACATATTTAATTTTAGTTAGTATTTATATAGGTTTAGTGGAAGTTTATGAAAGGAACGTTGTATTTATATTATCGCAAAATTTGATACTTTTACGATTTAATGTTGTAGTTTTACGAGATTTTATTAATTGGTAGTTATACCATGCCCTTATTTTGGCATTTAGAGTAAGCTAACATAAATGAAGTAGTACAGAATGTAACAGAATTAATATAATTTCAACATAGTTTTTCAATAACAGCAAATTCGCGCCGTTTTATGTAGGTAGGTATACCAAACATTTACACTATTTTACACCATTTCGCATAGTTATAGCCAAGTAGCGAATCTCATTCGCATACACGAAGCATTCTCAAGATTTATCAACGTATAATACGTCCTTCGTTAAAATATATAAAGCTCTATGTTTATTTTCTAATAAAATGGTCGCCTACTTTTTGTCGTATACATCGGTCAATTCGAATTTCCATATTTTGTTGGGGCCTATTTCGGTGACGTAGAGATGCGAGCCGTTGCGTGTCACTGCCAGTGAGTGGGGATTGGTGAACCCCTGAAAAAATAAAAGTAAAACTCTATAATTTCTGTATCTGCAAAGACTTAAAAAAAACAACACTTCACGAAACTTCCTCGGGATAGGTACGTTGTCAAAATGTGTTCAGCATCATTCAGAAATTTAGTTTGATGCGCAAATATGATACCTAGCAAAATGTCCAGTTGTTTCTCCAAGAACTATCTAACTAACTAACTAACAACAAGAAATATGTAGGAATGTTTAGTAATGACCCATTAGAAAAAAGTTGCGGTGCCAAATGTCTTATACTAAGCCGTTAACTTAAATTTTAAGAATATATTTAACTAGCTTCTCCCCGCGACTTCGTCTGCGTAGAATTATACATAAAAACCTTCCTCTTGAATCACTCTATCTATTAAAAAAAACCGCATCAAAATCCGTCGTGTAGTTTTGAAGATATAAGCATACATAGGGACATAGGGACAGAGAAAGCGACTTTGTTTTATACTATGTAGTGATAGTGATAGGTACTTACAGTGCTCGGTTCCCAGGTGTCCAATATGTTTCCGTAAACCGCGTTCACGGTGAATCCTCTCACAGCAATATTCTGCGATGTCGGCCCATTCACCGCGTAAATAGTATCACCGTGCGACGCCACGGCAAACACTCGTCCCAGAGTCGGATCCTCGATTATAGTGGCTGGATCCAACATTTTGACGTAACTCTTCAAGCCAGCCTTAGGGCAAACGATCCTCATGTTCTCTCTATCAGCCACGCAGACAATATCCAAGTGTTCTAATAGAGTTACGCTGTGCGGAAGATTCAAGGTCAAAGTGTCGGAGTAAGTCGGTATTGCTAGGAGCAAGGTCCCAGCGGCATTGAATTTGAGTATTTGATTGTTGCAATAGCCATCCGCGACGAAGATTTCGCCGGTGGTTGCCACAGCGACGGAGGTAGGCATGCAGAGGAGCACTCGGCGACGGTACGGGTAGCCAGCTGTGAAAGCTTCTCCAATAGTCAAGGTCGGGTACTTGTGGTTTAGCGGCGTATACTGAAAATACAATAGATTTATCATTTTGATAGCCTGCATGGTCTGAGCTTTACAGGCATAACCATACCTAAATAGGAAACTTACTTTGAACACCTGATGTTTGGCCACATCAGTGACCCAAACGTTATCGTGGTGGTCGACGGTGAGACCATGAGGCATATAAAAGGCATTGGCTCCCCAGCTGTGCAGAACAGAGCCCGAGTGTGGGTCCAACACTAGAATAGTGTCCTCAATGATGGGTCCTTTGTCAAGGTTTTGATATACGTTCGATTCGTTGAAAGTGCTAGAATGAAACAATTTATGTAACAGCGCATATGAGCCAAAGTGAATATGTAAGCAAAGTTCGTGTCGCATTAGCTTCAAATAATGTTTATTTTATTTAGTTGTCATAGGTATTTTTATAGATTAGTTGTACCTTTCGTCCCATATTCTTTCAGCTCTGTGGAAGATGACCGGCTGTCCCAAAGAATTGATGGAGACAGCAGTAATTTGTCCGACATTTAGAGACTGTTGAGGCCAGTCCTTTACTTCCTGAGGCCTAAGGACTATGTCATCTTTAGGCTAAAATTAAAAGTAGTAAGAGTAAGCTTAGATTTTCTTTCAATGTTGTAAAGTAGGTCTAAGCTGTCCAAATACTCACCAGATGTAGTTCTAAATTCTTCAAAAGGTCGTCATTAGATCCGTAACTGAAGTAGTCGAAGCTTTCCCTCACAGTTTCAGGTTCACAATTTATTCCGCGCAAAGCGAATAGGAACAAAAATATCGGCAACATCTTTGAGCGGTTTGTTGTGGTCTGCTGTCTACTCTAGCAGTACGCCCTGACTATTGATTCCCGAGTCTCGCCTCCACCGCGCATGCGTATTACAGCAGCGGATTTGGCGCTTACGGTCAAGTACGACCATCAATCATCCCATTCTCAAGGACGCTAACGTAACCAAGTTCAGAAATAAAAATCCAATTTGTATAAGGAAATATTCGTTTATTTCTCACACAACAGGTATTTCCAACAATTTGGTCGAAAAACACTCATCACATTGCATTTTCAATTTGGAAATTAGGCGTGCTATTTTCTTAGGCTAATTACGAAAATAGAAGGCATAACTTCTGAATCAGTCTCGAATTAGAATCGTTGTTAGGATCCGATACACAGAACATAAAGGTTGGTGGCGTGGGGTTATTGGAATCTATCTAAGACCGATTATTGTGGTCTGAATTCTGAGTTAGGCTGGTCCCAGATGTAGCCGGTCTCTGTCATGGAGCAGATGGCATTGTAGTAGCGGCCAGGGCTGCGGCAGTAAGACCACGAGGGGCACTTGCATCTGAACAACGTTTGGAACTCCTCCTTGCAAACCTCGTTCCACCAGCATGTACGCTAAAACATCAAACTCTTGTAAATATTTTTCAACAAGATGCATGGAAATCAGCTGACGGGTCGATGATCAAATTATTCGAGACACTTATTGTTTTAATATTACGTGCCTACTCATTTTGAGTCTGGTCTGAGTACAATATGACTGAAATTTCGATTGCTAAAAAATGGATGTCAGGTTTATTGATTACGCGATTCCAATTCTAAATTTAGTGCCTTAATCCACGTACCTCCGTGACATATCCTTTTACGGACTGATCCGAATAGCTCCGCTTGCTGATCGAAGCAGTCTCCATCATCCCGCTAAACAGAAGTATACCAGCGAACGTTACATATTGCGCCTGAAATGTTAAACACAGTGAAACACTTGAACTAACACACGCGTATTCTTAACTGATCAGAGTTAGTTTTACCTTAATCATAGCAGAGTTTTGGTCTTAAAATAT
Organism: Pandemis corylana; assembly: GCA_949127965.1. NCBI lineage: Eukaryota > Metazoa > Arthropoda > Insecta > Lepidoptera > Tortricidae > Pandemis > Pandemis corylana. Next base: position 7,865,145 of record OX421867.1, on the reverse strand, counting down.
AATTTTGTCGTCCGGTCGTGTGCTTTCATCTCACGCTCACGCCCCCTGACGGGGGTTGGAGGCTTTTGCGCTAGAGAGAATCGCCGCTCTGTCACCCCTCTCGCATTGGGCGGGATATTCCGGCGTTTCAACCGTCTGAATTGTCTTCCGAGATATTGACGAATTGAATAGGCACTGTCCTTTATTTGTGACAAGAACTGAAGCAATGTCCAGACAAACTGCAATTGGCTTATTTTTGTATGATATAATTATGATAATATCCTGCAGAGGATATATGGGCAATTTAAATGCAGGAATATTGACGTGAACGCAAATACCTACTGGTAGGTACATACTTAAAGAAAAAAATCAAGGTGACGGATAAAGATGAACAGAGAGTGTTGATAACTAATTCCATTTAATTTAGGAATTTGTTGTAATAATTTCCTCCAAATAAATCTTTAGGCATGAAGCATGTGTAAAACGCCATATTACGAGTAAATGTTTATTATATAACAACCGTATTATTAATGACTTAAATATTACAATTTACAAAAAAATCACTAGCTAAGTAGGACTTCATGACCTTAATTAAAAATGCATCTGTTCTAAGTATGATAAAAAATTATTAAGTAATTATAAAATCTAAGTTTCAATGTTTGAATTATTACAAAAATAAAATTATAGAGATTCACTTTAAATTGTTTTATAGAAAGTTGGGATTTGGACAATAACTTCCCTCGTTGCTATATTAAGTACGTTATGTAGATTATCTAACTTGGAAAGTTTTTAACAAATTATATGACATGTTAATTTCAAATATTTGACTATAACACCCGAAATTTGGTATTGGACATATTACTATCAGAGAAATACAGAACATAAATCTGCCTAGCACAACAAATTTCAACAAATTCAATGGATTTTTCATCTAAAATAAATGCATCCTGCAACATCGGAATGGCACTAAAGAATAAATAATTTAGTCTAAATTATCAACTTTGGTCAGGACTAAACTAAATTTGGGATAATTTATTGGCACTTCGCTTGAAGTGGTCATAACATATTGCTAATTTCCTACATCGCTCTAACTCCGTCTATGTCTATATTGTTGTCTATATTTTCTATGTTATCGTGTTCTTGTCTTCTGTGTATCTCTTCGGCATCTTTCCTACAACGAAAATTTATAAATTGAATATGAATTCGAGAGCAACAGCGAAATTAAAAGACACTAATAAATCTTTAACTTTTAAGTAGGTATCGACACACATTTCCGTTATAAAGTGTTCCATTTATTTATTTTTGCAAAGAAAAATAATGTTCTTATTATTTTTAGCTTTAATAAAAATTGTACTTATGCACAATTGTGGTTATTATTTTTCTTTGCAAAAATTAACCGATCGCACAAGTAAAACTGAAAATTTCCTTATTTTGGAAAAAACCTAAATGGTACAATTTAAAATTTTAAAGTGAAAAGCCGTTATACTTGAAAATGTGTTCTTACGTGTATTTGTTAGGTGATGGTTGGAATATACTCTTGGGGCAAAGCCGGTAGTACGGCCAGCATTCCCCGCCCGACTCGCCCGCGCGCTGTGCTTGCACATAGTCGTTTAATAGACTCGCGTACGGAGACTTGCTAGGCCTGAAATAATATTGTAGGAAATCTTAGTTATAACATACGAGTACCTACTCGTAAAACTGTTACAAGAAGCAGTACTAGTATCCCCACAACAAAGTAAAAAAAACTGTACGCCACAGGTGTTCCGTTATAATTTACCGATGGACCCTTTAATTATAAGGAACCAAGTCCTAACCTCGTTTTGGATGTAAATGTATTTTTGTAACATCCTGGTAAAAAGGTATGTTTTCGTTTTTACCTGTACTGTAATTGTGAAAAAGGCGGACTCACGTAAAAAACAGCTTCATGACTTCTCCAATGAAGCCAAAATTGGTGAGGGGATGGGCGTGAATTTCGCAGATCGCTCGGAGGAGGCACTCCCGTCCTTCCATGCCAAAGTTGGCGAACATGTCTTCTGCTACTCCATAAAGTAGTGCCCTAAGCAAACAACAATAATATAGTTGTAATATTGATCTTGGCTTGACCTATTGGTGGGTTTCCCGATCCGCAATCCCTTTCAGATACTTAAATCAATCAAATTTGGAACATCACAGAAGAAGTGGTTTCGAAAATATAAAATTATAAATAGCATACAATCGACGTTTTAATACGATAAATTATGATTACAGTAAATTTAGCTAATTGGAGCAAAATGTCCTTTAAAAAAATGATAGATAATGATTTTAAAGTAAACTGGTATGTAAATAAGGCGCAACAAATGACATAACGGACAGTTTTCGAAACGCGAAAATATTTCAAACGAGGAACAATCGGAAACACTGCCAAGTTGCCAACTGCCCTTCGTGCGCTGAATTCCTGATGCCTTTATTAGCCCGAAGGTGAAAGTAATGGCCGATGATAACTAAAGCCACCCAGCTAAGTCCACATGGCCAATCAGTTACATACGTGACAGCAGGACAACGGACTTTAAGCTTAAAGAGGATCTGTGTAATTGCATTTCCATTTTATGATTATTTATTGGATAAGGCTTCTGAGTCTGCTTAATTTATGATGCGGATTATTCTTTAAATGAAATATGTTTTTGGTTCATTGGAAAGTTACAAATATTGTAATGTTTCGAATATTGTATCTTCGCATGCTGTGAAATTAATTGGGAAGTTTTTTAACTTTATTTAATTTATAGACTGAAATTTTGTTCTTGGATTTTGGCTGGCTTTATTTGTCCTTTTGATGCATATTATATGTGTATAAACATCAAATAAAGCTGGGATACTAGGTATAGCATCATCAAAACTTACACATACCTATCACAAAGGCAAGAAGTTCGTATACCCTAACCGGCTAGAGTTAGCCAAGCCATTATGTAATGTCAATAGTTAGTGACTTTGAGTACCTTTTGAAGCCGCTAAGTTTCTTATCCTGGGCTCCACGGACCCTAAAATCTAAGAAGACATAATTGGCATTGTTCATTTTTTTTAGTATGCTCCAATTCGAAAACCATTTCGAGGAAAACCATCAATTATCCGATTTATCTTGTCCGATTTCAAAAATACTTTATGATTGCAGATATTTTTGTAAAAGTACTTTGTACCTTTGTTTGACCGAACGACCGGGTTTTTAGACAGAATCCAGCATCCAACGTTTGCCACAAAAATGAAAAAAAAAAGTTTGGCTACGGCAACTGTCACGTGTCACTGTCAAATCTACAAAACCATAGACAAAGCCGTTTTTTTTTATAGCCAGCCGAACGAAGGCGATTGGGATTCTGTCTAAATTCACGAATTATCAAACAGCGAAAAAATATTTATTATTAATTAACAAAGCTACGTTTTATATATTGTTATGTTCACTAAAACTCAGAAGTCTCATAATAGTTTGTTTATTGTTTTTCCTTAATTCCCTTACAATCTCTTGCACATGGCTTTGCCTGAATGGCGCTAATAATCCACTGTCACAATGACATCCAATCAACACTATTCAAGTCCTATGAATACACGTCATTCGTCCCCTTTTTAAAAGGCCTGCGACTATACTAATAACATAAAAACTAAATCTAATAATGCCTAACCTATGTAGATTACTTATAAGTCTAATCGTTGAGGAGCTCTCCTGATTCTTACAGACCTTCTAGGTTCTACGCTCGTCACCGGAGTTGCCGATGTGTAATTAGGAATCTCAGAAGCCTCCTCTAATATTGGTGGTTGTGGTCTATCCTCAGTGCCCTCGCCGCTCTCCACATTTTCCTCATTAAAACCCACTTCTATTGGTTGAGCCTGTGTGACAACGACAGGAGCAGGAGGTGTGATCACAACCGGCGGACATGGTTTATTTACAACTGGGATCTGAGATAAATATGGTCTCAGATCCGAAACATGATAATATTTTTGTATCCCATTTGTCTCAATTAAATATCTAAGTGGACTCAAAAATTTTACTATAGTGGCCTTAGACCATCCTTTTCCAATTCTTAAATTTTTACACCACACTGTTTCTCCTTCTTTAAAAATCAAGATGTTCTTTTCTACACTATTATTATCTTTTAATACTTTTTTAGACAAGGCATTGGATGGCTTTAACAGTTCAAAACGAGTTCTCGGTTTGTATTTAAACAACATTTCATTTGGAGACGTACCAGTAGAGTTTGGACTGTTTCTATATGTGAACAAAAAATTCTGTAACAAAAGTTCCTTAGAATTTCCGGGCTCATGATCAATCAGCAATCTGCTTAATGCGTGTTTAACCGTCTGTACACTTCTTTCGGCCATTCCATTTGACTCGGGATGATATGGAGGACTCTTCAAAGGCACACATCCATTCTTTTTTAAAAACTGTATGAAATTTTCAGAGGAAAAAGGTGGTCCATTGTCACTTACTAAATATACAGGAATACCAATGATAGCAAATGTTTTACACAATTTTTCAATTACCTGTGAGGCTGAAGTACCACCTTGCATTATGTGTACATCAAGCCATTTGGATGTCGAATCAACTATTAACAAATAAGTCACAGAGTCTTTCATAAAAAAATCTACATGAACTCGCTCAAAAACATTAACACATTGTTTCCAATTTACTGGCTGGCTTGTTTTAGTAAAATTTCTAGATGACTGACATATATCACAACTACTAACTACTCTCTCAATATCTTCATTCAAGTTTGGCCACCAGCAAAATCCTCGCATTAACATTTTTGATTGTACAATTCCCTGGTGGGACTCATGAAATAAGTTTAACACTTTAACTCTTAACAAGCTAGGGATAATAACCCTGTTACCCCACAAAACACATTTTTGCTCCGTACTCAGTTCAGCTCTTTTATTAAAATATGGTTTTATAGTTTCATCATTTACTGAGTTTGGCCAACCTGACAACACATACTCATACACTTTACTCAATATTTTATCTTTTTGTGTATATCTAGCCACCTCCTCAAAATCCATGGGCACATCCTCTTTAAGATTAAAATAATTTATGCAACCAGCAACCTCCACTTTTTCTGTTAATGGTAATCGTGACAGAGCATCTGCATTTCCCAATAATGTCCCTTTTCTATACATTATTTTGTAGCTATAACCTGACAGTATCAAAGCCCATCTCTGTAACCTTGAATTGGCTGTAACTGGAATTTTTTTTAATGGATCCAATATAAACTGTAAGGGCTGATGGTCTGTCACAATAACAAATCTTCTACCATACAAAAATTTATGAAACTTTTGAACAGCAAATATAATAGCTAATGCCTCTTTTTCCACTTGAGAATAGTTTTTTTGAGCATCATTTAAAGTGGCTGATGCAAAACAAATTGGTTCACTATCTATTTGATGACTCAAAACCGCCCCAAGGCCATAATTGCTTGCATCAGTGGTGACAAATATGTCCTTACTACAATCATAATGCACTAGTAGCCCATATTCAGCAACTAATTTCTTACTTTTAAGAAAAGCCTCATTACACTCTTTACTCCAGTTAAAACTCACTTCTTTTCTTAATAAGTTATGCAGCGGTGCCAAATTTTCTGAAAGTCTAGGTAGAAATTTTCCATAATAATTTAAAAGCCCTAAATATGCTTGTAACTGTGTGACTGAAGACGGTGCTGGAGCCTTTGTTATTGCATCTACTTTGTCTGGCAGTGGTTTTATTCCTTTTTCACACACTATATGTCCTAAAAATTTAATTTCACTGTGAAAAAACTGACATTTGTCCAAATTAACTTTAACTTTATACTGAGATAGTTTTTCTAATACATTCTCCAAGTTTTTATAACAATCTTCTAAATTGGACCCTGTTATGATCAAGTCGTCTATGTATGCCTTTACATTCTTTACACCCTGTAATATACGATCTATAACACTTTGAAACACAGACGGACCTGAAGACACACCAAACTGCAAACGAGTTGGTCTAAATAATCCCAAATGGGTATTTATAGTCATATATTCTTGAGACTTTTCATCTAATAATAGTTGTTGGTAAGCACCAGTCAGATCTAGAACACAAAATATTTTAGCCCCAGCCAACTCTGCAAATATATCTTCCGACAATGGTAAAGGATAATGTTCTGTATCTAACATTTTATTCAATGTAACTTTATAGTCTACACATACCCTAATTTTTTTATCATTTTTGTGCACCACAACTATAGGGCTAGCCCAATCACTATGTGTAACTCTTTTAATAATCCCTGCCTTTTCTAAGCTAAGTAATTCCTTCTCAACTTCCATCTTTTTTGCATAAGGAATGGAATATGCCTTATGAAAAATAGGTGTTGCTCCATCCTTGAGCTGCAAAGTAGCCTGCATGTTTACAATATGGGAAGACCTATCTTTACAAAACACTCCTTTATATTTATTTTTTACACATTCAATCAACTTATTTTTTTCTAGTGATATCCCTTGTCCTTGCATATAACATACCTTATCATTTTCAATCTTAAACTTTTTTTGCCACCTTGGAAATAACAAGTTTAACCAATTTCTACCAATTAAGGGATTAAAATGATGGTCACTTTCAATAACTATAAGATACAAGTCCTTTTTAACATTCTTTGGCTGTACTTTTATGGCTCCCATCACTGATAACACATCTCCTGAAACAGATTTTAATTTAACAAAACATTTTCTTAACTCATAATTCGCAAAATAAGTTTCGTAGTCCTTTTTATGAATTACTGACTTACAAGCTCCGGTATCAATTTGCATATGAATTACTCTATTGCCTAGTCACAATGGAATTTCCGCTTTATCTGATTCTGACACATTCCAAATGCTTCCAAGTATTATGTCCTCCTCTGGCTGGTAATCCTTGCCCTGCTGGTGTTTAGTTTCCCCCGTACTCTGCTCCATATTTTTGATATTTCTAAAGCGACATTTGTGTGCCAAATGTCCTTGTTTTTTGCAAACGAAGCACACACAATCTTTCTTGTAACACCTGTCTGTGAAGTGCGACCCACCGCAGCACCTGCATTCCAATCTTCCTGCATTGTTGTTATACAATTTTCCTGCATTGTTGTTATATAATCTCCCTGCATTGTTGTTATATCCTTGATTCGTTCCAGCCTGATTTCTATTCTGTCCTCTTCCTTTTTGATTTACCACTTGTATGTTGTTCTCCGGCTCTGGTTGTATATTTTTTGTGTCTTTTGCTGCACTCTCCAAGGATGTAGCTAATCTGATGGCTTTTTCCAACGGTAACTTGTCCTCCGTTAAAAGTCTGCTAATAATACCTTGGTCTCTTAAGCCACACACTAGTTTGTCTCTCAATGCTTCATTTAGAAATAACTGAAAATCGCACAGAGCGGCTTTTCTTTTGATTTCGACTATAAATTCATTAATCGTTTGGTCCGATTTTTGCTGACATTTGTAGAATTCATATCTCGCCGCAATTATGGATTGTTTTTCTACATAATGATTACTGAGCGTTTTCACGAGCTCCGCGTACTTTTTGTCTTTTGGTATTTCTGGAGACAATATATTCTTCAGTACTCCATAGCATTCTGGTCCTATTAAGGTGATAAACAATGCCACTTGTTTGGTATCCTCCTTTATATCGTTAACGATGAAAAATTGTTCCATGCGTTCTATGTACGCCATAAAGTCTTGTCCCGGACGGTAATTCTCAATCACCCCAATCATGGTTAACTAGTTTATTTACCTCGTCGCCACTTTTATATATTGTTATGTTCACTAAAACTCAGAAGTCTCATAATAGTTTGTTTATTGTTTTTCCTTAATTCCCTTACAATCTCTTGCACATGGCTTTGCCTGAATGGCGCTAATAATCCACTGTCACAATGACATCCAATCAACACTATTCAAGTCCTATGAATACACGTCACTACGTAAAAGCATAATATTCAAATTAGTTGCTTGAAATAGTCCATTTTATCAAATAAAGGTGTTAAAAGCACAGCTTATAAAAAATGAACAATGCCAATTTAGTTCAAGTCTCACCTTTCTCCCCCGTGCATACGATCCAGTACCACTGATTCCACCTCAGGAGGCACTGGTTCCTTCGTCTCCCGTTTCCCTCGCCTCCTCTCCAGATACTGGCCCACGTATTGCGCCATCACTGACGCGGCTGCACTCCCCATAGAGCGGGCGAATAGAGGGGGCAGCGTCCCGTAAGGGTTCTCGTTGTCCGTTAGACCAAGTTTGTCGAAATCAACTGCGGTATAAAAAGTTTGTTAAAGGAATAGGCTTGTAAAGTAACGGTAGCTTCATTCTGGTTCCAATTTTCTTCTTGCCTACGTCTTGCAGAAGAAGATTTATACGAAATAGTGTTTGTTTGTATTATCAGTTGAATACCAACCAAATCCAATGATAGGTAATAGATCATAATAATACAGAAAACAGGACCATTCCACTTTAAAAATACATTATGGCAACGCGTTCGGAAACATTACCCAAAAGTAAAGGACATACTAAACTGTGAATGGTAAATTTTGGAACCAGAATAAAGCTACATCTTGGTGATTAATAATTACAACTACTCTTCCACCAACTAATACATAAATACTGTATAGATTCAGGTGTTAATTTGCGGAGTTCCAAATAAAATGGATAGACTGACTTTGCTCCTCGCGAAGCAGTGCGGTCAAGCAAAGTTAGTTTTTCCAATTTAATTGTACAAAATAAATACTCCGTGAGCTCTTAGTATGGCATTCGGATTTGTCTTGCTGTCTCCCTCACTCCTACGGGTTTGAAACTTGAATCCGAATGGCATTCTAAGAGCCTTCGGACTGTATAAGTTCTTTCACACTTATTGCTGTCTTTTGAATATAGTTTAGTCAGTCTACTGAGTAATACTATAGGCCGACCGTTTAAATGAATCCTCGTACGCGCGGCACAAGGGGGCGGGGTAGAACGACAAAGGGGACCGAGAGAGGTGCGGGCGGGAAGTGCGCCTGCCGCCCGCACCTCTCCTGGCCCCCGCGGTCGTCCCACCACGCGCCCCTGCACCGGGCGAGCGAGGACTCCATTAAGCGTTCGGTCTATACAGCTACTTTGAAATTTTATGTCAAAGTGATCCCTTAGAATTTCGTGAACGTTCTAATATGCAATAGTTTTATAAGTAGGTGGCATGTAAAAATGAAAACTCACTACCTGTATACATTTTAGCTTGTAGCCAAAGAAGCGATTATTGTATTAACTAAAACTAATTTTAAACTACTTACTTAAGTTAAGATCTACGACTACCGTCTACATCTGAACTACTTATAAACCTTAAAGTACTGACTCATAAATTCCAGGTTGTACTCTAATGTACCTGCAAACCACGTAACAACATAATTGAGGTGTTTTCTATACACGACTAAAAACAACTACAAAATATCCTATATTAACAGAACTACTTCAATATTGTTATTTTCTACACAAGGACTGGCTAAGTCCGTGTATTATTTTTAATTGAAATAAATGTAAAATTTTATTTCGCTCAAATTGTTTTTACTTCCAAGAAAAATTGTATATAATCTACAATATACGGAGCCATACCTACAGCACACAATTACTTACACAACACAATATCTACTTATAATTTTGCTACAGCAATATCTACATCTGCACTACGTATAATTTTAAAATCGGTACTGACTCTCGCATTCCACTTTGTATTTTAGGGTACCTGTAAATCAGTTACAAAGTGAATAAGAGGCTACTCTTGACAATACTTAAATCAGACATGTGTAGTAGTCATAATTTATGTCATTGGAGTAGTTTAGTTAGATGCAAAGAATGTTACCGTCGCTTTGAACACACCACTCATACAAATCTAACTCTTACTTCATCACATGTGATGCTTCAGCAAGCAGAGCATTAGAAATAACAATTAAATACCAGTCTCTTGAAATTGATCAGGAATGTTTTAGCAGGTTGGGTTACTCTGAATAAATAGCCATGTAAAAGTTTCTTTCAGATTTTTGAATTGTAGATGCGCCTCCTGAGGCTCCGTAGAATAATAAAACAGGATAGGCACACCAATGTATAATAAAGATATCAAAAGGGAATGGAATAATTACAATAAATGAACGTAAGAAACTGTGTAAGGATATTAATTTTGAGTGTGAGATATCCTCATATCGTCTGCAGCAAGGGGGCAGGTTCACGAGACCGTCTGTGTCGCTGGATTGAAAGCGAATGAGGGTCCTCGGCATTTCAAACGGCCGCGCAGTTCCATGCGCCGGTCGGCAGATGTTTCGACACTAGACTGCCAGCACGTTTAACCGACTGCGTCCAGGGGGGTAATGGATGTATCTGGCCGCTTCAGAGTCAAAGTTTCATAGTTGACATGTTTCCATACATTGAGCGATGTTCAAAGTGAACCGCGTCAAAGGGACAAAACTTTGAATCTAAAATTTGAAAGAAAAATCTGTAGGGGCATTCAGTCACACTAACCCACCTGCTGAAATACTCCAGAAAAAATCTGAGAGACCTTGCAAAATCATCATAATCAATTGAGGCTCGAGCGCAATATGGAACTGAAAACAGCTGGTGAATTAGAAAATGCAAACTTACTGGTAAAGGGGAAACTAACAGACACGTTTGAGAGAAATCCTTTCGGAGGATGCCTCACAAACGGCATGGATAACGATGGCGTGATTGTCATAGTCGTCCCTGGTGGCAGTGCTAGTCTTCCGTCGTTCGTGATCCATAGGATCCGCTTCTGTCTTGAATGGGGAATGTTCTCCTTCGCTACTGGGTCCTGGTTGTTTGGAGATGCCATAGGCAACAGCGCTGCCAGGGCTATGCTGAGGATAACGCGGGGTATCGTCGTATCCATTGCGAAACTGAAATTATAATTAATTGGTAAAATATAGCTGGTTGTACCCAAATAGTGTCTCTGGCGTGTTGGTCAAAGTATTGCAATGATAATATTGTGGATATCGATGAGCCATTTTGTACAATATTGTTGTCGTTCAAAAACATTATTTGTTGATTAAAACCTCCATAAAGCAGCGTAAATACTGCCACTGTCTAAAATGACATTGTCATCTAATTGTAATAACATATTGCCCCTTCACGTGTTACAAAAATAAGTTTGATAATAAATTTAGAAATCATTATGGAGATAGCAGAATGTAATCATATACGAATAAGAGATGGCAACGATTATAGTATGAATGTTGAAAGGATGATAAAACGTTTTGAGGCGCAGTATAATTTGGACTTTCGATCTTTGCCGCAATGGGAGAAACTAGTTCAGCGGATGCATGTTTCCATCACAGACTGCAAACGCAAAATCCAAGGCGCCAACCGCCGGAAGACCCTAATTATTGATAAATTATGCCAAGAATTTTGCAGACCTTCTCCGTTTGAGCTTACCGAAAAATTAGCGCGTACTAGAAACAAGTGGCAAAGCATGAATAGTTTAATCAAAAATAAAATATCAGTGACATCACCAACGGACATGGTTAGTACAAAAGATGAATATGGATTCGATGAAATGCTTGAAGAAACAAGTGCTGGTCCTCCGAATACAGAGAATAATACTTCTGTGGAAGCGCTTGAATCTAAAGAAGAACTTATCTTACCTACAGAAACTGTATCTCATTTGCCTACCTTCATATGCACCAACCAGCATAAGCTTATATCGCAGCTCGGAAGTAATGACAGTTCTCTGAGCTGCATATCAAACCCAGAACTATTAGATATCAAGTCAGATGGTAGACGAAAAGAATGGATGTTACTAAATCAATGCACGAAAGTGGTTTGTTTTCCTAAGAAAGTCATCCTTAGTAACAAGTCTTTAGATGAGCAAATAGTGACATTCTCTTTACTAAATTGTGATTTCGAGTACCTCAACCTTAGGTACATGGGAGTTACAGATGAAGGTTATTTCAAAACTGCTAAAATTATACCAGTTACGCCTTTAAAATTGTATTCGGGTTTAGCAGTGACTTTTAAGTTTGTTTTTAGATTTCAAAATATAGAGGACTTCAATACGCACTTATATTTTAGAGTGGGTCAGAAAGTTCTATCTGAAGCCCCTTTAGAAGCTTTATGTATACCTGTAGCCAGTATAAATATTTGTACCACAGCAGTAAGTGTCCCGGACATAGTCACTATACCACCCATGTATTTCTGGCGAATAAACGCAAAAAATGGATTTCCCAGAAGTGCTGTCACTATTGATATAACAGGGGACTGCTCTTATGACTTACGAATAAGTAAAGTATCTGTGGATTTTACACAAGATCCACAAGTAACACATTCCATTGACGCTATGAGCCCCACCACAGAGAGTATGTTACTGAGGGAAGAAGATGAAGAAGTTATCACGCAAAGCAAAGCTTTGCTTCCTCCAATAGATTCAGAAGACACGGAGTCACTGAAAACAACTGACATAATTGTCTTAATTATCGAAGAAAGCATTGAAAAAGCATTAGATATTTTTGTTTTTGAAAAAACTTATGTACATGTGAAGCCAAATTCTAAGCAGCGCATTCCTGTTTATCTGACTAAAGCAGAACACATAGGTTTTCATCAAAGCTTTTACGAATTGGAATTTAATGATCCAGAAACGGTTGAAACTCTGTTTAGCAAGACTATCAAAGTGTTTGGAGAAGTGTTGCCTAACCCGGTACAAGTACAGCCCATTTTACTCGACATGACTAAATCACCTGTAATTCACGGATTTTGTGAAGATCGCTTTACAGTCACCAACAGACATAAATTATTTCCAGTGACCATAAAAATAAAATTAACAACTAAAATCAGCAAATTGATCCATGTTATTCCAATGGAAACATTGGTATCACCTAAATCCAGTGTTGAATTTTTGGTGAGATTCTGTTCTAAAGATCTAAGGCAGCCCTCGAAGGAAGATTTGGTCCATCTTACCTTTAAAATTATCGTTGTCGGAGATAAGTCGGTGTATCACAATCTTCCGCCATTATTTTATGAAGTAATTGCTCCATGTTCGTCTGAATTTAAGAAACTGTATAACAAGAAGTTTTTCAATGAATTCCCCGAACCTAGTGTACACGAACTAGAAGTAATCGCCCCACTGGAGGTGTCTGTACAGAAATCTCAGAAAAGCCTTAAATCTAACATTTATTCTCATCAATAAAAAATACGAAACACAGTCGGCTTGCTTAATATTTTTAACTAACATTTTGTTTTATTTATGACATCAATTTTAAAATATATTTGTCACGTAATTTAGTCTGTGTTTTGTTCTTAATTGGTAGTGGCTAATCTAGATTACGTTTATGCTAAACATTACCTAAAATCCCGAACATTTGTAAAGTTGACCTTCGCGATCTAGTGCACATAATATAAAACGGCAAAAGACGGTTGGCATAGACATGAGTTATCTCTAATATATCTATGTTATGGCAGTAATCGAGCTGGTTCCCGCTACAATCAGCAGTAAATCAGCCCAGTCTGATGAAACACATTGTGCTGTAATATGATTACGATCTGAGGGCGTATGAACTTGTCCTGCCCTGTCGGTCGTAAACCTTGCGTTCTGATTTTGGATGAAAAACAAGAATATTAGAAGAGATTTTCACATATACATATATACACTGAAACACCACTAATAACTATCACAGCTTTTAGTAGCGTACGTAAATAACAGATCATAGATTACAGACGAAGATATTTGACTAGCTATTAACGTATATTTCTAAACAATACTGAACCCTAGAACATGGCCGGGAATCGAACCTGGATCCTCATCATTCCGTGATGCGTGCTTTTTACCCTACACCTAATATAATTTCTAACGGGTAAACCGTAAATACAACAATCGAGAAGTAAAATTCTTGATTCATTTGATAGTGGCTACTAAGACACGGAGTTGAGGAACTGGTATTACCTTAGGCAATGTTGAGCGTTGTGTACAGAAAATTAAATGGTAATAGGAGAGAAAATGATCGATGATGGTATTCTTGATGTTGTTTCTCAGTTTCATTTTAATTGTTAATAAATTACATCCTCGATTGTACAGACCTTGGTTTCGAAATTTCGTAATTGTATTATTATTTCCAAATTCCGTAACTTGAGGCACGTAGCGACTGCTAGTAAGTTAGGGAACACTCATATAAAAACTTTTTTTATTGTTAAATCAAATATTTAACGAATTATCGAACTTGATTAGCGAGCATGCTACGTGATTCACTCCAGACACGTTAATTTCAATAACTATTTCGTTTATTGGCATAGCTTTGTACGGTTAGTCGCGCTCATGAAGTTTGTATGCATTTCGTATGGTCATTATTGTTTACCAGTTTGTAGGCTTTCTTAATAACCGTTACGATTCTGGCTCTTTTGTCTTGTAGCTAACAATCGGTGGCGCAGTCACGAACGCTTGCATAGACTTAACAAACTTTATATGCATTACCTTCTTACCCTACTTGTGGCTGTTTCAAATCATGAATGAGCTGAAAGACGTTGTTCACACGTTTTCAAGTTGTTCTACATAGGTAGGACTGAAACTTTCGAAGGAAATAAAACGTGGCTTTTATGGCAAGGTTAACGAAACGTCTAGAGGCGGCAAAATTCGATTAGACTTTGCAGTTGTATGTCGTTACAACACGTATTGCAATAAGCGCTTCTGTCTGTAGAATTAGACACCGTAGGTATGGTCGAAGAAACTGAATCACGTACCTACCTTTTCTCATACCATTATTCAATAATGGTGTATGGTAAGTAATTGTGACATTTGTTGTGAAAATGTGGTACGCGACTCAGTTTTTGACTGTACAGGCACTCATAGGTACAATTAAATAAAATCCTGTGATAAAAAAATTGCATTCGTAGCTAATAAAATAATATTACTGTTCAGAATAAGCTAAGTCGATTGTCTAATTAACTATACGTGCGTGTAGTCGACCTACATGGATACGAGTCCAGCTACTTCTCATTCGATCAACGATTTATCGATACACGTTGTCACTTAAGAATCGATAATTTCGAATCGATTGTTAACGCCATCGGGATTTATATTCACTCCATGCGATTACTTTCACAATGTCATGTTATTTTTAAGGAGGTATTGACGAATTTTTGCTGTGAAAAGTTTGGCACCAACTGCGCATTTTAAAGCCGTTTTTTGGTAAGTATGTGAATACAAATTAGGATTTCCACGACTCCTTCGAAACCTCGATAGGTACTCATAAACACTTTTTCTTATGAAACTTCTGGTAATTTAACATTTGTTTGGTTTGTCCTGTCACTGTATCATTTGCTTATTCAAGATATACCTAGTCATTTTTAATGCCTATCTAAAACTACCTAGTAATACTGCGTAGCTCATATTTGGCATAACTACACTTGAGTATTTTGTAATAACGGCAGTCAAAATTGTATATGATGTAAAACAAAAGACAAACAACGGAAGGTTAAGCTACAGGGTCGCTGACTTTTAAAGATTTGTGTGGAAAAAGAAAGTATTTTTCCATCGAAACTAACATTACAACCGAAGTTACGTATGGTATAAGTGATCAACTCAAAATAAGTACTTTTAATTGGAGTCAGTGACCTTTGAAACCTATTTGTTTATTGTTATTATTGCCAAAGTTTAAACAGACTTCCATGTTTCTTCTATGCTGGTCTGGGAGCAAAGAAAAAAACATAGAATGTACCAGTTGCTTCTCTTCCCGCGCAGATGGTAAAAGCCCATCGAGGGATTGAGCGAAAATCTTAGGGATCATGTTATATAGGCGATGTGGCTATCAACCCATCACCGTTTTGACTCCCCTTTCCATCCTTACGCCCACAATCATGCTAAACGTGTCCTGTTACCTTTAGGCTCTGTCTACCCCGTAAGGAATAAAGACGTGATTTAATGTATGTATGTAACCAGACACGTTTACCCTCTTGACTTTCGACGTTAGGTCAATTACCAGCATGGTTAATTAATTACCTCGTTTACCCTGCGCGTACCTGCATCCTTATAATTCGAAATTCGATTTTCGAAGCTCGTTTCGTGCCGTTCCACTCACACTAATATTCATTAACTTGAGAATAAAAGGGACGGAATGAAACGAATTTTGAAAATCGAATTTCGGAGTCATGTCGGGCTCTCTATCTATGGTTTACTCCTTCCCCTCTGCGCGTGGCATCTTTTCCTGATTGGACAATAGTATTGCTACTAACTCTCAAGATTACGCGCTAATAAACAAGAAACGAAACAAGTTTTTCTTGAGGATAAACGTTAAATATGTATCTAGTTTAGTGTCTCTTAATTAACAAAAAAAAAATTACCTTGCTACTCCGTTACTCACATTTTATTTACATTCACATTTATTTTTGTTCATTGAAATGGACCTCCGCAAAGTAACGCCTGATTCAATAAAATGTCTCTTAATAGGCTAAAACTTGGCGACTAGTAGAGACTTTATACATCTCTACTATAGACTAATATAATTTAAGGCTCGGGGACCTTATACATCCCTTTTATAAATGTATATTGCGGCGCATTCTTCTTGGCAATGATGGTCTTTCAGAATGCGTTGGTAGTTTCAAAAAAGGCATGTTGGCCCTTGGCGGCCAATTTGCAAAATTTTTTTTTTTACTTACTGATCATTTTCTGCAAGTCAAAGGACATACTATGTCGAGTTTTATACTATGTCGTGAAGCATTTGAAATTTACCTTAGTGTAATGAATGTTAAATTTAATATCAACTAGCTTTTGCCCGCGGCTTCGCACGCGTGAACCATGAGCATTTCAAAGAAGCTAGCAATCAAGCAAACGAACACCCAAACCTATGCAAGCAGGCATGCAAGCAGGCAAGCAAGCATGCAAGCAAGCATGCATGCAAGTAAGCACGCAAGCATGCATGAAAGCAAGTATGCAATCAAGCATGCAAAGCAAGGACTCAAGCAAGCATGCAAGCAAGCGTGCAAGCAAGCATGCATGCAAGTAAGCATGCAAGCAAGCATGCATGCAAGTAAGCATGCATGCATGCAAGCATGCATGAAAGCAAGTATGCAATCAAGCATGCAAAGCAAGGACTCAAGCAAGCATGCAAGCAAGCCCCCGCATTGCCCCGCTGCCTTAATTTTTCTGAAACTGTAAATATTACAGGATTTTTATAAAACAAACCTAACCTAACCTAAAGGGCTGTCCTAAAATATACCTAACCCAAATAGCTTTTGCCCGCGATTTCGTACGCGCTAAGATGTAAAACGAAAAAATAAGTTTTTTCCCGTTCCCGTGAAAATTTTGGGGAGTGCTTTCGGAGTACACTTAAAGCCTTTAAAGAAACACACGTTATAAATGTTAAGTCTCTTTCTTCCGCTGTTTCGTCTGGAAACGTAAAATCCCGGTTTTTCCCGTTCCCGTAAAAATGTTAGGAAATCCTTTGTTAATGCTTCCTTACACTCCCTAAGGAAGCTAAATGCTAAATGCTAAATTTCATCTTTCTATAACCAGTAAAACGAAAAACCCCGTTTTTCCTGTTCTCGTGGGAATTTCTGGAAACCCTTTCTTAGTGCTCCCATACACTCATCAAGGAAGGTTCTTACCAATTTCTACGACCAGTAAAACAAAAAATCCCGTTTTTTCCCTATCCCGTGGGAATTTCGAAAAATACCTTCTTAGTGCACCTCTAGGATACTCAAGGTATATGTGTGCCAAATTTCAATTTTCTAGCCATATTATGCCTACCGCAGTATTTCTTTGTAAACAAATATTTTTCCCGTTCCCGTGGGAATTTGGGAAAGTACTCTCTTAATGCTCCTCTGCACTCCCGAAGCAACCTACATGCCGAATTTCAGCTTTCTGCAACCAGTAAAACGAAAAGTCCCGTTTTTCCGGTTCCAGTGGGAATTTCGGGAAATCCTTTTTTTATTGTTTACACTCCCCAAGGGAACTTGAAGGCCAAATTTCAGTTTTATACGACCAGTAAAACGAAAAATCGATCCCGTAGAACTGAAAATATAAATCCCGTTTTTTTCCTTATCTCGTGGGAATTTCCAAAAATCATTAAGACATTATTTTACTATTATAATCACCTACTTCTATGCCAAATTTGAACAGTCTAGTAATTATAGTTCATAGGATTTCGTTTAACTGAATATATAAATCCCGTTTTTTTCCTTATCCCGTTTGAATTTCCAAAAATCCTGAAATTAGTTTCTTCGTTTTGTAATCACCTACTTTTGTATCAAATTTGAAGAGTCTAGTTATTATAGTTACTGAGATAGCGTCACTCGGAGTCGAATATATAATTCCCGTTTTTTCCTTATCCCGTGGGAATTTCCAAAAATCCTTCCTTAGTGGATGCCTACATTGTATAAGGTATCTATGTGCAAAATTTCAAGTCTCTAAGTCCAGTGGTTTGGGCTGTGCGTTGATATATAGTTAAGTCAGTCAGTCAGTCAGTCAGTCAGTCAGGACTTTGAATTTTATATGTATAGATTGGAACCGACTCCATGGTCTCATCGTTTTTACAGTTCCGCTACTCGCGGCCGTAGTTTTCTTAGAGATCCTGCGGTCCCTTCCACAGTACCTAACTCTTAACTACTCGTAATAATAATTAACAAAACCATCAACCAATGACAATCAATCCAGTAATGTCCAGTAACAATCGGATAAAACATCCTCGAATGATGAAAACCTATTCACGTATTAAGTACCCATTAACCCCATCGCGGTACTTGTTTGACAGCTTGTGGTTGACCTAAAGAGAATCTAGATTGGCGCAGTGTACGAATGTTGCCGGAGGCAGAGGTTGCGGTGTGAATCGCGGCAATTCATCGCTGCCAAATGTGTTATTGTTTTAACCTGTGGCG
This sequence comes from Pandemis corylana, assembly GCA_949127965.1. Lineage (NCBI taxonomy): Eukaryota > Metazoa > Arthropoda > Insecta > Lepidoptera > Tortricidae > Pandemis > Pandemis corylana. Next base: position 7,846,347 of record OX421867.1, on the reverse strand, counting down.
GTCTTTATAGGCCCGGAATGGCATTTATTGCGAGAAGACTATGGTTATTACGCGCTGCGGTATAAGGTGTGCTAGTTTTGGTTTCGCAAATGTTTGCTCTGTGCCTGCCAAGTGTTTTTGGTGCGTTTCACGTTACTAGAATAGCTTTGGCCGAGTTGTTTCAGGAAACAAAGTTAGAGGATAGTGGTTGTTGACTTCTGCGTAAAATTCCATTATCGCTATCCCTATGGTACTACTATGGTAACTATGCCAAGCATTGGGATAAAAATATCCTATACCTACTTATCCTTTTACAATGTCCCTCCTACTTCGGCCCCTAAATTTGTCAGATTTAGGTGTGAACACGTGACAATCGCATAGGTACTTAATGAGGTGTTTGGGCTATTTGGAAGTGATAAACCAATCATTTTTTAAGTCCAGCCAGCAAACGATCAGTAGGTCAATAATATACAATGCATATCGAAGGAAGGCCTCCGTCCCTTTTATATTTAAATTCTATTGTTTAAGTTCAAAACTGTATATGGCAAAATATTTTCTTCTACGTTTTCCTTCTAGATCCTGGGTTCCCAACCTGGGGGTAATTACCTCCTCGGGGGTAAAATCGGTTTTTCGCGGGAGTCATGTGCTGGTTGGCTGGGCTGGCATGCTGCATGCTGGCAATAGCCTTGCCTTAACGAGTAAGCTCGCATGTGAGGGGTAAAATCCGTGACCCTAGTTAGGTTATAAGGGTAAGGGAACTGAAAAGGTTAGGAACCACTGTCTTGTGTTAGTACAAATCATTCCCAAATACACTTAGGTACCTACCTACCTATTAAAAGTGACTACTGATGTTACTTATTCTTACGAATATTCTTAATACGAAAATTTGTGAGAACGAATGTCTGTTACTCTTCCGCACAAAAACTACTCAATGAACATACATACATACATACACATATATAAATAACGTCATTATTCCTTACGGGGTAACAAGACCTAAAGACCACGTTTAGCATTATTGTGGGTAGATGGATGGAAAGGGGAATCAAAATAGTGATGGGCCGCTAGCCACATCGCCTACAACATGATTCTTAAGATTTTCGCCCATTCCCTCGATGGACTTTTACCATCTGCACGGGAAGAGAAGCAACTGGTACATTCTAAGTTTTTGCTTTGCTCCCAGACCACCATGGAAGTATACACAGTAACTTACAATATGTCAACAGCTTGCCTCAAAATATATTTAAGCACCTACGCATTTATGCAAAAAACGTTAACCCAATAACACACTTAGAAAGCATAAGTGTAAATAATGATGCGCAATATAAAATGTGCAGGAAAATAAATAGGCTTAAAAGTAGGACGAATATACAGAACAGAAGTTTATCGTGACACTTTGAACAGGCTCGACGGGTTCATTTAAATCCTTCCATGTACATTTTATCGCGGTTAGGGCAACGACACATTGACGGAAAATTATGTCATCATCATCATCATCTCCAGCCTGTATACGTCCCACTGCTGGGCACAGGCCTCCTCTAAGAACAAGAGGGCTTGAGCTATAGTTCCCACGCGGGCCCAGTGCGGATTGGGAACTTCACACACACCATTGAATTCCTCACAACGTTTTCCTTCAGCGAAAAGCTCATGGTAAATTTCAAATATAATTGCGCACATAAATTCCGAAAAACTCAGAGGTGCGAGCCCGGGATTCGAACCCACGAACTTCTGCTTAAGAGGACACAGGTCGAACTACTGGGCTACCAAGGCTTTATTTTAAATTGTATACTTAGTTGAATTTACGGCGTATCTTCCAACAGCTGAAATTACGTGCAAGCTACGGCTATTATGAATGCTCTAAGCTTCGCTAAGTGAGTTTTATTTGATAGTCCCTTGTCAAATGACAAACGTTTGTTAAGGATCAGTTACATTTTAATTGTTATTATCTTTAGTCATTAATTCACGAGTCAATTTAATTTTTAGTATACAAAATTGTATCCAAATGTTCAATAAATCTATAGATACTAAACTAATATTATGAGATTCTAAACGACACTGAAAATTAGAACACAGAAAAATCCGAAAAGTAATGCTATGGCCGGGAATCGAACCCGAAACCTCGTCATTCCGTGACGCGACACCCATAGCAGGTGGGTAAGCCTTCGAATTTTTCTATATGTTACTAGCTGTCAATATATCTTTCTTTCTTTGTTTGTTTTGTACTGAACCGATTTAAACAAATATATTTTTGATGGAAAACTGTACTATCCCTGATTGATACTATATTATCCGAGTAGGTTAGTCCAAAATACCCGCAACAAGCGTAAGTAGCGGGCAACAGGTACCCAGTTCAAAATAATTAAGCACAAAGTTTGAACAATTTCTATAAGTGAACATAGCATATCGACAGTTCTGTGGCATAATTTCTGTAAGTGTGAAGCTGTCCTTAAGTTAAGGGTTCACATCACATACGTAAAATCATGCGCACAATATATTCGTGTTCGTGTTTACATTCTGCGGTGTGGGTCGGAAATAGGCGCCACGCTTGAAGCTGTCGAAACCGTACTTTAATTAATACAAAACATTAGAAAAAGACAATTTTGAAAAGTAAATGGAGCTATCGAGAAATTTTGATGATTCGATGGTTGTCTGGTAGAGCTCGCTTTTAAGCGAAAATATCGCCTATTGTCTGCCTTTTCTATTTGTTATTTTTTAAATTCAGTGAACTGATATTTGGTGGTCATCAAATAATATTTGTATTGTATTGTATTTCGCGGCAACATAATATTCTGTTTATATATACCAGATGTTGCAACATAGTCAGTAACCTGCGGGAAAGTTTTACCTTTCCCGGGATAAAAAGCAGCCTATGTTCGTCACCATCAGGCACATTGTAGCATTCCATCAGTGACAGTATTTTTAGAATCAGTTAAGTAGTTTAGTAGTAGTTAGTGTTTCCTTTATTCGTGCGTAAATATCTAACAAATACTGATTAAAATGTCAATTTTCGTTTGCGAAAATTCACTAAGGTACCGTTGAAAACACTCCCCATTATGAACTAATGTTATAAGTACCTATGCATTTATAGAATACTTAGTATTTCCAGGATAAACCACCTGTTCTTGGCCTTAGCTTTTTATTGAACTCTACATAGTTGCTCTTATTATAACTGTGCAAAATCTATTAAAAAAACTAGATGTTAATGATTCAAATTAAAGTGCCAATAGTGATCAACTTCCACTAATGTGCTCATGTGGACAATTGCTATCATAAAGTTTTAAAAGTTTGTTCTTAGATAGATAAACATTTTTCAAACTTCTTCCATCAATAATTAATTAAGTCCGCATTACGTTTTTATAAAAATAAACGTCTATCAATGTTTTTTTAGGTCTCACACTGTCAGATTAAGTTAATGAACTAAGTATGTAATAACGGTCCAATATTATTAATCCGCTAATAAATAAAAGTGCGAAATTAACCGAACACGTTTGTTTTTCAATGCAATATTAATTGCCACTGCAAAAAACTCACCTGATTATCACAACTGGTTTGCTAATACTGAGATAGAATCTTTGACTACACCACTTTGAACACAAACTGTCAATTGTTTTGCGGGTTTCACGGCAAATTGTCACTGTTACAAGCACAAGTTTTCCCGCCGTGCTCTTCCGCCGAAATAATGACTCCCGGAACGTCGACTCCAGCCCCCAGTCCTTGCGTCTGTAATTCCTTCCGCCGAGACGTTATCGACAACGACTTTGTATTCATTCGCCGCCGAAACTCTCTACGCTTATTGTGATGCACGGCGCGTCCTTCGCGTTTCGTTTTGAAAGACAATAGAGTGTCGAAGCACCCCTGGGTGATAGGGGGGTCATCGTGTTTATGGTGCGGTTGGCATAAGGTCGGGTGTTGGCAGTTCTCGCGTGGTGGCCATGCTTGCAGAGAGCGTCGCGGGCGACGGCGCGGCGGTGCCGGTGCGGAATGGAGCCTCGGTCGGCATAATCGTTCGATGTCGCCTTGCCAGTTGGCCACTGGGTTAGCGGCGTTCCTTTTCCTGCTACACCACTTTAATAGGTAACATACTTGCGTCTCGATGAACGCATTTTTGATTAAATGCACCTGCCGGCTGTTTCGGGGTCTCAGCGCCAGATCGGTTACCTCTAATGGTTTAGTAAGGACATGCTTTATTTTATTACTGTTGTAATTGAAAGTATGTATAGGTACTCTACATATTATGTATAACTTAATTATACAATTAAGAAGAATCGCGGTCCCTTCGCTCTCAAAGGCTTTCACAGTTATACTTACATAACTTGTCAGGTAGGTAGCTAGTTGCATTTAATTTCCTAGACTTCACGTGTTTGAAAATAATTTAATAATTGATGATTATGGTCGTCATCAAAAGAAACAATATACAAGTTGTCTGAGAATGATCCAAAATGTTTTACCGGGTGTTTGGGTAAGTATGATTGTACTTCTGTACCTATATTATGTTTTTCATTATAATTTTGGATTCAAAATTAAGCACTTACTTACTCCTTTGATGCCATACACTTTGAACATCAACCAATTTATAAAAGTACTCAAATAAAAAATAGGTACCGAAAAACATTTACAGAGGTCATACTAACACAACCATATGCTGAAGTTTCCCGAATTAATTTCAAGACAGTATAAATGTTACATTATTATTTAAGCTGATGACACCCGGAAATGTCACCTTGGTCTGATCAGCTGGCTCGAAAAGCAAGCACGTGCTGAATCGAAGCAAATTATAGATACAGTCCACGTAAAAAAACGAAAGCGAAAACTCTAAATAAGACGTATGGCATACGTCAGAGGCAATCATCACGGATTGTGCGGCAGAACTGGGCCGGAACAATCGTGAGGAAGGCTGTTGTAATATACCTAATAGTAACAAGCGGTAACAGCAATTACGGAAGTCAAAGCCGCATCCTAATCCGTTATTAGAAAATAAAAATAGCGTAGTAGGTTGCGAACCGAAAAGAAGTTCGCTGGCAAAGTCACTTTTGCCAAGAAATTGTATGTCATTTTATTTTGATCTACGGTCCTTATTAAATTAGGGATTCATAATTAAAAATACAACAAAAACAGAAAAGAAACCATTGGGATGTTCGTCTGTCTGATTAGATCGTTTTTCTTTGGAACATGTAGATGTATCAAGTTTAAATTTATATGAAACACCTAGGGCTATAGCCCTTCCGATCTAATCATAATCATAATCATTTATTAAGCCATTTAGCATCATTTATTAAAAATCTTATGAAGGTCTAGTTTTATACAAAAACCGTGGGAACCAAAACCTATAGGATACTACCGGTTGACATATAATTTTATCTCGCAAGAAATTAGACATCCCAACTCGAGGATAGAAAAAAAAGGAACATCCGCAAAAATACTTTTTTCTTAAAACTTCTATCAAGTACGAACTTGTTTAGTTAGCTATTCGAACTCGCACTTCTTGCTCTTATTTCGATAAATAGAGACAAACATTACGTTTCAAGTAGCTAACGTACCTACAGTGCTAGTAGGTATGTTAGAGGTAATTAATGCTATGTTAATACGGAGCCACAGAAATCTAACAATTTCCGATAGGTACATCAAGGAATCACCACTGTCTTGATTTACAATGGGCTATTTGCAAATCAACCCATGTTTCTCAAAGTAGAAACTCCGCATGCGGAACAAGCACCCTTCCATAAATAATACATTTTACATATCATTGTTGTGTTAATTAATTTGACCCAAATACTTCTGTGAAAATCATCCAGACGGGGGCAACAGCGAAACTACTTTTGTTCAGTGGCACACATTTTCAAGGAAACAGTTGAAAAGACTTATAACAATTGCATTGGTTCCCGTTCAAATGGTTCCTCGTCAGTTGAAGTAGGCATTGTTTAGAAGCGACTGCAGGTGATTAAGCATCTACTTGATATGCAAAACGTTGACTGACCATGACTTTCTTCTAAAAACTTAGTGAGTGACGATTTATTGTTAGCAATGAGACAACGAGGATGTAGGTTATGGTCGGTGAACTTTTTATTGTTGTCTACTATTTAAATAATTATTTACAGCATTTTTACGAGTTGTAATGGTTCTTATAGAGATAAAACCTAATGAGAACTAGAAAAAGATAGATAATCTTTTTAAGGAAAACGTTGTCATACTGCCGGTCCCCAAAATAGTGTGATTACGAAACACAGTCACGTTTTCAATTAAGAAATAAAAACAAGATATTTTTTAAATCTACAATTTAGAAATAATCCTAGACATTAGTTACATACATTCTGATGTTCCATTTAGACTTGGTTCATTATCAGTTTTTCGAGTAGTTCTACAGTTTCCACAAACGTAAGTACCGCAAGAAAACAAAACATGCCCGCCTTAAATTACTTACATATTGCTGTAAAGGGTACATTCATAAAGGAAGCGATCCAAAAGAGACAGAAATAGGAGATTTTCTGCTTTGCTATGTGAAATAAACCTTAAAGAAACGTGGAGTGATTCCCTCTCATAGACTCCCGTATCACCAAGGAGATTGTAGATACCAATGTAGAAAAAAAATTTACTTGTGTTGTGATAAATAATACCTATGAAAACAAAAGCCAGACAATTTAAATTCGCAACATGTGCGAAAGGTCAAAAGGGCACGCTGTTCAATTTTGCAGAATATTTCGCATGCGACAAGATCTTGAAGCAAAAGTTGAAATGTGACTCGGATACTAAACGGATTTAGAGAGCGTTCTTTATTTCACTTTGTGATAAAATTGGCGCGTTCAATGTTACATCAGTTGTGATAATCGGGATCGTGTTTTGTGTCGAGTCGATTAAAAGATTAGAGCAAAATAAAAGCAGCAAATCCTAAACAAAACTAGAACTCTGAGCCTAGAGAGCTCAAATATCCGTTTCTCCACATTATTGCTATGTGTTTTTATACTTAAGTGGTAAGGAAAATGTTAAAGTAAATCCTTAGGGGTCGAAAATGGCCTGAACTGCTTTGAGAAGAGGATGGTACTTGTCGGGGGCACTGCCGTGCCCCAGATAAAAAACGCTTTTTGTGGTTTTGGTTCTACCTTGAGAGATTGTGGGAATCGTTTAGTAAACTATTAAAAATCACGTAGTACACTATATACACAATTTATTTACACAAAGTATTCACAAACAATTATATTAAGACGGAGCGACATTGAAAAACACTACACGCGTGCAAGTCTAAACAGAAGAGAAACGCGCATGCGCGAGTTTTGTCAAACTCCCAGGTGCACTGAAACCGGAAACGGAAATCAACGAAACAATTAAGACTATTTACAATATTATAATATATACAAAAATAAGGCAGTCGGCACAAGATGTCACTATTGTGACACACCCCACAGTATTGTCGATCCTGATGTTATTCGTTTAATAACGATCAGGAGTAAGCAAATGGCCGTCAGTTCTGATAAATACACAAAGCCATTGAATTCTGAAATGTACATAGCTAGGTAGTTAACGTCAGAGACATATCAATTCCTTCACTTCATTTCCGATCAGGCACTTATCAGTTTGCACACTCAATTCATCTGTAAATAATTTCGGATAGTGTTTTTCTCTAGGCACAACTTTGTATATAAACTGAAGTCAAATAGAGTCCGCGTTCTCAACCTCCTTAGATAGCGCATAACGGCTGCCACCTGACCCCTGACTCACAGGTTAAGCCTTGCAGGTATCCTCGTTCCAAATAAAAAAGCAATTGCATCGAATGTTCAGGTACTCGCTTTTGTAGTTGATTAAGCTATAAGTCATATTATACACACTAGCAGATTATTTTGTATAGCAGATTAGCTAGTAGTAGTTTCAAAAGTTTGTAATATCTATTCAAATATTTAGACTTTAGACTTCGTATCCCACAAGTAATAACCCTAGGTCGTGTTGCAATTTTTACTCTCTTCACATTTTCGTTTCCTAATTTAGGAGGAATTTGTGAAAGAAAAGTCAAAAACATCAAATCTTACGCACAATCGCAATCATCTTATCGTTCTTATCAAGTCTTAAAGTCAAACGTGCAGTTTTAATTTTGTTTTTAGATATTTCGCAGCACATTATCGAAAATCAAGTTAATGAGAAACAAAAGCATCGCAAACATAAAGCTCCACCTGTTTTTACCGTTAACCGCCTCCCTAAAATATTGCAGCCTCGATGCCTACATGTTTCGATTACTTTCTCGCATCTTTCGCGACCACGATACGTATGGAATAATCGACCTGCCATTTATTTCGATTTTATGACTTTGCTTGATATAGTGATGACAATCCGCCGTAATCATTCCGTGCATTACAATAACTGATGAATATGAAAAATAATCAGCTGTATAACAGCAAAATTATTATTAGGTTAAACGGTTTCTTTCTGTGATACATTATAAATGTCAGGATAAAATTGTGTCGGGATATGTGACAATTGTAACAGTAAACACTCCTGTAAAGTATGTCCTTTGGGTCTACTAGTATATGCATTAATTTTATAATTTATTATGTAGTATAAAAAGTCAATTAGGTACTTCTTGCATTTGCTTTTCTTAGACCTGGTGTAAGGTGTGTCCGGATTGCTGTCACTTTCTTACACACGAATCTTGTCCATAAGCAGCCATGCTGGTCCTTATACTCTGATACAGTAAATGAATAGTGTTGTGAGAAAATCGTTCATCCCCTCTAGGTTGGCAATGTATCTGTAATCCCTCAGATGGTTCTATATTCGAGTATCTAGTTCTATAGGAAACGTCCAAACACTTCAAAGCTATTCAATTCACCGTAAACTATGTAGGTACTCAAGTAATTTCATATGTCCTATCAAGTATAAGGAAGTTGCCTAATCTGTATATACCTATTTGCGCGTCTAACCTAACGTCCGTACCTAAACAAAAGATACCGCTTAATGGCCTTATTAATCTATCCTTATCTACTAAGTTCCAACAATCAGTATTATCAATCGATTAAACACCTCACCACGATGTTTTAAGGGAAATAACCAAGAAATAGAACAACTTTTATTAATGTCTCGTCAAATTTCGTATTTCGACTACTGTCGAGTTGCGATCAGTTACACATTTTGCTAGTGACCGCATTATAGAAGAACACGGTCATACAATTTTCCGATTTTCATTATACCGTGCCATTCGGATTCAAAGACAACTGAAAACATTTGGAAGTCCAATAATGTCTAGAGACATTAAGAAACTAAGCGCAGTCTTAGTAGTTCGATATTTTGCACAATGCTGCCTTGTATTATATACCTAGGCGAGAATTACATACATACATACATAAATCACGTCTTTATCCCTTAAGGCGTAGACAGTCCAAGGTAACAATCACACGCCAAGACATGCCATGATGGTAAGGACATGCCTTGACTTCACTAAGTATATCGCGAAGATAGAAAAAAATATTTATGAAGGCCACGCTTAGCATGATTGTGGGCAGGTGGAAAGGGGAATCGAAATAGTAATAGGTTGCTAACCGCATCACCTATAACATGATTCCTAAGATTTTCGCCCATTCCCGGGCGAAATTAAAACGGATATTTACGTACCTAATTCCCATAGGATAGAGACTTCTGAAACAGAAATGAAGCCGCGGGTATAGGTACGCTAGTTAAAAGTACGAACGCTTTTTCGTTTTTGTTATAAAGTTTTACAATAAACTAGCTTCTGCCCGCGACTTCGTCCGCGTAAAATTATACTTAAGAATGTATTATACATATAATATAAACCTTCCTCTTGAATCACTCGTATCTATTAAAAAAAACCGCATCAAAATCCGTTGCGTAGTTTTAAAGATCTAAGCATACAAAGGGATATATCTAGACATATTGCGGATAGTAACTTTTTTTATACTACTAGCGACCCGCCCCGGCTTCGCACGGTATATTATTCATGTATTATAGGTACATATAAACCTTCCTCTTGAATCTATTAAAAAAACCGCATCAAAATCCGTTGCGTAGTTTTAAAGATTTAAGCATACATAGGGATATAGGGACAAAGAAAGTGACTTTGTTTTATACTATGTAGTGATAGTGATATAGTGACAATAATCACGGTATATAATTTCAGCCACAAATTACCTACTTAATGATAACACGATAACGCTATCGCTCCAATTCAATCAGTTTGTGATTGTCGTTTGAAGTGCTATGTTGCAATGGCGGAGAAGTTAAAGAAAAAGCCATCGTTTTTCTCCTTGAAAAGTTTCAAGGAGCGCAAGGATGGTAACGTGAGCCCTAGGACTCCGACGACGCCCAACGGGCAGGAAACGCAGTTCTTCCGGTCACACACGTCTAGCAAGTATTCACATAGTCAAGAGACAAAAAATCGTAGGTAAGCTAAACTTGGTAGCGAAGGTCCGCTATGGGGTCGTGGTCCACTTACTTTGGTCCACCCGGCAAAAATGCAGATTATTTTAAAACAAAAATAGGTGGGTTAGGTTAGTTAGGTATCTGCATTTGCTAGAAGGACAAAGGACCCAGAAAAAGGGGCTCCGCCCTTGGGCGGAGCTCCGTCGAAAACCAGTTGGACAAACAGTAGGTAAACTACGACCCATAACCGCAAAGCTTTTTGCTTAGAAATATCAAATACTATGAGAACGTTTGTAGCCGTTCCGATCCGCTAGTGACGTTGCCAATTTTCCCATACTGATTTAGACGTCTACGTGAACGCGTTGGAGGCGTTTTTTGTGCGAAAACTTACACTAGAGGCTGAGCGGTTAGTGGAAGTTATTTTGTCTCAACTACCGTCTCGATGAACAATAAATATTTACCTTGCTACTCCGCTACTCACGTGCAAGATAACCAAGCCTGTGCGAAATATATATATTGCGGGGTATCTACGGGATCATTTTCAAAGTTTAGTGAGCACAACTATTACACGTGCAAACCAAAGTCGTACTGATTTGAAAACATGAATAAACTTAGTGTCCCACATTCATATATTCATTTCTAGTCCTTTTTTTCTTGTAGAGGGATCGAAAAGCGTCAGTCTGTGTGGTGAAAGGGATAATTAAGTTTGTGGGATTTATATTTGTTTTATGTGGCACTAGTGCATTACAGGGAGGGATGTGCATGAAAACATATATATTTCGCACAGCCTTGGTGGTCTTGCACGTGAGTAGCGGAGTAGCAAAGTAACGTCTGGTTCAATAAAATACCGTCTCGACACGGCGGAATTGTCAAATTATGATTATGTTACTGTTTTGTGCCGCTAAGGTGCTGTTAATTTTTCGATACTACTTGATGCATTACACTAGCGTGACTCTACATAATGTACCGTTAATTCTTATCTCCGGGGTTTCCGTAGGCGTAGAAATAAAAATTGTAGTAGAATGATAGATTTGCACCAAAGATTGTACGAACTTCTGTTGTCTAATGTCTCTTATCTAAATATCTTTATCCGAACTATTCTTGTATATTTATTTTAATTATGACGCCTCCAATCATTTCGATGAAATTTGCTATGTAGGAGTTTTAAGGGGCGGACAATCGATCTATAGCCAGGTCATTTTTCCGAGTTTGCAAACACCTAGTTTAGCTCGGTCGCCCAGGTACATATAGTAAAGGGGCATCCATTAAATACGTGAGGCATTTAGGAGGGAGAAGGAGTTTGAGGAGAATCTCACCCAATCTCACGTGGAGCAGAGTTGGGTAAATTGTTTTGTCCATTAATACGAACCATCGCAAAGTAACGCCTGATACAATCAATTACGTGTAAGTAGCTTATTTTGACAATTTGTTTTGGGAGCAGGTTATCAACGGGTGGTATCAAGGAGCTAGTGCAATGCGCGCTATGCCTAGAGGTCCTCCACAACCCGAAGATGCTGCCGTGTCAGCACACTTTCTGCATGGCTTGCTTGGCTGTATACATTGCAGGTATGAAACTACCCGACTTTCGCTCCTACATTACTTCAAGTTTAAAGTGTCAAAAATGACGTGAGGAAGGTGGTGAGGTTAGGTAGACGAGGGTGAATTGTTGTCACTTGAAACTTGAGACTTGAAATAGTGAAGAAGTGGCATTCCACTGAGAATAAAGACTTCTTAAGCTAGAAGCGAAACTAGGTAAATATCCAAGTGTTTTTGACCGCAAAATTCAAACGTCCTGGGTTATCCTGCCACAATCATGGCCATAATGGAAGGACAAGTCGCAACAACGTTGAACAAACTAGAGTCTGCTTTGATACTGTCTTTTGTTTCTTTTAACAATATTTACTTAGAGGATAGTGACGAAATAAAAACTCCTTTCATCATCATCTCCAGCTTATATACGTCCCACTGGGCTCAGGCCTCCTCTCAGAATGAGAGGGTTTTTTTTACACGCTACCTCCAACGTGGTTGGAGCCTATTTTGTCAATTTTTCCTATTCTATACTCTCATACTAAGTCCCGCTTTTGCTTCTGCTCGTTCTGCCATTCTACATACTTGTTCTTTCTTTCATTAAGCATCATTCTTGCTTTGTCTAATCTTTGCTTACTAACTTATTGCCTATCTTATATTTATTTATTACGTTCATTCTGTTCTCTTTGTCATTCTTTATCTTTTGTTCAATTTCATGCTTAGGGTTGGGGGGAATAACAGTAACAGCTCAGCAATTTTTTATCAACCTATCGCATTTGGGTCCAGAACTTATTTACTATAATTTTTGTTTACTCTTACATGTAATATTCTTATTTTATCTTACTTCTATTCTGTATGATATTGTCCATATAACTCAGTATATCAGTATATCATACTTGAATGAGAGGGATTAGGTTGGGCTATAGTTCCCACGCGGGCCCAAAACTCCTTTGAAAAAAAGAAAACTGTCGTATTATTCTACCCCAACCGGGGGTCTCAAGTTTCGTAGCCAGGATCTCCAAACCCAAGACTATCCGGTCTTACGTATGTTTATCAATTATTTTCAGATTTACCCATCATCGAATGCCCGATATGCCAAACTAAAATTCAAGTGACAGGTCCAAATTTCCTTAAAAACCTGCCTTCGAACCTGTACATAGACTCTCTGCTCCAACTCGTGGGGATCAGCAACGAGAAGCCGAACCCCTCGACTCCGCCCACGACTCCTGCTGTTGCGACGCCTAGCCAGAGTGTGGACTTGTTCGCAGCTGGGGTGCGGTGCACACAATGCCAGACCATGTGTGACAGTATTGACGTCACTGCTTGTGAGCACTGCAGATTGGTATGTACCTGATGGTTTGAGCCTTAGCTTTTTTTATAGTGTTAACAAATACCCCTTAAATCATTTCTTATCATTGCCCCATGGGCTAATGTGACATAATGTACGAAGCCCGTTTTAAGTGATAATAAAAACAGTCCTTGCAAAGAGTCCAATAGCGGATATGTCGCATATTAATTCGGTACTTAAAAAAATATTTTCAAGCAAAAATTTAATTAAAATGCAATAAAAAGAAACTTAATAAATATCCCCTGAGCGACAGACGCCAAGACAGTAACAATTTAAATAGGTACTATCTACACTTTTGTTAAAATCATTGAGGGAATCGGCGAACATCTTAGAAATTATGTTATAGAGCCTATAATGTAGGCAGTGTGGCTGCCAACCCCTTTCCACCTATACGCCCAGAATCACGCTAAACGTGGTCTTTAGGTCATGTCACCATAGGCTCTGTCTACCCCGTAAGGGATAAAGACGTAATTTATGTATGTGTGTATGTATGTTGTTAAAATACCGTATGTATGTCAATTAAAGTTGACTGACTGCCTTGAAGTAGATATTACTTTACCAATTTTCTTTGCAGAATTTCTGTCGCGTTTGCTGGGCTCAGCATTTGGACGACATGCGGACTCAAGTGAACTCCATTTTGAAACAGCTGGAGTCTGCTGCTGAGCGACTGGAGCACAAAGTTGAACATTACAAGGTAGTACGGGGATCATACTTTACATCAATACCAATAAGAATTCTCTATTGGTAGGTGTAGGTAGCAGTGGCGTGGCGTCCATAGTACTCGATTCCCACCGGCTTGCCTATTTTAAGACAGTTGGGCACTTTTATTGTGTAGAATTAGAGAACAAGGCTAGTTAAATTTTTTTCGGCGTGCCTTCTGATATACTTGACGGTAAGTACTTAAAAATAGTGGACATGCAATGCTTAAGAAGAGTAAAAAATTAAAATGCCATATTTAGTAGGTACGTCCACGTAAAAGAGCCAGATATTTCCGGCATTGTTTGTTTTTATGCACCGCAACGATGTATATCTCAAGTGACGTAATTTTAATCTTCTTATCTCGTTATATCAGGACCGCTGTGAGCGCATTACGGAGCAAATCACCATAACGGCTGACGAAAAAATCAACGCCATCATCGAAAACAAAGAGAAACTGCTAAAGGAAGCTTCCGACCTTCAAAGATCTGGGGACATGTCGGCTTTGGCCCTCAAGAATTCCTTGGAAGAAGCACAGCAAGTAGCAAAGAAATCTATGTCACTAAAGGAGCAAGTTCAAGATAAAAACAAGGTTTGTTGATCCGAGCTGAGGAGTAATTACGTGCAACCTGTTTTGGCGTCTGACCTACCGCCGGTGTACCTACGTCAAGTGCCCGACAGGCAATTGTTAATGCGTAAAGAAGTTTTACAGCTGTACGAATAAGGCGGCTAACTCAGCAAGGCAACTGTCCTCATGGAAGATAGTTTTGTGACGGGATCGCTCTCATTTTTAATTAATAGATAGATGACACGTTTTTCTTAGTTGTTGTCCCTTCTCTAAAATTAAATTTAAAAACGTAAATCGCGACGCTATCGTTTGTTCAATATCCAATAAATAAAAATGTTCCCTGTTAACTGACCTAAGACAAGAAAAGACCTGCTAGCACAGGTATATTTTTGGTAATTTTTCTACAAATGAAACCATACCTACCAAATTTCTTAAAGATCGTTGGAGCCATTTCCGAGATTCAAATTATATATACAATTCCTCGTTTAACCTTTTCGCCACCACGTCTAATATGAGAGACCTCACTTATAAACCCATGAAAGAAGGTTGCTTTTGCATGGAAGTAATGGATGTATATATAGGTCGATGGCGTTGAACCTGCAGTGCTGATATTTGTCGTTGGTGTCGAAAAGGTTAAGGGTATTAGATTAGATTAGATAGGAGAGCGAGATGGTGTTTCGAACTTCAAATTTCTAATTTCGGAGTAGGGGGTCGTTCAGTGACATTATATTTCCAAGAAATTATCTATATCTCGGTCATTACATCGTAAATCTAATCTGAAAATCGATTAACGAATAGACAGGAGTGCAATTGATACGATTAAATCGTGGTTTGCGATAATAATAACACATTATTATGTCGGAATGATATCGTAATTATTACCGTTTGTATTTAAATAGCGTGATAAGCAAGGAGGCTAAACTACGCACTTTAGCTTTCTAGCCTGGGGTATTGAATTTAAAAGTGGACCCAAAATTATTTTAGACATCATCTGCAAAATGTAACACGGTTTTTGAAAGGAACCGGGCTTCAAACTAGGCGGAGAGACTTATTTTAAACTGAAAAAATAACTACCTAGGTAGGTACTTACCTAACGTTTCGAACACACGGTTTTGGCATGTGGAAGTCTGCATATAGACATATATGTTTGGAGCAACTCCGTAATTTGATGTTCGAAATTCGTATCATACCGACCCTCTCACTCAGTAATTAATGAAAATGAAAATGAAAATGAAAATTTATTTTTGCAAATTGGCCGCCAGGGGCTCTTTTACATGTCTTTTTGAAACTACCAGCACATTCGGAAAGACCATCATTGCCAAGAAGAATGCGCCGCAAGAAACTTGGCAGAAAGTCATATGTGAGCAGGACGCCACGAAACGAACTTTAAAGATCAAGTTTGGGAGTGTAAGTCCTGATTCAATAAATATATTATTATTATTTTGTTTGCAGGTCAGCATATACATAAACTTGCACCAGAATGCAGTGCAGCTCCTCTCCGATGTGTCCAAATGGGACTCTGATCGGTTCGTGTTCGACAAGGAGAACTTCCGTATCGAACTGGACTCCGCCACGCCGTTGGAGGCTGAATCCGACGAGCCATTGCCCGAGGCTGCCAAACAGAACAATCCCCTGGAGAGCGAGGATAGTCTGGCTTTGCATTACAGGTAAGGTGTAATTTAAACACTGATTTTATGTTGACCTACTTCTACTTAGCTCCTGCCTGCGTCTTTGCCCGCGTACAATTAGCAATTAATTGCCATGATTGTCGCTATCCCGCGGAAACTATACAGTTTTCCGGGATAAAAAGTATATAGGCTACTTTACCTGGACGGGGATTTTCTTGACACATTAAGTAGGAAAATTTGTAAATCCGTTCAGCGGTTTTCATGTGATGCGCTCTGAAATATACAGATGAAACAGATAAACAGACAAAAATTTTATAAACTGTTGAAACGTGTTCAGTCATCGAATTTAAGCCATTTTTTTTTTAATATCTTCATTTACAGACTTTCGACCATCTTCAGCTTTATTATAATATGTTTTTCTCTAACGTTGAGAGGAAATGAAAATAAATTTTGTACTAAACTTCAATTCAATTCAAATTTAGGAAAAAGTGGCTCCATCAACTTTTTGATGATTCTGCCAATGTCGAGGTTGGATAAGACACGGCAAGTAGGTGGACGTCTTGTTCAATCAATTGTACTAAACTTCCTCTTAACTTAGATGGTTTTCACGTTCGCGCCTTTTTTCTTAAGTTTTTTTTAGGTCATCTGTCACCGTAAGCTATTTGAGACATTGATAAAAACGTTAGATTCGAACAAAACGTCTCGTCGGCCATCGACTTGGCTGTATGACATTGTTGTTCATTATTCCATAGTCTCTTTGACCTTAAAAAACTTAGAAACAAATGAATGAACAGTCCAGCAATCCGATTTATGGTCAGAAAATCGCGCCTCTGCAATGTAATTCGGCCGTCGACAAGGCCCTTCGTGTTCTGTTACTTAGAATACAATGACGACATTTACAACAATGTTTGAGAAAATGTTTTTTTTATATGATTTCATCCAAATATTTGCGATTCATAGCTACCTACCTACCAGGGTCACAGAGGTGAAACTGGTATGGAACATTGATACATGCCCCATCCGATAGTAGTAGGTACAGTAAGCATGTTTTATGCCGTTAAACAGATAGGTATAAACTTCTAAGAAATTTACGAGGCAGCATCTATCTAGCTACACGGAAGCGCCTAGGTGTGTAGTAGGTAAAACTCCCAAGTACAAAGTCAAATGAATCGTGAATTGTAGAGATTAAGGCATAGTTTGTTTGGTTATTCTGCGTATAGTGCCTGAACTCAAGTTCGCCCTTAGTAGTAACTGCGTTAAGTAGTTGTAAATTTAATAGGTGTTACTAACGGCTTTTTTATTATGAAATCAGTAGTTAATAGGAGTTTGAATTAACTGCCATAGTAAAATGTTGGACTTCTTGCTTATAAGTGTCATGGGTGATGTCAAATATCTTCAACTCATCACCTTGGCAATTTTTTTTTAAGAACTAACTTTTTCCTGCGACTTCATCCGCATAGAATTAGACTTAAGAACTGATGTTGATAGTATATTCAGCAGTAGGTAATTATTTACGTCGCAACTCTAGGTTGCTACGACCTTTGACATATTTATCGCTATCCCGGGGGAACTATGCAATTTTCCCGGAAAAAAAGTAGTCTATGTTTTAATCTAGGGTACCAGCTATCTCCGTTACATATCAATTTCGAACTCAACGTTCTTTCCAGATCCCGTAGTTTCATTCCCCACTACGTGTGGCGAAAGACGGCGCGCCCCTGCGGCGTTGGTATTAGTCCATGGAACAACCATCTCTATGTGTGCGGCATGGACACGCATAGTGTGCTGGTGGTGGAACGCACACAAGCAAAGATCTTGGCGAGGCTCACCTGCGAAAATATGCTGTGCCCAGTCCAAATCGCGTTTATGAAGAGCTTGGGAGAATTCTATGTCACCGGTAAGTTAGTGGCTGGTTGGATGAAATTGTTGCAACCTGTGGATGTGAAAGTATTGAGCGTAACCCTTGTGGCACGTACGGTTAGCTGCAAAATTGCATGGATACCTTAAAGTTCATAACAATGTGAACAATTAAATTAATGTTTACAAAAATTAAACTAGATAGCGTTGTTGACAAAACTTAGTAGGGTACTTATATAAAATTTATGTTCCGTTTAGCGAGTTCCTAATAGTCTATACATGTCCGCAATGCGCGCGAACTTTTGTAAAAAAGATTGGCTACATAAGTCACATGCGAGCACACGGTCGTACTCTAGGAAGGAGTTGAGGCGGTCGCCATGGTCGGAAACGGCCAGGAGTACATCATCATCATCATCAATAGTCTATAATTGGGGTGCGAGTCGGGTTACCTCCACGTGTGATTAAGAGCTGCGGTTCGTTTTTGGATCCGTCCGGGGGGAAGAGCAGTGCTTGGTCCGGTGCGCTCTGGGCAACGGCTAATGATTTCCTGGCAGTTTCTAAGGGATATCATTGACCGTTGGCTAAGAGCCCGACAGGGGGGGAGGGGGGTCTTTGACCATTACCGTACAACGTTGCCGACATTATGTCACAAGATTTTTTAATAAAATTTTTTACATTGACATTGGCGAAGTTGTCGTCACTATAACGACTTGATACGCCACAAATAAAAGAAGAAGAAGATAGTCTATAATTCGACGATATCTTCACAATGTACTCTGGCTCATTAAGCAAGTACTTGTCTAGAATTTTCATGCACTCGTGATGGCCTTACAGCCAAACCCGGTGTATTTTGGTGATGTGTTTTACCTACTCTTGATAACTTATAAGGAAAGCCATATACCACAATCGATAAATGCGTGCCAAATTCTATTGCCACACAGAGAGAGCTATATGGCTGCATAACTGTCTCCCTTACGCTGAATAGAACTTGGCACGCGCTAAGCGATAGTGCTAGTCCCCCAGGTGATGACAATCACGAATTAGCTAAAGTTGGGAATCAAATCGATGCTCTTATTTCACCTTGTACAATAACAATATCAATTTCCCAGACAAATGGAAGCACTGCATCCACGTGTTCAACAAGGACGGAGAGTACTCGCGCTCCATCGGCCAGAAGGGCAGCCGGGTTGGCATGTTTCGGTCACCAGAAGGCATCGCCACTGACAACGCCAATCACCACATTTATGTGGTCGACACGGGAAACGACCGCGTTCAGGTAAGCACACAACTCGTTTCTGCCTGTCCACTTTACCCAGCTCTTACCAAAAGAAAGCCATTGGCGATCCCTCACACAAAGCTCCGTAACTTTTTAGTTTATAATGGCTGCTAGATTTGAATACCCGGTCAATAAGCAACGAATTGAAGACTGCAGAGCATTTCACAAAATATACTGGTGTTTTAAAACGAATAAATTATTGGATTGTCAATAGCAGTTAAGTTGTTGTATCCCTCTTCTGATTGTAATGGCCATTCAAGCCGGACATACACTATCTCTCGAAAATCACTAGGTTTAATAATATTCTGCGCCAAATAATTCACGCTCCTCATTAAAAAAACACCCCATCTTACAGATCCTGCAACCTGACGGTAAATTCGTGGACCAAATCGGTGTCGTGACGAAACTGCAGACAACATACTCTGCCAACAATTGGGAAACAAGAGAAGTAACAGTCACTGAATTAAACGCACCAACTAGCATCGCCGTCACCAACGACAGAGTCGTCATCTTGGATAGCGGAAACAGACGAGTTAAAATCTACAATAAAGCAGACAAGAACAAAATAATCGAATTCGGTTCTGTGGGACAGAGGAAGGGACAGTTCAGACAGCCAGAAGTCCTCACCGTTGACCCTATGGGTTTCATCCTTGTAGGAGACTCTGGTAACTGCAGAGTACAGGTGTTCAAACAGAGCGGCCAGCTGGTTCGAGCTTTTGGAGGCATGGGCACAGAAGCTGGCAAGTTCGGATGGATTTCAGGCATTCACGTCACCAAACAACTTGATATTATCGTCAGCGATACAAAGAATCATAGCGTGAATTTTATATAATGTAATGGTGATAAAACCGGGAACAATGAAAGATTAACTTCGTGTATAACAAGTTTTTTAATCTATGTGTATTTGTTTACAGAAAATAAATTTGCAATTAAACCATTTGGTTAGGTTATTCGCATTTTCATACTATATCATAAAACTGTACGCACAATGCTTCTGTTTTCTCAATATCTGTCGCCAAACTCCGTATTTCGAGTATACATTATCCAAATGATTTTAATAATTGGACATGATGGTAAATACCTAATATTCGTTTGCAATCGGAAGTCCGATCACTGCCGGAACATTAAGAATATAGAAGCACTGTAAACATTCTCGTTCAAGCTCAGTTTAATTTAAAATTAAGTATTAGATATCTACGTAATTTCATTAGTTTAAAATTAAAAGTCAGTATCACAAGTAAATAAGATTCAAAGTTGTATGCAGTGAGACAATCACAGAGGTTCAATTTGTCAACTTACCATTTTAGGCCTAAAGGCATGCATTAGACTAAAAATTATTAACTGTTACTAATATAATTATATTTTTAATAAAGTATATTTAGCAACACTTTTACTGTTGGACGCAACATCTACAATTCCCGATTATATTTGATAGACACATCTATTAAAGAATAATTTGAAGATATATATGGTGTAGTATCTAATTCGGACAGGAGTATCAAGGCCAATGCCGGAACAACGTTAAGGTACAGAGTGGCCACTAGGATTAAATAACTCCTTACAATAAAATTACAAATATGTCGCTACGTATTCTTGTAACAAATTAAGGCAAGTAAACCATATTTCCTTTTCAACTACGCCTGGTTATTTATTTCATTATGACTCAAATTATTAAAGCTATAAACTTTTCACAATTTTCATCTAAAACTTCTAAAGATTAAACTCTATCGCTTAGCAAGCACAATGTATTCACATTACGAGTATGACATCTCATTCAGAATCGTTCTTATTTATACAAGAATTTACACATGGGAAAGCAAAAACAAGTTTAAAACAAAGTATTGTTCTTTTCGATTAATCGGGCTTTCAGGACTCCTGCAAGGCCGAGGGGCCGGGGCGTGAGCCCAGTAAACCCATAAGGTAAAGACAGATCTAATCTCATTTAATTAATTTCAATACACATACATGATCAGAACATGGAAAGGTTTTACCTTTACCTAAAGGCCACGTTTAGCATGACTGGCATATAGGTGGAGAGGAATCAAAATAGTGATGGGTTGCTAACCGCATCGCCTATAACATGATTCCTAAGTTTTTCGCCGTAGGCGTCCCTCGGTTGTAAAGGTTTTATGTATACAAAAAAATATCAAATATTATAAAATAGAGTACTTAGGTAGTTCGAATTTCTATTTTTTAACCCGTCAAGCGTCCAAGCGACTACAGTAGTCCCTAACTTTTTCGGAACTTTTTTTAGGACATTTCCCGCCCGAAAAAGTTAGGGACTACTGTAGTTGCTTGGACGCTTGACGGGTTAAGAGGCGAGTACTCTGAAGAGAATTGTGAGGGTAGTCTTGGTCTTTTAATGTTATTTAATTACAATTTATTATTAGCAAGTGCGTAAATCGTTGGGACCACGGGTAGGTGTTTTTAAGCTTCAAGAAAGTCATTGGTTAGTTAGTTCTATGTCATAATATAGTTATGTTTACTTAATTGCAAGCTGATTCAATAAACTAACTAATAATAACCCTAGCCCTAGATTTTTTTTAAGTAAATCGATTTGGTGAATTCTAGCAAATTGGAACCCTAAAAACACCAGCTCATGTAGCAACAGATTAGGCAAAGTAACACCTATTTACTTACACAATAATTACAGTTTTCCGGAATAACAATCAATACTACCGTATGGCTTATATCAGTCTCGATTAGGTGGTATAAACATTATACATTATCTAATTATTTACAATATCGAAACTGACAAAGGTGATCTTAACGTAACAATTATTAAATTCCACCTTCGAGTTATTAGGCACACGTCAAACCAGCAAACTCTGTCTATTGGAAAAATATAATCAACCTGAAAATTTTTTGAATATTGAGCAATTCCATATTGACAATATTTATTTAAAAAGCGCCTTGCTCAAATAGCTAATTTCATAGATATAACAGATACTAGATAGGCACATTATATCAAATTAGTGTTGAAATTGACAGCTGAGACCAAAAAAAATTACTGTGTGTGTCAAAGAAAAAGAAACATGACAAAAGTGTCACAAGCTTGTTTCAGATATACAGAGTGTAAATAAGATCTCGCTCTGACATACGCGTATTATATCGCTTTTTCTCTTCCGTTGTTGGAATAAGGTTAATTCCAATAATTTTCCTAATTACATCTCATGATGTGAATTTGGGCTGTTTGGTGTCAACTGGGATGATGTTATGAAGGTTTGAAAATATGTCGAAACAGTTCCACAAAAGGTAGGTAGTGCCAAGCCTTCTTTTTTTTTGTCTTGGCGGGGGCACTACCGAGCCCCCAGATAAAAAATAATATTTTTCTTTGCAGTAACATTTCATCTCTAAACAATCGACAAATCTTACTGTAAGTACGTATTCAAAATATCCATCTAACTATGAGATAAAGCACAAAATGATAATGATAATACAAGCACCAACAAAAACTAAATTTATTTGGTATAATTAATCGGTACATACATAAAGCGTACCTATAATGATTTGTCGTCGATTAAACTAAGAAAATTTGACTATTCACGAAGTATCACTGGATTAATGTATTAAATGATTGACGTATTTACGTCCATTATGATTTTTTTTAACAATATTAATCGTTCAGTTTATAGTGTGCAATTAATTGATTGATCAATTTTAAAGTGTTAGCTCATCGCTCAGATACAACAAAACCTTTTTTCTTTAGAATTTTAATTCATTGAAACTTCGAAAGTAGTTGTGCTTTCTGAGTTCAGCCCATGGTAATACATTATATCTATTACATCTGTACTTACTACCAACTGTCAAATAAAATACGTCTAACTAAAGAGATTTTAATTCTACCACCAAGTCAAAAAATAAAATATATATATTTTTTAAAAGAATGCAAAATTTTAAATAGAAAACTAGCTACTATGAGATTTATCGAATTACTCGCGCAATTCATATCGAAAAATCGTCCGACAGTTTCGAAACTTAATCTTAATCTTGCATAAAAAGAATGTAAAAGTCAAAATGATCAAATCATACAATTGTATGATTAACAAATCAAATCATAACCAGGAATCGACTTTCCTAGTGAAAGTATTTTGCAGTGCAATGCTTGTTATGCTTCGCTTCATCTAATTAAAACCACATAGTGAAATACAAAATTCATACTTTTTACAAACTCATGACATGATTGATTCGATTTTAAGGCAAGACTAATAAAAAGTGGTTTTCATTTTGTTCTGTAATTCCATGCAAATAAAAACTGCATTCAGCTGAGCAGATTAGAACCAGATTATTAACAATATATTTTTAATAAAAATCTATTTAGGTACCACATAATTTCATCATTACAAAACATTGAAATAATTAGAATTTCTAAAGGCACATCAGAAGAATAATAATACTGTTTAGTTTTGTGTTACAAATTGAAATCGAAACTTAGAAAATAAATATCAGATTCATTGACATTATCAACAATTAACATAACCTATATTGTGACGATATTTTGGTACAATAATACCTGAGTATTGATCTACGAGGAGCGGCATGGCTGGCACCGTTCCACAGTGTGGCTCTCACCTAGGACAACTGAGTCGGACTCTGGTGGTGGACCTTCACTGTTGTCATGTTGCCTCTGAAGAATAAATAGTATTTTTAAATAAGCAATGTAAAGAAAGTTCATGATGCCTCATTCCAGGATAGGAAGTGGGAGCAATTACAGCCTTGATATTTTTCGCCATATTTGCAACACTACATATAGGGAAACAAAATATGTGACACTAGACACTATCGTTGTTGTTAGTCAAAGCTAGACACAAGACAAGACCATTATTGGAAATGGTAGTGATAAACAAAAAAAGAGTTTACAATGCACAGTAGTATGAAAGTGCTTCACAACGCCTTAACCATGAAATGTTATGTAAAAGAACCTACTAGATGAACTAACAGTTAGTGAGCATTTTCTAAAAAAAAGTCCACATATCATTTTTTCCAGAATTCAAATATTTTAGGTTTTTCTTACTCAGAATCGTTTACCCAATCACACAAGAAAAAATGTGTCACAGATTTTATTATGGATTTTTTTTCCTCTTCGTCACATTTCATACACACTAGAGATGGGCCGACTAGTTGGGGAAACCTACTATTCGGCATTATTTGTAGTCGTCGAATTGTATCGGCCAACTTTTCGACATTTTTGGAACCAACTAGTGGGTTAGTCGGGAAACGCCGTTGCCCCGTCACTAATACATAACTATATTCAAAAAAGTGATGAACTGGAATGGAAACTTTGGGGCACACTCTTATCTTGTATGAGGAGCAATTGGGTAAACGGTTCTGAGTAAAAAAACCAAAATAGTTAAATTCTGGGAACAATATTCATGTGGACTTTTTTTAAAAACGCTCTAGTACTCAAATAACTTTCAACAGAGACTCATTACACATGTTTCAGTTCAATTATAAATATGATTTGCTGACCCTGAATGCTTAATAGAAACTTAAAACAAAATGCATTATGTCAAGGAATTTTTTGTATTCATCTATTGTGTGAACAGGTAATGTTTAAAGTCAGAGTACTGTGAAGGCCTTGTAGAAGTATACCTTGGACATTTTGCAAAGATTTGTTTACATGAAAATAATCAGATAACTGGTAATAAATATTGAAATAAGTGTCTTAGGCTTGTAAATCAATAATGATAATTAATGTCTCATTTTCATTGAATGGTGCAGATAAAAGGATTATTATTATGTTAACATTTCTTCTTAGAGTATCATTTCACATTATCAAAGGTCACTGAACTTGATCACCATTTTCTCTAGTGATGCCAGAATTAGTTTACTAAATGACACTAACCTTTAATTCTGTGGCCAAGCCGCGGAATGTATCTTCAACATTGGTATTATCTTTAGCAGATGTCTCCAGTACAAACATGATTTCCGGTACATATCGGCAGAAAGACTTTGGTTCATCAGGTTCAACTTCCCGCTGGTCTGTCAGATCACACTTGTTGCCAATCAAGGACACAATCACATTTGAAGAAGTGTACCTTCTGACCTCCTCAATCCATTTTTGAAGGGACAAAAACGTAGAACGTTTTGTTATGTCATATACTGAAATATTATATTATTTTATTTAAGTGACTACATTTAAGCAGTGATGTGTTGGTGATTTAAGCGTATGATAAGGATTTGATTGTTGTTTATGTATAATTTGTAATTTTCAGAAAAATACAGCAAGTTTTAGCACATTATTAAACAAAATACTTTTAAAACATGAAATGAGCATGACTCACTTGACATGCAGTGATACATGCTTATCAAAATAATTACCAATAATAACACCATTTGCCGAACGATAATAGCTCTGCGTAATTGTTCTAAACCGCTCCTGCCCAGCCGTATCCCATATTTGAAGCTAAAACCATACGACACGATAAAATACATTGAAATGATTTTACGCATTTATATATAAAATTAGATCTACTAACCTTGACCTTCTTTCCGTCCACTATTAATGTTTTCATAGAGAAGTCAACGCCTATGGTGTTCCCGTGTCTTTCAATAAAATTCCCCGATTTTAATCGCTGCACAATGCATGTTTTTCCCGTGCCACAGTCACCGATCAACACAATTTTAAACAAGTAATCGAACTGTTCGTCTGAGACACTCATAAGAGTGTTGGGATTACGGCTGCTCATGGTTAGCGGGGTTTATTAACTTAAATTAATTTATTTTATTGTGGCCTCTGTTTACTTCCTACTCCATTTTCAGTGTGACACTTTGACAGTTATCAAATGACATTTTACGCGAGAAATGTCAAAATAAAAGAGAATGTTTAGCGTTTTTACTTTCAACTGAAACAAAAAAAATGCATTCTGAGAGGGGATGTTATGCGCATGCTAGGCGTATCGTATGCGGGAAATCAGCGATAATGGATCCTGGTCTTTTGGTGTTATTCAATTGAATTGTTTGTTTTTTTCTGCGCATTCATTATTCGTGGAAAGTAAACACAGAAAATTGTGCAAAAAATTACAAGATTGCATCGCAAATAAAAATGTGTAATATTACGGAGCGACTTACTAGAATAAAAGGAAAAGGATGGTACGGCCTTGCTTTTCTTTAGCTCGACTTGGCAGGGGGCACTACCATGCCCTCAGATACGATTGCCAAGGCTTGGTTTCCTTTGCCTTTTTTATGTAGAAAATAAAAACGATAATTGACGTTGACATAGTTGACAGATGAGATCAGACTTGACTTGACTTGACAGTGACAGCTGGCTGATAAATAAATCTATTCTGTCTCGCCGCACCTATTTGTTTTATTAATTATATCTGCATTTTGTCGTACATAAAATGTTATCAACAAAATTAATATCATTACTATTCTCAACAATTGCATGTACTCTGCCATATATTTCCGCCATAGAGGTAAATATTTTATTTATTTCAATTTCAATTTACTGACTCCGTATCCTCTTTTCATGTGTGAAAAATGTAATTTTCAGATTCCGGAGCAGTTTCAAAAGTCGAACCATACGAACAACTGGGCGGTGTTAGTGGATACGTCTCGATTCTGGTTTAATTACCGGCATGTTGCCAACGTATTGTCTATTTACCGTAGCGTTAAACGGTTGGGTATACCGGACAGTCAGATCATCCTGATGATATCCGACGACATGGCGTGCAACCCGAGGAACCCGCGTCCAGCTACTATATTCAATAACGCTCATGAACAGATTAATGTGTATGGAGATGATGTTGAAGTGGATTATAGGGGTTATGAGGTAATTTCAGTTAGAAGCTCTGTGTGAGTCAAGAATAATGGTTGTTGCTCTTGTGTTGCGGATGTCCATGGATGGAGGAGTTCACTAACCATCGGTTGACCCATTTGTTCATTTTAATTTATTGTTGTCTAAAAAAAGAAACAGATATAAAGGAGCTGGGCATAAACTTGACATCATCATCAGGCTCTTTAAAGAGAAAGTTTGGAGCTCAGGGCCGACAACGCACTGGCATCGCGTAAAGCGCTGCGGGTGTCTATGGACAGTGGTGATCATTTAACATCAGATGACCCACTAGTTCGTTCGTCTGGCCTCTCTAACATAAAAAAAAGCTCAGATTTCTCAATGGCTGCATCATATCTAACAGTACACATATATTACAGTTATGGTACTTGATTTGGGAGCTACTTAATTATTGGAAATTGAAAGAATCATAATGAAAAAATGAATCTGACTGTACAAAATATCTTGTAACAAATAATAACCATAAAACTTGACTAACAGGTATCATCAATCTTAAACAGTATTCATTTTATCACAATAGTGCCAATTTTATCATACTCACCTCTTTTTATAATATTGGTTCATTCTATTTCAGGTATCTGTAGAAAACTTTGTCCGTCTACTCACAGGCCGTCTGCCTCCCGACACTCCTCGTTCTAAGAGGCTGCTCACAGATGAGGGCAGCAACATCCTGATCTACCTGACTGGTCATGGTGGAGATGGCTTCCTTAAGTTCCAAGATTCCGAAGAAGTCACCAGCCAGGAGCTAGCTGACGCTCTTGAACAGATGTGGCAGAAGAAGAGGTGAGCTTGTTTTAGTAACTTTAAGAAGCCTTGTTTATTTTCAATGAAATTTTACAAGTTAATTTCAGCACAGTGTCATAAACATTTAGCAGATCATTTGTTATATGAAGCATTTTGATCAGAGCAGCACCAAAAATATATACTCACTATCGCCTTTCACTTCAAATTTTCATTTCATTTTGTTCCCCATTCTTAAGCCTCATTAGATTGTTGTTAAACTAACAAAAGAAATAGTACAAAAAGACGATCTTTAAGTATGTTGATTATATAACCAAAAACACGAAATAAAGGGTTATCAAATCTATAAATTAATATTGTAATATTTTACAATTCACTCAGGAAAGCAAAGATCAAAAACATAATAACATAACATGATCTCTTATTTTACAGGTACAATGAGATATTTTTCATCATAGACACATGCCAAGCTTCATCTATGTATGAAAAATTCTACTCTCCCAACATCCTGGCAACCGCAAGTAGTTTGGTTGGTGAAGATTCACTATCAGTAAGTACCTATAACTCTTTACATAGTCCATTAAACTTTTCTCCTATTCTCTCCTCTTTACCTCACCTCAAACAAATGAAGGTGCATTTTACACTGCGTGAACTGACTTCATATCAACTCAATAGTGGTGAAGAGTTTAATAGTACAATTTGGTCAGTCTAGATTTATAGATAAGCTAGATGCACTCTCTCTGAATAACGGGCATTCAATTGAAAAAAAGGGACGCGTTAATTAGGTACATCTAGTGAAACAAATGTCTGTTCTACAGTGCTGGATGTTCTACATGTAGGTATTTAGATATGGTAATGTTTTAGTGCACAGACAGGCGTACCTCATAATTCTTTGTTGAGGTTTGCCTACTCGCACCTAACACCCCTGTTGTTTGTTACATAAGTGGCATGGTCAAAAATAAAACAGTTCTGTAACTTCTATTATGTACACTTTGTGCTTCTAACTTTTTAAATACTAAAATTGCTATATCTGACTTATTTGAAACCTAGTGCTGTAGAAACTTTTTTTTGATGGACATTGGATGAATAAGGTTATGTAATTTTTATTTTCAGCATCATGTAGATTCAGCGATTGGTGTGTACATCATAGACAGATACACATACTATGTTCTGGAGTTCCTGGAGAATGTCCATCCCAACACTAAGAAGACTATGTCTGAATTTGTAAGTATGCTTATAGCCATGTTTAATGCAGGTTGTATTTTATTTTTATTCCTTTTTATTATTGTAAATCATTTGCTGTGTCTGAAGTTTTCTGTAGGTTGTATAACATGTTGTAGTATGTAGATTGCAAGACAATGCAAGTACAGTCAGCAAAAAACTTGTAGGCATTGAAAACAAACATTATGAAAAAAAAAATTTACCTTGCTACTCCACAACCACACGCGCACGACAGTCAAGCTTGTGTGAAATGTATATTGAAACACGAGTACCCGAAACCGACGAACATGTATGAACAGATTGATGAGTGTGGATGAAGCGAAAGAGGTATGTCATGATCGTAGAAAGCGGAACAAAGAAACAAAGAAGTCTCTGGCCTACCCCTGTGGGAAAGAGGCGTGCGTTTTTTAATCTTCTGTATATAATTTCAGCTAGCAGTGTGCCCTAAGAGCGCTTGCCTGTCGACTGTGGGCGTCCGACGGGACCTGTTCAAGCGGGACCCTGCTAGGGTGCCCATAACTGACTTCTTTGGTTCCGTGCGGCGCGTCATCGTCACCACAGAAATCATTGACATACTCGACGTTCCCAAGAGAAAGAAGAAGAACGAAGAGTAAGTACAAAAACCATACACACATACATGCTAAACATATCTTCATCCCTTACAGCAGACAGAGGCTAAAGTAGCAAGACGAAAAGACCACGTTTAGCGTGACTGTGGGCGTAGGTGGAAAGGGGAATCAAAATAGTGATGGGTTGCTTGCCGCATCGCCTGTAACATGATTCCTGATTGGGACCATGTTACAGGCGATGCGGCACCTTTGCTCCCAGACCAGCATGGAATATACAGGGTGTCCCAGAAAGTAGAGTCAAGTGAAAGTCCTGACGTAGAGCAACTCGAGGAGCATCCGAATCACCGACATGGCATGATCCCTTAATGATAGATCAATAAAATGAATAGGGTAGAAAGTCAATAAAATAAGGCAGTTTTTAAACATGGTTTGAAAAAAAAAAGTTATGCTAATTTTTTTTGTAATCGGCCTTCAAAGTCTGAACTACAGTAAAAATTTAATCACATTTTGTGATTCGATATTTTTTTTTGCCCAAACGGTCAACGATGTTGTCTTGTTTTTAAATGATGAATACATGCACGTACTATTCAGCTACTCGTTAAAAAAACAAACAGCCAATTATCTCAATTATTGCAGTCAGAGTGAGCAAAACTGTCTCCGTGGTCGTAGATTAATAGAAAATGTGAAAAAAGGCCATAACTCCTAAACTACGAAAAATCGCGGAACATACATAGGGGTGATTCGGATGCCCCTTGAGTTGCTCTACGTCAGGACTTTCGGTTGACTCTACTTTCTGGGACACCCTGTATATAATAACCTAAGTATTAATTTAACACCCAAAGTCGTGGCCTAATATTGTCTCTATCATCTCAGACATCAATTCTTAATATATCAGTGATTTGTCATGTACATAATACCATACTAAATACTTGTTTTCCGTAATATTGACTATGCCACACAATTTATCACCTCTAGTCTCTGTTTGATCTTGGATCGGCCAGTCTAGGTGCAGTAATCGCCGCAGGCAGTGGTTCGGTCAAGCTTTTTTTTTGGCAAAGTGAGGCCAGTATAAATACGCCTCGCCTCGTGAGTGTGTACGTAGCTCAACTAGCTTTCCAAAAAGTAGAGAAAATCCTGGACTGGTTTTTTTGCCCAACTCTACACAAGATGCCAACGCGGTTTAAACTCTTTAAGACTTCATTTTCAAAGGTACAAAACAAAGAACTATCTGAATAATTCTCTTAAACTTGTTTCAGATATAAACCTAAAGTGCAAGAGAGACGCAGCTACTTACCACAGTTCCCAGTGCATTTATTGCAGTCAGATTAACTAGCTGTATATCAAACTAGTCCAAAGAGTGTTAAGAACAAAAGGTATAATAAATTTTCATTAAATTATATACTGTAATTTTCATTTGATAATATTTTTCTGTTGTAACTCTGTTTGCTCTTTCCTTCGATTTTTGTTTTTGTAGACGAACCATGTTGGCTTATAATAACGAAGAAGCTTAAATAGCTGCAAAAAATGGCAGTTAAAAAAGGCATTTCTTATTGCAAATTGTAGGCTTACAATAATATAGGTATGTTTTTAACTTTAGTGATTATCTGACTTAAAAATTTAAAAGGGATTTTGGAATAAAATATCAGTTGAAATATTAAATAATTTAATTCTCTATAAGTACTAAGAATAATTATTTTTGTAACATTACGTAACACAACCGATTCAGTTACTGCTGGAATCTAACACAAGCAACACACTGCATCCACATCTCAATCTGATATGAGATCATAATCTAAACGACTATAGCACCATTTCAGTTACGATCATAGGCCATGTCTTTTTGGTCTAATTTACCTACATATTCATTCCATATCTACTATACAAGCAGAGATACCGTTAAACGAATTGAAGAAAACCAGAGCTTTAAAAATCCCGCCATTTTGCGGATTTATTACGAACTAATTTCTGTCTCTGGCAACATTAACGCTCGCTGTCATTACGGCGTTTGAAGAAAAATGAAATATTTGAAATGGAATAAAATTATTCAAGTCTAATAATTTGTCATAACATATCTCTTTCCACTAGAGAATAGTCGAAGCATACGACACAGTTCAATCAGAAGTAATATATATATAGCTTTGATCACCTGAGTGATGACTTACATGTTATCTGTTGCCACAAAAATCGCAAAAATACCGTCCTCGTTGCAAGGTTTTTTAGAACTCTGATTTATTTAACTTGAAAGATACCGACGTAAGAAATGGTTGTTTGCCAAAATCTCCCATAATTTTGATCAATTAGCATGACAGATAAGAAGTTTTGGCTAACTCTTGCTCATATAAGTCCAAAGCCTTTCAATGATTGCATCTGTGAGTGTCTGCACTTAGAACCTATAGCGTTCTGAGGCAGAATCTCGCAGTAACACAGGCCCTAAAGGATAGTCGACTAAGAAATTCTACCACCTTAAGGGAAAATGTCAGTAGCGATGGTTTAAAAAATTTAATTATCTTTATCACTTGCAAGTCAATGGCAATCAGCCATATTGTTTCATTTCTGATATAAGAACTGTCGAAATTGGTAACTCATTTTGTTGACTAAACATATAACACTAAAATGGCCTGCCCTTTTATGGAAGATGTGAGGTTTAAAAAATTACAAAAAACTTGTGTTTTAAAAAAAAACTACAAGCTCATATTATCTTATGACTACACTTTTGGGGCTTGTGCTTTGAGTAAAATATTACAAACATTTCATCAGGTAACTATTATTATAGTTCCTTTTAGTAACGAAGTGCGGTTTTGGAGTCAAGACCATTATAGTGTTCACCTCTTACTTTTTCTTGACGTGTGTGAGAGAGATGGGAACACCAATGGCCTCAACTGGCTCGTCTTTTAACCAACATCCAGCACATTATTTTGTCGTGGATTTCAATGGAACCTTTAAATTAACAAAGTTTGCGTTTAATCTGTAATCGCTCGCTCTTACGCCGGCTTTTATAAAATATTTTCAAGATCGGTTAATTTTTTTTCTTCTTCATTGTTTAATTACATAACAAATAAGTACTTACATCGGTATTTGGAATTATTAATTCGATAATTAAAAAATATAAATTCTGTAGGTACAGTGAAATGCTGATCATTTCAGTACGAATTCAAATAAAACCGACAAATAAATTGATAACTGTCAGGGAGCTTTTTTAAGCGCTACTTAGCTTAAATAAAAACATGATTTAGCCATATGACTAGGCAGACTTAGACATAACACGATGCTTTATAATTAATTAATTAATACTAAAATAGTTTTCTTCCTGTTCTGGAACAAAATGTCTCAAATTGTACGGCAGTGCTCACAAAAGTTCTTATAAATCATTGTAAGAACGAAATAACAGTGCGTTATATCATCAATAAATTAAAATTTTCAAAAATTGCTTTAGCACTTGAAAATTATCACATTAATTTAATCCAAGGAATAGTTTTTCACTTTTCGAAGCTAACTTTAAAATACACTAATCAAAGCTAACTTTAAAAGTAGAATTGGAGTTAGATTATCAGCAGTAGGTATGAGTAGATAATCAGCCGAAGAGCTCTAAAAGTTCTTTACACCGTAATACTTGTTGCTTACTGAAACACAGCATCTGTATTTTTCTGTAATCTGGTGAGAGCAGAAAAAATATTTGGAAAAAACAAATCCATTTTTTACTAGGTAGTTATTCTTTTTTTATCTAGTTTAATAGTATAAAATGCCCAAATATGAAATTATATCACAAAATAATTTTCAACTTACTTAAATTAGGGACTTAAAGAGGTAACTAGGATATTTGGCTCAAAATGTTCCTTAGCCGTAGGGTAGGGTTTCTTTGTGAATTATGTAGGTATTATTTTATTTACTAATAAATAAAAAAGCCAATGAATACTTTAAATAATTACCTAATATACTTAGGTACAATTTCAACCATAGAGTTACTACATAACTGCCGTTAGAATAGATCGGCACTGAAATATTTGAAATGAGACCAAAAAATTTAACAAAATGTCAAAGGAAAAAAAATCTTTACCTACTCCTTTCATTTACGAGTGGCAGCGGGGCCACGCAGACCCACAGCCTTGTCAGAAAACTGGTCTCGTCTATCCATCTTTCCCTGACATAATTACTAATGCAATAGTGACACTATTATCTCATTATTAAAGTTTACTTTTGTTCATTGCCAATTATATTACGTAACAAATCTAAACGTAGGCATCGTAGGTTCGTAGGTCTGTGACAAGAAAACTTTAGGCATTATTTTTCAAATATTAAATACAATGCTGTCTGTTCATCTGTTTACATTTGCTAACTTCGATTATCTTCGCATATTCAACTATCTTCTATTTACTTATTATCAACTACTACTTATTTATTGGACAAACTCTATGATATAAATAATTACTTTACAAAACTGCGAACTAGGGCGCCTAGGGTTCGGATTTAAGCTTTCAAATAACAAAATTAAAAGTCTTATTCAAAAACTATATCCTTAACATGACTATGTAACAATTCATAATAGTAAGATACAAAATATTTACAAATGGATAAAAATCTTTGACAAAATTACTGAATAGTAAAATACTAGATAACCTAACAATGTTACTACAATAGCTATTGAATCTTAGGAGATAAAGTTTGTACCTATCGCTTACTTTTATGTACCAAATTTTAGGAAATTGTCTTGTTTTATTATTAAAACATAATTTGCACGAAATGGCTTCATTGTGAATAAACAAGCTTACCTAACCTATGTCAACGATTGCTAGGCATAAGGCTACGCAACTGTTTCGAATTATAAAGGTGCCCTCACACCCCTCATTCGATGCCACAATGACCTTATACTAAATCGAAAATATCGGAATTGTTTGTATCAACTCAAGACTCATCCTCGCTTCTGACACGAAACGTAACACGTCACCGTTGCTTACAAAACAAAAATATATGTTTCATTATTAGGTACACCAATCTATTTCCATAAACTTTTATCTTATGGAAGCACTAAGAATTTTGTATTCTGCAGTACAAAACTAAAAACAATTTACACAGCTACGGATACCAGCTAAACTTCGCTATCTCTAAACAACTACCAGTTCAACAATTCATTAAAACTCTTATTATTCAACTCATTATAAATTATAACAATGTTATTAAATTTCACCGAATAACTGGCTCGAGATAAGTATAGCCTGACCGTGGTTATGTAGCTTAATTAGTTGACATACATCGAGCGGTTAGAAAAGCGAACGTTGCTAATCGCGCGTTCAAAGATGCTTAAAGGGTTAGAAGCCGTATAAAAGCGCATTGTTGCCCCTTATATGGCTACTAAAACCGTGCCCAGGCTAAACTGATAACGAACCTTCTACGTGCAAACAATCCCTTAACATTATCGAGGTACTAATAATGGTGCTCTTGTTCCGACCAGTGCTAACAGCAAGCAAACAATATCAAAGACCCGTTTAGTCCATTAAAAGATATTAGATCCGGCAAATATTAGCCGACCAATTAATTGTTTGCGCAAAAAATGTGACCAGTAGGTAGGCACGTGACGTGCCACCGGAAAATAATAAGCTTCGGTCTACAGCCAGGCGGCTTAAAGTGCCATATTATGATTTAAGCTAGAAACGATGTTGAAAAATTGGTATATTATTTTATTGGTTTTAATATTTTCAGTTTTTTTATTGCAATGGGAAGAAGTTAACAAAGCTATAACCAGCTAGTAGAGTCAGCCATTAATAATGGCCCATTATGAACTGTAGACCAACCAATTGACAAACACAACGATCGTACGAATCGCTTTTATTGGAAACAATCAGTCTTCCCCATTGGTGGGTCCCACCAAGCGTCGATGCTCACCGCTATGCTAATGTGCGCATTATGTGAAATGATGAAGCCAAATTATATAATTATGCTCATCCATGACTCGCCTCGTCCTCTTGCACGATTTCGTAATAGCTCTCTATTGTGTAGTTGAAGAGTTGGAAGTCGTACCTGGAATAAAAAGTCAATTTAGCAATCAGTCTCACCTAATAAGTATCCGAGATATTCGCCAACGGTGCTTTCATGCTTCATTGCTATCGTATTGTCATCAGAACTTCATAAACAAGTAACTAGGTACATGAGTTTATCAAATTTTACGACTATTAGATCGCTGCAACTTATTATTACAAAAGCAAACAAGAATTCGATGATAAAAAGAATCTTATAAAAACGTACCTATCGGAAATTAAGTTCATGGAATTAAAAAAAACTTGAATAACTTGTTTTTTCATGCTGGTAAGTACTTCACGAACATGCATGATAACAATCTCAGGTCATGAAGGGTAAAAGCCAATTAACTACTTGTTCTAAACGCTGCAATTTTCCATTTTCCCTCACATGCAACATATCGTGCTTGCATTGCATATCACTAGAGCACCGCGCAACGTCCATCCCCTAAGCAATTATCAAGCAAGTTTGTCAGTAAGAAAAGTCTTCAGTCTTTATCGTTAGGTACTTTACACATACATACATAAATTCACGTCTTTACCCATCACGTGATCTTTTTTTAAGCATTTTTAACCCCCCCTCCCCCTTGGTGATACATGGTGAGGTTTAAGACTACCCCCCCACCCCCCATCCAACATCACGTGTATTTTTCGTATCTACAAAAAATCTTAAATTTTTTAGAACTAGAATTGTCTTGCGCGCAAGCGCGCGTGTTGAATTTATATATTCATTTGGTATCGTATAAGTCATGATATATTTTTGTGTCATTTTACTATAATACATGTAACTGTAATTTAAAAATCGCGCGTTTGAAAAAATAATGAAAAAATAAATACACGTGATATCTTACTACACCCCCCCTCCCCCCTTGTGACATTTCGTGATTTTTGTCAAACCCCTCCCCCCCCTTTCAAGCCTCACGTGATTAATGGACGGCCCCTTTACGGGGTAGATAGAGCCTATGGTAACAAGACCTAAAGGCCACGTTTACCATGATTGTAGGCGTATAGGTGGATAGGGGAATCAAATTAGTCGCATGTCTATAAAATGATTCCTAAGATTTTCGCCCATTCCATCGAATTATGAATTGTCGGCTTTTCGAAGCACAAGTATTATGTACAAGTATTAATTATGTTAAGTAGGTTACAAACACACATAGCTTACTGTTGTTTTTTCGTTTTGATGGTCAAAAAATGTATCTTCAGTCTTTACTTTATCTACAAAATTGACGGCTTTGTAAACTGGCCAGTTTCAATAACAATATAATTATGTCAAGAGGTTGCAAAATACGCTCTATATACCATTTTTTTCTGTTTACAGAGTTTGTAATGAGTTAAAATGTAGATATCGATATGTAACACACATGGTTACAGTATTTATAATTAGAATGATAAGCTAACTAGTGTCGAAAGCAATGCATATGGGGGCATATTATCATGTTTTATTTATATTACTTACACCCGTTATTGCATTTGTTTCATTGCCAACTATAACTAGGTATAATCAATAAGTTACACGCAATCCAATCCTACCTCCCCTTTCTGGGAACAAGGGGTTGTTCCCATAAGTTTTCGAAGTTGGGAAACACTGCGTTTTCATGGAAAAGCCGGTATCCATAAGTTTATCATCATGAAATAGACTTGCTAGTTTCCCTCCCCTACCTATATTGTACAAAAAGTTCCCTACGTAGTTAGTCAAAAGCTTTCCGATGGTTACTTATTCACATTGTTTGTTCTTATTCCGAAAGCTGGTAGACATCTTCAGCGGACTGTTTTTGGGTTTAGTAAATACATGAGAAAGGAGATTTTATAAGACTGTTCACACTGCTTCAAATGTCTACCAGTTTCATTCGCTTTCTCACTTCGCATCCCTTTATTTTCAGCGGGCTCGGCTTAGTCATAAAAACAAATGAAAATCGCTGCGGATGATCCATTACATTATGCAGTTATCCCCCGGATATCGCCAATAAATTGCTTTCGCTGAACTAATCCAGATACTAGGCCGTAACCCAATTACTAGCTGGGCATGGCGCGGAATAAATGGGCGACGGAAGCGCTGCGGTCGAACCGTCGACGTTATTATGTCTGGCCACGGAAACTATTGAATGGACGTATCTACCGATGATTGATTATGCTTCGAGGGGTTCGTGGTGTGAATAAACTAGGCTGAGTACTTTTCCCACGGCTACCTAAATAAAAAAGAGTATTGTGTTTCATCACTGCACAATTATAAAACGAAGTCCTCCGCCGCGTCAGTCTTATGTCTGTAGGTACGCGTTAACTTAGCGCCTTTTCGTTTCGCCCGAAGGTTTTATAATGGTTCTACAACACTTACTTATAGAGGTTATATAGCCCCTGAAGCTGCGAGCGCTTGAGCCTCGAGTAGAGGTGGTTGATGCTGTGCAGCGTAGCACCTTTGCCGCTATTTCGCCACTCTGGCTTCACCACGTCCTGTAGCCTTGCAAGTTGGATCAGGTACCTTTGGTCCTCCTGTATACAATGAAATAAAGAATATATTTTGCAACTATTGTCACCAATCAAAAGCATTCTTGACTTAATTAGTGGAAGATTATGTAGCGGAGCTGGCGCTTGTTTTGCTTAAAGTAATAATAACATGGAACGTAGGTAGTTTTTACGTACTCGTAGTAAAGCCACAATAGCTCTGTGGCATTTTTTATTTCCCCATTCATTAGAATGACTCATGTTCGATTGAGTTCGATCATACCATCTCGTATTAAGTATTCCTGGAGCGTGGGTATGACGATTATCATTGAATTTTGTCTTTGTAAATGCTATGCAAACGTACGTTGGTAACAACAGACTAACTATGAGATTGCTTAAAGCGAAAATAACAGCGGAAAGAATAGGGACAACTCTGAGCACTAACAAAGTAATATTATGAAGGTACCTACAAGTAATGATATTGTGCCTCTTGACAAAATGTTACGAAAATAAATACTTTGAAGTGAATCCAAAACCGCTAAGATCAATGAAGCATCGCTAGATTACTATTTCCTGTTGTTGGATGGATGTTAGAAAGTGTAAAATTACTTTTTCTCAAACATGCTCGGAAATGTATGCGTTAATGTCCCGATATGAGGACATGAAGTTTCTCGTTTATGGCTCCCTACATTACTTCTTGGCTTAGGCCACAAAAGTTAGTATGAAAATCCATTTTTGTCCGCTGCTCTAATTTTTTAAATTTCTATACTAAAATTAAATTAGCAAAGGAAAAAATTACATACAGCCAACCACCACCACAATCTGTACCTAAGCATAATTGCGACATAAAAAAAAAATATATGGTACTATATTTATGTGCGGTTAAACATGGTGCTCAAATAGCTGGATCAAATTAGTACATTTAAAAAATAAAAAGGGTGGCAAATCGAAAATCTTTTTTTCTGCTTATGCGTATTTCGTAGTGATTGTTATTATAATTTAACAGAAATAAAAATGACTTCTAGTGATGAAAGTGACGGGGAACTTATGAACTGTACTCCGCCTCATTTAAAAGAGGAGGCAAATTTAGCTATGCAAAATATGCTACCGGAAAAAAGTAAAGAGATTTACTTGATTGTCTAGTAGTTATTTTAATTTTAATATTTCCTCACATTGTTTGAGAAAAGCACTATACAAGCTTTGGCCGGAACAGGGATTGCAGGACTCGTTCTATCTGGCCTCGTCTTCGACTCGGCCACCTACCCCAAACTCGTCCAGCAATCCCTTACTTCACGGCCTCTGCAGTAATGTACTATTTTTAAACTTCAGAATCACAAAAACGTAGGCCAATATTTCTTTTTACTCTAACGTGCAAAGTTAACACCTACCTACCACTATCTCATACGCTAGTCCCGCTGCCACAAGCAGCTGTGTTTTTGGTTTTATGTTTCGATGTAGAGCTTCACACGAGGTCCCACCACTCGCAAATTTAAAACAGGGGGTCTATTACTCACGTCCAAAGTCTCGAACTTGAGCACGACGTCGAAGTCAAACTTGCATGGCGTGCAGAAGTCAGTGTACGGCGTCCAGTGCATGTCGAGCGTGCGTTTGGCTCGCGCCTCGTCCAGCACGTAGGAGACGAATTCCTCGAACATCGGATAGCGCGCCGTCGGCGCCGGCTGCGTTGTGCTTTGCTGGAATTATAACCTCAAATTTTACCAACGAGTAAGCCAGTAGGAACAGATCTAGACGGTGACTTTGAATACTAATGCAAAATATACAGGTATACATTTATCTTACTATCTGAGAAATTAAGCCTAACTATGCGTGTGTAAAGTAATTTATTAATTCGTGTATTATTTTATTAATAATAAAGTGATAAAACATCATGGTCGAATAGATTAATTGTATGGTCAATTGGTCACCCTATATTTCAAAGAACAAAGAACGTAGTAGGTACCTAACCATAACCAGGCAAAGGGTGACAGTAAATTCTGATTAAAAAAGGATTCCTAACAACATGTGTTTCTTTTACGAGCTTCTAATTAAAATGTAGTTACCTAATTGCCATAGATTACCTACTGAATAAGAAAAAATGGTTCCTGTACTCTTATTCAACAAAGTCACCGTATGTACGAGGTGACTTGGATTGTTCTAGCATATTTTAGCAGGTGGTTGGGTTATTTGAATGAACCCTTGGGAAACATTGGATTCCCCAATTTTTGTGTGGAAATTCCACGTTAGCGTAGGTACCTATAAAAGACCCTTGAACTAAAAACTTTTAGGTACCTATTCTCATTAAATTTAATATGCATCGGTATAATTTTCACACGAAATACGACCTGTATTATGCACATGGATAATTTGTGTCTTACCCGCGATACACGAATTATTCATAGACGAAGTCGCGGGTACGGCTAGTTTAATAAAACTTTCTGATCATTAATTCCGTCCCAATTCCTACTTACAAACTACAGAAACTTTCACAACTCGGACCAACATTACGTATCTACTTTTGTGAAAACAAACTTTCAAGTTTTTCAAAAGTTTTCGTTGACCGTGTAAAACCAGACCGTCCCTCATTTGATATGAATTTATGAATTGCCTCCGTGATTATTTCACGTGGGGGATATTACACGGGTTTTGCTACAACATCCCCCTCCCCCCCCCCCCCCCCCCCCAACCCTCAAACCCTCTTTATGTTATGTTAGTCACCGTTGCCTAACGACGCAACAATAGCAAATATTGTGATGTTTATCATCAATTATTCGGGGGAAGCCTTGGATTTGGGTTATATTATCTTGTCATACAAAGCGTGCCGTGTATGATGTATGTTTACAAACATTGAAAAGGCGTCCGTAATCGAATGAGGTGACAGACATTTGATGATTATATGCCATTGTAAAGGGGATTTGCATGGAATTTATAGCCGAAAAATGTAATCTAAACGTAAGTCATTAAGCAATTCAATTTCTTTACGTCGCCCCGGTCCGTAACTAGCAATTTTCCGCCTGCTGCGCGAGCGGAAAAGGCCACTTCCTGGCTAGGGGAAGACGTCAAATTGTGTGCACACCTCGGGCGGTGATAGAGAAAGGCCTCAGATCGTATGTTTATCGCCTTTGGCTTGGGCGACAAGTTCCTGCGATCGGAGATATTCTTTATTTCACCATCCTCGGAATATTATGTACTATTCCAACCCACTTCCAGCCCAACCAAAATCCTCCTTCAAAACGTTGACTTAAGAGAATACCGTGCACATCTGAATAGCAATTAGGTAACTTATTTTTTACATTTTTGCGAGAATTTTCTTCATCAAAAGAATCTTACAACATTGATGCTAAGTAGGTATAATGTTTAAGGAGAAAAATACTGTTGTAGTTTTTGCATGTGACACGTCGTGATGAACAACATACCATTTTTAAACAGACGGTGCTTAAGCATGGAAGTTATGCCGACTAGCTCAAATCCTAACGCCAATTTTCAACATTTTTACATTTGTGAAAACAGAGTTGGAATTAATCTATTCTGGTTGAACAAAAAAAGACAATAAGAGGGTCGCGAAACAATCAGCAAAGTGTTTCCGAACGAAATGAAGCCGCGTGATCCGCGTAATATAATTGAATTGGAAGCTCACCTTTCTGTACTTTCTAATAATCCTGTACCCCATTTTGTCGTGAAAGGACTTGGGCCACGCGTGGACAATTTT
This sequence comes from Pandemis corylana, assembly GCA_949127965.1. NCBI lineage: Eukaryota > Metazoa > Arthropoda > Insecta > Lepidoptera > Tortricidae > Pandemis > Pandemis corylana. Next base: position 7,804,636 of record OX421867.1, on the reverse strand, counting down.
GTCATTGTACGCTGAGGCTAGCCTCTCCAACGGGTGTCTGACAATGAGGAACGATATGGAATCCACTTGGGCTTTCTTAATCATTTCTGCTGATGGTCTGGCGTATTTTTTTCTAGCCAGCCCTAAAGGCACCTCCTTGGTCTTGTCCAAGAAAGCGGCCGTGTAATTAGCCATTAAATTGAAGTTGTACATCCAAGAAGTGGAAGCGGCTTTGAAAATGTTGCACCTGAAAAAAAAAGTTAAAACTCTTAACATATTCATAGAGTACCTTAGTAAGTAGAGCTCAATTGCCCACGTTGAATGGTGACACGGTTTCCCACTTCACTGACATTTCCGTTTTAATATTACGTTGAAACTCATTTGTTAAGTGATAAGTACGACCTATACTTTACGCTGGCCTTTAATATCCGTCGCTACTAAGTACAGTGACTTGACATAAAAGTTTTCGTGCCCAGCAATCAGTACACCAACCTTCGCTGGTTTATAGCACTGTAACTGCAAACTGATTTGCTTGTATTACTTCATATTTACCTATATCATATTTAGCTGCCTAACTAATTATACCACAGAACTAATAAAATAATAAAAGGAAGAGAAATGTTCAACATGCTTGAAACCGATTGCTGTTGATTATCCAGCGCAGTCTGTACTTTAAAAAATGGGTAATTGCAGAGAATATCTTTTGGTCAATTCATGACGCTAGAGGGGCTGCCAATTAGACCATAGAAATTAGGGCGCTAACGCGAACGCCTAGCCTTTTTTTTTTGTCGAAAACAGCTATATAACGCAGTGATTCTTATGCTTTTTTACCCCTTCGAAATCAAGCACAATTTTCAAGGACCCTCTAGTAAAATTTTTGCTGTGCTCAGTAAGCGTAGCGACTGAGACTTTCGGTGGTAATGATTTATTATCCTACTAATATTATAAAAGCGAAAGTTTGTAAGTATGGATGGATGTTTGTTACTCTTTCACGCCAGAAGGGCTGGACAGATCTGGATGAAATTTAGAGCATAGATAGATTATAGTCTGGAATAACACATAGGCTACTTTTTATTCCAGAAAATTGCGTAATTCCTGCGGGATAGCGATAAACGAATATTATGCAGATGAAGTTGCTGGCAACAGCTAGTAATAGTTATAAATTAGTAAATTATGGTCCAGATCAAGCTATATAACATTGCGGGCCTCCAGGGGTCCGTGGACCACAGATTAAACAGCATGGCACTAGAGGGTCGAGATTGCGCATGTTCGTGGCTCGGCTTTACGGCATCTTGTCTAAAGGAAAGTGTCCTCGCGATCCTCACCATATAACATGATACTGCCGGTTGATGAGGTACTCCCAAGCGTAGGCTTTGTGGCTGGAGCCATCCAGACCGAGTCTGGAGCACTCGCTCCTGAGGAACTTGCGGCGGGCGTCCATCCTGGCATTGACCTCCATGAACTTGTCACGTGTGAGCAGACCATCGTCGTTCGTTCCGTTCTCATACATGTACTGTAACAAAGGTTTAGTCAGCAAGTGTGTACATCACAGAGCTTATAATAAAACCTATTAAAAAACAATAGAGTTCCGTTGTACAACAATCACAGGTCATTTATTGTATAGCGCTCTCGGAATCGCAATCCCGTTCACCATTTTTTTTCTGTTAAACGATTTAGGATGAGAGTAGAAAGAGAAAGAGATGCTAAGTGCGATTACGCCTGGACTTTAGACAATGCCTTTGCTGTTATTTTTTGACCTTAATATTAAGTTGCATCAAGTTTTTTGACGTGTATTTGACAGAAAACTCTTGAAAGATACGTCAAAATCCTCGTTTATGATTTTTTATTTAAATTAACTGGTGCAACTCACACTAAAGTGACTAAACAAAAACAGAATGCTAAATTCGCTTTAATGGAACCATCTGGAACTGCATGTTTATGTGAACGACGCATTATTTCCCAGGAGAAATAAAAGGATCACTCGGCCGAGCTCACAATTAATATTCGAAATTTAAATGACAACGTAAAAATGTATACGCAGTCGAATTAGAACCACCGCTTTGAAGCGGTTACAGTTCAAAATTTTTTAAATGATTAGATATCAGGGCATCCAATCGCGGTATTACGTGTACTGGAATTCCGGGAATCCCATCATTTTTCAGTACAATCCGAACCCCGGATTTGACGCCCAATTAGGGATACTTAACTCTGCCGAATATCTTGTACTATTATGCGCTTTTTAACGTATTATGACCCATCCTCAAAGGCGCTGTATACGTAAGCTTTGTATAAGTATGTTTTATACCATAACCTTCAATGAACATTTAAGCTACTCATCAAACCGCATGCGAACCTCACACCATTTAATTTTATTGTTTAGGTAAACCACAAAATATTGGCTCACCGCAGACAGGGACAGATGGCACAATTGACATTATATTATGACTATTCAGTTTTGATTCTCAGAATTTATTTACCATATTTGTATTAGGCACCTACAAAGCAGTTCAATGAGGCGCGTGAAGTTCTCATTCCAAAACCTGGGGCCCTACCATGACAGTTTGATCGCTCGCTGTCAGATCTATACCAGAAATGTCAAAAATGACAGCTACAACGTAAAATTTAATCGGAACTGAATCGCATTAGAACGTCATGGTAAGGCCCCTGTGCCCAACAGCGGGACATATTATTGGCTATGGATGATGTAAGTCAACTCAATTAATGCCATCTGTCCTTCTCTTCAGGCCAATTTGTATAGCTTACCCTGATCACACAAAACAGAGGTATTTAAACAGTATTTTAACACAATTTCTGCCACTCGGGGCCGCTTGCAGATAAATTAAATCGATAATTACTTTAAGGCTGCAAAACGGCCCAAGTTAAAAAGGCAAAGGACATGGTGTCTTACAACCTCCGTTTTGTATTCTGGTCATAACACATAAACACAGTATACTTTTTTAGCAGGAGACGTCAATTAACCATGTTATGTTAGACAAAATTATCATTATAATCAACAACACCGAATAATGTACCGACACCGAATTCCCATTCCGTCCCACGATCAAAACATTCCACATCCCGCGTAAGTATGTACAAATTATTCGAATAATTCCATCACACCGGTCTTGTTAAGGGCGTTATTAGCACGTTTCCACTAATTAATCACTACCGCTCGGACTAAATGTCACACCATCACGATTATACGAGTAGTAAGGGTATACTTATTAGCTCGTTTTCACCACAGTATTCATCGGGATATATTTATTTTGGGTTCTGTATCAAAACTGCTAGGTATTGCTTTGTTTATATTTTTTAATCTCATATTTTGAAGAGGCAGTACACAGAGTACTTGTTTGTGTTATATGTCATCATTGAGTAGCGGAGAAGCAAGATAAATTTCTTGTTCAATACTATGTAGTGGTGTTAAAATACCTAAAAAATTAAGCCAAATTTTCGGTACGTAAAATGCTAAATGGTTTAATTTCAACGATAGATGAAATCAATATTGACAGTCTTGTCTTCTAGCGAATGGTTAAACAATTGAGTGTCGGCCTATGAGAATGTTAGATTTTTTAGAAAAGCAATTTCACTGGCACTAACACGTTGAAATGGAACTAAATTATGAGCTCATGACTTAAACATCCGAGTACAATTTGTAACGTCTCATTATAGCTCATAAATTCCGTAGTGCAAATCCATTAGTCAATTCTGACCGGACGTTAAAAGTAAACATAGGTACGTTTTCATCCGCAAATCATTAAATATTTAACCTTGATCATTGAAGAATTCAACAAAATTAAATAGAACAATACTTGGTTAATTATCTTTTTCTCTTGTTGCTTTCTGCCTGTCGCTAAATTTGAGAGTTTTATTTATAACTTTTCGGGATAAAAAGTATATCATGCGTGGCCTTCCAAGTAAAACAAAAATGAGTATAGTTTTATAATTTAGATATTTAACGTTAATACTTAGTTAAGTACCTAATATAATATAAATGTAAAAGTTTCGTTAGGTACCCTGCATAAATTAACCATATTATTGTAGGTATGATTAATGTCTGTACAATACAATACAATACAATAACTCTTTATTGAACACCACATATAACAACCAAAACAGAAAAAAGGTATACAGAATATTACAAGGTAACAAGGTAAGGTCTGTAGTAGCACAATTATGGATATACCTATTTCAAGTCTTTATATCATTATTCGATTATCGTAGATGGTCGTGATCCTCAGCTGTGAGGAAACGAGGAACAAGACGATTCGATTGTGACTACGGGTTTTTTTTATTTTAACACAAATACAAAATATTGGGCAACTGCATTCTACTGCTGCACAGAAAAACAAAAAAAACCATTCGCAAAATCTTAAAAAATAAACTTGTAATGACGATAACTTCTAATTTGTAAGACAGCAAAGGGGATTTCTTTGCAAATACTTAGTTAAGTTAGTTAAGTACACAATCTATTCCTAGCGTCGATTCATTTCGCTTTCCAGTAGGTACTGCAACATACCTAGACTTAGCTCTCGACTTTCCCTCCACTTTCTCTCTAGAACCTGAGCTGAGTGCGATCCCATTTCCCAAGATGTTCCGACAAATGCACTCGTCTCCATTGGAACCAATCTCGATAAAAATAAAACTTCCCGCCATTTCAATCTTGTGCTCCGATCAGACAGAAGCTGGAGCTGACATATACGGACGAAGATATTTAATCAAATCAGTACGACCGACTGTTGTTGTATTTTTATTATCTATCCGAATTATACCTACGAGTATGTATAGTGCAATTGAGTAAACGAATCAGAATAAATATTCTTGTTATGGTTAATGTTATGGACACTCGTAAATACGGATTTCCCGAAATTAATGGTGAAATTGCTTGTTATGTATACATAAAATATACATACATAAATCACGTCTTTATCCCTTAAAATGTCACGCTTAGAATGATTGTGAGCTATAGATGTAAAGGGTAATCAAAATAGTGAGCAAATGTGTATTCTTATTAAAGTGTACTAAATGAATATTTGCTTGTGAACTTGGAATGGACCAATACTACCTACCAGGGAGAGGTATTTAGGCCGCGCAGTTTTGCTTTCAGTTAGTTTAAGAACAAGGAAAATGATTTTTCTTTAAATTTTTGCACGGATCAGAACTGAAAAAAATGAAAAGTTAATCTCGAAATTATTCCTCAGTAGTACGATATTTCATAAAGGTCGATGGAATTTAACACAAAAGCGATCACTTACTAATCTTACTACCTACTGCTACTATTCAAACAGAAAATACTTATAACCCTTAGCCAGGTGTAGTGATTTATCTGCAACTTATTATGGTAGATAATAGCAGGGGAGGGGGAAAAAACAATTTCTTGATGCCCTTTTTACTGTAAATTATGTTTTGTAAAGGAACCACAGCAATTTTATTTAATTTTTAAAATTTCCTGTACTTTTTTAGTTTTTTTAATCGTTAAGATTGTTTTTTTCTACAAGTTCAGACGTGCGCTACACTGCCGCTACTGTTTCTTCTCTTTCGCGACATTCCTGTTAATATCGTCTGTTCCGATTAATAATACGTCGACTCTACATCTTCATTATTAACTTTTATGGCAGAATTTCGTTTTACGACATAATTACTCCCTGACTTCGTTCGAATCGCTCGTGGCAATTACCGTTAAGATAATCTTAATCGGTAATCCATCAGACAGTCCATAAATGACATAATTTTTACAACCTAGTAATTAGCCCCATTGTATACATGCGGGCACGTGGACAAGAGCTTTAATTACTTTAACTGGGGCCTTACCATGACGTCTAAAAGTGTTTTTCTTTTTTCGGACGGACTATTGCTGTTAGCCTCAGGCAGTTTTTACAGCTTACCGGAGAGAGGGCGAGCCGCCAGACGGGCAGCTCAGCAAGGGGGTAAACGTCTAAGTGCGATTTAATTCCGATCCTTTAGCTGGTCATTTTTGACACTTCTAGTATGGATCTGACAGCGAGCGAACCTAAACTGAATCGGAATTAAATCGTATTAAGACGTCATGGCAAGGCCCCAGGTTTAAAAATTATAAGGCAGAGTCCCCGTTGTTTCTAAGTAGGTACTTAAATTTCTATAGTTTGTCACAGAAATTTGCCTACGTAACAGATTTTTGTAAAAAGTGGCCTTTGTCACTGTCTGGGCCCTTGCGCAAAAAACAAACCGTTACTCCGTTGAAGAAATGTCTGTGAAAATCAGAACACATAGAAAAATCCGAAAAGTAAAGCTACGACCGGGAAACGAACCCGGATCCTCGTCATTCCGTGACGCGTGCTATACCACTACACCACCCATAGCAGGTGGGTAGTCTCCGAATTTTTCTACCTGTTACCGACCGTCACGTGACCTTTGTTACTATGCGAATTTTTTGTCGCTAAGCGTCATCTGTTTGAATGATGTGTCTGTACGACACAATTACAAACTCCCGTGGAACATCTACTGCTCACCAGGGACGAGAGAAGGCGCTGTTTTTCAAATGATAGGTACTATCAAATGAATCAAGAAATTTTTATTTCTTGATTTTTATGTTTTACTTTTACGGTTTCACCGTTAGAAATTTAATTTCTAAATGTCTGTGAAAATCAGAACACATAGAAAAATCCGAAAAGTAAAGCTATGGCCGGGAATGTTCAGTTTGTAAGAAAAATACCGATTGTCTATAAAGTCGGTTTACAAACGATAGTTTTACTTGATAACGTCATAAAGAAACATATTCGAACTGCTAGCTCTGACGTCACGAGATGATCGTGCCTCTCTATCGCATGTTCCGCGCTCTCGCTTGCACACTGACGTCACGCGGAACGTAACAATGCTTTTTCGTGAGTGCAGCCGGCGTTCATCGATTTATAAGACGTTATCACATCAAAAATTGAGTCAAGAATGATATTATTGTCAGAAAATTTAATGTAGATGTGTAGGTATCTAAATCAGGGTACCTTTTACAAAAATACCCCTAAAAAGACGTTAAATAAATCCTTGTCATTCGAGCGTATCACCTTACTATTTTACTTTATTTATCCTCCATTTTATAGGGCGGGGTTGATGTCAACAGCAAGCAATATTATTTATTCTGAGTAATGTACTGACTTAGCAACGGCGCGGGGCCGGATGCAGAATAATAAATCATAATTCCCCGCCGGTAATGAGCCGATTCGCGGTTTTTACTCGGTATAGTTATGTAAATATATATATAAACTAATGTATTAAATTGATTTATTCGATTTAACGCAATACGAAACTGTATATATTTATAATGGTTTTTATCAATTTTATGCATAACGTGTGACTGTTTTTTCTCTATCGTCAAAATTTAAAAGCTGAGGGTCTATTAACAATCAAAGTAGGAATCGTAATAGCATACACCATTTCTTTCTGTCAAACGGTAGACGAAGTTAAAATGAACAAAAACCTTTGCTACTCCGCTACTCACGTGCAAGATAACCACATGCAACATGATTAGCATGTGTAACAGTTGTGCTCACTAAACTTTGAAAATCCCGTAGAGGGATGGAAACGCGTCAGCGTAGTGTTTTTTGTGGCAGTAGTGGAGGGAGGAAGATGAATAAGCAAGGTAAATATGTCTTGTTAATTGAAATGAACCTTCGCAAAATAACGTCTGATTCTCTAAAATATTTAAGTTAGAAAGAGATGGTAAATGCCACTTTGAGGCTTGGCTCTATGCATCGGAATTAAGATTGTCGTATCTTGTGCCTTGCGCACATTAAGTGCTTTAATTAAGCGCTCAGTATGCTCAGTGTTAGTAAAATTTTTAACACTAAGAGAACTGTTTGTTGTCATTTTGTTTCGCTAGTGGCGGACTAATTTGTTCATAGTAAGTGAGACGTTAACGCGGACGTGTTCGACACGTTTTTCGTGACTAAAACTTACAGTAGCGGCTCAGGATGATTTCGTTCACTTGACTAACTTGTTCACAACGCATTGTCGTCGGGGTAAAAATCTCAAATTGTCATTGTCCTAACTTGTCCAAATTGATAATTATATCTACTTACTGACAATTTCGTAATCCCCATTCCTACTGGTTCTATAGTGCTACTTCACTTAGATTTCAATTGTAATTTTAAGATCCGCGGTGCTATAACTCATCCAAATGTTACAGATGTGTCTTAGTGTCTACTGATTTGGATTTTCAAAGCGTTTAAATTCCACCGGTTAATAAGTTTGAAGTACGCAATACAGAAACGTGGTCAAGTTAAGAAGTTGGTGTTAAAATATATAAATATAGTAACGAGTTAGGAAGGTAAGGCAATTTCGGCGCCTAAGAACAGTCATGAAGCAATACGTATTAGTTAAAAAGTTCACAAAATAAGAATGTGTACGAAGAGTTTAGTTCTCGTGGTCCCACTGTTTTAAAAATCCTCAATAGAGATAGTAAAATTAGGTTAGGTTCATTAGGTATCTTCTAATGCGCGAAGGACGAATCAAATAGAGATATGAACCCCGTGGTTCCGTCGACTAGTGGAATGTAATTCGTCATTTTTACAAACAGTGGCACATAAAAGTAGGACCACGAGATCTAAGCCGTACGAAGTAATCACGAACCGTTTATCTGGTTTTGGTGTAGGAAAACTGATAGCTCTATCCTTAAGCGTTAGTTTGAATACGGGAGATTACGTCGTAAAACTGCGGTTCGCATTTTACAACTACAATCCGAATTTACACGCGACTTGTGGTCGCTCGTGGATGTCTGTTTACCGCTCAATAAAAACAAATGGGTGCTTCGGACGCATCGTTGGTGAAGTATTCTACATAAAGCTAACGTTACCACGGGCTTATATTTTATTGAGGTACCATTACATGTTTTAAAGGTGTTTCATTGCAGGTATCAATATAAATCCGCCGCTTTTAGTTCATTATTCTGTTACAAAAATACTCTTACAGTCGATAAGTCTTATAAACTATTTATTTAGTCTTAAACGGTCCCCTGTGAAAAGTCCATCGGGAAATTATAACAGTACGACCTTTAAGATTTTGGTAAGGAACAAAAAACTAGAAATGTAATCCTAAAAACTGAAAATGTAGAACTGTTCCGATTCAGTTTAAGTTCGCTCGCTGTCAGATGCATACTACAAATGTTAGCTAAAACCTGATCTGAGTCGGAATTGAATCGCATTAAGACGTCATGGTAAGGCCCCAGGAGTGTTTAATCAAACTAATCTAATCGCTTAACCGAAATATGCTGGATTCATTTTAAAAATAATAAAAATATAAAGAAATAGTGGACAATAGTGGACAATGAGAAGACTAATTTCCCCTACTCCTTCACTTTACTAACTTATCATCATTTCATCTCATTTGTTATCAACATAGTCATACCATTGGCCCGCACGAGGCGTTTTGCTTCATCCTTCCTAATCCGAACTGCTAGGGAATGGAATTCGCTCCCATCGTCTGTATTTCCGGACAGATACAACCTTGGGCTCTTCAAGGCTCTAGCCTAGATTGAATAGGCTATTACTGAACCAGTGAGTTACACCTTTGGCCTCATCTGCACCTTACACCAAGTGGGATAGAGGTCAATCACTGGTCAGTTCGTAATAAAAAAAAAACTTATCCTCTGCTTCAGTCGACCTGACCTAGACTGTACTAAATTTACACTTTTATGTCACCCAGAATTACCAGCTTCAGCAGAAACCAGCCCCCGTGTCATTTCCAGTTATTCACCGACCCTGAAGTAAAGAGATTTAAAAGTAAGATTCGTTGGTTCGCATTAGGTATTCATATTTTTCACTGAAAACTCGCTCGGAAACACGGCAGACTTGGGTATGTGATTTATTAAAAAGTTAAAATACATTTGACAGATTTGATTCGATTTGGCATAAACGATCGGCGGAGCCATGCGAGTAAACTAGTAGATTATTTATACATTTGAAATTTACCATGAGCTTTTCGGTGAAGGAAAACACCCTGAAGAAACCTGCACACATGTGGCAAGCAATTCAATGGTGTATGTGAAGATCCGAATCCGCACGTGGGAACTACAGCGCAAGCCCTCTAATTCTGATAGGAGGCCTGTGCCCAGCAGTGGGACGTGTATAGGCTGGAGACGACGACGACTACGTATAGTTCTAGAAGTTGTTTCTAGAGAAACTTTTTTAAAAATAGCTAAACTATTTCTGGTTAAACATCGTAACTGTCAAAATATGTCCCTAGCTAATTTAACCGTTGTCCTCAATTCATGTCTAAGCATCGATTGTTTGGTATCGTTGTTATTCGTGTCGTGATCCCGTCGTCGTGAGACCTGCGCACGAGTTGTCACTAAGCAAAGCTAACAGATTAGGTTCCAATAATACTTTTAACTGTATTAGAGCTTTAGGTACATTTACTTTACCGTTATTACACGACTATTGACTTGAGGAAAGATTCCAACGTCCCAGCCATCTTCATCTTCAGCCCATATAGGTAAGTGCGTGAATTACTCTGGAATACTGTAGCAGAAGGTTGGGTAAGTTTGTATAGTTACAACGGTTTATCATCGAGGGGTGCGAGACGTCAAGAACTGCAGTGCAGTGCTGGGTCCGGCGCACCATGGGCATCGGTTAATGATTTCCTGGCGGTCTCTGAGGATATCGTTATCCGTTGGCTAAGAGCCCGACGGGGGGGGGGGGCAGTGGCGTAACTATATAGGGTGGCAGGAGTGGCAAAATGCCACGGGCCCCTAGCTCTTCGGGGCCCCGAACTGGCATGGTTTAGAGCACAGAAGGGACGCTGATGCACTTCTTTATATTGAGGAAGGAGCCCCATCTGACGAATTTGCCGCGGGCCCCAGAAGTTATAGTGTCGCCACTGGGGAGGGAGTCTTTCTTTTTGGGGGGGTTCTACCGTACAACGTTGCCGACATCTTGTCACAAGATTTTTTAATATATTTTTACTACTTTGACATTGCCGAAGTCATCGCACCGATCGATGGGGCTATATTAAAAAAAGTCACTGAACATCGATCAATGTATTGACATATTTGTCAACCACAATTGAATACTCTGGACTTAATTTAAGTTTAATTCGACAATTGTCGATGACAAGTGACAATTCGAATTGCAATGCGTAGTCAATATGAAGCCAACCGGCGTAGATTCTCGTCGAGTTTTTAATGTAAACAGAATTGTCACTTGTCAACGACAATTGTCGCTTTGGTGAAACAGGGGTCTACTAAAATATTGCGAACTTCATTTAAGACAGTGTTTACGTCCCACATGCCTCCTGAGAATGAAAGGTCTTGAGCTGCGTTCCCACGCAGCCCAGTGCGGTTTGGAAACTTCACACGCACCATTCGCTTCACAGGTGTATGCGGGTTTCCTCATGTTTTAGTTCACCTGCCTCGGGCTGCCATGGGCCTCTGAGAGGCCATGTTTTATTTCAAACCACCAGGCTACCATGGCGCGATAGTGACTACGAAAAGAAAGCCGGCCGAGTGTGAGTAGGTTCGTCCACTAAGATGTATTACACATTAATAAGGCAGCAAAAATTAACTTTGGATTTCATAATATTTACATGAAAAACAAAGTATTTTTTGCAGATCAGTGCAGGGCCGTAAATAGGGCGGTGCCACCGGTGCCCAGGCACAGGGCGTAGACTCTGGGGGGCGCAAGAATTAAATGGCCAGACCAGGCTGGACTATTAATTTTTCGGTTTGCTCCCGAGAAGTTCCCACTGCGCCCCGAGTGCTCGATTCCAACACATACGTACCTACAAACCTACATGCCAGTATCATCAAAAACGTCTATTAAATTAGACAAAACGAACATTTATCAGAGTCAAAAATAGATTTTTCTTCCAAAATATTAGATAATTGGTCCACCAACACCAAGTTCCTTGTGCTTTATTTTATCACCCTGAATGAAATAAAGACAGGGCGCAGAAAAGGCAAGTTACGGCACTGGATCAGTGTAGGTATTTTGGATTTTTTTCCTTTACTCGTATTATGAGATATAACTTCTAGGATATGTTCTATAGTTTAGATTTCCACGGTTTTTAATGAAAACATACATTCGAAAGGTTGTACGTATTTTACTTACAGTAGACACAGTGTTTCATTATTCCCTTCGGTCCATAAAATATTGAACAAACAAGTTCATAGTTGGATTCAAACTTCAACAACCTGTCCATTCGGCCATGAATAATTTGTTTGAAAGAAACTCAATCCCGTTCGTTACGTTGTTATCAAAAGGAAACTTTGCTACAAAACTTGGTTGCAATACCCTTGGCTGTAACAAAACTTTATACATAATGCGACCTTATTATTATTTTCAAGATTTTCAAGTAGGTCAGCGCGCTTTGCAGTATTGACATTGATCCGATTGATTTGAAATTCAATAAACACTCTTTGTCATGGAAATGTAAGTTCCTCGAATTGTGGTTAGATTGGATTGAAGCCGAAGATTAGACCTATTCTCGTGACTAGATCATTTTTTCAAAAAGGCTGATTTTCTTTAACTATCTACAGTTTCATACGTACTCAAAAACAAAGAAACCAGATCACTTTTCATAAAATTTTATATGGGAAGTGATCCGGTTTTTTTGCTCCCGAGTATATTTACTTTGACTGTATTGTAATGTAATATTTATACTAATAGTAGAGGATCTTACAGACGCGTTCATCCCTCACAGGCATATAAGCAGTGCTCGTAAGCACACGTAAATGTGCCCGACACGCTTCGTACCAATACAGGTTTTGTTGGCAATATGCCTATACCCTCTGTCAAAATCCACTGCACGCCCCTGGGATCTTAGAAGGACGACCTTCGCCGATCTGATTGCTATTTCATATCAAAGGGAATGTTTCTAAATATACTGAAAATGTGTTACCATCCCCGCTAAAAAATATAGGTAGTCGAAATAGTACAAGCAAAAAAATAAGGCTAAAAAAATGAAAGTAATAAAGCAGTGATTATTACACATAAACGGATAACTCACGTATAAAAAGTCGAGTGATGCTCGACATGTTTCGGACTATTTCGTAGTCATTTTTCCAAGAGCGCTCTTGGAAAAAGGACTACGAAATAGTCCGAAACATGTCGAGCATCACTCGACTTTTTATACGTGAGTTATCCGTTTATGTGTAATAATGATTAAGTCTCACGGTAGTTTCATGTTGAAAGTAATAAAGCAGTGGTTTGATCGCAGCGCGTTTTAAATTAGTCTCTTAGAGAAGATAAGAAATTGCGGAAGAACTGTGCTGTCTCAAAGGAACTATAAATCTTTGCGTGATAAAAATCTGCTCCCGTAAATTAAGTATCCTTATCCAATTGTCATCCACGTGTTCGTTTTGGGGCGAATTAAAGAATAAAAATGCGTATTATTTAAAAAGCCCTACCTACCCTGTTATGCCTAGTGGCTTGACCTATGGCCTCTCAAGCAGAGGGTCGTGGGTTCGAATCCCGGGCTCGCACCTCTGAGTTTATCGGAATTTATGTGCGAAATTACATTAAAAAATTTCCATGGGCTTTTCGGTGAAGGAAAACATAGTGAAGAAACCTGAACACATCTGTGAAGCAATGCGAAGGTGCGTCTGAAGTTCCCAACTGACCCCGCGTGGAACTATAGTCCAAGCCTTCTCATTTTGAGAGGAGGCCTGTGTCCAGCAGTATAACATATGCTGGCGATAATTATGATTATATTAAAAATGTTGTATCTATAACTGTTACGTATCGCTACTAAAAGTATGTATTTATAACTATGTTTCCGAACTAGAATTGAACGCGAATGAGTTGACACGCACGTTAGCTGGGTTCGTTTGGGTACCTATACCCAGCAATCACACCTCAATCACATCTTGTTTCTAGAGAGTTTCAAAGGTCCTTTCATGGAAAGTAAAATAAGTAACTGAAGTACACTTCCTTTTGTAGGTACGGTAGGCAACGACCACGACATCTTTTTAGTACAGCGCAATTTATAGTATTGTTTTGGGATGCGAGTCGGGCTACCTCCACGTGTGATCAAGAGCTGCGGTTCGTTTTTGGATCCGTCCGGGGGAAGAGTAGTGCTCCGGTGCACCCTGGGCAGCGGCTAATGATTTCCTGGCAGTTTCTGAGGGTTATCATTGGCCGTTTGCTAAGAGCCCAATGGGGGGAGGGGGGTCTTTGACCTTTACCGTACAACGTTGCCGACATTTTGTCACAAAATTTTTGAATTATATTTTTGTTACTTTGACATTGGCGAAGTTGTCGTCGGTATAACGACTTGATACGCCACAAACAAGAAGAAGGAGAAGAAGTAGTTGTTTTGTTTAGTACGTTATAAGAAAAACAATAATCGACGCCTTCTCAAAACAATGTAGTTCTTTCACATTTACGCACGAGATATATTCTTATTTCACACCAAAGTGGTTCAAAATACACAACCGCTGAACAGCACCGGTTACAATAAAAATCCAATTTAATTTGTTCCTGAATTCAATGAAAACGACAAAGTGAAACGTAAATTCTCATTTCGAGTAGTCTGCGGAATAACAAGAATGAACCGAGGAATGGCGTACTGCAGAAGCCCCGAGGGTAAGAGCCTGTAGGTATTTATGCGACAATGTCTAAGTGATATACAAGCGACGTGAAAACTAGAGGCTGGAAATGATGCCTTCCAATCGAAAATTCGATCTTTGTAGAGTAAAACCAAAGGGCACTGGTTTTGTTCATGGATTCATGTATTTGACTCATAATTATCGATTCAAATATTGACTGTTTACTTCTTTCATGAAGAAACGAGTCGACCTGAATGAGCCATTCGTTCACAAAAAACCCATTCATTTCCTTAAACGTAAATAATTCTACTCAGCTAAGCTTTAGGGGAGGAGTCGATTAACTTGCCTTTCTAATATATAAGGCCATATAGGCATGATCAATACTACAGCACATTGAATTTGTTTGAGCTGACTAAGGGGGTCTTATTTTACAAGCTTTCATTTAGTTTCACCTGTCCCGATGTCTGCGGGTGCATAAGGTGTGTAATAAAATTTTGCCAGTCGATTTATGTCTACTTGTTAAGTAGATTACATGTCAGTGCAAGCATCACTAACTAAAAGTACAGCGAAAGAAAGCGCTAGAAAATAGAAAACTAGCGAAATCAAGAACCTTTTAAGCTTCTTTCATTCGCTGTCGCTGGCACAACGGCAATGTTTTTACCGCGCGACAGAAGCAAGTAGCTAAATTACACAATAGTCTACCGACGCGACTATTCAGCCACCCTTTTCTCTCTTTCTAATTCGACCCAAGTAAAAGAGCCAGTCGATAAAGCCAGCCGGCTATCACTGTATGCATTCATAGTGCCATGCGGCTGATTACGGCTTACGACCTTATGTTATTAAACCATCCTGCCACCCGTTTAGGAGAAGGTCGGAAATCTACAGGACAATGCCAGTAGGTACAGTCATCATAAAAGATTGTGATCATCAAAATGTTTTATTCCCAAAAACCGTTACTTAAATTCGTCTCTTTTATGCTTCTTTTATACAACAAAGAAAAACGAGCAAGTGTGACATCGATAAGTAAGCTGCTGCTATTGGACATTTACAACATCAGAAGGATTGCTGATACTTTGCCAATCCGTGACATTACTTTTGGGCTCATAACTTCCCCGGCTGTCTCTCTCCGCACCGGAACACAACAATGCAAGCTCTATTTTTAGCGGCAGGATTAGCGAATAACATGGTTATAGCGATTATGACGGACCCTACAGCCAACACAAAGTACTTAAGCTGCTTCGTTTGTCATCACAGCGTATCCACTCGCGAGTGTATGTTTAATAGAATGCGATTATTTCGAGTCGAGCCCAAAATCTCCCTTTCTAACTCTACCCAAACAAAAGAGACAGACAATAAAGTCAGACGGGCTATCTCTAGTGCATCCATAGCGCAGTGCGGCAGATTACGGCCTTGCGACATTAAACCCTCTCCCGAGCCCGGTCGGAACGAAGGTCGGAAATCGTCACAGGCATAGCACAGTTTTTAAACGAATGAATCGAATGAATGTAATGATTTATTTAGGAACTTTCTTGCTGTCTCACCCACTCTCATGGGTTCGATACTTGAATCGGCCAAAGGTACCCGAAACACGATGGGCATTTACAAGTATGATAGCGTTTCTTATAATTTTATTTTGAGAATTTTCAGACCCAACTAGTATTTTATAGCGTTCAAACAAACAAACTCTTTAGCTTTGATTTGAAAACGAAATCGATAGCTATAATATTAGTAGGTTCGATTAGGCCTCTAACGTAATACAAAATTACTATCAAGGTGTCGAAGATCTTAATTGATAACTCACGTAATAAATATTTGAATATTAGCTAACAAGTTAATATAAAATCTATTTATATTTTGTTGACCCTACTTGCATTGTTATCTATCCAACATTATACTCTACCAAATTTCAAGTCGATCCCACCACTAAAAGTGAGTCAAGCTTGACTTGCAATCTTTAAATTCGAACAAACATAAATTTAAAGTCAAATAAAAATTATAATTTACTTAAATCTACCAAAAAAAAACTCACGAGCTTTGCAAGTTAAGGGTAGTAAGTAGGTAGGTAGGTAAATGAGTTTGAATAAATTATCGAATCAAGCGTTATTTTGCGAAGTACCATATGACCAAAAAAGTATTTACCTTGCTACTCCGTCACCTACCACTAATGGTAACAGAGTTAGTAGCGAGGTAAATGTTTTTTGTTCATTTTTATATGCGACGTTGGTCTAAGACCAACTTTTACTCATCTATTAACCGGACGGACACAGAACGACTTATTAAAATATAAGATAATGTTTGTAAATCTGCAACTGGGATGCTTAAAAATAACATGTTTTATGTAAATTATCATTTGCCGGGGTCTACCTACATACTGCAGACAGGAACATACAGATAAGTATTGTTATTCAGAAGAGATAAAGCACGACAAAAACTAATTGCATTAAAAGTAATACTTTGTGATTTGTAATATTTCGATGTTGGTTACAAATAAGTGTAGGCATTATAAGAAAATAAGTTTCAGCTGATAGAAACCATTTTATAGGCAATGCGGCTAATAACCCCCACTATTTTGATTCCCCTTTTCACCTACACTCACAATCCTAAACGTGGGCTTTAGGTATTGCTACACCAGACGCCAGGCTCTGTTTACCCCGTAAGGGATAAAGACGTGATTTGATTATTATGTATGTAAGTATCAGCTCATGGCTTCACCGTGGGAGAATAAAAAATGGGATAGTTGTATATTCTGTGGGAACTTCTAAAATAACAATTACCGTCTGCCAAATTGTGAGTCTCTACTTCTAGCGGTTAAAACTGTGCGATATCTGTCAATCAGTCAAGGTATTGTGTTATACATTGTAGGAAGAATGAATGCTGATAAATTATGTACACTACAGTACTTGTAAAGCGTTTAAATGTATACCACGGAATACCACCCCACGTAATGTTACAAGTAACATAAGTTTATGCCTGACCATCCAAATGTGAACTTTATACTGCCAGTGTGCCAGTATATTTTTAGAATACAATTTTTCTAGATTATTAATCTATATTATTATAACTTATGCATCAATACGCGCGACAATCTCAGAAGTCATGGTGATGCGGCTAGCAATCCATCACTATTTTGATTCACTACGCCCACAATTAACGCTAAACGCAGCCTTTAGGTTTCGTACGCTTAGAATCTGTCTACCTCGTGATAAATGTAATTCATCATCGTCATCATCATCTCCAGCCTATAATCGTCCCACTGCTGGCCACAGGCCTCTCAGAACGAGAGGGTTTGGGCTATAGTTGATAGTGAACTTTTCACACACCATTGAATTGCTTCGCAGATGTGCAGGTTTCAAATGTAATTCAGAGCCCCGAGCCTCTGCTTGAGAGGCCACAGTTCAAACCACAGGCTACCACAGCTTACAAGTCTTGATAAATCATTATGTATGTATGCATCTTTAACAATGTTTCAAAGCCGAATAAATATGTATTACGAAGTGTGTCCCAGTTGGTGAGAGATCAAATCCTAGCTGTAAACAAAATTAGTGTCGCGTTCGCGCACTGCTACAATTTGCACCTACCTTGCGGTTGCTGTCTGAGGTTTTAGCGTGTTTAAACTTAATAACTTCTTCAAATTGAGAGCACAAACGTTTGGTCTCCGTTTATCGTTACATATAAAAGTGAGATAACAGTAAAAACAGACCCAGTGCCGGCACCGTTCTGCATGCGGTGGCCGTTGGAATTAAATTTTACGAGGTCGCACCAGAGATGAAAAAATGTACAAAGTCGTGTTCTATTAACGATGCTTTTCTTTTTTAGGGTTCCGTACCCAAAGGGTTAAAACAGGACTCTATTACTAACCGCGTGTGAAACCTGAAAACGGTGAAACTACCGATTTTAAAGTGATAAGTTTAAACTACTTGATTAAATCAGACACGTTTGTTTTTTGTAGTTCTAAATAAAGGACGAAATTACTACGAAACAACAAACAGCTACGGAATTATCAGAAAGCTATTAAAATTCCATAAATAGTCAGCTTTTTTAGTTTACGAATTTAGCTATCTACTTTAGTCGTCGATGACCTTTTAAACCGGTCTGCCGAACTTCACGCAGTTGCATAACGATGCTAATGACGAAAAAGTTACGGTCTGTTTATAGTTAAATAATGTTATGTCTTTATTTGGCTAAGGCAAATGTCAATGTGACAAATACGAACACACAAATATTGAATTGACAACGCCGTAACAAGGGTTTATGGGTCGTAAAGAAGAAGTGACAATGGGCGGGGCGTACTTAGTAAGACGAAACGACGACAGATGGTCGAAGGCGGTCTCAGAGTGGTGGCCAAGACTGGGTCGAAGGTCAGTGGGCAGACCATCAGCCCGTTGGTCAGATGACATCTGTCATTCGGCTGGAAAACTGTGGTTGAGACTAACACGGGACCGGGCAAAGTGGCGTGAAAATGAAGAGGCCTTTACTCAGCAGTGGGTGTGGATGTGGGCTGATTAGAGAGAGAGAAAGAAAATATATACAATAAGATGAGAGTTAACGTATTCTCATTCCTTAATTTCTGTTATAATAACTACTGTACCAACTAACCTACAATTCCATTTACTATTTAACAGGTCACATTTGAATGAACTCCTAAGGGGGTGCTTTCATTAAGGCCGATCAGTGTCCCCATATTTAATTCCTGTCCAGTACATAAATTATCAAGTCGTACACAAATAGGTCGTCCATTCCAGACCGAGCATTCTAAGTCCAATACTGTACATTAGTTGCCCCCATTAGTTCCATCTTTCCATCAACGTCTCGTCTCGCTCTCGTTGTAATGTGATTGGTTAGTTTTGTACGTACCTACGTCCTTTCTGCATCAGTGGAAATACACCCTAAAGCGGCTAGACGTAGGCTAGACATTTTACTATTCTACTGTAATAACATTGTATATTCAGACAAGACAAAGTGGAAATATTTTTCATAATGCATAGTTATAGTCTGGATATATCTTTTATTAATGACTTGCATGTTTTTCTTTGGTGGGCCTAGTTTATTTTCGTGATAATAATTAAGTACGTCTATTAGTCAAACTGTCGTGAAATCAAACAGTTAGGTCAAATTAGACCGGTGATCTATAGGCAAATGAAAGACGACTGTTAAAATGCCTTTTTATCTTTAAAGATTTTGAGTCTTCCATAAATTTTCGGAGAAGTAGATAAATAATATAAATACTAGCTAAAGTGATAAATATTTGCTTAAAAAAACATTTTTATTTTTTAATAACGGTATTTTTACAAATGCTTTCATGCTGGTCTGGGAGTAAAGATAAAACCTAGAATGTACCAGTTGCTTCTCTTCCCGCGCAGATGGTGAAAGCCCATCGAAGGACGGCATAGGAATCATGACATGATAATATCGAACATGACATGATAAAATCGAAAAAATTGGAATCAAACCTTTAAAATAATGATTACCGACATTTTATTTTTCTAGTCTTAGGAATCACGTTATTGGCGATTTAGCTAGCAACCCATCACTATTTTGATTTCCCTTTCCACCTATACGCTCTTAATCATGCTAAACGTGGCCTTAAGGTTTTGTTACCTTGGGCTCTGTCTACCACGTAAGGGATAAAGACGGGATATATGTATGTACGTATGCATGTGATTCTAAACGAAACATACCTAGGTCGAATAGGTCGATCGGTACCCCTCCAGTGAACCGGTAAAACCGTTGGAATGAAAGAGGTTTCGTGCAATGAAGAATAGCGTGCCGAATGGCAGTTTTAGCAGATACTCGAACCGTATACTTTATGGGCGTCGAATCGGCTTCGTGTGGCATGGGGATGGCACTTAACAAAGCACATCGACCAGAAACCTGATAAACCCTATAAAAAAGTCATTATTTTTATTACAATACAAATTACAAATCGATTAGCTAACGGGAACTCAAAGGCTTGGAAAGATGACATAAAAATACATACGTACATATATCACGTCTTTATCCCTTACGGGGTAGACAGAGCCTACGGTAACAAAACCTTAAGGCCGCGTTTAGCATGATTAAGGGCGTATAGGTGTAAAGGGAAATCAAAATAGTGATGGGTTGCTAGCCGCATCGCCTATAACGTGATTCCTAAGACTAGAAAAATAAAATGTCGGTAAACATATTTTAAAGGTTTGATTCCAATTTTTTCGAATATTTGTAAGGACAATGCAGAATTGGTATTGGTATTAGGTACAATACATTTAGAAAAATAATAAAATAAACCTAATCACTAATAACTTTTTATACAGGTTGATGTGTTAGATTATGAACTAACTATAATATCTAAACAACGCGATCGAAAGAAACAGACAGAAAAAATGGTCGAATGAAATGGATAACCCTTTAATTGTCACTATGAAGTACGTACACACAGCAAAGCTATTCGGTAAGCAGGATAGATACGGCGCGAGCGTGCGTAGGTGCTTACCTGATTATACTGCCGTGTGTACATACTATTGAAAGTAGATTTTTCCGAAGCGGAATTTAGCTGCCTACTAATCCCAGACTGGCACGAAAGAAACGGCGCATTCTACAGAAAACCTACCACTAAACATATATTTTGTAGTCCGTGACACTCCACCATACCTGAGGGAAATGACGTTACCATAACGCCAGCTAATGTCAAGGTTTTGGGACAACCGTCTTTTATATTTATGGCCAACCTTTGCTGATGCGCCTAGGGAATTGCCACTAGGGGGCCTACTTCGTACCATGTCGTCCCTCTCACCCTCTTATCAATGACTATTAGTATGAAGGGAAGGCACGATACGAACTTCCAATTTCGGATAGGGCCAGTCATCGGGCGTGCCCGATATTATATAGAATAACGTGACGTGTTGTGTCACGCAAAGGTCTGGTTGTTCATATTTGTCACGCACGGAACATCCTGTGTAATCTACTGCGTAATACCTACAGCGAAACGTAGCTAGTTTCTACGGAGCTTTAAAATGATTGTTTGACCCAATATGAGTTTCTGGATATGACATTTTGATTTATTTATTTAATTGCATTGTTTTTACGATTCATTTTGACATTATATTAAATTAACCCTTTATTATTATTTCATTGTTTATAAGCAGTGACGATGCCTAGCGGAAAATTAATGTAATTGTTCCTTATTGTTTTTCATTTTGTCATTTTCGTAATATTCAATTGATTTGTATTGTTTAATTTTATTTTATTTACTCTTGACGATTTCAATCTAAATTCTTCTAATTTGACAATGTACAATATGATGTAATTTTTATTGAATGAATAAATAATCTAAATCTAATCTATCCGCCATAAAACCGCTTTGGTCAAACTGAAACGGATTGAATAATAAACGTTGTTTTGATGGAACATCCTGTATGTGAATATCGCTACTTTATGTTTTAGTACCTGCATGACCGGGTTTTTTTGTACGTTTTCCTAAAATGAAACCTAGCCAGATCGATTTATCGCCCCCGAAATCACCTGAATAGTACCTACATCATATTTTTTTTGAAAATCATTGGAGCCGTTACCGAGATTCAGATTATACATACATACATAAATCACGTCTTTATCCCTTATGGGGTAGACAGAGCCCAAGGTAACAAGACCCAAAGACCACGTTTAGCGTGATTGTGGGCGTATGGATGGAAAGGGGAATCAAAATAGTGATGGGTTGCTAGCCACATCGCCTATAACATGAGTCCTAAGATTTAGGCCCATTCTCTCGATGGGATTTTACCATCTGCGCGGGAAGAGAAGCAACTGGTACATTCTATGTTTTTATTCAGATTATCATACAAATATATACACAAGAATTGCCCGTTTAAAGGTATTAGATTAGATACTGGGGCCGAATTTAAAAACACATTTCCTAAAATTATCACTCAAAAGTGAAAAAAAGCTCAAACTAAAATATCAACCATAGACTAGATTACTTAACTAGCCATAATTTTCTTCTAATCTACTCGCATGTCAAATTCAGTAAAATTTTTCACCATTTTAGTGTTTTAACATTTTTTTTTTTCGAAAATCGGCTTCCTAGTCCGCTATGCCACCAACACATGCCAATCAGCATGCATAATCTTGCATATGCCCCAGATTCTTACATTATTTTCCATTTGTTTTACTTGTTGGCAGTAAATACATAATGTATGTATTCTTTATTTATTTATGGGTAGGGTGAATTGCAGCTTAGCTGGCGAATTCGGTTGGTATTACTGTGATCCACCCATAATTATTGGTTTTCTAATTTCCAAGGTCAGCTTGCATTAAAACAGAATGTCGTCATAAAGAACTGCAGATTTCAAAGTATTATGGCTAATTAGCAACTTGAGTATTATTTGCACAATAATTACTGCAATACAGTTTTGTTGAAACGAAGCCGCTTTTAGATTTCGGGTTTAACAGCACAATAAAAATTAAATAATTAAATTTTATCGTTGTCTGTGAAATTTCAGCACCACTGTTAAACCAAGTAGTAATTTAATTTATGTACCTCTACATAATCGAGTCTCATGCGGTCGTATAACTTTTTTATATAGTCAGCGTCAAATAGTTCGTGACACCCAAAGTAGTCAAATAAATCGCAACACGTTATTGTTACAGTTGAAATAAGGTCGTGTCGCTAACTTTTTGCCCACTTTGGGTGTCATGAACTATTTGACGCTGACTGTACACATTTAAAGCGGCAATATTTTTACTGCGTTTTTTAAAGTTTCAGACTATGTCACAAATTAAATGAAATCATTTAGAGCTCAGTACTGAACCTAAGGAAGGTCATTTCAAAGAGCCATATTTATTACGAACAAAAAATAGAACTGATAAGAAAAAATATTTAAATGAAGTGGTTATTTTTGTTTTTATCTTCGTTTGGACGTAGTCTTTAACTAGAGATTAAATTAATTATAAGCTGTTCTGTCCTTTATCATTTACGCTTTTTGTTTTTATTTGAGTGCTAAGTTCCCACGTAATGCTAAAAATAAAATTAGTAAGAAACCGAGTGAAATTTTTAACAAAAATTGGGACTGACAAAGAACAACAAAAACTTATTTCATTTATCCTAAACTTTTACTTAAGTAATTTACAATTTTCTTATGTGTGTTTTTCAAATTTGCAAGTAATTATCCGACTATTTTAAATGGTCGGATAGGTTTGAAATTTGGTGTAAGTATAAATAGATTAGATGATAACTAGTACTTGCTTTTAAAATGATTTTATCTAGAATAAATATTTTAGATCGGTTCAAAAACTTGGTAAATATAATCCGACAACAATGCGTCATTAACAAAGCTAATCTAAACATAGTTTTAAATAATCCACGCGGTCACCGGGGTCATAACTGGAGCAATGACCTTACTTTTTCCACCTCATAGGACGATCAATAGTAATACTAGGTTGCTTAATGTAATGCCTATTTCTGATATCGACAGGCATGTTTACGACTACATGTTTTTTTAATAGCATTTATGTTCCCATAATACCATTAAATCGACCAAGCAAATGCTTTAACAGTTTTTCAAAACAGTTTGTACTTAAATCATAAAATAAAAACGAGGCCGATTGACACTTAGCTTGCATGTGAAACTTTTTGATAACAAACATTGATATGGACCTGCAAGGTGATGCCTGGTTTAATGGTCTATTCCCCACCCACTGAAAACCTGAAAACAGTTTGTTCGGCAAGAGTAGAATCAATACTATTTTAAAGCAGGTTGAATTTTTATCAATTTTTTGTCTTCCATGCTGGTCTGGGAGCAAAGAAAAAACAGAATGTACCAGTTGGTTTTCTTCCCGTGCAGATGATAAAAGTTCATCGAGGGAATGAGCGAAAAACTTAGGAATCATGTTATAGGTGATGTGGCTAGCAACCCATCACTATATTCCCCTTTCTACCCATAAGCCCACAATCACCCTAAACGTGACCTTTAGGTCTTGTTACCTTAGACTCTGTCTACCCCGTAAGGGATAAAGACGTGATTTATGTATGTATGTATGATTTTTTATTAATTTCCTTTTTGATCGTGCCTAGTTTAAATGCAACACTTGCCACACTAATATCTTTGGCAATACTACACGGATTTAAAATAAACACTACACTAACATTCAGAATAATATAAATCAGTTAGGGTGTCAGGTTTTCAAATAGGTGGTGTCACAGTTTGTATATTATGTCGATTGGAATTTAATTTTTTTTTGATAAGTTGATACAAAGCCTTTTTCTCTGCACCTATGACAGTTAGCGAGGTCATAACTTCACACAATCACACACTTCACTTAATGTTATTTTTATTTTCTTGTGAATTGTATCTGTTTCTTTATATTTGTACAATAAAGCATTTACTTACTTACTTACTTACTGTGGAGTGTAGAAAGAGCAACGAATTAGCGAAGTTACCAGCCCGATAAACTGTCACAGTTCAGAGAAATCGACTTTGTATCAACTCACCTCTGTCTCAACTCTCCTCGGTCTCCTCTAACTAAGCTTGGAAATTTTGCACTAGTTACCTGGATTTATGCGGTTTTCATCAATAGATACTTAGAACTTTGACTTTGACTTTGACTTTAACGATTCGAGAGGAAGGTGTGTATGTATAGTTAAACGGTTAACGAAATTCCGTTTTAAATAAAGTTATACCTACACCTGTCCTACCTGGTGCTAGCGACAAAATCACGAAGGCGTCAATTTGGGTAGACCATTAAAGTAGAATTTAGGTGTTCATTTCTCAGGGCATTACCGATTCCTTCCCGTCACCCATTTGTTCACAGGGCGTATCGCATTTGTCCAGACATCGCAACTGAAAAGTTGAAGTCTGAAAGGTACTTTGCAATCTATTGATACCTAATTTAAGTATTGATCACTGGAAGAGGAGATACCTACTTTTACATGGCGGGGGAAATCTATCTATTACTTCTGTGGATCTGCTTTAGGACAAAGAAAAAACTTTGTAGTACAGTTTGACAACAAATATAATGCGCATCGGCAGTATTCGTTTGCGCAGAGAAGCGCAGCCCAGTTTCCGATGGTAGCCGAACGTGTAAATAATCTATATTGAACTTTATTTGCAAGCGCAACTGGCAGAGTATTGCTTGCTTTGTATTCTTAGCTCTGTCCCACTTACACGATTTTGCCATTGTTGGTACGAAATCGATCGACCAATAACAGCGCCAGAGTTTCCCGCGCTACTAAAATTGGTATACTGCGCAGGTACATCGTGGAGCATTATTTTTGTTGTCAAACTGTAATCATAAACCCCTCAAAAATACAAATTGGTTAATTGAAACTCTGCATTGAATATTGATGCAAATTAATAAACCATTTACTAGCCTCAATGGTGAAAAACAAGTAGGTGAAAATGCAAAGTATGCGCGTTGCTAAATTATGCTTCAAGGAAAGGAAAGAAAGAAAAGAAAATACGTTTATTTGACACATAGGTCAACAACAGCATAAACTAACAATTAATGTGTCGCTGTCCAAGTCAAAAAGGTTTCAGCTCAGCATAATGCTGCGACAAAAGGTTAGTTTTCTTATTGCTGGTAGCACTTAAGGATGGGAACCTGTCAAAAATCGGGTCAAAAAGGCATTGGACCCTGTTAAGGATCAGTGCAAGTACCGTATAGCCTTGAGAACATGCAACACGAGAAAATTCCCTTGCACAAAACCTAATGATCCTACGAGCTATCTATCATACAAGCAGCAAATGAAACATCAAGTTGGTACAACCCGTAAAATGTTTCAATCTAAACTTTAAAGTTTATACGTTTTCCAACAACGTACTTTGATTAGCAATACCTTATTCCGTTCGTCTCTTTGTTCAGAATACCAAACTTAACAAACTGATAATATTTTTTGCTTTATTTCTATGGACTTGCCCATGTTTTTGATATCATCTGATCATAAACTTTTAAGCTTTTAATTAATCCATTAAGAAAAAAGCAACATCACTATTCTTAATTGAACTCT
The DNA here is from genome assembly GCA_949127965.1 of Pandemis corylana. Taxonomy (NCBI): domain Eukaryota; kingdom Metazoa; phylum Arthropoda; class Insecta; order Lepidoptera; family Tortricidae; genus Pandemis; species Pandemis corylana. The sequence continues at coordinate 7,778,168 of OX421867.1, read as the reverse complement.
CACAATCTTAATATTTTAGTGTGAATAGAGTTTTTTTTAAGACTACAACAATCCAGAGCTTTTCTATCCTCGGTTACCGTTATGTTGTTGACCTCTGGCAGACACGAATACAAATTCAATATCTCCAGTGCAGGGGCAGACAACCTTTTTGGCCCTGGGCAAAAAAATTAAACCTTTATATTTCGTCTTGTCCTCTTTTTACGGATGTACTTTCCAATTATGTCACTGATATTCTAGATGCTCAGAAAGTATGAGGGCAATTTAAATTATTATTTGAAAATCAATGTACTGTTACAATAGTTAACAGACGAATAAAAAAATTTAAAGGAGCACCACAGGCACACTCAAGGGCATACATATAATATGTGCGTGACCAAGACGTCAAAAACATCTACACACCTTTATGCTGCAATCAATTAGGTCAGTGACACATATATTTGGCATGATGGCTGTATCAATATTTATGCTCTCGACTGTACTGTATAAGAATTCGCAAAAATCGTCCTCATTTTACTTTTGAACTGTGTCATCTGAAAATATGTGAGCAAAAGTTGTTAAATGGTGTTACAATCACGAGACTCAAACAATATTGATCATATCATAGTAAGCTTAAATTATTGATAGTTTTCTTTCCGAACAAACTTTATAATGTACTAGCTGTTGCCCGCAACTTCGTCTGCATAGAATTCGTTTGTCGCTATCCCGCAGGAATAACGTAATTTTCAGAAATAAAGAGTAGCTTGTGTGTTATTCCAGACTATAATCTTTCTATGTTCCAAATTTCATCCAGATCTGTTCAGCCGTTCTGGCGTGAAAGAGTAATAAACATCCATCCATCCATCCATCTATACTTACAAACTTTCGCGTTTATTTGCAAGCATTAGCTCCTTGATATCGTAGCTTGTGGAAGTATCATTTATCCTGCCATTAAATAGTTGAAGGAGCATATTTAAATTTTTAAGCGCCAGCGGTTTAGAACCCCTGTCTTAGAATTTTCGGCCATTGTTAGAGCAGTGTCCACGATGAATATTTTACGAAGAAGCTTTCCGAGGCGATATTAAAGTTCTGTTGCGTTCAGGTAACGATGAAAATTAGGTACCTGTTTAAATTTTAAATTTAATAAAAACAACGGGTTCGGGTTACCGTGTAGGTGTGTTTACCCGGTGCTGGCTCGTTTACATTATTAACGAACTAAGAATAGAAAATAGTTTCAATTGGATGTTTTTATGTTAGTTTTCGTTAAGACATCGACAATAGAAATCAACCTTTAACTTCGTTCTTAAAATCACACTAGTATTATAAAGGCGATAGTTTGTGAGTGTGTGTGTGTGTATGTTTGTTACTTCTTCTCGCGCAAACGGCTGGACGGATTTGGATAACATTGTTTTTTTTATCCCGGAAAATTATATAGCTCCCGCGGGATAGTGGTAAACGTGTCAATGGTCGTAGCTGCCTAGACTCGCAACGTAAATAACTATTGCAGAATATAACTATTTCTACGCGGACGAAGTCGCGGGCAGAAGCAGAACTCATTCACTCAAAGGTTGACTGGAAGAAATTCCTTTAAGGGATAAGTCCGCTTTTGTGGACGTATACAATACAACAATACAAATACTCTTTATTGAACACCACAAATCAGTACAAAACAATACAGAAACAAAGAACAATGTAGACAATAGGCGGTATAGGCGGTATCTCAATGTAAATTAAATATATACATTTTATACATACATACACATACACAAATCACGTCTTTATCCCTTACGGGGTCAGAGCCTAAGGTAACAAAACCTACAGGCCACGTTTAGCAAGACACTGAGGGCGTAGAGGTGGAAAGTGGAATCAAAATAGTGATGGGTTGCTAGCCGCATCGCCTATAACATGATTCCTATGATTTTCGCCCATTCCCTCGATGTGTTTTTACCATTTGCGCGGGAAGAGAAGCAACTGGTACATTCTATGTTTTTTCTTTGCTCCCAGACCAGCATGGAAGTAAACAATTTTTTTATTTACATTTAGGTACATTTAGTAATATTTTTTTATTTTTATTTTATTTAGTGCAATAAAAAATTACATACATACACACTCATACATATTTCTTCATCATCATCATCATCATTTCAGCCATCACAAGTCCACTGCTGGACATAGGCCTCTCCTTTAGATCTCCAATAAGACCGGTTGGAAGCGGCTTGCATTCAGCGCGATCCTCCGATCTTAATGAGGTCATCGGTCCACCTTGTACATATTTCTTAGTCACCAATATTATATTCTAACGTCGGTAGGGGAGACCGAGGCGAGTTGAGACAGAGGTGAGTTGATACAAAGCCTTTTTTTCTGCACCTATGACAGTTAGCGAGGTCACAACATCACACAAAATGTGGAGTGTAGAAAGAGCAACGAATTAGCGAAGTTATAAGCCCGATAAACTGTCACAGTTCAGAGAAATCGGCTTTGTATCAACTCACCTCTGTCTCAACTCGCCTCGGTCTCCCCTACACACAACATGTTAGATTTACTGATGAGTACGATCCATTAGCTAATGCGTAAAGTTTACTTTTTACTGACCGACGGCCATTAACTTGGTGATTTACTGAATCCTACAATTTTATGGGCATTTAGTGTTGCTTCCGATCCGGTCCAATAAAAGGCTGTGCTATCCCATTTTGTATAGAAGCATGTAAACGAGATCGTATCGGAGAAAACACGAAACCGCAGTGGATGTAGCGCGAGTTTCCGCATAAATATATAATACTATGTATTACTATGTTGTAGGTGTCTGCGTCTACCGGCGAGGGTTTCACGAAACACGCTTCCTTGGAATCGGCGGTGTTTTAAGTTACAAGCACTTATACCGTTGCAAAAGTGGAATTATGTGCGTTTTTAGGTATAAAATATACCATTTTTAGAGAAGCTTGTAGTTTCTAGTGAAAATGTCCAGGACTAAAACTCAAACATCTATCTATATCTATATATATAATATATATGTTATAAATCAGGGGTTCCCAATCTTTTTCAACCTGCGGCGCAGTTACAAGTTTAGTATTTTGTAACGGCGCCCTGCCTTAGCTAAGTTGTTAGGTTAGGCTACTTAAAGGGAGATAGTAATAAAGAGTGACACGACGCTATATTATTTACCGATGCGAGCGCTCAAATAGGTACCCGCGAATATTTGTGGTTTCGGAAAATGATAGAACTCACGGCGCCCCTCTTTACTTTCTACGGCGCACCAGGGCGTCGCGGCGCACACTTTGGGAACCACTGTTATAAATAGTGTAACTAACACACTTTTTATAACTCAAGAACGGCTGAACCGATTTGGCTGAAAGTTGGTGGGGCGGTAGCTTAGAACCAGGAGACGGACATAGAATACCTTTTATCCCGATTGAAAATCCCAAAATGTTGTTCCAATAAAGCTACAGGCATAAAATTTGGCATAGTTACTTACATATTATTCCTTGCTTAGTATAAAGGTGGATTTTTCGAATTTCCCTTGGGATAAAAAGACGAGGTTAATAATTAAGACACTTATTAGTAGATAACATTCCCAGAGCATCACGTAGGTACTCTAAGAAGGGATTTTCCGAATTTCCCACGGGATAGGAAATAAAAACCAGGTACTTGAGAGACATGAGTGGATCTATGGGGTATATCGACACGTCACTCTGATGTTATCTGCGCGGACGAAGTCGCGGGCAAAACCTAGTTGTTTATAAATACAACAGAGTACTTAAATATAGTCGTCATCAGACACTATGTATCAGATGTATCTGAGTGTTTTCCAAAAAAAAGTCAACATGAACATTTTTGCCAGAATTTAAATATTGAGTTTTTCTTAGTCAGAATAGTTTACCCTATCGATTCTTACAAGAAAAAATGTGTCCCAGATTTTACTATGGAATATTTTTTCCTGTTCGTCACGTTCTATACATACTTATATTTAAAAAAGTGACGAACTGGAATGGAAATTTTGGGACACATTTGTTCTTGTATAAGGATCGATAGGGTAAACGATTCTGAGTAAAAAAAATAAAAATAATCAAATTCTGGAAAAAGTGTTGGAAAACGCTCATCTGTAGTTTATGAGATACTTACTTATACAAATCGTGTAATTGCGTGTTGAGATACATAGAAAACATATTTTAAAGCTTTTAGATGACTCCGATGTCCTATCCGGTCCCTATTTCGTCAATGTCATAATAAAATTGTCGGCGACATGTGACAATTCTGTTTACATTACCAGCTCGACAAGAATCTACGTCGGTCGGCTTCATATGTAGACTACGTATTGCACTTCGAATGTTCGAATTGTTACTTTGTCACCGAGAATTGTCGAGTGGGTGAAGTAAGAGCCAGGGGCCCGATTTTGTGTATTTTCTAAGCTACTCGTATTTCAAATACAGCACAATTTGTCACCACTTTCGAGTGGTATTTTCACACATGTGCTTTCAAAAATCGAGCCCCTGATGACGACTGTGCGACAATAAAGAGTAGAAAAAGGAAGAAGAATAAGAGCTATAATTATCATACGAAATTACATTCTTTTGCTTGAAAAATGTGTCAATTACTAGGAAAGTTGGTGCCCTCGTTTCATTTCTACTATGTGGTACTTTTGTTTATCGAAGAGTACCTGTTTTAATTTGAAGGTCAGTGTCTTTTAGGTTTAAAAGGTCCTAACACCGTTGATTTTGTTTACTCATTGAAATGAAACTTCGTTGGTAAATTATTGCTTAAAACGAGATAAGAACACGACGAAAATAAAAAGTTAATTGACTCCACTTGTTTCAGACCAATTTGCTTCCTACGCCGTCAAACATGCTGCAACGTTCCCGATCCATCACAACGTAATCACCTTTCAGAAATGCGCTTGTATTATGTCGCCGTGTAAACTAGACCTCGGGTGTTTGACAGGTTAATTAAACAGCTGTCGTCATCGGAACGGAACAATTCCCGTAACACCTAGGTTATAAGCAGCGAAACAACGCGTGGAGTACGCTAGCGTTTTTTAGCAGGGTCGCCGAGAGCAATATGTTTAGGGATTTGGCTAACCATAAATATAATTCGAGTAATGAATTGTAAGAAATCAATCAAGACCAGCACATTTTATGATATAATACGTATTTGCGTTCATACGTAAAATCCCCGCATTTTCCCCGAATTGAAGCTCTTCCCACACATTCCACAATCAACTTCGATTTCCCCGCAGCTTGGGGAATTCCCCACAGATAGGCAACCCTGTTCATTTTTTTTCCAAACTACCATGGACAGAGGCCATAATGTCTAACGCGCGGGCACTCGCTATCGCATCCACCATATTCACTACATTATAAAACAAAGTCCTCCGCTGCGTCTGTCTTTTCGTCTGTCTATTTTTCCGCGATAAACTCTAAAAGTAATAAACGGATCTTCATGCGGTTTTCACCGATAGATAGAGTGATTCACGAAGAAGGTTTTAGTACCTACACAACTGGTCAAGGTTCTGTGTAAATTGGTTAAATATAACTGTTGGAAGTGTCGGGAAAAGTCAAGCTGCCTGGAATACACATTTAAATTGTTCGCGGATGAAGTCGCGGGCTGAGCAACAGCTAAGTCCAATACGGTTTCACAAAAAGAAAATGGTGAATGCGATTGTGATTCCGAGCGCATTAGACAATCTGGATTCTGTTAAACATTTAGACTAGCAATCGCTCTAACACTGAACATATCTAAACCAAAACATCTCTACGGGGTGCTTGCTTAACTACTATGATAAACCCTGTGTCCACCGCAGTCCATTGCAGTAAGCGTCGTCGATGTGTCAGTAGCATTTTTGAGCGAACAGTGTGATACAATCGTGCAAAGTCGTCTTCAGACCTTTGTTTACGGGTAATGTTTGTAGTATCTGTTAGTAAAGCATGGGTGCAACGTGTTAGCTTCGGTTAAGGTGACATTTGACATCCATATTACGTATGTATCTTTTACCTGCGTCCGCGACAAAGTGGGTGTCGTTACCGCGTATGCGGGCGCATAATACGTGCCATTTATTTTATAGAAGTTACTCTGTAAAAGAAGAAATTTGACCTGTATCTAGTTCTGGTGTGGTTTCGTAGGTCCAGATACTGTTTGGGCACACGACATTCCGGTGGTCGCTGGGTCCATTCCGTTATCACCGCAAAAACGTCGCGAACGCGCACGTCCAATATTTAACGGTTAAATAGATTTAAAAACTCCGCGCCGCGCTTCGCGGTTCAAGCCTTTACGGTGTTTTAAGAATAGGCCCAATAACCGAAATTGAAATCGTATTAGACACACTTGGTTACACACTTTGTGTATATGATTGAGTTAGATGGAATGTATGCTGGGGAATGATAGGGGTAAGTGATAAATTACCTCTTGATAGAAGACTCGTTTGGAGTTGTAGGTGAGGTTGTACTGTTGATCAGCGACCATTAGTAAGATGGTGAAAGGCAGGAGGAAGGCCGCCGCGGCTAAGAAGGCGACACACCTTCCCAACCGCATCATACTCATATTTCTTCTTCCCATTATGAGTACTTCACGCAACTGATCATAACACTTATAGCTTCGTGGCGCTTCATTCGCGTAGCTTTGATTTTCTCGCTTCAATACATCTGCCTTGATGCTTGTACCTAGAATAAAAATGGAGGTTATTAGCTTGTTGATTAAGCATCCAATTCACGTAGTTAATTGAATTTGTCGCATTTTCTGAGTAAGGTCAGAAGTGCGGCGGATGTCGATAAATAGGAACCAAATTACTTGATGATGAGGTTATTACTGGTCGTTGTTACTCTTGATTACCGTGTCATTATTTACGAGTATACTGTATTATAAAGTTAGTGTCTTAAAAATAGTGTTAAAAAATAAACAGAATACAAGGAAAATCATTAAGTATTTGTAAATTAATAAAGATTAATAGCAAACACTTTGTACAAGTCAGATATAAATGTTACGCATGACAGACACGCCAGTGACACTGGTTAACACTGTCATAAGAGAAGACTTATTTTAATTATTAAGTTGATACATAATACCTTTTTAAAGAAGATGAAATCGACCATTGATAGACATTCAGTTCAAAAAAGGTGGCGGTGAATTCAGCAAACAGTCTTTTTTATCATTACCAACTTTTTCCTAACTTTCATCATTTTTAAAAACTGTGAAGTGAATTTTAACCTGCTTCCAGTGGTTGGTTTGGCTTTGTAATAATATTATAGAACTTCCACGATTATGCGTAAGTAAGTTCTTAATATTCAGCAAAAAGTTTGATTCCTTATTTTATGTATACATTTAAGTATCAACATTACATATTATTAAGTCCTTAACCATGTCTGTTTATCTGTTAGCGATATACTCAAAAACTACTGAACGGATTTTTATGCGTCTTCACTGATACATAGAGTGATTCACAAGAAAAGTTTAAGTATAAATATAATTTGTTTGTTTTACGTAAATTGCTTGAAATATAACGATAACTGTTGGAAGTGTCGGTAAAAGTAAGCTGCCTGGGGATAGGTACAAATTACAATTCTGCGCGGACAATAGCTAATATTACTATTTACCTGACTGCGACAGAAGGAGGGTTATGTTTTTTACTAAAAGGTCTTAATCGTGTAGACGTTTTTATTGTTTATTTTGTCGCTTCGGATACGCCGCGACGTCCTCAAAGGGTCCCGAACCCGTAACCCCGCAAGACCCGTTTAGTTAAAATAGTAAAATAAAATAAGTATCAAATTAAATAATTGTCAATGCGAACCCATTGGTTTTCCCTTTCGCTGTGGCCACTGGGTGCCTACTTAAAGATTCTTAGTAAACATTGCATCATACATTCTCTAACGACCGGAGGACGAGTCTTCAAGGCTAAATGGACCGGATTTGGGCAGCCAATGACTCAGTGACCCATGCTTTAGCCACAGTAAGAACCAGTATAGCATCTGCATACCGAATTTGCATAGTATTAGTGCCCGTGTCACTAAACAGTGACCAATAAAGTGACACAGGTGTATTGCAGCGACAGCTAAAAATTTTAAACCTTGCTCACACAGTTATACATTAGATCATTTACAGACTGAACATAGAGGAACTAGGTTTTAGAAAGGGATGCTTGTCACAACTAGGGTTAGGTGGGACTCTCCCACAAGGTGGGCATATCCACATAAAACTACACGCGCTCCCTCTTCGCCATAGCACACGGTATGAAGTGACGTGAAACAACTATACACCGAACTACTGTCACATTACCGTCTATCACGGTACGTCACTACTCACTATGTAAGTATAGAGCTACAAAGTTATCGCAGGTTTCTTGAATCTGGTATACATAATCATACTAGGTACATTATTAGATAGTTACCTACTGAGATTTTGTCTAATAGCATATCGTTCTCTCAAACAATTTTGAATGACATTATGTAGATGACTTTATCTCGATAAACCAGTATCGATTGATGGATGGTTGCCAAATATGGAAATTATTGGAGATGCCTACGAATATTATAACCATATTTTTCAGCATCGTCATATGTGTAACGTACCTAGTAATTGTTGTAATCTATATTTTATAATCTTTCATTTAATTTGCCGTGTTAGTATGTATGTATGTGGGTCTGACCCGCTTCTATTGTTCGGATTGACTTGACATTTAGTACACATATTATGTAGGATGAATGAAAATGCACAATAAGTACAATCAACAAAAGATACTGCTAGCCAAAAGCCGTTTAACAAAAGTTTATTATTTTCAGTATAGCTTCAAATTGTACAGCTCCCTACGCGAACGGGTAACATATGAGTAGATACGTACTTACTCGTAATAACCATACCAATTTTCCATATTCTTGTTTGTGGACTTCAGCTATAAAAGTTCGATCATGCTCTTACATGCTCGTAGCAAATGCGTTTATCATTATGTTGAATTAAATATTTATCATTTTCGTGTCGGCTTATCATGAACAATGCAACGTTCACGTACCAAAACTAAAATCAATGCGACCACTCGTTAAGAGCGAGTACACATTAGGCGTTATAAAGAACGCGCTTTAAAACGCCTCATGAGTACTCGCTCTAAGGTTTCAAAACTTACAGATTTGATTCGTCATTATAAATGAAAAAAATGTACGAGTAGTAGCAATAGACCAGTAACTGACTGGACTAAATTAAAACGTCAAGATCAAAAATAACGTCTGTTATGAAAATAAGAATAGTAGTTACTAAAACTAAAAATGTTGTCGTTATCATTTCTTAAGGAACATCAAATTTAATATTGAACCTTGTGTTAAATTTGTAATAAATTAATCCTATTACGTTTACGCAACCCGAATAAAGTATTGGAGACCAAGTCTTCCAAATGACATTTGAAACTAGTTTGTTTCTAAATAATTAAACTTTGCCTTTGCAAACCGCCCGTATAAACTAGTATGAAGATTAGCCTGGTATAAACTCACCTGCTACTTGCACATTTTTTGCAGCTAGCACACGATGTCAAAGTTCACGTCAAAAGTACGAGCTGTGTATACGCGGCTTTATGTTCCCGTCCAGTGTCCCCATTTACCAAATTTGTGGGAGTTCTATTTCAGTGTTTATCCTTCTGTAAAGGAAGGCTCTAACCACAAATTACTATCAATTCGCTTGTTTGTGCGGAACTTTGTTTTTCTAGCCATTATCGACTGATTATATGTAAGCAACGTTTCGAACGCAGTATAAAACAGTATGTGATCAACAAATAACGGGCCTAATTTACACTTGCGCTTTCACGGGTAATCCTCCACAGTCGCTACAAATATTCTTATTCACAAAAGCTTGTTAATCGTCTTGGCAAAGGAGGAAAATTTTGCCAAAGTCGACTAAAAGATAGCTATGAAACATATCGGCATCGGCAACTGTCCAATTATAGCGCTGTATAAAAATATAGCGGCTAACTAATTTATAAACAAATGAGTTTAGCGTTGCTGACCTAGCTTTACTGGCCCAAAACTTCTGATACTCAACATTCGTTTAAATAACATATCTGTCACGTTTTTTTTTGCCAGGACCATAAACTTTTTATTTATTAGATTCGTTAGCTTTCAGTACAATACAATACTTTTTGACTCTTTCTTGAACACCACAGAGTAAACAACATAGAAAACATGTACACAGAGACATACTAGGCAGCAATAGCAGTTTTAGGTAGGTAGCTTTCGTGAATAATGTGCGAGTCGTTTGGCACCGTGTTTGGCACGTTCTTTGTAGATCACATGCTGTTTTGTACTATGCTTCGGGCAAAGTTTCTGTCCCTCTCGATCACGATCTTCAAGTCAGGGCGTGACTTCGCAATTCGCGGAAACCTCTTACCTAAATAGTTAAGTCAATACTCTATTTTCTGACTGAAATACTGAACGAGGCTCTAACTGATAATCGAGTATTAGTGACTGTCAAATTGTTATATTACTGTCTGTAAAATATCACTGTATCGAAAATTTCCTTTCCGATTTTAAATTTATTTTTACGGTCAACCCGTTAAAAATTTCATTCCCAAACGATACTGAAAAGTAGAGCATAGTTAGATCCAAAAGTAGAGTTTTGTGTTAGATTGTTCTATTAAGCTAACATTTATTTAGTATTAATATCAAGCTGCCAACGTAATAGGTTAAGACTTATGTTTGTTTATGGTTCCTTTCTGTAACTTTAATTTTAATTTAAAAAATATAGAGTCATGTCAAGACGGTGCTGATTTTATTCTTAGTTATTAATTCTAATATTAATACTATGGCTATGAATCGAATCGGGATCCTCATCGATCCGTGATGCTTGCCTTTACACCACCCATACTAGTTAATCTACATATAGTAAGCCTAGTGACTCTAATAAACACCAATTCTGTATTTTTTGCTAACGAACTGTTACAGCGCATCATAAGTAAGATGGATGACCTTATCATCCGTCTTCCACTTCTCTTTAAAATATTTACGAACAAAACAACATTATAATTCACGTCGATTCTCATAAATATCCGCACCGATCGCCGGCGATGGCGAACCACAACATTGTAAAAACCATCTAAAGTGAGCTCTCAAAATATTAAAAGGTCAGAGTTATCACTAACCTATTTTTATCTTATACATAAATATCTTAAAAACATACTGGCATTTACGAGTAAGCACTTACGTTATTGTTGGTTGAATACGCACGGTCGGCCAAATAGTGGCCTAACACTACCATTTAAATATAATGTAGGTTAGAAAAAATAGTACATTGTTGTAGAGGCTGGAAAGTGAGCAATAGATGGACGAGTGAGTTCGAGGGCCGAGCCGCAGGTGAGGCCCTCGAAGAGAGACGAGTCCATCTATTGCACTTTTGGCCGAGACATTACATAGTGCTTTTCACGACTACTGCGAGGAAATAAAAAACATGAGCGTAAATACAACAGTAAAGTTTCACTCTCCCGCCATATTTTACTGTAAAAAAAAAAAAACGAGAGCGCTCTAGTGGCCAGTCACGCAAAGGCTTTTTTTGTTATGTTATTTTATTAAGCAAAGCGCTTCGAAGTGCTTATTAAACACACCCATAATCGCTTATAGTTTTAATATGACGTGACAAGGACGGACTGACGACTCTGACTTTAAGACAGGACTTAAACATGAAAGACAAAACAATTTACGTCAGACGTGGCTGTATGGACCTAGTTTCCTTTGCCTCTCCTGATGGGATAGACCTTGAAAAAATTTAATATGCAGCACACGACGTGTTCTGATTGGTTGATTTTGTGTAATAGCATCCCAAATTGTGTTCTGATTGGTGGAATCAGCGATCAGCATGCCGATGTGATTGGACGACTTTGGTCTTTGAAACTGTCCAACAATGTTATTGTTGGCCTGTTTGAATTCATAGTTGGCCTGTTCATTCAACCTACAACTATACTTTGTTTTGGGGCCCCATTACTGACCATCTTTTGCCACATTTCCGAGCAGTGGCGTGAAAAATATATTTTCACCTCACTTGCTCGAAAAGGCTGTCTTTCTCCTTCAAAATCTGCGTGGAAAAGTGCTTTTTCCCCGCTTGCGTGGAAAAGGTTTTTGAAATTCGAACGTGACGATGACCACCATTGCCCACCTACTCATATACTCAGAAATTAGAACTTTGAACTTCGTATGTTGTCGTCTCGCTTATACGAATAGTACTTAATTAGGTGAATGAGAAGGACGGAATAATACGAACATCAAATGTCGAACTTGTTATCAGACCCCTAACTATTTCATCCGATAAAAAAAAACATAATGTCACGTTCAGAAACGCGATCCGGTATCCAGTATTAATTTATTTTAAAATCCGTTACTTCCTAAGTTACTTTCAAGATTTGCTAACTTTCGTTGCTAAAAGAAAAAACGATATTGGTTTTTATTAATTATTTTAATTTGTGGTTAACCTCAAAAATAGCAACCAAGCAGGAAAAAACAGATATTATATAGGTACTATCAAATGAATCAAGAAATTTTTATTTCTTGATTTTTATGTTTTACTTTTACGGTTTTACCGTTAGAAATTTAATTTCTAAATGTCTGTGAAAATCAGAACACAGAAAAATCCGAAAAGTAAAGCTATGGCCGGGAATCGAACCCGGATCCTCGTCATTCCGTGACGCGTGCTATACCACTACACCACCCATAGCAGGTGGGTAGTCTCCGAATTTTTCTACCTGTTACCGACCGTCATGTGACCTTTGTTACTATGCGAATTTTTTGTCGCTAAGCGTCATCTGTTTGAATGATGTGTCTGTACGACACAATTACAAACTCCCGTGGAACATCTACTGCTCACCAGGGACGAGAGAAGGCGCTGTTTTTCAAATGATAGGTACTATCAAATGAATCAAGAAATTTTTATTTCTTGATTTTTATGTTTTACTTTTACGGTTTTACCGTTAGAAATTTAATTTCTAAATGTCTGTGAAAATCAGAACACAGAACTTCTGTGTTCTGATAGAAAAATTCGGAGACTACCCACCTGCTATGGGTGGTGTAGTGGTATAGCACGCGTCACGGAATGACGAGGATCCGGGTTCGATTCCCGGCCATAGCTTTACTTTTCGGATTTTTCTGTGTTCTGATTTTCACAGACATTTAGAAATTAAATTTCTAACGGTAAAACCGTAAAAGTAAAACATAAAAATCAAGAAATAAAAATTTCTTGATTCATTTGATAGTACCTATCATTTGAAAAACAGCGCCTTCTCTCGTCCCTGGTGAGCAGTAGATGTTCCACGGGAGTTTGTAATTGTGTCGTACAGACACATCATTCAAACAGATGACGCTTAGCGACAAAAAATTCGCATAGTAACAAAGGTCACGTGACGGTCGGTAACAGGTAGAAAAATTCGGAGACTACCCACCTGCTATGGGTGGTGTAGTGGTATAGCACGCGTCACGGAATGACGAGGATCCGGGTTCGATTCCCGGCCATAGCTTTACTTTTCGGATTTTTCTGTGTTCTGATTTTCACAGACATTTAGAAATTAGATATTATATGATGAAAATTCAGAACGCGCCCCATTTTTTTTAATTCAGTCTAGTTAGTGCGATTTTTTAACTTTCTTTTTAAAAATATATCTATGATTAGAAAAAAAATAAAAGTTTTTAGAGATTGCTCGTTGGGAAACCGAAAAGTTGACCAAAATTGTTGTTTGGTTTATGATACACAAGAAATTAATGTGATAGAACAATCAGAAAAAATAGTTTTACTTATTAGATTATTAGACTAGGCTGTATGGGCTTAGATCCTTTTACCTTTCTTATTTAGAACTGTCTGTTTTTCTTTCATCTACCATTTTTCTCGCTGTAGTGAGGTGAAAAATTGTGTGTTTCGCTCGGCAGCAAACTTGTTTAGTATCTCGTGCCTTGAAACCCTCGCGACGCTCAGGATTCTTCTTTTGAACCACTCGCTTCGCTCGTGGTTCAATCATAGAATCCTTCGCTTGCTCGGGTTTCAATTCAAGCACTCGCGCCAAACAAACACTTTGCAGCCTTGTATAACAAATAACTATTTTCAAGTTTTGTAATGTTCGTTGTGAAAAGTTCTATGAGCCCCTCGGGAGTAAAATAATTTTCATCTTGAAAATGAAATGAAAAATGAAAAATATTTTATTCATCTTAATCTTGGGCGTTAACACTTGAATCCCTCATTAAATTCTGGATTCAATGAAACACCCTCGCCGTAAATACATCATTGTGCTCCCTTGTGACACAAATAACTATTGTCTACATACAGTAATGATCATCCTATAAAATAACATGAAGGTAACAATAAATAAAGCAGAAAGCAGAGCACTTCCGCTGGCTTTAATTACAGGAAACAAGCAACGAGGGTTTTGCGTGTTCGATTCGTACGTCGTCGAGTACGTCCCAGCAAATTACGTTGTTCTGTTGAAGGTTCCATATTTGGGAAATAAGTAAGATTTTTTTTATTCAAAGGCGAGAAAGTTCGGGTGTGGTGGACGGGATTTGAATACGCTTGCCCGCGGCCATGGATAGATGAAAGCTTCTAAATAATTTGTTGAGAAAATGGTTCTGTTTTCAACTTTCTTTATGTACCTATAAGGTTTTCCAAGATGCATAATTACTGAAACGCGCGGCTAAGTAGGAAATAATGAGCATTTGGTGCTCTTCTCAACTTCTACGTAGCTATAGGTACACACGTGAAAACTGTAAAAACCTTAAATATGGGTTTCAAAATCGCAATACTGTACTTATTTCTTGCTGCTAGCTACATTGAACATTTTCTACATAATAACAGTTTCACTGTATTAGTTAACATGTAGCGTGGTGTATAAAAGAGAGACTTCTTACTGTACATACCTCCTTTAAGGATTTTACTACATAGTATAAAACAAAGTCGCTTTCCGCTGTCTGTCTGTCTGTTCCTATGAATGCTTATATTTTTAAAACTACTCAACGGATTTTGATGCGGTTTTTTTTAATAGATAGAGTGATTCAAAAGAAAGGTTTATATGTACAATTCTACGCAGACGAAGCCGCGGGCAGAAGATAGTTTTAAATAAATCTTAGAGGGAAAAAATATGATGTCTCGACACCTCACTCGACACTTTAAATGGGGCATGACACAGTGGAACACTGTTAAAAGCGTCAAAGCGCTGCCAGACATAATATGCAAATGCGTTGATAAATGACTGTGTGGGAGTAAACTTAGTGACGCAAGATTCATGTCAGAGACCACCATTAGTAGGTGTTTGAAATTAGCAAAGGAAATTAGTTCCGAAATTTTTCATAGTATGGCGAGCTTTTATATTCCTGGTCAGGCTTTAAAATGCTAATTTTCTATGATCTCGCATGCACTCAATAAACACATTTTCAAGCTAGCAATAGCATTCATTTCATTTAGTTAAATGCTTTGTCGGTCCCTCGTTTAATGCTCCTCTCATCTACTCAAAAGTTAAGTGGTAGAGATCCCTTATAGGGATGAGTTCGCCTATGTGAATATATTAATGTTAATTTAATTTTTTTGTGAATTGTATCTGTTTCTTTATATTTGTACAATAAAGCATTTACTTACTTATATTTTAAGCTGTTCGGTCTTTCACCAATTTCTCTTACTACAAAAGCGACGGAGTATGCTCCTCGCACCGCTCCTTTTCCTGCTGAGGTATCGCCCTTCCTTGTCTCTTATAGTTGGGAGAGAAAGAGAAAAAGAGCATGGACATGACCACTGGCCACATTGTCTTGACCTCCAGTCTTCCAGCCCTGGGAGGCTGAACTTCGAAAATCAAATTTCAGTGTAGGCCTGCCTCGCTACTTCCCATACTTGTCGAGTATGGCCGTAGCAATAACAATAGATAAATACAAGCGTTAGCTGCCCGGAAGTGCTTGACACTTAGGTACAATGTCATGTCACTTTGACCAGTAATTGCCATGGCATTATCTGTAATTCCTAGAATGGAATTATTCAGTAATTTCCACTTAACGCTGTTGTTATGATGAATTTGATGTAAACGGTTCTAAATGGTAAATTGATAATTTTACAGTCGGAAATTAAATTTAAATTGTAGGTATTAACTAGATTAAGGCAGTGTAAGGGTTAGGTCATGCAAATATGTTTGTATAAATAAATCATTATTACTTATTTAGCACTAGATAGGTATGACGATATGTATAGATTAAAAAACGGGCCAAAGACCAACTAAAATTAAACATTCGAAATTATTGCCGTGTTCAAACACTATAATTTTTAAATGTGACATTTATGAAGATAGTGGCTC
The DNA here is from genome assembly GCA_949127965.1 of Pandemis corylana. NCBI lineage: Eukaryota > Metazoa > Arthropoda > Insecta > Lepidoptera > Tortricidae > Pandemis > Pandemis corylana. The sequence goes on along the minus strand of OX421867.1, from coordinate 7,761,928 downwards.
CCTGATATTTTTTTGAATTATGGCTGAGTTGAAAAATTTACACATGTTTTTATTACTTTAACTTTTCACGATAATACAGAAATATACCGAAGTCAAAGGAAACAACAGAAGAATGAAGCCGAGGTTTGGAATCGTTGGTGAGTGCTGAGATGTTGATGCTTTACCATTTACGTTACGCTAACTATAGCATTAAATTAAATTTAGGGTCATTGCTCTTTTAGTTTTTTAGTACCTAATCTACTCTCTATAATCTGGTTTCTGTTGACCTGTCAATCGCAGAGATCCCTTTGAGGGATAAGTTCGCCTCTATACATCTGTTTACATCATTGCCTATAAAATTAATGTGTTTTATGTACAATAAAGAGTTACATACATACTATAGAGCGATTAATACACACCAAAAAATATTTTCCTCTGTTCTCAAATCAATTTCAAACCTCTCTATTATTTCAAGGCAAACCTCACACTTTGGTAGCGGAGTACTTAGTAAACGGCTTAGGTTTGGCCACAGTCACGCCAGATGGTAAACGAATATGGGATCTAAGATGGAGCACAAATGGAGTCAAAGAATTCCAATCAATAGCAATAATAAACAATAATTAATCCCAAGTTCGTCTAAATGATTTGTAAATTATCCCAAAATATAATGTTACAAATGCTACTAATCTGTTTACGCTAGACCATGTTGAGATAAATCGCGTGTTTAGACTGCAAAGACAGCATTTATCGTTACGATGAAAAGCTGCGTAGGCGCCGACATGCACCGCCTGTCGCGACCATGGAGCTGAGACGATCGCGAAGTAGCAAAAAACAGTTACCTATTGTGAAGTTATAAATTTCCAAGATTACTACCCTACGTCTAGGGATTGCAATCCCGCAGCTCATTCAATCCCGCGGGATTGACATGCGGGATTCAACAATCCCGCGGGATGCCGCGGGATCCCGCATATTTGAAATTCTTCACAATGATTTAACTTTTTATCACGTCTGTATATAAGATACAATACAATACAATACAATAACTCTTTATTGAACACCACATATAACAACCAAAACAGAAAAAAGGTATACAGAATATTACAAGGTAACAATAGGCGGCCTTATCGCTACAGAGCGATCTCTACCAGGCAACCATAATGGACTGGAGAATAGAACAGATCTGAGCAGGTGGTGCAATTTAGAATATATATTAATATACTAAGTACTGAAATACGTAATATATTATACATGAAACACACATTTACAATAAATGGAGATATAAATAGACACATACACACATACCATAAAAAATAAAACCAGCTACAAGATTCATGCACAAGATGACAGATAGTGCTCCTTCAACATAGATTTAAATATGGGTAACGATTTAGCGCGCCTTATGATTATAGGCAAGGAATTCCACAACCGTATAGCCTGAACAGTATAAGAATATACATAGAATTTGGAATTAGAAAGAGGCACAGTAAGGAGAAAATTTTGTGAACATCTTACAGAGGTAACGTAACTAAATCGCTCTTTGAGATAATGAGGAGTTGCAGGATTAAAAAGAATGCCGTAGAGAAGGATGAGGATGTGAGAATTTCGGCGAAAACGGATTGGGAGCCACTTGAGCTGTGATCGAAAGTGGGAGACGTGGTCGTATTTACGTAGTCCGAATATAAACCGAATGCATAGATTTTGAATTCGCTCAAGTTTATTCAGGTGCTCTTCCAAAAGGTCAGGATAACAAATGTCAGCATAGTCTAAAATTGGGTGTAATAATGTCTGGGCAAGCGCAACCTTAGTCGCAAACGGAAGGAAATTCTGCAGGCGTCTCAGGGATCCCATAGCGGCAAACACCTTCCTGCTAATCTCACACACATGAGGAGACCAGGAAAGAGTGCGATCAAAAATAACACCCAAGTTTTTGACTTGATGTGAGATCGGGATATGAACACCATTAAAATATATAGGTGGCAGATTTGCAAAGTCGACTCTCGGAATAAGTTTCGAGCTGCCAATGACAATTGTTTGGGTCTTTGTGGGATTAACTTTTAGACCATATCGTTGACTCCACTTTAGGATCCTTGTTAAATCCAGATTAGTGGACTCGATAACACTCGGAAGATTGCACAGGGCGCCTTGTGAATAAATTTGAAGATCATCGGCATAAAGGTGATATGAAGAATGAAGATTATTAGAAATTGAATCTATGAAAATAGAAAATAATAAAGGAGATAGAACACCACCTTGCGGGACACCGGCAAGTGTGTTGCACCAAGAAGACCGAGAATCTTCCACCTTTATTCTTTGCCGACGACCTACCAAGTAGCTATGAAACCATTCAATAGCCGCAGGAGATATGTTAAGAGAACGCAATATACCAAGCATAATGTCAAAATCAACGGTGCTAAAAGCATTGCTGAAGTCTAACAGGGTCAACACCGTTAGTTTCCTGTTGTCCATGCCCATTCGAATGTCATCCGTGATCTTGGCGAGTGCGGTAGCCGTACTATGACCGGGTCGGAAACCTGACATACTGTGTGTCTTGCAAAAAGGAATAAATGTCTTCTTTCTTTCTTTCTTTATGTTATAAAATCGAATTAAACCCGCTGGTTTATGTTTAAAAAATCATGTTTTATGAATGAAACAATAAACATGTCTTGCAATATCCAACAAAAAAAAATATTTTGTAACATTTTAGCGGCAAATTTAAATTTGCGGGATCCGCGGATCCGCGTTTTGAAGGGGCGGGAACCCGCGGATTAATAAGTGGTGCGGGATCCCGCGGGAATGCTGGATCCCGTTTTGCGGGATTGCAATCCCTACCTACGTCTGTGTGTAAACAATCAATACTTAATGCATGCTGCATGTAAATCTGTAGCTATTTGTATGCCATTGGGGCGAGACATAGTGATACCAACTCATTACTGTAACATCCATTGGCCTATGTTTGACAAATAAATGATTTCTGATCACTTTTTCTTGGCCGATGTCGACAATATTAGTACCTGTTGATTTAATAAAAACTGGAACATTTTTATATTGCAATAGAATTCAAAAAAATTAAGCCCTAACTAAGTGATAAATGAATTAAAACTAAACTTAAAATAAAACAATTAAAAAAGGAGAGGCATCATGCAGGTGTGATTTGAGGTTTCGAAAATTATTCATACTTTTTGATGAGACTTGCTACATGTATGGGGTTAAAAATACACTAAATAATCAAATGCATCAAGCGTTACTTTGCGTCTTACGAGTACATATATTCATATCAATCATCAAACTATTAATTCAGTTCGTCAAATAAATAATAAAGTTCAAGGTGTTTTATAAGTAACAAAAATAGGTAGGCGTACAAGTGTAAACATTGTTTAACCTTGTTTTAACACAATTCTTAACTTTTTTAAGTAAAGTATTGCAGGAACCCTTACGTGCCTCAGTTATTTTATAATTATCAATGTTTGAAAATTAATTATGTTCATCTCACAGGCGTACGAACGTAGGCAACGGATATTATTTTGAATGCGTCATCTCCGCTGGTCTCCGTCCTGTATCCCGTGCTTGCAGACAGACAGTCTCGTTGTTTGACAACGAATTGCGGTGTTTGATGTTTTAAAAGAACAGTATTTAGTACCTACAAAAATAATTGGATGTTTTTGTTAAAGCTAAATAAAAAATAGAATTGTCTAATTACGAGACACGACATCATACTGAAAAAAAAACACAATTTCTCTAAATGTTATTAGGTACCTAGTACATACATACATGAATCACGTCTTTATCCCTTACGGGGTAGACAGAGCCTCAGGTAACAAGACCTAAAGGTCACGTTTAGCATGATTGTGGGCATATTGGAAAGGGGAATCAAAATAGTGATGGGTTGCCAGCCGCATCACCTATAACATGATTCCTAAGATTTTCGATCACTCGATTTCCTTTGATTGACTTTTACCATCTACGCGGGATGAGAAGCAACTGTTACATTCTATGTTTTTCTTTACTCCCTGACCAGCATGGAAGAGTCACATGATAAAACGAAATTAAGAGTTTGGGAAAAGTACACCTGAAAATAAGGAAACGGTTAATCGTGGTTCAGTAATTTAGTTGTCATGATCGAGCTTTTGGCCGGCCTCCAAGGTCCGTCTCCGTTTGTAAATATTTTAACTATCTTCAACTAATAGTCGTTCAAAGCCACATGCTTGGCAACCGCATACATATCTTACATTTTCCATTATCCATTGTGCATCAGTCTTATGATAAACATCTGCCTGAAGAGAGATTTCTCTAGAGTGGACAAACTCCATAAATGTAATCATGAACTAACTAATTCCTCAACTAGCAGATATTAACATGTCCTCGGTGGAACCTTTACAAAATCGGACGGAATAACAAAATTATGCTTTGTCTTTATCTGGCAAAAGCAAATGCCAAAGTGATCGATAAAGACAAACGATTATTAATCAAACAGAAGCTTAACAAACGCTTATGAACAACGAACGGGGTAGGTAAATAAACGATTGTCCAAGTGTTTATTGATCTAAGCCCTTACTGTGTTTTTGTCGTAACGAACCTTTCGAACACGTTCACTAATTTCACTATGTATTACGACAGCTTGTTGCCGCTGCTCACCACTAGAGACGCTGACAATTGGCACAAGATAATTGAGACGTTAATTCTAACGCTTTTGGGAGTTTTTGTATGAATATTTGCCGCATACACTAAATACTCTGAATGTATTTCTTAGCTGACCTGAATTACCATTCAGTCATTTTGGCACACTGTTGCCCACTACATATTCTCGTGCTTTTGAATAACATCTATGTCAGAGTAATCCCAACAGAAAACGTAGGTGCCTCAGAGCGCAACATCAGAGAAGTCAACGAGCTTGCTAAGTAGGCAGCTTTAAGCTCTAAAAGAGTGCTCAATGCTAACAAGTACTGCACATTATGCGTTAAATATTACATTAGGAGCCTGTTTTTACGTGAAGTACCTATCTCTAAACACTTGGAGAGCAATAACCGTAGCATATGTTGCAGTATTTAATTTATTTAAGAAATTAATATAATTTGGCTTACAGCATGACAGACATCTATTATCAAAGTAAATAGACAATAAAATAAACCAGAGACAACACCCACCCTCAAGAATAGACCGGAAACTATAACACAGAAAAATCTAAACACTAAATCCGTGAAGCGTACTTTCTCTCTACACCACCCTTAACAGATAGCCGGCCGAAATTTTTCTATACATCCTTGTACCAGTGGTAGTGGAAAGGGGTGGGGCTGTAATCGAGGTGGATTTCCAACGAAGGTTATGTTTGCGGAGCTCCATGGCGGCAGGATTAGCGGGTAAGACAGGGGTAGAGATCCGAATGGCCCAGAGGCACACGGAGTCCTGACACCCACTTTATTCATACCAAGACTGCTAAGTAAATACGCTTCATTGGTATGTCAGCAGCTGTAGTGCGCGCGAGATAGACTACCTTTCTTTTTCTTTTTGTTTGTTGTAGAAGGAGATGGGTAGTCTGTTCTCGCTCATGGCTAGCCGTGCAAGCAATCAACTCGTATGTTCTACGTTCTACATAAGCGTAGGTATGACGAATATCCACTTCTTTTGTTTGCGGATGTAAGCCGTGGCACCGCGACCCTTAGCTTTCGAGGTTCATTCACAAGTAGGTCGTCAAGATAAGAGCGTGTCCATATTTAATTACTGGCAAGTCACTTAAGTTTTTAAGTACTTTAAATAATTTTATAAAGATTTTATATTTTAGCTACACCGCCTACAATTTCATTTTGTATTTATAAGTATTTTGAGACATCGTTTACGTGCGTACGACACACTATATCTATTATATAAAGCATACAGTATGTGCCTAACCCAGTTAGTCTTTAGATATATATATTTTTTTAAAGTTTCGCCTAAGCATGTTTTATACAATAATTGTATAATTTTTTGCTGCATTGCCATGTGTTAGCTATAATTATTAATTATAAGTTGCTACGTCCTAACAGGGCATCATTATGTACAAAACTTTGTAAAAAATGTTGCAATTGAATAAATACTGAATACTGAATATATAGGTAGGTAGGTATAAATGAAAATGAATGTTGCTAAGCGCAAATCTCGAGGACGGTTGGACCAATTCGGCTATTTTTTCCATATGTTCCTTAAGGTCCACGTGGTGTCCTAAATATACATGACCGGTGCTTAGGTACACACGGCAATATAATCAGGTAAGCACCTACGCACGCTCGCGCCGTATCTATCCTGCTTACCGAATAGCTTTGCTGTGTGTACATACTACATACCTAATTAGGTGCTACAGTTCAGAAGACTCATAACCTACTGAATGACTCTTTAAAGCGCTTATTTAATGAATCTTTGCGTTTCATGCGTAGCAAGCTCTACCAAGTATCTTCGCTTCTGTGCTTTCCTATTTTTGCTGCATATAGATCTACTACAACTGTATGATTTCAGCATGATTTTTCTATAGAATTGATCCGTCGAACCGTTGACTTCACAATCGAAGAAATATCTCCAGCTACTTTTTATCTAAGTACCTATAGTCCTTTAAAACGATCAAAGTTGTTTTGCCAGCAAAGTTTCAATCAATAGGAACAAAATGATCAACTCCACAGGAATACCACGATCAAATATCACAAAAAGATATTGTTACATTACCGCGATACGGCCAGCCAACCGCAGTGTTACTGGCACAATTGATAGAGATCGCAAGATTGATTAGACTCCGATAACGGATACCGGAGTGGGTATATCTAAGATGTAGCTGTCAGTCGTCGATGAGATCCATTGTTTACCCGCTAAGAAGCCAATAATGGTAGCAGGAATAATAGGAATTCGTATAACAGGACTTCTGCTATGGCTGTGTTGAATTGTACCACTTGACGCTCAATTGGCAGAAGAAATGTATTCACTTGTTTCAGCGATCGTTTTCTGTCTTTGAAACATAAGAGAAAATAGTAAATAGTTCTACAGATATCGGAGAGGTACTAAGTAAAATATGTGTGAATCTAATTGAGGATCTCGGTCTAAATGTAAAGACGCCTATTGAATTAATTACTTTGCTTAGAATTGTTTTGTTCCAACACTGAACAAAGTAGGACTATTGTACTTAATTTTGCATTTCTGATTGTAGTAGTGGATGCTCAAAAGCATCTAACCCAGATTAACTTCCCTGATTTAAGACGCAAATTATTATATTTTTTCTTATAAAGCCTTTTAGTATGATTTTTTTAAGCTTGGAACTATTTGAAAATTACCGCGTAAACGTTTCAAATTTCGATTAGGTACCGTGGAAAAATTAGCAACGCTACTAGCGACACGTATCGGCAACAAAATAACTTTATAGTATATGATACTTCAACGCCAACACGTACGAGACATTTGATGCGATAAATAGCACACACTAAAAGAGAAACGAGTTAAGTGTCAATTAGTTGTTCTAGGTCGGAATTTAATGATCTGTTAATTAATTCGGAAGTTAGTCAACGGATATCTCTAATCGAAAATTACCGCTCCGTGACATAATAACTGGTTCTCTGACTGTTGCATAGTGGGTGACGAAACCAGATAATAAATCTCGAGGTAATTTTGAATCTCAGTTCGTTATTTGACGTTATTTTGCTAGTATATCTTATCTAATATTTTTATCTATTTTAGTCTTGATACGTCTTGTTAACTGTTTGTATTACGAAGTCTATAGAATTTCGTGAAAAAGCTACCATTTTATGTTAAAATTGTTGAATGAACAATTAACCTTTATGCATATAAGGTGAGAATGGAGAAGAAGAACTAGATCTTCTTGAGAATCTAAAGCAAGTTTCGAAATGCCAAGAATCAGGAAAGTGCGAAGTTCTTTTATCTGTGATTGCTAGCTCAACATTGATCGTGTAGTGAAAAATGATCGTACCTACTAATTGCAAATTACGCTAAGTTTTTTGTTGCTTGTAAGGCATGCCGTGTCTATAGAACAATGTAAGCACATTTGTAAGTAGGTATTACGTGATTATTTGACCAATCAGCGTCTCACCTTGACATGGATCATCTATTTGACAAACCTATCAATCTTTTGGCACTTGATATCGACATCTCCACTAACATTTCACTGTTTATCAATGGTTACGTGTGAGATATTGGCAGATTTGTGTTTACAATTGATAGGTGCTAAATTTTTGTACCTTCAAATACAATTCAACTTCTTTACAAAGTAACACTGTTATGTACAATTATTCTACTCCAAGTGCGTGTTTCACCTCTCTCTGTTAAGTTTCAGTTATCTTAAGTGTCAGTTATCTATGATGACATTTGTCGGTTTCTTAGTAGGTAATAAATAAACTTAACTCGCTTGTCGGTCAATGCTGTGACAAGCAATAAAAGCGGTAGAATACACTCTGAAACATCTAGCGCAACTTTCGTCTCTACCCTACTGGGTACGCAAGAAAGGGACGGAATGAACAACGACAAAGTCATTTGCGGCGCCAGATACAGTTCCAAGATTATGTCGGACATTGAAACTCAAACTGATACAGCTTCCGGCTAAGGCATGCATTATTTGCGCATGTGTGCTATAGTCATGTTTGACATAGTTTAAATTGCATACGGTCTCGACCAATAACACACACTAGTAAAGCAAAGCATGTCACAGTTTGTGATACAGTATAAACCAGTATGTAATCTACAACGAACGCTCTATGCGGTCGCACAAGACAACGAAGTCACAGGAGACAACACTCTGGTAGAGAGTTTTCGTCGTAATTTTGAATGTTAAATTAACGCAGCTCTTTGACGCTATGCACTTTGAACATCAACCAATTTATGACAGCATATTTGTTAAACAGAATAAAAAAAACTGAAAAATAATTATAAGAATGTTCAGTGAAACCAACACTATTGTCGAGTATTCCGGATTATTTTGAAGACTATGTATAATTTCTTATTCCATATAATAATGCAAATTCAGCGTGTTCGTACTGATCTGCGCTGTGGCTCTGAGTTCCGTGGCATACAATTTAACTATTAGATAGCACCCGCTGACCTCGCGGGCACTGTATAACGCTTGCGCCAAATTTTGCCGCAAGCGAATACTAATCTTTATAGATTTCGTGTGTACAAGTATTAAATGATGCATGACTACGACCAGCATTGCTTACTTATAAGTACTGTGTGGCTAGACAAAGTCACATTCTATTATCGATAACGCTAGTAGAATAGAATGAAATTGTATAGGATTGACATAAGTAAATATCACGTCACCGTAGTGTAACTTTGCCGATGGATCCGGAAGGTTCTTGAATGGTGACCACATACCAGAAGGCGGAGTAGGCATGCCCACGGCACTTTGAGGGAGACCTATGTTCAGCAGTGGACGTCTTTTGCCTGATGATGATGGGGGACTAGCGTGCCGTTAGCCAATGTTCATAACCTTCTGTTCCATTGTACGCAACCATAGAGTCGTAGTTTATAGAGTCGATCGACTTGATCTGCAGGTCCCTTTAAGTGCTCCAAACTTACCAAAGCATTTCAGACACGTTGCCAGCCTAGAAAGCTGAGATAAAACATCTCACGTGCCAGTAATTTCATCGGCTGTCCTACTCACCACGTCGGAACGCAGCGCAACCGCTGCTGCTTAACGACAGGATCAGCGATTAAGATGTTGTTACCACCGGACGAAACTTGAGTAAAATCCTATCACCTGCTTTATATTTATACGATCCTAGCTGTTACCCGCGGCTTCGCCTCCGTACCAGTTTTTTGACAGTAACAAACGCAACAAAAAAAGAATTATGTAGCCAAAACGGGCCAGCCGTTTACGCGTGATGGCGTGACCAAGGGAAATAGGGATTCATTTTTATATATTTAGATGAGTAGATATTGTATCTTCCCTTATTAGGTACTTTAAAGTAAAAAGTTTACAAAATCGCGCTTCTTCAGAGATGACTCCAGGGTAAATGGATTGTTCGCCCCGTTTATGAGATTCTAGAAATAAATATGCAAGAATTGCTCGTTTAGAGATAAAAGATTTGACTATTTAATCGACTGTAAAAAGTGTTGTGGTAACCATAATATGCAACAATTGAAGTCGTTAAAGTTAATGGCAGATGTCTAGTTTTATCTTGTTACTACAGTTTTGGCTTCGTGGCACATTTTATTGTTAACATCCGGGAAAACACGATTTTGAACGGCCAAAGCAGCATTTTTATTGCAGTTTATGCGCCAGATTCCAGCTCCGCTTTCGTATTTTCTCGTATTGGGGTGAATATGCACAAGTTTCGGTACAAGTGCTATATAAATTGTTTCTGCATTAGATCGGAAGTGCTCGGGAAAAAGTAACTGCTGAATGCACACAACGAATGTAACAGTAACAATGTTTTGGCATCATAGAAAATGTGGAACTCTGAATTTGCATTGAAATGTTGCTGACAACGGTAACAACTTAGGACCTAACCTGTAAGGATAACCTACGCTCTAACTGCGTTTGCAAGACTATCATATCTTGACCCGTCCCCTCGCAGATTTTACACGAAATCCGGTGTCTTCTGTGTTTAGCTGTTGGTGGTGCAGAACGCCAAATGGCAAGACATCTGAATCCTTGCAATATCTTCGAATGAATTGGTCAAGACGATGGTCATTCTGAGCGCAGCGGTTACTTCCTGGTCGAGATTTTTTAAGAGAATCATATGACTGTTCCGATGATATAATACCTAACCTACTGTAATCATTTCATCCTTGTAGGTACTTCAGCCTTCATTATGAATTAAGTCCTCCATAACGGTCTACATCACTAAGTTTTTCAACTCTACCAACACGTAACATTAAAATTGTAGGCATAACTTATTTTTAAACGTTTGGCGACTTTACGCTAATATCCTCTAATTTGCTTTATGAGTGTGTAATTTAAATTAAGTTAGTGCGGTAACGACAACATCAATCACGACTTTAAAAACATTCTCAAGGCAAGGTTTGTCCAAATGTGAACAACATGGATAAATAGTTAGGCTGCCAAAGTATCTTCTTACTGTTTTGAATACAGGTTGAAATCTAAATCATAAATCGAAATATATCTGTCTTAGTCCACACATAACTAATCTTCACTGATAGGTAGACAATGTAATGGTTGATGTGTTTTTTATAAAAGGTCTTCGGGAGCCGACATGTTCATTTTCAAATGATCCAAGAATATCATAAAAACGACTTTTAAAAATGTTCTTGGGTACTCTATGTTGCTAGTTCTTTGTTCGTAACTAGCACTCGTGCTCCGGGATAGACTATTTTGATCGGAATTCCCAACTTATAGTTCACCTTTAGGTACCGTAATAAATTCACCGCCACTTTGATTTTGACGAAATTTGAACCTTGAAAGCTGTATTAACTAGACTATACTCGTCTAAGGTGCATTTGGGTAAATTCGAAATTGGGGGAATTTCGAAAATCGTGGATATCCACTAAACGACCAAACTAGCCAAAGACATTGGAGCTTCTACGTAAGCGTTGTTAGATTACTCGTATGTGTAATTGTTCCCCGTTTAGTGGATATCCACGAGTTTCGAAATTCTCCTATTTTTGAATTTACCCCAATGCAGTTTCAACATTTCAATTTCATTAATAGTTGTGCACCTATTCCCCTTCTCCTTACTACAGGTCATCATATCCATAGGTTACCATAAGTGACTATAAGGCTAGCAAGGTTATCGTATTTAAGGCTGGAGCAGAGCTACTAAAGTATACAAATAGAAACGTCAAAGTGAACAGAGCCGGTCATTATTTAAATAGACTAATAGCTTTTATTTCACCACGGGCATTATTTTGGTTAAAGTTGGATTTATTAATGTGTCCAATTCAATAAGACGTTCCGTCACGCGACGCCATTCAAGTTTTGGCGCCACGGAGTTATTTTAACTTGATCGTGAAGATTAAGGGGGTTCAAAAAACTCATTATGCAATTAGTCAGAACAACTAACGTGTTAATAACTTATTTACGCGAACCATTGTTTGTACAATTGCTCGGAGTAGATATGCGCCGAAAATATTATTTCAATGCTAAAAATATAATCGAATGACTGTATTGAATAATCATACAAAATACAGATATATAATTGTAAAAATTAAGCTTGAGTGCCACCTACAGCGAGGCAAAGGCTCAGCTACCGGGTAGTTAAGGTCTTTATTTACAACCCTTACTATTATGTATAATAATACTACATAATAATACATAATGTGGCACCCATTCATGGAATAATAGTCTCGGGCCTTTGGGAGGTGCGTCTTCGTTCTTCTGCATTCTCCTAAATTCCAAGCCAGTCAGACCGTTACTGGAATCGGACAAAAATTATACAAGGTCTCTCAGAATAATTATTCCGGCATATTCAGCAAGTGGTTGGGCTAGCTCTTGATTGCAAATGTTTTTCAGGATTTTTGAAATTTGTGCTTTTTTTTTTATGAATAGGAAGGCAAACGAGCAAGTGGGTCACCTGATGGTAAGTGATCACCACTGCCCATAGACACCCGCAACCCCGGAGGGATTGTAGATGCGTTGCCAACCTAGAGGACTAAGATGAAATGCCTCTTGTGCCCGTAATTTCCCCGGCTGTCTTACTCTCCACACCGAAACACAGCAGTGCAAGCACTGCTACTTAGCGGCAGGATTAGCGAGTAAGATGGTGGTAGCGATCCGGACGGACCTTGCACAAGGCCCTACCACCCGCAAATCAACTGCTTGACAAATCTTTCATGGATGTTCAAAGTGTACGGCTTTAAAGGGTCTACTTAATTTTGGATCCAAAATTACTATGAAAAATTTGTACTGAAGTGTTTAATCACACTAACTCAACAATCTGCTAAAATATTCCGAAATAATTATGGAAAACCTTGTATTTTATAACTAGCTAATAAGTTTTAAGTGAGCGTATCAATGTCAGGGATGTCAAATCATAACACTCCTTTTGGGCTTCCTTGAGAATCCACAATATATTCAAAATCTGCAGTAAGTCCTCTCGAGTTGAATTGTTTTTGTCACAGTTGACGTAGAAATAGAAATAGAAATATATTTATTGACCATGTAACATACATTACATTTAGCACGTCATAATTTTACAATTTTGAGCGATATAGTCATGCATTACTTAAAATATTTTTCTCTTCTTTTAAAAGATCCATGTAATCGTTGATGGAGTAAATCGGATTTTCCTTGAGAAAACCCAGAATTTTGCTCCTGAAAATTTTCATAGGTAGACATGTTATGAACCGAAACCCAAAAACATTTGTACTCGTATGAACGAAACAAATGCCACTCAAGCGATAATGTTTCAAACTAAAGGCGTACATATATGTATATTAATACATGGATTTTTTGTAATAATTTAGAAAACATGAAGTAACTCTAACACCGAAAAATACAATAACAATAATACCTACAAATATCATTTATCTCAAACACAGAAACCGAGTAATAGTCAGATTTTGTTTTGATGAACTTTTGAAACAAAATAAGTATGAGACTTTGTTTATTTTGCCAAGGTACAAAATTAAATATTCTTATAAGCGCTAAGTAAGACAGAAAAAGAGATTTTCATATTATCTAATCAAAACAATGATTTTATAAGCATCCTAGATATTTTGATTACATCACAGATCAGTGCTAGACAATCTGCTAATCGTTGCGGATTTAAAATGCTCAGCATTTCCTTGAATAACGTAACAATTAAACAACGCGAAAATAGTGCCAAGACCAAAGGCCGTAATAAAGAGTTTACGCTACAGTTTTTTAGATAAGTAAAATACTTAACACTAATATGTTTGATAAAAGTGAAATTGCTCTCGATTCCAGCATTAGATTTGAATAAGCAAGAAATAATGAATTTGATACGAGAGTAAATGCAAACGACGTATAAGACGATACAGAATTTGATACAGAGCATGACTGAAGAGCATGAGCATGCATTAGATTTAAATAGTAGGTAGAGTCATAGTTTCTTGGTTATTATAATGCATTCAACTTATTATGTTAATAATTGAAACAAAATAGGATGGATCAAAAACGAATCCGGAAAATTGTTCTGACAAATTGAGTTCCTCTTATGTTTTTAATAACTTTTTATGATTATAGAATCATAAATGTTTAGGTTCTGAAGTTTTGTCAAAATATAACCTCCATGTTTTTACAAAGTCCTGATGCAATATACCAAATTACAAGGGTGAAGAATGGAAGAAGTGTGTCGGCATGCAGTATTAAATTTGTATAATTATATAACTTCGAAATCTGATCTTTGCGTCGAATTTATTATCCTTACCGACGGAGACAGCGTCAATTGATACTCGCTAAGATTTCCTTCTTATCATCTATTGTAGGTAGAATGTATTCCTGTTTTAAATCACCTAAAAAGACTATGACGACATCATCTGTAATTAATTGTAAAATCTCAGCATCCTGCGTCTTTTTCTCACGTCTATATTAAAAAAATATCCGATTAAATTCCCAAAAAATATACATACTGGTCCGGCGCGCTCCTAATTTTTTATGACTGAAATGTCTATTCAAAAGAACTGGTTCACAAAGTTCTCTCTCGTTTTATACTGAAAAACACATTATAATCCCCGTTGCGCACTGCACAAACGTCAACATGAGCGGCACAGACAGACTCGACACAGCCGCGCTCCGCAAAAGCCGCGTCGACACTGGTGTGATGTATCGACCTCTGCCTCTGACATAACAATGAACGGAGGACCCGCGCCGCAGTCTCGGCTGCAAGCCCACTGCACTGCAGCTTTATTTTTGGCAAAGCACCCCGATAGTAGAAGTCGCTTTGTGAAGCGCAAATTTGTGCCAAGAGCCAGTGCGTGTGGTGCTGAATTGAGTCACTGACCCTGTTTCAAAGATCGCGACCGAGAATAATTGCGCTAGATTTTTGGAAGTCATTCGAAGAACTCTGCTAAAAAGTCGCTTTAGTAATTTTCTTGGCTAAAGTACGCAATATTTTGTCATATAGCAAAATTATGGGTCTCAAAATTTCTTACTTTTTAACGCATGCGCTCTGGCTATAGGCAGAAGCGCAGAATAATCTTGCATCTTGTATCGCAGAATTTCACGGTCGCTCGTTCAAGGTTGCTCTGGTGCATTTATTAAAGTTTACAATAGCTATCGCGAGATAAGTCTGTCGGGAAAATAGATATTGGTTGGTTGGTTTACTTGAGATAAATAATCTAGACTACGAACAAAGACGTTGGAAAGTAGCGGCTTACACGATATGGGTAAAGAGTCCATAAGCCGGTTATTATCAAGGAGAAAATCACTACATAGTATAAAATAAAGTCGTTTTCTCTGTCCCTATGTCCCTATGTATGCTTATTTCTTCAAAATTACACAACGGTTTTTTTTAAAAGATAGAGTGATTCAAGAGGAAGATTTTTATGTATAATTATACGCAGACGAAGTCGCGGGCAGAAGCTAGTAACTAATCACTACATAGTATAAAACAAAGTCGCTTTATCTGTCCCTATGTCCCTATGTATGCTTATATCTTCAAAACTACACAACGGATTTTGATGCGGTTTTTTTAATAGATAGAGTGATTCAAGAGGAAGATTTTTATGTATAATTCTACGCAGACGAAGTCGCGGGCAGAAGCTAGTAACTGATAATTTATAAATGGCTCTCGTGTTAGAGTCAGACGTACTAGCGTGATAGACATTTTTTTTTGGAACTATTAAACTAACTAAACTAATTAAATGCAATTCCTGAGAAGACCCTAATAATGATTAATTAAGTTTTAACATTCAGATCAACTTACACCACACCTATTAAGTAAGTGTTAAATACTTCGCGTGTTTATCTTTCGAAGATTATCAGAGCACTGCGGAATATGCCGCCTGAATTTAAAGAGCTGGCCGCCTGAGTAAAGTCCACTCCCAGACCACAGAAAATACATACATACACACATAAACTACGTCTTTATCCCTTACGGTGTAGACAGAGCCCAGGGTACAAAAACCGAAAAGCCACGCTTAGCATGATTGTGGGTGTAAAGGTGGGACGGGGAATCAAATTAGTGATCGGTTGGTAGCCGCATCACCTATAACATGATTCCTAAGATTTTCGCCGAATTCCCTCGATGGACTTTTACCATCTGCGCGGGAAGAGAAGCAACTGGTACATTCTATGTTATTTCTTTGCTCCCAGACCAGTATGGAAGTGTCACTGAGTAAGTAGGTACTTATTAATAAGCTATTTTATTTTAATATTACACTTACATACTTAGGTACAATTTCGCTTCATGATGCTCACTGTGCATGCTTTAATTAGTTTTTGCGCCGTTCATTTTAAATTCATATTATTATTTTAAGTAACTGTTCATTTGTTTGTTCTGCGGGTTGTGGCAGAATACCAGTGTTTTGCTCCTACGAGCAATGTTGACCACTGAGCCATGGCCCTTTTGTGCTACTGTAACGCACGCAAACAAAGACAATCTTCTAGTTTTAATTTTTGGCTTGATATGTTTATATTTTATGTAATCTTGATTGTGTGTGTTGGCAGTACCAAATAAACGTTTTATCTATCTACCTATTTTCACATTTTCCTTGACATAGGCAACTTTACAGCGGGAAAGTAGAATTCTCGGGTCCGCAGATAACTTAACGGCAGTAGCTAGTCATTGAATAAAGATAATCTATCAAGAAACGATAATGGTTAGCCGAACAATGGACTCGTCTCTAATTTGGTTACGTCATAAATAAAGGGCGGACATGAGTTGTCCTTTAACACGTAGAATAACAAGGACCTAACGTCTCAAAATATGCTTCAATATTCAATCGTGATAGTAAGTCGCATTATGACACAAAATGGTAGCTGGTATAAGACGGTTAGGTCGTTTGTTCACTGAGTCAGTTTGTCACCTTTATGTCAGCGGAACCTGCCGCTCCTGACGTGAGCTGCCTGGCTTCATATTAATTAATTAATCATCGTTGTTGTCGATTACCTTCCAATATTAGTCGATCGGCCAGCCCGTCGAATTGGGCAAACTCATTGCGTTAACGCCTGTTTTCAGCGGGGCCATATTTTCCCACGATTTCATTGAAGAGTTTAATTTTTTTAATTCACTTCATAAAATGTAGCGTGACTTCCTGGTCATCAAGCATTGTTATTTTTAGCGAGTTTTTAGTTTGGCTTGGTCAATGTTTAGGTTTCTTAATAAATATTAAATAAAAAACATTTTTTAAATGTTGTGTATACCTACCACCACCGTCTTACTCGCCTATTGCTCACTAATCTTGCCACCAAGCAGCAGCGCTTGCACTGCTGTGTTCCAGCGTGGAGTTTAAAAAGAGCCAGTGAAATTACTGGCACAAGAGGTACTTTATCCTAGGCTGGCAACGCGTCTGCAATTCTCTAGTGTTGAGGATGTCCATGGGTGGTGGTGCTCGCTTACCACTAAATGACATGTGAAGTGCTCGTTTTCATTGCTTGTCGTAAAAAATACCTATTATATCCGTTTCTACGAACTTGCTGGAGCAGTATTAAATATAGTTTCTTACTTTAGTAAAGAACACTCACAAATAATGTGGCTTCTATTGGTAAAATAATTTTCATAATCGGTTCTGTAGATACAGAGATTGTACAGACTTCTTTTTTCCATTTTTTTGGATGTCTCGAAAGTTTATGTACATAATTACTTATTTTTCTAGTCTAGAAGGTTAAGATATAATACCTTATGAGCAAATAATTTCCCTTCCCTGGCTGTCTTACTTTTCACGCAGGAACATAGTAGTTAGTGCTTAATGGTAGGATGGTGAAAGTCTCGAGACCTTTCCTTCAACGGATGAATAATGTGTATAGGTATAATACGTAGACAGATGAAACAAAGCAACCATGTCTTCAGTGAAGTACAATTAAATACATTTACCTAGTGACTGACAAAAAACAATAACAATGAAGGACGTTTTATCAAATAGAAACATTGACATTGCTCCCTACCGCTACTGCAATCATCCGGAGCGAAGGAAGTCCGCCATTTACAATAACTATTTTAAACTGACCGTCGTCTTGCGTGGGCGACGCGCGATTGCCGCTTCTTTTAGATTCATTGTCTTTTCAATTTACTCGACAGCTTAATATCTCAAGAATTCTATTCCCTCATACAATTTGCTAGAGTCAGAAAAGCTCTGCGGTTCTCATTTGTCAATGGCAGTTTGGCAGCGTTGCACTATCCTCGAAATGACCGTGTTACAATACCGTCCAGTTAGATTTATATTTTACTCAATTAGATGTAAATTTACTAACGGTAGCTTTTTATTTGCTAGCTCAAATGTGGAGCGGCCAGTGATATATTTGTCACTCGACCCTGGTGGAGCATCTGGCTCATCTTTATCTGTAAAATTAAGTATCACCAAATTTATAGCGCCGACTGTCATTATAAATACATCAGCTAAATCTCTTCGAGGCACTGTAATGGACGGTTTTGGTCTAAATGAATTGACACAATTCGTTAGTTTTTTGCTCCTTAGTAGATCGGCAGGTCTGTTGACCGTAGCATAATTTCCTGTCGTTCTTAAAAGAATCGTTCAACCGTGAGGCGCGGGCGATCCATTTGTGTTTCCGACCTTCCGCTGTGATGATGATACTCTTGTAAATAAGTGATTAAAATAGCTGATTCATGATGAATATTTCAAATGACCGATCATTTCGATGAAGCGGTGACGTCATAGTTAAAAGTGTAATTAGAATTTGAAGCTGTTACATGGAACATTTCGTCACCATTACCGCTGAATTCAGCATCGCTCCTAAATATTTTCCTCTTCATCAGGTAAAATTAATATGTATGACATTATTGTGCCACTCAGAAGTGAATCGAGCGGATATTAGGTAGTTACATTGTAATTTTCTCTAATTGAATGTTTAAAATTGTGAAACAAAAGTTCAGGATATTTTTACCTGAATTTGGATGAACTATTATTGTGTACATGCGAATTATTTAAAATCGACCAAGAGCCGAAAGTCGAATAGGGTGTCTGACTTAACCTATCCTAACGCGACTTTTCCACTCAGGAATCAGGAATGGGGTAGAATGGCAAAATAGATTTTGCAAACTTCTTTAAGAGCCTATGAGACATAATACATCTTGCGGTAATGCATATCAAGCCTGTAAATCATTTTCCAAGGCACGTAGATGTTGTGGGAAGTCTGTCAACACCAGCAATAACGCGATCCTAAATGATAATGGGTATTTGATGGTAGCGAAATGTGTGGCGTTATGTGCAAAATGTTTTCTTAAACTACATATTTATTCAACACCAGCGTGCTAGCGAAAATAACGCATTGCGTACCGAAAGTCAGAGTGAGATCGGGAGATACGGAATTATATCTCTTGAACGCCTTCAAATAGTGGCAGACAAGCAAGCCGGCCATAGACGGAGCGCTTAAAGCAGTTAGTGCCAACGGTTCAAGCCGCCGTTGTTAGGATGATCTGAAGTTACAATACAAATTTAAGAGCAGTCTGTAACATTTATTTTGTAAATGATTACAAAAGTATTGATACAAATACATATAAACTAAAGCAACCTTAAAAATAACTTACTAAAAATAAAACTTAGGTATGCTAAAAATTATAACAAAATTGGACCGTCAAGTAGGGTCCACGCAGGCAACATTGCCGCGTTGTTTCACAGTTCCGTGTTGCGTTCAACTCGACTGCTCATTTCTCATTTATTCATTGTAAAGTCAAGTACATGGTAAAAAAAAGATGTTATAAGAAATTAGTAGGATGTAAAAGAGTGTTTTTATTTGGAACTTAAATTTAATTTAATTTGGCTAGCTCTGTCGTCATTAACCTCGTTAACTGTATAATAGCGCTTCTCAATTAAAAAAGTCTGTAATTTATTTTTGAAAGTTCAAAAATCTCCAATTCCTTTCTTAATTTTGTTGGTTATTTGGACGCATTTATTTATTTATTTGGCTTTTTTGCCGCCGGTCTCGGCCGTTCTAAGCAGAACCTACGTCTATAACGGCAAGCAATAGACGAGAGATACTAGTTTCTAAAAGAGATAGTCTATTAAAGGTTATCTGTGTGTAAATTAAAAAGCATTGTAAGTACCTACCTAATACCTTCTTACCACAGACCGGGTTGACTGAACGGTGCTTGGAGGACGAATCCTTTTTTTATTCACATTTGCTTCCCAGCTGATGTTTTCAGCGATCCATTATACATCATACATCAACATAATCAAAATGCCACCAAGTATGAACCACACAGCTTTTATAACTATGTTGGATACACAACACAAAATCGATTCTATAATCGTAACTGTATTTTAATATTAATAATAAGAGCAACACCAATTCCTGTTAATACTGTTCCAACACTGTATAACTCTCCTCTCCTTTTCCTGTGTGTGCTGAATACATGGCCGCCATTACCTCAAGCAAAGTTTTATTAATTTTCTCCAGTTTTCACCGCCTTTCAGTTCAATAACTCCCAAATAAACAGTGCATTGTTCAACTAAGTATCTTAAAACTATCATAGCCCCAAAGTTTTTGAAGTCACCCCGTTGTATAACACTTCAATTTTAAGGGCCTCTTTCAAAAGGCACTACAGCGATGTCTCGTAGCTCGTAGCTTTTATCTGCCATGGTTTTATTTTTATCCTTATTTACACACCTCACGTTCCATTTACAGCTGTAAATAAAGTCGATGGTTGTCTTGAAGGACCTTCCCACACTCACCTTTGATCGCGATCCAAGAGGAAGAAGTGGTCATAAAACGAAAAGTGAACAAGTCTAAGGGCCTAGCTACTACCGAGGTAGAAATTCAAAGTTTGCGGATCGAAACGGCAAAAACTGTTCTCATTTTATACTAGAAGGAAGGTAAACGAGCAAGTGGGTCACCTGATGGTAAGCGAGCACCACCACCCATGGACACCCGCAACACTAGAGGATTGCAGACGCGTTGTCAGCTTAGAAGGCTAAGATAGAATACCTCTTGTGGCAGTAATTTCACCGGCCGTCTTTACTCTCCACGCGGGAACACAGCAGGCAAGCACTGCCGCTTGGCGGCATGATTAGCGATTAAGGCGGTGGGAGCGATACGGAAAATTTACAATAAGCATAGTTACTATAGGGACTTTTTTATTTTATAGCCTTTTTTTATTCCGAATTCGCTACAATTTCATTTTTTTTTGTTGTTGTGTTGTTGTTTTTTTTTATTATTATTAAATTATCGCGTAATTCGGCGTGGCTCATGGCATAGGCCTCCTCCGTGTATTGGAGGGTTTGGGCTATAGTTCCCACGCGCGCCCATTGAACTTCTTCGCAGATGTGTGCAAGGTTTCCTCACGATGTTTTCCTTCACCGAATAGGGCCTTACCTTGACGTAAATTAATGCGATTCAATCCCAATTCAATTCAGGTTGTAGCTGTCATTTTTAGTACCTTATCTGACAGCTAGCTAACCTAAACTGAATCGGAATTGAATCGCATCAAGACGTCATAGTAACCCCCCCGTACGCCATCGTCATGGCACTTAATGTTGACGGTAAAAGTACAATACGCGTTTCAAACTACCGTCACATATTACGGGCTGACTATAATTCATATCATTAACTAAGCAACGACTAACGGTGTAAAATTACAGACGTATCAAATTTGCGCCGCATTTTTTTGCACTCTTTTAAGCCGGCTAAGTATTATGAATTATGATACTATAGGTACGCATGCCATGACGCATAAGTACCTACTGCATACTCATTTGGGTATTGCAAAGAGTTTGTAGGTTATTTGAGAATGTAAACATGTGGCCGGGAATCGAACCCGGATCCTCGTCATTCCGAGACAAGTACTATAACTTCTACACCACCCACAGCGCAGGTGAGTAAGCCTTCGATTTTTTCTATCTGTTACTAGCTGTCACGTGACCTTGTTACTCTGCGAACTTTTTGTCGCCAAGCGTCATCTGTTTGAATGATGTGTCTGTACGACACAATCACAAAGTTCCGTGAAACATCTACTGCTCACCAGTACCGTAAAAGTAAACATAAAAAATCAAGTACCTAGTAAAATTCTTGATTCATTTGATAGTACCTATCAATTGAAAAACAGCGTCTTCTCTCGTCCCTGGTGAGCTAATGAAGATTTGGCCTATGTGTCTATTGAAAAGCTGCACGAATTCAAATATATTTCTGGGAAACATTTTTGAGTCCAAGACTTCAAGAAAAAATTACTCAATTAAAAAAAAATGCTGTTCCAACTGTGTTAATAAAATTAATAAAAATGAAAACTGTTGTTATTATTTAGTTACTACAATCATACTTTTCGTAACTTCTATTTTCTTCTGTTAAAAATGGTTTTAACAGAAGAAAATAGTACTAGTAATATTACGAAAGTTTGATAATTTAGTCGAAGAGCAATGCTTTTTTTCAAGTTATCCATGCGATGAAAATGTCTAACAGTGTGTGTAGCACATCCCTTTTTCTTCCTCATGTTGGCAGCAGTGCCGTCCACAACTGCCGTCATCAAGCTGTCATATTTTCTGTTTTGTTGGTACTGCAAGCGTAGTGGGTATATTCTCTCTGGGTAAAATTATGCATAAAAGTTTTATTTTGTGAGCGTAATTTGAATGTTGGAATTCAAACGGCTGTATGGCCATACGTACCTTTGATTTACTTGTGTACAGATAAAAATAAAAAAGTACCTCAACTTGACTTGACTGATGCTTGACAGTGACATTGAATCTCAGAACAATAACTAAAGCTCATTATCCGTTGGCTAAGAGCCCGACAGGGGGGGGGGGGGGGTCTTATGACCATGTTCTACCGTACAACGTTGCCGACATTTTTGTCACAAGATTTTTGAATACTGTATTTATTACCTTGACATTGGCGAAATCATCGCATGGTTCGATGGGGCCATATTAGAAAAGAAGAAGAAGAAGAACTAAAGCTCAGAACAATAACTAAAGCATAGAACCCGGACTAAAATAAAAACTAATTATTATAGTGCGTTGCTTCTTATTCCAGTGCACTAAAACAATAAGTTAAAAAGAGACAAAGATGCTATTCACGAGACAGTCGTCTGTCTGTTCCGTACCAGGGTAACCTATACAAAGCGTTTTAAATTATACATGTATATATTTCGCTAGTGTAGGGAACAAACCGTCATTGATTAGTCTTCGTTCGATATTTTTTATGGGTATCGGGACGGTCGTGGATATTAATACATATTAAACGGATATCATTATAATGAAAAAAAAATCTATTATGAAAATCGGCCAAGTGCGAGTCGGACTCGCGCACCGAGAATTCCGTTTCACCGTACAACAAAAACACATTTTTGTCCGTTCGTATTTGAATTGGTTGGTAACAAAACAACGGCAAAAAATCACGTTTGTTGTATGGGACCCGATAATTATTTTGATTTAATTATCTATTTTTAAAGTGAATATGAAACTGAATATTTCAAGCATCTACCTGTTGCCGCTATTGATATCGAACAAATATCGCAAAAAAAAACGTTTGTGGTATGGGAGCCCCCCTTAAATATTCATTTTATTGTTATATTCATATGTGTTTTATTCATAGTATTTTTTGCTATAGCGGCAACAGAAATATATCATCTGTGAAACTTTCAACTGTCGAGCTATCACGGCTCATGAACAACCTGTTGATAGACGGACAGCGAAGTCTTAGTAATAGAGTCCCGTTTTTACCTTTTGGATACGGAACCCTATAAAAGGAACATTTATGCATACCTATAGATTAGTAAAAACTTGCCAAGTCAAAAAAAAGTGAAATAGTAAAGTTATGGCCAAAGAAAGGGCACAATATGGAACAATAATGGAGTCGGAAAACTGAAAGAATTAAACATATTTAATCATATCTCTATATTTACATTTAATATCGATTGACAGTTTAGTCGATATCACAGGCACATCACTAAGATAACCTATACTGTTTTCATATTTTCTTTAAAATAATATGTAAATAGGGATATCTTTGACAAACAGGATTCAATAATGGTGTTATTTTATAGAACACACTCTCAATATATTTTAATGCGACCCTGAAGCTGATTAAAATCACTTAACGATGATAACTTATAAACGCATTATCATTTTGTTTTCTGGACGCATTAGATTTACATCCTGGCACTGCACAAGACATTTTCTAGTTTCACTAAGTAATTGGCTTTACCAATATTCGTTATTTAATCAATTTTTAACAATAATAAACAAAAAATTCTCCAACAGTTGTCAGTCATTCACGCATCCGAAGTACAATAAGCACATACAGACAAGTTAAGTTGACACTCAACACAAGTCATTGGGCTAAGAAATCTGACTCTTGAAATCGGCATCATATATCGGAACCAAGTGACGTAAAGGAACCAAGTTTGACGTTTGGACAGGTACGAAACAGAAAAATAAGAAGAAACTGACAAGTTTGTTCTCTTTTTAACTTATCGTTTCAGTACACTGGAATAAGAAGCAACGCACTATAATAATTAGTTTTTATTTTAGTCCGGGTTCTATGCTTTAGTTATTGTTCTGAGCATTGAATCCTTTGACTTGTCAATGTCAATTTTGTTTATTGTTTAATATTGAATTGACATTATTGTTAAAAACACGGTTTCGCGGGTATCGTCTCTTACTTAGTTAGAGGTCTGTGTCGTGTACCTGCAACAATTATTTAAACTAATAAAATACAATTAAATCAAATGAAAATGCAGGACCTTCCCGATAATTTACGCGAAGAATTGAAAAAAATTGTGCCTTTATCTGTTCTAAACGATATCACTTGCTTTGTATTTTACGACAACCACCCGGTGCAAAGAAAATTGTGTGATATTACGATATGTACACAGCATGGTGAAGTTAAAGAATATTTTAACCGTGAAGAGATATCGTCCTTGTTACTTCGCAACAACTTTAATGCGACTGAAATAAGGATTATAAGGAACAATAACTGCCAGCTTTATTATCTGGTCGCGTCAGACCATGAAGTGGTTATTTTGTCTAGAATACATGAGTTGAAAGTTCATCAGAGAGTGTCTAACATGGCTTCATTTGAGGTGGATGACTATGCCCATAACGGCCTAGCTTGTCTTAAGGTTGTACAAAAGGATGATGCTGTACCGTTGGTCTTTGATGATAAATTTCAACGTTTATCGGACCAAACAGTTCTTATGAATGGTGTCCATGTTGATGATTCAATGCCGGTCCTTCTAGACCTCAAAAGAAAGTTGGTCCAAACCCGATACAGCATTGCTTGCAATATGAAGAGTCAAAGTAAACTGCAGGACTTGAGGAAGTTAGCTACTTTTGCGACCTATCAGAAACTGCACCCTAACTTAGATGATTCTATGTTTCATCAGGACTACAAAGATGCTGCAAACTTTGATGTAAGTTCACTAAAAAAAAAAAAACTTATCCGTCACTTACCAGGACAAGCTCAAATTTCATACTTGAAAATACTTTTGCTTACAGTCATATTTCAACCAGTTCCCATAAAACCTTTACAAATATACTTAAACCTTCTTCATGAATCACTTTATCTACTAGTGAAAACCGCATGAAATCCGTCCACTAGTTTTTGAGTCTATTGCGAACAGACAGATGTGGCAGAATACTTTGTTTTATAATATGTAGCGATCTAGCAGCAGTTTAACCACTATCACTATCTCGGCACTTATATTAAAGACATGAGCCACCTAGAACATAAGGGATTTCATAAATAGATAAGCGGTTGGGGCGCAATGTGATTATAAAAATAGGATTCTTATGGTTCTTCATTTAGACATCAGACTAATTAATTCCAAATAGTGCTATGACTACCCTATTTATAAAAAAAATACATTTTACAATGATCATAACTCGAAACTGATGAGAGTGTATGAAGAGATTGATGAAAGTGGATGAAGCAAAAACGGTATATCAGGATTGTAGTAAGTGGAACAAAGTAGTCTCTGCCTACCCCTGTGGGCATGACGGTATGTATGTATGTATGTATAATGATCAGATAGTCAATCTGCTTGAGTGAAATTTTTGAATACCCTCTGATGTGGAAATTATACTATATTTATTACATTTCCCTATTCCAGAAATTAGAAGCGCTCAAGCTACAGTCCAAGTCTCCTTGTGTTATGGTTTGTAACCAGAAGCTTCTCATTGTACTGAATGTAATCAATAAACATAAAGAGTAAGTACTTAATTATATGTACTTAGTAAGTATAACAATTAAATATCATAGACAGGTCTATCCTGTAAGGGATAGAGGTATGATTAAATGTTTGTATAGTTGAAGAAACTGAATAATATACCTCTGTGGCAACCTTTCCTCATTCAATTTCGCAATTTCATTAGCAGATGTATATGGTAAGTCATAATAAAATTTGCAGTGAAAAAGTACCTCATACAGTCCAGAGTTCCTTCATGTGTACCTCAACTAAAGATTGCACTTGGGGGGAAAAAAAACATAGCACACCCTTTGAACAAAATTCAAACTTAGAAGTAAACCGAAACCCATCTTATTAATATTCCTTCATTTTTCTTTTCAGGGTACTTAATGATATCACAGTGCTACTTCATGCCAGAAACAAGGCGTCAATGATGTACACAACCAGACTATATCAACGGAAAGCCGACAGTCCATTTTGGCTGAAAACGAACCAAACATTGCAGTGCGGGATTGAAACTGCCATAACAGTTGTTGTTAATTTGAGTGAACTCCAGTTCAGTTTCCCAAGTAAAATAGAATTTGATGGAGTTATATCGTTCAAGAAATCTGACACAGAATTCTTGCAGCCTTTTGATTATACTTTGATTCCGTATGTAGCGACTATGGGAGTCGAGATTGATGTTCTGGCTAATGACATCGGTATGTATTGTATTTTTCATTACCAGTGTTTCATTATTATTTCAATATTTGTCACAGATTCACCAAAAAATATTTTATGGTGTCGAAGCTCTGCAATTATCAGGCAATATAGTCATTAATATTGTTTTTAACTAGTAGAATCATAGTTACTATGTTGCGATTTTTTTGTTTTTGAATATTCATTACATTTTTTTTTGTTATCTAATATTTTTACGAGACTTAAGTGCAGTTATACAAATAACTATGCCAGCCTCATTGGATGTCTCTTGGGTCAGATTCATCAACAACTCCCCTGCCCACTACCAGATTCTCTGGCAGCAAAAGAGCATTTCACGAACGAACCTTTATATCACTTTATTACAGTTAAAGTTAGTGTCTGAGCGAGGGAAACAAACAAAACCAACAAGCAATCTTTTCTATTTCGCAATTGCGAGTAAATTGTCGTAGGCGCCACAATACTATTAAAACAGTTTTTTTTTTGGAACTAAACCACGTGAAACCGACTATTTAAGTATGTTCAGTTCATCAGTTTGCTATTTTGCTGAATTATGAAGTTTAATGGTTGAATATTTTATCCCGGAAGGGATAAAGACGTGATTTGTGTATGTATATTTTAATTTTACATCATCAGTGTTAAGTTGTATGTATAGTCAACCGAGAAATTCCTTCACCACCCTCATGTTCAATGTCGTTTTTAATGGTATAAAACTTCAAAGACATTTTCACTTAAAATTCAACGACAATCAGCCTTTTTTCAAATTTAGGACCCTAAATCAAAAGAAATTAGAACACTAGTTGAAGACTTCTTTGACTTACATTTAAGTCACAAGCAAATTTCTTCATATTTCAGATACAAACAGCATCCTAGCAGTAATGGCCAGCACAGATCGAGTGGATTTGTCTCTGAGAATCATCGGCGGTACAGGTGGCTCGCAAATACCTCTGCCTGACTTGTTCTGGATATATCTGGGCATGGAGCAAGTTAATGACACCAAAAATATAGTCATACACAGGAAGTCGGCACACCATGTTCTAAACGGGGTGATGGTGATCTTCGAAAGAAATCCACATGCAACGCATATATATTATATGGCTGTGTATGCCAGGTAAATAAAAATATTAATTAATATATAGTGGCAAAAATTTTGCCCTCACATGTATGAAAATATAGCTAATTTTGTATGGAGACTGAGCCAAATTTTTTGCCGTAGAGTATAGTAGTATATATAGCATTTTTGAACTTGAACATCCCACAAAAAAAGTTTTTAATTAATGGTTCGAATCATGCTAAATGTGTCCTTAATTTTTTGTTACCTTAGGCTCTGTCTACCCGTAAGGGATAAAGACGCAATATGTAATGGTTCGAAATTAAGCCCTGCCCTTGACGCAGTTCACTTTGAACACCGATCAATGTAGGTATGAAAAAATCTCGTTTTAACGCCGACGCTGGATAGAGAGGTTACATGTATCTTTGTGGCGACCACCCGTGTATTTAATTTAATGGATACATATTGATCCGATAGTTTTTGCTTTACCATTCTGTACACCTATGAACCGACATAAACTATAAACGAACTTACCTGACGTGAAGTTCTATCATAATTATAAGTAACAAGGACAAGGAGAAGAGTATAATTTAATGTGATTATTGAACTTAATTTAATCTTGTTATCAGATCACCAGGGCAAGTCGTGTCTCTCATTAATTACATCGGCGACGCCATCCCCTTCAAAGTGGTTGTGACGTCCAGAAACCACGTAATAACTTCGACTGCAGACGCACTGCGTCAGTACGCCGAAGAAGTACCCCGAAACCTAGGATTATTAAAGTCGAGCTACGTAGATTACTCTGTGTATGTTCTGCAACAGTTGGCAATGATTTTGAAATATTTCGACACTTGTATCTACACAATGAATTATAGCAAGAATACTGTGATAAAAAGTAAGATTGGAACTCAAATCGACTTATTTGCCATTGATTCACTGGTTTACATAGAATTTCGAATGAGGTTGTTAGAATTCGCAATGAAAGCCATCCAGGCCTTTAAAAATACTGATTTAAGAACGAAGGACATCGAACAATTTTGAATGCTAATGAGTAAGTTTTTTCTGTTTTTATTTGGGGTCTGGAATTGGAATAATCAAGCCGATCATTTAATACGATTTTGCATGCAGCCTGTGATATTATTTTTAAATAAAACATTGTATAATTTCTACCAAGCTTGTCTGTGGATTTTTATATAAAAGTTTCGTATTAAAAAAAGACGAGAGTTGTCAATGACACACGAAAGGGAAATTAAAGCAAAATATTTAATCATTTATTTTATTTCATTAAATTTCATATCATTATAAAACCAGTAAAATTGTTTTTTAGCAAAAAATAAAAAATATAATACTTTATAGTACAAAAAGAATTGTAAAAATATGTCTTATGTCTATAGGATTCGTTTAAAAGTAAGTACCTACTTAAATTATTTTTAAAACAATAAAAAGAGAGCATGAATCTTATTTTTATTTCTACTTAATTCAATTTGTTATTTTTTATTAGTGAAAAGTGTTCTACTTAAGTTAACAAAAACAATTACGATCTTTAAATAATAAATCTCTCGTATTATTGAGCATTTAAATATTATGTTTTACTTAATATCTACATTATTAATTTACAAACTTGATATTTTGTTCTTCAACAAACAAACCTTTTAACAGACTTATCTGGTTTCACTTTGTTCTGATTTTAGCACCATTTCGTCAGCTTTAAATATTTAATACTTAACAAGATAAAATACAACACTGTACAAAACTACAAAAATACATAATTAAAACAACCCATAACCGAAATAAGACTTGACGACTGTTGGAAATAAGTAATACGTACCTACACTGTTCATCTTTATTTGAACTTTACAGAAAATATTTTATCTTCCAACCGAATTTTTAAAAGTTGTTACTCTGACCCCCAAATTTAATCTGATTAATCGCCTCTACTAACTATAACAATTGTGGTCTCTGAGAGCGGCAGTTAAGATTCAAAGAGGTTACATAATTAGTTATTACCAACATACGCCGCAACCCATTGTGCTCTAACATCCAAACAGAGGGGATATATGTACAACTAATATCATAAACCGACTCTTCACTTGTAGGCGATATTTCTAAACCAAAAACATACGGGGTGTCCTGTACGGAGTGCGGCAAATTTAAGAAAAAGATAAGTGGGCACGTCGCCTATCAAATATAGAATAAAGACCTTTGTGAAAGCCTCAGGTTAAGTTTGGTAGATGACCTACCCAACTTTCCGCCACTGTCGTACAGTCAGCATCATACAGTTTCAAGAATTGAAGTCGATCAAATAGTTCGGTTCACCATAAATACAGTAATGGCGTGCCGAATTTTTTGGTAAATACTATGACTCAACCTCATATAATGAAATTTACGACATTTAAATAGCCACCTAAGATGCGGTCTTAAGTGGTTATTCTGTTTTCTTAAAATTAATAAGAGGTTGAGTCAGAGTACCGTCGATATGACGCTGACTGTACTAGTTACGGGACACTATATCTTGTTACCCCCTTATTCATATTATGGCTTAATATTATTTTGTATTAGTCTGTCGCAATGACATTTGCCTTTGATAGACACTGGCAAAACACTATTGAACTAAAAGTCTGTAACTTTAAACGAATAGAGGGATAAGACAGGGACGCCATTCTCATCTCGACCTGCTTCCACAAGTGAAGAGTCTAGCATTACAATTAGATCCCTCTCCGGAGCACCTTATTTTGTCAGGTACTAGGAAGCCATATTATGCTGCCTGACTCTTTCATTTACTTAACTACCTACTTTATGAAAAATATAACCTAACAAAATGTTAGAAACCTTGCAAGTAGCAGTCGTACACAGCAGCCATTAGTAGTTGGAAAATGATTTGATGAATTTTAGAGCTCAACGTTCCTTTTTCAACGCGGAACTACCGTGAAACTCAATCTTTATTACACAAAAACGGATAACTCACGTATAAAAGTGAGTGATGCTCGATATGTTTGGGACTAGTTCGTAGTTCTTCCTATTGGAGCGCTCGCCCCGGCGGCAGCGAAACGAACACCACATATTTTCCTTTTTTTTTCAAACAGTTAAGGGTGAGGCCAGACGAGAGTAATTTTTTGATTTGTGAGTCGCGTAATTTTTGTGCATACAGAAGTTTAACTCTGCGTCGACGTGTGAAAGGAACGGGAGTTTTCTATAAAACCGAATGTAACAGGAATTACGCGACTCAAAACTCTAAAAATAACGCTCGTCTGGCCTCGCACTATATGGATGTGGGTAGAAAGAGACAGTGCATACGATCGCAAACGCCCGCGTGTTAGACAGTACGACCTCTGCTTTGTATCCTCGTAGTCTTTGCCATAATTTATTCCTACTAATATTACAACACTAAATTAAATACCTAGGCGTATTGTTAGACTTGTGGAAGAATCAATTTGCCACCAAGGACATTCATAGAAAAATACTCGTATCTACACTTTGACATAACACTAAACATTATTAAATTAATAAGTTCTATGAACTTGAAACATCTGTAGATTGTATCTGCGCAAATCTGAATGTCAGTCATGCTTAACAATATGACGACTCTTTTGTCTAAAACATCAAATACTTAGCTTATCCTATTATTGCATTGCACAACCGGCCATTTACGTATCTATTTATTTAATTTATCTTAAATATCTAACAAAAATAAATTATTAAACGACTCTTAACAGAGGTATTGTGTATCAGTACTTGAATATTTTACAGCCTTAAAATCATATTTAGAAATAAATGCATGTGTTTCTTAACATAGCCTAAATAACAAATAATTATTGCACCTTGTATTGCACAAATACACATTATTGCACTTTGTTCATAACATCAATAGTCTTAAGAATTCGATCGTCTGCCACAATTCCTTTCACTTTTATCGTATGTAAACATTTTAACATCATTTTCAACGTTTATTTGTGGTTTCCTGTAACTCCCGAAATACACCGAATGTGTTTCTATACTTTCTGCGCCTGATTCGCTTCTCGCTTCGTTTTCTGTGTCATCACTTTCACTACAGCTAACTATTTTCGCTACTACCAATTTTCTCTGAATCCGTCTTGAACCAGCTGAGTCGCTGCTGAGGTAACCAGAGTCTTCAACTTGAGAACCTTTTTTACGCTTCATCCTAAATGACTTGCCGGGTACATCTTTCGATTCTTTAACAAAAGTGTTCGTATTGATTGTACTGCTACTGTGTCTTCTGTCTACACGTCTCCTACTAGTAATCCTGCTATAGTCATCCGTCTTCCTTGTTACATCCTTATTTGTGTCAATGGGATGAATGTTTTCGTAGTCCGAGAATTGTGATTGGACAGAAGCTCTCGTTGGACTGCAGGAATGCCCAATATCTGATTTACGAACGTTGAAATTTTTGTTGGATATTTGATCAGTTGTCGTATTCTTCGTAAATGTTCTCGGACTGAGGCTTCTGCCATTCAAGTTTTTTGGATGACTGTCAAGTGGTAACATTGCACTCTCTACGCGCCTCGGCGGGAAGCTGGGTTGTTCGTATATTGGATGATCATTTGTTGGTGGGAGAGGCGGTAAAATATCAGGCCTTGCTAAGTTCTTCATTTGTTTTATCGTAGGTGGTGTACACTGACGTTGTCTCTTGGAGTGCCTAAGTTCCAGAGTTAATATCCGCCCTTCTTCCGTACTCCATTCTGGCGCCGCATCTTCCCAAGGCTCTGCTGTATCCTCAAGACTCTTAGAGTCATTGAATGTAGTTGACAATAACTTTGGGCGTTCGTAGATATTCTTGCGCGTTTCGTAGTCGTACCGCAAACTGCAAAACTTTGACGCGCTGTGATCAGCGTCAGCTTTTTTAAACGTACCACTGCTTCTTAGTTGTATGCGATGATTTATCGGGCTTCCGTTGCTGTCTATATTTTTAATGAGATCTTTTCTACTAAATTGGATATTTTCAACTATTTCTTTTTGCTTAGAGTTTTTGCGATCGAGTGTATCAGGTTCAAAGCCATCTGATTCGTGAATTTTGATATAGTTTTCTGGTGGGTCTTTAACTTCTATTGTTAGGCAACCTGGTTTTTCTTCAGAATTTTTCAAAGTGCCTCGTAACTTTCTACTTCCCATAGAGCATTCTGACCCACTTGGTGATGTTGGAGTGCTACCGAAATTGTAATTGTTGTTCACGTAAACTTCACTAACTAAACTATAGCTATTGTCTGGACTATTTTTAGTCGTCACCGTTTTACTGGCATTATTTAGGTTCTGTTTCTTCTCAATGGTTTCATAGTGATTTTGTTCCATGCATATATCTCTTTGGGGTGAAGGTGTGTTGCTATTACTGCTTGATTGAGTTTTATAGACGGCATTTGTCATTGTAAGTTCTTCTTCAAGTGGTAAAGCATTACTCAAACTGGGACTCGCTTGAGAAGACGGAATTTCCGGGTACTCCGGTGAAGCGGACAAACCTTTTTTCGTAGACGTTCTTTCTAAGCTGTCCGTTTCATAATCATTGACTGGTGGACTTTCAGAAGTCTTTCTCGCAGTAGTATTATTAATCTTATTACTAAATTTCTCTTCGTCGGAGCTGTTTTGGTTGTAAGATTGCGTACAGTGATCAATAGCTATAGCTTCATTCACCATATCAGGCAAAGAATTTTTATTAGTTATGAATTTATTTCTATGCTGATTTGTAATAACATTATTTCTAAGACTACCTGAGCGATGATCGTATAATCCGATAGGCCTGATATCATCAGTACGTGAAATAGTCTGACCATAGTAATTTCTGTTATTATTATGCGTTATTTTATCGAATTCCGGTAATGGCAGATTGTAACTTCTCAACGGAGGTTCTGATCTAACAGATAATGTTGACGTCTTTCTTTTCTTTGTAAAGTTTTCAGTTAAATTCATTGTGTTTGCTGCAGAAAAACTATTTTGCTTCTTCAATTTACATTGATTTTCTGAGCTAGGTAGAGATAGAAGAGAGTTTACTAAACCATTTTGATTAGTTGGTTGGAATTCGTTATAAAACGATTGTTTACCCGTCGGAATGTCTTCTAACCATTTACGAATACTGTTCTGTTTTTCTCCTTTAGTGCTTAGACAGTTTGAGCAGGCAGGAACATCGTATTTGATGAAATTATGAATCTCGCTACTAGTTTCAGTCTTGCAGCCAGGACATCCAACACAATTTAGTGACCGTTTTCTACTATTTTCTCTTTTGAGACTAACAACACTTCCGCTTCTTTGACTACCCATAGCCTGATATATATCTAGACTGTTGCCGCGCGACGGGTAGGTCTCTTCTTCTGGTATTTCATTTAGAACGGGTTGAAATCTTTTTGCTGCCATCTTGTGTTTGGCGACAGCTATGACCTCTCTTATTTTAGTAAGAAACTCTAACGCGGCAGGGGGTGGTTCCTGTAGATGATAAAAAATGCATAATTAATTAATTGTTTTAGATAGTCGTCACACGAATAATCTATTACGTGCATAATAAGCTTAATGAGATTAATGTTTTATACACTTACCGCCATTAAATGTGGTTCGAAATAGGCAGGATTGAAATAAAGCTTTCTTCTTGTAGTTCCTACCGGCCGAGCTATTTCTCGGTCATCAGTAGTCTCTACAATAGACACATGCTCATCAGGCAGCCGCTCTATTCCAGACTCATCACGATGACTTAAATCTGAGCAGCTATTTCGTAGCTTCAACTCCGAATGATGAGAATGTATAAGAGCTGATGTTGTTTGATCCTGTAATATTACCGGTATTAGCTTTATGGAATATGCAATAGCATTACAATTTTAAACAAGTGCAATATTTTTGTTTACTCACTTTATACATATGATCGTCGCTACGAACACTACTGTCAGCAAAATCTTCTGAATCAGACAAAGTGCTGCCAGAATCACTCGGAAAACTATGTTTAATTTGATGGAATTGTCTACTCATTCCCATTAAAGGATTACTCTTGATGATGCCATCATCTAAATCTAATGAAGTCGGTAAAGATTGGACCCTATCATTATTGATACGGACAATATCTCTTTCTGTGATTATGGAGCCATCTTTATTCTTCAAGCTTTTTAATCGTCTGGAACTGTCTTCTGATCCAACTTTCCTTCTTTTCCGAATGTGTAAGTAAAGGAATACTGAGGCAACGTAGATGAGACCTAAAAGGAGGGAGCTGATGCCAATAGCCACATATTCTGTTACTGATAATCCTGATGTGGTTGTTGCTTGCGACGTCTGCGCGTTTGGTGCAAATTGGACTTCAGTGACATCTGAAACAGACGTGGACGTGTCCCATTACATTTTGATACCATTTCTTAGTCCGCCAAGCACTTTTCCACACACTTACTGGACATAGGTTTGGGTGGTGTCCCTTGAACTCGAAAAGCGACGCAAGGTGTGAAGACTCCTCGAAGGTCGAGTGGAGAAGCGGGAGTAGCAGCTACGTCGCGACAAAGAAGTCGGACAACCATCATCCGCCCTGACATTCGCGCTCGCACGTCATCCTCGCCACTCCACTGAAAATTAAGAACATGCGTGTTTCACATTCGGAGTTTTTGAACTAAAGATACTATATTATAAAGACTAGTAGTTCCTGATAAGATACCTGTAGAAAAGTCCTCCCCTCGTCTCGAAAGAGGCTAAATGGCACATCTGCGTCGAGTGTGTTTCGAAGATCGACGAAACCCTTTGGCGTTAGAAACTGTGCTCCTGACACTGCGCATATTGGAGTTTTAACACCTGAAAATGTAGACAATTTATTTTTTAAGTTAAGAAATAACTTTGAATTTCATCAGTAAAATGTTATACTACCCTACCTTGAAAGGTGATATCCTTGGACGGATGAATTATTTGACCTTTCAATGGCAGGTACACGAACGGTATCCGCTGCACTCCCAAGCCGGTCCCGAAACTCGCCAATGAACATTCTGCAAACACGAGAAAATAACGTCCATAATAAATACTTATGAAGATACACAAGACGTGTAATTGTCTAATCCGATTAACCAATCGATTTTTCGGGCTTTCGCGAAATTTTGTTAAACTCCTCATTTGTAACGGAATTAAGACTAATACCGGATCGCACGGCAAGCTTATTTAACAAAATCAGTATATTATTATTAACGGTATAAATTAAACCATATATTTTACTGGGCCCGGAGACTTTAAGGTACTTGATGCGATTACGACGCTAATTTATGGAGATTACAAATATTTTTTATTAGGGGAGACCGGGGACAAACGTAACATTTTGTACTTTCACACCGATTCCTCACTAGGTGTTATGTATTTAAAAAAATAAATTTACGTATATGTAAATATCATTCATGCTTTACAAATCTGCATCAAAATATTTTTCATTATAACAGTTGTTTAGCAAAAATAAAGGCTTGAAAAAAAAAAAGATTTTGTTACTTTCGACCCCGTCGCCAGGTCGAAAGTAACATCGTGTGGGTCGAAAGTAACATGATATTGGTGTGTATAGGAAATTTAAAAACAATATCAAATCAACATATTATTTATTAGAAAAATATCCTAGAATAACACAAATAAAAAACTTTTTCTTCTGTAACAAATAATCAAAAAAATTATCGACTTCTCGTCAGTTGCATAAGTATAACATCTTAATCTTAATCTTAACATTATGAGATCAACTTTCATGACGGGTAGTACCTATTCTAATCAGACTCACAATTATGGCACACGTAATTTAGATTATCATTCACACAGGCCACATGGGACCACTTTTTACAATCGGTGCATTGTATCCATTGCTCATTTGGACGACTATTGCTAAATTGTTCTAGACAAACAAGGCAATAGCAATCTTCTTCGTCAGATGAATTATTATTACGATTTCTGGTACACTTCTGTGCCTGTTGTTCCACGTGTCGTCTTTCGTACTCGGTGCCGAGCCATTCTGTTAAAGTAAAAAAAAGATATGAGAAGAATTATAATATAAAATTATTACGGGGACAAAAGTAACATGTTACTTTTGTCC
Source organism: Pandemis corylana (assembly GCA_949127965.1). Classification (NCBI taxonomy): domain Eukaryota; kingdom Metazoa; phylum Arthropoda; class Insecta; order Lepidoptera; family Tortricidae; genus Pandemis; species Pandemis corylana. Next base: position 7,725,006 of record OX421867.1, on the reverse strand, counting down.
CCCATGCGCTGTGCTACTTTTGTACCCAACCACATTTTTGTCAATTAATGGATAGTAACCTAAAAATGGAACACGCTTGACAAAAACCAATTAAATCACTGTATAAATAATCTAATCACGAGTTAGCCTTCCAATAATCATATTGATATCGTAATGTTTAAAGTATGAAAACAGTAAATGAATAATTGCCAAAAAATTTACCTTTGGTTCGTAAAATCGCGTGGCGTCCTCTAGCACGTCCATTCAGCGCGGTGCGTGCGCGGCGACTGAATACATGCGGGGGGGCCGACGCCCGCTATCACGTGACGGTGGCGGAGCTGCACTTGGGCCGTTTTATAAACCTACAGAGCGTTCGTTACTTTCCACCCGCCGTTACGTTTGTCCCCGGTCTCCCCTACCCGTTTTATAATTATCATCTCAAAAAACACTGAGCAAATACATCGAAATTTGGTTTATTAAAATATTCTGTAGAAGCGATACTCTCATTACGATAAAATTTATCGGAATACTTGATGCCGTTGGGCTATTAAAATATTTGGGAATACTTGACTCGATAATTCTGCGTGTCGGTATTACTAAAGCAGTTAGACTGGATGTTTTTATTCCGACAATTCCACCATTAAATCTGTGAAGGTTCGACCGGCACGAATTGGAAGGACAAGATGGTGCCTGTCTTCAAAGTGTAGTTCTTACCCTCTATCAATACAGTCAACATAACCAACACTAGAGCAGATGACCGTTATTGACAGGCGTGTACGCACGTTAGCACAGCAGGGGGCATTTTAGGAACGTAATACATGACATACAACTGTATTTTGCTATAATTTATCGGTATTTATTCTAAATGCTGTATTTTTGGTTGTTAAATATTGTAAACAAAAAAATAACTCATAAATATCTTTATCAATTTCCGTGTGCAAATTTAGGTGTTGATATTCAGATGAGGACGTCACAAGATGTTCGATATTTAAATATATTTCGCCCACCTCGGCTTGAGAACCGTCTTTGGATATTTTAATTTTTATGAAACAATTCCTGGAAGAGTTCCCTTAAAGGGATAAGTCGGCCTTTGTGCATGTATCTCAGTGTTTGTGAATTGTATTTGTCTTATGTTTATTTTCCACAATAAAGAGTTTACATACATATACAATACCAGTCAGCAGCTCATACAATAAAAATAAAAAATATATTTTGCAAAGACCATGCACCGGTTAAACTAAGTCAGAAGTGACGCATAAAAGTTTCGAGTAAGGTAAGTGCTTGTGTAATTCCGTATTTTTTCGAGTATTCCAATGTTTGCTCAGCACCTAGATGATTAGAGTATTTCCGAAACAGTAAATAAATGTTACCTACCACAAAGCAAACACGCGAAGCACTTTCAACTGTGTCTACTTAACAAAAAGCACGCATCACGGAAACGTGCGAGAACTAGCGTAGAGCTCGTGAGATAAGCATCGCGATGACATCACTTACGCGATTTCGATTCAGACTTTCATATTTTTTGCGACAACTAGAGAAAATCAGATGTCGCTTTTATGGGCTCTGTTCACTAATGAAGGTTGCCAGTTAATCGCCTTCGTTGGATAATCTCGCAATGTTCTTCTAATCTGTCTGTTTAGTATTCGATTTAGATCCGTTTGCACATCTTAGGGTTGTAAAACTATCTGTTATAAATGGTTTATATGGAAATAACACAACCGCCTGCTGGAATATTCCAGACTAGTTTTAAGGACCCCCTTAATCCTATTCCGCGCAAGCCTTCGTTAGTGCTAGTTAGCGAGTCTCCGTAAATGTATCCCTTGCCTTTATCTATGGGCCACAAGACTGCCAACCGTTCACGAGTGGTTGTGGAGGTGAGCGTCCGTGTAGTCAAGTCTTTTTTAAAGAAGTGTATTCGAAATAAATTATACCTGGTAAATCATCGACGCACAGCTCTCTGTCTTCTCTGAATAGCGGCGCGCGGTGCGGACAAGAACACGCGCACGCGTCGGCCGCGTCGGCGCGCGCGCCATGCTCCGCGCACTGCGCCGCGCCGCAAGGCACATCTGCAACATACGACGTTGTCTTATAAATCGAAAATTGTTGTACGATTATCTCTCTCTCTTATAGTGCCTCTCCAACTAGTGGAGGTTGGCAGTCAGCTCCGCATATTTCCTCCGATCCTTCGCGAGGTTGAAAAGTTCGGCAGCACTTGCGACTCCGGTCCACTCCCGGATATTGCGCAACCATGACTTCTTCCTACGGCCGACGGCTCTTCTACGATTTTGTACGATTATGGTATAGCTTAATTTCAAATAATAAAATCGAAATTCAAAATGATACAGAATGTTACTTGGACCTACTCTTCAAATCTTCATTGTTTCGGAGTGTTTTTGTGACTAGCTATAGAGATGAAACACGTACATCGTATTGGACCACCGCAAAATTCCGTGGCTCTGTCTTCACATGGCCACGAATAACCAACAGTGTATATGCACAGGAACAACAAAAATTTTACTCTTGCTGGCCTTTCGTACTATCGGAGGCACCAGCTGCAGTTAGTAGGTACTTGCCAGTAAACGCGAATACGTCGCCGGGATCGCGGACGCTGGCGGCCGCCGCGCCCGCCCGCAGCTGTGCCTGGTCATAGCCTGGTGGGTACTTGCCGTTAAGCGTGAACACGTCGCCGGCGTCGCGGCGCGCGAGCTCGCTGACGCTGGCGGCCGCCGCGCCCACTAGAGCTAGCAGCACCAGCGCGCCCCGCATGCTAGCCCCCGCCCGCACCCGGCCATTCGAATAATCGCATTGCTCGCACTGCTTCTGTGAACAATAAAAAACATACGGTTAAAAAAATGTACTATTTAAATGCATTTAAATAAGGAAGTACATATTTCAATTCAACAACGTGCCAATTTTTATTTATGGGCGGATTTTTTAAATCACAACTGTGAAAATCACACTCTAAGGTGGTAAAAAGTTTTCCATGTTTCGCAATCACAGATCTACAATGTTTTAAATCCCAGTAGCAGGTAGGTAAGGTAAATAAGCTTATAACGATTATTACTAACAGTATCCAGTATAAGTTCAGAACATGTTTAAAATAATGCCTTTCAAAATTCGGGTCCATCTAACAAAGCGCGTCTAATAATTTTAATTCAATTGTTTCTTACAAATCTAAACCTACCTAATGATCACATTCACCAGGAATCATAGTAAATATTTTGCATGACATTTGAATAGACGAGTGAAGTGAAAATATGCGCTGAAGCGAAGTAAATATTAGAGTTAAAAAGAAGCGAGTGAAAGCTTGCATAGTGTTGCAAAAATTCAAGCGCATTGTGTTTGATGGGCGATTTCACTCGGTTCACATGGTTTCCTCACTGCCTTGGTAGGTGCTGCCTGAGACTGGTAGGTAATTATATACTTATCAGTAGGGTTATTCTGACTTCATAGCATGTTGGTCTTCGTTTTTTATAGTCTATTGGGATAAATCGGAAGGCCCGTATGAGACATGTTTATTACTATTTGGACTGAAATAAGTACATAAGTGTATTGTTTGATGGAAGTTGAACAATTTAAGACTCATATTTCTTTAAAACTGAGGATTGGGAGCACAAACGCGGAACTCCTGTGAGCTTGGTGTCGAATATGTGTGAATAATCAATTATTTTAAGAATAAGATCTCGAAGTACCTAGACCTAGATTATTAAAGCTAGATCGAGTAGATAATACATATTTCTTGTGCTTGTCTGTGATCAACATCATCTGTAAACCAGAATAATAGCTGATGACACCGCACAATGAACATGTTACATATCGAGTGTGGGCACACGACAAAAATGTTGACTTTTTGTAAATCCGTGTTTGCCGGGCGACAGATTGGTAGGTATTTACCTAACTGTCTCACGCAAACACACTAAAACCAAGAACGGTTTTAAATATTATTGAAGTGTCAATTTTCCGCGGTGTCGGTGTAAATGACATGGGCTAACTCGGCCGCGCGCGCGCCGGTGGGCCGGACCCCCGGCTTGACTCGCACGTCGCGGTGTTACCTTCATTTGAACCCACAATCTATCTCACAATGTGTCATATAAACGTTTAAACCAGAGATTTCTAATTAGTATCATAGGGGGTCCGTTTTAAAAAACATGTCTGTCGCGCTCCGTTTGATAGATGTCGATTGGGCAACTGAGATTCAAATTGAAAATATGATATCAATTAACAATAACCGAAATGATCAAATTAATGAGGGATACTTTCAACTAAAAATCACAAAGTAATTAGGTAAGATTCGTACTCCGGAAAATTTGCAATAATTCTGGAGTTGTATGTTTACCTATGAGTTAATTAATGGTACCTACAGGATTTAAGGTCCGCACAAAATAGACCGGATTATGATTACTTTCCGCCATTTGATGACCCCTGGTTCAAACATTCGCGGCAACAAAGTTTGTTTAATAATAATAAATATAGGTAACACTTGCGACCGCGCCGGGGAAGATACAGGAGACGTTTACATGAGAAACGAACTATTTCGGCCACAGACAAAGGCCACGTTCGTTCAAGTTTTATGGCTTGTCATTGCCGTTCCACACGGCATGCCAGTGAGGAAGACGCGATTTGTGGCGCATAGTGCATAGTTTAGACTCTTTGAGGGCGTAATGAGGCACTCGCAGAACCAACAAGTACTACAGAATTAATAACTAGGAAACTGTTATTATAATAGAAAACCACAATTTGTCTGGTACGGCTCGGGAGCGAGCGGGAGCGAGTGTAACTAAAATGTGCATATACCTACACATTACCTACGTAATAGGTCAAAGTTTACGTATTACTTTGATTAAAAGGTCAAATCACGAGTTTATCCCTTACGGGTTAGACTGAGCCTAAGGTAACAAGACCTAAAGGCTACGTTTAGCGTGATTGTGGACGGATAGGTGGAAAGGGGAATCCAAACAGCGATGGGTTGCTAGCCGCGTCGTCTATAACACGATTCCTAAGATTTTACTTGTGTCAATGATATGACAGTATATCGACTCTACATGACGAATACAAGTTATATATTCTGCATTTCCTATGGTTGAATAGAAAAGATCGATCATAGAAAGCATTATCGCGACATTGCAATCGCATCTCCGATATTCAATGTAGCAAAGAGTCGTACCTATATGACGCGGGCAGACCTGTCTTTTGCAAGGTGCTATTATCCGCGGAACCGCCCCGGATACCGACGGGCCTTGTTCAGATCCATCTATTGATATCCCACGTAAAGATAATAATTGATGCATAACAACCATTGCAACGGGAACAAAACAATCCTATGTATGGTCGAATTCGCAAACAGTTATACTAACCATTACAACCTGAGTAAACTTCTTCTTCTTATTTGTGGCGTATCAAGTCGTTATAGCGACGATAACTTCGCCATTGTTAAAGTAACAAAAATATATAAAAAAATCTTGTGACAAAATGTCGGCAACGTTGTACTGTACGGTAATGGTCAAACCCCCCTCCCGTCGGGCTCTTAGCCAACGGTCCCTCAGAAACTGCCAGGAAATCATTAGCCGTTGCCCAGGGTGCACCGGACCAAGCACTGCTCTTCCCCCCGGACGGATCCAAACCGCTCTTGACCACACGCGGAGGTAACCCGACTCGCACCCCTCTGAGTAAGCTTACAATTAGGTACACTAATTTTTCTTGATGTCACTGTCGAAGTGTGTAATTAAGTTAGTAAAATGTGCACGGCCCGATTGACGGTGACATTTTCAATGTTAATTTAACATTTTTCACTCAGCTATTGCAATTTACGCAAATGGTCTGTTGTGAATGAGGAAGATGGTCGTAATAATAAATAGGGATCATGATCATGACTAATGACTTATTTTCATTCTTCGTCTCTCAGGTAGATTATCAAAATGTATTGGACACATATTTTTTATTATTTATTGAGTTGAAAATGTTGAATTTGACATGACTTCGCGTTTCAGTACTTACCAATAATTTTTACTTATACAGAGGTTACGTAATGAGCCCCCATTCCCAATGCTTTACCTATCTAATCTTTGGCAATTTTTGTTTGATTGCTGAAAGAAAAAAAAACGTGTCCCATATTTTTCGATGATCGAACTGACGGATTAATAGAATTTCCTTTTCTTTGAAACTCACCCAATCATCATCCAGTAATGTCAAGTTGTTCTCTTTACGACTGTTTACAGATTATTTGGTTTAGATATGTCTGCGCACAATGCTATGTGCTGCAATCTCACTCCATTGGCATTGGAATAAGGTCCTATTGAATTGATGTGTTAACCGTGTGTGAGACAAGTGTTTAAGGCAATGGCAGTGGTTCGAGGGACGGCCTAGGGCGCCCCAGTGACACCGGTCAGACTGGTTAAATACGTATTATTTGGTTGAAACATCCAGTTCGCCTTATGAAGATTAATGAATGGTTAGTTTGCTGGTTCAAGAGCGATTATATGGACTTTCTAGGGAGATATGAACGTTTCCGGTTCAAGTAGTAAATAATGTTATAGAATGAGGCTAAAGTTAGCTCCTTGTACTAGTCAAGAAAATGTGAAGCAAGCTACGTAAAAATATCGCAGGGAGCTTTAGATCCGATTTTGATGCACCAAACCAAAATAGTTGCATCGAAAAAATATATCAAACTCAAAAAAAGAAAATACGTAATATCCTATACGTAGCCTCCAAATACTATGACAACCTGATGAAACAACTAAGTAAGATTATTTATTTTTCTCATTATGTATACTTAGATCACATTTCAAAAGGTCAATTTTGGAATTATATTTTCATTGGTTACGTCACGCCAATTGCGTCAAGACGCGAAGCGTCGAATCTACGCAGAAGGACTCTGTTTGATTAACAATGATTAGTTTGAAATCGTTTGTTTTACTATGATAGAGCACTTTGTTCAATGTTTGTTTACAATTTCACATTAAAATAGAATTCTAATTTCGGGATTTCGAGCTGTGTAAACACACTAGCTTTTGCCCGCAACTCCGTCTGCGTGGAATTAGTATTCTGGTCACCTAGATTATTTTTAATGGTAAGCTTTCAATTAGAGCACAAATTACATAATCCTTATAAACACAACATTGCTTATCACTTGTTGTAATTAAACAACTGATACAGCAAATGCAATTAACTGCTTGTTTCATTAAGGGTATGCATGTAAGTATGTACTGTAATCCCGTGCTGCCTTAAACGTTCCGTAGTACCTTTATCATTTATCTTCTGCCTCATTACACTCGCTTCGTCATTAGTCGAAACTTACTCTAGTATTATGATAAACGAGCACAATATTATGGAGTGCCTAATTAGTCACAGCACTGACAACGTATGATTTGATTGCAGATGATAACCTACTTGATATCGGAGATCTGAAAATTGCTAATCTTGTCCCATAATGTTGTCTGCGGATTCTCTCAAACTCTAAGCAAAATCCCTTCGTCTTATCCTATATTAAGTAGCGTCGTTACCGCAAAGGGTGCATTTGAAGATGATCGATGAACTTACACCACAGTATCCGCCATTATCATAATATTATTAACAGCTACCGTAAACCTAATCTCGTGAATCGTGCTAACTTGGTATTCATCAACACAGCATTAAGCTGATGCCGCTTTAATAAGTTGTCGGGAAGACTTAATAGATGATATAGAGGCAATATTAGCATATGACTATTAATTTATCTGAACAGTCGCGCCCACCCAACTGATTGCCGGTGACGATGTAATCGTATTTTAATTGAGTACACACTCGATGCACTTGAGACTTCACAAGTACGCCGGTATTATTATAAAACAATCAATAATGATGGAGTGCGACTGTGTTTTCTACCATTTTGATAGTGTGTTTGTTTAATAGCTGAGTATCACCAGCACACTTAATTTCTGTCGGAATCGTGGGGCAAGTGGGCTTTTTGCGGTCTAGGTTAGGCGCGTTGTGATGACAACTTAACAATGGAATGTATTAATTAAATAGTTAGCCGGTATTGTTTGTAATCTCATAATAATCAATGTCAAACAGACCTAGCCAACCTTGGCTAATGATCGCTTTGAGAGTTTGCTTAATACAGTTAGTCCGGTCTGCAACTCGGAAATATTTGCAAATATTGGCCGAAACACTTCGAACGAGCTCCCGTGCAAATTCCTACCAATGACCGCTCTAGTATCAGTGGGTTTTATTTTAACTAAGACAAATAATTGCCTTGTTTTAAAGCATCGGGCTAAAAGAACTTGCGTACTCAATTTATTGACGTCGTTTAAAAATAACTGTTTTAATTACATTAGGTATTATAATTCCGCAGTATGTGTGTGCTCTTGCGTGTCGTAAAACGATTTGAAATTCCAAACTCACGCGTCATTAATATCACCAGATCAATATTTGACAGATTAATTGTCGAAGTTTGTTGGCGAATAAGCCGCTTTGTGAGGCACGCGTCGATTGAACCCAAAGATGACAATTTGTTTTTATAACTCCTTATCTCAACAAGAAAAGGCGTTCGGTCTAGTAAGCCGCGGAAATCTTATATTTATCAAACAGCGGACGTCAAATACACGGTGTTTGCTCTTCAGAGATTGTCACGCGCCATTACATATGAACGGTCTAGGCGAGTGAACTTCTTTTATTTCGGTGGACGTCAGCGTAGCGGCTTGAGCGCAGGCTTGTGTAGAAGTTTGTCATCATATAAGTCAAGCGCTCACGGTATATGGCAACCACTCCGCTCGAGAGTACTTGTCTCGAAATATTTTTTGTGCCACGACTGCTTATGCTTAAACAAATTCCGAATTTTAATATATCGTTTCCCGAACTTGTTATTCAGTTCGTTCGTTTTAATAGCTATTCGCACCTTCGTACGTGTTAATAAGCGTACCCGTAATTACGGATAACGGCTAATGATTTTTCGCGGTGCGATGTCAATGGAAATCCAATACTGTTTCTCAGATCGGAATTATTATGCACGCAGTAATGTAATATTGGGCATCTTCGTTTTGCAGCTGGGACATTAAAATTGCAGTAAAATTGAATAGGTTATAAAGTTTATCGACAGTATCATTCGTGCGGCGGCAGTAAAAAAAGCCGGCACGGTCTTTAACTCTGATAAAATTTTGTAAAAATTACTAAATAAAGTACATAATTAATTCACAACATGAATCAAGAATAATAACACTCATCGTTTTATATCATGTGTCTATGTAACTCTGCTAACTCTGTTGGTATCTGTGATGATATGTGGCATGTCACACGTATCATTGAATTCCGCTTCTTGCTGACCCAGATGTAAGGTTCACCCGCTTTCGTGTTACAGGTATATTCAATCAATCAATCATATTACAAATGAACATTGATTGCCCGTAAGCAACCGCGGTTTCTTATGTATGAAATAATTAGAATCAATCACTGAACGAACGTCTAATTACTATTGGTTAGTTCCCATTTACGAGCTGGCTAAGCTTTGTTAATTCCATCAGTTAATTCAACCTTTGATTGAAATGATTGAAATTATACTCGTGTTAAATACACACACAATCAACTTTACAGCGGTCAATGTGGTCAAATAATTAACTACATACACAACTCGCTGTATCACCTCTTTAATAGACTCTTGTGCGCGTAATTTCGAGCATTGTTTTGTGCATCTCGAATATTGTCGGATAAATTAAATACATGCTGTCGCATTCTTCAGTATACTAAAAACGGAATAAAACACGTTTTATCTATTTACGTCTTACTGTCTTATCTAACTCATGACGATTATTAAAATATAATTCATACAAATGATTATTCTTTGTGACTTGATTGATTACATAAATTTTTCTAAACACTTCTCCATTGACGGACGTCTTTTAAAAGTGCTTCCGTTAGTAAAAAACCTTATTCAATAAAAGCGTTCATCCAACTGACGCACCACACAAATTTCCCATTCTTCACAACCACCTGTTTCGCCTGTGCTAACAATCTATTCGAATATCAAATATTTAATTGACTTCTGTCAGATGATAGAGGCATGTAAAGACGTTACCGTGTGAACGTCAGTCTCATCGTGACGTATGTACGAATGGGGGCACGTCAATTGTCAATCTGCTGCTGTTGGGTCCACGGGTGGGGTACGGTTCCCATGGCTGGTACCTGCCGGCAGAATTTCGCGCGGGCACGAGATTTTACGAAGAGTAACGACAATTTAAAACCGTGGAACAACCGCAGATATAGTAGTTATGTATGTACTAACACGTTAGATGAGGTAGGCGCTGAAATGGCTAAATGGAAACCGGAAAATTTGACAGCTGTCGACGCGTATCAAAGATAAAGAAGTATTAGGTAATATTTTCAATAAAACATGACTGTGTTCACGAAATCTTTGTTCCTTTTCATTCAGTGTCACTGGGTTTACTTAGACTCACAGGGTGTAAGAAAAACGGTCGTGTATCCACAGATTACTAATGTTTTTTTTTTTTTTTTATATGAATAGGAAGGCAAACGAGCAAGTGGGTCACTTGATGGTAAGTGATCACCACTGCCCATAGACACCCGCGACCCCGGAGGGATTGCAGATGCGTTGCCAACCTAGAGGACTAAGATGCAATGCCTCTTGTGCCCGTAATTTCCCCGGCTGTCTTACTCTCCACACCGGAACACAGCAGTGCAAGCACTGCTACTTAGCGGCAGGATTAGCGAGTAAGATGGTGGTAGCTAGCTTGTCTATCCATCTGGGCCAGACATACGCGTATTACATCAATCACTCTTTCTGTTGCAGTACCGATCTAGTACTAAGATATTCTTTAATCTATGGGGAGAACAAGTTAAGATACCTTGAATAAAGCAGTTTGAATTGTTTTTAGCGTCACGTCAGTGGCAAATTTTTGCCATGCATTTTAACACGACGCTATTCGTATGTAATCTATTCTTATGCGAGATATGGAATTGTATCTGCGATTGAATAATAACAGACTTGAAATATTTAGAATTATTGCGTCGTACACTTTCCATCTCTTATTAATTTCTCATGGACACCACCACAATTCCCGCACAATTTATAACCATTCTTAAAAAGAGAAATATAACATTTAAAACCAATAAAAAACAAACAATATTTGTAGGCTTTGATGTTGGTATGAAAAATTATTAATTATCAATAAATTATTAATTAAAATTATAGCTGGCCGAAACTCCGTACGAGTTTTGTACAGCGTGTATGTAACCATCTTTGTTTTATTTACTTTCAGCGCAAAATGACAGTGGACATCTCAATCGCGGTTACTGATCAGCAAATGTCGGCAATTGAGGTAGTTGTCGTAAAAGGTAAAACGTTCTAAATTCGGTTGCAAATTAACGTCACTTGACATTTTATTACGCTGTATCGTTTTTGCCTTGATCTTGTTATATTTTATTTTATTGGTGTCAGACCAGACTTTTTTATGTGTTTGTTGATTACTGTCACATGACAAGTTTTTTGTCTCGCTTCTCATAACGCATTTATATCAATAAAGCTAAGGTTTCCTTTAAACGTCGAATGACATCACCAACACGTTTGTGGATACAAAAGAGCGCTGTTGCCTTTTGGTTTCTGTATGATCGATCTAGAGCCGCAACTGTCACTATTTTTCTGGATCGTCTGAATATTCTTAACAGCTTAGTTCAGAATGCAGAATTTCGTCTTCAGAGTCGTTAATCTTTTAAAACGAAATAAGGCAGACTCTTAAATGTTACGTGAGAGTATATTACTACGGCATCTATTGGCAGAGTGCAAAGCGGGTGGAGGGGGTAGCCTAAACGATCACAGCGCTCGCTATGGCTAAAATTGTCATTTTTGTCGCTGACTCAAGCTGTCAAATCCATATTGCAGTAAACATTTTCTAATCGTTTTTGAGATAAAAATATGGTCCTGGTAAGATGTGTTGTTGTGAATTGTAATAACACCAAGAAGAATAGCGACTGTAAATTTTACCAATTTCCAAGACCATGGTGGAAACGAGACCAAAGAAATAAGTGGATATTTGCCGTAAGAAAAAAAAAGTAAGTTACCTAACCTTTAAAATTTTCACTGAAAACAACAATTTTAATATTATTGGCAATAATGTTACTGACTACCATTGTTCAAAATTGTGTAATATAGTAAAAAACACAAGATTTCATTAATATTTTTCACAATATTTACTTATTTCTTGTTTGACAGCGGTGACAATATTGTCCATAATGGCCGCCTGTCACGTGGCGCTGTCGTCGCGCTCGGTCCCAATAACCACATGTTATAACAACGAATGTTTCGCCCGATCCTATTATGGTACGAAACACTGGCCGATATTTACCTTTTTTTTTTAATTCACATTAAAAAAGAAACGCGTAGCCCTGATATTCTTGGCAGCCAGTCGTCTTAAGTATCTACTTACAGCGTTCGAATTATAAAACTTAACAACAGAACTGTTAAACAAACTTTTTAACGTTGATACTAATTTCACGTTTATTGACACCTGCGTTTTTTATGCTTGTTAGCGTTTTCCTTCTGCTCTTAATTAAATTTTTATTGAGGAAATCTGATATGAAAATAAATAATCAGATCAGTTTAGTGCTGTCATTAGCCAGTAGGCAGGTACGTATGTAAAATATGTAGTCGGAACGTTTTATCGTTTGAAGATAAAGTTTACATTTTGAAGTGCTTAAACTTTTATTACCTGTTGATATAATTATTTTGAAAAATATTATCACTCTACAAAAACGTAAAAATTATAACTCTTCTTTTTTACTTTAACGTAGTCAGGTGAAAAAGGCAAGCGTCTCGAACATCGCAACCAGCAGTTCACAGTCCGATTAATAATTTACACTCACTTGAAAATTTAATACCTACACCTTAGTATTTGGTACAACAACCGTATGTGTGTAAGTAGGTACTTCAAAAGTTGAAATAACGATCCCTTTCTACGTTTTTTGTGACATATTGTGTTTTATACTCACTATGCATGACTCGCAAGTTGATTTTGAGCGCACGCGTCTAAGTTACGATTTCTCGGTAAACTTTGAACGTTACAGGTTTTTTGCCTGGACTGGCGTTAGTGTTGTGAGTTTTGTCAAAATTGTACTGGACAATCACCATCGTTAGCCGCGGCCGTAGCTGTAACGAGCTTGCCCCGGTGACCTGAGGGTTTTAGTATTTTTTCTTAATGCCATAAAGAACTCATATTATCCCGGATATGCGAGACTAACTTACGTTGTATCGTACCATGTTAAACCTCTATGGCGCGCGGCTGGCCTTTAAAAAAAAGATCAAAATTCCAATTCCGAAATTATCGATTGCCTTTTGTTTTTCTCCCGTTTTACTACATTTAAAAACAGTTCTAGCTTTGCTGGCTGATTTGTAAGTATAATTTTTTTCTAAGAAGAAGAAGAAATAAGAATACTTTTATTTTATAACCGTGTCGTAATACTCTCCGGCCGGCTAGCCGGTGACAACGTCTAACGACACACTTTGTGCTTTACATTTTGGTCCGCAAGTACAATACTCTGTTGAGTATTATTTACGTCCCAAAGACTGTGTGATCTGTGAAGCATTGCTCTCGTTCACGGTGGGCGATAATACTTATTTATTGAAAGTTTTGTATTTACAAACGTCTAAAGCAGCTCATGATAAGATTGCGGTAGTCTATTTGAATCTATTAAGCGGATATTGTAAACGCTCTAAAAGTTATAGCATCGGCGTTCTGGTACTCGTTTTTTAGCATGAAGGCGGCTTCAAGTTCTCAAACAGAGCTTGTGCTCTGATTTTTATCTAAAACCATAAAACTTCACAAGCGGCAGCGGTCGACGTATTTTGTTACACTTACAGACTTGTGATGGACTTGAATTGAATATAGTCAATCGCATTATGCTTTCTAATACATTCGATTAGGTAGACGAAGATTACGAAGAACTCAAAGTTACGACAATAATGATTTGTTGATGATTGGTTACACATAACAGTTGAACTAAATACTATGTACAATTCAGACGATTCAATTCAGATGTTGTAGAATTCTAATATATAAATATTAGAGAAGTTTCTGCAGTCTGAATTCTACATCTGAATTCTACAACATCTGAATTGAATCGTCTGAATTGTACATAGTAGTTGTAATATTTATATATTAGAGAAGTTTCTGCAGTCTGAATTCTACATCTGAATTCTACAACATCTGAATTGAATCGTCTGAATTGTACATAGTAGTTGTAATATTTATATATTAGAGAAGTTTCTGCAGTCTGAATTCTACATCTGAATTCTACAACATCTGAATTGAATCGTCTGAATTGTACATAGTAGTTGTAATATTTATATATTAGAGAAGTTTCTGCAGTCTGAATTCTCCGAGTTTCCGAACGAGGTCCACATAAGAACTCACAATCCAATCTTGACATTGGCGGAAACATCCTACTAATATTATAAACGCGAAAGTTTGTAAGTATGGATGGATGTTTGTTACTCTTTCACGTAAAAAATACTCAATGGATTTTAATGAAACTTTACAATAATATAGCTTATACATTGGAATAACACATAGGCTACTTTTTATCCCGGAAAATTGCATAGTTCCCGTGGGATAGTGATAAACATGTCAGCAGCTGCCTAGTCGCGAAGGTTAATAATTATTGCAGATTATACTATCAAGTCTAATTCTACGCGGACGAAGTCGCGAGCAGAAGCTAGTCAAAGATATCGCTGAAGTTATAATTTTTCATAAAAGCTTATTTGTTGATTATACAGTCTAGGGCATAAATAACGATACAGCCATCATGGCAAATATATGTGCCACCGACCTTATTTTTTGGCATACATGTTTTTGTCGTCTTGGCAACGTACACATAATTATGCTCTTGACTGTACACGCACTATCATCCATCCTACGTATACTAAAATTGACTTGCAAATTTTACCCCACATACACTACCAAGGCAAGGTAAATGAAAGCTTGCGAAAATTTTATGGAATATTAGAGAAACTTTATCATAGGGCAGGTATCAAAGAGGCCAATAGTGTACCTGTAAGTGAAACATAAATTCTGTTACTTTGTAAATTTTACTGACGTGTATTCTGGAGACGCAATTTTAACGACACTATTAAATTTGCCGTAAATTGCAATCATTAAATTGAATTAAAATGTATAAACAATAGCTTATTATTTTACAGCCACGCCCTATAATCCTTTCCTCATTTAACCACTGGGAAAATAACCATAAACTTCCGTGTCCTAAAAATATTTAGAAACTCGAACTAAGCGAACAAAAAAAACTTAATTCATTAACTATCTTAAATGGATTAAGGTTTCAATGAAAGGGTAACCGGTCTATTATAGTCATCAAAATCATACTGCAACTAACAGCAACTAATAACAGGGAACTCTTAACATTCTCGTCAATATCCCGAATCGATTGACATGATAAATTCGATACGCTTTAGTTACGTGTCAATTTTAACTGTAATTCGTATGTAACGGGTGCGTAAGAGTCTATCCCGGCGATACCGCGTACAAGCGTCTTTATTCTACATCGTCTAAGTGATATCTAAGACAAAAACAAAGTGTCTCGCTCTGCGCACAATATAAGTGAGATTCTTCTGTCGCATTTCCAAAACGGTGGTAGACCAAAAACAGACCTTAGCTTGCAGCGTACAGCGTTTACACTTAGACATCAAATTAACACCAAAATGAGCGTGTAACTTACGCCAATAGAGTTATAAGAGCTATTCAAGCTGCACCACAATACAATACAATACAATAACTCTTTATTGAACACCACATATAACAACCAAAACAGAAAAAAGGTATAGAGAATATTACAAGGTAACAATAGGCGGCCTTATCGCTTATTAGTGAATACCCACTTATATCGTAATGTTACAGGTTATTCGGGACTTTTTGATAACAATAAGATTGCAGAAATTATTTTCAAGCAAATCAACTTTTAGGGCCTGTTTCACCACTCTCTGTAAAGTTATATTAAGCGTCAGTTGTCTATGATGTCGTCTCTGTCCGTTTCATAGTAGTAAATAGAGAGAGAATCATAGATAACTGGCACGATAACCAGAACTGTACTCATAGTGGTGAGACAGGCCCTGAATTTAAAGTCTTGAAGTAAAGTTAGTCCTTCTCCAGTTATTCTGAACGCTACGCATCTCGCTTTCGTATGGCTGTCATAAAATTCATCGTCGAATACAGCACCCGTAATTTGCTTGAGATTACACACGCACTGAGACGCGCGTGACATTACGCCAAAGTCCGCTGAAGATAAAGATTAATCACAGAATGGCAGATGGTTCGAACATCGAGAACACTTCCGGCGATCTGACGTTATCAATATAATTCCTTCGATATTCCTGGCAGAGAGCCATCATTTCCCTGCTATTTCTAATAGAGTTGTAATGGACTCCTTTGCGGACGCGGATGCAGAGTAGTACATCTTGCGTTCCGTAGAATCGGAGGTTAGAAATGGGGGTGCTAGGTCTATCGGCACCCCACCACTGTCTCACCTCTAATCCCGCCACCAAACGCGCTAGCGCTACTGTGTACTAAGTGGAAAGTAAGACAACCTGTGAAGTTACCGGCGCATGAGGTGTTTTATTGTGCCCTCTACAAAGGTAACAAATTAATAGGGTCTTCATAAAAAAAAACTTAGGACAATATTATATTTAACGTCCAGATCTTTTTTTTACTACCCAAAGCGCAAGAAAAGGGGTGTTATAGGTTTGACGTCGATGTTTGCGTGTGTCCGTCTGCCTGTGGTATAGTAGGTTGTTTTGATTCGAAAGCCAGTTTCCTTGCGATGGTTCTTAGCCATGTTTGTTAAAATTCAGTCCGACAGTTTGAAGAGTAGGTATCAGCTCTTTTGCAAGATGATGTAAGGCATTATAATTTTTTTTTTAATTTACGTTATGATTACTCGATTTGCCTGGGTTTATTTTTTATTTTTTAATAATGTTATTTTTTATTTTCAAGGCAGGAATACGAGCAAGTAGGATAGGACAGGAGCATGTAATGAAAGAGATGTGAAAGTAAGTACTGATGACTTCAAACTGTAAATCAGTTTACTTGGTGTCATGGCTATTTTTGGTTTAAATAAATGCGCCCACGCATAACCTATCCTCAAACGAGCACGCGCCCGAATTAACAGCATGTTTAAATTAATGCCTCAGTGATTTGTTAACTCGACGTCAAATTAAACGGCACGCGCTACTGTTACTGATCATTTAAATCATTTAGTAATGATTAAATTTGTATCAAATCATTCCTCATAATGATGCGTTCGTACCTTATTAGTAATCATTTCTATAAACACTTGTCCAGTAATTCGGTAGTTAGATTTGGTAGCTAAAGTTTTATACCTGCGGGGTATGAAATTTTTATCGAACAAAAAAGCATTCAACAGCATAAACAACCAACACTACCAACTACTAGCTAAGTAATTAAATTAAATAACGCATTGTAAAATTACGCAAATTGACCGCTGCTTTAAGTTAGGTATTAAATTAAGTTTTTGCTGTCACACTTTTCCATATCTAATTTACTTAAGAGTAATGTAGGTAAGCAGTTGTGCGCTACATTCAAAACGTAAGTAACAGTTCAGTTTTGATTCAGAAATGTAATGAAGAATGAAAACGCTTTAACGTTTTCTTTTTGGGGTAATGCCGCCAGCGTCATGGGGACCCTGCCGCAGCCAGTAGGGTTAGACGGGGTTTTCTTTTTATGACTTTTCTTATTTGTAAATATAGGTTTTTCTAGTAATTTTTAGAAAAGATATGTAGGTTTTTAGGATTTTTGTATATTTTGTTTCAATATTTTTGTAAACATTTACCAAATAAAGTACATTAATTTTTATGAGATAAGGACACCTACCAATTGACATGAGCAAAACTGACTGACATGGAAAAGCAAACAAAAATCATACCTATTAATTAAAAAAGGCATCAAAAACGAAACAAACAAGTTTCCCAGTGAATTCGTTTCCGTTTCCAACTTCAATTCACGGACGTAAACCTTCGCGTCGGTCCTTAGGCTAGGTCCTTACGAGTCAACAAAGGCACATGAAAACAGGCATAAGCATGTTCTTGAACAAACGAGGTGTCGAACCAAAACCCATTCACGGCTAATTGGCAGCGTGGCTGTTGGATTTCAATGGGAAATGTCCTTTATCCTGCGCGCTGTATACAAACAAACTACAGCCGAAAACGTACCTATGAACAAGGAACCAAAAAAATCATGCGAAATCGTTGCTTAGCATAAAGTATCACGTCAAAAAATTTACAGTTACAAAAAAGTTTCCTCCATTTAAGATTGTTTTTGCTCTTTGTTTATCGTACTCTATAGATTTTATATTTAAAATTTAGACATGCAGAATAATGATGTGAACCATATATCACTACATAGTATAAAATAAAGTCGCTTTTTCTGTCCTCATGTCACGATGTATGCTTATAAAATATCTTCAAAACTACACAACGGATTTTCATGCGGTTTCTTTTAATAGATAGAGTGATTCAAGAGGAAGGTTTGTATGTATAATACATGCATAAATATATCGTGCGAAGCCGGGGCGGGTCGCTAGTTTCTAATATAAAGGATTTTTATGATCATTGTGGAGTTGTAGTGTTGTGTTTAGTCAGTTAGGTATATTCTATTTCCATATCGTGTAAGATTCAACATTTAGTTAGGTACATTTTTTGAGCTATTTCTCTCTATCGCCAATTACTGCCCAACCTTACTTTAAAAATCGGCAGCTATAGTCGTATATACATAATAACTGAATTATTAACCATTTCTGATTTTTTACGGGCCTTTGCTTACTGTTTTAAAAGTTTTATCTCTTCTTAAAAGTAAATTCAGACATCTGCATTCGCCGAGGTTAGATATCCCATAGGATATGGAAATTACAATGATCCTTTGACCTCTTACTTGGTCTAAAATGATGCGTCATGATGACCAACGTTTTTAGAATAGTGTCTTCATCACACTAGGCCATGTCTGGGTCACTAAAAATTTCATTCAAATGGCACATTACAGCAAACAAACCGGAATAGGATATAATACGTCTAAATAAATCATCGTATTCCAAAGACTTGCGTTAATATCATGATTACATACATACATAAATCACGTCTTTATCCCTTACGGGGTATACAAAGCCTAAGGTAACAATACCTAGAGACCACGTTTAGCATGACTGTGGGCGTATGGATGGAAAGGGAAATCAAAACAGTGATGGGTTGCTAGCCACATCGCCTATATAACATGATCCCTAAGATTTTCGCCCAATCCCTGGATAAGCTTTTACCATCTACGCGGGAAGAGAAGCAACTGGTACATTCATGAATGCTATAACAGAAGTAACGATCATTACTGACGTATGAAAAAATATCTATGTATATTCTCTTGAATTAGAGAGTTCAGACTGTCGTTAAAAGTGTAAGCATTCTATTTCATTCAACTTTGGATTTCCAATTACTGAATGTATGTTCCGCAAAGATTTCATTAGCTATCTAGCATCAACTATTATACCTATACTTAGGTACCTATAGATTGATGTTCAACCACACAAAGGCTGATTTCGCGAGGAATTGCCTCGCATAGAATAGCCGGTAACAAGATAATAATGTCTCAATCGTGCAAAGAAAAACCGTGTTGAACAGACTGTATCTACAACGGTACCATATCGACTTAATGCATAGTATTGTGTACACAATAGTGCATTCATTATCAGTTGCGTTTGCAACTTTGCACGGGCAATTTTTTGCCTCTAGCAAAAAGGTTATGCCGTGCTGTCATTGTCGCCCGACAATCGCCGTTGCACGCTCGGCAACAATTTCGCCGTCAGTTTTTTACTTTGATCTACAAGCTTCTCGTTTATTTGATCAACCGCACAGAAAGCTACTTTAAAATCGAATAAAACGGGGCACCCCGTAGCTTTTGTAAATGTTAACGGTTTTTGTGATGCGTTGTAATGATGGGGAAGAATTTGCCTCCGTGCGTGAATGCCTAGAATTGCTAAATTGACTACAATTACGGCACCTAGTTGGCCATATGTACATAAAGAGATAGCTATCTTTACATACATAGTATAAATCAAAGTAGCTTCCCGCCGTCTCTCCCTCAGTATACGTTTAGATCTTTTAAACTACGCAAGCACAACAAATTTTAATGCAGTTTTTCATCAATAATTACAGTCATTCAAGATGAAGGTTTGGTATAGTTTTAAAATCCGTGCGAAGTCGGAGTGGGTTGCTAGTAACGTACCTATGCGTTTTTGCTTATTTCGTCTGTTTCAATGTCAACTAATCCTACTTATATACTTAGGGCTTGTTTCACCACTCACTGTCAAGTTGCAGTTATCTTTTATCTATGACTCCGTCTCTATTTATTACTACAAAACAGATAGAGACGTCATTATAGATAACTGGAACTTAACAGAGAGAACTTAATAAAGTAGGTAGGTACTCGTAATGATTGCAGTGCAACCAAATTAATGTATGAAGTACTTAGCCAATAACATAAACGCTATAGTTGAAAAGTAAAGCCTGCACGCTAATATGCTACGGCATCTTTCAAATTACGAGTACATCTCGTTTTGTTTACAACTTTCATTCATGTTCTAAGCTGCTTATCCTGCCAGTCTGTAGTAATCAACAGACCACTCAGTTTCCACGTAATCCCGATATGGAAACAAGTAAATTGATCTATGGTGTTTGATTGAAAGCTGTCCAGAACTAACTCTATTTAAAACTCAAACATTCCACTCCTAAATCCATACTAAGTCTTGCATAATGAATCTCAAGTCGCGAAGATATAAGAAAGAAAGTTCCTAACCTAAATTCTTAGGTGCGTCCTGAATGTGTCACTTTATTAAGAACTGTGAGAATAATCTTAGCTATAGGTATTCCACCGATACAAGTATCGTTGGTCACGGTTTACGCGTGTCATGGTTCGGGGTGAACCGGCAAACAGTTTTATTATTGTCAAACATTATTAAGAGAGCGTTCGGACAGCTCAACAATAAAAATATCACCCGCATCTACAAACGAGACAGCACCGCCTATGGCCGATATCGACATCTTAATTAGGGAAACCCGAATGCCGCACAATAGTTACCATCGCGCGCTAGCTATGTTGCGACTATCACTAATCTATTGTATCGCAATTACAAATACATATTTAATGACGACTAGTCCATTCATTTGTGCTCATTGTAACTTAGATTACGTACAGTTACAATCCAAAATTAATGGAGATAGCTTCAAAATAGCGCTGCTTTTTTATTTAAAACTTTTTACTAGATGCGAGGGTTTTAATTGCAAGGAACACGCGTTAACAATGAAATAGATTGTTCAAAGACGTGACACCGCTGCGGTACATAATAATGATGATAAGTTTCATTAATCATAAACCATTACAAAAAAAAACCATAACTGAAATCTATAAAAAACACAGACAGCACTTTGATTTTTATAAATTTCACACAATGCAATATTTTATTTAACACGGCAATATCTGAAATTAGAAACAGACTATAAACAGTGAGCGAGCACTCGGCTGCTGAGAAAGTACCACCGTTGCATTGGAACAGTTTTAAACCGTTGAAATCGCAAAATCACGCGTGATCGCGATTTTTAAAAAGAGAAAGCCGTGCGACAATTTTATACTATTGCCACAATCAGAGGTAAATGCGGCTGACATGTGGCGTTCGTGTGAGCAAATGGCGGTGTTAGTTGCAATTTGCTGCAATTCTGTATCTGTCGTATGGCAGAGCGATGCGGCACTGATTGCAGCTCTCGGAGTCGGTCCCGGGTATAATCACAACACGCCAATACACTCCCGTACTTGAGCGACAATTGGTAGACTGGTGATTTCGCACCTTCTTTATTAGTATTTTGAATTGTCTGTTTCGATATAAAGGACACACACGCAGAGCTTGGCTCATGCTGCCGTAGCACACCGTTCGAGAACGGTAACTACTCGGGCGTCATCAAAACGTGTCTAATCTTGCGAATTGGTCATAATGGTTTCAAGGACTGCGAGTAAATGTTCGCGATCCACATTGAAGACGGCTAAATTATCATAAAATTATATCTCCATTAACATTTAAAGCGCCATCACTGATTAGAACGCGTATATTTTTTCAATGAGCAATTAATTCTATTTCAATGGGCATCTACTTAATGTCTTCTTCTCTCTTTGTTGGTGGTGACTTAAACAATAATCAATCTCTTAGCCAAGAGTCCACTTCAAATGAATATTTAATCAAAGTACGGACAAAAACGAAAATGAAAAAATAACAGCTAACAACTTATGCGTCAAGTACATGACTAAAACTATGATTTATCACACTTGTTAATCAAATATCTATTACTGAGAATGTACTATGCGGTGCTTTATGAAAAGACCTGTTTTTTCGTCGCTGGATTATAAAGTGCCGAGTAGGTACAATGGACTTGTATAAATTAAGGTTGCCGAAAGTCGACGCGTCTTTCAATGCTTATTAAGCTAAGATGCACATTTTTTGTTCTTTTTCAAAGTTATTAAGCTTAATGTAAAGCTATGACTAGGTGTTTTAAAGTATTAGAAATTTGATTGGAAAATTAAAGTCTAATAACTATTTTCGGTGTCGTGTGTGTAGTGCGATGAAGAGGCAACTCTACACGGAGCAAAATTAACGGGCCATTTTATATTAAAAGTTCAATTTAAAGTGATCCGTTATTTTTGCCAGTCAGTATCAGAAAGGAAAGAAAGATAAATTAATACTACATAAATTTAATTCATTAATAAATGAAACCAGGACAGTCCGAGTTTCTAATGAAATCAATTAGTGTGTTTCAATATTACCTACCTGGTTAAATATACCTAGTTACAAAGAGTAACGGAATGTTATGGGTATCAATGTATAGTTATTAAAAAAATTGCAAGAAGAAAAGCTGAAAATGTGAATTACCTAAACTAACACGGAGTGAATGCGACCCAGACGTATCAGACGATCAAACCACGTAATCCAGTCAATATCAAGCTATGCACTCCATTCCATGCCAATATGATAGGACTTCTGACAATCACTGTCCACGCCGCAAATGTGATGTAAAAACCGCATACCTCAACACACTTGGAACGTCAAGTGACCAAGTCATAATTTGTCGCTATACGTATCCCTTTCCAACTAGCACGGGGAGAATGAAACGCAATGATTGACAAGTGAGAAAAAAGTACGCGTGCTAGCCGTCGCATCGCGCACGCGCCGTGTACGAGATATCGCGTGCTTAGACTCATGCGCACCTAATGCCGGCTATTTGTGGTTGGACACACTGCCAGTATTACCTTTGTAACGTAATGGACAATCGTGCGGTAATGCATGTGGCGAAAAAATGCGATTTGTGCCGCTCTATATGTGCTATCGATAGGGCAATAAGCTTTGGAATTTTGCGGCGGTTCTTTTTGACGAACATGCCATGTGTATAACGCCCTGTTGAGACTCGCGCGAGAAATTTTACAAGTTGCATTACATTGCGGCACTGGGTCGATGACTTCTAGCCTGTTCGCGTCACGGCCTGGCAATGTAATGAAACTTCCAGGTTTTTTTTCGCGAGTCTAAGTTTAGTGTCATTTGGCATTTTATTGTTCTACCTACTACTATTTTAAGTACTTCAGTGTATTAGTAGTAGTGAAATGAACATGTGTTTTTCTCTCGTTTACCCCATAGTGTGGGGAGTTGTTGGATATAATGTAGAGTTATCGAGTAATACTCGTAATCTACTAAAACTTAATATTGAATATTCGCTGTATATTCTAATCTGAATAAATATACTTGGCCAGTTTTCGGTCTCCGAAGTCTAAGTTTAAGATTAGTAGACCGAGTAGAACGTAGTCAAACATAGTTTAAAAGCGAATGATTGAAAAGGATTCCACTTTGCCTTATATCATAGGGTAGATGATATTGTTAAAGCATTAGTATAAACCAAAAATAAGATGGCATATTTATTTAAATGCCTAAGCCTCTTAAAAACAAAAACGCATTTCATTTTTCAGTGACAGTTAGCCGGATCGCGTTGCGTTTACGCTGACGTCTTGTCATACGGTTTCGAAATTCGAATGCAAACAGCGATCGAATGGAGCTATCGAGTGGCTCAGCTAATATTGACTCGCGCTTTCTGCACAAAAACCATGATTATCCACTGATTGTTTACAGTGAAATATAATCATTAAAACGGTTAGAAATTACGTGCTATCGGGTTTTTAGGTACGTCATTACATCCCGAGTTCTTGTACTTCGTGTAGCGCTTGCGTATGTTGTACGTCAAAAACATACTGCAATGTGATTGCTTGTGATTGACAAAAACCACGCGATATTTAATTTGATTCAATGCCGTCACTGCTTTTAAAAAGGCTTGTGTCGCAAAATTGATATGCAATTTGGACTACGTAAGTTGAATAGGTAGAACGTTAAATTTAGTTTCGCTCTTTTCAATTTTGTAATAAGATTTTTTTTCTTCATCGGTCCATGTTATGTGCTGTGTAATAATTTATAACCACTCCTAAGTTTAGTTCAAATCGCGTTCTTGTGTTCCGTTGTTAGTTTTGCCACATCTACCACAACATCTTAGTGGGAATTGGTTTAGGGTGTAGGCTATGTTTACTGCATTACGGTCCTAATACACACACACACACACACACAAATCACGTCTTTATCCCTTACGGGATAGACAGAGCCTAAGATAACAAGACCTAAAGGCCACGTTTGTCATGATTGTGGGCGTTTAGGTGGTAAGGGTAATCAAAAATAGTGATGGGTTGCTAGCCGCATCGCCTATAACATGATTCCTAAGATTTTCGCCCACTCCCTTGCAAATTTTGAAGCGGACTACTTACATACACAAATGAACAGTGCAAGTTAAAATAAAAACTTGTTATGAATCATCCTAAATTTTATTATAATTCCTGGTACCGTAAAAATGTGTTTTACATCGACCCATGACCTATCTCAGTGACACTCCAAAACGGCAACCCGTTAGTCAAAACAGATTTAAAGAATATAAAAAGTCTGATCCAAACGGTGTCATGTCAATATCAATAAAATAAATAATGGCTTTCATATAGCAAAAAAGACATAAGATGTCGATATAAAAAGTTCACACCAATGATCGTGAACAGGGGCCGTTTTTGAAACAGCTACTCACATATTTGTATTTAGTTATGATTTAATAATATCTAACGATATCTACGACTCATTTACGTCTATCAGGATGAGCCCCATGATATTTTATAGGCTGTTCGTTACCTCATAACATTTAAATCGCCTATTCGATACCGATGCAGTTTTTGCTAAACGATAGGCGGTGGCGATTGAAAACATGTTTTTGGTCTTAAAATATTTTTTTTATGATTTTATGCCTCGTTTTTGGTAACTAAGATCTTGGGAACCGTTTTTGGTTAAACTTTTACGTTATTATTACACGGGATGCAGACAGTATTGAAGTATTTCACCGATAGGTTAATCAAACATTATTCTTTCATAGCTTGCCATAATATCTTTTCATAATTTTTTCATAATCGACCCGTCGACGTATTTATAAATAATAGACATTGCTTTTGACCATTTAGTTCGCATTTTAAGTCACATCCACTTGTTGAAATGTACCGAAACAATTTGAGACCCTGTTTGTGCGAGTAATTTTGCCTAGTAAACCAGAATTTTGCGCCTATAATGACTACAAATTATTTTTATAGCTTCTTTTAATACTTATATCATGTTAGTATATCTAAAAGCACCCGCAACACTGTCGCTAAAGATCTTCTATCTGCTCCATAAATTGCCTTTATGACCATTTGCCGATGGTATAAGAAATTAATACATACATACATATATCACGTCTTTGTCCCTTACTGGGTAGACAGAGCCTGAGGTAACAAAACCTTAAGGCCACGTTTAGCATGATTAATGGCTTATAGGTGGAAAGGGAAATCAAAATAGTGAAGGGTTGCTAGCCGTATCGCCTATAACATGATTCTTAAGACTTTCGCCCATTCCCTGGGTGGGTTTTTATACCACTATGCGCGGGAAGAGAAACAACTGGTAAATTCTATGTTTTTTCTTTACTTGGGAGTAATTAATTAAATAGGTATTTTATGTTATCAAATGCTTACGATTCTTGAGTTTGTAATGAGGTTAAACACTTACATGAATGATAACACCTATTAAAAATCGCTAAAATAATAATATAAATAAGCCGTAACTTGCGAGCATTGCTATAGACTAACAGCTAATTATATTATCCAGTAAAGGGATCTCTCAAATTCTAAAACAGTAAAAATAATTTAAAGAACCTATGAAATCCATAAATCTCTTCCGATGATCCAATCAATTACTTAAATGTGAAGTTAGCTGTTTGGTATATTTTTACAAAAAGTTTTTAAAACCAGATACCACTCAGTGCACTAGTTCAAGCTCGATGAGCGAGTAACCTACCCCCAATCTGCTGAATCACTTAGTACTGTACACAGTGGTCAAGTATCGTGGTCATCAGAACGTTTGATAACGGGGATACTGGCATGTTAACGTGACAGTTACTGTTTACAAGCATTACGATGTAAAATAAACTTAAGTACTCGCGTACTTTTACTGGTGATTTAAAGCAGTTAAAAGAGCAGTAGAACGAAGAAAATAAGACAACGTTGTGCCCGGAAAATTGTGATAGGGTGAAAATCACAAAATCTCATAGAAAAGCAAAATCGAAAATAAAATTTATTTTCTTTAGAGGAATTTTATCACTACATAGTATAAAACAAAGTCGCTTTCTCTGTCCCCATGTCCCTATGTCCCTATGTCCCTATGTCCCTTTGTATGCTTATATCTTCAAAACTACACAACGGATTTTGATGCGGTTTTTTTTAATAGATAGAGTGATTCAAGAGGAAGATTTTTATGTATTATTCTACGCAGACGAAGTCGCGGGCAGAAGCTAGTTATCCAATAAAGTGGTTATACTGCCTATCCAATTTTGGAACACATTACTGATAGGTCCTTTATGCCGTGTGTCCTAAGTGTTAGTTTTTCTTTTGTCTTATGTAGTCTGCCATCCAGCTTGTCATATGTCCTACCGCTGTCTGCAGGCCTCTCAGAATAATTTGATTCCTTCAAGGTTTATTTAAATTGCGGCATATGTTTGATGTCTACTTGCACTTAATGAAACACTGCATTGATTCCAACTAATATACCGTAGAAATAATAGACTACAATTAAATATCAGTACAAATAAGCAATAGCTGCTCACAACTGTATCATCGGGATATTATTAGACCCCGGGGTGATGTTACAATCGCTCCAATTCCTCAGTTGCATTGCCTGCATACAGAAATAATATTTGAGCAAGTACAGAACTAAATATACGTCGCTGACTATCAATTACATCTATTATTAAGGGAACTAACCATAATTGTAACTGTATACAAGTCAGATTACATTTTGCGTAGGTATTACGAGGGTTTTTAATTCTTCACTGTTGCGTAAGATATGCAAATGTGATTAGAAGCTGTTGCAAGATGGCGTCTAGTTTGATAAAGTTCCGAGTTAAAAACTGCCGTACTCAAAAATAACAATTGATAGCAACGGATCATGATCTTGTGTCATACATTTTCAGAAATTTGCATTGAAATTCATAGATGAAAGTTAACAACATAGATAAGCTCTATGCTGCTAATTCTGTGAGGTCTCTAATTTTTGAAATTATTGATATCATCAAAAATATCTTATCCAAAGAGCTTCCTTCATAAGAATGTCACAGTTACAAATTTATTTGAAAATCTACACCTTGATGAAATGTTATAGTGATGGCCTAAAATACAGTGTGTGTCATTCACAACAACATTATATTTGAAGGGCAGAAAGCATAAGCTCTAAGACCTTAAATTGGTATCTTTGGTTAAAAAAAATGAAGTTTTTTTTTCATGCCAATTAATTCAGCGCGTAATGTATCAGTAACAAACTTAACAATTGACATTGAAATTTAAATCTGACACTAAACGTAGAATAAATTAAATGTTTGCATTATATTGCTGCTCGAAAAATGTTTAAAAATTTATTACTCTCCATTAGAAAAGGCAATTGTAATTTTGATAAAATGGTCCACAGCATTTAACGCTATCGTTAATTAAAATCTATGTTCTTAGGAATGACACACACTGTATATTGTTAAATACTATGTAGGTACTCTATTTTTGAGCATGCAAAGTTTGATGTCAAACTCTGTATTGAATTAATTAGTAAAATAAAATAATTGTATAAATATATTTCAAGAAGAAAAAATACGAAAATCAGAAAATCACTGTTTTTGTTTTGTGACATAGTTTCTTTCTCAAAACGATTTTCAGATAGGCTTTAGTGGTAGCTCTAATGAACGAATTTTCCAACAACAACGTAGGCATCATGGCCCTAATTTAACCTCTTATAGCTGTTAATACTTAGTACCGCTCAGAACTTGTTCGTTCGTTTCTAATTTAACGCCTAACCTGGCACAGGTTAAACTAGAGTCCAGTGACGCGACAAAGTAATCCTGCAGTCTCCAGGTGTACCAGTGCGTGGTAAATGCATGTGTCAGGCTCTGACCGTATATTATGTTAGCGATAGAGATGGGATAATGCGAGACGCTTGGAAGTAGGTATAGCCAACGCTAAAAGTAAGTTGATGGGTACCTTTTTATACCATAAAGGGCACCTTTAAGGATTAGAGCCGACGATATGCTAAATTGAGTAGGTTATTGCGATGAAGTATCAATAGTTTTGACATTGACAAAATAGGAATGTACACTTGCCTTTACAAGCCTTTGCAAAGGATCCTTATTTATCGTAAATATTAAGGAAGCTGCTTTCGTACTTAAAGTTTCCCTTTACGTAACTTTTACAAAACAATCCAGAGCAAAAAAACTGACATGTTCTCTTTAATTTTAATTTGTAGATGCACATTTTTATGTGAGCCATAAACAATACCTAGTTTATTGTCTTTTTTCGGTTAGAACTTTATTGTTTTCTGCCAATAATGACCAAATCACTTATAGATGGCATTAAACACACTTATTTTAAGAATTTAAAAACTTATCCTTCTTTATCTATACTAATCTATACTAATATTATAAAGAGGAAAGATTTGATTGTTTGTTTGTTTGAATTGAATAGGCTCCGAAACTACTGGACCGATTTCAAAAATTCTTTTGCCGTTAGAAAGCTACATTATCACTGAGTGACATAGGCTACTTTTTACCGCGGGAAAATACCTTTTCCTACGGGAAAATTAATTTATCGCGGGCGAAGCTGCGGACGGTGCTAAATAAAAACAGACTTCGTTTAGACAGAACACACTCGTTGGATAGAGCAGTGACGTTAACAGTTGACAGACTTCAATATGTCACTCTTTGGCGCGAAGCGCTAGAGAAGAGATGCTGAGATTGTATTATCGTTCGAATAAACCGATGTGCGCTACTAATTTAATGTATGTAAGGAAGAACTTTAATACCTACTTATTAGAAACTTTCAACGACTAAGCACGCAAAAGGTGTTGCCAGCGAAACGTTTATGTGACAACGTTCACATAAATTCTTCGTACCTACTACACGTTTGACTCGACCAAGTAATTATCTTTTATTCGTTTCTGAATATCAATTTGGCTCGTTTTAATCCGGATTTCTGTGGCCAGTTTCATCGATAATAACACTTATGAGTACAATGTACCGAATCGTTTATTGAAATGCAGCTTTTGTTTCAAGCCGCGGGGCTAACAACTGCGAGATCGTTGCATAACAATATATTTTTATAGATTCCTGATCACTCAGAAAAAAAAAGACAGCAACAAAGTGAGGCTGGGTATAACTATGCCTAACAGTTTTCTGGGAGAAGTTTGGTTAAACGCGTGCGTGTGCGACTATAATATATACTCAGCGAGGCAATGTTTTACCGGCCAGTGGTCATTTGCCGTTTCACTTAAAATTGGTCTGTTAAAGGAACTGAAGTAACAAAATTAAAAAGTAATGATTTTCTTTAAAAAATTATGAAAATACCCTCAGATGTCGAGGTTGTGGCTGTCTTATTTATTCTATTTCAGTGTTGCAGACGTTTTGCGATTACCCGATCGAGCTCTGTGCACTAGCTAAAGAGATCATACAAGTCTATATCTCTCCATCGAACCAAAAATATCGTTAGCATTAAAGTAAGAAACATATATTCGTACTTCCCAAGTATGTAATACAATTGAGACATCGTTCGAACCGTGCATCATAATAAGGAGCTTCTTAATTTCCAGACATGTCTCGAACTAACGGATTAAAAATATAAAACGTTTGTGATAGTGTTGTGCATGATGAGTGTTCTTGACATCCACCATTGTCCGCTACCGCTTCTGCTTATATATTTTTTGTCCACTTACAATGTTTCTTTTATTGAATAACTGGACATGACGGCTGCTAGTATCGGTGTAGCGCACAGTTTGAGCATGTGTGATTGAATCTTACCTCAATTCTTCATTGTAGGCTTCATGATAACTGCGATCTGTAAAAAACGGGTAACTGTTAGCGAGTAATTATCGTTATTCGACAGCACTACAAGAAAAGCTGTGTCGCGGTATAATTTTGCCGTTCAATATATTTATTTAGGGTCGCAGCAATATCTATGACTATATTTGCGTCTTTTATTCCTTATACATACTCATACTGAGCCTAAGGCAACAAGACCTAAAGGCCACGTTTAGCATGATTGTGGGCGTATGGGTGGAAAGGGGAATCAACACAGTGATGGGTTGCTAGCCACATCGCCTATACAACATGATCCCTAAGATTCTCGCCCAACCATTCGATGGGCTTTTATCATCTGCGTGGGAAGAGAAGCAACTGGTACATTCTATGTTTTTTCTTTGCTTCCATGAAAGGTTTAATTCTTATGCTTACTAATATTACGAAAGTGAAAGTAACCCTGTCTGTCATTGACTTGACAGGCATTAAGTGATTAAGACAATTTCTGATTTGTGTAATTCCGTGCTGGCTGCGAAATTTAAACCGAATTGCCAGTGCCACCTACCGATTTGTTCATGAAATAGAAGTCTGATGCTACATACGTCTCCTTCATTATTATTTTTCGATGGCGCACTTAAGTATAAGGGTTCGCTTCCATAGAGAGTAATGCAGAATCGACTAATCACATTAATTGAAATCCACTTTCCTTATAATGTTATATCTAATGTTAAAGATACATTATGGATGTCTCCGCAGCGCTCCCTTTTATCACAAACAGAGCGTTTAAGTTGAGTTTTTCTTGCGTCTTTTTACGATCTACAAGTACTTTTTGTCGATGTTCTTCTAGTCAAACATCAAATAGTTCGAGTAAATCCGCGTTCGTAATGTGTGTACCAACCATTGTGATAAAATCTCATTCATGGTTAATTGATATCAAACGACAGTTGGCCCACAAATCACCATTCACGGGACTTAAGATAACAAACAAGCGTGTTGATTTACAGAGCAAGTGCCCATCACTACGCGTCCCTAAGCAAACGTTGTTAACTACTTTAATTGCACTTTCGTGTTGTACGCAACTTAAAAACGCCTGTTTACTCTCGAAACTTCCCCTGCCAGTTGCCACCATTCATGAGACGGCTAAACGAATCAGCAAAACCTAAAGTAATTTACTTAGAACTGAATAAATACTTAATATGCGCATAGTTCATTCACTTAAAGAGTGATCATTACGTTGGATATGAGCTTTGTAATCTTGCTCGTAGCTTTAATGGATCTTGCATCGTATCTGAGTACGTTTAAAGGTGTTTCTTCGTTAAGAGATCATGTCGTGTGGTTATGATTGCAGTAGCCGGTGCGATATGGTAGGATGGTCGGCGCTCGACCGTACCAAATAACTGGCCAGAATTACTTTGCTAAGCTTGCGTGGTTAAGGTTGCTTCCCTGTTTTTTCTACAACGGAAACGCGGAGATTAATTGGTAATCTATAAAATTATATGCCTTTTTGTTGTTAAAAAATACGCGCTTCGTTTTTAATGATACGACCATTGGTAATAAACTCGGTCTAGTGAGCATACACTTTACATAGATGATGTTATACCTAAAGTCAAATAGTCAAATAATTTTGTTTCTTGGAGCTTTTATCAAACTGTGAGCACACAGCTAAAATGCTCTAACAACATAATTTCCCGCTGCATAAAATTGAAGAAAACAGTTTCGTAGAGCCTACGTCAAAGTTTTATCACTAGACTTCGGAACCTTGTGGCTAAATTTTAGTACGCTGAATCTAAGATAGACCAGCTTGTATTAAAAAAATGCCTGCACCAAAACATCAGGAAATTAATAATCTTGTATGGTATAGTATATTCTCTCCATTGCAATTAGTAGATTTCTCTATTGTGGTCAAACTCCACAAATGTAATGAACAATAATTCATCTTTTTCATGTGTTTTATGTACAATAAAGAGTTATACCATACAAACCTCTCATTTGTCTCCCTTGCAGTCTCTTTTAGACTGAAAAAGAATGAAAGCACATGCTTATATTGATTAAAGAGGTTAAGCAAGAACTAAGTACATCAATGACCTCTTGGATGGAACAGCTTGGTCACTGTCAGGGGTGTCAGCCGGGTTCCCACAGTTGAGTAAATTCATAAACCGCAGCCACGCAACGCATCGCAGCTAATGTGATGTAATAAGCACCGACGCGCGGCACAGTACTCGTATTTAAGTTGTCATCGGCATATATAGCATGAAGACAGAGGATGGATTAAAGAAGATCAACTAAACAGATTTATATGGGGAGTGTGAACGGATGCGTCGGGAGGGAAAGGCTTAGACGGACATTCCGGGACTAAAGAACAGACGTTTTGAAATAAGGTCAGGTCAAGCGACCGACGACCAAGTATGAAGAGATTGACTAACGTGGATAAAGCTAAAGAGGTATGTCAGGATCGTAGTAAGTGGAACAGAGTAATCTCGCCTACCCCTATGGGAAAGAGGCGTGACGGTTTGTATGTACCTTTAACATTCCGTCGACATCCTTAGAAATTTTTCTTCTGTTTTTGCACGTAATTTCTTCCGGTCTTGAGCCTTTTTTATCCAGTCCGAGATTTGAACTGTCCATTTGGCATTTGTCATTCCAGCGCCAAATCGCGTTTCGATCGCTTGTCTATAGCGACGCTGTCACTTTTTGCGATGTCGAATACCCAACTATCCTTATTCATCGCTAAGACATCGCTAATGCTCGGTGTTATCTCTCGCATCTCATGTCTTTTCCAAAAGATGTACAATTTTAAGTGTTCATTGTATGGGAGACGACAGCTGTCAAATGGTTCAGTAAAAATCTCATAAGCTGATAGTTGCCTAAGTAATAAAAACGGTTCTTAATTGCACAAATAGCCAAAACCGGCCCATGGCCATAATCGATAATATTGTTCTGTACACTAAGCTTAGAAAACCTAGACACACTACAAAGCCCGTCGTTCCTTGACGTGTGTCAAGTTCTCAATCAGCATTGAGCCTGAGTAGGAACTACGACTAAAGGCCCTCGAATTTTGTGATGAGGCCTGTAGCAGCAATGAATCTTTAATTTAATTTAACACGGTCGAGGGCTTCTCTTTAATAATAATGCTTGAAATGTCTGTGTCGTTGGAAAGTTTTCTTACTGTTACCGAGTTACTGTGGCTAGTAAAGAGGTACCTGTTTACATTAATTTCAGAATACTGTTTACTCTGCTGCCTAATGCAATTGAATTAAGTTCTTTAGTTCGACAGTACTGAGCCATCATTTAAATTCCATTTTTGAATTCATCGTGCTTAAGTATACAAAAACACTACTTTATTTTAACAAACAAAATAATATCCCTACTAATATTATAAATGCGAATGTAAGTTTGTTTGTTACGGTTTCACGCGAAAACTACTCAACCGATCATCTTGAAATTTTGTACACATGTTCTTGAAGGTATTAGAAGTAATATAGGATACTTTTTATTAAAAAAAATATGTCGTCACTCTGACGTTATCTGCGCGGACGAAGTCGCGGGCAAAAGCTAATATAAAATAATGAAAAGCATTTTATAGACTTCTGTCTTTAAGTGCCTAACAATACCTAAGGCTGTCGTAGTCAGTGTATTTATAATTTAATATTTGGTCTACCAATTTGTTTTGCATAATTGCGACCATGTCAAAAGTAACATCTAAAATGCAAATACATATCATAGTGTGTTGGATGACCTATTCATTCGGTTTCTCTGCCCCTCAGGTCTTGGGATCAGATCCTGCACGTGAAGCGACTCGTAGATTAGACCAACATTATGGTAATAGGGTTTGACACACGTACAAAAGTAACGGTGTCTCTAATATGGTTAATTCCAATATTCCTGTCTATCTTTGCAAATGTCCTAATGGTACACACAACGCAACAGTTGATATATTCAGGTATCCATTTTTACCAATACCATACCATATTACCATAGAATGTACCAATTGCTTCTCTACCCGCGCAGATGGTAAAAGCCCTTCGAGGAAATAAGCGAAAACATAGGAATCATGTTATAGGCGATGAGGCTAGCAACCCATCGCTATTTTGATTCCATTTTCCACCTATACGCCCACAATCTTGCTAAATGTGGCCTGTGGGTACCTGTTACCTTAGGCTCTGTCTACCCCGTAAGGGATAAAGACGTGATTTGTGTATGTGTATGCTCGAAAAGAATGACACTCTATTAACATTTGACATTAAACTGTACATTTTCGTCAAGTGTTCCTGATTGGCGAATTAGCATGATAGACACGCGTGGAGGTGTTTGCTGGAGTACAGCAATCAGATCACGACCAGCTATTACAACTAGATCGTGCCTTGATTTTTCTGTCACGCATTTTTATTAGGTACCTACCCATGCAACTGACTGTTATGTGAGTCAATATCCGTGAAAATTTGAAGCATCTAAACCACTTATACGTAAGCGTAAGCGTCTGGGAGCAAAGGAAAAACAAAGAATGTACCAGTTGCTTCTATCTCGCGCAGATGGTAAAAGCCCATCGAGGGAATGGACGAAAATAGGAATCATGTTATAGGCGATGCGGTAGCAACCCTATTTTAATTCCCCTTTCCACCTATACGCCCACAATCCTGTTAAGCGTGGCCTTTAAGTCTTGTTGCGTTAGGCTCTGTCTACCCCGTAAGGGATAAAGACGTGATCTATGTATGTATGTAGGTACGTTAGGGATTTGGTGCCACGCAGACTAACATACATGTTGGAATAATAAATAAAAACAGTGCTCATCACAAATGTACTATACTTTAAATTTCGAATCGATACGATAGGTAGCCACGTTGCAACAATATTTTATTTTCTAGTTTTTTTTTAATTCACATTATTGATTATTAAAAGTTGTTTTAATGTTACTATGAATTTTGATTTCATTGTTTTAAAAACTAAATTATTATGTATAAATGTGTAGATTAAAAATATATTGTTTTCATTTTCATTATAAATAAAACAACTAACAATAGGTTAAGGCACTGTATTTAACTAACATTTTTATAGGGATCTCGGTCTGAAATAAAATTATTTTATTTTTTATTAAAGTTAGAAAATAAATTAGGTACTTTAAATCAACTTTAATTAAGACTTGAGTTTAGTTTCCAGGCAATACTAAAACAGTCGCAGGTTAGGCGCGTGTGCTTAAACTTTATTTTACATAATTTTATGGCCAGTTTCATTATAATGACTAAGTGGGAAAGTACACATGGTATGTCATTTGTTTCATATGTAAATGTTGAGCCTGTGTTTGAACATCGCGACGCTGTTGAGTTGGCTTCACGCGTTTCGTATAGTAGTACCTACCTATATGTAGCTTGGTAGTTACGGGTATTATTATAAATCTATTCTTATATGCTGGTCTGGGAGGAAAGAAAAAACATAGAATGTACCAGTTGCTTCTCTTCCGATAACGAGGAAATGGGCAATATTCTAAGGAATCATGTTATAGGCGTTGCGGCTAGCAACCCATCAGTTTTGATTCCCCTTTCCACCTAAACGCCCACAATCATGCTAAACGTGGCCTTTAGGTCTTGTTACTTTAGGCTCTGTTTATCCCGTAAGGGATAAAGACGTGATTTGTGTGTGTGTTTGTGGTAAGGCTAAAGTATGTACTTTTTGACGCGAAGGAAGATTTTTTTTTTAATATTTTATATTTTATTATAAAATATTTCGTAGAGATGGTAAATACCTATGTATTTAAGGGATGGTTTTCTCAACTTAGTTTGTTTGCAATTATGCCCGGCGCGTGAGTCGGTAATGACGAGTGACCGACGCGGCGGCGCGAGCGCAGGGTTGTTAGGCGCAATTAAGTGATATGACAGCGGCGTGGAAACTAAAGATATGGTAGACCAACTACTGGAAATTCTACGAATGACGCAGTGCTTCGACGTAGGTCTAAGCATGCATTGTCTACTTAAGTTCGAAAGTATTCAATGTTTTTAAACGGTTGGAGCGCTGGGTAGGTACACAATTTTTTTTTCACCTCACTTGCTCGAAAAGGCTGTCTTTCTCCTTCAAAATCTGCGTGGAAAAGTGCTTTTTCCCCGCTTGCGTGGAAAAGGTTTTTGAAATTCGAACGTGACGATGGCCACCATTGCCCACCTACTCATATACTCAGAAATTAGAACTTTGAACTTCGTATGTTGTCGTCTCGCTTATACGAATAGTACTTAATTGGGTGAATGAGAAGGACGGAATAATACGAACTTCAAATGTCGAACTTGTTATCAGACCCCTAACTTTTTCATCCGATAAAAAAAAACATATGTCACGTTCAGGAACGCAATCCGGTACCTATCCATTATTAATTTATTTTAAAATCCGTTACTTCGTAAGTTATTATCAATTTGCTAACTTTCGTTGCTAAAAGAAAAAACGATATTGGTTTTTATTAATTAATTTTAATTTGTGGTTAACCACAAAAACAGCAACCCAAGCAGGAAAAAACAGATATTATGATGCAAATTCAGAACGCGCCCCATTTTTTTTTTAATTCAGTCTAGTTAGTGCGATTTTTTAACTTTCTTTTTAAAAATATATCTATGATTAGAAAAAAAATTAAAAGTTTTTAGAGATTGCTCGTCGGGAAACCGAAAAGTTGACCAAAATTGTTGTTTGGTTTATGATAAAACAGTATAATACAAAATATAATACACAAGAAATTAATGTGATAGAACAATCAGAAAAAATAGTTTTACTTATTAGATTATTAGACTAGGCTGTATGGGCTTAGATCCTTTTACCTTTCTTATTTAGAAGAAAAATAATAAAAAAACTGATTTACTATTAGACTGTTTTTCTTTCATCCACCATTTTTCTTGCTGTAGTGAGGTGAAAAATTGTGTGTTTCGCTCGGCAGCAAAGTTGTTTAGTATCTCGTGCCTTGAAACCCTCGCGACGCTCAGGATTCTTCTTTTGAACCACTCGCTTCGCTCGTGGTTCAATCATAGAATCCTTCGCTTGCTCGGGTTTCAATTCCGGCACTCGCGCCAAACAAACACTTTGCAGCCTTGCATAACAAATAACTATTTTTATATGAATAGGAAGGCAAACGAGCAAGTGGGTCACCTGATGGTAAGTGATCACCACTGCCCATAGATACCCGCAACCCCGGAGGGATTGTAGATGCGTTGCCAACCTAGAGGACTAAGATGAAATGCCTCTTGTGCCCGTAATTTCCCCGGCTGTCTTACTCTCCACACCGGAACACAGCAGTGCAAGCACTGCTACTTAGCGGCAGGATTAGCGAGTAAGATGGTGGTAGCGATCCGGACGGACCTTGCACAAGGCCCTGCCACCCGCAATTTATAAAATTTTGAAAAACCCACCGCGCATTAATCGAGTAATCAAACCGTAAATAAAAGAAAAAAACATTTTTTCTTTTTCTAAAATGCCTTTCATCACTTTGGAAAGCTGATATTCTTCAAATTGCTGGATCGATTTTTACCAACTAAGAACCACCGCAAGGAAACTGGCTTTCGAATGAAAAAAATCGCATCGAAATCGGTCTCTATGGTCAGCTATGACGCCACACAAACAAACACACACACACACACACACACACCAACACACAGATATCGACGTCAAACTTATAACACCCCTGTTTTTGCGTCATATATACATACATACATATATCATGTCTTTATCCCTTACGGGGTAGACAGAGCCCAAGGTAACCTAAGGAGACCTTAAGACCACGTTTACATGATGTTTTTGTGTCAGTGGTTGAAAAACGACGAAAATGTACAAGTTGGCCCGAAGTTTGCGAAATTTAAGACAAGTTGTTACTTTTATTGCTTGCACGAGATCGCCACAGCATTTTTACACACTCCGTTGGAACGTTACAAGTATCGTGTGGTTTAAGTATTGACCCTTTAATATTCTAAGATTTTCCCGACGGGTGTAATCGATCAAGGAATTCCGTTATCATAGGTACCTACGGTCCGAAGTCATTCGTGCGATTTAGGACATCAAAGATTCGTTTTACTTACAGGTCAATAAAGCAATCAGCCCTATGTTTTTTTTTGATATCGCAGTATTACATACATACACAAATCACGTCTTTATCCCTTACGGGGTAGATAGAGCCTTAGGTAACGATACCTACAGGCCACATTTAGCAAGATTGTGGCAAGATCGCACTATTACTTGGGTGAATATACGAAGCGTAATGTGACGTTTACGTTTATATTTTAGTGACGTTTTAGCTTCCAGTGAAATGTTGGTCCAGACGTGATCGCACATGAGCCCTGCGTGTTAAACACACAGGACAGCGGACGGTCGTTACGACATATTTGCTAAAATATAATGGCCTGTTTTACCTACTAACGTGGCTGGCAGACCTGCGGCCCGTCCGCGCACTTTGTGATGTTAAATACAGCATGTAAATTCCTAGAGTAAATTCCTAGCCGAGTTGGACGCTCTTTTAATATTTTTGTATTTTTTTTTAGGAGCTTGAACACGAACTTAGACGATTGTCTTGGCAATTATGGTCATTTAAAAAAAAAACATGTAAAAGAGCCCTTGGCGGCCTATTTGGAAAATAAAGTTTTTGATACACATACCTATATATTTTTTAATTTGTTTACTTATCTAACTGACTAGCCATGCAGGTACATGTAAAAGAAATGACAATAATTTTTATGTTGTTTGATAGTTGAAGTAGCCGGTCGTTTTTGAATAATCTTGATAGGTGTCATTACCACCTCAGTTTTCATTTCGTATCCTAATGTTAACATAAAACTCCTCAAGTCATTTCCAAACAGTCATAGTCAGTCACTTGTGGCTATACACAGAAATACGATACGAATGAGAGTGAATTATCGAACCAGAGTCCTAAAATTATCGTATGAGATGAAAAATTATCGTACAGCTGACAAAGTGGCGCTTGCCTAAAAAGAAAAACAAGCTTCGTCGATTCTCATTTTTTACAACTTATTTTTTCATTACCGGTTAATAATCGTATCACTTGTCAATTGCTACATTTATATAGTAGGTATTTTAAAAGTTAGGTACCTACTGGGGCCTTATTATGACGTCTTAATACGGTTCAATTTCGACTCAGTTTAGATTTAATTGTCATTTTTAGTATGGATCTGACAGCGAGCAAACCTAAACTGGATCGCAATAGAATTAAGATGTCATTGTAAGTCCCCTGTCCATTAATTGACTCTAACAAAGCAATGTCTTAAAAGCTTTTCCCCCGTTTTCGCCGTTACATTAAAAACGATTCTCATGTTCTACAATGTATCAGCGTACGTCTAATAATCAGCTATTTTAATTGTATTTCTAATAACTGCTCTGCCGTGTCATTAACGATCTGTATGAGAAGCGACGTAGTTATCTCACAAGGGAAGGAGAATACCGCCGGTAATGATAACTACTCATTACCTCACAGGCCTTGTGAACCAAGAAGTAAAGTTTGATGAAATTATAGTGAGAGCGTAGTGATGCCCGAATGACGATTGTGTGAAAAGCTACTTCTGTCATCCTACTAATATCATTAATGCGAACGTTTGTTAGTGAGTGAGAATATGTTTGTTCCTTCTTCACGACTAGACGGATCTGGATTAAATTTGGAACGGAGATAGCTGGTACCCTAGATTAAAACATAGGCTACATTTCATCCCGAAAAATTGCCGTTTCCCGCGGGATAACGAATTTTTTGGAGACGAAGTCGCGGGCAACAGCTAGTACGATACATTTGTCATTCAGGCTTGAATTAAAATATGTATAAGGTTAACAGGGGTCAATGTGATTTAGAACGAATGTGATACGCGAAACTTCGAGTTCACTTAATGGGATCAGATTATCTATTGTAACTTATGACACAAAAATGTCTCGAACGCGTTTTCGTAGACATCAATTAGGTAAGTACTTTGGAAAAAATTACAGCGCCACTAGCGGCAGGTAAAGGCAACAATCTAATCTTTTTGACACTTCAACGCTAACACATTTGATACTTTCTAGAGACAATAAACTTACACAGAGGTCTTACTATTCTAACTGCTTACGTTAATTGCACGAATTCAAAATTTTAATATCCGTATCCTTTTTTGTGCTAGACCGACTTGTTATTAATTTCCAAATGCATTCATTTTCCTTTAGCGCCTACATACCTACGAACTTTAAGTTAAGTAACTGCTGGAGGCCGTAGAGCCCATTGTTTTCATGTTACACCATAACTACTACCAATTTGGTTGTCTTAATTTGCTTCCCTCACCCATTCCGCCGGTATTTAGAAATGCCAATACATTACAAATATTCTTTAATTGCGGACCACGCGGAAGGCAACAAAATTACTGCTAGGTA
Organism: Pandemis corylana; assembly: GCA_949127965.1. NCBI lineage: Eukaryota > Metazoa > Arthropoda > Insecta > Lepidoptera > Tortricidae > Pandemis > Pandemis corylana. Next base: position 7,684,157 of record OX421867.1, on the reverse strand, counting down.
CGTATTTTGAACTGAGGCAGGCATTAAGACTGGTTAGACACTGCAGATAATGGCTGGCTTCTCTTAAGCCACAAGTTACTAGTGCCATAACTTTTTTCTAAAAATAAAATATACATGAATAATATCCAACTGCTTCTGTGATATGTGTAGTGTGCAGTGTGGTAAGACTATCGAAGAAAATAAGATTAATTGAAATCGGTTCCCAGGCAGGGAACATATAGATGGACAAACATTCAAAAAATATACGGTCGCAATCAAGAACCTCCATTTTTTTCGAAGTCGGTTAATAAATCAGACGTCTAAAATAATTACAACTAAAGTGTAGATTATAATTTGACGTAATAAGTATTGAAAATAGGCAGAAATTACTAGATTTAAAATAAAGATTACAAAACGCCTGAGGGGCCAGCTACCTATGATTGGCAAGGCAAACCTTAATTACGGCTTATTTTTTTCTGAGTTGGCAAGTACTGTTATATACTACTAACCATAGCAAGTACTGGACTAAACGTAATCTCGATCCATGGATAATCACTTGATCTACATAGCTCCAGTATCGCGTGTTATAATTGTTATCCGTTACTCGTTATGGTGCCGTTACGGAGTGGACCATAATGCGCCAAAAATAACGGGCGGCGTGTGCGCAACCTTACTCCAAATTTAATTAAATTTAAATATAATTAAGTAATGGGTTTTTTGATCTGTCGATTTTGCTTTCAGAACGTTTCATGCGTGCCACTAGGGAAAACAATTTAAGATGTTGTTATTTTATCATAACCTTGTCTTGTACAGCCTTGTTGCTGAAATAAGTAAGTATAAGTTTAATTTGGTTTAGCGCGGCCAGCTCGAAGTTTTCGAAAATAAAGTCGTGAGCTTATTATTGTACAAAAATCTAAATATTATATAAGTAATTATCTTCTTTCGTGCATTCTGTGCAGATACAAAAGTGGAAGAGCAGCGATTGCTCATTGAAAGTTAATGGCCCTTGACAAATGAGATAAGCGTAATAACATAAGACTTAAGGCTATTATTTTCCCCTCTAAACTTTTTCTGAACACACAGCAACATTGAATAAATTTAAACGTCATTTCAATTGTTTGTTTAACTGGGTTTCAACGATGATAAAACAAAATAAAATTGTAATTTTGCTCGGTGACTCAAGAAGCAAAACACTGAATGCAAAAAAATATGTGATAAACGAGCTTTCCTGTGAAGACAAATAAGAAATGCTTATGATGTTTTTGTATGTGGTTTTATTTATTTAACGCAGAACAGGGGAATTTTCTTGTGTTTTCGGGATTATTAGGTATTTATTTTTGTATACCTATTAATAGTAGAGCAAACAAGCTTGAAGTGTGATCCACTGGTATGTATGTAATCAATACTGTAAAAGTAAACTGTAAGTAAGTCCGCCTTTGTGTATGTATCTCAGTGTTTGTAAATTTTATTTTATTTTATGTTTATTTTGCACAATAAAGAGTTTACATACATACATACAACTTATACATTTGTTTGCGTGTTTCTATGTTCGTTTGCTTGTTTGTATGCAGGAGATACTATTTAGAACTAAGAAACCTATTTTATATCCCACTATTGGAAAACTATTCAATCTACGGTTAAGATGGCTACTTAATATCCCGGGAAAGTGCTAAGTTCCCGCGGGCAGGCAATGTTACGGACAACAGCTAGTTATTACTACAATGCATGTAGAACCCTCCAGTTCCGGTCTATCGACTGAGAGTAATCACTACTTGTCTCGCTTCATATGCTTCGCAGTGCTTTGCATTTTTGCGCAATACAAAATTAATAATCACGTTGATTCTTATCAGTTCACATACATATTTATGTGCATTTACTTCTTCACTTGCCGTAGTTTTTTAGTCGCAAAGGGCAATACCCTAAGCAAGTGCGATATCTTTTTTGTGATTGTTGATAACATCTCCGTACAGCACTGTTAAACTCGTACTTTCTGTGGTAAGTACCTAATTAATAATGAAGACTATTTTATAAGTTGTGTGACATGAAATAGCCCACTTTGATCCCCCTTTCCACCTATACGCTCACAATCGTGCTAAACGTGGCCTTTAGGTTTTGTTACTTTATAAAGACGTGATTTATGTATGTATGACACTCGGATTTCAATGAAATTATAACAGTGCGACTACTTTAAAAAGTTTAACGACAGTCAATTTACCTATATATGATTTGGTCAATTTAACTTTTTCTACTTTGCAATCAAAGATTTGCACATGTATTTCGTGATAGTATTTATAAGGTAAAATAGCTACTAGCAGTGTTGTGTTAGTACTCATAGTTTGGAAAAAAATATAATCGATGGGACATGAGCACGTGGTCGCTCATCTACAGACGACAGGCGTAGTTAAATTTGTCACTGACCTGCCTGTCACTGAAGCATTAAAGACTGCCCAAAGCTGAACGATAATGGAGTGCATAGAGCAACGAGTCATCCTTCATTCAGATTATATAATGTCTTCAGTAATGAAGAAACCGACAAAGAAGGAGATATTACTGTATTACTACTAGTTTCGGCAACGCATAGCTTCTTGGTGCATAGGTTCTTAGTATTCGATTGAACGTATCTAAGCACGTTCGCGGAATGTCAATGTCCACTTCGAATAAATGGCAGATTGCAATGACTCTTTCAAACATTTCGTTCCGTTTGTGACTATTTTCTCGGAGTGAACATTCATAACATATTTAGAGGAAACAATCAGGAAAGGCATAATACAAAGGCGAATGAAATTCGAGATTCACAGATAACTATGTCAGATATACGGACAATGACATAGCCGTACTAAATCGGCGACAGGTTCTTTGAATTTTCGAGCTTCAATGCATAATTTGACATTTATTGTCCGATTGTATGTTCAGCATCACAGGTTGTAAGACAATAGACAGCTCAATATAATTATACTAGCTTCTGCCCGCGACTTCGTCTGCGTAGCCTATTAAAAAAACCGCATCAAAATCTGTTGCGTAGTTTTACAGACATGGGGACAGAGCGGAAAGCGACTTTGTTTTATACTAAGTAGTGATTTGCCTTAGCACAAACAAAGCGATTTATAATATTAGAATCTTTAGATAGCTTGGTATGTAAACTGCTTAAGAAACAGTTTTTTTTCTCAGGACCCATGTTATCAATTGCCAGTTTAGTAAAATAATGGTGATAGTATACTAAGTACTATACTAACTAACTTACTGTCAAATTTCGTGGGGCGCATAAGAATGCCGAAGACGGCAGCGTTAGTTTTCCGAAAGCTCTGGACAATAAAAAGAGAAGTTAGACAGCATTTCATGGCCTGTTACTAAATAATTTTACTTTTAGAAATGCTTGTGGATTGTCTACTTTAAGACACGTGTTGTTGTTTACTAAAAAACTAAGTGCAAAACTGGACAAAAGCAGTCAGAATGTATTGACCCTTTCTAAACTTTTAAACGCGATCATATCCGCTTAAACTAGTTGTCGATCTTCAATGTTTGTTCGAGTTTTTGATGAATCATAGCAGTTGTCATTGGCACGCCTTTGGAAGGCGGTGCTCCGAGATTCAGCCAATGTGGCTGGCAGCTAACGGTGCTGCCGTACCACCTCCTTGACCACTGCTGTGCTAGGGTTCCGTACTTGAGGGACGGAACCCTAACACTAAGTACCGCCTGTCCGTTTGTAGTTGGATACTTAAAAATGCTCTATCTTTTAACCGTAATAATTGCTTAGTTTTTTGCATGTGCTATTATCGTAACAAATAGAAAGAATTACAAGTAGAAAAACCGTTATGAATTCTCGTTTGTATAATTATTAGACACATTTTCTACGGGATATACTCCGTATATGTATCTCGTAAAAATACAACAACTAAATGGAAATTAACACGGTTAGTTACGTATTTATTTCAACTCAAATTACGATTACCATAATAGCTCTTGGTATTTCATTTTGGAGTTGACAACATTTAAATTACACAGGTTTTATTTCTGCTAATGCAAACGTCTACTTAGCTGCAGTCGCTTGTCTTGTCACCGTAATAAAAATAAAGTAATTGCAAATATCAATTGACGCGTGCGTGATAAAATAGAATTGCTCTTGACACATCCACGCAAACTGAATTAGTTCAAGAAATATACTTAAATATTATGATGAAATGAAAACCAACGAGAGACTGCGAAGAAAGCCGGTGAAATCAATCTTGTTGCTCGCGTACGAGTAGAGATCGCTTCAAGAAAGAAACTATACTTACTGTTCACTACAGCGTTACAGCTGATGTGAAGTTTCAGATCTTTTATAGGTAAATATACTTAATTATTCGCACGGGTGCAATCAATGTGTATCTTCTTCTTCTAAATATATATAACTCAAAGGTGACTGACTGACTGACTGACATAGTGATCTATCAACGCACAGCCCAAACCACTGAACGGATCGGGCTGAAATTTGGCATGCAGGTAGATGTTATGACGTAGGCATTCGCTAAGAAAGGATTTTGATCAATTCTACCCCCAAGGGGATAAAATAGGGGATGAAACTTTGTATGAAACTTTGTCAATTTTAAACCGATCGGGCTGAGATTTTGCATGCATAAAGCTACTATGACGTAGGCATCCTCTAAGAACGGATTGCGTAATTTCTGCGGGATAGCGATAAACGAATTCTATGCAGACGAAGTTGCGGGCAACAGCTAGATAACTAGCTGTAAACATATAAACCTTCCTCTTGAATCACTCTATCTATTAAAACAACCTGATCAAAATCCATTGCGTAGTTTTCAAGATATAAGCATACATAGGGCTAGACAGCGGAAAGCGACTTTGTTTTATACTTTTGTAGCAATAATACATAATATAGCTTTAGTTAGATACAATAAAAACACTTACGCGATTCGTGACAAGTTTGTGAAAAAAATCACCATAAGAAAATAGCTATCAATGAAAGTGTACAATCTCAAAATTGGTTTGGCTGAAAAATCTACACACGACTTTATCGTGAATACGATTTTTTGAGTTTTTAGATTGATTGTTATGGGGCTGACTGCTATATGGACATTCGAAAACGAAGACAACAAGAAGGGATACCCAAATAATTATCCATTTGGGTTATGGTCCCTGCCTGGTTCCATGTAGGATTCTTTATGATCATCAGGTGGAGGATGGTCCAAAATAGACCGACGATTCTTCTTAAGATTCCCGTGCCCGCTGAAAGCGTCCGTTGTTAGTTAAATTGTCTACTAATCTAATTCGAAACGAATATTTTCAACATGAAACTACCGTGAGACTTAATCATAATTACACATAAACGAAATAGTCCGAAACATGTCGAGCATCACTCGATTTTTTATACGTGAGTTATCCGTTTATGTGTAATTACGAAACGAATATTGTTTTGGTAAAGAGACTCAGCGAGACACTCGCAAATCTGCAACCTAAACTAAGTTAAGTAACTATTCATCATGTACTGGAAAAGATTAATCTCCATTTAGACGCTAGATCTAGTTTAAAGTTTGACAGTTCCACCCATACATTTTGCTGTGTTCCGGCGTGTAGAATAAAATAACCAGTGAAATTACTGGCACATGAATTTGAACGCATTTGCAATCCTTTAGTGTTGCGGATATCCATAGGTAGTGGTGATCACTTTCCATCAGGTACCCACTTGCACCTTTGCCTTCCTTGTCATTGACAACACTTCCTTGTCATTGTAAATTGACACTACTAAATCGTCATTTAGCTTTTACCAGCAAGACTGCCTGCAGATCACTAGGTTATTAACTCTAAAAACTAAGGTTCTTGTCGTAAAAACCAAAGAAACATTCTAAAGAGAGGATAATACCGTGTTTGTGCACGTGTGTTACATGAGTGGCTGTGTGAGTGTGTCGCATCTGTGTGTGTACGTCAATTATCTGCACTTATTATCGGGAGCTCTCCTTTTTATTGTATGTGTGGGAACGCGCCGGAACAATATTATCGGAAGCATTCTACGGGCCGCGACTCAGATAGTACGTACTATGATACTTGAATTAAATTATACTTATGTAGGTATTTTAGTAGTATTTAATTTAAATTGTACTTTTAAAATGTTTTATCAGCAACCCCAAGATTTTCTTTTATCGGAAATAGGACAAAGCTGCCAGTCTTCACAGCAGTAGCAAACAAACTAAAATTTCATGAAATGGACTGTAACATTAGCGTATATTACGTAGCTAATTATACATTGTTGTTCAGGTTTACGAAGTGTACATTTCATAGTTGAGGATGCTTGGGAGAAATCACGGTTAATAATGATCCGTTCCGTTCCATTTATTTTAAATTAATAGAATATTTTCTTGTGTAAGTACCTGTATTTTCTGTTAATTAACGGTAATAAAATAACAGAACGGAGTGATTATTCGAGCGTTTCAACCGCTCTCATTCTAACGTCGCATATATTTAATAAATTAGCTTTAGCAAGCGTCAATTTTAACTTGAATCCGCTTTAAAAAAAGTTGACTTTAAAATAAACCAACATGATACGAAATGAGGTAACATCTGCCAAATACATCAACTTAAAATCGGAAAATAAAAATAATTTAAACTTTAGTCAAATTAAAAACCAAACGAAAACTAATCTTACAGTAAAAAAAAAGATAAAAGAGGCCCTCGTGGCATAGTACGTGACATAGTAATATCGTTGTGGCTTTACTTCAATACCTATATGCGACAAGGGAGAGCGGTTGAAACGCTCGAATAATATTCACCCTTTTTTCGCCAATACTAAGTAATACTCTTAACCGGCAAATTAAGTATATACACATTGCTACATTTTAATAAGAGTCACGCATTGTTGGATTCTTAGTTATTGGTCACTGAAATAAGCTCTTTCTATTTCAAACGTTCTTGCGTAAAATAGTCACTAGTAAACTGTTATTAATCGACGTGTTTGAGTATTGTGAACATAAATGTCAACAAGAATTTACCTCAATATTCATTAATTTCCATATTGTCCTAGTGATATTTTAAAAGTTCGATCCAAGCCAAATCAGCCTTCTTTTGAATGCTAAAATAAAAGTGAAATGCATCGTGAAATACCAACTCCAAAACGGATATAGATCGGTTTGATAGCTTTCTCGCGCCGTCTGACAAAAAGAACTCTACTTTTAATAATTATAATATTAATGAAGAGAAGTTTTGCATACATCGGAAGTGGACTTGAACTTGTTACTTACATTAGTATAATATATCACGGATATGTTAATTTATCAATATATTAGCTCTATATGTAGAGCTGTCCGTTTTCTCTAATATTTCAGTTAGTAACTGGGGTTATAAAGTTCCATAAACTATCCCACCTACCATATAAACTAGACACCAAGTAAGTATGTATGAAATATGGCTCATTATGGTTCTTCATAGATACTTACCTACTGGCCACAAAGTTTTATAACGTGTTGTGTTAAAAGAAAAAGTTTTTTTCTAAATCATGATTGATAATGCAAGGAATTGTGAATTATCCAAAGAAAATAGAGACTAGTTCATATTAATTGCACGCCATAAACTATAGCGTAATTTAGTCATTAAAAAAAACATAAAAATAACGATGTCCGCTTTCAGTAAAAAAATATTATATCTATAGACAATAATGAATTTAATACTGAACTGAGTGTATACCGAGCAAGATTATCTTGTTAAAGTAATTAATTAACACAATGAATCAACAAATCAAAACGCAAAACGAATTGGTCTCACCCAAGAGTCGGCGCTTCAGTAGCAGCGTGCGAACTTTTCAAAACAATACAACATTGTCAGTGACCGGCGATCCTAACTCAAATAAAATTATTCACAATTACATCATTATTTAAATTTAACACTTTTTATAATTGACGTAAACACCATGGCCATTTTTAATTAAAAAAAAAACAAAAATTATTTTGAACGCGCCTGTTTTTTTTTCTAGTTCGTGATGTTCCAATTCGCGGTTGAATTTGGATTCGCGATTCCCGGGGAGCGCGAGCGTGTGGTGTCGCGTGTGTCGGTTAAATGGCGCTCTGCACCTGTGCGAGTGTGCGGCCCGAGCCATGCACGCGTGGTATCGCACGGGGATACCGCCATGCGTTATTAATTATTATTACCTTCGATCAACAATACAACTAGATTCACGGTGATAGCTCTGAAAACGGCTCCGAGAAATAAGACCACAAAATAAATTTGTGGCCTTACTTCTGACAGTATGCGCCAACCTCGGCCAACGTGAGGACGTGTCAAAATGCCACAATGTGCGTTCAAAAATTGCAAAAACAGCCACCGAAACACTAAGGTTTCGGAAGGAATATCTTTCTTTAAGTAAATACAAGTCAGTATTTCATAAAGTAAGTAAAAATTGGCAGTTTACATTTTAAAATCAATAATTTATTGTTTGACCGATGTTGGCCCACCATCTTGACAATAATCGGATGTTTTAGAACAAGAAATTCATGGAGTAGTTCTCGTTTTAAAATAAAATATATAGGTATTGCATTTGTTTGTAGATTTCCTAGTGATCCTTTTTGCTGTGCGGAATGGATAACTATTATCGCGAGAGAAAGAGAAGAAGAACTTTACATGCCTTACAAAAATTCTGCTATAATGTTCGATTCATTTTGACAAATTCGACATAACTGGAAATAGCCAAAGGCGTAGATTACAGAAAAAGGCGATTCCCAAATTGCAGGTATAGTTACATAGAAATGTTTAAAATAATATAAGATGAAGTATAGTGAGATGGAACAGAGGAGCTATCACTTATTAAAGAAGACGTAAAGCTTCAAGAAAAGTTCAAGCCGTACAATATTTATAACACACACACACACACACACACACACACACACACACACACAAATCACGTCTTTATCCCTTACGGGGTACACAGTGCCTTTTTTTTTTTTTTTTTTTTTTTTTTTTTAACGTGTGGAAAATGCGCCTTATGCATCTCCGCGCTCGGGGCAGCATACGAACGGAGGTATGACGGGCTCTCCATCTCGCCGCTGCCTTCCCTATGGAAGAAGGGGAGAGGCCTACCGTCTAAAAACACACACGTTCCCTCCAGGCCTTGAACTGCGGGCGTTGCGGGCGAACACCGTGACCACCGCAACGTCCACTGGCCGCCCCGGGATGGGGCAGGTGGCGACGGCACCGTTGAATGCAGGTTCCGGATTCCCCGCCCTCCCCCGCCGGTGACCGTCTGTTTTTTTAAAGAGGTTGACTCCTCGTAGCCCCCTCAGCGGCCCACGTTCCCAGCGCCTGCGGGCCGGGGTTACGTGCCGGCCGACGTGACCGAGATCACGCCGCCCTGGTGATTTTTATAGAGGTTTACTCCTCGCGGCCCCCCTATCTTGAAAAAGACGAGGCGGCCCACGGTCCCGGCCCTACGGACCAGGTTTACGTGGCGTCCGACCGTGACCGAGGTCACGTCGCTCCTCCGGATTTTTATAGAGGTTTTCTCCTCGCGGCCCCCTTATCTTGAAAAAGACCAGGCGGCCCACGGGGTACACAGTGCCTAAGGTAACAGGTACCTACAGGCCACATTTAGCAAGATTGTGGGCGTCTAGGTGGAAAATCGAATCAAAATAGTGATGGGTTGCTAGCCTCATCGCCTATAACATGATTCCTATTATAATCACCCATTCCCTCGACGACTTTCTGCTTGAGAGGCGGTAGGTTGAACAACTAGGCTACTACGGCTGTTGCCTGGCTGGGCCTGCGTGGGAACTATGACCCAATCCCTCTCGTTGTTAAAGGAAGCCTGTGCTCAGCAGTGGAACGTAGATAGGCTTAATTATTAAAATTCATGTTAATATTTGTATTTGTAAATATCTGTCAAATAAAAAAAAAACCGAGTTATATACTTAATTGCGACTCCATTATTACCCCGTTCCTCAAATAGAATGACATCTTTTTGAAACGAAGGTAGTTCTTTTGTTTATCGAACGCTTTCGCTCGCTTGTGACGAAACGTCGTAAGTATTATGTACAATTATAATTATTTGGATCTTTGTTGCTTAGACTTAAGGTTTATTTTACGTTAATAAAGAAGGTAAAACAGATATAGCTATAAGCATAAGCAACAGGGCCACTTTTTCGCTTTGATTTTGTATGGGACCGTGAATCTAGTTGTATTGTTGATCGAAGATTATTACAAAGCGGCGACAGAGTGCATTCAACATACTTATTAAAAAAAATTGCCACCCACAAGGTAAAAAAAAATGAGGTAGCTAAGTAGTTACTACCTATTAAATATTTTCAAATATAGTATTCGGCTGGTGACTTGCCGGTATGAATACTTTGATAAAAAAATTATTTTCTTAAGTTTCGCAATTAGAAACCTCGCCAGTCACAACTTCGTCACGTCAATTTTGCAGTTAGTTGAATACAATAATTATTGTGCTCTTAAAATTAAGGAATAAAGGTTCAAAAACACTCTTAAATTGTTTAGTATACTCCTCACGGAAATCATGATCCCTATGACAGTTCCGTTGATATTTCTAATAGTGATGTACCAGTACATTTTTCTATTTTCAGGCAATGATAATTATAATGTCTTGCATTCAATCGAGTTTTTACATGTATGTTATACTAAAAGGATATCGTCGCTTTACTCTCAACCTCGTACCTGACGCAATCGTTTGACAGGAAAGCAGCCTTTATTATATTACCGATAAAGGCGCTTCTGTTATCACAAGCTTGAGTCAGATACGACGTTGAGAAAGTAAAGTGACGATATATCAATGTGTCTCAAATACTTTTTTACTATATGTTTAGTATTTTGTCAATAATATAATACATATACAATTTAAATTTACCGATATTCCTAGTCATGCTTATCGATATGCCTACTCCTTAGTCGATACAAGCCTAACGAAGTAACTTTTGCAGTAGGTACGTCAGCATGTAAGTCTTGGTGATTAATTTCATTATATCCTTATTCAAATATTGTATTTCTATTATATTATGATGTGCTAGAATTTAAGTTTCGCCTCTAAACGATTCAACGTGACAGAACTTCATTACAAGGTTATATAAAATTAACTGTCACTTAGAAGTTTCACAGGGATCATGATTCGCCGCGAGGGGTATAGGTAATGTAAATATACGTAGGACATAAATTAGTACGCCATAATGTGTACCTATTTTGTACAAATAGACACAATTGCGGACAAACTCTCCTCTTCATTCCATCGCTAACGGTACCTAATTAACGAACTAGCATAACTATGATTGATGACGATTATTCAGGATTTAAAAAATTATAGTTCTAGCGGTACGCCAAAAAAAGCTGCAAATGTTGTTAAAAGCATGAACATCGGAACGATTGATCTTTAGGTCATACGAATCAATTTGACCCGTAGGACGAAAAAAAAAAAACAAAAAAGGAGACGAGTTATGACGTCATCTTTTTTTTGTATAGGGAAAAAAACTGTTCTGAAACCTATTGTGTGTGGTATTTAATAAAAGGGTTTACTAAGCCGATTCTAAAAATACAGGGTGTAACAGACGCCCCGTACGATAATTCACTGGGGTATATAACCATAGCTATAGAAGCTAAAAAACATATTTTGAAAAAAATTGGAGTTAAAAAAAATTACCTTCATAAAAAAATAATTAACATTTTTTGTGTTTCTCAAAAGGTTGTGCGCCTCTGGCTCAAACTAGGTAGTTTTAAATCATTTTCAACACATGGGCTCCTCCAGATATACGGTTGAATGATTATTTGTAAAATATACCTAAAATTATGTAATAGCTTCATATCCAACCCCAAGAAAGCAATTTTGAAAATATTTAAATATTTATTATTTCTTAATATTATTACAAAATGTTCACAAAAAAAAGATGACGTCATAACTCCTCTCCCTTTTTTTCCTGTGCTACGGGTCAAATTATAATTCTTATGGCCTAAAGATCAATCGTTCCGATGTTCATGCTTTTAACACCATTCGCAGTGTAACGTAACCTCCCCCCCCCCTACTCTAATTAAAAATTATAAATATCAAAACATATAAAAAAAATCTAAACTATAATTAATTCGAATAAAGCGCCTAACTTACATAGCTCATTCAGATCCAGTCAAATCAAAACAACGCGTACTTAATATAGGAGGTAAATAAACCCCCTCCTAATAAAATACATATGTCGTGAAAGCCTAACAAACTAACTGGTCGTGATACATGATATATTGAAGATATGGCCATGTGATCGTCTAGTGCAGAGGTTCCCAAACCCTTTTGTTCCATAGACCACTTTCAAAAATTTTCTGGATCCGACGGACCCCCTAAATCTCAAAAAAATTTGAAGATTAGCTCTATCTATGGAAACTTGCGTTGTTGCTGAGTTTCAACGATAAATTACCAGTTATCGAAAAAATAGGTTAGAATTGATTGCTTGATAGGGTCATATAATTATTAGAAAATAAAGTTGAATCTTTATTAATAACCATACTATTAAAAACTAAATAACAATAAAGAATGCTAGTACACAAAATCAGATTGTCAATGGAAAATAAAAGTGCTCGCTATAAACACAGTTATAAAAGATATGTGATATATTAATTATTTCCCCCCTTTTCCCCTACCGTCACAGTAGACCTTAATAGGCGTTAGTTTGGGTTCCCTTCAATAGAGAACAGCAAGTCTGAGTTTGATTTCGAGTAGTATTCTTTCACTACTGTATGACTGCGTACTGTACTTCGGTGTAGGCAACTAGTACTATTAGTCGTTTTCTCGACATTCAATTTGAGTTATTTATTTTCAACAAGTTGGCGACGGATGCACTGTTAAATTTGATTCATGACAGTTCCTGTCAAAATTTGATGTCTTCTTCAATATGAGAGTGCAATTACTAAATGTTTGGTTATTAGAATAAATAGGGGGCTAACGTCATTACTTAAAAGTAATTGTTTTGGATTTATTATAAGCCGATGTCGTTTAGCCGTTGGCTACATTTAAAAATGAATTGCTTTTAATTTGGGTTGGGCTCGTAACTCTTTAGTTAAATCCAGTTAATCGATGCTTCTTAATCTATGGCACGTAATAAAATAGATTCATTTAATTCTACAGGGTGACTTCAGATTGGTAATACAAAACGCCGCATTGATTGCGGCTTTGCGTAGTTGATAATCAATAGTACTATATTATTAGCTATTTTGAATTATCGTTAGTTTTTTAACAAAACAAATAATTAAAGTCCCTGTGTTTGGTCAGTACATTCAATAACTGTAACTTACGGTAAAACAATCTATTATTTTTGACAAGTGATCAAAATAACGAGAATTAAATCAAAATAAGTCAGATAATAACCAGAGAATAGGTTTATAGGCTAGGGATGATGTGAGTAAAGAAAAATTTGATTAAAAGTATTTATTATAAACAAGACAAGTACAATACTAAAACTGAGAATATAAATCATTACTTGTTATTTTCATATTAAAAATACAAAAAGATAATGGCAGCGGTGGGATTCGAACCCACGCCTCCGAAGAGACTGGTGCCTTAAACCAGCGCCTTAGACCGCTCGGCCACGCTACCTCTTATGCAGAGTGGCGAAATAGGCGTACTTATTCCTGACATTATACGCACGCATTCTATTTTCATCTGACCCCCATTCTGATAGTATCAGCGTTTATCATGATCATTCAATGGAATCGGCGGTTTATATTTTTAACCCGCTACAAAAAAAATATATAAGTACGTGTTTTCATGTGTAGGCATGTGTGTCTGTCTAAATAAATTACAAACACACTTTCGATAAAAAGGTAAGCTTTTTTCGTACTTTAATGTAGGTATATTTTTATATACCTAATGTAATAAATTCATCACGTTAAATAAATACGGCGTTACTTTTGTATGTTCTAATGCAATTTATGAAAATTTTACAGTTTTGTACTGTCCGAGCTGTATGGACTGTAGAAGTTTCAGAATAAAAAAAAAGTTCTGATACCTAATAAAAATAATTCATTTATTTACAAACAACAAAGATCCACAAGGTACAAAAAAATAAATTTTTAACAAATTGAATTACATAACAATAGAGGTCCATAAAACAATAGCTACGTAAGAATTAAGATTATACAAAAATGACAAAAAGATATAAATTACACAAAAATGATATAAATTAATTCATACAAATTCTAAATATAAATGTATACTTTAGTAAGTAATGTAATGTTTTGTTAATTTCTTCTCACATGAATCTGTATGCAGTGATTCCAGCTACAGCTCTAATCAAATTTTTGACTAGCGCGCAAGATTAATGAGAGCCGTAAGTATCTTCTAAGCTACTCGTAATTAGAATTCAGCACAATTTTTCACCACTTTCGAGTGGTTTCACACATGTGCTTTCAAAAATCGGGCCCCTGGTTTGATTATTTTGATTCCCTTTTCTACTTATACGCCCTCAATCATGCTAAACGTGGCCTTAGGCTCTGTCTACCCCGTAATGGATAAAGACGTGATTTTTGTGTGTGTGTGTGGTTTGACATTAGTATTTTACTGTAGACTGTACAGCAAAATTAAATGCCAAATAATATTTCTATTGTATACAAGTGGCGCGCCATTGTGACGTTATGTCGTCTATTACTAATACAAATTAATTAGCATAAGTGACACGATGCTGAAATAGCAATTTCAACTTTACGCCATCACTTTAACGATCTTTATAATAATTGAATTGTGTTGCTTATGTGATTTTATTAGTTAGCTATTATTCTGAAAGATTTTCCGTAGAAAGCAGTAAACGGGCGGGTGCGAGTTAACAAGTAAAACAAGACTAGATTTATTTGTAGCTGCATCTCTGTCTAATCAGGCAGATACGAAAGAGAAGCAACGAGAGAAACGTGCATCGTAATGTAGCGTTTGATCAACAGTTTTAGCGAAACGATGTAAAATAATCACCAGGTATTATGACGAAACGTAAGTCTATGGTAAACCCACACATAGTAGACCCAAATAAGAGTGGTTTTAGTTGAAAATATTAAATATTATATTAGTCTGAAGGGGTAGACAGAGCCTAAGGTAACAAAACCTGAAGGCCACGTTTAGCATGATTAAGAGCGTATAGGTGGAAAGGGAAATCACAATATTGATGGGTTGCTAGCCGCATCGCCTATAACATGATACTTACCTAAGACTTTCGCCCATTCCTTCGATGGGATTTTACCATCTGCGCGAGAAGAGAAGCAACTGATAAATTCTATGTTTTTTCTTTATTCCCAGACCAGCATGGAAGAAAATATTAAAACCTTAACATAAACATAGCCGAAATCTCTGACCGAATAAAGAGTAAAGTTTTAATTCTGCCAACGGCAAGCGAAAAGAGAAATTAAACTTAAAACATTTGACGTGTGTTGCTATTATTGAAAACCGACTAAAATGATGTATCTATTATTAATTAACTAGAAATATACTGATTTATGTCAGCGTTAACTATAACTATGTTGCTGGCAGGTATTGCTTCAGTTTACACCCATTAGAGGCCGTAAACCGATCGCTGGTTTATAGAGGAGGCCGCAATACAAATAAACTCCCATCTAAAGGCACATATACAACGTGCGGCAATGCCGCATGCTACATCATTATCAGCCGGAAGACCACTGTCAGAACGCAACCATGAACAACTTGTTATCTGTATCCACCGTTTTCCGCAACCCTAGCTATGTCAACGATCCACTTACTGGTAGGCCTAACTCTGCGTCTTCCCGTTCATGGTCAAATGGATAAGTAAATAAATATAAATCAGGGGGTCAATTTCCAAATTAAAAAGTTGGTGTCGTACTGTCCTTCTCACTCTCCTATTAATGACTTTTAGTGTAAGTGGAACGGTACGAGCTTCCAATTTCTCACTTCGGTGCATAAAATTTGTCCGTGACAGTTTCTCAGTCGGTCACATAGATACTTTTACGACCTACATACGAACCGTACAAAGTTACTAAAATATATATAAATCACGTCTTTATTCTTTACGGGTTAGACAGAACCTTAGGCTACAAAACCCTAAGTTAGTTGGAAAGAAGAATCAAAATAGTGATAAGTTGCTAGCAAAATCACTAAAAGGTTGTAAAAATTACTGTCCTCTCAGATAAAACATACATAAGCAACACATACATTTAACTCATGCAATAAGGAAGGTAAGGAAGGAAGTAAATTGAAATACCTAATTAATTAACTAGAACTGTCAAAACAATAGCTATGACGGTGTCTCTGACAATAAACCCAGTTTCTTTTACCGCTTAGTATGCAGTTTCAACACACGGTGCGTCATCAGCTTGTGGCAATGCCGCATGCGGCGTGAGGTATGACTATCTAATCAGGCGCGTGAACGTGCATGGCCCTTTGGCTACTGCACGGAAATTACACCAATACAAACTAGATGGCGTTCGTAAACGTTTATGATATGGTATCAATTGAGATAGCTACAATGTTACGCTGTTTATGAAAGGTCATCTTAATATAAAAACAAAAGAAAGTACGTCATTTAATTTAAATTTATTAATGATCTAAGGGTACAGTACTCAATTTACAGTTACTAGTTGTAGGCGACGTACCTATTTAGGCAGCTACCTTTTTATCAAACTATTTTATTTTGGCACTGGCCGCAAATAAAATTAATTACACGCAGCGCTGAAAGAAAGAAAAACAAAAGAAGTGAGTCGTATCATTGCTCTTGTCAGCGCTGCGTGTTGAATTTTCACTATAATTTAAATTGTTTAATTTTACTAGTTTCTGCAGACTACACTAGTTTTAATTATGCTCCGATCAAATAAATAATACCTACGTACCTATATGGAGTCAATTTAATTATGCCTAGTTTTTTTTTCTCTTTCCACCCATCTCTATCTGTTGCAAGGCTTCCCTGGTCCGGCTCAAAAGACCCCTAATAACAATTAATAACTTAATAGGTAAGCCTCAAGTGTAAGTTTTGACGCTAAAAAGTGTCGAAAAACAAACCCAGCCCTTCATTTTTTTCGAAGTTTGGTTGCACTTAAATGCACACAGCAAGGCGTAGCCTCACTTTAATCGTTCACAGAAACATTCCTGTTAATTCAGTCAGAGATTTCAATATTAAACAAAAAATATCAAGTCGCATTATTAAAACTTACCTAATGTTATCGCCGAATGTAATTTGTCTACAAAACCCCATACTTCAGCCACTTCAAAAGCAATCATTTGATAATAAGAAACGATCGAGTAGGTACTTACACATCAAGTGAGGTCAGGTATGCAAATTTTATTCTAAAATTAAATTAAATGGAATTATACTGAGCCTGTAATACGTACTCTAGAAACAAACACAGATCAAACTGTATTTGGAGCACCGTTACCTGATGGAATTTAACGCGTTTAAAATTTTATTATCGATGTATAATTATGCCCCGCCAAGACCAAACTTGTAGTTAAAATGCATAAACAAGATGCATTCTTTTGGATAGTTATTATAAAAAATGCTCGAGTTTTTAGATGGTCAGCGGCAAAAAGCTGTAACTCTATGTTTTAAGTAACTTGCGTCAAGATTGTTTTTAATTTGGTACCATTAGTTTTAGCTTAGCCTATGAGACTTTCTCCATTCACCCAGTGTGGCCAGTAAGACGAGCTTAAAACAAGCGCTAGGATAGTCTCTGTTGTAGCCGATGTTTTTAATGCATTATGACTTTTATTCAAGACAACAAATCCTTTCATAATCGCCCTGTACATAAGCTGTTCCACAAATCATGAAAACCCAAAACACTATTTAAACTTATTACTTTTGATGATTTTGTTTTGAAGTTTTCTACCTCAAAATGATAGTACCTACCATTAAAATTGCCGCTACCGGAGAAATTCCTGGCACATGAAATATTCTATCTTAGTCCTCTTGGCTGGTAACGCATATGCAAATACGATGTAGCCGGAGTACTACTTGCTAGAAACTCGATTTATGGTGCACTAGCTTTCCCGCGACTTCGTCAGCAAAGAATTAGTTTATAATCCCAAGATATTTATTATTATTATTATTAATTTCCTGGGATAAAAATAACCATTGTGTCATTCCAGGCCATCTATCTCTGTTCCAAATTTCATTCAGATCTGTTCAGCCGTTCTGGCGTCACAGAGTAACAAACATCCATACACCCTCACAAACTTTCTCATTTGTAATATTTCCGTTAACGTAAATTTTCAAGTTACACGGTTTTATCGTTTGGCAGCAGACGTGCGCCTACGCCGAAGAACATTGTTCCACGTCGAATGCTAAATAGCATATCGTCAATATCGGACCCTTCAATCTATATTTAATTATAGCGTAACACCGGTTCATAATTTTCTTTACATGTGCTTAGTTTAGGGATTGCAATCCCGCAGCTCATTCAATCCCGCGGGATTGACATGCGGGATTCAACAATCCCGCGGGATGCCGCGGGATCCCGCATATTTGAAATTCTTCACAATGATTTAACTTTTTATCACGTCTGTATATAAGATACAATACAATACAATACAATAACTCTTTATTGAACACCACATATAACAACCAAAACAGAAAAAAGGTATACAGAATATTACAAGGTAACAATAGGCGGCCTTATCGCTACAGAGCGATCTCTACCAGGCAACCATAATGGACTGGAGAATAGAACAGATCTGAGCAGGTGGTGCAATTTAGAATATATATTAATATACTAAGTACTGAAATACGTAATATATTATACATGAAACACACATTTACAATAAATGGAGATATAAATAGACACATACACACATACCATAAAAAATAAAACCAGCTACAAGATTCATGCACAAGATGACAGATAGTGCTCCTTCAACATAGATTTAAATATGGGTAACGATTTAGCGCGCCTTATGATTATAGGCAAGGAATTCCACAACCGTATAGCCTGAACAGTATAAGAATATACATAGAATTTGGAATTAGAAAGAGGCACAGTAAGGAGAAAATTTTGTGAACATCTTACAGAGGTAACGTAACTAAATCGCTCTTTGAGATAATGAGGAGTTGCAGGATTAAAAAGAATGCCGTAGAGAAGGATGAGGATGTGAGAATTTCGGCGAAAACGGATTGGGAGCCACTTGAGCTGTGATCGAAAGTGGGAGACGTGGTCGTATTTACGTAGTCCGAATATAAACCGAATGCATAGATTTTGAATTCGCTCAAGTTTATTCAGGTGCTCTTCCAAAAGGTCAGGATAACAAATGTCAGCATAGTCTAAAATTGGGTGTAATAATGTCTGGGCAAGCGCAACCTTAGTCGCAAACGGAAGGAAATTCTGCAGGCGTCTCAGGGATCCCATAGCGGCAAACACCTTCCTGCTAATCTCACACACATGAGGAGACCAGGAAAGAGTGCGATCAAAAATAACACCCAAGTTTTTGACTTGATGTGAGATCGGGATATGAACACCATTAAAATATATAGGTGGCAGATTTGCAAAGTCGACTCTCGGAATAAGTTTCGAGCTGCCAATGACAATTGTTTGGGTCTTTGTGGGATTAACTTTTAGACCATATCGTTGACTCCACTTTAGGATCCTTGTTAAATCCAGATTAGTGGACTCGATAACACTCGGAAGATTGCACAGGGCGCCTTGTGAATAAATTTGAAGATCATCGGCATAAAGGTGATATGAAGAATGAAGATTATTAGAAATTGAATCTATGAAAATAGAAAATAATAAAGGAGATAGAACACCACCTTGCGGGACACCGGCAAGTGTGTTGCACCAAGAAGACCGAGAATCTTCCACCTTTATTCTTTGCCGACGACCTACCAAGTAGCTATGAAACCATTCAATAGCCGCAGGAGATATGTTAAGAGAACGCAATATACCAAGCATAATGTCAAAATCAACGGTGCTAAAAGCATTGCTGAAGTCTAACAGGGTCAACACCGTTAGTTTCCTGTTGTCCATGCCCATTCGAATGTCATCCGTGATCTTGGCGAGTGCGGTAGCCGTACTATGACCGGGTCGGAAACCTGACATACTGTGTGTCTTGCAAAAAGGAATAAATGTCTTCTTTCTTTCTTTCTTTATGTTATAAAATCGAATTAAACCCGCTGGTTTATGTTTAAAAAATCATGTTTTATGAATGAAACAATAAACATGTCTTGCAATATCCAACAAAAAAAAATATTTTGTAACATTTTAGCGGCAAATTTAAATTTGCGGGATCCGCGGATCCGCGTTTTGAAGGGGCGGGAACCCGCGGATTAATAAGTGGTGCGGGATCCCGCGGGAATGCTGGATCCCGTTTTGCGGGATTGCAATCCCTAGCTTAGTTTTGGGTTAAGCATTAATATAAGTATAGCTTTGGAACTGATCAGCTACTTTATAATTATTTATACATTACGTGCACGTGTTTCGATAGGGGCTGGCATTTACACCGTGCCGAATCTACATGTAATTAATTATATTTAAAAAAAGAGGTTCTCGATATGCCTGTATTTGGATCTGACACCTATATATTGCTGTTGCAGTATTTTAAAAAAAAAATATCATGTGAAATTATTGGCATTTATCTTGATGACAAATAGTAAATCTAAACAAAGTAGATTTGCCATGAAATCAAGCAAGCAAGGCGGTAATTTTAATGTAACATGTCCCTTGAGTTACACGAATACTTAATTAAATCTAAACAAATATTTCCATTTTACATTAAATTAAAAGCAACACGTTGCTAACGTTGTACTTCTCGAGATGCAGTATACATTTCTCATCGTAAATGTCCAAGTGTTAAAAATCGAGTGACACATTAAACGCTTGACACCTAATTACACCGAATTATTTGCATACGTCGAGGCATGCTAACGAGGCGCGTTGCACTACTTGCACTACGGTGTGAGAGTTCCCCGGATGTATCTTCCCACGCACCAAGTATCTCTTGAGTGATTAGTTTCATCGCCAGTCCGCTCCGGTGGACTCTAATAAAAGTGTTAACTTAATGTGTTGATCGAATTGCCATTTTGATAGCCATCAGATATTTCTAGGTTATTATACGGCGAAGTAGACTATTTGTAGACGACGGTGTAGTATGTAGAGTGGCTTTGTTTTCAGGGGCAGGTTTTAGAATGCTCATCACATCAGTCAAAACCAAAAGAGTCATTTGAAATTTTGTAAAAAATTGTGCAGACGAACACTTTGTAAACTATACTGCCGAGCAGGGCCGGATTTAAATTTGTGCCGCCCTGGGGCACTGAAGAAAATGCCGCCCTATGACTTAAATTTTATTTTAATAGTTTTGATATCTTATTTCTTAAAAAATTTGAATACTAAAAATTTCCAAATTTTGCCGCCCTAGAAAATTTGCCGCCCTGGGCACTAGCCCCGACTGCCCCTAGTGTAAATCCACCACTGCTGCCGAGCAAAAATAACGGTCCCTTTTCATACAACTTTCGTTCGGAAAGTGACCCATTATTTTTGCTCGGCAGTGTGGTCAAAAAAATATATTTGAACCGTATTTTTGTTGTAGTACCTACACATCCGCAATAAAAAAATCAGATTTTAGAAATTTTGCGTTTTTTCTGCTCAGGATCAATAGTGTCCGCAATGTCGCTTAATAATAATTTTTCGCTGTCGCTATTGTTACTTCCATACAAATTAAGTACTTGGGCGCACATTTTTTCTCATACGAGGATCAGTAGCACGTGTTTGATTCTAAGTACAAATAACCCAAAATTTCCAAAGTTATGGGAAATATATACTGTCTCTTTTCCCCACATCCCCACCTATTACTCCAGGGGCCCGATTTTTGAAACTACATCACTCGAAATTGGTATAAATCAGCTTATATCTCCAAAACTACAGTTCTAATCAAATTTTTAACTAGTTCACAAGATTAATGAGAGCAGTAAGTATCTTCTAAGCTGCACGTATTTCAAATTCAGCACGATTTTTCACCACTTTCGACTAGTATTTTTACACATGTGCTTTCAAAAATCGGGTCCCAAGTCCCCGTAACTTGGTATGTAATTTTTCATTTTGCCAGCTGTCTTACTCTGCCTGCCAGAACACAGTAGCGCAAGCAATGTTACTTAGTCCTATCGCCAATAGCTAGTAAGATGAAGATGCTTTATTTTAATAGTCTCTGTTACTATCTTCATCGTCTCTCTACTCAAACTTGTAACGCTGCCAACTCATTCCACTGTGCAAGTTGAACGTTGGGCGGGCCGTTGGAGCAAAAAATAACCTAATACCAGTTATCCGTCTTCATGACTACCATGATCCAAATATCGGTTAATGCGGGCTGGAGATAATTTAATAGAAGTTTGTTGGTTATTTTGAATTAAGTTCAGAGGTTAATGATAGGTCTTACACGCAGGTGTTAGCGATGATAGGGTTTGGAAATTTATTATAGTGCCACAGACTTATCGACTCGGTATCTGAGGAGTCGGTAGTCAAAATAGGGATTAATGCCGACATTGTAGAAGTAGCGACAACACTTAGTTAATTTTATGCGTAATACAAGCTTTTTTGATGAATGTAGGTACGTGTATTGACGTATCTATTCTACACATGTATTTTTGTTGACTTAAACATTATTATTTATTATCTAAGTTATTTTACAGTTTGCAAGTAAAGTCAAAGACTTATAAAAACTAAACCAAAAAGAAGAAAAATAAGACCAGAAAATCCTGCAATAAAATTTAATTTGAGTTGAAATAGAATTAATGAAAGAAACTTTCCCCTCTTTCCCTGCTGTAACAGATAAGTCACGTTTCTTTCCCATAAGGGAAATTGATAATTATTGTTATGTAATTTAATTTAATTAATTTTCAATGTTTAACTTTATTCCATATTATATTTGTGACATTTATGCCATAATCATAACTGAAACTCGGGATATGGCGGCGTTAGACTCACACAACATATTTTAGCAGGTGGTTTATCTCATTAGTGATACATTGTCTTAATCTTCTTTTGTTTCTATTACAGAGGTGCTGATCGTATATTTCGGCGATCAACTCAACGGCCCATTAGCTCAGTTGGTTAGAGCGTCGTGCTAATAACGCGAAGGTCGCGGGTTCGATCCCCTCATGGGCCACGTTTCTTTTTGTATTTTTAAAGAAAGCTTAACTTTGTAAAAAAACACATATTTTACCAGAAACAAATAAAGAAAATCGGGCATTTTACGTTCCAAAACAAAGTACCTACTTAAACTGACTCCGACTTATTTATTTCTCTTATTGGTTGTCTGGTAGAGATCGCTATTAAGCTTTGTTTCTGTATTGTTTTGTACTGATTTGCGGTGTTCAATAAAGAGTATTTGTATATAGGTATAAAATAATATTCAAACAACAATGTTTCCACAATAAACTACCGTGCGTACGTATTTAAGTGATTAGATTGGTTTAATCGAATCATTTGTAAGCTAATGTGGCGCAGAACTACAAGACGCACGGCTATATCTCACTCGTATCTGCTTGACAAGTTTACAACCTCTGATATCGTCAATGTGTTCTTCAGATGCCTATTGCTATTTTATCATTAACAAATATTGACTTATCCGAAGCATGCCCAAACGGACAAAAGACAAGTCGTTTTTAAACCCCTAACATGATGCGAACTAATGAGCTACACTCACCGAAGAATTCACCAATTAAGTATAGGTAGGATAAAATTACACAAAACATTCCTCTATGGCTTCACCTTAGGTCTCATCACATATGCACATATTATCAAGTCTTCAGTACTCACCATTGATCGTACTTTAAGCAGCATCGAAATATTTATAACTTCACCTTTTTACATCAGTTTTATCCCGTAACCATTTAATTTTTCCGCGTTTGATATTTCGTACAAACCAGAGTAACATTTGTACTTACCTACATAATTATGGTAAGAAGTAATTAATAGTAGTAAGTTCGACTGTTAAATAATAATGTAATTACTTATGTCAATTAAGGTTTAATATAGGTACTTATTTGAATATTGCATGCCAGTACCTGGCGAGTTGTGATGTGCACCAATGTTTAGTTTTACATCTTTATTTATTCTTACTCACTTCTGTGCAATAAATGATATTTGATTTGATTTGATTTGATTTGAAGAAGTTTGTAACAAAATCGCGCCAAAGATACTAAGGAATTGTTAACACAGACCCGCTCCAAGTTTTGGCACATTGACTCTAATTGAGGATAAAACCGGACGAAAATCGGTGGTAGAATAGAAGAAAACCAATGCACTTCAGTTTATAAAAAAATATAAAACTTCAATTACACAATTTATTGCTTACTATCATTGCAGCATTGATCGAGCTGCAAAAACAAACACATCGCATGTTTGCCTTAACTGTTTCAAACGGCTAATCAAGACAGATTTACCTACAGGTCCAGGCGTTCGTCAGACCGACAGTTTTACACGTCGGCGTAATGAAGATTAACTAGCTAGTTAGTACTCATTAGAATTCACACTTCGATCTGCTCACTAAAGGTACGTCTAATTTTTAAATGCGTATGCCGTCTCAACATGGTTCGTTTCTATGTGCTATATGCTATTAAGTGAATAATTTGTTTACTTTACATTACGGTGCATATTTATTAAATAATGGATTTTTACTAACTTCCTCAAACCCTCCATTTTACCCCGCATTAGATTGGTACTCCGCGTTAATGTGTAGGTACCAACCTAACACAACAAAAAAAACGTTGCGAAGCTTTTGCAATGCGATTTTTTTACATAATAGGCACCTACATATATCGTGACGACTGACGACTTACTACCTAGTCGTAGATTTATACGATACGGGCCGTTGTTGGTCAGTCCTGACCTAGAAAAATATGTGCAAATTCAGCTAGAGCACCAAGTCCAATTTCTGATACTCTGCAGGTTAACATTGTTTTCTTTCGGTGAAATGTATGTGCGCTACCTTCAAAGCGTCTCCACTTTATGAAGTCGATATAAAGCCGAATTAATCCAGTTAATTCTGAACGTCGTTCACAAGAATGACTATCTGATTTTTAAAAGAAGACGTTTTACAAATTGTTGTAAATAATTGTGGACATAAATTAAATTTACACCGGTACGTTCAAAGAAATTACTGAGACGATCGGTTCCAGTTGATATTTCTCACGTAAGGTTCCTTTAATCCGCTAATTTAAGTATAAAATTTGGGACGTAGTTATTTACGCCACACATTAAATAACTGCTCTTTATTCTTTTCTGACTCTAGATAATTGCGTGTTTATATTATAAATAGCGATAAAATTTTATTATTGGTCTCCGAAACGCTGCCAATACACAAAATAAGTATCCTATGGACCAAAACAGGTAGATAATACCCATATAAGGTTTTTATTTAAAGGTTTTTAAAGATTTGGACGTTTTCATAAACTCAATTCTTAATAAAAGGCGCCGGGTTTCATTAAGTATATTTAGACGTGAACCAGTTGGTTTCTGTAAAAACAATCTTACTTTTTATGATAATATGCCGAACCTTAATGGTACTTCTTTGTACGCCTCGGAAACAACTCGGGATATTGAATATATCTCGAAAAATGGCATTCCGGTAAAAGCTTATGTTACTTTGGTAACAAACGCGAACGAGCTTAAATTCGGTACACTACTGAAGTAGTAGTGCCAAAGCTGCTCCGGTTTGTCCTGAGAACCAGTACGACTGGACAGGGAGCTCGCAAAGCATTTATTACCCGAGATTATATGTAAAATAACTGGCATTCTGCATACAAACATTTTGTTACGTTATGTTGAGTCGTGAAACGTAACGTTAAATCAGACTGCATTCTTAATGGCACTGGGTATCATACTCTTAATACATTACCGTTCAATTAGGGATTCATAAAATAAAGTTATCACTATAATAAAATCATTTATTCATACAATAATATTTTCATAACGACTTTGTACATTAACAAAGTAAGAAAATACACTTTAAACTAAATTAATTATACCTAGGTAAAAGAAATGTTTAAACATAATAAAATCCAATAAATATTTCAGCCTCTACATAATCTGTACCAAGCACCATAGAACAACTCACGTAATTTCCATTTTGGTGATACTAGATTTAAAGTTAAATTTAATTGCACAACCGGCCGGTCATTAAATATACATCATTATAAACAAAATAGACAACTAAGAGTACATAAGTGATTCAAATAAACCGAAATCCAAAACAAATAAATATTTTTTAAACCAATTTATAAACGAAACAATAATATTATTAACAATAGACGGTATTTAAAATAATTATGTTTAAACATGAACGTATACCATAACTATTTCAATGGTGGGCTGTATGATTATTTACTATTTTTACACAACTATTTTTTCTACGTTGCAATGTCTTGTCAGTAAAAAAAACGCGTACATTTTGAGGTAAATTCGGAAGATTACTGTCCTTCACGATAATCACTTAATTTTAAGGCAACAAAACAACGCAGCAAATAAAGTTGAAGCAAACCAAAATATGATGAAAACAATGATGCTATTAATTAAATAGACGTAACCTACATAACCACATACTTGATAACAACCATTATTTACATTTACATCTAAATATCGAGTATACTACACATGGACTGGATTAACATTCAACGGAATGTACAAATGGAGGGTCGTCCAATTTTGCTATAGAAGCAGCTGAGGCGCGCCCGTCGCGACCCGCAATTATAGAAATGACACTTCTGTGCTCAGAGTCACTGTCCCCACTCAAAATTATGTTAGTCTCTCCCATGAATCCAGAATCAATCTGCTCTTGGCTCTGAATCCGTTTTTGACCGTCGAAACTGTACATTCCCAGTTCAGCTAGCATTTGTTTCGACTCTTCGAAATTGCCAAAGAAAACTGAATCTGTCTCTACACTTTCTCCGCCAGATTCACTGCGGCCATCGCAAAGGGATTCTAAATCATCAGTATCAGATTCTATTTGCAAAGGCGGTGATTTATTCGATATCGTTATAGATGGCATCATTATGGGTTCAGGTACAACAGTTTTCGGCCTCAATTGCATTAAGTATCTTGCTCTTCGTTTAGATTCGTTAGAATCTGTGCTCATGTATCCGGAGTCTTCGGTTTTGTATAGTTTTCTTAAATCTGTTCTTCGCGATCTGGTTCTGGCTAGTCTACGGCCAGATCGTCGAGCGTTGAGGTTCTCTGCTCTTGAGTATGGAGGGAACCGATCTCTTTCTTCTAATGCTCGCCGTCTTTCGCCAGGAGGACTTTCTCGAGTTGGAGTACAGAATTTAGGAGACAGATCCGAACCGCGTCGCTGTTTTGGAGGAACCGGAGGCCTTAACTCTTTTTGTCCAGCGACTTGTCGTATCAGATCCGGAGTCTTCAAAGAATCGACGAATCTCGATATTTCTTCGTTTCCGTATGGAACGCTACCACGTCTTTCGTAAAATGATAAGCGCAAAGAATCGTCCTGTATCTTCGTTTTAGCTTCGTAGATTTGCCTCAGACTACCGATCTTTCTTGTGAATCCTACATCAGGAGACTTATTTTGATTATTTTCAATTTCAGTAAATTTATGTTTGAAGCTTCCACCTGATTTTAGAAGTATCTTGTCGACCCGTTTCTTACTCTCGTGCTTTGGTTTTCTGTCAAGTGTATCTGGATCGAAATCTTCCTTCACGTTACGTCTGTTTTCAACTGGCGACCCACGCACTTGAATAGTTAAAGCTCCTGGAGTAGGCATATTATTGTACAATGGCTCCATTGTATTAATAAATACTTCGCTCACAGGAAGACTGCGGTTTTCATATTCGGAATCTACTGAATGAGTGCTAGACACTTGATAGCCATCAACTGCTGTTCTTACATCACGCCAACTGCGGGACAGTCTTTCACGAGCATCGTGTATATTTGTCTGGTAATCTATATCTCTATGGGATATTTCAGGGCCACAAGCTAGAGAGAACCTTCGTTTTTTGAGTAAATTATTCCTTTCTAAACTGTCAAAATCGATGAACTGCTCACGTCTACGAGTATCAGTGAGTAAGTTATCATCGCTGAAATAATGTGAATCCGCTGCTAAAACTGGAATAACAATTTTAGGAGCGATAGGCGCAATGGTTTCGGTTTTGATTTCTTCCAGTTCCTTGGGTTCAGCTCTGCGGCATTGATTTAACTCACGTATGACGGCTTGCATTTTGACTTTGACTTCTGGTGGTATAGGTACTTCTTCATCCTTTGGTAAATCTGGTGGCATGTTAGGTGGAGGAGGCGGTGGAGGCAGTCTCTTTCTGACACGCCTAGTGCCATGACTGGGTGGACTTCTTTTATCAAGGGTTACCATAGTTGGAGCTTTAATTTTTGGTTCATCTTTTGTACTTATATCTTTACTGTTTACAGTTTTACTAACTATATTTTTATCTTGTTCCCTTCGGACTTCCTTCCTTAACTGCTGTTCTCTAATGTGAGGAACAGCATGTAAAGCTTCTTTCAAATTTGATTCCGTTATTTTCAACGACTTTGTTTCCTCAGTTCGAACTGGTTCAGGGCTATGGCGGCTTGTATTTTCTGCCTTTGTTTCAATAACTCTCGGAGTTCCACTGACTTTAGCCACTGATTTGACAGGTCTCGTTGTAGCAGGCGGCAATGGCACATCGTCTAACCATTTACGAACAATCTTCTGCTTGTAGTCATCACTAACGCAAGTTTTACATGAATTTGACCTGACCAAGGCCACAGCTTTTTGTTCTTTTTCGCTGCTATCACATCCTGGACATCCCCCACAGTGTACAGCTCGTCGGCTATTTTCACGTTTGAGACTGATAGCACTAAATCTTCGGCCTCTTCGCGCACAAGGAATATCCCAGCCTAGATCAATTGTATGATAGAGCTCTTCTTCTGGTATGTCTGACAAAATTGGAATGAATCTTTTTGAGGTCATCTTTTCTTTAGCGATTGCCATTACTTCTCGAATTTTGACCAGAAATTCTAAAGCAGCTGGAGGAGGATTCTGAAAAATAATTCAAATGTAAAATTTTCTATGAATATGGCAGTAGTTCTTAAAGAGATACATAACAATCATTGAAATTACCTTTAAGTGCTCAGCTTCAAAAAACACTGGGTTAAAATACAATTTTCTCCTTATTGCAGGCTCTCCGTTGGAAGGTGGTGGTTGATTTACTGAATTATTTTCCTCTTTGTAGTCCACAATAGACAAGTCCGAATGGGGAGCCCTCTCAAAAGTATCTGGAGATGCAGAGCGTCTTTGTAAGCGTTCTGTCATGCGTTCTGGAGTTGATGTAGCTCTTATAGAGGGCCTCACTGGCTTCTTGCGACGGCTGTTGTGGACCATGGCTGATACAATGTTTGGGTTCATTTTCTGAAACTAAAATTGCACAATAAAATATAAATAATCTTTGGTGAACACCACAAATCGGTCTAGTGACATTTCAAGAACAAAAGCTGTGTTTGATTTAAACCTTTTGTGAACTGTATGAATCAACAGTCTCTTCGGTACGTTCACTGACATCGGATAAACCAGCATCATTCAAAAAATCGCCATCCAGTTTCATTAACGGGTTTGTTTTCATTCTCTGTGAACACGTCAATTATTTAAAGTTCAGATGCCTCATAAAATCTACTACTACCGACTAAATCAATCGCTTTAAAAATAGTTCTTACCATGCTATCCATCCCTATTCTAGAGTCTATTGTGGACCCATTATCAGTAGAATTGGTTGTGGAGAAATTCATTTCAGGGTCTTTTTCCTTTCTCTTCTGCCTTTGCTTATAATGTACGTAGAAAACTATGCCGGCTGCGTAGACAAATACCAGCATGAGGACGCAAACGCCAATAGCTAAGGCTTCTAAAACGCTTAGACCTTGGCTTTGAGTCGCTGGTTCTGCAGTCACAGGTTCTCCAGCATGAAAAGGTATTGAGCGGACGTCTGTGAAAAAAAATATGGCTTATGTAGACGTAAAATTGTGGATTCATAGAATATTTAAACGAAATGCATACTGAGCTGCTCCTGGTAAATTTTTAGCGGAATTTAGTTATTTTATTCAAAAACTAATTTGGTTTTTCTTCGACCTTTATCTGACTTTAATTCCTACAAGGGAGATGAACCCTTCAAATCTTCTCATCATCTGACTGTGATAAAGAAAAAATCCTCAATTCAACCGCCTTCAACCGTGAAACATAGCTAATTAGGAAGTGTCAAAGAACGTCTCATCCAAAATGCCATACTTTATGCGACAGATTTAAAAACTGATTGCAGATGGTAACTAACTATAAATACAAAAAATAATGAGAAACGTGATGAGTCACGGATTTTAACAATACCTCTTTAGATAGAGTCATACTCACCAATACTATGAGAAGCACCAGCCACACGGAAGGCAGCACACGACGCAGCAAGCCGCGTGGGCGTGGGAGCCGAGCACAGCACGTGCACCGCCACCAGGCGACCTTCCAGACGGCTGTGCAGTGCCGTTGAACCACGCCACTGAGAGGAAATTGATTATTCAATGAACCAATGACCCATCATTGTTTACAGTAAAATCATAATGTGGGTTTCTAAGGAATTTTGACGAGGTTTTAATAAAGACCTGCGTTTAGCAAACATCGTTCCTGATCCCTGATATTCATTATTGATACTTTGAACAATTGGTCTGCAGAGATTTGGTAGCGACAAGAACATGAAATTAGTTTTGTTTGAGACGCCTATAGATAGAGCTTTCTTGCTTACTTTAGCTTCAGTTACTTAAATTTTTTGGAGGACACATACATGTTTGAGTTAATAGGTTCTTTACATACATACACAAATCACGTCTATATCCCTTACGGGGTAGACAGAGCCTGAGGAAACAAGTCCTAAAGGCCACGTTTAGCATGATTGTAGGCGTATAGGTGGAAAAAGGGATCAAAATAGTGATGGGCTGCTAGCCGCATCGCCTATAACAAGATTCCTAAGTATTTCGCCCATTCCCTCTATGGGCTTTTACCATCTGCGCGGGACGAGAAGCAACTGGTACATTCTATGTTTTTCCTTTGAGAAAGTTCACCCTTTTGCGGTTGCTTACCTAAATCAAAGATAATAATGTTTAACTGTCGACATATCCGTTTTTGGGTCGATAAGCCACCCGCAATTAATTACTTTGTTATATTAATGTCATCGCGGTCTTTTAATATTCACTGCCGCCAAATAAGTATAAGCATTCGTTAAGTCGCAGACCCGCTGATGCCTGCTGGTTTGATACAAGTTATCGCCGTGAAAACATCTAAATGCGGTGTATCTGGTAGGATTGTACAAATTGCTCCTTGACGCCTAAGTGTTTATCTGAGAATTCATCACAAACGAGCTGCATTTCATGTACCTTCAACATTCGCAGGCCGCAATCCTTTGCTGTCCGATTGATGCCACCTTAATAACACCTTGCTAAAGATACCGCCACTAAAATTTTGACTGAAGATATCATCTTCACGCCGTGAAATGTTTGGCCGTATCTGTTCCGTACCAAAAAATCTTTATTTCAAGCTCTTTTATTTGTAGCTTAATTTGTCTTTACTATGTTTAAACATAGCACATAGAGACGTTTGTGCAGAGCTTGTTGATGATAGATACATTTCTAAGAAAAGTTGGGTACAATGTTTTTAATTAATTCATTAACTCGTCTCACGCCAAGACTATAAATAAAGACTCCGAAACACCAATTTCCTTAAATTAGCATAATTATCGAAAAACGTGAACCAGAAACTCCACTTGCCCTAAAATTGGATCATATATTTCGATAATCTGAATGCATAAATTTTGGTATAAATATATGTACCGTGTAGATTATGGTTCTGTGACATATCATTGTCAGATGCTAAATGACGATAGGCTTTTGCAATTGAGATGGGATCGGACTTGATGTGACATATCATAAGATTCATAAGTGTGCCTAGTAGCTCAGGTTAACTCGTATTTCTGGATTAACAAGTGAACATTTTGCTTACTCGGTAGGCACCTATTTGTGGAAGAATTCCGGTCCACAAATTGTGTATTAGCGGCAACATCTCATGATGCAGAGACATTATGTGCATGGTTAGCTTGCGGTATATTGTGTATCTCATGTCAATATCTAAAGAATACTCAAACTGTGCCTTCATCACGCTGATGTAAACGAAATAAATATTAGAGGGAAGTGAATACGTAAACAGTTAAGAAGGTTGCGTGTTTTATATTATCCAATAATAAGACCGCAATTGAAATTTTACCCTGGTTGCTGTCACATTGACCATCTTTATAATATCAAACACGTTTACCCGCTTATCTTCATTGGGTACCTTATTTTATCCGGATTTAAATTTAGCCAATTTTAGCCACGTATAATCTGAATCATAAAGCTGTCATATTTATTATCGATTATCAGTTTTTGTTACGCTCACATTTTATTAATTTAATATTTACTTCTGCGTCCTTGTCGCTACTACGTACAAAGGACCACTGTTTTTAGCATTTGGATACCTACATCTTTTACTAATGGGCCACGATGGCCAATGATATTTAGAGGACATATTCCGTGATCGTCTTTGATTACCTGTAGTTGACTATCATCGGATAGCTGTATACAGACACGCATAAGTATACCGAACTCGTGGCCACACAGCCGCCAATCCTTTACTCATTTAATGCCCATCGTAATAGAGAGGAGGATCCATTAAAAGTTATTACAAAGTCTAATAAAATTACCTGCAAAAAAGTGCTGCCCTCATCCCGGTACAATCCAAACGGCACGTCATTGTCCATAAGGTCCCGCAGGGTAACCCATCCGGACGGGGAGAGGTACTGCGCACTAGTAACTGCGCACACCGCGTCTTCAACGTCTGCAATCGAAGGGATATTTCAACCATGTTTATAACTCCGGTATGGTCTAGTGGCTAGGATACCTGGCTCTCACCCAGGAGGCTCGGGTTCGATTCCCGGTACCGGAATAAAATTTTGGAGATGTTTTTAACCTTTTTTTCTATTGTTGTAGTATATTTTGGCTTATTTTAAGAAAATTACGTACCCGTAAAAACAATTTCTTTCGAAGGGTACATTATTTGTCCCTTCAACGGCAGGAATACTAAAGGAATCTGCGGCTTGGTCGCACCCCGGCCGAAACTCGCCATGAGGCATTCTGAAAATAGACAGCGGATTTAGAACTTGGCGTTGATTGTCTTCAATTTTGTGTTAATTATAGACGATTTTAGTAAGACACATGTATCAACAATAGAAAAATGCATTGATATTGAAGATAGAAATAAGGTCAGGTATCATTTAAAAACAAATCGCTGAGTACCCAACAAAACACACCCTGTAGCGAATCTCGTTACCCAACCTGTTTGATAAAAATGTAAAATCTATACTGAGCCTATTACTACGACTGAACTACGACCTAGCATACAATTTAGAGTCACATGAGCTAATGAACGATGCATTATTAATATATGGCGAGCAATCACTTGTAACCTCTGGAGTTGCACTTTGTTGTATGTTGATTAGATAGGTCGCGTAAAGCTATACCTTCATTGTCATCTTACCATTGAATTGGACTGTACGATCCATTTAATGTCTCCTTAAACGTTTGTGAATTCATTTGCTTGTCTTTTCTGGATACCATTTGGAAGAGACGAAAAATGATATGAGTAAAGTAGAGGTAAGTGTAGCGAGAAGGTGACACAACAACACAATTTGTACGTGGTGCCTACCTTGGGGACGCCACACAGCACGCCCCAGCAGTTCCTAATTTTCTTTCTCTGTTTGAATAAAACTAATTAGGTGCAAGTAACAGCGAGATGGGGATTTGACGTTGTTTCAAAGAAACGGGGCCATCGAAGGACGATGTTCTCAAAAGAACAGTTTGTTTGTTCGCTTCCTTCTACAGGATCAGCAGAGTACCTAACACGTCGTAGAGCTCCGATGTACTTTGATGTGGCGTGTTTATCCCGCTCCGTAGGAGATACTAGTGAACAACGGCAAATGCTTCGAGACTTGCGATGTTGAATTTGATAATTACTGCTGCTGATCTTGAAGAAGTAGAAGATCTTGAAGAAGTAGAAGATCTAGAAGAAGTTCTTTTGAGAACATCGACCTTTGTTTGAAACAATGTTAAATCTGTCTGTCACCTACTTAGGCATAAGGGGTCGTGCCAATGCCGAGTGTATTACCGTCGATGTGGTTGACGCATATCCGCTGGTCCTCGCGGAAGGCGGGCGTGTCGCGGCCGCACTGGCAGACGCAGCCCTCCCCGCCCATCGGCAGCGCCGTGCCGTGGGACACCTCCATGCACCGGGTCATACCGCATTCAGCACCTGGAAATATTAACAAAAATTGACTCAACAATTGTATTGTATTCCGATCCGGCCGAGATTTACTTAGTGCCACATAACTAATGTAGACTCAACGAGGTTTACCTGGCTAGATTAGTGATCTAATTTTATATCAGATATGTACCTAATTATTAAGGAACCAAAACCAACTCGAAGTACAGAAGTAACATTGAAACAGCTTCTAACTTTACTTATTGACCATGAAAAGCTGCTCTACTAAATTTGAAAAAAAAAAAGTTTTTGCTAGAAATTTCATTATTAATACAAGCTTTTTTTGCTGACTATACTTGAATTGCCAACCGTCCATAATTGCTAGTCTAAACAATTTTCGATACTCACTGACGAGAGCAAAAAGATCTCCTGTAGCGAATCTCGTTACGTTTGCCAGCGCCACCTCTCCGCCGGGAGTGGAAGCACTCGACGCGCCGACCGCCATCAACAGAAGCAATACTAACGCCATCTCTTATTAACTTCGAGCACCGAATCAAACGCACGTTCCTGAAGTCATTTTCTGTTTATGACTAGATGGCGTCTGACTCTTTTTCTGTTTCGGGTATCGATCAGGCTGCTTATGAGCATTCATTTTGAGGCTATCGTGTGATCTGTGAAAAAAAAGACAGACATTCTATTTATTTAATTAACTTACTTAGTTAAAAAAAATTGTTATCAACTATTGGAAATTTACTCTTTTGCCTTGCAGATAGAGTCAAATTCCATGTTAAATGAGGCTGTCTTATTCATATACTCCTACATATGGGCTCAAATTTCGCCTGTACTAAAAGTTATTGATCCTGTTTAGAATTTCGTACCTAGTCAAAAAGGCAGAAACCCTTATATATAAGCTCTGAGACTATTAGTGCTTGCCGACAATTGTTTATACTTTTTCGTGTTTAGAAATGGTAATACATAATTATGTTGATAGAATAGAACTAGCTTAGCCAGTACTCGTATTAAGCTTACTGTAAAGTTCACAAAGAAGGGGATTTTTTATGACTCTAGCTTAGTAGAGCCGAAACTGCAAATAGGTTAGTGCCGCTTGATATCTCATTTAAAATTAAAATGTGCTTAAAATAATGTATTTTAAGATTAATCATCGATGTTAGTTCGCAAAAATTGTCATTTTAACTGAATCTGAATAAATATTGATATTAATCCTCTTATTCATAAAAAGTTACAAAACTTGTTATAACAAAATGAACAAAAATCAAAATGTCAATGTTGCAAATAGATACCTCTGAATAGGTTCTTAGACTAACGATCAAGTGGGTCGGCTGATGGTAAATGACCACCACGTATAGACACCCGCAACAGCAGAGGACTGCAGATGCTTTGCCAGCTTAGAGGGCTAAGATAACTTAACAAGGAGATAATGAATTCCGTTTTCTTAACCTCTGACCCTCGGTCTGCTTAGCTCAAGTTACCAAAAAACTGGTCACGTAATCCCCTACGAACTTTGAACTTTCAATCCTCATTATTAAGTTACATATGTATTATATGACTTTTTAATGTTAACGGCCGTCGTGCTTATAAAAATCAAAAACAAAATAGCAAACGTAATCAATATTCATGCGGGCGAAAAATTCAGTTATCACGCCACTTTCACAAAACTTATACCAACGGCTTATAAATTATGCATGCAACATCTACACATCTGAAATATATTTTAGACACTAAAACGTACCGGTATTCTAGTTTTTGGAAACGGGAAAGGTGTGCCGAATTGATAAACCATAACAAATGGATGTAAAACTACACATAGAACGTAAAAGTTTATGTCTTATCCAAATACAACTAGGATTTCGTGACTTACAGATAAAATTATGTTAGCTGACATTACGAAAGGTTTGAAATACAGTTAGGGCTCCGAAAGTCGGAGCATGAATAAAAGTTAATAGGTGCCATTTTTTCGGTAAATGTTTTGTGATTTCAATGTCTACAGGTACCAAAAGAACATTATAGTCCAATTATTCAGAGCCTCCTCGTTTTTGAATTCGGTTATACCTAAGTAGTAAGAAGGTCAGTAAACTATTTATTGTACGCAACACAATAACCAAGTAAGAATGTTATCCCTATTATTTTCCAGTTACCTTGATTCAAGGGAGGAAACTTAATAAAAATAGGAAAGTAATTAGTCGAATCGGTAGGTACCTAACAATAAATCAGTAAGTCGGATAACGTACGAGTATAATACATATATATGTATATCTCACAAGTAGCCTACTCCTACTCATCGGGATGTAAATTATATGCGTGTATTTTGTTAAACTAGCTTAATATTATCCAAAGTCCAAAGAAATCATATCAATGCCATAAATCTTCAAAACCATAGTCTAGAAAAATTCAACACCGACGATCTTAAACATAACCGCCCCACGCAATCCAATAAAATAGAGATTTAAATAAAATATTGAAATTGTAATGGAATCCCATAAATAGTGTTTATCGCAATTTAAAAGAAGCCTATCTCCTTCGGCAACTGCACCTTGTTTTAGAAATACGAGGCGGTAACAAAAGATGACAGATAATGGCTGCGCATACATTAACACTAATCTTGTCGATTTGTTGGTTCGTCGCTAACATCGATATTTACGACGCGGGTCGCGGGTCGGGCTACTGCATTGTTGTTTTTGTGCCTCTCTTTTATTCTGACTTGCTTTGTTTGACATTATAATTAAGCGTGGCGACCACCACATTGATTGATTTCAACACCTGTTTAGAACGTCTGACAGTTTGTTTAAAAAATCTGTTAACAAGTTGATTTCACCTTTTACTCTCATGATATTATGCTAATGAAAAATACTAATTTGTAGTTTGTAGGGCAGCTCATCAAACCTTCGTTAACGGGACTCGTAACGTACCCATGCAAAGTTTCTATTTAAAAATAATTGCTTTGGAACTAATAAGTAGCAACGGTCATTAAGAGGTTCAAGAGTTCAAAGCGCGGCAATATAACCACGAATAAATTTTATTCATAACGGAAGCTATAAAGCTTATTGATACACTTTGGTCGAGATAATGTAACTTTTGTCGGGATTATTAAAAATTCTTGAATTAATTATGGACAACAATGGAGCCTCTGGGACGCTTCTTTTCAGTTAGCTTTGCAGGCAGCCAAACGAAAGGTCGTTCACGTATTGTAAGTATTATATTAATTACGGTCAGAGGCCATTTATATTCGCAAGAATCTCACGGGGTCAAAGTTCGACTTAATTTAGTTTTTGTGGCTCTAATTCGACCTAATGAAGCTCCAATTTTCATGGGCTGTATCACTACCAACCGTAGTTTATGCCGTTCCGATTACTTCCGAGGTGCCGTATCGGCTCTCAAAAAAGCCAGACTTCAAATGTTTTTTTGCCGACAAACAGACGTGTTCCGTTAAATCCAACAGAATCCTCACAATCATTTGGTGTGGCTCAACGATGCCAATTACCGTTTCATGTCAGATGTTAAGCTTTATTAAATTTAAGTCATAACTTAGTCATAATGTAAAAATAAATTTTGCCGTAAGTTAGGATTTCAAATTCGCTAGGAATAACTGATATACCTAATGAAATAATATTTTTGGCGTAAGTTAGGATTTCAAATTCACTAGGAATAACTGATATTGTCAGTCAAGTTAAGTGCTCAAAATGAAAGCTAAACCTTCAATTTATGCCATTACGCAGACATCTCGATAGAAACCTAGGAATTCAATTCAGCAATCATTCAAACCAGTAATACACACCGAGCATTACATTCTATACACATTCGTAGAGACCCTTTCTCACGATTATGGCACCATTGCCCGCTAATTGGTAGGCAAAATATTTATTAGGCTATTTATCAATTGCTCATCGCAAGTAATTAATAGCAGTCATTATTTTTAGACATCCTCTATCCGAACATCAATAAATTGCCTCGCACCGAAATTACATCTCATCTCTCTTTGTATTTTCACTTTTATTTCAAAGAACCCGCCTAAATAGCAGGTGCTTATCGGCGAATAAATTAATCTTCTAAATACATGGTGATTGTATAGTACTTAATAAACGTTTTTAAAATGTAATCTACCTATCAATACATATATAAGTAGGCACTGAAACCTGTCAAAATTATTATGATACGGTGCTTTAAGTGTAAGACAGCGCGAGTGTGCGGAGTTTCTTAAAATTATTGTTGTAATATCGCCTAATTGGTGTTTTGGCAAAAGTTTCATTGATCATTTTCAAGTTTAAAACTGTAATAGATTGCTTTTAAATATTTTATGACCATGCACGGGTATACTATTACTTATTAATTCAATGGAAAACTTAAGTGTTTAGAAATTCAAAACGCGGAAAAACGACATTTCATATGCGCAAATATCTTCATAAATAAAGTATAGGAATGCTCGAAACTTCGTTACTTTATGTATTCGTTGAATGTATTAAAGATGGATGAGCAGCACCCGAGAGTAGAGGTGTATAGGAAAAATATGTAAATGTGCAACTAATAATATATTTGACATCTAAATCGTCACGATACGAAAGTTACGCTACGTTAAACTGTAACCTCATATGACATAGATACTGTGAATTATTTGTTTGACAACATGTTAGGGCCATTTTGTGGCTCAAAAGTAGAACTTCTGATGAATTAAATATTAACGAAAGTTGAAAGCATATCATATCATAGTGGGGTTATCCGTCCAGTCAACCAGGTGTGAAGACATTTACGAGACAATGTTTTTTTTTATTTATGCATTACAGTCAAGAGGTCAGAGATTGAAATTTGTTTTGCTAGTAGAAAACTAACTATAAACGACTTTAAGAGTAGAAAACGATAGCTGATATGGTATTCAATGTACACGTGACATTAAAATGTTATTACCTACTTACTTAGAAAGACTTGGACCTCAATAAAATTAACATCGTAGACCGCCTACCTGTAAAGAGCCCATTTGACCACAGGGGGCACTTTTTCAAAAATGGATATCTAATCTTCGATATCAAATCTATCATGATTTTACATATCTAGTTATTGTAATGAATACAATTGTGAGAGCACAAAGTAAAAGCGGGCTCATAAAAAGCACAGATTTTCGTTATACCTTTGGCCAAATCGAAAGGCTGATTGCAAGTTTTGCAACAGCGCAAAGTTAAAAAGAAAGTGCACTGATTCTGAATTACCCTTAAATGACACAGTTAATACGGAGCGGGGCTATATCTTCTTGCTAAATTTCCGCCTTTGGATGCGTTAAAATATTCTGATAATCACGTAATCACTTGGTGTGGATTAAATATGCTTTCAAAACATAATCGGGTATTATGGAATTCAGATCC
The DNA here is from genome assembly GCA_949127965.1 of Pandemis corylana. Taxonomy (NCBI): domain Eukaryota; kingdom Metazoa; phylum Arthropoda; class Insecta; order Lepidoptera; family Tortricidae; genus Pandemis; species Pandemis corylana. Next base: position 7,644,596 of record OX421867.1, on the reverse strand, counting down.
TACAGCCTTGTGCAAGAGAATAATTGCACGATTGAATTTCCGCTTCAGAACTAGAAATCATCTTTCAGCAACAAAAAAATTACCGTTAAAATGAACGTAGGTATCTAAAATATAAATAAAACCCATCTGATTTATGGAAACGTAGGAAGCCGTCGCATGGAACTGTAAAAAGCATTTTAAACACTGCTATAACCGTTGCGTTATTTGAAACTGATTGAGTGTGACGCTATCGGATGTATGGGATTTTATTGCCATACACGATGAGATGAGATGACTTGAAAGATATTTTAATTCACCCAACTGATTAAATTTAAAATAAGTAGAAAAAAACATCCTTATACATGTATAAATATACATTTTAGCACTTACGTTTGCTCAACACAGACAAAACATGCGTTTTGCTGTAAGCTGTTCGTAACTTAAGGGAGAAAGTGAAATAATTAACACAAAATCTTAACGTGACCTAAGTTTTTAAAGGACGGGCATCTGGGTATATGAAGTATGTACAATACTTGTAATAAAAACGCATAAAATGTTTCATCTACACAGCACGTGGACGCCATTATCCTAGATACTACGCGAGCGGTCCCATAATGTAACTACATAAATAGATTGTAATCATCATAGCCGCTCTCTTGATTATCCATAATATTACAATCCTATGTCATTAAAGAAATATTTATAGATGTGAATAAAACAGGAGGAAACTGTTTTAGTGCTTTCTTGCGAGAAAAAGTGTTTTTAAATCGCTGTAAATGCAACGATAATTAACACTTCTTTTAACGGAAGGCGTAGTGCTGGTAGGCTTTATGCTAGGCGCAAGAATGCGGAAAACCATTATTGTGCTGTATGTAAAAAAACAATTGTGGGAAGGTGATCCTGGGGAAATGGGGAAGACCATCCAGAGGTAGACGTGCGGGAGATATAGTGAATGAAACTAAACTGAAATCACGTAAATAAACCAGCTTGCGCCTGCGGCTGAGCTCTCGTTTCTGAACGCCGTTCTTAGTAGGTACTCGTACGCCTTTATCTTTTAATATACAGCGTGTAAATCCAATACAAGCTAATATTTAAATATGTACAGGACCTAAGAAGTATATTTAGATAACTTTTATTTAAAATTACAACGTAGAAATTTGCCATTCAAAGTTATTCAGCCCGCAATGTAGAGTTAATATTAATTTTAAGTAAGGATCATTGACAGTTACTTGTCAGCTGTTTGAATATCTTGTTGTGATAGTTACGTCATGTTTGCGTTACATCGCTGCTCGGGAATTTGTCAAAAAATGATTACAGGCTTTCAAATAAGTGTGACTTGAAATATACCGTTAATTAATTATTACGCCACTAAACCCTATGACTGGTTTAAGTCTTTGCTCGTATTGGATACTCACGCTGTATAAATAGGACATCAAAACCAAGCACAGTTAGTGTTACGCATTAACAAAGGACGCTGCTAGCTGCCAATTTAAATTGCATAAAATTTTCCCCCTATTATCAAATCGTACAATGTGTAATTCCATAGTTACGCCTTGATAGGAGGTGTGCTTACTATGTGGAGCGTTACTAAACTTGTCTAACAAGTAGGTACCTAAAACTGTGCATTCTGATTGCATCTTTATGCAATTGTTGACACTAATAAAAACAAGCTGACATGAGAATGCGGGTTAAAAATACAAACATTGCTCACAATTTGACCATGAAAATGAAAAGCGCTGGATGGGCATGAAATTGTTGTTCGTTAGTGATGGTTTTAACGAAAGATTTAATGAACTGTTAGTGGAAAGGAAAATAATAAAGGGGTGAAAACAAATTGAAAAGCAATCTGACTGGGCGTAAAAATTTGTAATTGCTTAGCAAATTCGATTTGAAGGCGTTGATTTAAACTATCCACAGCCACGAATTACTGTGAAAACGGTCTGTGGGTATCGGTCCAATATTGCTCTCATCCGGTTATAGATTCCACCTATGCATAATTACCTACCTACGACCAAGCATTTAAATTTAGATTTCGATACGGAAACATCTGCTAAAGTGTGTCAATTATGTGTAGCTGGTGAAATATTGGTAAAAAGTAATTCCGAAAACGATGTCAAAATTTGCATCTGCGACAAATTCGTTTTGCTTTAATTAGAAGAAAAATGTCAAGATGTTTATAGACGTCATAAACATAAGTAGTAAGGCTTTCGCAAAACCTAATACATAAACATAATTTTGCAGGTCTCTGTCAAAGTTGTCGTGTCTAAACTTACTGTAAATTGGTTATTACGTCACGTATCTTTGAAATTGCCTTGAATGTACCGGAACGAAATGGACGTTGTGGATGTGCCGTCTATTGGTTCGATTTTGCAGTTATTTTTAAAATTAGTATAGGTACATGATTGTGGGCGTAAGGGTAAAAAATACATTATGTATATGCGTTTTCTTAATAATAACTAATAACTAATTTAGGAGCATCTCGCTGTTCGTGTACAAAATATAAGCTTTCGAGAACCTAAGCTTTTTCCACACTATTTAGATTTTTTCTGATGTATGTACGTACCTATAAACATAATGCCTCACATTATGGACGATCTACTCTGTCCATTATTTAGCACAGGATAAAGTTGAACTGAAGATCCTTTTCATTAACCTAAAGCCTTTATCGATTCTCAGCAACCTATGACTTTATACAAGGTCCCACGGGATAGCACACTCTCCAAGTCTCCACGTGAGTCAAAAGGAGTTATTAATGTGAAACTCCATCACGCGTTCATCTCGCCTGAGGACAGACGTGACTGCCGGCTGTTGAGGGCTACGTTTCCAGAACAGTCGTGGGAAAAATATTTTTAAACCTAGATTTTAATATATTTTCTTGGAAAATGCAGTTGTCAAGTCACTAATATAGAAGAGCGTAATTTCAAAAATCCTATGACGTTTTTTTCCCAATTTTGATTCCATGGTTCAAAAGTTAGTGACTTTTTAAAGTACATTATGTCCATATTCAGGTAGGTACCTATTCTTTTTTCTGCAAAGTTTCTTGCGGCGCCTTTTTCAGCCAGGTAAACGAAAAGGGGATGAAACTGTAAGGGTTTCGTTTTTATTACGTTGGTTACAGAATCCTAGAAATTATTAACGTTATGCGACAAATACCTAATTGAAGTACCTATTAAACCTTACGTTTAATTTTCAATGGCCAATTAGGAATAACGTTCGCGCGTCTATTACTAGGTACTCTAGGAAAATGTAAGGTATTTGCCAAGACTGTTTATAATAATTAAATAATTACTTAATGCACTACAGAATGTATTGATGACAAGTGATGCTTGCACGGAAGATAAACGACACCTGAGAACCAAGAGGGTAAGAAAGGCATAATAGAATTACATAGACGGGCTTGTATCGAGTTTATTGTGCAAAAACATCCGATCCCCTTTCTCAAGACGGGATAATCACGTCTCAGTCGATTGTTTAATCATACTTACTATACAAAATGAAGCACGCATCACTCAACACGCGGTGGCTATATTTTTGTGACTGAAGAACTTTGTAGGAACAATATGTTATTAACTGAATATGTTAACTGTTTGACAATACAACGAGGTAAGTAGTAAAGTTTTGAAACGATTGGCTTAGGTGTCTAAGTACAAACACAATGAAGTATAAATAATACAGCTGAAATGAAGTAAATCGTAGTGACGAATGATACAAGTCTATTATGTTAGGGAAACTTACTTCCATATTTTTAGACTTCAATCTTGTTTTGTGAACGATATTTAGTGAATATTGCGATGTTTCAAGTTTATTGCCACTTGAAAAGATGCTCCTAATTGGTTTTCTGTGGGTTAGTTTTGCAATTAATCTGTATTTAGGTACTTCTTTAAGTAGGTATTCAGGGATTTCGGTCTTATAGGTAAAAACTAAGAAATGTAGGTAATATATTCTCCGATTAAGCATTAATTGTATGCTTGTGTTACCATAAGCACTTGCTAAGATCCACGTTTAGTTGGCAATAAGAATAAAATGCATTTTCATAAAAGTAACTTTTACTTACACGCGGTTGTTTCGCTTGGATTTTATGATAAGTATGGTCTAGCTGGATCTTATCGTCATCTGGGGTGTTAACTATGCCTTCATGTAGGTACACCGTGTCGTTTTAAATATACTTATACATACATAAGTAGCAGCAACGATTTGAACGCATAAACGAAAAATCAATTTTTAAGATGTTGTCACTGAGTAGATTTCCTTTTAGGGTTCCGTTCCTCAAAAGGAACTCTTTTATGATCACTTTGTTGTCCGTCCGCTGTAAAGACCCTTTTACTTGGGATCGTGTGAAGTTATAAAGTTGAAATAAATACCGAATACTTAGGTCTACGGTTCCTTGGACAGATTAGCGGTTTCTACAGCGATTTCTCAGCAACTTGCTGAAATCGCCGGACAAATAACTAGTGGTAAGGGCCTTTAGAATCTAAGTTCAACTCGATCAATCAAGAAATTTTAAATTTGGTATGGAGGTGGCATGACTAATGAATTTAATCTAAAAATCTTTCATTTTTTATGTCTGTCTGTCTATGTAAGATACAAGGTGTGTATTTATTTTGAAATATTTCAGCAGTTGGTTGAATCTGATTGAACACTCCTATACAGATTTTCATCGTTTTTTAGAATTCAAAATTAAGCCACCCCTTTGACGCCGCGCTGTATACTGAAAATCGACAAATGTATGGAAAAAAATGTCAAGCAAGTTTTTGAAACTAACCCAAACTACCGGCTGAAATATTCCGTATTAATTCAATACAATACAATACAAATACTCTTTATTGAACACCACAAATCAGTACAAAACAATACAGAAACAAAGAACAAAGTAGACAATAGGCGGTCTTATCGCTTAATAGCGATCTCTTGCAGACAACCAAAAAGCTAAATAAGTTGGAGACAGTTTAAGTAGGTGGCGGAAACAAATAGACAGGATAAACGCAGGGATAATAAAAACAACAGTACCAACATAAATATAATACATAGCTAAATAAATAAAATAAAATAATACATACATATACACAAAATTGTGAGAGACCTTGTATAAAATGATCTCACGCTGCCTATATTTTTCTTAAGAGCAAGGCTCTGCTAACACTGGATTTTATATTCACTTGCTGAATTTATACAGACCCCTTGGTGCGCGAGTCGCACTTGGCCGGTTTTTATTCGTTGAATGATTACAAATATGTACAGGTAAAGAAGTTACACAAAGTCACAGAAAAAAAACGGACCGGTTGCACTCCGGGAGTGCTGGCTGATGTGAAAACTAAAAGTCGTTGTGCACTTAAAAAAGAAAAAGAAAAAAAAACTTTCTACACGAGATTTGAACCGCACTGTTACTCCACCCCTTATACCACTAGGCCAAACGTAGCTTACGAGTGAGTGACGAAATCAACGTACGTACTGTCCTCCGTCTTACCTGACGCGAGTTTAACATTTTTTACCCATCCCAAAAAGTGCTCAACGCCGCTAAAGAAGTTTTCACTTCAAAAACAATCTGCGACCTACCTGATAGTACCATCTTGATTAAAATAAGCAACTCTAATAATAATAGTACAATAAAAAAAAACATTTAAAATCCCGGTGTAATAATTGGAATACAAAATACGTTTTTCTTAAAAAATAACATTAGGTATTTTTTTTACTTTACTGTACTTTATTTATTAGGTTATCGTAGTATCCCATTACCCGCAATCCTAATTAATAAATATAGGTATAATATCTACTTAATTTCAAGTCAATCCGACTACTAGAAAAGGGCCAAACACACCTACCTACATAAGTACATCCTAACACCGCAAGTTCAAAAAAATCTTGTAATTGTAAAACACATGTCATGCAATCAACTTACCACAATAACACCTTTCATCCTTTTTGTCCAACGACACCAACCAGCAAAATAAAACGCTTAACAATCCTGTATCATAGTCCAAGAACTATTCTTACACACATTAAAAAAACACTTTGTCAAAACCATAGACAATGTTTTCCCGCGCAATTTTCCGCGGCAACGTTCGAGACGACCGGCCCACGGGTGTAGAGTTTTCAATCTGCATAGAAACGCAGCCCGCTGCCCGTAATGCCATATCGTTCAATCCGGACCGTTCGGATCACAAAATTAATGAAATGAAACACGGTCAAAGCGTGTGATCTATTGACATAAAAATATAATGGCGACAGGGGCGCAGATTTGCTTAAATTATAATATTTTGGAACTAATTCTAACGCATTATAAATGATTTAAGGTGATATATTTTTGATTCGACACCAATTTGCAGTGAGTACCTACTTATTTATTTACTGCTTATATTTCGCTATTCAGTTTATTAATTTTATATACGTTTAAATATTTTTATATACGTGTCAATATATGGAACAGATTTAGCGATTAAATCGAGATTATTATTTTTCTGCGAGATGGCTTAAAAGTCTACGAAGCTTGTGTAAACACAGACTCAAATGGAAGTAATTAAAAACTTGGATTCGAACCAATCTCATTGTGAGTGAACAATAACTGTCACAAATCATATTGACTTTTACTGCAGTGAGAACGTTGGTCAGTTCATAATGGTTCGGCTGTTTATAAGAGAAAAAAAGGCGTTCTCAAAAATATATCAAGCCTCCTTCCTAATATTCTGTAACAGTATTATTCGAACACCTTTGAACCTTACCCTATGAACAATCAATTGTGTTTAAAACGATCGCTACGGGACGTTAAATGTACGTTATCTCTAACTTCGACAAATCTCTACTTAAATGGCGTCGTAAATCTTTACGTTTTGCGTAAATATACGAAACGATTTTACTCAAAATTGCCGCTAGACATATTAATGATTTCTATTTAGTGCCTCCATTATTTATCTTTGTTAATCTACTCTACGTATTAGAAACCGTTTTGTCATGCATTCTGACTTGGTTGTTGTGTATTGCTTTAAACTGTCGGATTTAATTATTGTCTGACTTTAGCGACATTGATGTATGTTAAGCAATATGTAGAGAGCTACGTTAAATACTGTTTCACTTAAATTTTTATGTATTTACGTGTGTACAAAGATTGATTGCCTATCTATTTGAAGATTCTGTGGTCCGTAACCGTTATGTGGTTTTCAAAAGTGGTAGTAGAAAATAATAATTTCATGGCTTAAATAATCGGCACTATGAAAATTCATGTTTGAAAGAAAGCCTTTGCTAGATACAGCTTCTGCGGTCTGACAAAATAAAATAAAAAGCACTTACTCGTTCTAAAGGCACTCTACGTCGTACTACGTAGGATCTCTACCAGCTTAACCAACTTATTAGTCTTCAAAATATAATATAACGAGGAAGTACCTAATGAGTCACATACAATACCTAAATTAATTAATACAACATGCATAAATTACGTCTTTATCCCTTACGGGGTAGACATAGCCCAAGGTAACAAGACCCAAAGACCACGTTTAGCATGATTGTGGGCGTAAGGATGAAAAGGGGAATCAAAATAGAGATGAGTTGCTACATCGCCTATAACATGATTCCTAAGATTTTGGCTCATTCCCTCGATGAAATTTTACCATCTGCGCGGGAAAAGAAGCAACTGGTACATTCTATTTTTTTTCTTTTCTCCCAGACCAGCATGGAAGGATCAATTAATTATAATATTTATTCCTATTTCCGACGTAGAAATCATCGTTACGGACGCGTTGATGTTTCATAACGCAATTTATAATTTTCATAACGTAATAAAACTTTACCGGAATATAAAGAAGATTTCTCTTGAATCATAAACTCAGTGGTAAGTTTTATCCAGTGGCGTATTGATTCAATTATCGTATGTAAATGCCTTGCTTTGACGGGTTAAGATGGATGTAAACGCAAGTGAATACAAAAGCATCATATTATACAAACAGCCACTAGTCCCCCGCGGTGCCTGTCTGTAACTTCGTAGTCAAAGTGTCTGACACACGGATACAAGGTTAAAGGCGTATATTTAACTTTTACTTATAAGCAAAAGAACTCTCGCGCTTAGACAACCCTTCACTAGCAAACAGGTAACAAAAACCACTGCTAGCTGCATAGTTTTTTTACACAACTGAAATGGGCATGATCTAGACTTAAACTACTATAAAGCTAAGTACACGTTGCGGATGTTTCAAGCTCAATTTGAAAATGTTTACACTGAGTCTGTAATAAACGAGATTAGGTCATTCTGGGAATCGGGTAATTCCGAAAATCAGCAGTAGTCCTATTCCGTTATAATAAGAGGTCCCATTTTGGAAGTAATTGATTACCGAAATGAGACTCTTATTACAACTAAATATAACTGATATCAATGATTTTTGGAATTATCCGATTTCCGAAATTACCCGGATACACTAACTAGATAATTTTTCTAATAAAATCGCACGTGACGTCAAACAGTAAATAATCCTAATTAAGCAGTCAAAAATAATTAGGTATGTTATCTTTTTCATATAGTTCATTACATACATACTTAAGCAAACCACGTCTTTATCCCTTACGGGGTAGACAAAGCCTTATAACAAGAGATACAGGCTACGTTTACCACGACTGTGTCTACACGTACACATGGATAGTTCATTATCTCGTACAATTTATAATTTATTTTACGTAATATGAGTCTTCCTATTAGTTTCCTTATAGTATTGCGGAAGGATTTGTAAGCATTAAGCAGAAACCAATTATAGAATAATCCAATAATTATAAAAGGCAAGTAATAATTTTAGCACATCAGTAAGCATATGCGCCAATGCGTAAGACTGTTTACTAGAGAAATATGCTGGTTGTTATTACCTACAACACTTTCATAGCGCAGATCGTAGCGTAAATAATTACAGTCGGTCACGCTGTCTCAATGCTCTTTAATGTATAACAAGGCACCCTGTCATGGTAAACACAAACAATTTGTATTCAATTAATCAGAAGAAACGAATTATCTTTTTTTTATATGATAGGAGGCAAACGAGCAAAGGGAATCACCTAATGAAAAGTAATCACCGCTGGCCATTCAAAAAAAGTTCTAACGTAGTTCCCAAATCCTCAGTATTTTATCACAGATGCTGTCGTTGTATTGTTGCCTGACCATAGTTACTATAGGTACGTGAATGCTCCGTTTATTTCGCTATGTTCGAGTTTCATGTCAAAGTGAACAAGCAGTGCATACTCTTCCTATAATAGGGAAGCAATACTTTGGTTAAATATTAATTATATGATTTTTCCTGATAATACAAATATTAATTTCCCACAGTGAACTTACAATATAGCGAATTTACTTTAGAACAATTTATGAACCTTCTATAGCGAATAGTAACGATTTGTGGCATTCAATGGGGATCTCTACCACCAGGGCAATAAATACTTACATTATCTCTTTACAGATTTATTCAATTCAAGTTCAGTTAACGTTAGAATATTAATATATGCCAATAAAGTACGTCAGGTTTCCTAACACCTTACTTTCCTTCATCACTACAGCATAAAGGCTATAGAAGTGCCGGACTTCACATAAATAAAGAACAGAGAAGCGCTGCCGTTTACGAACTTTCTTTACATTCGCGTCGACGTATAATTTGCCAGATAATTCACGTGTAATGAAAACCGGGATCACAGTATGACCTCCCATGCAGTAAAAGAACAGGAGATCAAGTTACCCACTTCGAGGGAAAGCCAATAATAAAAGCATCGTTTGCTTACATTACGATGTACCCTAATAACGTTTGAACCTCATAGGCAGTAAAGGTAAAAATGCCTTTACGTACTTAGTGTTTAATTTAGTACCCAGTTTACATGATCTTCTATTTAAGCGCCACGAATAACCATTCATAGCGGCTTATCACCTAGTCAGAAAATGCGTGTAGAGCACCAAACAGCAAACAGCAAAGCAAGTAGTAACTGATAACGAATATTTGGAAGATATTATAAATTGTACCTTAATAAATTTTAATTTTAAGAAATCTCAGGAGAGATTTTTCAATTCCTTAGTTAATATGATGATACCAGAGGCAATCGCTTAAAATATGACAACTAAGAGCTATGAATCCAACTATGTAAAACTTTAAAATAAAAGGCCTTTCTTGATGTCATAACGCGTAAACAATTTAACTTGCTTACTTAGTATTATGTTAAATTTTAATACCTCTTTACTGCATCAACTTTCATGCACGGTAACATGACATTTGATGTTACAAGTATTAGTCTATCAGCATACTTCTGACCAACTTATCCTAAGGAATAGGAATATGGGTAAGCATTCCCAACTCATATAACCATTTCATCGCCGAGTAATAACTGTTACTTCTTTTCTTAACACAAGTAGTAATAGTTCCATTCAGAAACTACAGTGCGATGATATTTAAAAAAGCCTTCGGGTCCATTTTACTGTCTCAGTCACACGCTTGACTCGGCTGATGATATCCGAAACCAGAATGTTAGTCTAGGAGCTCACGAACTGAACCTACTGTTTTATAAAAATGCATAGGTATATACGAGCATAATGATAATGAACAATAAAGAACGCTATTAATGATTTCAATTACTCCTTAGTAAGTTAAGTCAGTAACAGGATGGTAAACCATTATAGCAGTCATCTATCAAGGCGTCCATCAACACCGGCTCGCAAATGATCGCGTGCAAAAACCGGGCTCCACATATCTGTCACACAAAGAAACGCACATCGTCGCTTCTCATTGCCCTTTATGTAGGTATTCTTACTTTTTAGAAATCGTACAAAATGGCATTCTAACGCACTTGTAATCACGAGTGCACACTTCAAATTAATGAGTTAACTTTTACGACAAATGACGACAACATATTAACACTTGACGTACCAAAAAAGTAGTCAATTTAAAGACGAGGTACGTAACATATACATTTGAAATCTGTGAGAATCATACCTACCTATTTATTTGTAGTTTGTTGAATAGTGGCGCTAGCATCATACTCTGTGTTGTCAACCATCAACAATCACAGTATCTGCCATCTTTATTACACTTCTAAATTATAGTTTTCACACATTACCATTTGCTAGGAAACGCTGCTAACGTATGCCTTCCCCGAAGTTTTGAAGACAGCCATGAGAACAATGCGGCAATTCCATTGATTGCGATATACTAAGCTTACGACTTCCCGGAAAAGCAGCCGTTTTTCTCATCACACGACAGAACCATTTCCCTACATTTCACATTTAATATTTAAATCAATCGTCGATGCTCGTGCAGAAACTAGGCCTTCGGAAGTGATCTCAGTGCCGGTCTGAGCCAATTCACTTCTACTCATACATAGATATGGTCTGTCTATCCTTAAATGAATTTAGTTTAGCTGAAGAATACGTTAGCAGTATTGGTAGATTCGGTATGGTACCAAATTACTCAAAAGCCGTTAACTTTCTCTCTTTACTATTAGAATACATAATTTTTATGTTAAAACAGTAATGTGTACCCAAATCGTATCTTTAACCAGATTTTTATCGTTTAACCGGTATTAATCTTTGAATCGATTTAACTACAACGCAGCGGTATAGTATATACGTATAATTTTCGAACTTTTTTAAAAACCATTCGCACACAATTATAGTGAAATCTAAGAATTTAGAGGCTTGTGATATTAGTAATTTGAATATAAATCATTAATTAAATAGATATTTAGCTAATTTAAAATATCTTTGACATCTATCACCTACATCTTACAAACAATGGAAGCTGTTGTGTTTCGTCAGATAGTTTTTCTAGTTGATCAAATTGATGACAAGCTGTGATGATGACTCAGGATGTCAGGTTGTAAATTTATTGTTATTATGTGATAATAGCTTTTACATATTATTAAGTATAATAAAACAAAAGACCGAATGTTAATTGGTCCCATTGATTGCTATTCGTTTAGTGAAAACAAAAAATCTTTTCGTGACCCCTTGTTTAGCATTTCAATTAATTAGGATTAATCATTTCAGAGACTGTAAACCAAATTGCTTATATCGGTAAGTATTTTCACATCGCATTAACACATTCACTGCCAACAACACGTATTATGTGTATTTGTGATGTTCAAGCAATGCTGCTGTTACCTTAGGCTCTGTCTACCCCGTAAGGGATAAAGACGTGATTTGTGTATGTATGTATGTATGTATGTAAGCAATGCTGCTATCAGTTTTGTAGGCATTTGAACGCACATGTGAGTTTGCGGCACTTGAAGGTATTTTGGTCTTGACATCTAATTGCAAAACGCAGTTAAAACCTATTTACAAAAAGCCTTCATACGCAACATATTTATAGATGTTACGCACTTGCTTAACAATTTGTCAGAGCAATCAGATTTACTTTGATCTATTTAATGACTATTACCACATAACTTTTAAGCTTAATGGTAAGTTAAAATTAATTAGAACGCGTAATAGTCATCAACGTTACGCTGGTGTGTAAAGAGTTTAGATGAATCTGTCTTGTGAGTGATTAGTTCGATTTGTCAGGGCAGAAACGGATTTCTATTGACCGTAGCTGATGGTAAAAATGAGGAAGTAGTATTCCGCTCTGCAGCTGTGTCCGAAATGGTTGGTCATAATGTTTATAAAATAATACTAGAAAGACATACTTATTTGGACCATCAATGCCACTACGTGCTTAAGCTGCATTAATGTGTAGAATGCTTCACATCGTAAGTAGCATGTTCTAAATTTAAATTTAAACGTTAAACTTTGCTATATATTTGCAATATTTATTGGACGGATGAAAAGTCAAGTCTTCATACAATCAAGGCCAAATAAATTCTTATAGATATAATTTTGAGATAAAATACGGCGCTATCTATAAAGCAATAAGTAATCAATTTGTCACATAAATTGTATTTTAACACGAAACTTTATGGTTTGTGTAAATCAAAATGCAAATTGTTTCAAACCCAAATCCATAATAACACAAGTTCGTTGCCGCGTGCTAGTTGAAGTGTTCCGGAAAAATATTTTTTGTGATTACATAAAATATAAACGTAGGTTAGCTAACCATTGATTGGATGCTATAGTGCATTGTACATAACAGCATGCGTTTATGCAAACATACCTGCCTGATGTCTGCGAAGGTATTGTATCAATTATGTATTATAGGTCCACTTTTTGCATGATGTGCAGTCTTCCGTCAACGGTGTTGGCCGTAAAACTTCTTTTCGTATATATTTATCATAATTTTCCAGTTCAGCAAACTATAATGGCATAACAATGCCGCATCGTTAATTTATTTTTGAATTATTGTTATCTTCTTCCTCCTCGTTCCCTAACTGCTGAGGATCGCGACTACATACGATCAGCTTCCATTCTCTGCGGTCATAATGCTGAGTGGACTGCACGTTGCATTATTATTAGAGCTTAAAAACAGAAGTAGAAAGCAAACGAAAAATGCATGAATTGAAAGATGAATAAGTACATATAAGTTTAATCGTAATTATGGCTCTTTTCTTTATTATAATAACGAAATATAATAGGTTTTCTTACAGGCAAAATAACGATAAACAAATTCCAAGAAAATGACTATTAAACTGCACCTATTTATTAGCGAATCATCCCTCCAGGCTAAGATCTGTCCTAACAAGGACGGATAATATTCTATTAACGATTTACGATGTCATAATAATATCATCCGATGTAGACCAACGACAATTTCTGTCTCGACAATGTATTGAATTAAATTAAAATTAAGTAGGCATCGTCTACGATCAGCCAAGACTCTCCGAGACCACATTAAGAAAGATCAGTTTTATGTAAAGAGTAGTGTTCACTTGAAAAAAAAAATCTGTAGATTTATGAACGCAACATAAAGTCTAGCAAACTTCCTGGTAAAAATTCACACAGCTCGTAGGAAGTTAGTCTCCAAACAGCATTCTTTGCCGAACGCCTCGTAAATGCCTTCCTAACTATGGGAAAACACGAAGTGTTTTGCTTGCAAATGAGACTTGCGCTGCAGTTTTACCAACTTGTGCTCCATAACAGTAATTAAATGTCAATTTTATACAAATCAAATTAGATCTTTCATTGTTATTTTAATATTACTCTGCTTAAATTCCGCCCTTCTGCTCCAAAAAAAAAACAACTCCACACTAGAGCAAAGACTTTACATTTACCTATTCTTAATCTTAACTAGATACTAACTGCGGCACTTAACTTATTAAACGATAAAAATCACCCAATAAAGAAACCAGCTGTGGACTAAATTTGAAAAAGTAAGAAAGGTATTATTAATGAGATTCAGATGTGTTAATTATTACTGAACAAACATAATGTAAAGAAAGAAATCGTAGGTTAGACTGGTTAGGTACTTCTGTAGGTTATTTATTGTGTTTTTTTTTTGAGGTTTTTTAAAATGATTGATCCTTTATTCTCAAAAACAAGTTAATAATAAATACACTGTCTTAGTCTTAGATGGTAGGAACATTTTTTTGTCTCTAATAATTTTCTGCTTGCAAGACCTGTTGTTAAGAACAAAACCAAAATTAGGTCTTATTTGAATGCGTAGATTTATTTTGCTGCAAGACTCCCCGTTTTATATCTTACACTCTGGTGTAAAAATATACTTATGTACCTACGTCTACAAGGCGATATTTTATGCATGAGAACCACGTTTATTTGTAATTTCACAGAACGTTGTTTTTAGTTATTTCATGTGGGTAATTAAACATAAGAAGATCCGTAAAAATATTACAAGATAATTACACTTAGAAGGTAGGTACACGCATTAAAAAATTTCACTGAGAAAGTTTCTCGATCAACAAATAAGTAACTTGAAAGCGGCATATTTACATTTGGGCAACCTTATAATTAAGATTAAATGAAATTCATTAGGTCAAAGATTTAAGGCGTCATGTCGCCGTGTTAAAAATAACTTCTATGAAAAAAGGTTTCCTACAAACAAATTAAGAACTTCTCAACTTCTATTGTAACCTCTTCCCACTGAAAAACCATATATCAGAAGTTATAAAATATTATACCTAGGTAAAATAATACATACACGTCGACTTAAAAAGTCACTGGCCGCTAAACGGTTTTGCCTGGGTCTTTGTTTCAGATGGAATTAAAAAATGATCGCTCTCCTACTGGGCCATTTCTCACGCCCATCTTAATACGCAGCGTAATTATTACTGTGACAGTTACAGCGGTTAAGAAGTGATTTTTAAACTGCGCATATAAATTGAAATACTGTCTTGGAGAAAACGCAATCTGCTGGCCGGCGATTATGGCCAGACACGTAGACGAGGAAACATTATCTTAATCTATTCAGATTTGGAATGACATTTGTGCTATTAGAACCATCGTATAATTATTTTTGGGAATCCTTGACATTTGACTGTTAATATATTATAGCATATAGTGTGACCAGGTCTAGAGAGAAATATTGTTTGTGCATAATTTTGCATTAGGTATTGGTTCGTAGTTTTTTATGTATGTATGTAAACTCTTTATTGTGCAAAATAAACAAGACAAAATACAATTGACAAACACTGAGATACATGCACAAAGGCGGACTTATACCTTTAAGGGATCTCTTCCAGTCAACCTTTGAGTGGATGAAAGGAGTATTATATTAGGGACTACCTACCTACCTACCTACCGATCTTCAGAATATTTGCCTGCTGTTTCAGGAACTTAACTAGTTTAGGCGATAATCCGGGCTAAAACTTTTCGAATATAACATTTTATTAAAGAGGCTCCTGAGATATTCCTTAAATCGTGTCAAAAATGATGACAAAAGTGACTTGCTTTTGGAATAATGGGCATTCCATGTCGATGAGAATCGGACTTTTTACAATCAATTTCCATGTGGCAATGACACGGAAATGGTTCCCCTTTACGCATAACATCCTAGAAATCACGATTACAATGCAAAAACTAGACCTCGATAGAGTCTGTTCTGCGATGCATGTCTTATCGTCTATGCAGTAGGCTCGCTGTGATCGGGCACCTCTTACTGACGCATCATGACGCTAATACATTGATATTAATAACGTACATGACGCACTCGTTTCATGAAATGAGCCCAGATTGGAGATCAGGATTTATTGGTACCGCTAATTATATATCTGATAACACACAAAAATGTTTATTTTGAAATCGGCTGTCTCGTTTGGTACAGAAAGTAAGTAGTTACTGCATTTTTTCGTGAATGTGAAACAAATGCAATAAAGAAAGGGGTTCCTTCAAGGTTATTGTGATATACACGCCCGCAAAGTACTAAGGCTTACGGTTTCGGCAATAAGAATTATATTTACGGCCCTTAACCACAGAGTCTCGTGAACTCGAAACTGAACAGTGAGTGTACACTTCGTCCAATTTCGGACAAGTATTTCCATATTTGAATCTGTTGTCACTTCATCGCGTAATTAACAAACATAACGGATATTTTTTACGAAATAAAACACTACTAATGAGAAGTAAGTACAATTTAACATTTTAAAATAAATGGTACAAGGACATAGGCCACTCTAGAACATTTGCTCTCATACACAACAAACTAAAGCGAAAGTTTTAAATCATTCCACGTATCCTACTGTATGGGACTCAACAACGATTAACCGTATTTAACTCGATGACTGCACACCAAAACGGTGCTTGAACTTTAGTGAGCCAAGTATACACACATCACATCATGCAATTAATCAAATGGAACAACCGTACTACTTAGTAGCAAAATGTTGGTAAACATCATAAAACATGAACCTATAAATTCTCCTGCTGCATTTCCAAATTCACTGTCATAAGTATTGATGTGTGAACGGCATTGAATAGTTTTTGTATTCAAACACAACTGTAATAACTCGTAACATCCGACGGCGCCAATTAGGCCGGGGTTTCGTTATGAAACAGACAAATATAGTGAAAGTGATGATTTACTGTTTTACTCGACAAATGAAGCCCAAATTACTCTTTGGAGTACAAAACGACTTTTTAATAACTTCATTTTTGTATTCTACATCAAAAAGCCATGAGATAGTAATTGAATTCGTGTCACGATTATATTATGAGCTTACGCAATGTAGACCTGCTTTTGATGTTTATGCTGAATGAATTTAATAGGACACGAATCAAATTATCGTAATGCAATTAATGAAGCATCAAACTGATGCAGTGACATAACAATCGAGGTCACAATACCACTAACGAAACTCATCCAGTTATCAATTTTCTTGTTGGACCTGCCATACTTTTTCATAAACACGAAAAGAAAAAACAGCGTTGGTTCATACCTTGTTCGTATTGTTTTGTTTCTAGGTATTATTCATATTTGAATGGCTACGACACTTCAAAAGCATCTAAAGTATCTATCCAGCAAATAACAAATCGGCATTGCGATGCTTCCCATAATGTTAGCAAATTGTAGATTTTAACGAATTCCTTTGTGATCCAAATCTAGATGTCTCCATTGTAGAAATAACAGCGGTCGGTCTGTGACCAGAAAACCATAAGACCTATGATTGACGTAAAATGCGGTGGGGATCGCCAAGCCTTAGGCACAGAATAAGTGATGGGTGTCGAAGTTTCGTAGAATAGAAAGGGCTTGATAAACAAATTGAGGTTTTAGAATGTCATGCAAAAAGTGTTTAAATGTCGCTGTGCTAAACTTATTATCACGTAATTCAAAGTGTTGATGTGTAAATTACGACATAGATCATTAGCTTTACTTATAATGTAGACGAATCTATTTTGCAACTTGCTTTTCATACAGTCCAGTCCAGTGTTCAACATGTCACATTAACTTGTAATTTTAGACGCATCAAGAATCAATAACTATCTTATTCAACTAGCTTCCTTATTGATCAACGTTGACCAATAAACATTCAATGTAGGTGTTGCGGACTCTTTGTAGCTTTATAATGAATTTTACTAAACGTCTAATTTTTGAAAGCAAGTTTTGTTTTCTAATGTCTGTTGGTTAAAAGTCATCTCAAATACAGCAAGCCTAAATTCTTCAAGAGTTTTATTTCCAACAAGTGGCGACCGTGAACATGGATAGATTAAAAAAGGAGAGAACAGTGGCGCGCTGTTTATTTACAAAAGCTAAAAATGTATTGGAAGAAAAACTGCGCGACTGCGACATCGACGACGCGACTTCCGCCTTCGGGCTCCTCGAACATAAAGCAGAACAGCTGTTCGGCGTCGACGAGCGCATTAAAGAACAGTGGCTTAATTCCGAGGATGATATAGACGAAGAAGCATTCTTGCAGGATAGTGCGACTAGTGATAATTACCGCTACGACTGGGAGCGTATGAAAGTAATGTATGACAAAGCTCTCCAGAAGTACGGACACATAAAGAGGTCAAGCGAATCCAACGGAAGCCAAGTGTCAAACGATACGGTGAAATCGCAGCAGCCGGCCAAGTCAACGTGCAGCTCTAACTGTCAGTCAAGGAGATTTCGTTTACCAAAAATTGAATTACGCAAGTTCGATGGAAATTTAAAAAATTGGATCGGTTTTTGGGGGCAGTTTCGAAAAATTGACAGCGACGAGACTATTGACGACGAGGATAAATTCCAATATCTATACCAGTGCACTGTTTCAGAATCTCCAGCTCGAGAACTTATCGATAGCTTCCCTCCCTCAGGGGCTAACTACAGGAAGGCGATCGAGCAGTTGAAGTCCAGGTTTGCCCGCGATGACTTGCTAATTGAAGTATACGTACGTGAGCTCCTCACTTTAGTACTTGCTGAAGCTAAAGGTAATACTTTGCATAATCTAGGCCACTTATACGACAAGTTAAATACGCAATTACAAGCGTTACAGAGTTTAGGCGTAATGATGGATAAATACGCAGCTTTACTATTCCCATTAGTTGAGTCCGCCCTGCCCGAATCTGTACTTAGTGCCTGGGAGAGATCTCAAACTCAAGGAGTGAAGACTGAAGACCATCTCGGCCAGCTCATGGCGTTTCTGAAATGCGAAGTGGAGACGGAGGAACGTATCCAGCTCGCCCGTAGCGGTTTGGCTTCGGGTGATAATTTAGTTGGTGCTCCTGCTCAACCGACCGCAGCTTGCCTGGTTTCCACAGAAGACCCGGCAGGTAAGAAGTCTTGTTTTTGGTGTGATAAAACTACTCATAGCAGTTTGGAATGCTATAAGGCTAATAAAATGTCGTATGAGGAAAGGAAAGAGTTACTAGAGAAGAAAGGAGGTTGCATAATATGTCTAAGGACGGGGCATAATTATAAAATATGTAAGAACTTTTCGAAGTGCCTTATTTGCCATAAACGTCACTCAATTTTAATGTGTCCTGACACTAAGACAAATAAAAGTGAAGAACCTGTCAACGTCAGTTCACCAAAAATAAATAATAATGTGTCACAAAACAAAGGCAATAAAACTACGTTACTCCAAACGGTTATAATAAAAATCGTGAATGGTGATAAATGCGTAAAAATTCGAGCCTTTATAGACACTGGTTCACAGAGGTCATATATACGTCGCGATATAATTAAAGAATTAAGTCTGAAGTCGGTGAGTACTGAATCTTTATCTCATTGTCTTTTTGGTGGCATCGAAACTAAACGGCAGCAATATAAATGCTACGAATTTTGTGTCAGCAGCCTGGACGATGAATTTAAACTAAACATGACGGCTCTCGATAAGACTATAATCTGCGGACATATTCCTCGTGTACCTAATAATAACAATGCCATTTTGTCGCAGTTGGAAAAGCATAATATCGCTCTGAGCGACGTCAGCGAGGACGCGACGCCAGAAATTGGACTGTTAATCGGCGCGGACTACGCTGGCTTATTGCTCACAGGGAGTCTCTTACAACTAAACGACAATTTAATTGCGATCAAAACTAAATTCGGATGGACACTCCAAGGACCCATCATGAACGTATGTAGCACAGTTACGAATGTGGTGTCAGTAAACTTTCAATTGACGGATTTAAGGGATCTAGAGTCAATCGGAACTAAAGACCCAGCCGAAATTGCGAGCAAAACCAAGGCGGACTCTATAATAAACATGGAGGGGCGTCACGGGGTGGAATTACCTTGGAAATCAGTCAAATCCACAATATCCAAATGTATTACCTACAAACGCCAATCAGCAAAGCACGCCGAAGCACCAGCAGCGCCGCTACCTAGAGATAGAGTGAAGTCTGCGGCTGCGTACAAAGTCGCAAAAACTGACTTAGCTGGGCCGTTATTTTTGCTGTCTGGAGGGAAGGTCTGGATAGTTATGTTTACCTGTGCGTTTTACCAAACCATACATTTGGAACTAAGGTTGGACAGACGGCTAAAATACCTGCACAAGAGGGACAGAGAGATGGGCACTCTTTTAAGGGTAAGCGACGTTGTTACAGTAGAGCGTATTAAGTGGCCTTTAGGATTAATTCTGAAAATTTACTCGGGAAGAGATACTAATCTTCGAGTGGCAAAAGTTCAGACCATGGACGACGCATATACAAGACCGCATCAACGCCTATACCCCTAGAGATCGCGACCAGCACAGCAGTGCACAGGTGGTTTGTGGCTTTCGCCCCAAAGGCGGGAGGATGTTGCGGACTCTTTGTAGCTTTATAATGAATTTTACTAAACGTCTAATTTTTGAAAGCAAGTTTTGTTTTTCTAATGTCGCACAGTGCGATGAAACCCCGATCTAGGTGGACAAAAAGGGTCACTCTATTTCATTATCTGTGGTGGCTATAGCGATAGCCAACATCCTAGAAGGAATGATTCCAGTAATAGTTTTGTCCTACTACCCTCATAAAATTAATAAATAATGTCGAAGCGAACCGAAACACTGTCATCGATAGTGAAATCGTGCGTTTTACTGCTCTTCGCTTATCAATATTTTACAATAATTATCAATCAGATCGTGCTACTTCTAGTCATGGATCGTGAAGTAAATGGTAAGGACTACATTTTAAAATATTAATTGTTAAAAACGGATATTCCTTTGCCAATAAAAATCAACTTTAACGTAAAAAAATCCAATTTTTTTGCATGAGTTTCGTGTTTCATAGACAAGGAAAAGGATGCCCCCCCTTGCCCCCGGGCTGGATTTTTTTTTAATGATAGAGTTTTTAATGTTCTTTCGTTTGATGCATGTTAGAAACTGCGATCTGATGCGAGTCTTTGACTTTTTTTTAGAAATCGAACTATCCGTACCTAGGAGGGAGTTTTATGAAGAATGGTTAAAACACGCTAAAAAGGATAAAAATAACCGTCTTTTCGATTATTTTTCAATTAAATTTGATTTCAGCAGAGTCACGCCAGATTCACTTAGAAATTTCAAGAGAAATATAGCTCGTATTTCTGGGAAACTATTAGAAAAGTGGGTTGCTTGCGGGAGAAAACAAGAAGTATTCGAAGCACTACCATTAGGTGTTGGATGGCTAACTAGTGAAGAGCTTAAGTTTACAATTCAATATTATATACAACCTTCTACGTCTTCATTTGGATGTGATCCTCCCCAGACTTCTGGACCTGGTCGGCCAAGAATCGATTTTAATGATGCTTCATTTAAAACCAAAAAAAGACGCGTAGAACACTTAGTGCAATCTTGTAAGCACAAAGAATTAGGAATTGCTGCCGAGGTATCTACGAGGTTATCTGGTCATCGTGACGCAGCAAATATAATAAAATCTGTTACCCAAACACCTGCAGTGGCCACCGAAATAAAAAAGAAAATAAATAAATGTAATAATGTCAAACAGAGAAAGATCTACATCCCCAAGTATTCTTTCCGGAAGTTTACCTTCGAAAAAAATCAAGTTATGTGAACAACAATCTTCGCCACTAACGTCTAAAGCTGATAAGGCTACACAAGTTGAGGACAATAATATTTTGGACTGTGCTATTTATATGAGGAATCGACGAGACTCTTCGGATGTTCGAGGTCAAACGTGTTTTTTGAAATTGACTCAACCAGAAGAACAACCGGACCCCAGGAATATTGAGTTCTCAAAATTGGTTGCATTTGAATTAGATCGTATAACAATTGAAAAACGTACCATGACGTACTCCAAAATTTTGGACTTCATTAGAAAAGTACGAAATGAAGACAGTTTACGTGACGTTAATTTGCCTAGTTTTAGCGATTCAGAGTAAGGTACTTACCCAATAAACCGCATAAATTATTAGTGTTGTTTTATTTACTTCATAGTGCTGTGAAAAATAATATGAATATAAAATGTGTGTCAAAAACTACATTTATACTGCCTAAAACAATGACCAATATAAATTGGCCTTCACGCGTGTAGTAATTCTTAGTACCAATAGGTCAGCTTATACTGGTTTTTAATTTTAATGTGATTTTGTAATTTCTTTCATTTTATTTATATTCTGACATCATAATATGACCTAATAGAGTCGGTTTTGAGGCTTAAATAATATTGTCCACCTAGATCGGGGTTTCATCGCACTGTGTGTCGGTTGCTTAAAAGTCATCTCAAATACAGCAAACCTAAATTCTTCAAGAGTTTTATTTCCAACAGTAGGTATACTTCAATTTACCTCCTTGGCTCCATATTTCAATGTTAAATATTGTGGCAGAGAAAGAAAGTATCGCGTCAGCCATCTTTTATCTCAAAGCCGGTGTTCAATGCTCAATCACGTCGCTGTCATTAGACGTTGGATGCTCTGATAAACATCCGGAACGTCGCTTCGCCTTCGCATGGCATTATCGTTATTTACCAAATATCGCGGTTTCGTCGCCGATACTGTGACGGTGTTGACAGTAAAAGTATTGGAGTAGTATCCATTATGGTCTATGGTTGTAGAAAAAATATATTTTTTTAATTTATTTCTTTATCGGAATTGGTTTGTGTTGGATTCCAGTCTGATCTGAACTCATAGGTATAAACATTATGATTTATGCTAGTGACTTGCAACAAAGAGTTATACATAAGTTCTAGAGACGGATCTCATCATCATCATCATCATCAGCTTATAATGTATACGTCCCACTGCTAGGCACAGGCCTCCTCTCAGAATGAGTGAGTTGGAGACGGATCTATACGAGGCATTTTTGGGAAGCAGCGGGGGTTAATAATAAGCAATTATTTAGTGTTAATTAAGTACCTACTTAAAACATTGATACAGTGTTATAAACCGAGATTAGGATAAACACCGGAGATCTAATAAAGGCGTTATTATTAACCAAGTAGAAACTATGACTGGGTAATGAGCACTCAAACCCAAAATTAACTTGAATGGAGGAAACATGTAATTACAGTTTTACCGCAAACCTTTCATTAAATACATGAAACTTTAGCGTAATCATTGAGTGCTCAAAAAAACGGTAACGTCAAAATGGATAAAATTAAAGTCGAGAGCAATTGTTCACTATAATTTAAATAGTTTAATCGTTAGACACGATGACATGTAAGATTACTTTATAATAATCATCGTATTAGCAAAGCAAATCAAGAAACCGTAAATATTGACATAAAAGCGATCAATAATAAAAGGATGACACGCGCCTATTACACCTTAATAATAAAATAAATATGATTGACAGACTGGAGTGTGTCCGTAACTGTATTAATCATTTTATTAGAATTTATCACTGTGTCCATCAACCTCGATGTTGGCATCTGAAAATAAAAAAGTCAAAAAACTCTCCAACCATTGAGGAGTTCGACGGTAAATACCATCATCATTGTAATTGTTGTAATTTACTGCTATGTGAAAGATGAACGCTCATGGTGGGTGTTTAAAGACTCAAAATATTTTAAACACAGTAAGCATAACTATTTCTAATGTTTCAATTTCAACATGATTGTCTTGTAGGTGCAGTATTGACTAAATGTCTTGTTTATTGAAACGAAACTAATAAGCATTAACAATTAGCTTAGAAATGTGGCTGTGAGGAGAGGCCACAATAAAAAGAGCTCTCTCCTGGCAGATGTTACGCCTAAGGCCCGATCCAAAGGAAGAGAGTTTAAAGTTTCATTTGAGAAACTTCTGTAACGTGATGTAAAACACGAGTGACGTCATTGGAGTTATCTGAAGCGTCCGTTGTAGCAGTTTATGTAGTCGAGGAAAGTAGCTGGTTCTAGATAGGATCGCTTCACGTTTATTAAGAACTTACTTCAATGAAAGTAGAGACTTATTAATTTTAACTTTTCAGCTATTACCTACTCGTAACATCTATTGCTATTGCAATAAAGCCATGAACATAAGCATGACTTGACTGACCTTCACATAAAAAACCCCGTTTTATTAGGATTCCGTTGACTAAATGGTAAAAACAGAACCCAGTCTCCCCATGTCCGTCTGTCTGTCTGTGGTAGAATACCTTCCCAGTACCTGCGTAAAGCGGGAACGATTTTTTTTTCTTTATTTACTTTCCTCCATGGTGTATGGTGTTGTTGGATAGGTCTTTCCAAATATTTCGGAGTTACGAGAACAATGTTTCTATTTAGGAATTATTTTGCGAAATATTAAGTGATACAATTCTGGGTAGTAGTACCATATAGATACAACTAAATTAAAACGCAAACTATCACAGCCACGTAGGCTTTGCAAGTTAACGAGTAGTAAATAGTTACCGGCGACTGAGTTTTAACTATTTGCCGCATAACGCCTTAGTGAAATTCTACTTTGCGCTTGGTCCGACTCGCACTTGACCGGTTTTTCAAAGTGTTTCCTTAAATTGAAGTATCTTAATATCTATTTATTCATAAACTTAATATTTACTTCTCATCCAAACATTCCAAGGTCTCTAAATAAATATTTTCCAAGTGAATACCGATATCATTGATTGTTGATGTAGTTTTAGACCACTAAACAAATATAGGTATCATCTATCGATGATGCAACTAAAATTATCATGAATTCTAATTTAAGATAAAATGAGTGACATAAGAGTGTAATTAGCGACACACCTTTGAATATATTTATATTTATTTATGTAAGGCAAATGCAATTGACTTCTAATTTCGTGGGCTGTTTGATTATCTTATCGCTAAATGCTCAAACTGCAACGCTAGAAAGCAGCTCCAATTTCAGCATGAACTGAATGTAAACAACCTTCGTCGCTTGATCGCATATTAACAATATTTTCATCACTACCTAGTTTTCCATAAGTTGTTTTGCTCTACGTTCTTGTATAACATAGCTATAAAAATAAATTCCACTATTGGTCCACTTAGATCATCTTCGTGATCCAATTTTGAATTAAACTGCCGCGACCTCGCATATTTTATTAAATCTGTACCACAATATACCTGTAAACAATTAACAATACGGAGTAAAAGAAGCAGACATTGTTGCTAATGTATCGACGAATTCTACACTTCAAATAGCGTGAGTGCGAGGGCGAGTAAGTACGTGCAAAATGGATTCTTCCACGCTCTTTGATTCATTTATGTGTCAACTCACTGCGGAATTGCTCACGTTTTCAGCTAATGAGATGTTAAATCTAGCCAATCACGGCTAGGCTAGCCTTTTGAACGTAACACCAATAACCATCGACCAACTAATGAAACGTAGCAACGCCACTATTAACGAACACATAATAAATGATGATGATTGACTAAGAAAACTTTTAGTTTTCACAAGATCTTCCAACTGATTGATTAAAGCACCGTGATTTATTACTCAAATTAAACCGTTCTTACATGTATCGAACACTTCCGTTAACTTCACATATCTGGGATTTGATTTTGGTAATGCATTAATCTTTTTAACAACAATGATTAGAGAAACTGATAGAGTCATCAACCTGTCGTATCGAGTTGCCAAATTTAATAAATTTGTCGTAAACTGTCATCTTGATGTATTATTTCACATCATTGTTATTCGTTTATAATTTACGCCCACATATCTAAATTCTTCGCAATTTGTAGGCAGTAGACAGATTGTCATGTTTTTTCATCGGCTACCTTTACAATTTTCAATGAGTACCCACGCATTTAGTATTTTAACAGTTTGTTTGATTTCCCATTTCCAGCCTCCAACATCAAAAAATATCAGTTTTACGGCATTTAAAACGCAAAGGTTGCTGCGATCTCTCTTCCGAAGGCGTAGCCATGATTCATAACATAAATCATTTAATATACCGTTAATAACATACCTAATCAATGATGAGATATCACCACAGCATCACGTTCCAAAACACGTAAGTAACTCTTTCGAATTTAAATTTCTTATAAATCGAAACTTTTAAAATAATTAATTACTATTTCGCTACGATGCTACGACCGGTCTGATTTAAATATTTATAGCAATATTAAACAGTATCACGAACTTTTAACTTTCTAACTTGAATTCCGTGACCGACCGTTCGCAGGTTCAGACAGCCTTACGAACCTGCCTAACCTTAAATTTGGAATAAATTTTTGTTTTTTGTCTGTCTACCTGTTTAGCTATATTTAACATTTTGAGAGGGGGCCTGTGCCCAGCAGTGGGACGTATATAGGCTGGAGATGATGATGATAATTAACATCAACACTGTCGCAATATTGATTGGAAACTTTATAATTATACACTATATGATTGATGATGATTTTAACCACGATGACCCCAACGATTTTTTTATACGATAAGGAGGGCAAACGAGCGTAAGCGAGCACTACCACCCATGGGTACCCGCAACACTAGAGGATTGCAGATGCGTTGAGCGCGTGCTGTTCAAGTGCAGTAGCCTAACGGCTGATATTATTTACCAACCGCTTCAAGCTTAATGTGGCTGACTAATAAAAATAGTCATTTATATATAAGTTAACGGCAAGAGAACTTATAAAATAAATCATGATAGTCTAATTTTCTTGAATTTACCTGCTGAATCTGGCTATTTGGCATAATCGAGCAAAAGTTTTCTATTTTTTTATGAAAGTTCCTACATAAGATAAAAACAATAAGGTTACATACATACACAAATCACGTCTTCATCCCTTACGGGGTAGACAGAGCCTAAGGTAACAAAACCTTAAGGCCACGTTTAGCATGATTAAGGTTCAACAACACACAACAACAACAATAAGGTTCATTATGACATTTATTTTTACATACATACATACATACATACATACATACACAAATCACGTCTTTATCCCTTACGGGGTAGACAGAGCCTAAGGTAACAGGTACCTACAGGCCACATTTAACAAGATTGTGGGCGTATAGGTGGAAAATTATTTTTAAGGGTACCTAATTAATTAGTCTTCGATGTTTTAAGCCGTAAAAAGTTGAACTTTAGGGTAGGTAATAATTATTTAGTCGACTGTACCTACTGGGGTACTTTATGCAATTGTTTGGTCATCATTGTAACGGAATTTAAACAGCCCGAATTTCGTAACAAAAATCCAAACGTGAACTCACATACAATTTAATGGGATTCTTGATATCAAAATCATAACATGACACCTGACCGGTTTTTACATAATTATTTGGAGCACATTCAGAATAACCGTCCCGTTAAATGTTATGTGTACGTGTACATTGCAGACAACATAACATGGTTGTTTAAAACACAGTACTTAAGTTGCATACTTCTGTATTTTCGTTTCTTTAGTTATTCAGCCATATCTATGAAGCGGGGAAAACGAACATCATCCTTATGATAGCGGTTTTCAGAAAGTTTTTCAAAAATCTGCCTAAGTAGAGCGACCCTTTTAAATTTTGCGTAAGGTGTGTGCACTTACCATCAGGTGAATTATCTTCTTCGTTTTCCTTCTTTGTAGATACATACGTAGGTACACATACAAAAATCACGTTTAAATCCCTCTCGGGGTAGACAGAGCCTAAAGTAACAGGACCTAAAGGCCACGTTTAGCATGATTGTGGGCGTATAAATACCTATTTACCTAGGTTCTACCTAGAAAGGGGAATCAAAATAGTATTGGGTTGCTGGCCGCATCGCGTATAATAAGAGTCTTAAGAATTTCGCCCATTGTTTCCTTCTTTATCACACTAAATATACTTTTGATTACGTATTCATACGTTGGGTGAATATGGAGTTCAGGTTACTCTGCAAAACATTAACAAAGTCAACACTTTGATTTGAATTGGATGAAATTGATATCTGAAGTACCAATTGAGACGATGTTTGCCGTGAAAATATTCTATGGTAGGTATTTCGTACAACACGATTCAAATAGTGCAACTTAAGTAACCCACGAATTGCCTATTTACTTAGCATGAATATTGTCCTAACGTCTACACGATCTCGAAAAGCATAGACATTTGCATCAAAGGGATTTCCAACGTAAAAGGTTAAGATCAGTTAAGATTAAATGTTAAATGCAATAACATTACAAATTGGTTAAATGGATCTTGTTCACATCGGACTACAACAGTGTAAGTTAGCGGCAGGATTATCAAGTAAAATGAAGATAGATTTCTTCCATACTGGTATGGGAGCGAAGAAAAAACAGAATGTACCATCTGCTTCTCTGCCCGCGCAGATGATAAGCCCATCGAGAGACGAGAGAGGGCGTAAAACTTAGGAATCAGTTACCTATGCGATGCGGTTAGCAACCCATCACTATTTTAATTTCCTTTCCACCTATACGCTCACTATATTAGGCTTTGTCTTCTCCGTCAGGGATATAGACGTAATTTGTGTATGTATGTATGTGTATCCGAGCGTACACCTCACAAAGTCCTACCAGACAAAAATAAATGAATCGTTCTCCAACTGCTTCTATCATGAATGATGATGATTTCAAATCAAGTGGCCTTTAGATCATGCATAACCATGTTTACTTCCACGTCTTAATCATTTATTAAATCAAATAATAAATTATACATATTTCAATCGAATTCAGCGATAATTATTACTGAATAACAAAATCAAATCTCTTGACATAATTAAAGCAAGTGGTATTTTGGCTATCCGCTTCCATTAAATTAAAACTAAGTAGAATAACGATTCTGGTGAAATAAACGGATCGCTCACGTATGAACGTTGAGTACTGCTGGGCATGTTTCAGACTATAGACCGACCGCTTAAATGAGTCCTCGCCCGCGCGGGCACAGGGGCGCAGGGTAGTACGACAAAGGGGGCCGAGAGAGGTACGGGCGGGTAGTACGGTCTATAATCCGTCGTCTTTCCCGGACTTTTACTTAACACGTTTGGTAAACGCTCCGGGATGAACGACCAAACGTATTAATTCGAAACGTGTCGAGCAGTAATCTAGTAGCCTTTATTTCACAATGTTTGAATTTCACGGTAGGTAGTTGTTTTATGTTAAAAATATCGACTCTGTAACAAAATCGTTCACAATGTATGCGTGGGAGAACTAAATCGCTGGCGCTAAGCTCGAAGGCGTGACGTTGGTTCTGATTAGCGGATAAGAAATGATTTCTCCTAAAACATTGGTTTATTCGACCAATAGGAGAGAACGTGACGGTGACAGTAACAAACGGCATGTTTGAATGGAAATATCATTAAGGCAAAACCTACCCCATATACAAACAATGCGATCAATGTATGACTATACCTAGTCGAAAGTGTAAGGCTGTAGGTACACAGACTGGAATTTGCGTCCTAACAATGTACGCCCTCACGCAGCACACGAAATATTAGTTAGGGCGTTCATTCCTGGCGCGCATTCTTTGCCGTATAATAGGACTTATATTGGTCGCACCCTTTCTATGTAGGAGGATCACTGGAAATACTGGACCTATTCGAAAAAAAATACTAATAGAAAGCTACACTGTTCCAGATTAGGATAGACTATTTTATTCCGCAGGAATGTACAACTTTCTCCGGGGAACGCATATCGATGAAGTTCCTTAGTCCGTTTTGGTTTACCATTCAGACTTACTAATATGACTTAACGGACGAAATAATCCTTTTAATACTACTTCTTCTGACACGAATTTTAACAGGACTACCTAAACGGACGAAATAATCCAGCGGGGAACAATAATATTTACACACTAACCCCCCTTATTCATAAACGCTCTATAGACTTCTGCTAACTTAGCAAATCATTTGTCCTTATCTGTGAAAGGTAAATGTCAAAGCTACGTACAAACGATTGGTAAGTTAGCAGAAGCCTACAGAGCGTTTATGAATAAGAGGGTTAATAACTAAGTATCTATGGCATAACGTATCGCATCAATATAAAATATCTTTTAGATAGCTACCAAGTACCTACATAGCTGCCATTAATGAGCAAAAGAGTCTGTATTTATGTACTTTTATCTAAGACAAAAATAGGAGGCTTCGGTGTCAATTAACTAAAACCAATTCTATTAGGTGCTAGTGCGAGGCCACACGTTCTAAACAGCAACGTCTCTGCGGCACACATGCCTTCTGCAACACCCATCAATGTTAATATCATGTCACGTCGCAGACTCTCTGACAACTACCTTACAATACACAGAAGCTTGTCGAACTCGAGTTCGGTATCAAAGCTCAGAGCGCGACACTGGGTAATTAATTGGTTTTACATCCTAACAAACCTCCTTTCAAGTCATGGAATGTACAACAAAAAGTATCTAACACAGTACCTACCTACTAGCTAGTTGCTGCCATTGCATTAGGTACCAAATGTTTAGGTATGTGGAAACAAACTGTGTTCAACGATTGATTACTCAAAGTTAAATTAAACTGAAATGTAAGAAGTTCGCAATTTTTTAACTCTTTGGTTGGTAAAAGTTAGAAACGTTGAGATATCCAATTGCTGACCACATCCAAACATGCATATTTAACAATGCTTGAATTTGATTACCAACGCACCTGTTTCTCTAATAGATTAACCATTATCTTCATAACGGGACCCCAAAAAACATGCGCGATCGTAGATTTGATGGAAGATAACTCTTTTACTCAGTTTTACCTCACAAGCGTTAAGTACAAAATTTTATGCTTATAGTCGTTAGTAAATAAAATACCTATTAGTTACCAACCTAAAGACATGCATTAAGTAATATTAATAATAGTTGTAATTAGTGTATGTATTGCGTGCAGTACCACCGAACAGCCCATTCAAATTATTTTCAACACAGAACAGTAATTAATTTATCGGATGTAACTATTTAACGTTAAAACTGAAAAAAAAATACTTTTTCAATACCTAACAACTGGAATATTAGAGTCATGTAGGTACATCATCTTGCTCACGTCTTCCCGTGGACATTAGAAAATTAACGTAGGTAGGTAACTACATACTTAAACTACTTAATTAAGCTCATTCAAATGAAAGTTAAGTTTAAAGACTTAAAAATTACATAGGTAGCCGTTCGTTATCTCAGACCCAAATAATACTTAAGTAAAGACAGCCTTTTAAGTAAGATTTATCCCAGTCTGCGGTCGCTTGACAACTTTCAGAACAACACAGATTTTTTATTCAGGAAAAAACAGATACGATGCAAGAAGCATCACGCTAAGCACACGAGCTGAAAAATTACCACAGTTTCATACATACCTCCTTAAGTCTCCATTAGAAGTAAACAACGAATCCACATTCACTATACACACTAGAATAATGTTTTTACATTCAACAAAACTACCTAATTTTTGTCCACTAATCCTTAAAAAAATAAGAGATTAAACAGGTAATTCAAAAGTTCAAAAGTTCAGAAACAGTTGACTGGAACGTTTCCCGCGCGTTCCTGTTTTTTTTTATTTATATTAGTTCGAGTGTTTTCAGCCAGTGCTCAACCAAAGAGTTTTTACACATTTGGATTACCGGCGACTTAATAGCTAATTGTTACCGCGATTGCGTGAATTTTTGCGACGTGCACCGAGCAACGTGTGCACGAGTCGTGTGAAGTAGCCCACCTCGCGTGTGCGTACGATCTTAGCTCTGCTTGGATTGTCGTGCATGCGAGTCTTATCAATATAAGATTACTTTTTCTGCAATTTACAGCGAGATTCCAGCATTCCTGTGGAAATGCTAGACGAGACGGTGATGGAGCGATTTATTGTGAGATTGTACCTAGTCGGATATTACCGACATTATAGTCTTTAATAAACCTATGCATTTTTATCTTGTTTTGTCTATACATACATAATTATGTAGCTAAGTTGTGTAGGTCTTTTCAGATTTCATTTTATGAATTAGCTAAACTTAGTTCTAGAGGGTGTCGAGCATACATCAGTGGCAGCCGTGGCAGGGGGTTGAAATTTCCTTCGACTGCTCGGTGCAGTTCCACTTTTTTTTCTGTAACTAGATACGCCAAGAAGGAAAACGAGCAAGTGGTTTCCTAATGGTAAGTTATCACTCCAACAGTATTACTTATACATTGTGTTGCTAACCCAGAGGTTTACGATAAAACTCATATGCCAATCATTTCATCGGTTGTCGTATACCTACTCCATGTCGAAACACAGTTGCGCAAATACTGCTGCTTGATGGCAGGATTAGCGAGTGATGGTGCTAGCGGTCTGGATGGGCTCTGCACAAGATCCTATCACCCGGCCGTACCCAGTCAGGCACTGGCAGTGGGAGAAAGTCACCAAAACGCATATATGCGTTCCTGACAGTGAATAGGTATGTTGTACCTATTGACATGCTTGCGACTTGCGTTATACGATAGCAGATACATGGTTACGTACTTACTGATCGCGTGCCCGTGTTACATATTGTTACGACTAATAAGGCATTCTTGAAAGTCGCCCATTTCCCGTTCACGGAGATTTTAACAGCCATTGTGATACGGTCGTAATAACGGAGCCATCGCATTGGTGGGTTACAGAGGTCAACTGGATCTTGCATTTTTATTGGAATATTAAAATCCTACATTCATACCGTCACGCCTCTTTCCCACAGGGGTAGGCAGAGACTACTTTGTTCCACTTACTACGATCCTGACACACCTCTTTCGCTTCATTCACATTCACTCTTGACCAGGCGCCCGACTTTTGAAAGCACAAAATATCACTCGAAAGTGGTATAAATCTGTTTATATCTTCATAACTACAGCTCTAATCAAATTTTTGACTAGTTCACAAGATGAATAAGAGACGTAGGTAAGTATCTTCTAAGCTCTGCTACTCGTATTTCAAATTCAGCACAATTTTTCACCACTTGCGAGTGGTATTTTCACACATGTGCTTTCAAAAATCGGGCCCCTGACCTTTTTTTAAAGTTTCCCAATTTAGTCACGGGACCTCCTTCTAGTCCAGGCCTTCCCCTCGCAACGCACCCATTCACCCTCCCGATATAAATCTGTTTAGTTAATCTTCTTTCGTCCATCGATCCTCTCTACGCGTGACCAAACGAACTAAGCATACTTTTTCCTATCCTTGTTAGTCACTTTATCTTCTTTCACACCAACACCCAACACTATTCTTTATTCTATCTTTCAGTGATACACCTTCCATACTCCTTAATGCTCATTTCTACTGCATATATTCTGCTTTCATGCTTCTTTTGCTGTCGCCCAACTTTCGCTACCGTACATTAATGTAAAATACAATGTCTCTTAAAATTAATTCAGAATATTTCAACAGGTTAAGTTAGTTTGACTTTAACGCTCTGTAACTGTTTTTCAGAGATAATTTCCGTCCTAAGGAAGGATATAAGATAGTTTTTATCCTGGTGAATTGCAGTTCAGAATGTACAGCCTGGAAATCCCGGAATGCGCAACAATAATACGCCCTGTTATTCATGTCACACATTAAATTTGAATTGTATACGAATTATACACCGTACACGAATTATCATTTTTTATTATTATCAGGACCACTTTGATCGCATCTATACCCGCAATAAATCGTACTAAGCCCGTAGAAGTAAACATTTCAAAAAACTCACTGTGAAACGGCCCTGAGGTTCAAAAGTCAACATTTATTTTCCAAAGCGGTTTGCGTTTACGATATGGTATAGGTACTTAAATTATTAAACTGTCGTCTTTACGATAAATTCTCTTTCATTATAATTACAATACTTTAGCTTTCAAAAGTCCTATAAACTAGAGGTCGTAAAACGGAGATAAATCAAATTAATGGTGAACATTACCACTCCCCAACCCTATAATATAAACATAAATCGGTTTATCTTGCGTCGTTGGAATTGGAAGCATCAAATAAAACATATTATTTATTACAATAAACTTATTTAATTAAAACTTAGCTAACAAACTAATCTATAGGATATGTATCTTCCAGCAGTCTCCGAAGATCTTATAATTTTCACTACCTGCAAAACAATAAAATGTTGAAATTTATATCCTTCCAATATTATAAACACGTGAAAGTTTGTGAGGATCTATGGACGTTTATAACTCTTTCACGCCAAAACGGCTGAACAAATCTGTCTGGTATAACACATAAGTTACACTTTTTATACCGGAAAATAGCGTAGTTCCCGTAGGATAGCGCAAAACGAATTCTTTGTTCTTCTTGTTTTGTCATATGACTAGACCGCACGTAGGTAGGTCATTTCGCACATAAATTCCGAAAAACTCATGAGGCGAGCCCGGGATTCAAACCCACAACCTTCTGCTGGAAAGGCCATAGTTCAAGCCACTAGGCTAAATAACACAGCTTATTCGACGAAAGTAAACTGTTTGGTAGTTATTTACCTGTCCTCTCTTTAGTCCGAAGTACCGCGCGACGGGATCACCTGCCTGTATCCTCATTAACATGTTCTCTTTCAGTTTGCTGTGCAAGAGTCAAGGATTGATGATGAAAAATATATCTACTTGGGACAAATTAGATGAGTGTCTTTAGGCTGTTCTTGACCTGACAGAGCGAGCCTCAGCGAGACAGTTGCTAAAGCCATGATTACGTTTGACACAAGGCTTAAAATCGAACAGAAAGTTTTTTTGTTCTCTTTTTCTAGCGAGCTGTCTTATCGACATTTAACTAGATTTTAAGCAATTGAACAGAAAGTAGTAGCCTCGCGAGGCAGCTCGCTCAGTCAGGATTCGGCTTTTGTCTAGCAAACTTAAGATCTAGCTAGGTCTAATTTCTGGGTTAACAGGGCGGCGTGATCTCGGTCATGTCGGCCGTCACGTAACCCCGGCCCGCAGGCGCTGGGAACGTGGGCCGCTGAGGGGGCTACGAGGAGTTAACCTCTTTAAAAAAACAGACGGTCACCGGCGGGGGAGGGCGGGGATTCCGGAACCCGCATTCAACGGTGCCGTCGCCACCTGCCCCATCCCGGGGCGGCCAGTGGACGTTGCGGTGGTCACCGTGTGCGCCCGCAACGCCCGCAGTTCAAGGCCTGGAGGGAACGTGTGTGTTTTTAGACGGTAGGCCTCTCCCCTCCTTCCATAGGGAAGGCAGCGGCGAGATGGAGAGCCCGTCATACCTCCGTTCGTATGCTGCCCCGAGCGCGGAGATGCATAAGGCGCATTTTCCACACGTTAAAAAAAAAAAAAAAAAAAAGGTCTAATTTCTGGGTGCCTGTTGTTAGGGGCCTTGGGATCCCCTAGCAGCCTTAAGGGCCCACAGTGCTAGGGGGGGATCACGTGTTCCCAATCCCCCCGTCTCGGAGAGGAGGTCCAGCTTGGGTGGCTGGGCCCGCCAGCGGGTGCCGTGGTTCACACTATGCTCCCATTGCACCCGCTGTCTGGCAGTTGAGGGAATACCGGAGGCTTTTAATCGGTATGCCTCCTCCATTCCTTCACTCCCATATAGGAGGGAAGGAATGGAGGAGGAGAGTCCTACACACCCCGCCGTGTCGTCCCAACGGCACGGTGGATAGTGCGTAACAGCATTTTTCCTCTGAATATAAAAAAAAAAAAAAAGTTCTTTATTCTGGGAATACATTAAATCCTACTTCCATGGGTATGGATGTCTGTTACTCTTTCACGCCAGAGCGGCTGAACAGATCTGGATGAAATTTGGAACATAGATAGATTATTGTCTAGAATAACAAATAGGCTACTTTAGATCCTGGAAAATTGCGTAGTTCCCGCGGGATAACGATCTTATTATTATTTTAACATGTAGCGCAATCTCTAGACGCACGGCTAAACTATGTCGACGAACACCAATCGCTTGTTCAATATACCATTGTATTAATTAGTCAATTAATAAAGGATACTATCGACAAAGCAGCTCCTGCTTCTCATCAGGAGTGAGAACAATGTGTTCCGGCACCAGCTCGTGCTCGGTGATGTTGATAAGCAGCTCAGACTCCAGAAACTGCTCCAGAATGTACTTCGGGGCCATGTCCACTAGAGACTGCTTGGCTGATGGTGTCATGCCTGAAATAGAAATAGCATTGCTATTATAATAGTTAAGAACAAACCATAGTGAATATTTTTTTCTGCATTTGCAATAATCTCATTGCCACACCATACAAAATCATCTGAAAACTTGATTGGTTTGTATTCATTATGCGTACCAAGTCAAAATGAGTTCTATACAAAGGAAAAACCTAGAAATGTCCACAGAATACAAAGACTTACTGAGTTATTAATTATGTGAAAGTGTGGCAAGTAAGGAGGAAATGAAGACAATTTTGACGATGGGAGGACAAAATTACTGGAGTGACTAGTAGAACATGGTCAAGAGTGGAGAATGCGAAATAGAATGGAGACTACTGGGGGGAGGTCTTTGCCGAAAGGCTCACAGATGCCGTTCTTTCATTGCCAGTCTAGACTTTCAAGAAAAATTCAACATTATCAAAGAATAATTAAGTATGTTTCATTCTGGATTAGAAGTTGTTGACCCAACGTAATGTAATGAGACTTGTGGGATCTTTCTTAAGTCTAAACTGAGCCTTAGAACACTTCAAATTACGTTACCTGCTTGTACCACAACAATAGCTCTGTGAATATTCTCCTCCTGCATTCTAGTACAATAAGTCTTGATTGTCTTAATTCCGATTTTGGGCTCATCTGGGAAGAACACAAACATCTGGTCTGTGGGGTCATCATTGTGGGCTACCAAAACTATAAGGTCACTGCGGGCTGGGCGTTTTTCACTGTGAATAAGACCATTTATTTATATTATTAGCTAATTAAATATTATATGTTCTTCCATGCTGGTCTGGGAGCAACGAAAAAACATAGAATGTACCAGTTGCTTCTCTACCCGCGCAGATGGTAAAAGCCCATCGAGGGAATGGGCGAAAATCATAGGAATCATGTTATAGGCGATGAGGCTAGCAACCCATCACTATTTTGATTTTTCACCTATACGCCCACAATCTTGCTAAATGTGGCCTGTAGGTATCTGTTACCTTAGGCTCTGTCTACCCCGTAAGGGATAAAGACGTGATTTGTGTGTGTGTGTGTAAATATTATATACCTTACTAGTTCTAATTGTTACCGAGGTAAGGTTGAGCAGAACTCTGTCTCTAACTATCTCTCTAGTCTGATCTTTGGTCTTCTCTTCTACTTTGATAATTCTGTATAAATTTTTGTCTATATTCTAGAGGTGTCAGGTTTTTTTTTATAAGGAAATGGCAG
Source organism: Pandemis corylana (assembly GCA_949127965.1). Taxonomy (NCBI): domain Eukaryota; kingdom Metazoa; phylum Arthropoda; class Insecta; order Lepidoptera; family Tortricidae; genus Pandemis; species Pandemis corylana. The sequence continues at coordinate 7,607,298 of OX421867.1, read as the reverse complement.
CTGGCAGGTAGTAGTACTGGCTGTATGTCATGTCATTTCAATGACAATGTCAGCTGGCCTTTATTTCATTCTTTGCTTATTATTTTGATTATTTTGACAAGGATTATTTGTATTTGTTATTAAATTACTAAATTTTATCTACCAAAATGCAGCCTTCCGTGTTACAAATTTTAGATACAAAAATAAAAGAAAACTTATTAGAAAAAACAATGTCAGAAAATGTTAAGATACACTGTGGTAAGTAGCAGAATTTATTTTGTGTAGTTATGAAACACATTTAGTCCTTCTGGGTAAACTTTAATAGCAAGACAACAATAGTCTTAGCCTGTCCTTTCATACAGTTTTTTGATGCAGTTACATCCATGTGGTGTTTTATAATTTTTGAATAAGTTATTTATACATATAAATGTGTAGGTATATGTCAAATATAGAATGTAATAAAATAAGTTTTAACAGGGAATTGAGCCGGTTACAGTTTATATTTAATGTATATTTAAATTACTTACCTCGGTTTGTCTCCAAATTGTTCCTTGAACTGGTCAAGTGTTTGGTCCAATTCATCCTGAGTAACTAAGTATCCTCGATCATGGCAAAGCTGTAACGCACGAGAAAAAGAACATTGGAACAAACAGTATAACAGATTTAGTATATTAACTGGTAAATATGCATCATATTCATATCCAAAATCGCAAGTTGTATTTACTGCCGGAAACATAAATTCTAACCTATGAACTTACTTGCATTACAGTCTTTCTTATACGCCACAACTTATAAGTTTCCGCGTCGTCATCCATTGTTTTAGTGATTTATCAGCCTTTATTTGAATTTACAATATTTTAAGTCAGTATAATCAATTGAAAATAGCAGTCGTAAATAAACAACGCAGGAACGTGACACACAGCGGCGACGGGCGAGAAGACAGCGTCGCGAGCGACCAACCAATCGGCACATACGTCACGACAAGTGTACCACAGACTAAAGATAAAGAGACATACTGTCAGGGGTGTTAAAGTTAGAAACTTTGATTTTGAGAGTTTTGAAACTTTATTAACAGCGCCATCTCTCGAGAAAATGTAAACCATAACTCTTTTTGGTTTCAAAGTTTTATATCTATTACTCTATATACTAATTAGTTTTCTAGTATCTAGTTACCAGTATCATTTTCTCACTATGCTTCTACGACCGCATTTAGATTTTGTTTTTTTTTTCATCAAATTCACCTAATTAAAGTGTATATTTTAAATAATCTCAAAAATGTGTATAAGTATTTAATATTATTAAATTTGTTTTTTAAATTTCAAAACTGGCTACCAACACAGAAGTGAAAATGTCATAACATAACAAAAGTCGTAGAAGGGGTTATTCTACTCGAATGAGAAAATAATGCAGGTATGTATAGGCATCCATAGGATTCCAATTTTCAGATGGCAGCAAGGTAGTTATTTAAACATGGCGTCACGTCATACGAGGCAATAAATAATAGTGTTAGATATGATATGGCTCTCCATCCCATTTGGTAAATTTATCTTTCTCTGTGGATTAGCTAGCAACACACGCAAGCATACGCACACAAATACAAATAGATTGATTGGGTTATACGTGCAGTCCACAGATAAAATAAAAAATATATATATGTCAATGATGCATGATGAAAAACGCTCCAAGTTTTGCGTTTGCGTCAATTATTCCACAAGTAGGCAAAAAACGTGAATTAATAATTGGGAGCAATAATTCTATAAATAAGATAAAAGACACCAACAGAAGGATATTATTAGAACTTGAATTTATTAACTCTTTCGTTGTTTCGTCTGAAATCTATGGATTTAATTTGAGCCTAAATAAACTTCATCCTTAGTCACAGGTGTAGTGAATAAAGTTTTTCCATTACATTTTGTTGAATTCTATCCGGTTTTCAACTCTAACAAAATGTAGTTAAAGATGTGTATACATACAATACAGTTGATAGATTAAATCGTTTTATAAATAAGAACCTTATCAGGATGTGATTAAAGTCGAGAACCACATGGAATTCAAGGAGATGTCATGGAAAAGCTTTTTCACTGCACCTATACCTGTACTATCTTTACTTCATCTTGCTTGTCTATGACACACACAATCACATCACAAATTAAAAAAAACTTCGTACTTGCGATTGCGAGTCGAGTTGTGACGAAATTTTACTAGGAAACAGTGACCAGTTACTGTGAGAGAAAACAACTATTGATAAAAGCGATGGCAGGATTAAAAGGTAAATTTTAGATTTAGGTACTCCGATATAATCTTGTTATTTTTTTGGGTTTACAGTTACTGAGGTACATGAAAGTCACTCGTCTTCGTTCGTATGACTCACAATTATTATTTACAAATAACTCGTAAACTATAATAATTTGTTTATTTCTCTCTTTGCATGTTCCATCATGGATTGCAGGGTAAGTCAGATTATTATTTCAACTTTATTATTATTTGAAATAAACAGGAATAGTCCAGTTTTTGTTAAATGGAGCAATTCATTGTGTAAAATTTGTTTTAAACTTGGTGAATACACTGGCTCTGCGTTTATCTCTAAAGGGAAACAATGCCATCTAGATAAAATAGCTTCACAGTTTCTATCTCTTTTATTTGTTTGGTTACCAATGACAAAGAAAGCTTGTTTTGTTACTAAGTTTAATGTTATAGGTTTTTGTTGACTTACTGTTAAAATTATGTGGAAACTAATTTACCTGTGCGTATATATATATTAATAAAATATAATAATAGGTAAACGAAAGCATTGGGCCTGACCTTGTAATTGAGAAAAAATAAAATCAGCTGTTAATTTTTTTTGTTTTGTTAAGACTGCTTGACATGCTGAGTGATATACTTTTGCATTTTTCCTTAACTCACTATAGTAAATCAATCCAGAAAGGGCTGTTGTAGTGTTGTATTTTTACTTGTTTCAACCAAAATTCAAGGGTCAAGCATGAAATCAGCACCCATGTTAGGCCAGGAATACACATCTGTAGCTTGCACAGTTTTGTGCATGAACCTAGCACACATTTCAAACTTTATACAAATGTAACACAGTGTGCAAGCTGTAAGCTGTAAGCATGTGCATTCCAGGTTTTGTTAGCCCTATTATGGCATGTATGTATGATGTCTGTGGCACAGTCAATTGATCCATAATGTATGTAATGGTGACTCTCATGTTATTTTCAGATTGATATCGTTAGCTTTTGCTGGCTCCATTGGAATGACTTTAGTTATTCTTGCGTGTGCCTTACCACAATACAAGTAAGTATTCACATTTTTAATCACTAAAAAATAATGAGTGTTGGCAACACCAACAAAACGTAAGAGCGGCAACACTAGCACCCTCTTCCTTCTTCTTACTTTTACCGTACTCTTGCTCTCTGTACACATTCTAATTAAAAATAATTTAATGTCTAACAAGGCCTTTTCATTGACAATTAATCAGTGCAACAAACTAAATAGTCTGAGCTACATCTTGTGTTTTATTTACTATTTTAACTAAACGGGTCTTAATTGTGTGTACACATTTTTATTATTTACCTCAATGTTTCGGACATGCTGAAGAAATTGCAGTTGGATGGTACCACTGGGTGCATTCTCACTCGATTACACCCGACACAGTGTCACTCCACAAACAAGAAATGGATATGGGACAAGACAAGAATTACATAAAGAGATCACTAAATTCTAGACATTCAACTTTTTTAACCCATTTTCATGTCATGATAAAAAAAAAAAACATGAATCTGCTTTTCTCACTAGTCAAGTAAATAATGGTGTTCTGTTGAAGTGACCTAAAGCCTGTGTAGTTCAATGTGATTTGTTCTGATTTCAATGAGGTGCTCCTTAATTCTGTAGGCAATTGGTCATTTAAGCTGCCCTAATGTATGGGCTACCACAGCTGCAGTCAACCAAGTAAATCCCAGCTTTTTCCTGAAAAAAAATATTTTGTGTTTAGTTTAGCACAAGTGATAAGTGAAAATGTATTCAGTGGTACCAAGAGTGTACGCAGTAGGCGCGCAAAAATGAGGGTAGATCCACCCTCCATTTTCTTAAGTCTACCTGTGTTCATGATGATATGTACAACGCAACAGTGTCGAAACATTTTGAGCTTATTTAAGGTAATTGCGTTCTACATCCTGTAGAAAATATGTCTATAGATATTGCAAGCTTTAGCTGCACTAAATTTATGGGCTTGTCTAGATATTTTAACCGTATAGGGTATTTTTTTGTACTTAAGTATTGTCTTCCATTTAAAATTATTTCAAAGCATCTCATGTGTTCTAGAATTTTCAGATGCCTAGTAAAAAAAACAAAAAGCCATATAGGTACAATCTGTTTCTTTTTGTAAAATTACTACTAAAATGATTTTCGTATTTTTCAGATTATGGTGGCCATTCTTTGTAGTCCTGTTTTACGTGTTATGTCCTATCCCAACTATGATTGCTCGAAGACATAGTGATGGCACCGGTAGCGGCAACTCTCCATGTATGGAGACAGCTGTGTTCTTGACTATGGGTCTGATTGTCAGCTCCTTTGGTCTACCAATTGTACTAGCACATGTGGGAACTGTAAGTATTTTTAAATCTATATAAATAAAAATTAATTGCTGTTCGTTAGTCTCGCTAAAACTCGAGAAGGGCTGAACCGATTTGTCTAATTTTAGGCTTGAAATATTCGTGGAAGCTCAGGGAAGGTTTAAATGGTGAAATGATACTGAAATTTAGAAGAAGAAAAAAACGGGGGCGAAACCGCGGGCAACAGCTAGTAACATATAAAAACCAAATTTCATTTGCCAATTATGTATAAACAAACATGTCTCATGATCAGTCTACCTAGTCATGGAGATATTTGCATACTGATAATTAAAATAGTGTTACATAAACAAATACATACACAAATCACGTCTATATCCCTTGCGGGGTAGACAGAGCCTGAGGTAACAAGACCCAAAGGCCACGCTTAGCTTCATTGAAGGTGTATAGGTAGAAGGGGGGATCAAAATAGTGATGGGTTGCTAGCCTCATCGCCTATACGTGGTTCCTAAGAAGTTCGCCCAATCCCTCGATGGGCTTTTACCATCTGCGCGGGACGAGAAGCAACTGGTACATTCAAGTTTTTCCTTTGCTCCCAGACCAGCATGGAAGGTAGTCAATCAAGTTCATCTAAAACAAGTGTCAATACACATTATGTAAAATGAACCAATAATTGTGATTAAGTAGGTATGGGGCAAGCCCATCATATTGACTTCAGTGTCATAAAATTTAAGAAAATAAATACTAGGAGTTAATAATATTTTGCAGATATCCCAGAGTTGGATATACCTAGGCTGATATTTTAACAACTATAAATAGCAGTAAACTCACAGCAATTTTTGATTAATATGTTCCTTCCCACATTTAATATGCTACTGATCACTGTGCTATTAATTTTATCTCTAAAATTTACAGATTGCTGCAGGCGCTTGCTACTTGACCATAGCGGGCAATGTCATAGTATACCTGACTATCCTCGGTTTCTTCACAATCTTTGACATGGAAGACTCAGATTACGCGATGTGGTGAGAGATCTAGAAACTTCACTGTTGTATTACTGAAGGGACAATGGTTAGGGCGAAATGAGAATTTTTGTATCATAAGATATGTGGTTTTGTCTTTGCTTATAAGTCTGAAAAGTATAACTGATTATAATAAAAGGTTGTTAGGTGATTAAGGAATTATCCACAAGCTGTTAATCAAAGGTGTATTGTCTAAGAAAAGAATTTTAAATAATTTTTAAAATGTTATTCCATTGTCTAAAAGATTTCAGAATAAGTTGACACACTCCTTTCGTAACGACTTGATTATTCATTAATCACCAAACCCTAATGTGTTATTGATGCTGTAATCAGACAATATTTATTTTTGAAAAGTTTGTCATTTTCATTTACCAATATGTATCTCAATGTTATAATTATATGCTTGATCAGGGACAGTGCAATTATTAGTCCAAGACACCATAAAACCATAAAAATACGTACTCAACTCACTTGCTTTAAACTTTTCTTAAACTCGCTTTGTAACTTTAAGGCTTCCCTATAACCAGATGCCATAATGTCATTAAGGGAGCTTGGCTGTGGTCCTATTCAGCTCCTGCATTGTTTCTAATTTGCATTTTACTATATAATTTGAACACATAAGCCTTACTTAGTGATAGTAACTTTTGTCCTCTTGTACTGGATGGTGATGGTGACTGATGAAAATATGGATTTTGACTGGACAAATGATTGCCGTTAGTGCAATAATTATAAGCACCCTGAAAGAGCATATACAATCTCAGTTTTATTATTATAGGTTAAGGAATTTTAGTGTAAGTTTACAGCGCAGTCTATATACATTATTTTTGTTATTACTTTTGAAAATTTTGTTAAATTGAGAATTTTATTTAATATCCACCAAAGTTCTGTCAGGATTATTTTAGGAGTTTTGTACATTGTTAAGAGCATGCCTTAAATAACTAATAATGCGTTATGCAACGAAAGTCTGGTAAATAAGAAATAAAAATCAGCGGGCTTTTTAGTAAGTAATAAATAACGCTTTGGAGATGCTATTATTAGAAAAATAACTCGATAAAATTTCGCTTTCATTATTGTCAATCATTTACGTCAAGAGGATTTCTGCCTAAAAGTTTAAATGATCCTAAGGTTTGAGGATTGGCATTTAAATTCCATTGCGCCATATAATTATTGTTTCATTAACAAAAGACTAACTGTGAATGTTCTAATTCTCCACTCACAAATATTATAGGTACCTACATAATAATGTATACCACTTGTTACGATTAACAAATTAATATAATTTCATAATGTTATCAAATAAGGTAGAAGGTTTATTTTGGATACTTAAAATTTTATAAAATCAACACAAAATAAATAATGTAACTGATCTAAGTTCTGGTACTCCATTGAAACTTTTTTTTTATCTTTACATTCCTGAAATGTAAATGTTGTAAATATAGTAATAGAACCAGGTCACATTAAATATTACCTGCTTTAAATTAACATTTTGCAGTTTTATTTGTAATTAGTTAGATAATCTAAGACTACCCGGAAAAAAGTGTTAAAGAACAATGATTGAAGAAGAAACATAGTCTAAGATCCCACCATAGAACAACCTTCACCAAGCTGGTTAATGGATGAAAGTGTTTTATATTCAATTAAATATGTCAATAAATATATTGCAAATGGGTTGTCTAAAAAAATTCAGTCCAGAATATTATTAAAAAACATAAAAAAAAAATTATATTTTTTAATTCACTGGTTTGGTTAATAGACAAATTCCATACCAATCGAAAGTATAGAGGTTGTAGTTATAAATAGTGGAATATTTCTATAGAAGAGTATACGGCATTGCAGCTATTTGTCATTGAAAACGAAATGCATAGGACTGATTTTTCGCAGAACCCATTTGCAATATATTTATTGACATATTTAATTGAATATAAAATACTTTTTATCCTTTAACCAGCTCGGTGAAGGTCGTTCTATGGAGGAATGGAGGGATCCTCTACTATAAATAATGGTATATAAAAGACCGCTTCGAGCTTTCTGCAAGACAGTGGTTGTATGTGCACAATTTCCTTTTCATTTGCATGCTATTCCCAAAATTCGCCCCTTCAACGAGCCAGAAGAGCGAGGAAAGAGCAGGGGAGAGTCAGTCCGACACGTACTAGCGAACATCCAAGTGCTTAAACGGAAACTTTCGAACTCGCTCTAAATATATTTTTTGTCCAGTTTCGGTCATTGTTGGACTAATAAATTTGAGAAACCACCTTTTATTTCCTTGAATCGATCCCAATTGGGACCGAGCGCGACGACAGCGCCACGTGATAGGCGGCCATTATGGACAATATTGTCACCGCTGTCAAACAAGAAGTAAGTAAATATTGTGAAAAATATTAATGAAATCTTGTGTTATTTTACTATATTACACAATTTTGGACAATGGTAGTCAGTAACATTATTGCCAATAATATTAAAATTGTTGTTTTCAATGAAATTTTAGAGGTTAGGTAACTTACTTTTTTTTTCTTACGGCAAATATCCACTTATTTCTTTGGTCTCGTTTCCACCATGGTCTTGGAAATTGGTAAAATTTACAGTCGCTATTCTTCTTGGTGTTATTACAATTCACAACAACACATCTTACCAGGACCATATTTTTATCTCAAAAACGATTAGAAAATCTTTACTGCAATATGGATTTGACAGCTCAAGTCAGCGACTAAAATGACAATTTTAGCCGTAGCGAGCGTTGTGATCGTTTAGGCTACCCCCTCCACCCGCTTTGCACTCTGCCAATAGCACCCCTCAAGAATATCGTGATAAAACAGGGTATTGGGACATACTTTAACGGATGTTTCTGTTTTACCGTTACCGCGATAACGTTATAGTGTGTTACTTCGTGTTTCATTCTTGTCTAATCTAATCTAGTCTAGTCATTTTCTAAAAATGACGTTTGGTAGGTGAGGTGAGGTAAGCAGTGGTGAATTTTTGACACTTGTAACTTGCGCGAAAGCGCGAAGTGGTAACAGACAGAAAGACAGACACACTTTTGCATTTAGTAAGTTTGTACGGATTATTCACGAGTTACATTGTAATAGGTATTGTACCTATCCGCTTAAATTAATTTCATCGTTGTACTATCTCATAGATTTTCGAAGTTCGTTTCGTGCCATTTCGATCAAAATGAGAGGGACGGCTTGAACAAATTTCGGAATAGCCCCCCAGGTGGCCCCATAGCCCGCAAGGTATACAATTTGAGATAAAACTTGAGGGAGTCGCGTCGAAATCTCTACTTATGTCATCCCAGTATATTACACTACTCTTTGGTCATTAGTTTTGTGACTGACTGACTTGGACTGACTGCATACTGCATTGACACAAGACCGCCACAGATAGAGGTACAACACGAGCCGCCCGAAACTAGATGGGAAGAATCGTTCTCAAAATCACGCTGAGAACTGTTATCTGCGCAGTCGGGCGTTGACCACCAAGACGATACGATGCCAAAGTGCGCTGTGAAAAAGTGTAAAAATAATACCCACAAAACCAATAAACATAATGGGGTATCATACTTTCAGTAAGTATTAACTACGCGGGATTGTACTTGTTTGATAAAAATTAGGAAGAAAAATGGAAACAATGTATGTTTTTAATACAGGAATGCATTTCACATAAGAAATAATTAGCACATAGTCAAAGATGTACAATGGAGTCGCTATTTTTTTTTTTACTTGTTATTTTATTTTAGTTTTCCAAAAAATTGTATACAAAGAGAAAAATGGCGGGAAATTATAGCAAACGAAAGAAAAGAGATATATTATGAGCCTAACGACTCGAGCGTCGTTTGTTCAGATCACTTTACGGAGGGCGATATGTATTTAACGACAAAAGGATTTCGACGTATTCAAAAATTAGCTGTTCCCAAAGTACAGGTAAAAATATATTGTGATAGTTTTTTTAATAATAATTGTCTTTTAATTACATTGACGTGATTATTATTACAGTTTAACTAATTATTTAATGCTCCTCTCATTTACTCAAAGGTTAACTGGTAGAGATCCCTTATAGGGATAAGTTCGCCTTTGTGCATTTATTTAAGGTCTTTTTTTGTGATTTGTCTACTTCTCTATATTTGTACAATAAAGCATTTACTTACTTACTTACTTATTTATAGGATTACTTAATATCGATACTAGAAGAGAGAACGGGACAGCCAAAGCTCAACAATACCTGAAGGAAAATCTCCAGGACTAACAATCCCACTGGATTATTCAAATGTATGGCCACTTCAATTTCGTTTTTTTTTCTCAGTAAACTTACTTGTTACTGTTATAAAAGTAGTGGGAAAATACTGGTTTTTGCGTTAATTTGCGAGTGACAATAATAAAATTATATTTATTTGTAGATCGATATTTTACCAAAAGACGTAAATAGTTCAGTGCAATGTATCTCTAACACCAAATTTGAAGCTGAAATAAAATCTGTTCCGGACTCAAAAAAACCACAAGAACATTCCAACGTAAGCCTATTATGAATATTATGATTGCTTTTGATTTTGTTATTTCTTTGCTTCTCCAATTTTAAGGATTTTTTTTTTGCTGTTTTTACAGGTGAACTTTTCAGTGAGATTTTTTAGAAAATAAGTTTAGGTATATTATCTTTTTATCATTATTAAATTTCATGTCTGTTGTTGCAGGTAATATCAACAACGGACACTACAAGAAACAATGATCCAACTCCTTCACCAAATTTGTCTGAAAAATCATCAACATTAAATTCATCACGAGCATTTGTTTATATAAACACGATTGAAAAATATCGAAAACAATTGGACTTAAAAACCAAACAGGTAAAAAATTTGAAAAATAAAAATCAAAGATTGCTGAATAAAAATAAATCTCTTAAACGAATTATTCACAATTTATTAAACAAAATACTAGTCGACAATTAACCTCTAGTAGACTTTTAAAAAAAAAATCGGAATGTCTTAAAAACAGGCAAAAAAAGACATTTACTAAAATACTTTTTAATAAATTCGAAATTTCGCTCCATAATTGAATTGCTGTTCCTTGGCAGCGTAAATATAAATAAAGGGAACCCTTTATATGGTCGATTTTTTTGTCTATGGTATCTTTTGGTCAAATGATCGTTAAGTCTAAAATGTTCATATTATTTATATTTAGATTATAAGATATAATTTTCCTGATGATGCGCGCGCGGATATACGGAATTGACGTATTTGGTCCGTACTCCGGACATATAGTTATATGTTTCCTTATTATGACCTATGTACGCATATAAGAACGACACAAAACAAAAGGAGGAAAACTAGAAACTACAATAATTCAATGAATTAAATTTCTTTGAGTGCACTTGACGAGGAATAAATGTATGATCTTGAATTTTAGTTTAAATTTTTAGTCTATGTACAGTCAAGTGCAAAAATAAGTATCGATACGAACTTCTCAAAAATATGTCCCACGACCTTATTACGCCGGTGTAAGAGCGTATGGTACTTATTATTGAAACTTTGACTAGATACATATTATTACACTTGACTGTACTTAGCTAGGTACTAAATAATTGTTCGTACGTCATATAGTTATTATGTTAAAAATGCGCTCCCTTGACTATCAATTAAAATAATCGATGGTTTAGGTAGAATATGATTATAAAATCGTAAACCGACGTAAAATTTGATGAAAAAGAATGCATAGAATTATCTCATTAAAGTTTCTGAAGTGTCTTGAAATATTTTAAATAAATAAAAAATCAAAAGACGACTCCAACTCCACTCTTTGTTCTGTACTCGTCAGTGTCACGTCGATCCCGATCAGTGTTGCCAACTCTTAATAACGTCCAGATTATCAGATTCCCACTACGAATCGAAACTTGGTACTAAACTTGGTGTTATGAAACACTTTTACCTCATACACTGATTGGCTGGGCAGTTGAAGGCGCTTATTGTTTCACAACCAAGAACATAACAATTTAGCTTATCAATAAAATGAATACAAAAAGATGTTGGTGCTTTTGCATTTTGTTAGGTAGGTACCTACATTATGCATTTTGCTATAAATTATGTTCAGAATCTGAAATAAATTTATTATTATTATTCTGTATGTTTTTTTTTATCTCTAGTTAGGTTTTTACAATATTCATATAAAAAGTAATAAAACAATTATTATTCTTATAGTACGTTTGACATAATTTTGACAAACGCTATCATAACATCGTATCGTTCGTATCGGTCTGAATTTTATTATCGTGCGGCAACACCTAATTTTTGTGTCAATTTGATCTATCCAAACCATGCCCGTATGGCTTCCCACAAGTCTTGACCACAGACTATAGATAATGGTCGGAAGAGCGGGGAGCCAAATTGCGCGGGCGTATTCTATTCTACCTGCCACAAGGCTTGCATGGGGCTCGCGTAGGCTCGGGTCCAGCTGGCAAACGCCACCTGGACTCGATTTTTGAGCACTTTTCAGCTCCTACGTATCTGATGGCGCCTTTACATCTCCCACCAAAGAGTAGATACTTAAATATGAAAGAGAGCTTAGTAAATTATTCTTTTTTATTTTATTTTGTACAAAAAGGAAGGCAAACCTGCACCAGCAAACCAGTCATCTGATGGTAAATCAGCACTACCCCTCAACACCTAAGAATTGAAAATGCGTTGCTAGCTTAGAGGGCTAAGATAGAATGACTCGCATGTCGTTACTTACTCTTCACGCCAAAACACGACAAAAATGTGCGAATTAGGTACGTAGAAAGTGGCGCTCTCTTTATGTTCTACTCTTTTATGTAGCAGTCTACTAAAATTTTCAAGAATTTTTGCGGAACCCCACTGAATAGGTTACATTCATTAATTAGAAGCAACTGAAAAGAGCATCATTGACATGATTTCAATGGAAATGGCTTGAATACAGAGGTTGAGGCTGGTAATTAAAGCTGACATGGATTACTAGTTCTAGTTCAGCACTAGGCATTTGAGGATTTTATTTTGCAGCAAGGGATTGTCGTATTTATTGTTTTTTTGACATAGAATAGAATACTAAGAGTTTAAGACTTCAAAAATGTATGATTAGAGATGAAATCGTACGTGCTTTGTAGGGGGTCAGAGTGTAGGTAGTCTATTCCAGGCCGTGCATTCAGAGCTGAACGCTGGTCACACCGACAACAGGGTCTAAATTTTTGATTGATTAATACTTAAAAACCTTATAATAATAATAATAATAATAATAAAAGATATTTATTCAACAGTTTGCAGTATGATTACGACCTACCGCGTAAAACGATAATGGAAGTTACCTATGTTAAAATGTCAGTTTGCAGAGGACTGCTAATTGAGTGTTTAAGAATCTATAGTAAGACTGAGCTAATAAATTATTTCATATCAATTTATTGTATCTATCCGTATGTTTAACATAAAATTAGGTGTTAAATAATAATTCTCACATTTAGTTCATAGTATATTTTCACAAAGCTGGAATGCAATATTAAATGCTTTAAATGTACAGCAGCCCTCCAGCTTCAAATAAGAGTTCAACATAATTAACTAAGGAAAACTTATCAATTAACTAAGTTTAACCATTTCAATGACAAAAGTCGATCTACACGCAACAGCATAAGGTTAAAATTAGCTTTACCATTGTCTGGACTTGGCATTGAAAGGGCTAAAACAATTCATGTTTAATTTCCTGTTCCTGTATAAAGTCATAATCATTTCAAATAATTATCAAAAATTAATACTTCTAAAAACAATTAATATACTTAAAGACAATTAATAAGTAGTAAATTAACTTGATAATCCATTATATTATTTTATTGCAAGACCAGTCACACATAGCAATGACAGAACACAAGACATCCGTGTTCTAGATGTTTTGAGACACAAAATAGTCGCACTTTAGATGTGAGACTTAAAATAAAATAAGACTGATTGAATGAAGTCTAAGTTTCATAAAGCTATTGTATAACCCATTTGCAAGCAATGAATTTTAATCACCTGCTATGTATGTTGGCCATGTTTGAGGAGTTAATTTAATGTAGATACAATTATGTCATGGTGCCGAATACAGGGTTATGCCTACAAATACTCGGGCCATATTCCATGTAGTCTTGCTTAGTATGACACACTTGATAGAACTCAGGTGTAGAACCCAGCATACTGCCACCAAACCACACTGCATATCTCTGCATATTGTGGGAAATGACTTGCACATCAATAGGCTTTGGTGTGATACGGCCCTCGGAGAGCTCCGTAGAGAATTTCAATCTAGCATCAACAGTGCGCTTGATGTCACGCTGCAGTCTTCTTCCAAAGTCACGGAACATTGTAGATCCCCCAGACAACACAATGTTGCCATACAAACCCCTCCTAACATCAATCGGACAGTTCTGTATAACCTCGTCCACCATCTCATTCAGTGGTACAGTGAAGTCAGCATTAGAAAACTCTGGATGAAAGAAAATCTCCGGTCCCAAGAATCTTTCATAACCAACATCAACACTAAATGGGTTCTTAGTGATAGCATTCACACTAGTGTATTTCTTCATCCATTTGGCTGGGTCGAGGTCATATTTCCCAAACTCTTTGGCAATGTCAGGGCAAATGTAGCTGTATTTTTCTTTTATAGCCTTAGCAGTCTCTAAGCTTTGTTCAGGCGGGATGCCGACCTCCCGCTCGCGGAGGAGGGACTGGATGAAAGATGTGATGTTTCTGCCAGCAATGGGAATGTGTTTGATACATGAACCAATGACATACCCCTCGGCAACAGGCACTATATGGGTGACGCCATCACCGCTGTCTACAACGATGCCAGTAAAAGTGCGCTCAGCCGACACACGCGACTTCCACGACGCCGCGAGTGCAAGCACGGCCTGCACCGCTATATACAACCCCGGTACATTGAATGACTCGAACATAATCTCGGCCAAGTATTCACGATTCTCAGGCGTGTTTAGCGGTGGCTCGGTGAGCAGGAAATGGTGATCTTCCGGCTCAGCGCGCAAGTATTTGAAAATGCATTGCTCTATGTATCGCTCCATGAGGTCCCAGTCCTCTACGAGACCGTGGCGGACGGGATATTTAACTGAATAACCCGTGGCCTCGAACGCTTCATCTCCGATAAAGAAATCTAAGTCCTCTACCGCTTTCGTCATTCGCCTGGTACTCTGATCACCAACTTTCGCCGTTTCCTTTATCGCTATGGCTGACGGAATGATAAACTGAGGCTCCTTGTTGCCGGCGAACCCCAGCTTGGTGTAGCCGGTGCCTACATCGATGACACAAGCAGGCAAGTGATCGCCCATTCTTACACTATTTTAATTACTTATTTGTAGTAGAAATCAATCAAATGCTTTATAAATGTAGATTAGAAACTGAAAGGGTGCGGACGTCGGTAAAATATTGCTTAGGTATTTTGACGTAAGAATGAATCACACAGATAAGATATGACATGACAAGTGTACGGTCAAGAAGCCCGCTTTCAGCGCAAATAACGCAAACACTACCGCAGAAGAAGCACTGTGTGTCAGCATTAGCAAAATCCGTGAACACTGTTTCGTTGTGTTTGTTTTGTATTCCAAGGTTTGTATTCTACAACACGATAGATTTACAAGCCCTGAAATTAACGCATAATAAATATTAATGCTATCGTTACATCACCTCGGATGAAATAGTGTTGATAGTGGTTTTTTTTTTGATGACACGAGCACCAAAGGTAGGTAGTGCAAATTATTTGTTTCTTAAACGTACCCCCAAGTGTTAACTTTTTTTTCTTCCATTTAAGAAAGGCTATGGGATCTATAGGTCCATACAGCCATATCGGATATACCGTGTCAATGTACATTGCAACGCTATGTTATTTTTTAACTTTATTAATGAGTCCTGTCACATGATTTAATTCCATCTTAGCATCTATTTCAGTCTGGTCCAAAACGAAATACTTATTATAATATATTTTCTTTGGTCTGCTATTATAGTTATATGTTCCTCTTGTGTTCCATAATAACGATAGCTAGGTAGGTAGTGTACTTTAAAGTGAGTTACGGCGAGGAGCAGCCCTCCCATACAAAATGGTAGAAAAGGAAACAAAATATTTCTTTGCAAAATTGTAGCGCATTCAAGCATTTTACGCCAAAAATATTAATTTAATTATGTATCTACGTAAAAACTGGCGCCCTCTAATAATTACTATTCCTTTATGTGGTGGTCTACGCGTTTCCACTGGATTTTTTCATTTTGCTGAGCACTACTACATTAATCCATTGTACTTATGTAATTTACTGTAACCTACATAACTTTGCTTTTTTGATTTTTCTACGTGTGATGTTTCAGTAAAGTTTAGAAATATAAAAATCTGCTTATTTTATCAATTGCAAGCAAACCTTCGGTCTTTGTTTAACCCATCTGTAATAATTAAGAACGTACATTTGCTATAGCTCCACGTTATTGTCTTACTTAGGCATGTAGGTATAAGGTTGGGGAGGGTCTGGAGCTAATAGCGGAGTGCAACCATTGTTCTTCATGCCCTCTGCGCCTAAGGAATTACTTGCAGGGTTGCTAGACCCGTTGTTCATATGGTAAGTATGTATGTATGTAAACTCTTTATTGTGCAAAATAAACAAGACAAATACAATTGACAAACACTGAGATATATGCACAAAGGCGGACTTATCCCTTTAAGGGATCTCTTCCAGTCAACCTTTGAGTGGATAACCTTTGTGTGGTAAGTATGCTTATTTTTATTTTATTTTTATAAAAATAGGGTGCCTTGCTAAAAGTGTGTCTGTAAGCTTAGAAGCTTTTTTTAACCGACTGCGGCGACTGGGTTCATAGATTAAAAAAACCGGCCAAGTGCGATTCGGACTCGCGCATCGAGGATTCACAACATTTCAATTTTAAATAATTACTAAAGTACCGATAACCATTTCGAGCTTTGTGTTTAATTATTCCATTCCATATTTTTTTGATTTTTTTTATTACTTATTTAACGTAATATTCACAAAAATCCTCAAAAAATCCGAAGTAAGGCATCGTCGTAGTGTACCTTTGCCCTCCTAATTATTTATGAATAAAAATGTCAATGTCACAAAGGTGTCAATGTCAAATATCAGTGTTGTTAGCCGATCGATGTTGTTTGTTCGTTTTGTTTTGAAAAAGCATCGTTATATTTATTAAATTGATAGATAGACAGCCGAAACCTTCCCAAGGTGGATTATATGACGTTGTTTCAATACATGCGTGAAAACGACTCGTTTAACGTTGCCGAAATCCGGGGAGCTAATGTTATGTTGTCATCAAGGGATGCTTACGTTGTAACTTCTGTAGGCTATGTGGAAGTGAAACGAGAGCATGCTGTGTTTTATCAAGGGCAGAGTAACTCCTGAGCACCGAGTTCGCACTAAAATGTACTCAGTTGTCGCAAACAATATTAATAATTAAAATACAATACGTCAATCAAAAACTCAAAATGACAACCCGCTGTGACAACCAGTAGACATAGACAATGTAGACATCAATGTTATCTTATTTTTTTATGACCCGAGCAAAGGTAATGTGTAGATTCAACCTTACAAGCGTTTTTGAAATTTTCGAGATTTCAAAATTATTTTTGACTAACTTAGAATACCAATTTCGCGAAAAGAAAAAATATGGGTCTCCTAGTTTTCAAAGTACTATTTATTGAGCATAAGAAAACACAAGGTAAAAAAATTGAAATGTTGTGAATTCTGTACATAATGATACAAAATGATAATTACACATAAACGGATAACTCACGTAAAAAACTAACCATCTTATTCATAAACGCTCTAACTTAGCAATCCCTTGTCCTTATCTGTCACTTTGACATTTACCTTTCACAGTCAGAGAGATCAAACGATTACTAAGTTAGCAGAAGCCGATAGAGCGTTTATGAATAAGGGGGTAAAGGTTTGACTGAATGTTTCTACATATGGGTCAATGTTCTAATAATTATCCATACACCCTATGGACCCATTTGACTGATTGATTGGATCTAATTTTTGATCTAAAATTTGTTTCGAAATTCCGTCTGCTGTCTGTTCACTCTTCTGTTTAATGGATTTTATTACATCTGAGATACTGGGAACCCTGACTAACACTCCCTGCAGTGAACCTTTAATTATTCCGTATTATTTTTGCCTCTTCATTTTACTGTTAATTTTACCGTGCGTGTTTATTACGACTTGATGTTTGCGCTAATTATTTTGTTTTGGTTAATTACGGTTGCACGTAAAAAAGACAAATAAAATGAAAATTTATCATGGAATCGTACATAATTTGTCATGAGTAATAAATAAAAAATGCAAGTGCTTCCAACTGAGGCTACTGGAGGTCTATGGGGGAGGCCTATGTCCAACAGTGGACGTCCTATGGCTATGATGATGATGGTGATGAATAAATAAAAGGGGTTTAGCAACCATCAATGAACACATCATTTAAATGACGAAAAAGAAAATTCACAGGTGCCTTTAGCAGAATTGTTTTCGTAATAGTATTTTAAGTGACTGGTAGGTAAACTTATTTCCTCCAAGAAGTACATTTTACTTGGGTTAGGTACTTTTATACGCGTATTGGTAAACAGCACGAGAAATCCTTTGTTTCCCACGGAGAAAATTTATTGCGTACCTACTTTATGAGAAGCAATTAAAACATGACTTACAACGACACGCTTACGTAAGGTACCTATTTCGTATTTCCGTCGCGTACCACCTGCGTACCTTTAAGCCTTATTTATAGGACGCGGGAAATATCGTGAGAGTAACGTCATCCGCGTCATCTTGACAGTTTTGGTACATTGCCGTCAGCGATCTATCCTACTAATCCTAGTAATATACTGCTCAAAAACGTCTTAGCATCAAACACGTATGAAATCTATACTTGAATGACCCCTGAACACTCTTTTTTTAGCTTGTTTCACCACTCTCTGTTAAGTTCTTGATACCTCAACTGTCAGATGTCTGGTATGGCGTCTCTGTTTATTCCTTCAAGATAAAAAGAAACGGTATCATACATATCTGACACTGGTATCACGAACCAACAGAGATTGCTGAAACAGGCTCTATGCCTCGCCTTGAACTGTTCTCATCTCGAAATGAAAAGCAGAGTATTTAACTTGATGAAACTCGGGGGCTAAAATATCTCGTATAAAATTGGTGCTTTCCTCCCTCGCAGAAAAATCTACTGTTAATACTCGTCTAAACCAGCTGATGCAATTTACCAGCTCTCTAGACCCAAACTCAAAGGCTAGGAGTTAACGTTTTGAAAGGCGCAGGTTGATGCAGGGCAAAGTTTGCGATTTCGAGGAGCAGCTTTTAGTTGCCCTCGACGCTAAACACGATGAGTAGAAGACACGCCAGCCTGTTGCCATTCGCTTGTCATCATTTTGTTAACGATGTGCTCACGTGTTTTCATTGTGTGATAAGCTATCACACAATGAAAACACGCATATAGCAAAGGCGTCAAACTGACTAGGAGTCGAAGTGGTCGCCATGGCCGAAATCAGTCTGAAGGATCATCGTCATTATCATCGTGCAGTAATTTGTTCTTTTTTTTTAACAGTGCAACTAAACTTTGCCCCATAATCGTCGTGCCGTGTAAGTTCGGTTTTAATGTTAACTACTGGTATAATTTTATGCTCTAATCATAATTATTTACAACCTCCCGTCATTTCGAAGGCTTAGTTTACTCGAGTAAGCGGCTTAGTCAAAGTCAATGGGGGCTACTCCAAAATTCGGTTTTCGAAGTTCGTATCACACCGTCTCTCACTCTCAAATTAATGACTATTAGTGTAAGCGAAATGGCACCAAACGTTCTACTTGTAGTGGCTACCAACCGTCGTATCGTGCTTCTAGGGTCTACTATATATAACATTACAAATGCGGAAGTTTGTGAGGATGGATGGATAGATGTGACGATGTGAGTGTTTGTTCCTTTTTCACGCTGAAACGACAGGACGGATTTAGATAAAATTTGGAACGAAGTTAGCTGATAGTAACTAGGCACCCTAGATTAACACAGGCTACTTTTTATTCCGGAAAATGTCATAGTTCCCGCGGAATAGCGATAAACTAATTCTTTGCAGAAGAAGTCGCGGGCAGCAGCCATATACCTCAATCAGCCGTGAATCCTTTAAAGATCACTTTGTTGTCCATCCGTTCATGTGTAGAAAACAGTTTTCACCGATTGAGAAATAAGTTACCTACGTTTTCGTATAAATATTACCGTCTTCGCCCCTACAATCAATGAAGTGACGATTTTAAGTGACGTTTCGTAGGCCACGGAAAAAACAAGCGACAAACGACAAACTATGTACTAGCTTGATTTCAATAATAATAACAAATAACAATAATAATCGTTTATTTCAGACAAAACACAAGAACAATAAGAAAAAATCTAGGACTAGCTATGTTAGTACTTATTTAAAAAAAGTTATGCGACCTCTATGACTTTTTTAGTAATGTGCCACAACAAAGGGCTGTCCAGCCGGTTTGCAATCATGTTCAGGATGCTATTATTGCTACCGCGCACAAGAATGGAGAATAGAGGCAGTCTTCTTGCGCATTTTTGCGCTTTCAATTCCATTGCAGAAATATTAATTTCGAATTGAATGTTGGTCATAGATGACCGTGGCGTGTGAGGCATTCCATTGACTGTGAAGACTAGATAACTTGGATGGTGAAGAGATTAAAATAACATACATACATAAATCACGTATTTATCCCTTACTGTGTAGACAGAGCCTAAGGTAACGAGACCGAAAGGCCACCTTTAGCATGACTGCGGGCGCAGGTAAAGGTAGAAAGGGGGAATTAAAATAATAAAATGCAAAATGTATTTTGTATAGTTGAGACATTTTGAACTGATACAATGCTTTCATCTGCTTTATAGATAGGTACCCGTTAGTGCTTAACAGTTGCTCTCAAAAAATGGTCAGAAACACATTGCATGAACATTGACTTATCAACCTTATTGCATGTTGAGTAGATTCAATACTGTATATTTCAATAGGTAATTTTGATAAGCTCACTTCAAAATGTTTCAACTATACTGAGACCGCAAACGATCCTAACCATACTTGCGGAATTTAAAAACTAACGGCTTTACTATCGGTATTCAATTCAAGGAAATAGCTTAACGTTCGACCTTTGCGATACAAAGTCATTAGTTGAAGGTCGTCCAATTGTGAGCTCCTAACTTTGGCCCCAATGGACCGAAACTTCGGGAATATGGACCTGCACAAGTTAAGGGTCTTAACCACCGGAAGTAGCCGCTGATAGCATAACATGTTGCTATTTGTGCAAAACAAAACAAGTACGAAGTAAGACATACATAGACAACGTCACGCCTCTTTCCCATAGGGGTTGACGCAGACTACTTTGATCCACTTGCTACGATTTTGCGGGTGGTAGGGCCTTGTGCAAGGTCCGTCCGGATCGCTACCACCATCTTACTCGCTAATCCTGCCGCTAAGTAGCAGTGCTTGCACTGCTGTGTTCCGGTGTGGAGAGTAAGACAGCCGGGGCAATTACGGGCACAAGAGGCATTGCATCTTAGTCCTCTAGGTTGGCAACGCATCTGCAATCCCTCCGGGGTTGCGGGTGTCTATGGGCAGTGGTGATCACTTACCTTCAGGTGACCCACTTGCTCGTTTGCCTTCCTATTCATACATAAAAAAAAAAAAAAAAAATCCTGACATACCTCTTTCGCTTCATCCACATTCATCAATCGCTTCATACATGCTCGTCGGTTTAGGGTAGGTAGGTACTACCTTTTTGTCAGAACCTCGCCAATTAGGCCACAGAACATCACGAAGTAGCATAATCATTATAAGACCCATCAAAAACATTACATGTAAAAAGATACGAGTCGCAAGGCAGTTCTTAGAATTACTCCGATAAAAAATTCGAGATATTATGTTAAACTAAGTCGGTTATTTTAATAGTCAGTACCAGGGGTGTCCATAAAACTTAATTTCCACCGTCTTGCCTATTTTAAAACAGTAGAGGAATACATTCTTCACAGGAACACGTTCTCAAACTTACGCTTTTAAAATTAGGCAAGTCCATTTGTTGGTATATAATATATGTCGGTACTTAAATTTTGTCATATAGCATTTCAAAATTTTTCTGACAAATATACATCAAAATCGGCATTATTGTGAAGCCAGTCGAGTGTATTTTTTTCAGTTTGGAGCCCTGTAATTTTGGTCGCTTAATTTATGCGAACATTCGGTTTTATACAAAAGGGGGCGTCCATTAATTAGGTGAGGTATTTAGGGGGGGGGGGGGGGGAGGGGTCGAGCCGAATCTTACTAAATCTCACTTGGGGAATAGGGTGTCTTGGCAAAGGTAAAGTGGAATGAAAATAAAAAACGTATCTTGAATAAAATATTACAAAATCTGACACAATTATATTTGTCATATTTGTCCGAAATTGTGTTGTTTTTTAATAAATTCAATATTTGTATACCCAAAGTACAAGTTTTGAAAAATCTCACGTGATATTGGGGTAGGGGGGAGGGGGTCGAGAAATATCTTACGAAATCTCACCAAGGGGTGAGGGGGGCGAAGCTTGTAAAAACGGACTTCGCAAGGCCGTGGAAAGCTCCGTAGAATTGCTTGTAGGTGATGGATGGATAACTGTAGGTCCTTCTCGACGTATACAATGCTATATTAGAAAATACCCGTCGCGCCAGCCCGGTGACCCAGCTCGGTTGGCGCTCGTTTTAACCCCTACCAAAATATCTTGCAAAATCGATAGCAGAGTCTGTATACGATAAAACTTGCTGGAATCATTGGTGATTGAATCTAAATTTAGTGATCAAAGGGTACGTATCAAATACATAATTATTCGCTTGATTTTGACACGATGCTACTAATTTGACCATACCTTCATTGCGACGTTAACACGAATGGGTTCAAGTACTTCGAGACATTTTTACTGTCCAAAAAAGGTGCTCCTTTATTTTTTAAATAGTGTTGCCTTACCCTCATTTGGCAATTTTTCACAGTGACCCGTGTGGCTATATGTATGTCACGTCACATGGCGTAACGTGATAGTTAATGTTACTTTCTTTCTATTCCATCATACTCACGCAAAGCTCGAGTCACAGACCTCGTAACTAATACCTATATAGACTGGTCAGAGAAGTTTGTAGCATTGTACTTGGGCTGTCCAATTCAATGTGACTTAATAGTTTGGCAGTCGACAACGTCGAAGCGTTCGCGCATGTAGAAATTGAAACACAGCAAGGTTTAATCCACCATAACACAATAGTTCAGGCCCAGGCGAAGAAATATAAGAAGTACAAAGAAGTTAAGACAAAAATTATAGGTACTATCAAATGAATCAAGAAAATTTTATATCTTGATTTTTATGTTTTACTTTTTCGGTTTTACCGTTAGAAATTAAATTTCTAAATGTCAGTGACATTTAGAATCAAAAATTATACTCAATTATTGTTTTTAATACGTCCCTATAGTATAATGTAGTTATCATAGAGGACAAAATCAGATTGTTTGCTCTATGCTTAAAGCCTTCTCGATAAAGGTATTGATCATACCTTAAAGATTAAAGTTCTTGATTAGACAACATCCAAAGACACCTTGCCTACTCTCAATATTGTTTTTGTGTTTTTTGAACAGGACCCGGATTGGTTTCATGACCTAAGCTTTCACGATCTATGTAAACTCTCCATCCTTATCTGTTCCATCTTTCAAGTGTCTCAATTTACTTTTCACGGGTAATCAAATTCCGGTTTCATTGCCTAGTTGCCAGTGTTCACGAAAAAGGCGTTATACCGGGGTATCGTAATGCCGCAGTTTCCGTTTAATTGCCTTGCTGCGCTAGTTTTCCGAACATCGGCCGTTATCTCTTGCCTGTTCATTGGCAGGCTGCCTTAAATAAAATGGGAGCTTAAACGTACCACGTTCATAACCTGGCCAGTGTATGTAGAGCTCTGAAGAACGTTAGATGTTCCCCTGTTTATAGATATTTGTTTGGAACTGGGCGGGGAGGGGTGGATTGATTAAAATGGTGAGTATGAACAATATGCAGTAACGGCCAACGGCTATTGCCATAAAGGCTCACTTCCGGCGTTGAGAGCGCTGGTGAAATCATGGTTGGTTTATGGAGGGTGTTTTGTTTGAATAAACAGTAGTGAGATGTTGGTGTGTTTATGCTTTAAATAGTAAAACTGTTTGAATGGTTTGGCGAGTCTGGGGCAGGCGGTAAATTAATTTTGTAGGTATTACTTTAACAGTCGAGAAATGACCTTCCTAAGTATTTTCTTTTGCTGGCTCTATTTTTGTTGATATGACTTGCTTTAATTGATTGCATCAGGCGTTATTTTGATAGTGTACCTCTGTGATGAAAGCTGTATTAGCTATGTGAAATTGTAAGTCTAGTTCCAGTAATATAAGCCATTTGCTGTCTGTCAGTGAGTCAGTCCAGTCAGTCTCTTCCTTACCGACTTCCAAAAAGGATTTTTTATTGATATGGATGAAGATGGAACTTTCTGACCATAAAAGGAAATTTGTACAAATTCATTAGCCACAGCATTTCCGTACCATTTATTATCGTAATCATTTCTGACGGCGGCCATGATGGATTATTGTTGCCCGAGCGCCGTAGGCTCATCACTACAACACATGTCGGCGCAGAGAAATAATGTTATAATTGAACCGGACTTGTACGCCCAGAAAAATGGATTTGGTTACTTATGGTCACTTGCTGGAAAAACATAATCCTGAAATGCCTGTTACTTTTTCCAAGCACGTTTCCAAAACGTTATTAGAACTATGTCACAAAATTTAAAATTCCTATAATACGCTTTCAACGACCAGACATAACAGTCAGTAGGTACACAGTATTTGGCTTCAAAATGTCACATTTATGTTATAAAAGGACCAAAATTTGACACAAAAATTAGAAAAATTGGAGGGTGGGGAAACGATTGAATTAAATGGTTAGACGTTATAAAATTTACCAGACATACGAGAATACGTCCATTATCTGTTCAGTTCCTGAAATCCTGCCTGAGTTTCGATTTCTATAATGCTGTCTCTGTTTGTTTCGTAGTACCTAGTAGTAGAAGTAGGTATTAAATAGGTAGAGCACCATAGATAGAAAACTGACACTAAGATATTAGGAGCAGAGAGTAGAATAAGCCCCTAATCTAGGATATGTCAGACAAAATCGTGTTTAGACGACACGTCACAATTGTTACTGACTTTGTTTCTCCAGCTTTTTAGAAAATACCAGTAACGAGTACTTCTTCAACTTATCGATACTTGCCATACAAAGTGACTGCCCCCGAATCTGCGTGAGGCACTGTGATTGATGAGGTCGAGTTAGTTGTTTACTCAACAAAGTTACGGCAACGATTAATAATGATTTCAGTTCGTACGTCCGTCTTTCTTACGCCTAATTATTCCTAAGATCTTCGGGTACCTAATGACAAATTTGTTTTTGCGAACAACAAAGTGCTCGCAACTTTATCTGTTGTCAATCTTACCACAAAATTTGGATGGAGTTGGTTATTTGTTTGTGAGCTCTTTAGATTTTGATGGGAAATATGTTTCCGCTTTTCAATTTCATTTACTGGGATCTTCTACAAATAGCAAAGTTCGAAGACGTTTTGATCACAAGCGATATGGTTCAGAGTCTATAGGACGTGGTCCATCTAAATTGGTCCACACGAAAAACAACTTTGCCAGCACTGATTATTATATATTAGGTTAGGTTAGTTAGGTATCTTCATGTGCCCGAAGGGCAAAATACCCAGGAGAAAGGGCTCCGCCATTGGGCGGAGCTCCGTCGAAAACCAGGTGGACAAACTGCAGGTGGACCACGCGCCATAGCCGATGGTTTACATTGTGGCAAGTAGCAACCAGCGGAGATAAATCGGCATGGATTTAAAAAATCATCGGCATCTTTATCATCATGAACAAGTTAAGATCTTACTACTTTTAATGCGAAACTTTGTGTGTCGCATAATTGACAGCAATTTGGCACACATTCAGGACTAACGCATGGGATATTTTCTGTTCCGAAACTCCCACGGTATTTACGTACTAAACCATGATGTTAGGAAATTAGTAATAACACGGAATTTCGAGGACCATATTTAATGGGCCACGCGAGCGGAACCACGGGTAAAAACTGGTAAGTACATACGTCTTTGTTGGAAAAGGTAGTAAAGCAATCCAATCTCGGACGCTCTTGAAGTGTGGAAACTTAGTTATTGTTTAACAACTGCATTTGCACCGGGTTGTTGTGACTTGCTAACTTTGTTGGTACTCGTAGCTATGAAATTATAGCTGAATGCCAATTTCCCTGTCCGATGGTGTCGACGACGACAGGCTTCAAACTTTGCAGACTGGCTAGCGTTTGCTCGTGTTCCAAAGGCAGGTTATAACGTGACAGACAATCGCATTGATACATGAAATATACGCGGGAGCCCTGCCCTATCTGGCGTGATTTCGATTGTTTGACTAATTTCAACATAGGTTTGGCATTATCATTGTGTTTAGCGTAATAGGATAATGTAGCAAACATATAATTAACTATCGCTGATTTTATGTTTACAAAAGTTTAAATAGCAGAATACTTACTTATTAAGATTAAAGTGAAATTCTGTAATATTATGATTCTGTCATGTAATAATCATACGCGAAACAAAGTTATAAAAACATTTTTTATGCCATGTCTCTTCCATGTTGGTCAGGGAGTTAAGAAAAAACATAGAATGTACCAGTAGCTTCGCTCCCCGCGCAGACGGTAAAATCCCATCGAGGGAATGGGCAAAAATCTAAGGAATCGTGTTATAGGCGATACCGTTAGCAACCCATCACTATTTTGATTCCCCTTTCCACCTGTACTCCCGCAATCATGCTAAATGTGGCCTTTAGATCTTACCTTAGGCTCTGTCTACTCCGTAAGGGATAAAGACGTGATTTATGTATGTATGTAGGATTTATGCCAGAAAAGGGTATTTGAGTCTTCACATACAAAAAATAGGTACCTTAACTTTAGTAACATTTCGTTGTGTCATTGTAGTTTAGGAAGATCATCAAACAAAATAAAGATGTAATGTATTTAACTATGTTTGAAGAGTTAATGTGATAAATGATGATTTAAGTGTAAATTGTCCACAATTACCATACTTATGTCTATATTTTAAGCGTCTACGAGTAATACGGTAAGAAATAAAACAAGTAAAAATATTTTCCTCTAAAAGATTACAAGTAAAACGAGCCGTAATCGTAACGTGCTGTAAAATTAATGACAGTGCATTTTTCAAAGCGCTTTTCGCGGTCGTTGTCCTCCAGAATAGGCCTCCGCGACCCGTCTGCTCTCACCTGTCACAGTACAATGACGCCCGTTGGCGAGGGGGGCAGTGTTGCCAGGCGACTAGCATAAAGTCCTTTAAACTTGCAAGAAAAACATTTCTTAGCGATACTGAAAACCAGAACACATGGAAAAGTGCGAAAAGTGAAGCTATGGCCGGGAATCGAACCAATCCGTGATGCGTGCTTACACTACACTACCCATGGCGGATGGGTAAGTCTTCGAATTTTACCATCTGTGGAGAATTTTGTTGCAACAAAAATTCTGCGAGTTTCATTACATTGCCATGCGATCGTGATAGAAGTCGTCTGCCCAGTGCCGCAATGTAATGCGACTTGTCTGTTTTTTTTTATTTATATTGAAACTTATATTTAAACTGAAACCATAAAAATATTTTCTGAAATATTTTCAGTTTCAGCTGGAGAAATTTTAGACCAAACGATTATTTGAGCAAACATTACGTTAGACCTAACAATTATTCTACCAAACGAATTCCTCCCCTAATCAAAGTCTTCCGAGATTATATTAATTATACTTTTCCATGTTTGGACGCTTACTAGCGAAATCATGCGCCTTTCACTACCTCGCCTTCTAGTATCTGACCATTAAATCTTTGAATCTATTCAACAAAGGACTCGGAAATTTCTTAACATTTCAGAAATGCAACCAAATGGCAACACTACGGGGGGAAGGAAACCTAGTGTCGGCATGCAACTGTGTCGCCAGCAGGCTTCAGTCAGAGGTGAAATTTTGATGCAGCGGCTCAGGTTTTCAGCCGATTTTTTGTACGTTGACCTAATTTCAGGCAAGCGGAGGTTTCATGCTTTAAATTATTTGAGCGAGTTTATGAATACTTTAGGGAACGTTGGATGGCATATTTAAATTTAGCGACTCTATTAGGAAGTCGACTAATTAAAATATAAAGTACCGAAAGTTATGTCACATAAAACACACTCTATATAAGTAAAATTGATTGATGGAAAAACTGTAGTCAATATGTGATATGAAAACATCATAAATCCTTGCTGTAATTTTCTGAACGTGACTTATTAAGTAGGTATGGTGAGTGGGTGTTTGGGAAGAAAAAGAGACACTATTTCTAAGAACAGAAAAGGTTGGGGTAAAAATGTTGTCTGTAGGAAAAATTTAGAGCAAAATTGTATTTTTCCCGGACTAAAGCGCGAGCAAGCGTCTCCCATTTAGCTCGGGTAAAAACGCTTCCTTAAGTCCGACTGTCTGCTGTCTCCTAACATGTCGCACATCACTCGCTCCATCAGTATCAGTGTCTGTCATTAAATCATTTTTTAATTTAAGTTTTTTGCTGTCTGTACCTGCATTGTCATCCGTCCTATATTATTGGTACCAAATTTCAAGTCATTCAGACCAACCGTTGAATAGTTTCTTCCTGCGGAAACAGTCCTGGCTGGGTCACCAGAACTCTACTAACAGGTTATTGTATTGTCATCTGACTTTCATAAGTATGCAACATTTTAGCTTAATCTGTTGAAAATTGGGTCGCAAGATTCCACCCGGACAAACAATTTGTAAATAGCTTGTAAAAAGTTACTCCTACTTTACCTCTGTTACTTCCCAAACGTAATTTTTTGACACTTGAAGCTTGGAGTAGTGTACGAGCGTGGTCTGATGCATTCTCCGTGGAAGATGGACCCATCATCTTGACAGCGGTATGCCATTGGCTTTGTTCTATAACTACACAGTGTAATAGCTCCATTACCGTTCCCATTGTCTTAAGCAGAACTCTTCGTTAACTTGCAAAACTCGTACAACTTGAACAGATTAATAATAAAGAGCAGCTACAGCTGTTACGCCAGTCTACGTAGGTAATGAGTTATGATAAACTGTAGTACCTACGATGCGAAGGCGGGCTACGGCAAGAAAGGTGGTAACTGACTTCTGTGTTTTGAACTTGCAACATTTTTTATATATTACATAGGAACTTACTTCATTATTTTATCTGGATCATCGATTGTTGTTTTGAATTTTAAAAGTTATAGAGCTAGAGACTTTTATTTTTTATTTTTTTTTAACGTGTGGAAAATGCACCTTATGCATTCCCGCGCTCGGAGCAGCAACGGGAGTATGACGGGCTCTCCAGCTCGCCGCTGCCTTCCCTAACGGAAGGAGGGGAGAGGCCTACCGTCTAAAAACCGACACGTTCCCTCCTGGCTATGGACTGTGAGCGTTACGGGAGCATTAGGTGTCAACGCGATGCCCACTGGCCGCCCCGGGATGATAGAGTTAGAGCCTGCTGGTACCTGGTTATAACGGTTTTTACAAGCTTTATATTAACTTGCAACGTATGTTTGTCCGGGTGGAATCTTGCGACTCAATTTTGAAGCAGATATCTTCAACCCATTGAGCTCAAATTTTGCATACTTATGTAAATCACATGACAATACAATAATCTGTTAATGGAGTTCTGGCGGCCTAGCCAGGACCGTCTCCGTAGGAGAGAACTCTTCAACGGTTGGTCCGATTGACTTGAAATTTGGTACACATATGTAGGACGGATGACAATGCAAGTACAGTCAGCAAAAAAAGCTTGTATTAAAAAACAAAATTTTTGACAGATAATTATTTAACATACAATTAAAATACCCAACTGGTTGACATTATACAGAGTCTGGTGTCCTAAATATTGGTCGTATGTTGAAGTCAAAACGCCTGATATTTCTATGTTACCAGCCGAGCTCAGCAATGATGATCCTTCCGACCGAGTTCGGCCATGGCGACCACTTCGACTCCTAGTTAGTATACGACACCCGAAGATGGCTCAGCAATGACTTCACAGACGTGTGTCGTATCATACTAGACTCGTAATGCAGGCCATCCATATCAGGCAATTCGTGTGTCGTTTTGGGCATTATATACGTCAAGTGTCACTAGCAAGGAAACGTTAGAACGCCACTAAGTGACACCAGTACGTCTCAGTTTATTATAATACAATATTATAATTTTATTGTGTTCGTAGAATCATATTATTCCAAGATTGCAGCGTGGTTCGTCGCAGTATTTTCAGACATTATCACAGGGCGCATGCGCGTTTAGGGTCGACTAACTTTGTTTGACAACTAATTTTCAAGTTTCTCTCAGTGTACATTAAGATGCTTTATAAAAGCTGACGAGCTGCAGATTAATATTTGTTATTTAGTAATGTATTGATAAAGTTGGCTAAGTCCTTTTGGCTGAATTTATTATTTCCACTAACGTTATTTTACTCTTTAATTAAACATTAAGTTGCACTTTGGTAGGTATTATGTTCTTCCTCTATAAAGGTCCACAGAGCGGTTGTCACCAAAATATGACTAAGAATTAATGTAATTTAATGTATGACCTGGTATATCATATCCACCATTTGATTCCACATTAGAATTATCAAGTCGTCCATTCTAGACCGTGCATTTCGAAGCCGTACATTAGTAGCGCTCTACACGGCCCAAATTTTTTGACGTGTGGATGCGAAATTGAGTTTATAACGACTTTATGTGACCACCTAACCTACCAGATTTTGGCTCATTTTCATTTCACTTGTTTCAATGGTGACACCTAAGCTTCGTAGCACTCTAAAGCGCGCTACGCAAACAAAAGACTACCGTGTAGACTCGCGCATCTACGAGGACATCCTATGCCGCAAAAGCATAAGGTCTTCGAGAAGGAAAGGTTTACCAGGAAACATAATTGCCTCCTTGCGATGTAACAGATTATCGTTACATAATCATCGTCATCATTATCACCATATGAGTTTGGAGACGTCCACTGCTGGACATAGGCTTTCCCTAAGGATCTCCCCGACGATCCAATATAATTCCGCAGCTAATGACTTCTGCGATCTTCACCAGACCGTCTTTCATCTTTAACATTTCGCCTTCCGGTACGCGGTCGCCACTCTAAAACCTTACGGCCCAAGGGCTACAAGTGATATAATGTGCCCTGCTTAAATAATTATAATTTTAATAATTACGTTTACGTATCACGCCGGCTAAAGAAAGAAGAGCTACGAAACAGTTGATAAACCGCTGTTTGTCCGAAGTCAATAATAATAACTCTTATCCGAATTCTGATTCCAATAAATCCCTATTAATTTTAATCGGCGGAGTAAACAACAACTTCGATTTGTTGGTCCTGCTTGTGGCATAATGGCTGTTACACACGAACTGCCACCGCATGACAAACCACTTGCAATTTCAAAATGGACATAGATATGTTGGCCTTACTTTGCTTAGTCATTCATACTTTGATTTAAAAACCTATGACTGTAGCTAGAAGGTAGCTACGAAAGTATTAGAGGCATGGAAAATAAGTGCGAAAAAGTAACAGTAGGTAGCACATTTTACAATGAAAGAGCCAACCAAATTTAGGAAGTACTCGCTAAGAATGTACTTCCGTACTTCGCTAAGAATGTGCCTCTGTACTTCGCTAAGAATGTGCTTCCGTACTTCGCTAAGAATGTTCTTCTGCACTTCGCTAAGATTGTGCTTCTGCACTTCGCTAAGAATGTGCTTCTGTACTTCGCTAAGAATGTTCTTCTGCACTTCGCTAAGATTGTGCTTCTGCACTTCGCTAAGAATGTGCTTCTGTACTTCGCTAAGAATGTTCTTCTGCACTTCGCTAAGATTGTGCTTCTGCACTTCGCTAAGAATGTGCTTCTGTACTTCGCTAAGAATGTTCTTCTGCACTTCGCTAAGATTGTGCTTCTGCACTTCGCTAAGAATGTGCTTCTGTACTTCGCTAAGAATGTTCTTCTGCACTTCGCTAAGATTGTGCTTCTGCACTTCGCTAAGAATGTGCTTCTGTACTTCGCTAAGAATGTTCTTCTGTACTTCGCTAAGATTGTGCTTCTGCACTTCGCTAAGAATGTGCTTCTGTACTTCGCTAAGAATGTTCTTCTGCACTTCGCTAAGATTGTGCTTCTGCACTTCGCTAAGAATGTTCTTCTGCACTTCGCTAAGATTGTGCTTCTGCACTTCGCTAAGAATGTGCTTCTGTACTTCGCTAAGAATGTTCTTCTGCACTTCGCTAAGATTGTGCTTCTGCACTTCGCTAAGAATGTGCTTCTGTACTTCGCTAAGAATGTTCTTCTGCACTTCGCTAAGATTGTGCTTCTGCACTTCGCTAAGAATGTTCTTCTGCACTTCGCTAAGATTGTGCTTCTGCACTTCGCTAAGAATGTGCTTCTGTACTTCGCTAAGAATGTTCTTCTGCACTTCGCTAAGATTGTGCTTCTGCACTTCGCTAAGAATGTGCTTCTGTACTTCGCTAAGAATGTTCTTCTGCACTTCGCTAAGATTGTGCTTCTGCACTTCGCTAAGAATGTTCTTCTGCACTTCGCTAAGATTGTGCTTCTGCACTTCGTTATAATGTTCTTCTGCACTTCGCTAAGATTGTGCTTCTGCACTTCGCTAAGAATGTGCTTCTGTACTTCGCTAAGAATGTTCTTCTGCATTTCGCTAAGATTGTGCTTCTGCACTTCGCTAAGAACGTGCATCTCTGCTTCGCTATGAATGTCCTTCTGGTACTTCTAATTCTAAAAAATATATCAAACTTCGTCTAAGACATGTATACGGCTAAAAATGATCAAAAATAACTCTTCGATCACCCACTTAAAGCTTTGCAACTACCTACCAAACACCTGTATATCAACTATAATATTCACATTACATGTCATTCGGGTTTGTCTTACTGTCTCACTTACACTTATGGGTTTAATACTTGAATCGGCCGATAGTACCCTAAATACAAATGACATTCTAAGAGTTCATAAAACTTATAGGAAGAAGGATGACTAACCTACTGAGATATCAATAGGTAGGTACTCATAGTATAAAACAAAGTCGCTTTCTGATGTCTGTCTGTCCCTATGTATGCTTAGATTTTTAAAAATACGCAAAGGACTTTGATGCGTTTTTTTTAATGGATAGAGTGATTCAAGGGGAAGGTTTATATGTATAATTCTACGCAGACGAAGTCGCGGGCAGAAGCTAGTGAGAAATAAAGAGACATAAATTAGATAGCCGATGACATTTGAAGTATGGAACTTGATTTAGTCGTAATCCGACTGTCATTCGACTGACAGGCGTGTGTAATTACAATATTTATATTTTATACTATTTTCAGTCACATACTTCACATCTTACTCGTATCATGGTAATCAGAAGCTTTAAATCTATACTTTATTATGACACCAGCCTACGCCAGCTAGTCCTTTCGCAGAACAAATTAGCATTTTGCGAAGTAAGCCCTTATTTATTTGCTACATCATAAGGTTAACCTCTGTGCCAAATTTCAAGTTTTCAAGTTCTAGCCTTAGTCACTCAGGACTTGAGGAGATTTATGAATTCCAAGTAGGTTATACAAAATTTGTAAGACGTGCTCCTTATTTACAAGCGGTTATCATCCGGCAGTACCGAGGGACTCAACCCGATCTCCGCTCGTTTAACCCAGTAATTCTACGGTTCCCTTATCGCCCAAACACCCTGTTATCTCCCAGAATTCACTAATTTACAATTCGAGAATGAATATTTAATAGGAGTGTGTCACCCCTGAAAATTCGGCTCCTGTTGCGATCATAGATTAAGTGATGATCATAAGTACGCGGTCGACGGGGTACCTAGCCTCTGTAATGGGATGTCATGATGGAGATGGCGGTTAATTTCAGTCTTTGTAATTTTGTGAGGAGCGGTATGCTTAGGTAGTATGTTTGCACACTATAATTCGTATTCGTTTGCGTATTCGTCTCGGACGCGTTTGCGCTAAAATGTGAAATACTATGAGAACATTGTTGCCGTTTTAATCCGCGAGTGGCGCTGCCAATTTCTTCATATTAATTGAGACGTTTAGTTTGCGTGAACCGTAGGCGTTAACGCGTTCCTGTCATTTTTTGTGGGAAAACTTAGTCTAGACGCTCTGAAGTTATTTCAAGGTCTTACACGTACAACATACGCACGTATCGGTACACTTTTATTATCTACCTGCTCGATAATTGTCAGTTGCTTCTTTTACTTGTACAGTTTTCATAGGTACTGTTTTTTACGTATTGAATACTAGGAAATAAATCTTTCTCTCTCTCACTCGCAAATGCCTTTTTAAATTTCAAGTGGACGGTTTTCCAATTTGTGATTTTATGTTATGAACTTTTTTATGACGGTAGTTATTGATTAGGGGTACCGTTTGACTAGATGTATATATTTGTTCAGTTTTCCTTTTGACGACGTAATTATTTTTAATTGGCTTCTCGTTTTATTTGTTGCTCTAGAAAGATCAGGCATGAACGTTGATGTCTTTTTTATAAATCTACTGCCAAATGTCGTGGAATTACACAATCACTTGAAATCATATTAAAAAACAAATGAACTCTTGCTGTGAACACACTGAATATTCGTAGCTAGTTTTGGCTTCAAAGATTTATTTTCTAAAGTTTGTGTCTCCTGAGCTCATGTGAACATGTGCACTTTTTCTCTTCCACGCTACGCCAGCTGACCTAAAGCCATCCCTACACGCCGCATCCAAAACACTCGCAGTCTCACACAAACTGAACCACGTTTTCTACCTTTTTCAGCGTCTACACCCCTATGGTACGCTACGCTGGCGGGGCGAGGGCGGAGGGGGGGAGGGCGACGCAGCCTCCCTACCCGGCAACGATTACTGATTAGTGTGGAGGCGAGCGCGGCGGGGCCGCCCGCTTCGGTACCTTCTTCAAATGCCCCGCCGAAACCCGTAATCATAACCTATAAATACTTACTTACCAATTGATGACACTAAATGGGAGATAAGTGGACTTGGTGAGCCGTGACGTGAAACAGCTGACTGCCGCGCCGACGCCCGGTGTACTACGTTTGTGTTATGTATAAGCGGCGTATTTTGTGATTGAGTCGGATGGCGGTGCACGCGACAGCTCGTTATAGGTGAGTTTGTTTTCTACTCGAAAATTGTGGGAAGTAAGGAATAAAGGCAGTAGCAACCTTATGTCGATGTTCTTGACGAAACCACTAATACTTATCTATAGTTGTGGTTCAAGAAGAAACGAAACATTTAGGTAGTTTCACATGAAATCTAGACGCTTTCTGATTAGTTATAATTTAAGAGTCAAGTTTTAACATTTAGTGCTTTAACTGTCGCAATTAAACAACAAATACAGTCCAATACGTACCCACCACGGCTATGTATATAAAAGTCTAATTCTAGTAAAAAAAAAGTATATTTATAATATGCAAAAGGCTACAATGTGTTTGTTCAGCAGCCTCCGCACTAGACTCGGGGCCTGCGTCGCGGAGACTAGAGACAGTTATAACCATGTGGGACAAATAATAATATAAACAATTAAAACGCGCATGTGTGTGTGTGTGTGTGTGTGTCCGTGTGTGTGTAGTATGTGAGTGTTTGTGCATTTAATTACAGGCTGTAAGAATCTTTTCGGTTTTGTCGTGATTCAAACTCAGCCAGCGTTCATTTTCTATTATTTCTATTTACATACATACGTAATTTTACGTAGACGACACTGTGCCAACTTTAGAATGTGTGTTTAAAATAAAGGTTGACTTAAAAATTTGCATTCGACAGCCAAATCATTAAAACGAAGGTACTTGGATGAATCAGATTTCTGATATGAACGAAATAGGGTGACAAATTTAATGACCCAGTAGGTTATCTGATGATAAGTGAACACCACCGCCCGCATCACCAGAGGATTACAAATATATTGTCAGCTTAAATGGTATCTTATGTGCTAGTAATATCACCGGTTGTCTTACTGTCCAAGGCGGACAACAGCGTACAGATCAGCTATTACGGAGATGGTAGCGACCCAGACGGACCTTTACCACGCGCAAAAGTGTTCGTTTTTGGAGAACCTTTGTGGAGTAGCAATTGGTGTCACCCAAAATGTTCTACTAATATCAGAACTTCAAAAGTTGTTGAGACATGAAATTTTGCATGGATCATCATGCAACGTAAATAAAGAGCATGCATTTTTCTGGAATTCCAACGGAAGAACTCCCATGGTAATACAGTAAAACCCTGGTATTTCGACTGCCACATGTAAAGGTTGGCGGGGCAAAGCCAGTAAGTTATATGTTTCAGCTGGGCTAAGCCTCCAAGCCGATTCATAAACCAAAGCCACGCATCAGCTATCTCCGCGGACCTAAGCTTTAATTAACCCCCCGTTATACTTAGTTGTACTTTACGTAGCTAAATAATTATGCTTTACTGCTTGTATTATGTACATAACTATGTTTCTCCCAGGGAACTTAACGAGGTATAAATAGAGAGTAGGCGTTAATGTCTTTATTACTCTCGTAAATGTGTTTGTGGATGCTAAGAAAAGGGACTTATGACGTAGGGTCAGATATAAAAGTTTATTGTCTGGCGTGGAGTTATACGTTCTTTGACCGACCATCGAAACGTCAACGTCAAGAATCGCTGAGGATACCCCGGAAAGACGTCAAACACGTGTCTGAAGTATATTTTTTATGATGGTGGTTTTGGCTATGGTTTCGGTTGCTTTTGCATTGATTATTCCAGTTTCTAAAGCAGAGAGGTGGGTTTACTGCCTGTTATTCAACGCAAATGCGGCTATTTTGCATGACTTGACCTGAACAAAAAACCGTTACCTTTGTTCTTTGTTACAACACGTCAGTCAAGCCTGTGCGAAATATATATGTTTTTACATGCAAACCCTCCTTAGCTTTCACATAAAACATACATAAATTCCACAAACTTAACTATCCCCTACACATCATATCGTTGTTAATTATGACTTGATTTCACTTTTTTTCTAAGTATAAAGTATCTATTTCGTTTTTTACTATAATTTTATGATAGGGATCCCAAATTTAAACCAAAGCAGTAAGCATGCTAATCTGAACTCGCACATGCAAGTAAATAACATCTGTGTCTTCATGCAAAAAGTCATCCACCGCGTGTCTACATCAACCAGAAAATATTATGTCACACAGACCCAACTGCAACCAACATCTCACAAGACAATAATTGCGTTAACGTTGGCAAAAAAATGATTGATTATTATTATTAGTATTTACGTAGGTATCCCCCGAAATTGCATTATCAAAATGTCTCTCTCGATATCGAGTTTGCGAACTCGTCAATTAATAGTACCTAACCTACCAGGTAAGTGGAAATTAATGGTTCGATGCTCGCAGTTGTAACTGGCGATCTGTAATCTTGTAAATTTACCCTTTGGTTGTATTACGAGACATTATTTCATGCAGAATTTTGGGATCGACCAACAACAACAAGAGCAACATTTTGATAGCTGTCGTGATCAGTAAGGGCACCAGTTAAAAATATTTTTTTGCTTCATTATCACCACTGATGACCACCAGCGGAGAGACTTCCATGAGGCTTTCCCCTTAGAATGCTACATTAAACGAAAACTTACCATTTGCATCCACCAGTTTCCCGCAACTCTCACGATGTGGTCGCCACTCGAGAACCTTTTAACCGCAACTAATAAATTATGGTAGGTACAGTCAAGGGCATAAATACATGTAATTTACGAAGACTTCAAAAACGTTTATACATCTTTATGCTACAAACAATAAGGTTGGTGACACATGTATTTGACATGATGCCTGTATCAATATTACTGCCCTCGCCTCGACTATACACACACCATGTTAAAACAACGCAGTTCACGTGACTACCCATTTATGGATTCTTGTACAACATTACTTAGGTATGACAACGTACCGTAAAATGTCGTTAAAAAAATATTTACGTGAGATACAGGTATGAAGCCAAGCCGTACGAGCACGGAGCAAGCACAAGCATTCATAGTGAAAATATAAAAAGAAAATTGGTACGAAGGACACGAAATATGGAAGATAAACAAACGTCGGGTTCGCTCCCAAAAAATACTGCCTCGTAAAAACAGCGCCCGGATTTTCACTAAATACCTATCCCCCGAGATTTTCCTTTAGGTTTTATGAAACAAATAACCACATAATTTGTTTTGTTTCTTGTCTGCGCCATTAACCTCCTAAATTCCTTAATGCCTTCATAATAATCATAATAAATAAATAATAATTTTTTGTTTTACAATTGTTTGTCACAGATACGTACTGGCTCAGACCCAATAGAAAGAAAGCCAAGGCGGAGTTTCGCAAACAGCAAAATCAAGCCGGTTGAAACTACGCTTCCCCACGTGGGTGTGTGCGTAGCTCAATCAGGGGCGTTATCATGACGACTTATAATGGGATTCAATTCCGACTCAGTTTAGGTTCACTGGCTGTCAAATCCATACAAAAAATGACAGTTAAAACCTGAACTGAGTCGAAATTGAATCTCACTAAGACGTCACGGTAAGGGCCCAGTTTCCTTAGAAAAGTTAGGTTGCATACGGCAAGGCGTAGTTTAAGCTGGCCTCATTTTGCCGTTCGCAGAACTGCGTCTTTGCTCTTTATTTAGACTGGGGTAGTTACGGGTAACCTTTTTATGATTGAATTGCGTTCGAAGCGAGGGTGGCAACTAAAACATCAATAAATGTAATAAAAATTATAATGAGTGGAAAATAACATAGCTAGCGGATTGTGTGTTTCTATATCTGTCGGTAAAGTAAAGGTATGTATTTGAAATGGTAAAAACGACATTTTTATAACTCCTCGGTCCAGTATCACATGAATATGAAACGATACTACATATTCGTATTTGCAGAACCTGATGTTATTACTAGATCTTTACAACTTTACGACTACTTGTACCTTAATATTGTGTACTACTCTATCTCTCTCTCTCTCTCTGTGTACTGTCTCGTCTAGCATTATATATCTGTCATCTAATTTGATTTGAGCGAAGAGAAATGTTTTTTTTCTAAGCAAAATCGATTGTGAGCGCTAGCTTAGGATATAAAATAATAAGAAAACGAAGCCCGCAGCCCGTCCTAATTCGTTTAGCTTTGCCACATTCCCGTGGGACCGAAATTCAAAATAATACGACTGCCTCAAAAACATAATGGAAAAATAATTGGCACGAATATACGAACCATGCCTAAATGGGCTGTTTGTTTAATAATTAATAAGGCAAAGTAAATGTGCTTAATACGATTGTGAGTTGTGTAGTCTGTGGCTTTGGGCAGTCTGGGATTAAAAAAATTATAATGAATTTAAATTGAGAGTTTCGTATCCATCGCCTGTAATTCCGAACGGATACAGACTAAATAGGGATTTTTAAGGTTACGTGAATAAAGCTGATATTAGTACCTAAGTATACACTTTGTGGTCTCTTTTTTCCATTTTCATCACGTGAGTTAGGGGTCAATACCTAGACTGTTGTTTTTTTGTAAAAAAAAAGAGTTGTTATAGACACAGTACTTATTCCCTACACATTCTGCAAAAAAATGTTTACCCATTACAGTTTAGATGATACAGCCCTGTGACAAAGGAACAGACAGGCGGACGAAAGGATGAAAAGAACCCTTATTCTCCGTTTAGTTAGACTTTAGATAATTACGTAAAAGGAACAATGAAATCTGACCAAAGAATGTCTTGTCCAACTTTGCGTTGAAATTCAATTCCCCAACTAAAATAACTAAACAATGTTAATCCATATCAAATAGTTTCGTAACTAAAGTGTCAACGGTTCGTGCTAAGAGCCATTGTAAGGGAATTTGACGAGCCTCCAGAAGGCCGGAGCTGCTGAGTCGGCGCACTAAGTCAACGTCCGAGGCAGGCGGAGCGCTAATGCCGACCAATTATCCTTTAGGATCACAGTATACCTACTACGAACAGTAATCAGCTCGTAAATTTCTTAGAGCCTGTGTTTTATGTTTATTTAGTCATTCAATATAAAATTACATCACTTAAAATTAAATGTCAAGGAATTTATATTGAAATCGTCAGCTTAAAATAAAAAATAAAAAATGTCAACAATTAAAAATGAAATACAGTTCAATTTAAATACAAATTAAAAATATGTCATAAAATGGAAATTATCACTACTATTAGCACACGGCGTATGTTTTAGCTGCCGATGATGCATCCAAAAAGCTAGGTGTCTAGTACAAAGATGACTGAATCTCGTTTGAAGCGCGTTATTGCGCGTCCAATGCGCGTCTTCTGGGTGTGCGTAGAAATACGCCGTGTGTAGACTTCGAGGAGTGACCAACAAAGGCTCGAAACGAAACATTTTATAAAATGAATGCCTGTAATAATGGAACCAATACAATACTTAAAAATTAGCAGTAACTTGCCTTCGAGAGCCGTGTTTAAATTTAACTTAAACTTAAACCGCTCTGGAATTATACTATAGAAAAAGTTTTGAACAGGTTTAGATACATGGAAATGTTGTATGTTAATATTTAAAAAAAGGTTAAAACGGCTATAAAACACTGTTTACACTGTAAACTGAACACTCTAAATCCAGCCCTTAAAAGCGAATTGAACGATTCCATAATAATATTACTAGGCAGAAATTAAGAACTTTCTCTTTGACAGAAACTTTGTGTACCTTTTTGACTGAAATAAGGTTTAGAAGGCGTTAATGAATGTCAGAACAAAAGTTTTTCTCCTTACATTGAAATCTAGAACGGGGGGTTTCATAAAAATATTTCTGCCGTTATATGAATATTTCTTGTAGACTGATAGTCTTATTGTTGTTGCTTAATTATTACTGGAAACTGTTGTTGTAAACCATTTATTTATACTGTGGTGTGACCACAATACAGAGATACCTTTGTCTGTTATTTCATATACAGTAAAAAGCCTACTGCAGCGTAAATTGTTACGTGATTAAGTCCTAAGCACGATAGTAGGAGTGAGAATAGCAGAAACTAAATCATTAATTACATTTTTGAAAAAAGAAACAATGGATCACTTCCCTTCATTATACTACTTGCTTCCCGATGTGCTTTCGCACTGTTTTCCACAACGAATGTGTGTCGGAACTATTCGATGACAATCAACCCTTACGCATCGGGTGAATTTTGTGTAGGCAGGGCTAATGATAAGCTATCAATTAGGACTGCCCGGCTTTGAGGATTACGGCGACTGAAAGGAAAAGTTTTTTGCAACCGGTTGAATTGTGGTTTCGAGTATTCAGGGGAGTATCGACGATGAGTTTATTATCCAAATCTAACCGGTATTTTTAGGGAGTCAGGGTGATCGTAAACGTTCGCGTTGGACGGCGAGACGTGTTGAGGTTGAACTGTAACGTGTAAGGCCTTACCATGACGTCTTAAAACGATTCAATGCCGACTCAGGTCTCGTCAGGGGGTGTGT
This sequence comes from Pandemis corylana, assembly GCA_949127965.1. Taxonomy (NCBI): domain Eukaryota; kingdom Metazoa; phylum Arthropoda; class Insecta; order Lepidoptera; family Tortricidae; genus Pandemis; species Pandemis corylana. Next base: position 7,566,116 of record OX421867.1, on the reverse strand, counting down.
ACCGGTATTTCTGCAAACAAAGTACCGGTATTATTTCGTTCTTTGGTTTATCATTTTATTTTTAATGAAACAATTTAATAATACGATTTTGTTACTTAAATACATGATTGAGAACTACATGAAGAGCATACAATAATTTAATATATCAGGCAATATGAATCATTGTCTATTCAGCCATATTAAAAGTTGTAATACCGGTTCATTGATTTGATTTTTTTTTTGTGTTTATGTACTTACAGTAGCACAAGATGATCCCAATGGAAGATCAGCACTGGCTGTAGGGCCAGTATTATGCTGAGGTGGGACCATTTCGTGACTTGTATGTTTTTACTTCTTTTTTTTTTGTAATTTTTGTTATGTAATGTCACGAATAAATGTTTTCTTTCTTTAAATATCGGGGGCTTTTAAAAATACCGGTTCCGACCCCTGGTTCAGGTTTAAGCTGTCATTTTTAGTATGGATCTGACAGCGACCGAACCTAAACTGAATCGGAATTGAATCGCATAAAGACGTCAACCCCCCTGTTCTTAGGTAATGGTTTCACCTGAAATGCGTAGTTAGAGATGCCATAATCGTTTCGCTAAGTAGGTTAAGTACACAACATTTTAATATCAGCGAATCAATTTTGTGATCCAGGGAGTCTATTTGGTTTTGTTATGATTTCAATTCACAAAATGGGTCAGTAGGTTTGCAAATAAAAAGCATCAATAACTTATAGCTGCCGTGATTAGATCTGTTTTCCAACCAACTCTATTAATCATAATAATAAGTAATCATAATCATAATCCTTTATTTATTGTCATTTATTTGTTGTTTACTTATGAATGTACAAATTCGCCATCCCATGTCTTAGATAGTTGGACGCATTGTAACAATTGCAACTGGCAGTTGCTATTGTACCCACTGCCAATTTACTTAACCTTCAGCACCCTGGAATGCTTATCTAGAGTCTAGAGACTTAAGATAAACATCTAGGTCTGTAAGAGGTCCGCCTAGACGAGCAATCTCACCAAATTACTCTTTGAAAGCTCCCGAGCACCAGCTATTGTCACAGAATAATAAACAAAGGAGCATAAAGAGAACATAATTAAACGTCTGTAAGTCATACCAAGGAAAATAATCTGACTTGAGGGCAGTAAATCACCGTCCTTGACTGGAATTTATTATCCCTTCGGTTCACCCTTTCCCTGTCTGCGATGAGTAGCAATTTCAGAATAGAAAAGTACCTTCGTACATTTGTTTCGATGAAATATGTTTGGACTGACTGTAGGCGGATGACCTACTTATCTTCACCCTGCTATTTGGAACGAAGATAAATTAGTCACAGACTAAAACTACTGCAAGGCAGAACTAGGACTAATTGGTTGAAATAGAGTTTAACAGACGTGTTCGGAGGTCCATATCAATAATATCGTCGATTAATTAGAAGCGCAGGGTAAAGATAAGTAATAAGGGATCGCGTTATGTTAGTCACAAAACTGAAGTTATCTTGCATGCGTTCTAACGGAGTAGCAAGTTCTGAATGGCAACTTAAAATTTAAACAAAAGTTCTAAGCAAACATTTTGATAAAATGCACTCAGAGCGAGAGGCGCTATAAGAAACAATTTTTTTTAAAGAAAAGACGTTGAAAAGAAAAGAGGGGAGGCTTGGTTGTATCGGCGCTGCCACAATGCTGTTGGATGAACACGTTATTTAAAAGTTTGCTCTCCTCGCAGCATCGCATTAGCTCGTTACATGCACCTTACGTCCTGCTCTCTTTAAAAGCACGTATAAAACAAAGTTTGTGCAAAGTCAACGATGTAAATACAGCTATCACGATCATAACTAAGGAAAACATTTAATTTACTACCGAACAGTTCAGAGTTATACATTTACACAGAATACGCATTAAAAGTTTCAGGATTCGTATAATGTGTTAAAACGGGCAAAACATCTTTCTGTCGCCGACAAGCGAGTCCTTAACTCTGTTAAAAAGTCACAGAATTCGTCGCTTTCTTTTCCCGTAATAAAATTGTAAACGAGCTCGAGGCAGCCGTGTGAAAAATGCAATTGAAGCTTTCGCAGAATTTCTTACCCGCTCTTGTTCCCTCGTTAATGTTGAACAAAAAAATATATGTATACGCCGTCGGCCATTACAATGCACCAACAATAGGTCCTCCAATAAATTAGATCCGCCGTTTCTTAAATAAAATAGCTGGTGAATAAAGAGGGCGAATTTAAATAGGGAAGCGTCAACGAGAGCTCGTCAGGCGTCACGTTTCAACATGGCGCCGGGGCGACGCCACTCGGCGGGGAACGTGACAGCGGCTTACACTCCAAATCAAAATACTCCATACACCCACTACTACCTTATTCACTATCAGACCAACATAAATATATAATAACGACTGAGAGCTCAAAAACGAGATCCTTCTGTGAGATTCGTCTTTACAAACTGTCTAACATCGACTTCAAACCTTGAATCTCCGGAGAATAGGGTTCGGTCGTTTGACTTTGCTAATATGTCGCTTCTGCGACATGTGTGTATTACGTAACACGGTTTTTAATGTTACGCAAGTAAATATTTGTATTTTCATACATACATACATATACATACACAAATCACGTCTATATCCCTTACGGGGTAGACAGAGCCTTAAGTAACAGGATCTAAAGGCCACGTTTAGCATGGTTGTAGGCGTATAGGTGGTAAGGGGAATCAGAATAGTGATGGGTTGTTAGCCACACCGCCTATAACATGATTCCTAACAATTTCGCCCATTCCCTGACACCCGCTTTGTGTAAATTTTGTTTAGGATTTTTGAATAGTGATATTGATAAAATTACAGGTTTATTTTATCAATCTGATCCACTTATGGCTGGAACGTTACGTGAAACCTGAAGACACCTTCTGCATCTGCATAAACTTCGGCGTACTGTAAGTCACTGTAAGTGAATAAGTGTAAGTGAATGTGATCGTTCTTACATCCTTAATGTGGTATCCTTATACCCACCTCAAGTTTAACTAAATATATTGCAGATCTCCACTTACGCAGTCCACTGCGTGTGCTTTAGAAGCAGCTTGATAAACAGCGAGCCTGAATATATAATATAAGGAATACAATAGCGGTACACAAGCGCGAACTGTGAACAATATCCCAGGGCATTTGTGAGATTCTCCGACTTATCTTAACTCATTATGTTAGACATTAATTGCCGGGGTAAACAGTTGGGAATTAATGTTAACAAATACAGAACAGGGATGTCGGGTAATGTAATAAGTGCCTAATTTGAATTTTCCGAGGTTGAATATATTACGTTTCAACTTCAAATTAAGTAGAGCTCAAACAACGCCGCTGTGTACGATATCAAAGCGTACATTAGTTGTAATAATCACATTGTTTCACGTGATTACCTTTTCCTTTTACGACCTAAATGGTTACATGAGTAACAAAGGTTTGCGTTAAACATACGCTTCCAGTTCTATGGTGAATAATGGGCTGATAACAAAGCAGCCCTTCGCATTTTGCTGTCAAATTTCAGGCATCAACAATTACTGACGGCTATTACAGGTTATAGTTTGGAACGGGGAACAATACGTTGTAACCTACGTTCGTACGTTACGTACGATACGTTGTAGCCTAGTGTGTCTCTTGTTTTTTTTCTTTCTTCTTTAGTCTTGAATCTGTTGTCAACTTAACTTCTATCTGCTTATGTTTTGGTAATAAATGTTTTTTTATTTTTTTTTATTTATTTAAGTTCACTATTCAGATTCCTTTCAACACGCTTGACAACTACGGTTCTCTCAAAACCATCAAGTTTCCGCCTTCGCATAAGTAGAGGCGGATTAGTTGCAGCCACTATTATTAGATTTTATAAACAACTAGCTTTGTCTGCGTAGAATTCGGCTATCAATCCACCATAATCATTTCCAAGGAAAAACATATTTATACGAAATTCCAACTAAATCACATTTACTCACTGCCGATGTAATAATTTAACAAGCACTTGACGCACTTGCTTTTGCGGCACATGAAGAAGTATCTGTAGGCTTATTACCTAACTCGCTCGCAATCGCCATCGTGTTCATTTTGATAGTTCTTGTATGAATGTGACAGCTAGCTGATTCCGATGCCAATTGTCAGCCCATACATGAACTGTCAAAATGAACACGATGGCGATTGCGAGCGAGTTAGGTAATAAGCCTACTGGTCTGGCAGACGGCAGCGAATGCGATATGCCACGCCGTTTACAAGCCGAAAGCCTACTACATACCCTACCGTATCGACCAACATTCGTTATATTGAATAAAGGTGCGACCACACTGGCGCGTAAAAGACCTTAACGGTGCGTTTATGCAACAAAATGTACGAAAAAAACGGTGAGAAAACATGACGCCTACTAAACGTGACGGCCCGATTTTTGAAAGCACATATGTGAAAATATCACTCGAAAGTGGTATAAATCAGCGTATATCTTCTAAACTACAGCTCTTATCAAAGTTTTGACTAGTTCACAAAATTAATGAGAGCCGTAAGTATCTTCTAAGCTACTCGTATTTCAATTTCAGCACAATTTTTCACCACTTTCGAGTGGTATTTTCTCACATGTGCTTTCAAGAATCGGGCCCCTGGTCGCTCCTTAAAGCGTTACGTTGCGTAGGTTGATTTCAAGAACAAAAAACATTTTGATTATCATTTTTTTATTCCCCTTTCCACCTATACGCCTATAATCATGCCAAACGTGGCCTATAGGTCTTGTTACCTCAGGCTCTGTCTACCTCGTATGGGATATAGACGTGATTTGTGGTAATCGATCCCGGATCGTCATCATTCTGTGATGCGTGATGAACACCACTTATATAGTAGTAAAAAACATTTACCTTGCTACTCCGCTACTCAACGAGCGAGAATGAGTAGTAGATCGCGAGCTAAATGTCTTTTGTTCACCAACGCTAACCACCACAACCGACGTGACGTTCAGAATTCGCTATCTATCTAGCGGCGTAAGTTATTATGATATTCTCAGTTTAGAATACGCGGCATCTATCCGTTCCATTTGGTATTCCGCGCCGGGGGTGTAATAAATAGAAGTTGTTCGAGCAACCCGCATAACCGCTCTTTATATCATTTTGCTAACTGTGGCTAAGTTATCGTCAACTGGCAACATCGCCTGCACGTCGTAAGTTTTCCTTTTCGATTGGCAGGACAATTACACTAATATAAATTATTTATACTTAGCAAAAATATTCTTTTTCTGAAGGACTTTCAGATTTTGAAGGGATTTTTCTTTCTGAAGGCCTTTAAGTTATTTTATTTATGCCTAGATGATGTATAATTAGTATAATAACGTAACCTACAAATTTCATTTTAGTTACAAGCTTTTTTACTGACTGTTATTTTTGTTGACTGTACTTGCACTGTCATCCGTCTTACATATGTGAACCAAATTTCAGGTCAATCGGACCAACCATTGAAGAGTTCCCTCCTGCGGAGACGGTCGTGGCTGGGTCACCAGAATTCTACCACCAAATTATTGTATCGTCATCCACCTTACACAACTATGCAAAATTTCAGCTCAATCGGTTGAAGATATCTGCTTCACAATTGAGTCGCAAGATTCCACCCGGACATACATAAATGCATACATAAAAGCTTGTAAGTAGCATTTTATAGTTTTCATTGAGTTTTAATTGAACTGATGCACATTTGAACGAAAAACCTCGTTGACTTAGGTTAGGTACCATAAGTACCCGAGGACCGAGACATTTAATTACAAAGACAAGGTATGCCTTAATTACATAATTAACAATACAAATTATGTTGAATAGCGTACTTACATAACACGCACTCATCGTTTATTAGGTACCATGTATTTGACGCTGTGGATACTGTAGCCGGTGATATAATATCAAATATGGAATGGAAGCTGAGCTTAATTATAACATCCACTTGACTTATCAAGTGTGGATGTATATTGAATCAGTTTACAAAGCTGTTTCATAGATACGCTAATAAGGTTTTGCTAATTCATGAGTTTAATGTTAATGTACCAGAGTTAACTAATTAAACAGCACAAGGGTAATTTAACACAGCAATTGTCCCACTGTTATTTCCGAAAAATACAGCAGGATGATTTCAGAGAGAATAAATTCAGATAAAAGACATAAAAATACTTTATAAATTATGTGAGTTAAATTTAATAAGAAAAGTATCGTTTGGAAACCTTTTAATATTACAGAAGGCAAAGGTTGTATGCTTTTTAATGGTTAAATAACAGCACAATACTTATTGCAAAAACGAAATCGCGGGCCAATACTTATTTAAAAATAGTCCTATAGTCTGGTTTGACATGGCAAGACTATAAGCCGAGGAGTGCTAAGTGTCTGTCGTATGTCATTGCTCAAATAAGCAAAAACAAATAGGCTGTTTTTAGAACTCATATTTATTGTATTTCACCAAAATGTCCCCCAATATTTTTATGAAGAGCGCTCAACTTACAGAAATAGCTACAATGTTAAGGGATAAAAGTCAGTATAAACGGCTTAAAGACGGCCACAGTCTTCAAATACTTCTAACACCGGTTAAACAAAATGAACCACCCATTTCACAGCCGTCTTCCAATGATTGTAAGTGGAGGCCCAATTTGGCCTGCGATCGGCTGCTCCGAATGGCTTCGTCCATCTGAGAGCTAGCTGAGGGCACATAACGACCGAGTACCTACCGATTTATACTCTTAGGAAGGGCCAAACGAGACAGAAAGTAATGAAGTTACCATCCCTATGAGATTCAATAAGCATTAGTCAAGTATATGTTATGGTTATTTACTTTTTATAGGGTTGTGTTATCGCGTTATTGCTACATAGAGCATGCGAAGCGAGGCTGGAACGTTTATTGGTTTATTTCGAAGATCCAGCCTCAACTAACAAGACCGACTAAAATAAACACATGCATATGCAAACAGATTATGGTATCGATTACAGATTTTTGTGGTAGAATCGGCAGCAGTCGATTTATTATGGCTGCTGCATGTTAACTAGAATTCATTGAATTGAGTAAGTTTGGAACATCAACGCTAATTTGTGAATAACTCGGTCAGCGTAGATTAGATTAGGTGCGAACTCAGTTCAATGATAATTGGAGAGTTAAATAGTCAATGATTTAACTGAATTTTGCACAGCGAGTGAGAGCTCAATTCAATTTGTTGATCATATATTATTATACTTAATTATACTGATAATGTCCGCACTTCTGAAGATAACGATCAACACTCCACATCTGAAACAAATAAATCTATCACCCGAATTGTTTTTGCGTGATCCAATCCAACTGAAATACGTTCAATTTTTCTAACGATTTCCATAATAGAGATGACTCTGTTAATGATTTAGATACTTCAGATGACACGAAAATCTAGGCTTTTGATATTATTAAATACAGTTCTGTTATGTTCTCCATGAACAAAATAATAATTTTGAATATCGAGTACTAGCCAAAATGTATTTACAATATGTCACTGGAACATAGTTTCCCTTGGCCTTTGTTTATTGCCTAATCTGCGACAAGCTTTAAAAATAAAGCATCATGTTCACGTACCAGATAATGGTGTAATTTGTTCGTCTTGAAGTAAGCAAGGATTCATGGGCCGGGCCCTCATGCGCGGTCCCTAATCAATTTCAATAAGGCAGAGGTCAAACGGATAGACATCCGCGCGTGTTGTGTTATACATTAGCAATTTAGTTGGTCTGCCTGTACATAGAAATTCTACTACTTATTGGACTGTCGTAGTGACAGTACGAAATACTAGGTTGTAAACTTTATTAGCTTGACTTTCCGTATCCTTTTCTTTGCTTCGCGTGTTTAAGATTTTAGCTAATAGCAGTGATCACATTGATTTGAAATTAGTTTTCAATTCCTCATGACTTACGGGGGAGTTCATACTTCCATATAGAGACAAAATTGACCTTTATACATATTTCCTAAACAGCTTTCCGAAGTCACATTGTATTGTATAATCTGGTAGCCATCATACATTGGATTACAGAAGATGGAAAATCACCACTATAATTCTACAATAAAGCCTACGGATCGAAACCTCTGGCCAACTGTCATTGCGATCCACGGGTTAAAGTGGGATCAATACAACCCGCATTCATTACCATTAATGTTAATTCCAGTTCGGGGGCGTCGAAATTACGAATGAATGGAGTTATTTACCTACCGAATATAGGTTAATGAGGTATTAGGTCTAGTCAGCTGAATAGGCTTGGATTTTGAGATAAACGCAATGATCTGTTCGTTAATGAAATACATTTTTGATGAGAGTACGATTAGTAGTAATCTGGCTGTTTGCTTTGATTATAGGTTAAAAGTTGAATAAAATAAAGAAATGTTTGAGGTCTTTGCGACTGAAATGCCTACAATTACTGAAAAGAAAAACTAATCGCGGCAAATGTTACTATTAACCTTTGTGTAATAAATGCATTTCTAGATGGCTATCTTATCACTTATCAGTAGGGTTCAAAAGGGAAAATCAAAAACAAAATCCACGCTGTATTTCTTATTTATAAAATTCTCGTGTCACAATGTTCGTTCCCGTACTCCTCCGAAACGGCTTTACCGATTCTTATCAAATTTTATATGCGTATTCAGTAGGTCTGAGAATCGGCTACTATCTATTTTTCATATTGAAATTTAGAAGAAAAAAAAACGGGAGCGAAGCCGCGGGCAACAGCTAGTTATTCTATAAGTGGGCCGCTATTAAAAATACTCTTGGAACAAATGACGATTTGGTATTGAACAAAAATTTTTACCTTGCTACTCCGCTACTCAAAGCGCTGAGTAGCGGAGTAGCAAGGTAAAAATTTTTGTTCATTGAAATAGATCTCCGCAAAGTAACGCCTGATTCAATAAAAGATTTGGTATTGACAGATTAAATTGGCTGTAGTTGCCTCATCAACGTCCTGTTAAAATGTGATATTTATCAAAAACTTTGAAAATTTCAATGACAGTAAGCTTCGGAAGGAACTGAACAGGATGATTGCGACTACTGGTATCTATAGTGGACGTTGAACAAGTAATGAAAAATCGCAACTTTGAAACGCAGTCACGTAGTTTCTACTGGGTACCCTAGTTGTTTTTGCTCCACGAATGTGTTCGTAGTACCTGTTCCGAATGTCAACACCCCTGATTCCATGTCTCCGTGACGCAGGTGTACAAAAATGGGCCAAGTTTTTACACGGAACTTACGTCGCTGCTTTGGAAATGAAATTGTTCGAGAACGATAATAAAATAGGAAGCATAATACTACATTGCGAAGAATCTTTACGACCGTTCTTTAGTTTGGAACTAATAAGTATGGCTTTTGCGAGCAGTGTTAAGCGCAAAAAATATTTTGGTGCTTATAGCATGTTTTAGTTTAGGAATAGAACCGAATGCGATAGTGATTTGACTAGTAAACTCTATACATTTATTACTTTAACTACATACATACAAGTTTTTGGGTAGCACACAATATAGAATTATAGACTCAAAAATCCTTACCTCAAGATATCATTACTGAGGTAATGTAAAGATTACTTATCAACGCGTTCGTTCTATTAGCTCCTGAAGTCAAAGCAAAACGATTAATGTGAGAAACATATTCCCATCTCACTCTTACTTATGCTCTCTTCCCAGTAAATGTTATCTTCACTAATGCCTCCACCTCGCTCAGTGTGAAAATGGCCTTCAGCCTCGGTCACGTACAATGAATGAATGAACGAATGAACGAATCCTATTACGGTAGTTATACGCACCGTGAATGTGAATGGAATCGATCCGATAGACGGGATAACCTTTATTGACACATCAATCAAACGGGTCATGTAGTGAAAAGAGTCTGCTTTTAGGCACATGATCAACGAGGCAATCTTGGGGATACATGTGACTGCTATAGCTTACTTTCTTGGAAGCCATCTTGCCATCCATCGCGCACAAAGAGTTTGAAAAAGGTATTCGTTAAATTACATACAACTAGCATTAAATGTAATGTAATTAAAATATCCAATCTTGAGCGCGGATAGGGGATATGAAACAGTTTCGTAGCAGTGCATTTTATTCTGTAGTCGTTATTTTTTAGTAACCGATATCCGATATTTCAGCACTGGGAGCGTTGATAGCTTCCGTGTGAAATGGTCGTGACACGAATTTTGTCGAAAGTATATTTTTTGCTAAATAAAAAAAAACCCGAAAGGATTTCATACCTTTTATTATTTTAAAAGGTTTTTTTTTCAAAACGTTTTGAAAATGGGTTTGAATCAAAGACCAGAATAGATGAAATACGGGTTCGATTCCCGGCCACAGCTTTACTTTTCGGATTTTTCTGTGTTCTAATTTTCACTGACATTTAGAATTTTCTTTTTTCCTTCAGAACTTATTTATTTAATTATCATCCCTCTATTATATTTTAATCTCTTTGGCTGTGTGGTCAAAAATTTCATCTGTCAAATTGACAGCTTCATAAGGCTACGTTCAGATGAACGCGCGGAGCCGCGCGGTGCCGCGCGGGTCAGCTGTTCACATGACGGCGGCTTGCGCGTGGCAGTCTATGGTGGACATTCAGCGATTTATTATTTTATTTCAATATTGCTTCGAGTTAAGATTCCAAATCGCATCTCTTTTTTCAATTTCGTCAATAAGTAAATCGAGACATATTTCGTCCTCCATTTTGTACCTCGCTCCGTGCCCCCAACCGCCTCAAACCGCGCGGATCATCTGAACAGGTCGAGACAGCACTGTAGTTCTTGTTCCGCGCGGCGCCGCGCGGGACAAGAACTTGCGCGCGGTGCACGGCGGCGCGCGCGGTCCCGCGCGGCACCGCGCGCTCATGTACACATCAACATAGATTTGTTACGATCTTGAACCGCGCGCCGAGCCAACCGCGTGTCATCTGAACTTAGCCGAGTTACGGTGGTTTAGAGCGGGTCGTGTAAAAGCTCGTTTTTTTAACACGAAATAAAAAACAATGTGCTTTGCATAAGGTGCGCCAACAACGCCAGGATTTATAGTATTCATCACGTGCAATGTCTCTAACACTACAGCTCGCCTTTTTCATACAAATGTACCTAAAGGTAATTTCAGCAAATCACCCTCTGATGTGTTCACCAAAGCTCTTCAAATCTTGTTATTTTTCTAAAAAGGAACCTTCAAGTATTCCCTAAATTTTCAGAACTTTTTGGGACTTAGCATAGAGATAGGTAGTTGTATGTAGAATAAAGATAGAATTTGCGAAGTATGTTATCAAACTATTATAATGAAATTGTCTATGATACTCGACCAATGATGAGAAGTTAGGGTTGTTAAAATTACGTCTAATTATTTATTAATGTATTATCTACAGGTCCATTTTTCAATCTTCGGATATGCACTTATCTGACAGATACCCATAGAGTTGGTTATTCGTCGAATAGGGCCGCGCTATGGCACGTGTTACCTCAGGCTCTCTACCCCGTGAGGGATAAAAGACGTGATATATGTATACTTGTTTATATGTGGCACGTGCCATACTCCAAGAGTAAAAATTTCGCATAAACTCGTAAGCGTTGGACGATTATACGATATTTTACACGTGAGCAATCTGGTATAGTGTAGGTAAATATTTATTCAATTACGTCTTTTGATAAAATATCCAGATATTATGTAATGTGGCTTATTAAGTACTTAACAAATATCTTTTGTGTTAGTGTTCAGAGTTCTTGTCATTGAGCCGTATTAGGTGAAATGTTAGTTATCATTGTTATCATTGTCTACATATTTCATCCGCGGTAACTTAACTTAATCAGTAGAACAAAAAAATAATACTTTGCCTTTCTGCTACTCGCAGCAGCTAGTCGAGTGTCAAATGTTTTTTGTTCATTAAAGTGGACCTCCGCAATGTAACGTCGGATTGAATAAAATACTTAATTAATTAGTAGAATGAGGGCGCTACTTTCTACTTAAAATTACGTACCCTTTTGTCGAATTAAAGATGCTTGAATATGGCAACAATTTTGTATTATATTTTACTCCTATTCTTTAATGTTCTTGGGAGCCTAACTATATTATATAATTATTAATATAAGCGAGGGTAGCTTTCGATCGGGAGTCATTTACAAATTGTTATTTTATTGGCGCCGCCCATACAAATTGCGAGTCATATTTCAGAATGAACAAATGAAGCCGTTTTAATACGTCCGATATTCTACACCTCTTTTAATATTGACTTAATGACAAAGGGTTGTGACATATTAATGTTTGGATATCAAGTTATACGTGTAGATGAATACTCGCAAAATGGTTTATTTTTAGTAGACTGGCCATGGATCGATACGGTAACCTGCCGAGTGAGTAGTCTGTGGGAAGCAGGAAAAAAGGGGGCGAAGAACGGATTTGTCTGTGATTTTAGGGTTCCGTTGAATTTTAAATTAACAATCATCGCCTAGCAACCTATTTTAGCATTATAGTTTTCTGTTTGATACCTTTGCTCAGATCTTCGTAGCTGTCGTATGTAAATCGTAATGGTATTGATAATTTTGTAAAAATATAAAACCTGTAAAGTCTGCCCGAGATGGTAAAAGCCCATCGACGGAATGGGCGAAAGTCTCAGAAATCATGTTATAGGCGATGCGGCTAGCAACCCATCACTATTTTGATTTCCCTTTCCAGCTGTAGGTACGCCCTTAATCATGCTAAACGTGGCCTTAACGTTTTGTTACCTTAGGCTATGTTTACTCCGTAAGGGATGAAGATGTGATGTATGTATTATGTATGTATAAAACCTGTAAGAAAGGGCCACGATAGGGAGCAGGTGTATACACGCACACAGATGCGAGGAGAAATTTGTATTAAATGACTAGGTGACGATAGGGCCGCTGCCCATCCAACGTTTCAGTGCCTACCTACAAAAAGTTCTTAACAATGATTGAACTACCGGCAATCGACTGTTAACAATTGTATTTATTAACCTATGTATTTTGAGTACTAATCTAATTTGTATCACCATAGAATATTAAAATATCAATTAATTAATTTGATGATCAAACCCGAACTTTCGCAAGAGTGGGAGGCTGTCACTTTGACAAGTGAAACAGCCACACCAAGACTCTTTTTACACCCTCTTCGCTTTTGATTGTCATCTAGTGAAGTGGTGTATTCCTGACGTGTAATCTTTGTAAGTGTTGGTAATCCTAATAAAAATAAGTACCAACTTTATCCTTGTTTTTCTTGAGCGCTTAATTTCTGCCTTCGCTAACCATTATCAAGACTTCCCTTGTCAACCGAATCAAGATATTTGAATTTGAATCGTAACGGTCGAGTAAGGAAACTACAATAACTTAAACGATTTCAAATGTTCGGTTGAAAAGGTGCAAGACTGTTTAACACGTCCATATTAACAGGATTTGCTATGTAGTGTACGTCTTATTAAAAGCGTTTTAGCATTTACAAATGTCTTATGTTTTCGGTTACAAGTACGTCTCCACTAGGAGCCAAGGCTAGAGTGTCTGTTGTGACTGTGTTCTTGGCGTTACACTCTTTATTTTTATCATTATTCAAATTCTCGACCGATGTTATCAAATATGAAATTCCAACAGTCAGAACAGCCTTTTGCACGGAGGTTCTTAAAACATTGTTTTGAAATGCGTCGGTTCCCATTTTTCCCACGGGTCGCCAACAGCAACGAGACCCATTTCATTGTGGCTACGTGCCACGATCCGTGGCAGTGTAGTATGAGCACGAGTGCCGGATTAATCGCGAACATTTCTCACTTCAAGCACACCCGTCGTCCAGCTACGCTAGTGCAAATAGAGCATGGGGTGAGAGGAAATTTCATTGGTCGTGACAAATACCTGGGGCCTATTGACCTCTCAACAAGCAAGCGAGTCGTAAGTTCTAATCGAAATCACAGACAGTAAATGTAGAAGAAAAACATTAAAAACGTAACTTAAATTCAAAGTGATCGTCGAATGCTTGGTAGTACCCATTGACAAGCGGAATAATAAATAAAATAAAAAATAAAAAAAATACCAGAGATATTGCACTTACTGGCCATATAGAATGCTTGCAATATAGTGCTTGATATAATCTAGAACAGGGATGGCGAACCAATGGCACGCGTGCCACTGTTGGCACGCTTCAAAATAATTTTGGCACGCCAATAATAAAAAAGGTTTATTTTTGTCCATTAAATCACCAACTTAAGATTCTTTTATTATGAAATAGGGCTGAAAACGGGCAATATGGTCATGTGATGGTAAAGTAACAACACACTCTTAAGACAATAGGGTCTTTGATGACAGGTCAGAGCCAAATATTACTTTATTTGTGAAAAAATGGCACGTCCACCAAAAAAGGTTCGCCAACCCTGATCTAGAACGTTTGGGTATAACGTGTTAAATATCTACTTATTACGGAAATCCAGAAATATCTGAAGTTATGCGTACTGTAAATGCATGAGAAAAGGAGAATGTCTGATAGCACAAGCAGCAATTCGTTCAGGTTTCTTTGCCGTCTGCGGCTTTACGTTTGACGTTATACTTTTAAAAAAGGGAAAAAGAAGTGAAGAAGAATATATTTTAATTGCTTGAAACAATCACTTAGTCGGCGTAATAAATTAAATTATTCAAAAACCCGACTGCAAAACCATTTAGCTGCAAACAAGAAAGACAAGCCCCGATGAATGAAGAGAATTATGATTAAATACTGCAGGCGAAGACGTTGTCGTGTGTTTTATGTACAATAAAGAATTATACATAAAATGTATAGAGTTATACATTATTCAGGTTTGTCCCTCCTAACCACTTGACAAAAAAAAAGGTAAATAAAAATTATTGTGTTTCTGTGTAAGCTAGACGGTATGGCTTCTGATCATTTGCAAAATATATCCCCTATTCCCAGGAGGTAGCAATCAGAAACCATCGATTTCGTCATACAGCCTTCAAAATCGGCCAAACGGATAGATTACGGATGAGGAATTGAGGTGCGAACGAGATATTCCTTTGAACGCATCAAGTTTGAGAAACGATGATGATGTGACATTCCGAGGTTTACAAGAACTATATAACTAAGTGTAATTTTAATTTCATGTTTTGATTCCTCATTGGTCGCATTGGAAGAGTAAACTTATTAATCATAAGTTAGATTGAAGTAGCAAATTTAAAGCGTTATTTTTGCAGAGGTCCAAATACAATGAACAGAAACTACTTTGCTACTCCGCTACTAGAAGTAAGTTTAGTAGCGAAGTAGCAAGGTGAATATTATTTTGTTAACTCAAGTAGGTAGCTACCTATTATTAGCTTTGTTGTATTTGAATGTATTAATTTACATTGATTGATGTAAGTAGTTACCTTCTCATATTGCTCTGTCTGATTTCTTACCTGGATGTAACACGGGGATTCCTAGCCCAGGATCCAGAGCCACAAATTCCTGTTGTGAATTTTTTATACAGTAAAATTTTCATATTTTGCCAAATAAAAAGTTAAGTTTGGGTCGTCGTTGGTATTCCCGTGTTTAAGAAAAAACTGCCAGGAACAACTTTACAGCTTCGTTTCTTTGTTCCCATCTTCAAAATAACGTTTCTAAATATCCAATTGTAAAGTTTCACTAACATTAAAAAATCAAATACATCCTAAGGCTATATCTGTTTATGACTCGATTAAACTTACATAAAATCAACAAGCGTTTTCAAAGTATATTTCCTCAATTCCAAACTTCCCTCTAAGATTCGTTAAAATTACTTTGAATAAGTAAGATTCGTGTTCGTAATGTTTTCTGCCACAGGGAGATCAGATGGCTGGTTATAAAGTTTAATGTACCTACTATACTTTTTAATTTTCAAGTGGAAACTAAACCAGTACCAAAAAGAAATACTGCTATTGTTTTTAAAGCAGGTTGTAAGTGAATTTTCCTCTCAGTTGGATTTAACGTCACGTACGCTTAAAGTTGCCAATTTCCGAGACACAACGTGCTTTGCTGAGCGCGCTCAATTTAGTTTAATTAACTTATTTATATATAATATTCTACCGCAACGTTAAGTTGGAACAAAAGGAAAATAATAACTTGTTATGAGTTTCGCACCGTTGCACCCGTATTTTATTAAAGATGTTTTCGTTTCCGGGATTCTGTGTTAATTTGTTTATTTTATTTTATTTTGCTTACTTAATACTATGTTCAGGCGTCATGCTGCTGACATCGCTGCATCTCTTTCAGTTACATGACCCCAACAGTATGTGTGACGAGTGACACTGCTAAAGATTGTAGGCGCTTGTCAGCGTGTTCAAGCGTATTTATGTCAAAAGGTGACAGTTGCGAAAAAAATAGCGCCTTCATTTAGTTAAATTCTTTCTCTTTATTATCGGACTCCTTACATACATAAATCAAGTCTTTATACCTTACGGGGTAGACAGAGCCTAAGGTTTACAAGACCTAAAGACCAAGAGCACGATTGTGGGCGTATGGATGGAAAAGGGAATCAAAACATAGATGGGTTGGTAGCCACATTGCCTATAACATGATCCCTAAGATTTTCGCCCATTCTCTCGATGGGCTTTGGCGATGGGTCGGACTTCTTAGCTTTAAAAAAAAACTCTGTAACAGTCGTAAAGATACTGAAAACAATTCAAAAAATATCTAAAAGTAGCCATCACATTCAAAAAGGTGTGAGAAGACATCGATTATGGGACCGATGGTGGCATATGTTATTCCGAATGTACGATACGTACAGGAGACACAGTAAGAAATATTGCCGTATCACTCAAGGAGGGATGCATTATTCAGGTGTCATTGTGGCTGTCTGCTCTGGTGGCACCATGCTGTATTTCCTGTAATGGTGTGTCTTGCGATATGCATACAGAGCGCGTCGGTTTCGCAGAAGCAATCGCCATGCATCTGTTTTCAACGAAGGTTTGAACTTGGCGATAGGTTTTTGTTTTGTTGACGAGAATGTGTCGCGGTTAGTATTGAGGCTTGAGTACATTTGAACATAATGGAACATTAATAATTTAATAATTTAAAAAATGATAGTAAAGGGAGGGATTGGTGTAGATAATTTCACAGTTTGTTTATGTTACTCATAAATAGTTCATGTAATGAGGCTAATTAAATGGTAGAGTGATGGCAATTTTTAACGAACCGTTCATGATGGTTCCTTAAAAACTGACATAATTTCCAAGCAAGCACAAATACCAATTCTGGGACAAACACAATTTAATGGTGAATATAAAATCCAGTGTTAGAAGAGCCCAGCCTCACAAGCAAAATGTAAGCAGTGTGAAGTCATTTTATATTGGTTACTTACATAGACAGACATAATAGCGGCAACAGAATTACATACATACACACAAATCACGTCTATATCCCTTACGGTGTAGACAGAGCCTGAGTTAACAAAACCTAAAGGCCACGGTTAGCATGATTGTAGACGTATACGTGGAAAAAGTTATCAAACTAGTGATGGGTTGCTAGCCGCATCACCTATAACATGATTGCTAAGAATTTCGCCAATTCCCTCGAATTACATCATCTGCAAAAATATCAACGGTTTAGATATCACAGTTCATGAGTTACATCCTGGTGACAGACAGACAGACGGACGGTGGATTCGTCTAGTCTTAGTAATATACCCCGTTTTTACCCTGGGAACCCTAATAAAACTGAAAGTCGAACGGCGAGTTGATCGCGATTATAAGTCGGAAACGGTCCATCTAGTTTCGACTTACTTAAAAATACCTACTCGTCCAATTACCAAAAAAATATCGCCGGGTAGAAGGAAGACACTAGCACTTCGCACGTGCTCAAATCGCATTTTAACCATTATCCAATATGCTTACCTTACACCCCACAATATAGCAGAACACAGCACACCACACAAAGAGCAATCGTGTACAAAGGTAACACATTGAGCCTTCAGCTAATAAAGGGGACGCCCCCTGTCGGGTGGATCTGTAAACTTTGCCCGATCACATAATGATGGGAAGGCGTGACGTTCCGATACTCTTCCGCTGGGGTTCCACTGCGAGCGGAGACTGCAAGGACTGCGCTCACTGTACCTTCCTGACCTCTAACCACTAGTTAACTATTACGCAAGCGCAGCGTGGGACGTCCCGTCCACCCACAAGGTGGACCGATGACCCTGTTAAGATCGGAGGATCGCGCTGGATGCAAGCCGCTTCCAACCGGTCTTATTGGAGATCTAAAGGAGAGGCCTATGTCCAGCAGTGGACTTGTAATGGCTGAGATGATGATGATGATGATGAACTATTACGATTTTATATTTGACTAGCTTTTGCCCGCGGCTTCGCACGCGTGAACCATGATCATTTCAAAGAAGCTAGCAATCAAGCAAGCGAGCACCCAAACCTGCAAGCATGTAAGTATGCAAGCAGGCATGCAAGCAGGCGTGCAAGCAGGCATGCAAGCAGGCATGCAAGCAGGCATGCAAGCAGGCATGCAAGCAGGCATGCAAGCAGGCAAGCAAGCATGCAAGCACGCGTGCAAGCAAGCATGCATGCAAGCGAGCGTGCAAGCAAGCATGCATGCAAGCGAGCGTGCAAGCAAGCATGCATGCAAGTAAGCACGCAAGCATGCATGCATGCAAGCAAGCATGCATGCATGCATGAAAGCAAGTATGCAATCAAGCATGCAAAGCAAGGACTCAAGCAAGCATGCAAGCAAGCCCCCGCATTGCCCCGCTGCCTTAATTTTTCTGAAACTGTAAATATTGCAGGATTTTTATAAAACAAACCCAACCTAACCTATAAGGCTGTCCTAAAATATACCTACCCCAAAGAGCTTTTGCCCGCGACTTCGTAGTTACGCGCTAAGATGTAAAACGAAAAAATAAGTTTTTTTCCGTTTCCGTGAAAATTTTGGGGAGTGCTTTCGGAGTAGGTACACTAGTGCCTTTAAAGAAAGACACGTTATAAATGTTAAGTCTCTTTCTTCCGCTGTTTCGTCTGGAAACGTAAAATCCCGTTATTTCCCGTTTTAGTGTTCCCCTACACTCCCGAATAAACCTACGTGACAAATTTCAACTTTTTGTGTCCAGTAGGTAAAACGTAAAATCCCGGTTTTTCCCGTTCCCGTAAAAATGTTACGAAATCCTTTGCTAATGCTCCCTTACACTCCCTAAGGAAGCAAAATGCTAAATTTCATCTTTCTACGACCAGTAAAACGAAAAATCCCGTTTTTCCCTATCCCGTGGGAATTTCGAAAAATACCTTCTGTGTGCACCTCTAGGATACTCAAGGTATATGTGTGCCAAATTTCAAGTTTCTAGCCATATTATGCCTACCGCAGTATTTCTTTGTAAACAAATATTTTTCCCGTTCCCGTGGGAATTTTGGAAAGTACTATCTTAAATGCTCATCTACACTCCCGAAGCAATCTACATGCCGAATTTCAGCTTTCTGCAACCAAAAATGAAAAGTCCCGTTTTTCCCGTTCCCGTGGGAAAAAAATCTGAATTTAGTTTCTTCGTTTTGTAATCACCTACTTTTGTATCAAATTTGAAGAGTCTAGTTATTATAGTTACTGAGATAGCGTCACTCGGAGTCGAATATATAATTCCCGTTTTTTCCTAATCCCGTGGGAATTTCCAAAAATCCTTCCTTAGTGGATGCCTACATTGTATAAGGTATCTATGTGCAAAATTTCAAGTCTCTAAGTCCAGTGGTTTGGGCTGTGCGTTGATATATAGTTAAGTCAGTCAGTCAGTCAGTCAGGACTTTGAATTTTATATGTATAGATTAGCTCGAAATAGTTACTTTAAAAGCATGATGGATGGTGCTTGCAGTGGTTACCGTGCATCTCGCTTACCAAACGCAAATCAACACAAAAGCCTTCCTTAACTAGGTAAAGCCTTGATTCGCTCGGTTGGAAAGTGGTTCCTATTCTGAACCTCATACTGTGATAGAATGTTTAGATCTACTAAGTAAATTAAGTGGAGGTTTGACTTAGGCACCTACTTATGGTTTTTTTTGTCAAGTGAATGGTTAGCAACAGGAAAGGGACCGATAAGGAAAAAAGTTGTTCAAGTCTTCATTCAAGGCAAACAAGCAAGTGGGCTACCTGATGGGAAGCAATCACCACTGCTCGTTGACATCCTCAGCACCGGAGCATTGCCGATGCGTTGCTAGCCTGGAAAGCTAAGAGAATAAGTAGGTACCTCAGGTGCCAGCAATTTCACAGCTGTCTTACTCTTCACGCAGCTGCTTGGGTAGAATTAGCGAAAGAGATGGTGCTAGTGATTCGGACGAACACTTCACAAGATCCTACGACCCGCGAAATAAATTGAAAAATAGTACTAATAAGACAGCACATAACAATATTGGGACCGAGCGCGACGACAGCGCCACGTGACAGGCGGCCATTATGGACAATATTGTCACCGCTGTCAAATAAGAAGTAAGTAAATATTGTGAAAAATATTAATGGAATCTTGTGTTATTTTACTATATTACAATTCACCGTAACTTTTCAATTTAATACTTGTATCAAATGATAACGTACTTTAAGGAAAATTTTAGAGGTTAGGTAACTTACTTTTTTTTTCTCACGGCAAATATCCACTTATTTCTTTGGTCTCGTTTCCACCATGGTCTTGGAAATTGGTAAAATTTACAGTCGCTATTCTTCTTGGTGTTATTACAATTCACAACAACACATCTTACCAGGACAATATTTTTATCTCAAAAACGATTAGAAAATGTTTACTGCAATATGGATTTGACAGCTCAAGTCAGCGACAAAAATGACAATTTTAGCCGTAGCGAACGCTGTGATCGTTTAGGCTACCCCCTCCACCCGCTTTGCACTCTGCCAATACAATGCTCACTAAAGACGTTGGCAACGTGCACAAAGTAACAAATGTGAACCCAGCCTTACAGCACTGTGTTCATAGCCCGGATATTAATGAGGCAATCGACGGAACCCGATCGTATTAGGCAAGTAAAGCGGTCGTCCATTACGCAGGCGCTAATATTCACGCGGACATCCAGTTTTATGGGTGTCACCCCTAATTAATAAACGGCTATCTGTGGAAACATGCGACGTATAGTTGTGTGTGTACTATACATGTACGTACAGTACAAGCATCAAACATAACCCTTATTCATAAACGCTCTATAGGCTACTGCTAACTTAGCAATCGTTTGTCCTTATCTGTGAAAGGTAAATGTCAAAGTGAGAGATAACGCCAAACGATTGCTAAGTTAGCAGAAGTCTACATCATATATAACCAAAAAGCGGTCAACCGTCTGTTCGTCTGTAAGAAGGATGTATATTTAAAAAAATGCTAGTATTAGGTACTGAAAATCGTATACATATAATTGTAATAATATTATACTGATCTTGACAATACTCTTATACAATCACCTTACTCAAATCTCTTAATCATCTGATCATTCATGATGTTGATATGATCAGTGACCAGTTTAGATTTTAGCCAATCCGGAGAGCAGCCCAGCAGTGGGACGTATATGGCTATACATAGATGATGATGATGATGATGATAAGTTGAGTAAAATACAGACATATTCAAAGATAATATGAGAAAACAATTGAATTGACTCCGATTTGATTAATTCGGCCTTTTTAAATAGGTACTATTAAGATCGTACTATTATGATTATTGCAATACTACCTGAAACTATCCCGGAGGAACATAGAGTAGGTATAGAGTACGATCACCTTTTACGAACTCTCAATAAATCTAACGTAAATTTCTGAACGATACTGAAAATTAGAACACATAGAAAAATCCGAAAAGTAAAGCTACCTATGGCCGGGAATCGAACACGGATCCTCGTCATTCCGTGACGCGTGCTATACCCCTACACCACCCATAGCAGGTGGGTAAGCTTTCGAATTTTTCTATCTGTTACTAGCTGTCACGTGACCTTGTTACTATGCGAATTTATGTCAAGCGTCATCTGTTTGAATGGTGTGTGTGTATGTTTCAAATTCTAACGGTAAAACCGTAAAAGTAAATCTTGATTCATTTGATAGTAAATCTAATGTAATTAACCGTAGATCATCTATGTTTGAGAAACTCTGTTTTCATGGGAAAGAGTGATAGTAATTTCATTGTAAGTTATTCAAAGCGGAATGAGGGAACAATAATGAAAATGATATCAAATAATTCAATAATAGATACCGCAGAGAGTTGTAAAGCTTTTGCGGTAGTTACAATAGGCTAGGAGCGGATTATTTTACATTTTGAGCATTGGTACAGAAATATTCGTTAATGTCGAAATTAATGTGCATTTGAGCTTGATGGACGAGTAATAGCGTAAAACGTGATTGCAGTACGGTTTACCACATCGGCAACAGTTGGTTAATTTGGCTTGATTTTGTTATTAAAATTGAAATTTACAAAAACACTAGACCCATGCAACGAAAAGCCTGTAGAGCTATAAGTAAAGTAAAATTTCAAGTAAAAGGTCTATATACTTACACTAGCTTCTGCCTGCGACTTCGTCTGCATAGAATTAAACATAAAAACCTTCCTCTTGAATCACTATCTATTAAAAAAACCGCATAAAAATCCGTTGTGTAGTTTTGAAGATATAAGCATACATAGAATAGGGACAGAGAAAGCGACTTTGTTTTATACTATGTAGTGATAGTGATGTATGTGTGCGAATAAACAAATTGACATTTCGAATTAAGAAAAATAACTAAGTTCTCTACCTACATTACTACATACAACAGGTTCTTTACTTATGTTTTTCAATATAAATCTTTTCTTCTTCTTCTGTTCTGTGGTTGTTGTCGTCGTCGTCGTTGTTGTTGTTTTTGTTGTTGTTCTTCTTGTTCTGTCTTTGTACATTTTTGGGACTGGCAGGGTAATTAGACGAAATATTATATTATTTTAGTTACCGTGATGGCCACAGCAGCGATCAAGAATATTATTAATAACCAGTATTTTAATGTAAGGGACATACGACTAGAAATAATGAATGAAGGTAAAGTATTGGAAATGTCGCGGATTAGAGCACGAAATGTATACCTACTGAATGATATTCTTCAACTGACCCAAAATGGAAAATGGAAATAATTTAATTATGCATGTTCTTTGAATCCACTTTCAGATTGTTCAAAATAAGTTAGTAAGTAATTAAATGCTTTATTGTACAAATATAAAGAAATAGATAAGATTAAAGATGTCCACAAAGGCGAACTTATCCCTATAAAGGATTTTTACCAGTTAACCTTTATAAAATAATCTCTTAATTTCTGAATAATTGAAATACTTATTCAATTTTATACCTCTGAGCGCAAATGTTAAAAATATACTATTAATGGAACATTTCTAGCAGAATTTCTCTATGTCATAAAACTGCAAAAGTCCAGATGCTGCTCCCGAAAGTGCTTCCGTTTCACGGTTTCTTATAGCCCAGGTTTATATCTTTGAAGAATAAAATAAAACAACTTATAAAGTAGTTTAATTGGATTATTAGATACAAGTTGTTCGATAAAATGAATGGATAATGGAATAAAAGTGCAGATTTAAAAGATTTACGGTTAATAATATAAGACATATTGCCAACGGGATATACCTTTAATAAGGTCCCTATATTTCGACGCATGCATCATGATTAGGGGTATATACCGACCGCTTAAATGAGTCCTCGCCTTTTGAGGGCTCATTTAGCGGTCGTTCTATAGTCGAGGTTGAGTCTACCCGCGCGTCAAAATATCGGGAGCTGGTTAAAGGTGATCGCGGTCTTCATCCCATTGATAAAATATGACCCTCTTTGTTTAACTTGGGTTGTAGCATATTCTCTGAAGTTCTACAATCCTTTTGTGTCGCGAGTGTTCCGAGTCCATGTGTACGCAAACAAACGTTCGTATCGCTTGAACCTAGGTTATTCAGTCGTCACTTTAATATACGCCTGTGGTTGGGACCGCAGAGGAGCTAGTAATAATACTAGACGGCGTCATACCGATTCCGTGGGACGCAGCTGTTCCCACGCTGCCAGAAGGATTTAATACTGCTGACGCTTTTCCAATGTGACATAAATTCTATTCCGCATTCGGTCGGCGTTATGAAGGTCTAAGTTTCAATGCTTGCTTAGCGAAGTAACGATTTAACATCTGTGGTGTGGGTATAGTCGGCGTCATATATTCGTAGTATCTATGAAACATCCAACGACGACGACGACGACGATTTTTTGACGATTTCAATATAAGTTCTCGTAACTTGACATTGTACAATTTATGATGTAATTTTATATTGACTGAATAAATAATCTAATCTAATCTAATCTAATCAAGGTGGCCAAAAAGTTCGGCACGCCATACTCTTTCTATGGTGTACCGAACTATTTGGCTGATTTGGATGCTTCAAACTATATGAGGCTGACTGTACATGAAGGATACTACCATAATCAAAAAAATTGTTCTAGTAAATAGTATGTTTTGTCAGTTTCAACTGTTTGAACGAAACAGTGAGGTCAGTTCAAGAAAATTAGCACTCACTTTGTTCTTCGCTTTTTATTCGCTTACTTTATTTTTTATGAGTTTTTAAAGATACACACACACATGGGCTGACAATTGTCATCGGAATCAGCTAGCTGTCACATTTATACAAGAACTGTCAAAATGAACACGATGGCGATTGCGAGCGAGTTGGACAATAAGCCAGCATGGAAGTAGGTACTCCCAATTTTAACGTAATTGCGCTTGCACTCCATTCTGATTATTTAAAGCAACGCTGCTGCTTTTTCAAACTCCCCATCTTCAGCAAAACTACGAAGTTGTAGTGAACATCTTAGTTCTTTCACCTGGTTATAATAAAGATTACGTATGCCGGTAGTGCTCGCGCCTGCACCTAACAAGGTACGTGCCGCCGCATCCGAGCGCAATATTACTTACATTTTTCCTCCATTTCATAGCGTGGCTGGCTAAGTACTGGCTGGAACTGGATAGTGCTGTAATAGATAAAACTATCTAACTAAGAATAGGATTTTGTTTGCAATGGAGATAAATGCATTCCGCTGCTTTTGGCGCCGCTGGTAAGTCTGGTCGTAGATATTTATAAAGGCGAATGAAAGGAAGGAGAAATAATAAAATCCACAAAAGTGACTGTGTCTAACATAATATATATACATCACGTTTTTATCCCTTACAGAGCCCAAGGTAACAAGACCTAAAGGCCACGTTTAGCATGATTTTGGGCGTACAGGTGGAAAGGGGAATCAAAATAGTGATGGGTTTCTAGCCGCATCGCCTATAAAATGATTCCTAAGATTTTCGCCAATTCCTTCTGGTCTTTTACAATCTGCGCAGGAAGAGAACTGGTACATTCTATGTTATTTCTTTACTCCCAGACCAGCATGGAAGAAAAGAAGAAAGTAGCATACAAGAGGCTATACAAGATGTCTTAGAATTGTCGTATAGCTATAGCTAGGATCGTAGCCGTCTTCTCAACAACCACCGACTAGAGGCACAATCCGAACGTACTTAGAAATACGTAATGAGATGCTGATTGTTTGCAGTAGGTCCCATTTAATGAAGACGTTGTAAACAGAACTTTGAGCATTGAAAGTTGTTTATCGGTTGTAGGATTGATTCGATTGGTGTTATCCTCTCGCCTTCCCTTTCTACATTTATGAAGGTACTAGTGGCGTAACTATAGGGTGGCAGGGGTGGCAAAATGCCACGGGCCCCTAGCTCTACGTGGCCCCCAACTGGCTTGGTTTAGAGCACAGAAGGGCCGCTGATGCACTTCTTTATATTGAGGAAGGAGCCCCATCTGATGAATTTGCCGCGGGCCCCAGACGTTATAGTTACGCCACTGGAAGGCACGTCGTTCCTGTTAAGATGACATTAAAAGTGGTACCTTATACAAGAAAAAAATTCCATTCCAGTTCGTCACTTTTTTCATATAGGTATGTATGGAACGTGACGATCAGGAAAATAAATTCCATAGTTAAATCTTGGACACACTTTTTCTTGTAAGAGAATCGATAGGGTAAATTATTCTGAATAAGCTTGAGTAAGAAAAATCCAAAATATTTAAATTCTGGAAAAAAATATCATGTGGGCGTTTTTTTTGGAAAACGCTCTAATACGTGCCAAGTTCTATTCAGCTAAGGGACACAGCTATGCAGCCATATAGCTCTGTCCCTCACGCTGAATAGAATTTGTCACACATTAGTAAGCGTTTGTGGTAACCCACCCAGAACAGCAAGAAACGAACTTCAAATTTTTATATTCAGAGTAGGTCTGCTTTTCTAAAACAAATTGAATAAACCAGTTCCATTATCAAGCGTTATAAATTAAACGCGTTACGTGGAAACAGCATAAAGCGTTCCGATAACAAAAGTGACACGTCTATTCATGCAAAATTCAAAATTGTATTGTTCGAATTTCCCAGTATTTATCGGCGAGATTCGTTTGATATAATTATGTTCGTCTCCGTACAGCTGGCCTATAACAGCGTACCAACTGAAAACCTGATGTGACATCCCCTTCTAATTTGTATACGTGGATGCGAGATGGAACATCTGCTTTTTCTGTTGCCGTGTTTATTATGATTTGGACAGTGATGAGCATGTTCTTGTGGCTTTACAATTGAATTTGTATAAGATTTGGTGCGAGTTGTTTTGGAGATTTTAAAGGAAATATGTTTTGAATTGATTGTTTGGTTTTTGTTGAGAGTTTTCTAATAATAAATAAATAAGTAAAGTATGTAGTGTAAAAAAAAAGTACTTAAGTACCGCAGTAGCAAGATAAATGTTTTATGTTCATTGAAATGGACCCCGCAAAGGAACGCCTAAATATTTAAAATATGTGAGTAATAAGAGAAAGGAAACAAGCAAACGGAGAACAGTTTGCCAATTTTGGTTGTACCTATGTACAGTGTAGGTACCTATCAGTGGCGTGGCGTCCATAGAACTCAATTCCCACCGGCTTGCCTATTTTAAGGCAGTTGGACACTTTATTGAGCAGTTAGAGGAAAAGGCTAATAAAATTCCCTTCGGCTTGCCTTCTGTGGTATACTTGACGCCACGCCACTGGCACCTATAATAATTATGCAGATATTCATATTGAGATTATTTAAAATATCTGAGCTTTTGCTCAGTGTTTTTTTTTTAAAGTAGAGACGACAGACATTAGATTAACATCGACATGTTTGTTATTGACAATCTCGCAGAGAGCGAAAAGTTGCCAAACCCCGGTGGCGATGTCAAAGTAAATATTAAAGATTCGAGCAAACAGTCTGTGACTGACGAATTTCACAACAGCCTGTGCGAATAAAGTTATTTAAAAAGCCTGCTTTTAATTTCACATGAGTCGAAAATAAATAGTAAGCTTGTATGAGCCTGAGTAATTAAATTATACTCCATTTTCGTTACCGAAATACTAAATATAAAATGGAGCGGGTAATACATTGTGTATTTACGAGTACAAGGTTCAGAATATTCAAATTTTGTTTTTGATGACAATGGCGCCTGATATTTTAATATCCAGGTCATCATCAAAAATAATTTGAAAATTTTCAAGCTGTTTTATTCCACAGTGTTACTAGCAACTATAAACAACAGGTACCGTTTTTGGATAGGAACTGTGTGCATTCATAAGCACGGTATTAGCACATGTACCTACTTAAATATCTCTATTAATATCACAGTAGTCTACATTTAAACACATACACAGACACATAAATCAAGTCTTTATCCCTTGCGGGGTAAACAGAGCCTAAGGTAACACCTGAAAGCCGCGTTTAGCATGGTTGTGGGCGTATAGGTGGAAAGGGGAATCAAAATAGTGACGGGTTGATAGCCGCATCGCCTACAACACTATTCCTATGCCCATCTGTCTAAATTTAAGTATTAAATTAAAGAGGTCTAATTATTCACGTATACGTTTACGTTCACGTATACGTCTTAATTACTATGGAAAAATTGGCAGCGCCACTTGCGGATCAAAACGGCAACAAACTGTTCCCATAGTATCTAACATTTTAACGCAAACGCGTTCGAGACGTGTTCTGTGACCGAAAACTTACACTAAGCATACTGAGCCTATCTCTAGTGTAAGTTTTCGCATATAAAAACGTCTCGAACTCGTTCACGTAAACGTCTCAATTGTTTGGAAAAATTGGCAGCGCCACTTGCGGATCGAAACGACAACAAACTGTTCCCATAGTATCTGACATTTTAACGCAAACGCGTTCGAGACGTGTTCTGTGACCAAAACTTACACTAAGCATACTGAGCCTCTCTCTAGTGTAAGTTTTCGCATATAAAAACGTCTCGAACTCGTTCACGTAAACGTCTCAATTGTTTGGAAAAATTGGCAGCGCCACTTGCGGATCGAAACGGCAACAAACTGTTCCCTTAGTATCTGACTTTTTAACGCAAAACCGAAAACTTATACTAAGCATACAGGAGTAAATGAGTATGTCCGTGAATACTAATTACACCCACGAAGACGGACATTCACAACTGTCATAGAGTAGGTAGCAACGTCAATTACGTGCATGGTTAGTGTAAGTGTCGGTCACGAAATACGTCACGACCGCGTTTGCGTTAACATGCCAAATACTATAAAAACTTTTAGCTGTCGTTTCGCTCCGCTAGTGGCGCTGTTAAGTTTCGCGTAGCAATTGAGACGCTATCGCGAAAGTATTCGAGACATTTTTCGTAGGTACCTAAATGTCACGCTAGAGGTTTAGTGCACGGATATACTTGATAGCGGTTGATACGCTTCGTGGCTCCTTTACTTTTGAGTCTAGGTAAAAACCTAAAAAACTTTTTTCGTCGGTTGAAATTACGCAATTATAGCCCAAAAGCAGCTAGTCCAAATAATTTTTATAATACAGCCCATAAAAATAATGGTTATCGTTATCGTCCACAGCCCCAGACAGCGTGGTAAATGCCGCTATTACACACACTTGTTGCCTTGATTTATGAATAAATTCTAAAGTTTGCAGGCACTTTGTCATCGCCGCTGCATCATTGTTTTTAATTACTGGCCGTTCACTTTATCATTTTAATGTGAGGTCGTCAAAGTGAGACGATAAAATTAGAGTGTAAAGATAGGTTCCACGCTGTAACTTTAGGCCAGGCACAACAGATTTGCCTTTTATTGCATAAAATTAAGATCACATAGCAAATATCACAAACGAATTTTGACAAATCGTGTAGGTACTGTAGGTACCTAATGTTTTATCGTACCTACTAGAGTCATTCGGGGTAACAGCACGCGGTGGGTAAAAGTACGCGGTGGTCCGATCTCCGACAGGGGTGGGGGGGGGCCGAGGTCTGTGTTTGTAAAAAAGAGTGGCGCTACTGTCGCCGTTTAGGAGCCAGACGCCGCGCCGACGCAATCTTAGTACTGGTCGCGACACGTCGCCGAATATTTGTAGCACGCTTATTTCGTTTAATTTTTGTGCCACGGAAAAGTGTGCTGTAGTTAAATGGATAGCTCTGTGCCAGTAAGTATACTATATTTCTATTGTTCATTTAATGTCGTTTTTATGTAAGTTTATCATATTCGTAAATAGTATTTAACGTGTGTGTTCTGACTGATTATTTGGTATATTTGCCGATTGGGGTAAGAGTACGAGATTAATAGTACGCACGCGTACTTACCCCCGTTGCGTACTTATACCCCAAATGAAATAAAAATATCAAAAAAATTTCAATCTTTCAGAATACACCAAAATGCCGAGAAATTACATAAGGAAGGCCCCTGAGCGGACCCTCATCTCAGATGACCAAATAATGAAGGCGAAAAACATCGGGTCAAGAGTACGCATTGGAAAAGTTTTCAGTTAAGCCTATGTAGGGCTAAAACTAATTAATCTTGATGGAATTTTTTCTTAAATAGTGAAAATTTATTGAATATTCTACAGATTTAATATCATAACATGCCAATTATACAATTCTTTATAGGTCTGGGAGGCCATCAAAAAAAAAATGCGTGCTCTTGACCCGAATGACTGCGTACGTTTACCCCGCGTGCGTAACTTTACCCTAAGACTTGCGTAATTTTACCCACACATCGGGTCAAGAGTACGCATTGGAAAAGTTTTCAGTTAAGCCTATGTAGGGCTAAAACTAATTAATCTTGATGGAAAAATTTCTTAAATAGTGAAAATTTATTCAATATTCTACAGATTTAATATCATAACATGCCAATTATATACTTCTTTATAGGTCTGGGAGGCCATCAAAAAAAAAGTGCGTGCTCTTGACCCGAATGACTCTACTTATAATGTGTTTCTACCCCTTTGCCTAGCACGTAGTTCTCCGGAATTACCATTTAACAGTGATTAAATCTCTAACAGAGATAATAGCGCATACACAAATGATTTTGAACTTAATATCGACTCGTTAACTATAGGTATCAGATATGCGGTGGTAGCTGTAAAACAATCTAGGTAAGTACCTACTTACATAACAAAACAAGTACTAAGGTATTAAGTGAAGTGTTTTTAAGTGTCTTTTTACTAGAAAGGTTATTTTCAATAATAGGTACTAAGAGTCTTAATTGATAAATAACATTGGAATATTAACCTTATCGCCAATATTGGGAAGCCATTCAGCACACGGCCCCCGGCTGTGCTTCTATAAATAGAAATTTAATTGGGCTACGGCCTATTTTCAAATTTTCAATCTTTAAGGCGATTCGTTAACTTTCAAATACAATAAGTTTTGTGTAAAAAGTGGCCGTATATTTTTGCTCGTCAGTGGTCTTCCGAAAAATGCGTATGGTATCTTTCCAACACATTCTGATAGCGAGCTGTCTGGTAATAAGCATTTAGTCAGTGTCCCAATAATTCGCAAACATAAAACATCGAATCAAAGGTAACTTGGGGTCTACTCCCAAATTAAAAAAAAAAACCAAATTCGTCACATTCTGATCTTCTAACGCATTCTCCGCCAGCTGACAAACGCGAGACTTCTTCAGGTGCCTCCGACGTATAAGTACATGTGCGTGCAAAATCATGACAGCGGCACTGGGCGAAAGCCATGAAAACGCATGTATGCGACGGTGACAGTGACTACGTTATTGTGTGTTACTTTATATTCGTGTGAGTGGAACGGCACTGTATGAACTTCGAATTAACATTGGAGTATAAGGCCCGATCCGACGGTGCTCGGGCCGGATAGACCCACCAAAGGGGTTGATAATGAGTTCCGTTCATTCAATTGATTTCTTTCAAGTCTGGTCACCCTCTTTTAATTAACGTAAGCAATTTATCTTTCGACCCGCCGCCGCGACTTTGGGCTGAACTCCCGATTTAGCAGGCCGGGCTTTTAGCCCTGAATTACGGCAAGTTCTTTTGTGTTAATCTTTTACTGTTACCTACAAGAATCCAGGTCGAAAGATAATTTATTCCCGAAAATTATTTTGCACACAGATCACGTCTTTATCCCTTACGGGTTAGGCAAAGCCTAGTTTCTGTGTTACCCTAGGCAACAAGATCACGCTTACTATATATGATTGTGGGCGTATAGGTGGAAAAGGGGATTAAAATAGTGATGGGTTGCTGGCCGCTTCGCCTAAAACATGATTCCTAAGATTATAATATATATTTTTTAATTATTTTGCAATCCATATCATCTTCATGGAAACGCCGGTGAAAATGCTTCTTTGAACAGGCCCTGTGCTGTTAGTTGTGGATAGGCCACCATCGCCATATCACCGAACTTTGGACATCCGCACCATTTTGCAGATGCATTGCAAGCCAACTTAGAGGGCTAAGATGCAGCACCTCAAGTTTGAAATTTCACCGGCTGTCTCATTCGCTTTGCCGGAACACAGCAGCGCCAGTACTGCTGCTTAGCAGCTGAATTCGCTAATAAATTAATGATCCGCAAAATATCAAAGAAATTGAGGTCTCATTATGTCCTTACGCGTAATTCAATTGTTACTGTCATTTAGAAGTAGTCAAGGTTATGAAAATCCGTTTTTCTCCCACAAGTGACAATTAATCAAAATTCGTTTACTTTATAAGTGTCAGATGATAATCAAAGAAGAAAGTGATGATTTCAAGTACTTTAAATCTCTTTGTTTTTATCGTAGTAAGTAGTAGGGTAACTGTATTAAGCTAGATAAAATGGCATAATTTTAAAACTTAAATTTAACATGAATTTACAAGTTTATGACTTTACTAGATGGGATAAATATCTATACAGCCAAAATGTCAAATATATGTGCCACCGGCCTTATTGTTTATGGCATAAGATGTTTTTGATGTCTTGGTAACGTACATAAATATTTATGCCCTTGACTGTCCATTAAGGATGACGTGGTTAAATTAAAACATAATTTTTGTATAACCAGTTTGACGTCACCTGTATACGAGTCCATTGATGGGCAAATCTAAGGGTTCACTTTCCGTAAATGTTTGTAAAAGCGACCAGTTATTTTTGCTCTTCAGTAGGTATATCTAAAGTAAATTTATTGGTGTGGGGTGTGTATGGCTGATATTGTACAAGGGTCGCGCTGTCGGTTTGATCGGTGACGGAGGAGATGGCTCCATTTACTCCGCATTCGATTCTATTACGGCTCTGTCTCTATGACGGAAGCTTGGGTCAGTGGTTTATGGCTGATGAATATTTCAGGGCATAGAGATGTATGAAGGACGTTGGACAGTTATGTGATTAGTTATGGTATTGTAAAGATTTCACTCTTTTAAATTGAATGTTTGTACCATCGAACAAATTGATTCCTGACCCACTGTGGAACCCTCTCACAGTAAATGTCGTAGTGACGTTACATTGGATTGACAAAGAAAATTATGTGACGTTCACTGCGAGAACGTTCTACGGTGGGTCAGGAATCAAATGGTTCGACTGTATAGTCGTTGGATATGTCGGAGCTGTCTACCTATATTCTCCACTGCAATCCATTTTAACGCCTTTTGTAAACAAATCATATTCATCTAAATTACCACACAATCACTCATTGTATGCAATAAGCATCACATCCACCACCATTTTATAATAACAATTGTACTGTGATGCTAATATAAAAAATTTATATGAACTTGGGGACTTGTTTGTTTACAAGAGCGTTAAAATGGATTGGAACGGACTATAGTTATAGATGCTCTAAAGTGTCTCGAACGTTAAGCGATTGACAATACGGTCGCGTCACATATTTTTAAACACTAAACATCTCCAATGTTTTGACGACGACTACACGTGGTAATTCATTTGATCAAATTATTATTTTTTTCAAATGGTGGGGTTACTTACATTAATTTATACAGTCCTAAGCTTACACCTTGTACTTTGGGTACTAGACAACAGCATACATACATTAGGGTAATATCCATGACTCGGGTATAGACAAACAATCCAAAGAAAAAAACGATTTAAAAGAGAATAAAATTAACATGGCTTAATTGATTTTAGTAAAAAAACTACCAGATTTGCGGTAAGTAGGTACTACGCACGTAAAAGAATGATCAAAATCGGTTTTCAAGCAGCAGCGATACGACAGACATATTTACATGCAAAAAATGATCAATTTTATTAGGAGCATACTCCTTTTTTGAAGTCGGTTAGTAATACTTAACACCTTCTTACCTAACACGTTATCTCCATTTAATTATAATCTCGACTCGATTACGTCTTTACCCGCGTAAGCTTACCCTGCGATGAGAGGTTCGACCCGACACTCGAACCTTCCCAGCAAATTGGTTTTGTGTCATGAATATTTGGAAATTTAATATTTCTTTCTATTATAATTTTGGACGTATTTTTTCAGTTGTTACCTAACCAACTTAACGACCCACAATGGTAATGGGTCAGGGATCACATGC
Organism: Pandemis corylana; assembly: GCA_949127965.1. Lineage (NCBI taxonomy): Eukaryota > Metazoa > Arthropoda > Insecta > Lepidoptera > Tortricidae > Pandemis > Pandemis corylana. Next base: position 7,532,332 of record OX421867.1, on the reverse strand, counting down.
TTCGACTCTGCACAATCCTTTTGTGTTTGGATGGTTTCGTGTTCTTCGATACGAGTCTACAAGTAGATCTTTTTGCTCATGTACTTTTTTTATATAGTTTTCAACTTTTTTCTTCTTCCATTGTAGTAATAACCCTGGGATCGAAGCGGTTAATGCGCTCGTATAATAATCTGAGTTATCACACCCTGTTTTACCAATCACTTCATCATCACTACATAGTATAAAACAAAGTCGCTTTCTTTGTCCCTATATTCCTATGTATGCTTAAATCTTTAAAACTACGCAACGGATTTTGATGCGGTTTTTTTAATAGATAGAGTGATTCAAGAGGAAGGTTTATATGTATAATACATGCATAATATACCGTGCGAAGCCGGGGCGGGTCGCTAGTAAGTAATAATCGTAGTGTTTTGGTTGTGATCATGATTTGTTTACATGGCCCGAGAACATGGTCTGCGATTTTTATATGAAAACACGTTTAAACTTATGTATTTATGTATGTAAAAATAGTTTCTATGCTGTTTGTTTGGCATCAAGCGCAAAAGGCAACAGTATTGTGAAGAAAACTACCCTATAAACCGAACCAATTTAATATGGCTCAATCATAATTCGCAGAAACCTAATACGAGTAGTCCAAGTGCGCGGAAATACGTACGTGCCGAATGCTTTTTGTAGGGGTACGTATTACAGCCGTAATACCGTAATTCAGGCCGTCAGGTGCAGCTGCTGCCAGCGACTCGAGCGATTAACCCATTTGAGGACCCACCGACCACTCCACCAAGACCCCACCATACCCTTTAAGTTCCTACCAAGCTTAGAAATCTCCGAACAAATGCGACGTGCGAAGAGGTCGACAACACTGGAAGCGTATCGCTCCTACAGAATGTTTGCTACTGCCAACACTTAGGAATACTGCTGTAATACTTTAATATTAGAAATTGAAAAGCTTTTAAGGTTGTTTATTGAGTGACAGCCGGGATAAGTGGAATATCTTGAAGCTTTTGATATAAAATTTAAGGCACGGAATTTGGATAGCTATTTTATTTGAAGGTTAATACGACGCCGCTGAAACGCTCTCACCTGGCTTCCACGAAAATGGTGTAGGTGTGCGAGTATATAATAAAACTATGTACTAGCTACATATGTACCTATGTTATGTATGTAGCTAGTTTTTTGAAAGGAGATTATTTTAAGTCTGTGCAAGATCTAAGCGTAATGCACTGTAATATTACTCTCGCTTAGCACTGTAATGTTAAATAACTGGTTTTAGCTGGCTAAGAGCGTCGTTAATTTTCGTTTAACTTGCTACGGTATCGGTAAACCCCTCTTAGTGTTAAGTAACTCCTGAATAAAATATGAATTCCTAAGTTGTTTTTTAATAATGATTTAATAAAAATGTTCGGCATCATCGGACTTTCAAATGTTTTCCATTGTATTTGAATCCAAACTTATAGTGACAGTCGGAAATTGTATGGCCATGCTCTTCTATTATTCGGTCACCGGTAACTTTTTTTTTAACATGTTGAAAATGCGTTTCCGTGCTCGGGGTAGCAATGGGGGTATGATAGGCTTTTCAACGCACTGCTGCCTTCCCTGAAAGGAAGGTGGGGAGAGGCATACCGTCTAACAACCGACTCGTTCTGTCCTGACCATTCTAGTCACTAGCAACCTGCATAAACTAGACTAAACGACGAAACTAGTTCAACCTAACCTTCAAATAAAAAAATACCTAATCAACGCCGTCTATAAGAAACGTATGTTTACGTCTTGTAAACTACGCAACGGATTTTAATACGGTTAGCAGCATAGATAGAATGATTCAAAAGGAAGACTTATACGTATAGTTTAATAACTTGTGCGAGGCCGAGGACGGTCGCTAGTAGAGAATAAATGACCACGAACTTAACAGTTATTATACAGGAAATTGCAACGCCCGCTCTTACTGCCATATATGATAGGCAATGACCACATAGATCAGGGGAAATGTTTGCTGTTTTATTTTGTACGATTAAGCGTATGAATCTCAGAGGCACAGGGACCCGAATTTTGAAAGCACATGTGTGGAAATATCACTCGAAAGTGGTGAAAAATTGTGCTGAATTTTAAATACGAGTAGCTTAGAAGATACTTACGGCTCTAATTAATTTCGTGACCTAGTCAAAATTTTTATTAGAGCTGTAGTTTGAAAATAAAAACAGATTTATACCAGTTTCGAGTGGTATTTTCACACGTGCTTTCAAAAATCGGACCCCAGGTTCAAATCCCGTCCGGCAGCCCAAACATTTGTTTCGTTTAATATATAATATAAAAAGTTTGGTTTTGCTAAGCAGGCGTACTGTTAGGTACCTACCTTTATAAACATATAATAATTTGGCATGTAATGTAGAATACCTTACCACCCACGAAAAGTGACTTTTTGTTAGAATATAAGCTTAATACATTGATTTGTTGATTGGGCCAATGTTGCATCCTTAGTCCTTTCTGGTGTGGACAGATCACAGCTAGAACGCTTTTATGATTTCTACTGAAGTGTATAGGTACGAACATTTAATTTTGCACAAACAATGCTCTGTGTACGCTTGGATTCTATGATTACCAGGGTGCTTAACCCTATTACGCAACCAGTGACATAAATTGAGCGTATCTAGATTCAAAGTTATTGGAAATCCACGTAACGCAGGTAAGCGAAGTTTGTCAGGTGTTAGCTAAGTAAATAAAGAGCCGCGATTCGCGTGACCCTTCTCAAAGACGCGAACTTTGACAAATGTCGCAGCAGCGTACCCTTGGGGGGAATTAAAACTTTTAATCCACTAATGCCTACTGATAGTTGGGGATTTGTTTCACCTGCCTACTTAAGTGGCTTTGGAAGGAAATGTGACGTCACTCTAATACTTGCGTATTGTTTTCTAAAGGAAGAAATATAGATAATTAAGTATCGGTTGGAAGGTAATGAGATTAAATTATGAGTTGTTCGTTACTCGTTCCTAGAATAGAACTGGACTGTGAAAAAGAAAGCACTGTGTGTTATAAGTTATAAGTAACCCCAATACCTGTGGCCCGTTACTAGAAGCTACAAGTTTCAATTTTAAAAGTCTAAACTAGCAACATTGGGGGATTTGTCCCAATCACTGATTGTTTAATTGGGGCAATGTCGCAAACTTGTGCTTGCAGGCAGTGGCACGCTAGCTCTTTACGTTGACAGCTAAGAGCACCCAAAATCCCTTGAATACTGCGATTGATGTCCAGCGGTGATTACTCGCCATTAGGAGATCTACTTTCTCATTCCTAGGTGACTTTTTAGTAGGGAAAGTTCCCTTCCAATATCATAAATGCGAGTTTGCTTGTCGCTGGACCAATTTGCTTGAGATTGGTCTACTGTGTATTGGTACATGTACCGTGTGGAGTACAAATTTTTGAATAAAAAAAGTACTTTAAATATGCTCAAATTAGATCCAAAATCATAATTTTGGGACTCAGTGTCTCAAACATTACACCTGTTATCAAAAGTCAGGACTCAAGAGCTTGGATAATGTTAGCTGCATCACGAAATTATAAGGAACCGGATTCTATACACGACCTTAGCTTAACCTTTCAAATTTTTCCGGGTTCTAAGTTTCCGTAGGTAACTCTATAATGCCTCAGACCAAATAAAAAGTAAAAACGGAGTTCTACAAACGGCAAAGTGAGGTCGGTTTAAATTAAGCCTCTCCTCGTGCGTGTAGCTTAACTACCTATAGTTAGCTTGGGAAGTTTGGTTGCACGTGTGCGTAGTTTAAACAGATTTCAGTTTACTGTTCGCAGGGCTTCGTCTTTTCTTATTATCGGGTCTTAGGTAATGATTTTAAAATTCAAATGTAAGCAGGATAACACCCATCGAATTTGCTCGCAAAGATTCGCTGTGCAATCCCGGGTAATGGGTCTACGTGCCGTTTACAGCACTGGGAATGTGTGGGTCCAACCTTTGATAGTGTGTGTCCATGTGTTGCGACAGAACATGTGCTTGCCACCTCCGCGATTTGATTGGAGCGAAATTAGAAGATGGAAAGAGCATTAAAGAAAGAAAGAATGAGTAATGTGTGATATAGTCAAACCAATCCGTGGTTCCTTTTTAAAAACATGTCGGGCATGCCTAGATTACAAACACGTGAGTAATCCGTGTATTACTAACATTACAAGTGTGAAATCTAGATGAAATTTGGCAAGGAGATATAATATAATAGTCTGGTCTGGAATAGCATATAGGCTATTTTTCATCCCGGGAAATTGCGTATTTCCTGCAGGATAGAGATAAACGCATTTCTCGTAGAATAAGTTTCGGACAGGATTTAGCTAGCAGGCATTTAATAATTATGTCTGTGCCTCACAGTAGTTTTATTTTAAAGAAAGATTGAGTGAGCTAAATGTTCGCTTCAAACAAGTATGCTACATAATGTATGCCTTTAATTTTGATGTTGCTAAGACTTTTGTTAATCTGGTTCTTTTGATTGCAGGATGCTGGGGAAGATGAAGCTCTGCACGTATTTGTTAATCAGCTTCTTGGGTAAGTCTTTGACCATGTTTTTGAATAAATGATTAAAAAAAATATATAAATTAAACGGTTAACTCGATAATTAAATAAATTCGGGAATGATTCGTCTTGGTTTCGTTCTCTTTCGAAAGACCTAAATTAATGTCTCACGAACGCTTGAATAATAATGAATATCTCATAAATATGTATCTATAATATAAGTAGTTATCTATTTAAGTATAACTCTTAGACTTAGTTTCTTTTTATTAGTAATTCAGCTGCTGCAAATGGGAAATAATTTAATTTGTCAACAGAATACTATTAACCTACAGAAGTAAAAAATACACGTATTGTCTATGTACAGCTTACTTTACTAACATTGTAAGAGGTAAATTAAAACCCGAAAAAAAATAACTTAAAAGCGACGCCCCACTGCACACGCTATACCCGTCACCCACGTGGGTCGCGTGTGAATCGAATGTGGGTCGTATATGAAACTACCCACGTGCGTAGCGTGACCGTGCGCTGCAGTGAGGCGTCGCCTTTAAACTCAGAACAAATTAAAAGTAAACACGAAATCCTGCAAATAAAGAAGTGTGGCAGGTAAAACTACGCCTAGTCCACTATACAAAGCTACGCACACATGCAACAAACGTAACATCCGGTTGCTGAACCTCCTAGTGTAAGTTTTCGACACGAAAAACGAAAACAGTCTCAGACGCGTTCATGTTAACGTTGGAATTACTATGGGAAAATTGGCAGCGCCACTAGCGGAACGAAAACGCAACTGTTTTGTGACCGAAAACTTACACCAAACGTAATGAATACGTTCGGCTACATGTTCGGGCCCTAGTATAATCGGTCTCACTTTGTTAGTCGCAGAATTCTATCTTTACTTTTTATTTGGTCTGAATAGAAGAACTTAATTTGAAGACGACAACATTCCTCAACATTCAACAAGCGATGACAGTTAAAACACATCAAAACCAGCGCAACAAAGAAACCCCGAAACTCCAAACACGCTTACAAAAGTACAAACAACGCTTTATTGATTTTAGATTTCCCCACGTTTACAGTCCGGCAAAGTTTTGCGGTGACGTATTTACAAAGTCGAAGTGTCAAAGTGAATTTCGTTTCCAACTGAGCGTAGGGTGTCCCCCGGGCGCTGTAAATCTGCGGACTCAGATCTTTTGAGTAAAACGCGGGACGTGTTCTCTGAACTGAGACACATTGCTCTCAGCCTTGCTCTCTGGGTATTCTTTTAGACAAATGGTTTGAGAACACAGGATGGAATTTGCATGGAACTGATATCGAATTTCATATCAGTTACAAGCTTTTTAAGAGATAAATAACGAAAAAACTGTGTGCTTATAGATACGGCCTACCATGTCCTTGGGAGAATATTTGAAGACGTACAAATTACGCGGCAATGACTAAAGAACTATTTAAAATGGTTTAAAACAAATGATTTTTATTTTACTATAAGAAATGGCTTGTCTATTATCTTGGCGTATAAATAATATCCATGTAACTATTTTAATTAGATGTGTGATAAATGAATTCATCTAATTTTCAAATCTAATTACCAGTCATGTCCCAAATCCCAAATTTGAACAGTGTAAGTTCAAATTATTAAACTTCTACGTTGAAGATCTTACTTTTTGGCAAAAAATCATAAAGAATAATAGTAGTGCATATATTTCACATTATAATTATACAACTTAAAGAACACTTTTAGATCATTTGTCATCGCGTCAAAAATTGTCCCAAAACTCAATCATTACAATTTGTTAGATTTTTTTTAAATACCGCCATATTTGGCGGTCAGCTGTCAAAGCATCGGCTTGGTTTAACTTTGTGGGAGCCAACTGCGTTAGCCACACATTCGTAAACTACGTGACGAAATATTTCGCAATATTGGGCTAAATACTGAGGTTTGTTCGATTTTTTCTCCACACCATTCGGCGTTCCCAAGGTAAGTGTGTCTGCTATTTAAATCAAATAAATGCACTAAATTTTGTACCATTGGGTCGCTTATTCGCGCATTAATGTTGATGTAATCTATTTAAAAATCTTTAATATTATCCTATGGTCAGGAAATGGTCAATATCTAATTACCATTTTCACAATGACCGTTTTTCCCCGTTCGATTTTGAGAATAGGAAGTGAGAGAGTTCAAATGGTAATGAGTGTTGTATTTGCTCTAGTATTTTCCTTTTTAGGCCTGTTATTTGAAGTCAAAGAATATCTATATCCTCTTCATAATAATCTAGCTTTTGCTCTAAAAGCTCTAGCTTCTCCTCTTTAAATTTTTAGTTTTCAATCGAGGACCTCAATGAAGGACGACACTCAAATTTTCTTTTAAATTTAAAATAATAAAAATACAATTTGGAACTATCGTCCATCAAAATAGCGTAAAAACGCCCACCATTATAACAAAACAAATGATTTTTCTCTGCCAAAGTAGGTAATACTTTTGAATTATACTTAGCCTTTTACAAGTGAAATCGGAAGTTAGCTATTTGTTTGTACTTAATAACTCATTATTTCTGTTAATGAAAACTTGTAAATGAAAACCGAGGAGATTTTCTTTATTTTTTTACTCATTTTGACTATACCTAAATGCCTCAAGATGTTAGAAAATAAAAAATATATCAAAATAAGCTATTTTACCTTTAAGTAGGGCTAAATTTCATAAAGAATGCAAAATATTATTGGAGAAAGAAATATACTCGATATATTTATTTATTTATTTATTTATTTATATATGCGTAGGTACTGTTTTTGTTTCAGATAGTCATATGTACCTCAAAAAAACATTAAGAAGGAATAATATTGAGTAGGTACGAAAATAGCACTTATTACATTACCCTTAACATACAATAATTCTAATTATCATTCCTTTTCTTCTTCTAAATGTTTTGTGTTTGTCTGGCAAACGTCAAATAAGCCAAAGTAATTCATAAAGACAAATGATAGTCAAGTTATCATACCTAAGCTTAGCAAGAGTTTACGAATAAGGGCTTTAGACAATAAGCCTACTGATAAAAATCTAATAGAGAGTTATAATAATAAATTCGCTTTTCAAAATTACTAACTCATTTCTGAAATCAAAAAACATTTACCTCAGTTGTAGAGCAAAAGAATATTAAACTAGAGCGTGTATTTATGAAATTGCTTCGAAATTGTTTCAAAATAAAAAGAAAAACAGTTGCAACGACTTCATATAACAAGTTATGTTTGTTGCCGATTGTTAGTCTAGGATCCCGAGTATCTATCCCGACCGATATCAGCAAATTAAAATATTCTGACCATGGCAAACAACACAGTGACATTATGTATATTAAAAAAAATACTAGATTTAAATACTTACATTATACTAAAATAAGTTGTATTATTGCAAACAACTTACTAGAATATTTAATCTAACCTATCGTTGAGTCACAGTGATGTCAAAATTAAAATAGACGAAATCACAAAACACACAACAAGATTAAGTTAAGTCACCGTGAACTACTTCAAAACTACTACCAGACAAAATAGATACACAAATGCAAGTTTATCCCTCAAGCGGGTCTCTTAGCCTTACTACCTTCGCACGGTAAACCATCCGTACATAAGACACAAAAGTAGACACACCAAGAAAACGTATAAGAAGCTAAATTTAAAACTATCCCGAGTACCTAAATGTTGCATTATTACTCATATAAGTACGCTATTATGTATAGCTGTTATTCGAAATTTAATTTTAGAAAATGCCTCGGAATATCAAACGAGGATAATTCGATGCCAGACAGGATCTCAGACTATAACTTCACAGTTGAAATAACTTAGCACGCTAAAGGGTTCGTGTTGCAGGGAAAGTTTGCTTGTCTGTCTTATCGCCACGCTCTGAGGTTGGCAAACTTGTCTTTTATATCATTTCGAACAATGTGGTTTTAGTTGGCTTTCGGTTCTGTTTGTGCTGGCAACTTTATCGGAGCAAAAATGAGTACAATATTATTAAGTTACTATTTAGCTATTTGTCATGATTATCTCAGTTCGTCGTGTTTTCGAATATTTTGATTTGAAATTTCCAATCGATGAAAATAAACGGGAAGGTGCTCAAGTGGACGGGTGTTTTTTATAAAACATAAGACAACATGTTTTTTTACATAGTTGTAAGGTGCGAAGGTTATTTTTTTTATATAAAAAAATGGCCTAGCGGTAGTATTTACAAAACATTGATATTGATTGTTTTTATTTCCTATCAAAAAATTCTTTACGCTGGTTTAATTTTATTTTTAAAACCCAACCATCTCCTGAGGAGTGTTCCGGATTGATTTTAAGACACTGTCTAAGTAGAACCTTGAGCAAAGTAATTCATGTTATCGAAAATTCTGTTACTTTTTAAAAATTTCATAGACTAAGTAAAACATAAAATTCAGTCTCAACAGTGGCCTAGGGAAATACGAGTATGTGCTACGAAAAGCGTTGACGTTTCATGCTGCTACGAGTAGCGTAGCAGTTTTCTCGCGTAGCGCCTGTTTTCCTACCAAGGCATACTGAGGCGAGCTACGATATTACCAAGGATTATTTATGAAATTTTAACGATATACAAAATTTTGTTAGAAATATTACTAATACGATCACTTTGGTCGGTATTGCTACGTTCACGTCCTATTGAGCTTGAGAACAAGATTAAAAGAAAAGCCGGCTTAAAATAAAGACACAAAATTTATATATTAAATTTATATACATACCATACGGGTTACGGGAGTTGAACAAAATCCGTAACGTAATAAATATGTTTTACCAAAATGTTCCAATTTTACTTTTAACATCATACTGACACAAAAGCCTGGTCCGACACTCTCTGTTAAGTACCTGATATCTTAATTATGAGATGTCTATGATGCCGTCTCTGTCTGTTTCATAGTAATAAATAGTGATGACAATCTTTATATCAGAACATTATAGAGTAGTTAAACGGGCCGTAAAATTAAATCTCGTGGCTAATAATATAGAAATAGTGTTACTGAACTACCCATTTTTGGATAGCTCACGCAACGTTTGCTGCCTAATGTATTCCTTTTATTCTGACCAGTAAAGATAACTTCAGAGTCAAGTTCGGTGAGTGTTGCCATGCTCACGTCTCCGTGAAGCTATGGCGGCGTAAAATGCGCAACAGCCGGCCAAGTTACAGCTGTCAACTGAGTTGCCATCTGCAAACCGAACAAAGTTAGTCTACTCGAACGAGTCCTGCGTTCAAATTATGCAACATTTAAACAATTACGGCTACGATACATCATGAGTTATGACTGAACTTTATGACAAGTTAATAACGAGATTTATGTAGTTTTAGATATATAGTTGTTAGATTTATTTTAGTTTTACTTTAATTAATTTATCTTGTCCGCCAACTGACATTAATATTTTTATATTTAACTAATTATACTTTAAGTTTATAAGTGTTTTGTAACTAAAAATAAATACATTTCGTAGTTTCAGATTAAATATTAACTTGTTTTGTGGACTTTTTATTGATTGTACTTACACCATCTAATTTACATTTACATTCCATTAAAGTCCATGCGAGCATAATGAAGGTGTAATTAGACTCACAAAATTTGTATTTCTCGTTAGCTCAAGGATTTTTCATACACATACTCGTAGTAAGATAATTGGAAAAATTTAAATAATTATTGAAGCTATGCAATACTTGTTTTTCACGTGTGCCTGTAGCATTCTAAGTAATGGGTATACCTATAAATAAATATGAAGGGCAAAGCCGCTCATTTTCATAATTCTGCATTCCACTGTTATAAATAAGAGCATTTTGCTATTTTATCTTGAGGGACGAGCGTTGGAGTGCACATTTTTAGCGCTATTTCGGTGCACTGTTAGAATATCCGCTTTTAGTTTTTAAAACCGGCTTTAAACTATTCGGAATATTTTTCCTACAAACTTTATCCCGGCAGAAGCCTAAGCTCTACTAAAGCTATCTCTAAAATCAGTCTCTTATTAGACACTGACAACTGACAAGTCTGTTTCTCAATATAGATATTATGACTAGTAAGGCCCATGCTATGTCGTCTAGCATAGGGTTCGCTAAATAGGGTTACCCAGAACTCTAGTATTGCGTGGGCGCACTTTTACTTTACAGTTCCAAAAAATCACAGCAATTTGGATATGTAACAACTTGAAGATACCGTTGAATGACGAGGTTTCGAGAAGCTCATAGTTAGAGAACTCGTGTAACAACTCTATCAGCTCATGTAGCAGCTCATGTAGAACTCATGTATCTAGATTTACCTACTGTGTCCATTTTTTATATTAAGTACATTGATATTGTTTTAATATTGTTTGCTTGTCATTAATAAAATAGAACATACATACACATACATACATAATATCACGTCTTTATCCCTTACGGGGTAGACAGAGCCCAAGGTGACAAAACCAGAAGGCTACGTTTAGCATGATTAAGGGCGTATAGGTGGAAAGGGAAGTCAAAATAGTGATGGGTTGCTAGCCGCATCGCCTATAACATGATTCCTAAGACTTCCGCCCATTCCCTCGATGGGCTTTTACCATCTGCGCGGGAAGAGAAGCAACTGGTAAATTCTATGTTTTTTCTTTACTCCCAGACCAGCATGGAAGAACAGTACATTGATAGATTTATTTAATAACGTTTAAATCCTAAGCATCCTTACTGATTTTAATGCGATTTTATTTCGAAAGCTGTTTTTAATACAGTATGAAGTACCCAGTAAAATCAAAACAAGCGAAAATGGTCTGAAATTGTTAGCAAATTAATATTTAATTCTGCGAATTCTCTATATCGTGGCATTAAAATTATTCATGTTTATTCATAATTCATCGAAAGAAATTTGTTGCGTAACGCAGTCGGTATCAGGTTGTATAATCATATCATATGGAATAATACGAAATTGGAGATGAACGTTTTCATACTCTCATTTGTACCCGCAAATGACGAATATATAAACAATTCCTAATAGAATTTTACATGGCAATGGTAATAATATGATTTTTTAACAGCGCATCGGTTAAACAAATCCACATTAGTGTAAAACAGTACCTAAATATTTTTATTATTAATAGGATATAAAATGGAATTAAAACAAATTAAACTATTAAATTAAAAACGAAACTAAAACTAATCTGAAAATAGATTAGATTAGATTAGATTTATTTATCACCCTTTTAAAAGTACAATTAAATGTCAAACATAAGTAACTCACAAAGGGATCGTCAATTTTAATAAAAAAGTAATAATAATAATAACTGAAATCAAATTAAAACAAAATTACAACAAACAAAAATAAAGATAATAGATTCACAAAAGAAATTAAAAAAGGCATTCCCCATTTGGACAGCGTTACTAATACGCTGTCCAAGGAAGCTGCCAGCTTTGCGGTTACCCGTAGCGTCTATTAGCCTCTTCGAAATATCTTTGAAACAGAATCATACCCAGAGACCTTTAAATAACATTTAAATCACTAAATTTCAAAGCTTCTCATGAAATTTCGTTCCTAACAAACGACTTGAAGTTAGTGGCGCTGTATCTAGTGCAGCATCTGGACTACTAAAGGAAACTCATTGATAAATAATTAGAAACATGTGCCCCTTGCTTTCTTATTCTCTGGAAATACCGGTACTTTCTGAAACGGACATTATACATTGTTTCATTCGAAATGAGTATATGATTAATGTACAATAAGCTATAGAGATAATTATCCATAACTTGAGGATGGTAGAGTTTGGAAAGTAAGAAATTTGTTTGCGAGCTAAAAACGTTTTTGGTCATATGCAGTGCAGGGGTGCTCTATAGCACACAAAGGAAAGGATTCATAACTGACATTACTTCTTAATGTGATTGATGAGATTACCGCTGCTGAATCTTCCTCCGCTCTTCTTACTTCTTCAATATCCTCACCCGCATCGCCTTCCCCGCCTCAAACACGCCGCCAGGAGAATGCCCTAAGGCGAGTGCCTCTGCACTGTTTAAATTATATCTTTTAGGCATCAGCGCACTCTTGTCCTTCTGCTAAGTATAAAATTGGCTATCTACACGCCCTAACCTAACAAAATTTAAAGCGTTAGTTTTAACCATACAAAATAACTAACTCATGGATCCAGCGGCGTGCCTAGACATTTTCGAGGTGTAAGCATAATCGCTTGCCTGTTTACCACCCTATTCACAAAAACTTTCCAGTACACTGGAGTTTTTTTTTCACTTAAAATTTACCTTATTATTTCAGTCGTTTACTTAGTATTACTTGTCACTGCAACGTACGTTACTACTCTGATGTTAATTAATTAAAACAAAAAAAAAGGAAAAAGATTAAAAAATTATCGGAATCGAACTCGGGTCACCAGCTTCGCAGTTGACTTCCTTACCGCTGAGCTGTCATGATGTACGCAGAGGTGTACGAAATTTTGCTATACTACAACTGACCGTAAACAATAAGAAAACAAATTTTATTAAATTTAAATCATTGGTGAGTGAATTTGAAGCACTCGTCAATGATTATTCAAGAAAAGCGGGCCTATTACTTGTGCATTCGACGGAAAGAACTCACAGTAAAATATTATGCAAAGGACAAAATCAAGTTGTCAATAAAAATTAGGACGGCTATTTAACTCAGTTTAACGTGAAATTGTCGAGTTGCAGTTTGTTGCCAACTAAAAGTTAAGTAGTTACCGCTACTTTTAATTACTTTTAATGTGTAATCTAACTAATCTACCAAAAATACTCAGAAATACCTACCACTTTCGCCACGAACTAACTTTCACAAACACACAAACCCGAATAGAGGCCAAGGCCATGCCATTGATTTAGTACCTACTTAAAACACACTATATTTAATAAATTGGAACGCTAATTAATTCAAGAGCTAAGCAAATATCATAAGAAACTTTAACAAAATTACAATATCACGATCAAAAGAAATCAACAAAAAACTTGACCAATCATAAACTCCGAACATTACGAGTTTTAGCAAATGAAATCCAAAAAATGGCCGCATTTCACCCAATAATACGAGGTCTTTTCGCGCATGCGTCAAAGTACTGCATGGTGATTGGCTGAAAAGAAATTCCCTTTAGAGGCAATCAAACTTGACCCGTTCTGTCCTAAATAGTCATATGGGGTTAGGTGTCTTGACGTTTGGTCACTGTAGGGTCAACGCACGTAGACTGACCAGTACGAGACACCTGACTCCGTATATTGTCTACGACCGAACGGTTCATGAATGCTAGGTACTGCGGCAGGAGTTGCATGCATGTGTTGTACACAAAATACGTCCGTAACATGTAAGTGTACTGTCTGTGTCGCGTGTTGGACGCTAGATTACATACGCAAATTGAATTCACACATGCAAGACTTTAGGCGGCGGGATGAAGTGCCTGAACTGTCGTAGTATGAACCTTTCGTCAGTTTTAGCGCTGGAGCGGAGTGCGCGTAAATTTAAATTGCTCCGCGTTCTGAACTATTGTCACCATTTTGTTTTTATTAAAATATTAATGAATGTTAAATTATAGTTTAAGACCGTATTACTATGTATTATGACCTGGAAGCAAAGAACAAGCGCTGCTTATGTGCGTCTAGGGACTGCCCGCCATTGCATGGATCATGATTCATTTTCTGCAGCAAACGGATTTTCTTCGATCAATTTTTACTGTCATTGTTAAATGCGCAGCTTTTTGATTTCTTCCCGAATACTTACCTAAATACGATTGGACTCTCAAATGGTTGGATAAGTTTGTCTTTCTATTTTAATTTGATTCATTAGCATAAAATACGAATACATATTTCTCCAAAGCGCAGTAAAAACTTCAAACTGTACCCGAACCGAAGATTTATCCTTTTAAAGAAGAAAATTTGCTAAAATTTTCTGGTCAGGCTGCGGCTATTTGTTACTCTGCTGATAAGCAAAAGAACATTACAATAGATTTATTCTGAGGGGATAACAGACCCCGATGAGGATCAAAAGAGATTTTGGGCCTTAGAAAACTTTGTATCGGATTAAGATCTTTGAGTTTTGTCGCGAATAAGGAAGTTCAGAATATATGTAATAGAGAAGAGAATGTACCTTAATACTTATTTGAATAAAATAATATTTTAGATTAGTGAATCGATATTCGAATTCAGTAAAAAAGCAACACGCTACATACCTTACACTAACTTAATTTACTTACTTGGGATTGATAGTGACTGACTGTCAATAAATTGGAAGCTAAAAATCGGAAATATCACAGACGCACACATCATGAAAAAACATAAAAAATCTAGCCAACAATGCTCCAGACATATTTGAATGTTTGGGTTCCTATTTTTAGCACAGTACCTATTCAAATTAGTTATTATAAAATACAGCAACTTTGAATGTGTTGCCTCTACTCAATTCTGCACAAGACATCAGCACGTTAAATAATATGTAGCTGGCCAGCGTACCTATTCTGTTATTCAAAGACTAGAAGTCGTGATGCAACATTAATATTTTAAATCCGCCAGGAGACGACATTGGCGCGGACACGAAATTGACTTAAATTTTAAGGCACTTAGTTGGAAGTTGGAGTAAGTTTACAGAGTTACTTACCAAGGATTGGATCCCAGCGGATCGCGGTACGGACTTGCCACTTAGCTGGGTCATTAAAGCTGTTGTGGTGCGATCCAACCAAGCATGTGTTCGCGGCATCATGACATTTACACATCCACGTACCCAGGGGTAAGTGGGCGCATTAAAAGTTACACGGCCAGTGTTTATGAATACATAATGGCGCTGTTCGAAGTTGGGTGTACGTCTATTTTCTGCTTGTGTAAATTTTCGTACTTTTGATAAATTGGACGTGAATGCGAGGAAAATAGATTGCGTTGAAGTTCGTAATTCTTTAGTACGCAACTTACTCGTACAAGAGTTCCCGGAGTTGCTTTCATTTGTTCGAGTTGAAGTGCCTCAGAAATATATGAGTAGGTAAAATAAACCTTTATCTGCTGTGTATACGAATTAAAACATGGATATTTGGTTAATCATTCGAATAATATTCCTTTCACAAATTATGAGAGAATAGTCGCACTTTTATTTTAGTTTTGTTTTAGTTTGGAATCGTGTCACACTGTTACTCGTGCTGTAATTTCAACACCTTTTCCAGGAAGAAAAAGAATTGTTATTAGTTTTTAAATTCAAAGTTAGCCTCGACGTTAAGAATGACACCCTTGATGTCACGACGAGAAAAGGTAGACGAATTGATAAGTTACGAGCCTTGTGGTGATTTATTTATTTATTTATTTATTTATTTATTTATTCAATAAAAAATTACAGCATTACAGTCGAAACCAATGCGCTATAAAATTCAAAAAATATAATAAATATTATTTAGGCGACGAAACGTTGTGGCTCCGCTGCGTCGTCATCTCCGGTGTTGGATTCGGTTGGTTGGGTCGGTGATAGAATAGGGAGCTCTTGTGATAAAAATAGGACACAGCAAAAAAAATATTTTTGTTGTTGTTTCATTTTAGTCTGCTTTTGCGAAAGACTTAGACGTGAAAATTCGAAACAGATCACAATGATACCTAATGATATTATCTGGTCATAAAAACGGTCCCAAAGAGATAAAGGAATGTGTTGAACAGAATTTAAAAGGACTATTCAACGATAGCGTATCAAATGGAGATCGTGGAGATTCTCTATGTAAATGTATTCAGTTACAAGTAGTAGCGCTGTGAAAGGGTTTTTTATTTAATTCAAGTCAAACGAAATTGAATATCGGGAAGGGAAGATGACTAAGAATTTTATCAGGAGTTCAATATTTTTTTGCGTATCAAACTTGGATGAGTACTTGCTTTATATCAAAATGTTGATTTCAAAGAAGTTACAATACTAGGCAGTTTTTTTAATGAATTTGGTACCCCAGTACCTATTATGTGTGCGCTGTCTGTTTTGCATCCTGTAGCATCGAGACATTTTAAACATAGAAAAAATGGGACGAGATTACCATGACCTGGCACGTACGAAATAAACGTTTGTAAAAACTAAAGGCTGAATGGATATTGAATAACTATGTACGATGCTTCAAATGGCCCATCGCTAAGGGCCGCAATATCTATAAAAATCCCTACCCGCTGATACAGCGTGGCGCACATTTATGTGGTCATGAAATACAGCGATTATCATAAACGGAGCGTTTTCGTCATCCAGTGTTGCCATTAGCGGCGCAGAGTTCGCGGAATGGCGCGCTTTATCGCCTGCCAGCTACATCACTACGTATACGCGATTGCGAATTGCGTCGTGTGGGAACGCCTTTTGTTTGATGCTTGGAATTTTATTTCAGTTTCACTGTTTAATATATGTATATTTTTAATAGTGTTTATTTTTGTAATACATCATAACCGCGCGTAGTGGTTGATTACGCCTCGTTTGTAGTGGGTAGAACGGGTTGCTTATTATAGTTACGCAAGTAGCTACCTACTTAGTAGTATATTTATACTAGCGCGTGTAAAACAGTGCTATCAAATTTAATTTTATTTCATTTATTATCGAATCCGTCTAGTCAAGACCACTTGTATTTAAAAGGTAATAGCGTACGAAATTAAGGCGTGAAGGGCTAAACGCGATTGTTAGTATTTAGAACTCTGTTTGAGTGTTGTCAGCTCTTTATTTGGCTGTTTCTACTTTTGACTGAACAGTTGGCACGTGTCTGAGGCACAGAGCGACGGATTCCGCTAGAAATTTATCTCAGTCTGTAATGTTCTGCGTGGTTGATTACATTTATTAGAAAACTTATGATTGTCGTTTGTCAGTGTTGGTTTAGTTCCTGTTGCTACATGTACATGTAAGTGCTTACAAGGGAATTCATTAGTAACGTTTTAGAATTATATATAGTAGTTTTTGAAGTGAAAACTTCTTAAGCGGCGTTGAGCACTTTTTGGTATGGGTAAAAAATGTTAAACTCGCGTCAGGTAAGACGGACGGAATGTTGTTGCAGGGTCATAATAATACTTACGTTGATTTCGTCACTCAGTCGTTAGCTACTTTTGGCTTGGCGGTATAAGGTGTGGAATAAACAGTGCGTTCGCTCCGGTGACCGCGGTTCAAATCTCGTGTTGAAAAAGTTTTTTTTTTCTTTATCTTTTTAAAGTGCGCTGTACACTTTTTTTGGTATGTTTTTTTTTGCGCGAGCGTGCGTGTGTGTAGTTTTCACTTTTGCCAGCACTCCCGCTGCTCTCGTTGCTGTCGTTGTACTAACCGTAGCTTGGTGCTTAAAGTGATCAGAAAATAAACTATTATTAGAGGCGTTTCATCTTAGCTCTCTGGTTTTGGGTGATTTTGGGAGCGGTGGTCATTTGCCACAAGTCTCTCTTACTCTTTCCTGTCTCCTACTCTTGTTTCTGTATGCCGTTAATCGTTCGAATGTTAATAGAAAGAGATCCCTTCAAAGGATCAGATCCCGTTTGTGCATCTGTTTTGTCCTGTAACGTGTAAGTTTTCTGAATAATAAAGAGTTATTACGAGTAGGCACATCTACATAGTAGGTACATACATACATACACATATAAACAAAAAACTTCTTAGCCGCGGAAATTGCGGACAGATAGACAGACATTCATAGGCACTGAAACTTCTTTTATCAAAACATAGGCATCCACCTGACCCACCCCTTGGTATGGTTGCGTTACTCCTTTTAATTTAATAAGAACAGTGGCGGGTAGCAATAAGTTTTTTATTTAATTTTTCAGTGTTAACAATGGCAACTTTAATTACAACATTTTAAATAAAAACCGTAATTTCAGCTCACTCCGGCCGTCTGAGGAAGAAAGGGCTTGTAATTTAAAAACCCCCTGTGGTTTAAGTGAGCTCTAAACGAGACGAAATTTCAGCAGCCGTAGATTTATTCACTAGCCCGGGCTATGAAAAGTTTTTTAAACCTATTAATATTACAATAGGAGTTGAATCTCCAAATTACTTTTAATTATTTTTAAGAGTGACACAAAAATAAAGCGATGGAGTTGAAATTAAAATCCGTTTAAATAAAATCGAAATTGGAAACCTTTCTTAAAAGCCTGTGTTGTGATCGAATCCATTAATTAAGTACTTACCTAAGTAAAGTCTTTTGTTTAATTAATTCTTGGAAAGCCCAATGAGTGTGCGTCTTTTATAAAAAATTGATTGTTTGTCAAGATTATTGCAATCGCCATGGTCAAAACCTGTTTTGAAGTAACTTTGTTAAAAAAATCGTCGCAGTGATTTAATTATAAAGATCGATGACTAGCTATTCCGTGTATAAGTATGCGTATAAAATTTGAAGATATATACTCCTCGATATCCCTGAGATCCATATCAGCAGACCCTGACTTGGAGACAATGAGACCAAATAAAAACCATATCGAACAAAAAAAAAGAATCATTGAAATGTTTAAAAAATATTTGAACTAATAATTAAAACCTAATCGAGAGTCTAGAATCTTGAGAAAAATACCTTTTCCACCTTAACTAATTTGCTCCACAGAATGACAGCCAATTACTTAAATTGGATTCGTTTAAGTCGTCCCCACCTTTTACAACGCTATTCAGATTTAACCAGACATTCCCAGGCAGCTCGGGAAAACTCTCAGACCTAAAAAATGGGAAGTTAAAGGAAAATACGCAGAATACGTCATTAATCACACACTGATTGTGTGTAGATGCCCTAGTAGTCGTAAATCGTATTTAGAGTGTTGCCAGTATGCAAAATTAAGGTTTGCGCTATGGATTTCAAAAATACGTTACACATTTATACAAATAATAAATTACACATTTTTCATAATTAAGGACGAACCGCAATACCAGATCTATTTTTAATGCAATAGGGTAGCAATCGAACAAGTGGATCACCTGAAAAGATTGAGACCACTACCAGACATAGACATCTGCTGCACCAGAGGATTGTAGATGATTTGCCAGCTTAGATATACCTCTTACATAATAACACTCATGGTTTGAGTGATCCAAAAGCTTTGCGCAAAGTCCTATTTATATCCAAAAATACCAAATTCCAAGTCATAAGTACTTAAAAAGATAAACTGCGTTCATCATACATTGCTTTTTGATTTACCTCTTTGTTCAATTTTGAGAAAAATCTGACTCTGAACTTTCTTTATGTGCTTTGACGAAAAGGAACTCCACGTAGCAACGTTTTTGACACCAAAATAGTGTTTCTAATCTTCACAACTTTAGCTTTTCAATTTTTATAATCGCGTCTGGCAACCCTGCGTATTTATTCAATTCGTACGCGTAATGGCGCCGGTTGTCAGACGATGATGAATATGCTCATCAGAGCAAGGAATCCCAGCTCCCACTTCCCTGCTAAAACCGTATCAATCATTTTCACGCATCGCCTCATATGTAAATATGACGCATTTTATGCGACAACACGGTACGCTTTGAGTCACGTTTCCGAATGCCTGTTTGCTACCAAATGTGTTCTGACGCAACTGAACGTAACAATGTAAGCTTGCATTGAAGTGGAATAGATGAATTACAACGTGTTTACAATTCTACAGCGGTATTTGCTTTTAAGTAACGAGGATTTGATCAAACGCGTAACGCTGGGAATGTGCTATGTGCTGAGAATGTGAGAATCCCATTCGAAGAGTGTACTGTATAAAGATTTATATGGTACTGAATACAGATTTGTTGGTTGTCCAACAAATCTGTATTCAGTACCTTTGCTTATTTCTAGATCAAAGACGATTACACTTTAAGAACGTTGTTATGTATTTTAACGCCTTACCAGATTAGACAGTGAAAAAGTAATTGAGTATAGGTTTTCCAAATACATAGGTTTTTACAAATAAAAAAAATCGGAACGTTTATTATTGAAGTAATAAACACAGCGAGTTTCTGAGAAAATAAACGACCTCCTGTTTTTTAGGTAACTATAAAAATAAAAATAGTACCTATGTAAATAACAGTGGGACCACGAGAACTAAACCATAATTACGATACATGGTATGTTTGTATGTTTTCATTTCAAAACAAAAACAAGCGTTTGCCGAACGTCGAACTGCCGAATATTGCCGAAGGTGTAAAGCGTTATGTCGGACATTATAACCGGACATAATTTATTAAAAATGGGTCATAATAAGCGACATGTCACTGTAAGCAAAGTCATTGTATCGGACTTTGTTATAAATAATTTTATATGAAAACCAAACTTCGTTGTCTAATTACGTCATTTTAAACGGTTGGTCAATATAGGCGGAGTCATATTAAATGGATTCTACTGTATGTAAAATGAATAAAATAATGGTCCCAAGCCCCATAAGATGCTCATTTAAAAAAAAAACACTTTGAAGTATACATACCCAACATCACTTCTCTTCGCGTTATTAACACGGCAAAAAAGGCATTTCGGAGCAAACAACAGTACACGACGCTGCGGTTCTAATCTGCGAAGCACGGGGGCTGTAATTAGTATGGGTCTCCCGTCCGGGGCACACCGCAAAGGGTTCATCAGCAGAAGGTACTGTGTGAATAAAAACCCTGCCAAACCCTGGTTAAAAATAACGTGCGTTCTGGGAAATTGGCCCGTTAATGATGCGGACGGCGAAGAAATTGGAGCGGAGCAAATCCGAGATAAAAGTGAAGAAGTCGTTGTCGGGTGTCATTATACGTGTACTGAGTTTAAACACACTTTTTAAGGATATTTTAATTGAATAGTGCATAATAGCGAAACATTAGACTCGCTTTGAATCTATGAATCACAGAATGAGGACTTCTGCAAAGTACCTAACGCCAGTGATTTAATAAGTTATTGGAAAGTAAGTTGCCGGCAATTTGTCTATGGAGTATTGTTTAATGTATCTCGCTATACAATTTACCAGAATAAAAATATCATATGTGTTAACCCAGAATAAAAACTACTTGTGCGGCCAATTTCATACGAAGTGCCAAAAAACCATCCAGCCGTTTGAGAACGAAATAGTAACAAACTACATGCAAAAACACAAAATTTCGCATTTCCATTATTGCAAATAAATAAATAAATCCGTACTTAGCTACGATTTAGTCACATGTAACAGTGTAACACATAATTATATAAATGGCCCAATGTCTTAAATTATGTATTATCTGGCATATCTTGTCTGTATTTTTGCGATATTTATTCATAATTCATACGAGCACGCAACGTTCGGGCGCTCTACAAATTATCGTTTGATTCAACAGGCACCGCCTTTGGATGAGTTACAGAAAAATCGGCGATGAACGAGAACATTTCATGAATAACATTAAGTGAAAAGACGAAGCTCAGTGGTAGTACTATAAACCAGTGATTTTATAACAAGAAAAGAGGGATGTTACAGCTTTGAAACATTAATTAGTAACACCGTACAGTAACACAACATATTCTAGAAAATTCGAGCTGCGAAATTGGCAGAAACGCAATATACTATATCAAATTGGGACAAGTACAAATGCATCAAATGCAGATCGATGACGTATATTACCTGTGCGATCAAACTGCTTATGAAGACTTTTAATTTGATAACCCACACGATATGTTTGTACACACAACACATACACAAATCACATCTTTATCCCTTATGGGGTAGACAGAGCCTAAGATAACAAGATCTAGAGGCCACGATTAGCATGATTGTTGGCGTATAGGTGGAAAGGGGAATCAGAAAACGATATGTTTGTTTGTGACAGAAACAAAACAAATCCCATACAAAAAATGTTACGACGTTTCAACATGCTTAATAACCAAACGACTATATAATTACATAGATTTGCGGTTTTACTTTTTCATACGAACAGGCAACAACTTTCTTATAATCAAATCGTAGCTCATAACTCCATTAGCAGAAGCAGTTTCAGTGGTCCTCTTCAGAATCCTGTCTGCTTACTAAACTTTTTCCATCAGTGCAAAGAAAAAATCATTTCCTTTGGTTTCCTCGCTTAGCTTCGGCGTTAATTTGCCCTTTTATTATTCCAGCTTTTTATCGCCGCTGCGTTTGATTCATTAATAAAGTCTTGATAACTTTGAGGCACTAACTTGTTCCAGCAGGGAAATTAATGACACTGTTTTAATTTCCTGGAGGCAAATCACCTCCGCGTCGGGATGGTGGAGCGACGCGCGAAATAGTTTTGCTATCTAATTGATGTTAGTCTGGATGTTATTGTTTCTGAACAAACTTATAATTGATGTTTTTTTTAATTTTGATCATGTTTAATCTGCATTTACTAACTTTAAGACAAACGAACAAATACGTGGAACATCCATGTTCGTAAAACGTTCACAAATTTAATAACAATAACCTTATTCAATGAATTCAATAAGTTGTTACTCTTTAATTATGTAACTCTTACAATGAGCGTAAAACTTAAATACGGTACCTAATCAAAGTTTGTAATTATTTTGCATCCGACTGAGTAAACTTTGGAAGCAGAAACAGAAAACATTTTAATTGCTCCAACAGATCTTATGTAAGTGCTTAGTAGAATAAACGAAAATATTCTTAAACTGAACAGACTCCATCCATCTTTCAGCATGCAAGTTTTTTTAAATTTGACTATTAATAAAATTACAATTTGAACAGAGAAATGGTTTATGGTCGATTGGAATGGAAATAGGGACAGTTTAAAACACCGCCGTGTTATACTGGAACAAGTTAATCGAAACTCGATTTTGTGTTAATCCAGAATTAGTATTATCAAAATGCTTATAACCTGATAAGCTTTAAATCAAATTTAGCGACTAAATCGAGATTTAATTTAATCTTCCAGACGGCCATGGTGTTTTTTCGACGTGATCCATTATTTAAATGGTAATTTCTCTCCGTTACGTTTTTGTCAGTTTAATCTGGTTTGTTTACTACATCTAATCCAAATGATAACTGTATACAGGAGGTGTAAATGTTTCAGTTGTGTTTTAAACCCCGGCTTCGCATTTTGACAGACATTTCATTAGCCTGGTTCCATTCGGATGCTGCGGCGGCGACGTCACGGCGAACGATTTCACTCAATGGGCCAATCAGCGCTCTGTTATAGAACAATTGGTGGTTTATTTTGGGTCGCCTGTGACACGACATTATATCTACTACCTATGGTTTATTGTTTTTGTCGAATTATCGAAACGACCAATCATTTTGATCTGCTTCTCGATATACGGTGTAACGTTTTTGAGATCCATCCCTTTCTGCCTTTTTTGCTCACTCTTCCGTCTTACTTTGTTACTTCTTGCTTTTATATTATTACTAGCGACCAGCCCCGGCTTCTCACGGTATATTATGCATGTATTATACATATAAACCTTCCTCTTGAATCACTATCATTTTTTGGATGAAAAATTGTATGTACTTAGTCAGTTGGGTAGTTGGATCACTGGGCATGTAACTGGACTCTTTTTTATCTACCACGGAACGGAGAAGGTACCTATATTTGGGGTTGTTCCCACGGGATCGGGATTTGCTCGTGCAGGATTCCCAAATATTATATGAAATTTTACACAAACTGTTCTTCACATAACTTGAATGAAGACTGCAATGAGATTTCTGACACTTCGTGGAATTTTACAAACACCCTTATAACATAGTAAGTAGTTTCAGTAAAATCCTATAATTTGACTGCCAGTTCTGATGGTTCACACGAGCCAAAAGACATGAATAATCTTATAAGTTTTTACATTATTGGGTAATGAGCCCTAGTCAATATGACGTTATTTACGCTCGTCACCTGGATGGGGGCGATAGCGTAAGCTGCTGTATTTATGCGGCCCGGCGTGAACCCTACTGCTGAAGAGTAGAATCCAAGTTTTCAATATACAGAAGGGAATTTTCAATACCATACATATATAGACATACCATAAAAAAGCCATCCAAGTGCGAGTCGGACTCTCTCACCGAGGATTCCCTACAAATGCGGCAAGTGAATATATATCCAGTGTCAGCAGAGCCCTGCTCTCAAGCAAAATGTAGGCAACGTGAGGTCATTTTATATTGGTTATACTTAACATAGAACGGATAGACACAAAAATGCCAAAACTAAAATAAAATCTGTGCGGATAAAGTTAGGAAGCTAGTTAGCAATAAATCACTAATGAGCTTCGGATGGTTACAACTGGTAATAAAACTCTATTGGACTCCTACAGAATGTCTGATAATGAGAGAGAGAAAGAAACATTTATATACACACATTCGATACAAACAGTGACTTACTAGTGAACAGTGGCTTAGCTAGTTTAATATCAATAAGCTAATTGCTTCCTTATTTACTTTTGCCACGAAAGAAAACTTACACAGGCGTTCTCGAGAGGAGTGGGAACTTAGTTCGCTGAACAAACATTGCATGTTAGTGCTACAGCTTGTGACGGTAAATGTGTCAGAACTCGTGGCAGACTTTAACTAGTAAGACGTAGTGTGACTTGGAAGTTAGTTGAGTATTAAATTTAGTTAGTAATGTACCTTAATGGTGCGCAGCGTTAGGCAGTAATACATTGTTCTGACACTAATGTGTACGCATTGGCTGTGGAGTAATTATGATGTCTGGGGCCCGTAGCGAATCCTTCCAGATTCTTCCTCAATATAAAGAAGTGCATCATTGTCCCTTCTAAGCTCTAGACCAAGCCAAGTGCTAGGGGCCCGTGGCTCTTTGCCACACTCCTGTCACCCTATAGTTACGCTGCGCATTGGTGTCCTGATGGTTGAACATGATACTTCTGGGTTAAGTAACATTGGCAAATAAATTATCTGTAAACCTTTAACTTTTCCCAAACCCACGGAAAATAACTGTGTTTACATAGCACTAAAGCCTCGGTCGTTCTCACCCAGCCACCCGCGGTGCGCCAGCAACCCGTCTCTCAGAGTCTTTATGCTGTGTTTGTAAATGTTTGGGAGCGGTCGTTCTCGCCTGCCGCATTTTACGCGTTGCACGCGGGAACAACACAATCATAACATAACTATAATAGGTAATCCTAATGATTTCTGTCATGTAAATGTAACCAATTTTTCACCTGCCAGGACTCGCAGTTTCTCTAACAAACGCGGGCCTGGCGAGGTCATCGCCCCGGCTAGTATTGCAGGCGGCACGCGTGGCACTAAACAAATAAGCAAATGACGGCACGACCCTTTTTGAGCAAACACATTACGCCCTACTCTTATTTCGGGGGAGGCTTATTTGATGTGACTGACTGAACGCGTTTTCAGGTAAACTGAGGCTTAACTGCCTTTGGCGCCATTGGGTATCGAGTTCCTTCGCTCACTGTTACAAACTTTGGCTTATTTTGTTCCGAGTCACCTAGTAACAACCTGTTACTCGAACGCACATATTCGTGTGACGTCACTGAATATTTTGCATACAATATTTTACTGGCGATAATGGAAATTATGAATGCCTATACTGTATATTATAAGTGAACTACACAATTGTGTTTAGATTAAAAATATTGCTTATTCTAAATTTTCATCTAAATCGTAGAGCCGTTTGCGAATTCGTTGAGACATACATTATGTACAAGAACCAAACGTTTAATATTACAGGATATATGTGTATAGTGTGTAAAATAACGAATATGCTAAGAAAATGGCTGGGCGAATATGCCGTTTCTTTACTGCATTCAACCCCTTACCCTGAAAGGAATCTTGGTGCAAAAGAAGCTCGAGCGCGATTCTGTTTGTACTTAGACTTGTTGCGTTTACCGTTTCGTTTACACAGTGGCTATATTAGGATAGCAAAATGGATATTTTTAGTATCAAATCGTTTGCTGTGCAAAATATTTTATAATAAATCCACATGCAGTTATTAGATAGACCATAGAATTGTTAAAAATAGATTCACATTATTTTTTATTTTATATAGGTACATTTTCTAGGGGTTCAATAAAACAACATGGTCCAATACTATTGATCACAGACATTAACCTAGAACCCAAAACTTTATCTCGTTGTGTTTTACATTTGCCGCTAATCATCTTCAATAGCAATAATAACTAAATGTGTGCAATATAATGAAAAATGTCCCACTGCAGTTTAGCGTTCACAAACTAGCAAAACCATTGAAAGCCGACTTATATTTGCTCTGCGACTCTTTCTTTTTACTTCCACATGCGTCGGTAAAAATCGAAGAATCGAGCTTCAAAAGCATGGTCGGATACTCCATTCAGAACCTTTTAGCAAAAATACCGACGGCTTTTACACAATAAAAGAGCAATCAAAATCGTTGGCGGCATATTTTAAAGCTTCGCTACGGCAGTTACTCACCTTTACGAGCCCTAAGTCGATTTTAAGCGAGTTAGCTAGCACGCAATCTCGGCTGTGAGAATGTTTCGCTCAGAATTATTTATGTTTGAGAGCATTCTCTTACTTGCCAAAAGCATAAAGGCTCCCGGGCACTTGACGACTCGTGAAATCGCAACGCTGCCTTCCATTTTCTAATTTGCAACTTGCTCACTGGAAAGAGCCAGGCCTTTCTAAATATTAACAGCCTAAGGATGTTGTCCTGGAATAAGATGCTTCTCAAGTCCACCTGCAATTTAGAATTAACTTACAACTGTTGCTGCCGGAATCCAATCATTTCGGCAACCAACATTTCTCAAATACTTACATAATTTTACAAATCCTTATTGCCTGCTATTTTTTGTTTTAATTAGCCTACTGTGGTGTCCCACTGCTAGGTCCTGTCAGCCTCCACAACTCCTGGTCGGGCGCGATGTCAGGCCAGTCCTCCATATATGCGTTCATATATAGTTCCGCCATCTTCTTCTTGGTCAGCCTCGTCGTCGCTGACCACTCTAATTAGCTACTTGCTAATTCATAAACTTCGCTAGCTTAGCTTCGGTTAGTTTTATGCTTATTAAAAAAGTTATTGTATTAGCAGATAACAAAGGTTGGTCAAATGATGATTTTGTGAAATGATGCATTTGTGAAGTAATGATAATCGCGGTCCATCTATATTTATCTGGTCAAATTTTCAACGAAACAAGTGATGAATGTATGTGAAAATTGGATTCTTTTGTCCGGAAACTCTTTAACGAGTCCAGCGTGTGTGAAACCAGACAAGAATGACGCAGCCACTTTCTACATGGGCATGCTAACATTTTACTGGTTTTGGGAGATTTCAGTTGGATTTAAATTTAGACAAAATTGTCAAAAAGCACTCAAAATGAAAAATGTTGTTAAACATTTCTAATTTCAGTGTAGTAATGAGATCCAAGAAGTAATCTATAAAATAACCGCACTCTTTTTTAATTTTAAGTTTAAAATTTCGTTTTAATTCTCTTTTAATGGTCCATTCAGACACCCTAAGCCCTAAGGTTTTGGAGACTTAAAAATTCTATATGTAAAAAAAAACTGTATCTTTGTTGTTTTATGCTTGAAATCATGTGCACTCCAGGTTTATTCACTTTATCAAGTTAAGGCTAAATAATGCCTGCAGTAATTGTAATAGTAGTATTGGTTATTTATTAAGTACTTCTTCAATACAGTATTTTGTAGTGAATATAATACTTGACTCCTTTAATAATGCAATAAAATAATAATAATAATATACAGAACATTATAACGGAATAATTTTATATTAGACAATACTTAAACGGTTTACCCTGTCATCTGTTCTAATTTACGGTTCCCAGTGTTACAATAAAATTGAGATCCATTATCTTTTAACTGAGATTAGAGCTATAAATACCCAATTAGAAAGGATTTTTGTGGATTTAGAGAGAATTTATTAAGCAATTTAGATAATTTACCGGTTACTTTACTTTTCTTCTTTGGTAAGAAGAAAGATTTTTAGTTCTTAGAACTGTCTAGGGTATTAAAGACGAGATAAATTTAAAACAGAGAAAAACACTAAGATAAGAATAATACACAAATGTTTAAATATTTAATCTCGAAGAGAAGATTAAAATTAGTTAGTATCTAAGAAAAAATTACAAATGATTTCGTATGGGTTTTATTTTGTTAGTGTTAAGTCGAATATTACGAGGAAATGGGGGAAAATTCGGGAACACATATAGCTTTAGGAAGGTCACCCCTCGTCCGTTAGCACCCACCGTAATGAAAAACCGACCGCCGTCCAGCCCAGTAATCTTTATCATCCGCAGAATAATATTAACGAAAATATCAACAAGTTCTTTAGAGGCAGTGTTTGCAATTACCTACTTATATTTACTGTGAACTCAATTTTATTTAATTGTGGTTTTTTTACTTATAGTCATGGTTTGTACCAGTACTGAAACGAATTGGCGGTTCACCCATCGAGGGTTGAGTGATTAAACCCGATAAGTTGAGATAATATTTTGTAGGAATTGAAAACATTGACGCTTTACGATGTTATAATTAACAAAAAACATTTACCTTTTTACTCCGCTATATACTTGCGTTGTTTTGTGTGATGCAGGGGATAGTTTGGTTTGTGGAATTTATGTATGTTTTATGTGGCAGTAGAGGAGGGAGGGATTGCACTTTAAATGAGTAATATTTCGCACAGGCATGGCTATATTGGCTATCTTGTACGTAGGTAAGTAGCGGAGTAGCAAAGTAAATATGTTTTGTTCAGTGTGTCAGTCTAAGCACCTACGCGTACTTTTAGACTAAAGTACAGGCGAGTAAAGTCGTCGATACGTAAGTACGCGAACTTACTAGCCCGTCTGTCACCCACTTAGAAAATGTATTTGACTTATCGTGTTTAATCACTCAACTCTCATCATATTCTATACATCATAGTCTCCAACACAATAATTTCTAAAATGTATATGAAACTCAAATCACAGCATTTGGTAGCTTGCTAACTCACGTTTTCGGGATAGTATTATTCAAACGCTCCCAATTTCTTGAGGATATGCGCACCCATTGCAGAATAAAATTATAAGTTTGGTTTGGCACGATGTAGATAAAACAAGTACACCAATACATATTCTGTCTCTGTCTACGACGTGTCAAGTCAGCGTGATACTAATGTTAACGCTGTCTCCGTTTATTACAAACGCTTTTTAAGCTTCTATGTCTTTGTCAAATAGATAAAAATAACTTATCTCATGACAAGTTTTTACCATTTTATGAATACGAGTAAAAAGATAGAAGCGTTTACACGTCAAGTACTTACTTTTGAGCAAACATGGTATGCCCGTAAAAAATACAAAGCTTGCGGCCTAAGATTTATTCAACAGCAAATTTCAGAGTATTTCAGACCAATTTCTTTACTTTTATTAGTTGGGAATATTATTTGATACATCTAAAGTGAAGGTTATGTGGCTAAGTAACAAAAAAATGTCTTGAAAGTGATTAAATTGGTTTGAGTGTTTCAATTCTACATTTCTCCAGACAGACAAGACTTTATTAAAACTGGATTAGTATCACTTTTGTTGACAGCAAATTCGTATAAGTCTAACATTTTATTATTGTTATAATTATAACCTTATATTTACACAGAACCTGCGAGTAATGGGCTGTTCAGTGCTATGTAGCTTTAGGTATCTCCTTGATTTTAATCACTTCCGTTAATTATTAAGGTTTCGAAATTCAAACCACCTTTTTTGGAAACAAATTAGGTACTTTATCGGTAAACGAGCTTTCTTTTTGATAATAAGATATTTTATTACTTAAGGTAAGTGTACACTATTCCGAGTACATGAAACCGTAAGTTTTTGATTAAACCTCGATGATAAGATAACCTTGAATAATATTGAGTTTTCGTACCATACCTTATAAACTAGAACTAAAATATAACCAGAAAAATGGATCATCAATAATATTCCCAATTCTTTTAAATACTAGTTTCGACATTTTGAAATCTCATTTGTTGCCGCGTCGTCCCCCGGTACGTAGTCTTGTCGGCGGGCGCAAGATAACTACACGACTTCTTAAGCAATTAATGATTTATAGGAAAGTTTGTAACATCCAGATTTGTATTTTTTTAATTAATAACATTTTCAAGCCATTCCGATTTTTTTTTGTTCTGAAAGTGAAATATTGACTGTCGGAATCGGAATCAGGGACATGTATCTCTTGAGTTGAACATGATTCCGGGACTATAGGTACCGTAATCAGGGAAAATGGGAAGCAATTGTTTTTTTAATCTTAATTCTTTAAGATGTAATATTCATTATCAAATTTTAGAATTTGTATTTATTCGTACATAAATGTACATAAATGGAATTAATACAAATTAAACTATTAAATTAAAAACGAATTAAAAACTAAACTAAAACTAATCTTAAAATAAAATATTATCAAATTAAATTGTAATAACATAAGGAAAAGCCATATATACTTGTAAAGTAAATACGGCATATGTTTTTCCTTCATTTGACTTGTATAATTTAAAAAATATATATATTTGTATGCCAGAATCATGTACACGAGTATGTTCCTGATTCCGGTATATCACACAATAACGGGAAATTTATTTTTCTAAGTACATAATATGTTTATAGATTATTAGGGCAGTATCCGTATGCGTATCCTTGGAGCTAAGCTACTAATCTGCACATCTCTAATTTCAAGTTCATATAATAATTTTAAAATAGTTTTTTTTGCCACCAAGCTATAATAAATAAACAAATTTATAACGAAAACAACATTCTGCTTTGGATTGTATTTAGCATAAGTTTAACGTATTACGGAATAGTGTGCATCCATTGCCGGAATCAGGGAACGCGCTAAATTGTATTACGGATTACAATACAATACAATACAATAACAAACAAATAAATTAATAGACAAACGCGACTTTTGGGAAAATGTTAATTAGTAGTACAAAATACGAGCCAACGCATCAAAAACTTATCCTATATGAATGGCATATGACTGACGTTTATGTTAAACCAAATTCCATTACTGGGAAGCATTTAGTTTTTTTGTAATATGTCCTCGAAGTTAAATAGTCCTTCATATGCCAGAATAGTGTACAGTTGTACCTTATTTATAAGCTAGTTTATAGAGTACATTCCCTTCTTATTAAATTTATATCATAACATTTTTTTGTCGGCCCGAATATTAATGTTCCTTACAAGCAGTATGAATATGTACCTACATGAAATAAAATAATAAATTCGAAAAAATGCCTGACGAATATTCCTCGTTACTAAATAAAACTGTATTATGGTTTATGATTGACCAAGGCACTAATTAATTCGAATCGAATACTCTGTTTATGTATCTGAAGTTACTATATTAATTTACCTACCGATTTCCAGCTTCAACCGCACCGTATCTGCTTATATGACAACCTTCATGGAACATGTCGTTTCGTAGAACATGAGTTTGGTACTAGTCCGTAATTAGTAGAAACTCGATCAAGGTTGGTAGATTAGACCACATACACGGGTACATATTAAGCAGGTCAATAACCTTATTTACCGAGTGTTAACGGATTATGTTGGATATTTTTCAAATGTAAGATTTAATATTTGCTAAACAAAACATTTTGTACAAACTTTTTTTGCTGACTGTACTTACTATTTGGTATTTTAATTATTCAAATATAAAAATGTATGTTAATTATTTTTTCCGGTTTTAAAGTTCGTTCGTAGATAGGTTAGGTGGGAGATTTTTCCTGGGGCATATTATAATAGACTTCAAACAGATCAGTAGTAGCGCATTTTTGAATCGACTACATTAGTCATTTTCCCAATTTTCAGTTATTTTCAAAACGGTTTAACGGTTTTTCTTTCATACATTCATAAAATACCGCGCTGTGCGATTACTAAACAATCGCTGTGCAATCTCTTTGTAAAACATTCAAAATGTAATCATATAGTCCAAGTCGCACGTTTACAATACACCAAGTCGGTAGCCTATCTTCAACTCCAACAATGGCTGACTAGATTACTGAGTTACCAAGT